>CAWUFW010000529.1:0-2400000 GCA_963921515.1 Calotriton arnoldi | reverse complement strand
AAATATGTTGTTTTTCCTGCTATAACGGTAAATAAAAATATGTACTTCACATTTTAGTCCGAAACATTGCTAGGAGGCAAACAATTGCCAAGGAAAATTAATATCAGGACATACTTAGTGAAAGCAAAATGCTGGTTTATTAAACCAAAGAGATACGTCTCTCACATAAAAATTTAAATAAATCGTGGTCCAATAGATCATAATGTCCAATGCACTCCTAATTAACTGCCACGGGGAACCTCCTCAGGAAGGGGTATCTGGTGGGCACAGAGCAGGCTCCTCAATGATCTTTCTTGGGAGGGTGGTCTTAGATAGATAGATAGAATTTTTATTGTTTCAAGTTATTAAAAACCATCACAATATAAAAAGCACAGTGAAATTACAATGTATAACTTGATCATTCAATAAAAAAAGAACAGCATGCAATTCTGATAGGGACCAATTTCCCTAAAGTGCAAGGTGCAATAATAATCACATATAAAAAAGATTTAACCAGGATAAAAACCAACTCTAAAAAGATCTGGACTGTCCCAAGAATCACTATAATTTCTGCTGAATCTGTTACTGTTTCTAGGTACAACAAACCAGCCCTGCAAACAACCTCTATGCACTTACTTCTGATCCCAACGGCATATCTCCTACAGAAGAAAATAGAAAAGCCAATGCCCCGCTGAACGTATTGCATTTTGACTAAGGTCGAGTGAGCAAATTCAGCACATGTAACAGCACAGTCTCCCCGGCCCCTTTCACCATGTTAATACATAGATAAATAGGTATAAGAAATGTGATAAAAACTCAGAGCACCCCATAAAAAATGTCAATCAAATAAAAACCTTAATAATACAAATGATTAGGAGCTTGCTGGTGCCAAAGTCAATGTTTTTTCAGCTACTTTGAGGAATTTCACACAATGAGCTGATAACTGCGGGCTCATACCACTCAGACATGCAAAGATAGCTGTGTTTCATTGCCTTATGCCAAGTTTACAAAGCAGAGGTTTCAGCCAGAAACATCTAATATTTTTTTAATTAGGCAGAGACATATTATGTGTGCGAGGCTTTCGTTCTTAAAGTTACATAGACGGCACTGCTGCTCAGTAGACCCTGTTAATCATCCAAATGTGTAGGCTCTTAAAGAAATTAAACCACATCTCAGTCTCAGCAGCTCTTTCTTGACTGACAGTTTCATATGGGAAGCTAAGTAAACGGCTCTCCCTGGCTCTTGATACAGTGACTCACATAGACTAGCGTGAGCTTTCCGGGACAGTTCTTGGATGTCCATGACCCTTGATTGTATACTCTGTAGTGTTGGGCCTCAGGCCCACATGGTAGGGAATAATGGACGCAGACACCAGGGACTGTGGTGCGACAATTGGCCATGAGCACGTGCACCCGGGCCCTTTTATTAGCGGGGCCACGTCACTCGTGACACCCGTGAAGGATGGGTGTGGGGTACAAGTGTGTCCAGCCCTCGAGGGAGTGGCTGGGAGTACAGCTTCCTGCCGAACACTAGAACGTGTCCGGCAGGACACTACATTCCTCCCCAACTTTATTGAAGAACAAATAAAACCTTAGTCCAAACCTGTGGGGACAAAACAAACAGTTAACAGAAATACCACAGGGTCCATCAGTCTTCTGAGTCAGGTGGCGGGAAGACATCAGACATGGGCCGGGGACTCGGCCTGCAGCAGGACCATCTCGGCGGGCACTCGTAGTTTAACCTGAGGGGCTCAGGACACGACCGCTGGCTTGGAGACGTCCACTGCATACCGTCGGCTCACAGAAGATGACGTGTCTTGCAGTCTTGCATGGCTCCGCTCTGCTGATGTCGAGGATGGTCTGTGGTGAATTCTAACAGTTCATGTAGTGGGTTGCGTCATGGACATGGATGGAGTCCCTGGTGAAAGCTCCTGGAGGTGTTGCCTGATCAGTTGTCTCTGTGGAACTGCTTGGCTGTAACCAATAACCTGTCGGTGGGGCAATGTCTCTTCTCACTCTCCCGCCTGGGGAGGCCCGTTGTCGGGGTTGCTGCGGGACTGCAGGAGGACTGCACTGGGGCTGCTTGTGTGCCGACTGGGGGCAGCTGCAGAACTACAGAGGAGCCGTTACTGAGTCTCACGCACAACCCGCGAGGGTAGATGAGTCTTGGTTAAGACTTGCCCTCGCTGCCGCGGTTCAGGTGTGTGCCATGTTCACAGGTAGCCTCTGGTTTCTTTTGTCGGCTGGTGTGGCAACCAGGGAGGACTCCAGTCCATTGGTACTCTAGGAGTGATGTTGTTTGACGCTTGTGCTGAGTGCTGGCATGATGGCGGTGGCCAGCCATGTGGTGAGTCGGAATGACAGGTGGTGGTGACTTGCTGGGAGAGTTGAAAGTTAGGAGGAACTTAGCTGCCAGGTGTCTCTGTCGTGCTGAGATTGATGATCTTTGGTGGCGGCTTGGCACGGCGAGTGTGCAGATCTTCTCTTGCCTGTCTTGGGGGCCACTGCCGACTCCATCTTGAGGCGGTGTGAAGAGGGACACTCGGTGCTGATCTCCACCCATGGCATCTGCGGCCTGGAGCAGGGATGCCGTTGACTTGGACTGCCGACACTCTGGGATGGACGGTCGCCTGGGGTAGCGTTGGGGAGAGACGCGGATTGCGCTTGCTGCGGCTTGTGTTCGGTTCTACCGTGAGGCTGTGTCCAGGGACGTCGGTCCGCCTTGGTGGATGTCTGGTGTGTCTGGGTGTGCTCTTGGCTTGCTGTGTGAGTCCTCGGTCTTCTCCTCCTGTTGGTCTTTTCACCACACCTGTGTTCATCCAGTTTTCGGTGTGACAGGGCTGTCACTCTTCTTCCCTTTGGTGTGACATGGCTGTCACTCTTCTTTTCTCGAGGGTGTTGCGCTGGGACCTCGAAGCGGCGCTGTCGTGGCGCCTGCTTCTGCCTTTGTTCCGGCGTGCTTGTCGGGACTGGTCACTTCGTGTGACGTGCTCCTTGCTTGCTGTGCGACGTGACGTCCGGTCACGTGTCGCCATGTTGTCGGAGCGCCTGTCGCTGTGGCGGCCTGCCACGTGGGGTGTGCAACTCCTCTCTTGCCTGTCGTGGGTCACTGCCGACTCCGTCTTGAGGCAGTGCGAGTGCGGACACTCTGTGTGGTCTTCGGCCCACTGCGGGGTTTCGCTGGTGCAGTAGAGATGTAGTCGTTCTCTGTGCTGCGTTCAGCAGTGCTGCTTTGTGGAGATGTCTCTATCTCCCGGGCGCCTGCCCGTGCTATAAGGTTCGCTGGCGCGGCCTTCTGTGCACCTCGGACCTGGTGTGCTCCATCTTCTTCTTGGGCGCTCTCTTCTGGCACTTGGTGTGCCTATGGTGTAGCTTGCGGTTGTGCCTGTTCTCAGGCGGTGGCGTTAGGCAGCTGCTTGTGGTGCGCGCTCTGCACCAGTCTTTGCTTGCGCTGTCGGTGGGGACAGCTCCTTTGAGATGTTGCTGTATTGGCTGGTCGTCCACTCTTGCTAGTGGGGACTTGTGTTGTGGTGTCTTTGCTTGAGGTGGAGTCAAACAGCCACCGGTGGTGAGCGCTTGGCACCCGTTTCCCTTGCGGCTCAAGGTGTGGCAGCTACCTGGGGACTTTGCTGTCTTTGAAGGTGTCCTTGCTGCTGTCACTTGCAGGGTGCAGAGGGACACTCTCTGAGCATTCCTCACTGAGGGCATGTCTTGCTGTGCCTGGTGCAGTCTGTCTCAGCAACTGGGTGTGAGCAGGCAGTCTTCCTTGTGGTGGCGGTGTGCACTCTGGGATCTGGTGACTGCTGTTGCCGGTTGGTTAGCAGGACGCTGTGCTGTGCTCTGGTACTGCTGGTCTGTAGGGTGCAGTGCAGCCACACTTGTCACTGGTCTGCTGACGTTGGTCGCGGTGGGCAGTTTGTGTGCTGGACCGCTCTTTGGATGCGCCAGTGTGGATCCTCCTGCTAGGATCACTTTGCAATATCCTCTTGCTGATCTTGTCACTTCCGGCAGGGTAGTGGGGTGTCAGGGCCTCTCCTCCGACCTGCCTTGCTGCTTGGGACGACGGTCGTGGGGCACAGTTGGCTATCTGCTCTGGCCAGGCGCTACGTCCGTTCTTTAGTGCGTTACTTCTGGGGAGCCACCAGGTGGCGCGGCGGTCATTGCGGTGGCTTGCCCTGACCGCTGCAGGTTTTGGGTGCTGCAGCTTGCGCTTGGTCAGCGCTAGCCTGGGCTGGCGAAGCTTCGGGCGTCCTGGGATCCCTTGGCGATGTGCGAAGGTTGTCTTTCCTTTGAAAATATCGTGCAGACCGTTGGGGTGGCGGGCAGTGCACTCCGTCTTCGTATGCCTCTCTTGGAGCTTGACACTTCTGTGCTGGGGCAGCACTGTCCTTCATGTGATTTCTCTGTTTGGGCCCCGTACCCCTGGTGGACACTGTGTGGCAGTGCAGTGCCCTTCTGTCGCCGTAGCGTGAATGAGAGCCGCTCCTCTTCCTTCAGGGGATGGCTCTTTTGTCTTTGCGCTGTTCTCCCACCCCCAGGGACACTTCTGATGTGGCGTGTAATTAGACAGCCCCCCTGGCCGGAATCCGATGAGGTAAATGTCCTCTCTGTGGCACTGCAGCCACCCCTAATTTGAAGACTGTTGCTGGCCTTGTGTGATCGGCCTCCCCTCTTGCCTCAGCGCCCCTCAGATGGTGAGTGCAGCTACCTTGCACACGGTGCTGTTGCGGTAGGCACGCTTCGATCAGTCCAGGAGTAGCGGCCTTAGGCTAAAGTGCAGCCCTGCCCAGTGTCTGACTTGGAGCTGGGAGAACTGCTGATGTGGTGAGGTGAGGCGTGTACACTGTTGAATCAGCGCTGGCGCGGGGTACGTTACCCATGCAGGAGCAGCACAAGCTCTCGTTCCCTCCGAGGTCCGCTTGATGCCCAGTACATCCTCCGCGCTTCTGCAGGCTGGTAGGCTAGGCAGCTCGACTTGATGTGACCGTAGGGGGTTTGCGGTATCCACAGTTGACCGCTAGGTGGCACTGGGTTTGCTGGGCCCTCTCTTTCCGCGTTTCGGCGGCTGCTCAGCTGCTGCGGGCTGTCTGGCGAGTCTCGCAGGCGCGGGCGCAGAGAGGGACTGGAGGCAGTTCTCTGGGCTGCTGCACGGCGGTCCCCTCACCGGCTGCGGCGGCCTGCCTTGTATTCGCGGGCTTGGAGGCGCTCTGCGAGCAGCTGGCGCCGGGCCTCCCGCGACGTTGATTCCTCCTCCCTCCGTGGCACTTACGCAAGGGCAGTCGTCGGTGTGCAAGAACTGGTCGGCGCTTCAGGCTGTGCGGTAAGTGGGAGCAGGGCTGAAGCGTCTCCATCTCACCGCCCGTTGCAGTTCACAGGACCTCTTACTTGTGGAGGCGGCTGTCTGGGCACAGCGGCAGGTACAGCGCAGGCATTGTCATGGGGGTTTGGGCACCCCCCCACCCCGGACTCGGGCAGTTGCTGGGTCACCGGGTCCTGTGGACGCACCGGTGAGCTTGGCGGCGGATGCGTAGTTGGCATCGCGGGGCACTCGCCTTCACCAGGGTCGCATGTCTTCTCCTCCCCCTCAGAAGCCGGCGGGAATGAGGTATGGCTGGTCTCCGGTCGTTGCTTCCTGGAAGCGGAGAGCACTGCAGACACGGGTGACCGTGGATGGCCCGGTGGGAGGTGCCGCCTGCCGGGCTCATTTCCTCCCCCCCCCGAGAGACGATGAAGCGCCGGGCCTCGGGCACGCGGGGTTGGCTACCCGCCTCGTCGCCAGTGTAGTGTTGGGCCTCAGGCCCACATGGTAGGGAATAATGGACGCAGACACCAGGGACTGTGGTGCGACAACTGGCCACGAGCACGTGCACCCGGGCCCTTTTATTAGCAGGGCCACGTCACTCGTGACACCCGTGATGGATGGGTGTGGGGGTGCAGGTGTGTCCAGCCCTCGAGGGAGTGGCTGGGAGTACAGCTTCCTGCCGAACACTAGAATGTGTCGGGCAGGACACTACATACTCGTTGTTTTTAGAGCAATTTTGCTGAAAGCTTTGGGGTTAAATTAGAGAGTGGAATGTTGGTCATCTCCAGGGCTCCCATTGTATCCCTCTAGTAGAGTTCCCATGGTAGTGCTTTGTCATGGATACCTCAGCATATCATTTCCTTGAGTGACTCTGGAGTCGCCGTGCTGAGCTTCCCATAATATCCCAAAAATTGAGCCTTTAAAATGAATGGTTGTTTAAAAAGACTGAATTCCAGTCGTAGCTGTGAGGATGGAGCAGCATCGGGGAGATTAAAAAGACGTCTGTAACACCTTAATTGGGCGTTATTTAGCCAGCCCGATAAATGGTCTTTAAAAATCAATGTGCCTTATGTAAGTGTAGGCATAAATTTGGCATTGATTACTTTGCAGATGCCTGTAAGGTCAGGCCTGTTCATCGTAGAAGCCAGTTTTTTAACACTTGTTGTCATTGACAGAGCTGAAACTTTAATGTGCTCTAGATGTGTGACATGCAAACCACAGTTAAAATAAATACCCAAATATTTTAAACTTGCAACTTGTTCCAAGACCACATTGTTCATGGAGAAATTGAATTTGATTGGTTGTTTGTTTCTGAGTCCGCAGGCCATGATTTTCATTTTGCTGTAATTAATTTCAAATTTGTTTTCTGCACAGTAACAAGCTAGGGCCACCAATGATCGCTGCAGCCCCACCGCAGTATGATCAAATAATAAAGTGTTGCCCGCATACTGAAGGCATTGTATATGAAGGCCTGCAAACTTCAGAGGTACTGCACGTGCGACTCCCAATGCTTTATTAATGTCGGCCAAATAAAGACTGAACAACAATGGAGCAAGAATACAGCCTTGTTTTACTCCAGTGGTGGTCTTAATTCTATTGGTAGTGACTCTGCTAGATGTAACTTTCACTTTTACACATGTATCGGCGTATAGGCTTCGGATGGCACTTAAGAGATCTTCCAAGATGCCCCAGCTCAACAGCTTCTGCCACAACCTCCCTCTGTTCACTCTATCAAATGCGGTTTTGAAGTCTATCAAGGCAACATATAACGGTGGGGACTTCTTGGTATTCGTGATTTTAATCAGCGAGGACAGAATCATCGGGTTGTCTTTGGTCCGTGCCCACGCCTAAAGCCCAATTGGGTGATGGGAATAAGGGCCTGAGTGCTAGACCACTCTTCTGACTCCTAGTGTAAAATTTTAGCGAAACATTTACCTTCCACGTCTAATAAGGCAATAAGCCGGAAGTGGCAGGGTTTTCACATGCTCCCTTTTTAGGTTGAGCCTAGAGTCAGCACGCATGCGCTGCTCTGGGAGACTTGTTGTTGTGGAGTATTGAATAGAAGCTCCACCCACTCTCCGCCCATATTTGGCATTGGCTTGTGTCATTGTCGTTCATAAATGCTGGCTTCTGATTCGTAAAGAGGCTTGTTAGTCCCTCCTTCGTACCGCCTTGTTTTCATTTGGAACCTCCCATGGCGACTGGCCCTTTTACTTCGGTTGCGACATGGTAGGTTTATTTTTGTCTGTAAGCACTCTTTTCTTTGATGGGTTTCTGGTCCTGCAGGCACGATGTGCAGCGCTTTTACGGCTGAAGACTGCTCCAGGAAGGGAGACGTGGAGTGGTCCGGAAACTGCCTCGAGCCCCGTACCCAGAAAGCAGCAATTAAATAAGCAAACAACACTTTTGAATGTGGCCCAAAAAGAAAGCAGCCCTCGTGCATAAAACATTATTTTTTTTTTGTTTTACGAAGTTCTACCTTTAATTGACATCCTTAGTCACAACGTTGTGCGTGCGTTTGATAAACAATACATGTCTAAATACGTATTTAAATTTTAAACCTCTCTTAAGTTGTGATAGTTATTTTGACCTGGCGCAAGTGTGCATAGAGGTGAAATAGCTCAGTGGGTTTAAGCATCTGCTTTAACAATTTGTGGAACCCGGAGTGCACAGTTTAAATTCCAGCAGCGTCGACTGAACCTTTCTACCTTCAGAGGAGGGATAAACAACTGCTCCAGGAAGGGAGACATGGAGGGGTCCGGAGACTGCCTCAAGCCCCGTCCCCAGAGAGCAGCCATTGCGTGCGTGCACACAATTTAAATAAACAAACAACACTTTTGAATGTGGCCTGAAAAGAATGCAGCCCTTCCGCATAAAGCATGATTTTTTGGGGGGGGGTGGGGTTACGAAGTTTTACCTTTAATTGACATCCTTAGTCACAACGTTGTATGTGCGTTTGATAAACAATACATGTCTAAATACGTATTTAAATTTTAAACCTGTCTTAAGTTGTGATAGTTATTTTGACCTGGCTCAAGTGTGCATAGAGGTGAAATGAGGCTGCCCTCGGCCCACGCAGGGGGCCCACCTCAGAGGGCGGCCACCTTAGTGCCACAGTTGACACAGCCAAGCCGGTCTAGAGGTCAGACCTCCGGGGTCACCGAGGTCCGGCGCTTTGCTCTCGTCACTTACGGCGCACCGAGTGGGCGGGGGGCAAGGTATTTATACTTCCCCCGCCCATCCGGCGTTCCTTTTGCGCTGATTTCTCCACGCCGTCACCCTCCCTACCGCATACCCGGCGTGTCGGCTAGGATGGGTAGCTAGGGTAGGAAGGCTGTTGACTTGTTATTTTGTGTTGCAGGCGGAGTTACAGGGCGGACCAGAGGCTGAATGGTACTTAGGGGTACCCTCTTCAGGAGCACAAGAAGGGTGCAAATGCCAAACAACCCCAGGAGTCTTTACGGCAGGACCCTGGAGGAACGACAGCACCCCGTTAGTACTTTGGGCAGTTGTAAACCTGAGCAACCGGGGGCTTGCCCCTAAAAGGGCGTGAGTAAAAGGATGGACTGGTGGTCCACAGTATGTAAGGGGGAGATTCCCCAAAGTGGTTAGCGCCAATCGGTTTAGCCATGGTGCAGTTGGCTCATCAGGTGGGCAGGGCAGCTTAGGGGAGTCACTGCTGCCTGCCCTTGGATCGCCCGTAAGTTGACCCACCATGTTGGCATATTTCTTTTATGAAATAAACCTGCAGCAATGTTTTCTCCAACAATTACTGTGTCTTGTGTGTTTCTTTATTTTGAGATTGCTATGGGTTGCGGGTTGGTTGAGTTGCCGATATTGGCACTATGGCTCAGTGGGTTTAGCATCTGCTTTAACAATCTGTGGAACCCGGATTGCACAGTTTAAATTCGAGCAGGGTCGACTGAACCTTTCTACCTTCAGGGAAAGGATAAACAACTCACCCAGGAGGGGAGACGTGGAGGGGTCCGGAGACTGCCACAAGCCCCGTCCCCAGAAAGCAGCCATTGCGTGCGTGCACACAATTTAAATAAACAAACAACACTTTTGAATGTGGCCCAAAAAGAAAGCAGCTCTCGCGCATAAAACTTTTTTTTGTTTTACGAAGTTTTACCTTTTATTGACATCCTTAGTCACAACGTTGTGCGTGCGTTTGATAAACAATACATGTCTAAATACGTATTTACATTTTAAACCTGTCTTAAGTTGTGATAGTTATTTTGACCTGGCGCAAGTGTGCATAGAGTTGAAATAGCTCAGTGGGTTTAACATCTGCTTTAACAATCTGTGGAACCCGGAGTGCACAGTTTAAATTCCAGCAGGGTTGACTGAACCTTTCTACCTTCAGGTGAAGGATAAACAACTGAGATAGGTATACAGGGTGTGGCAGCGGTTAGAGGTGGTTCACTTTTGTGGTGTGTGCTATATTAATGGTCTATTATCGCTTAAAACCAAAAATGTGTACAGTATATCATAACACAAGGTATGTGCTGACGTCAGTCTGGGTCCACGCTTGTGCAGAGAGGGTGTTGCTGTTCACAGATATGGGAAGGGGGGGAGGGGGGCTTGTTACACCGTACACAATATTAAGGAGTATTTCACTGGAATCATTTTTTGGGGCCACATGCGGGCTGTTGTGTCCAGTTCCAAGTGGAGTTTTATATTGAAGCTCTGTCAGCCGTGTCTAGACTATTGTGTCCATCCTCAGGTGAACATCTGGAATGCAGTGACTGGTTAGGCGGTGCATAGGGACAGTGTTTTGTCCATTTGGGAGCACAGTGTCGTTTTCTAGGTCCTCGCATTTAAGTATTGCGTCCAGCTGTGGAGGACACCTAAGCTATTCGGCCCAGTTATGAAGTGCCCATCTGTAGTTGTATCCACTCCCAAAGTGCACATCGAGTTGTCGTGTATCCAGTCCTAAAATGAAAATCTGGAGTGCTGTGTTCAGTCCGAACATGCACATCTGGAGTGTTGTGTCCAGTCCGAAGATGCACATCTGGAGTGATGTGTCCAGTTGTGGATGTTATTCGGCGGTAATGTGCAGCCCCATGGTGCGCATCTGGGGACGGGGTCCACTTTCAAGATCCACTCCGGGAGTCAAGTGTGCCGTTCCGAACTGTACATCAGGAGTATCATGTAAGTTGAGTTCTTAGGTCAGCGGGCAACCTCCAAGCAGGGAGCAGAGAATTCACTTACAGCCCATCAGGACAGACACAGGCAAGTAGTGTCTCCAGGTAAACAAGGGTAAAGCTGGAAACCTGGTAGGGAAGCGGCCTCCTGGACGGCTCAGTGGCCCTTGGAGCTCTGCGAGGAGCGTGTTCGAGCAGACAGCAGCGCAGCCATTTAGAAGCCCTGGGCTCAAGTGTTTAATAACAGCCACAGTTACAACTAGCTATCTTGGCTGTCCCAGAGTGGGCTAATTGGTAGCGGGTGGGGGGGCAATATGGTGGCGATTACAGGCAATGGGAGGGGCACAAACAGACAAGGGCAGAGGCTTTGAAGTTCAAATTAGGAGGGGGGGTGCAATCCAGCAGACTAGGAGAAGGAAGAAACAGGAGGACACTGGAGAGTTTAATGTCATTCATAATATCAGCAGGCATGGTGGCCTCTTAGGGGCCTTAACCCTGCACCGCCTCACCCCCAATGCTGCTAGAGGGCATTCTTTTCTACTGGAGGCACTGAATTCCAAGCTAGGGCCTCTTCGTGTCTCGGCTCCACCCTTTGGTTGTTTGATCCTGTACACGTTGGGGCATATTCTCAAGGAGCTATTGCCGAGTTAACGGCACTTTATCGCAGCCAAAGTTGCGATAAATTTATCACCCCATTCACAAGCTGGTGTAAACAGCCCATAACACCAATTAACCCGCCATAGCAGCCGCCGAAAGCATCGCCACAGATGACACCGGCAACTATCGCTAATGAGATGCAGAGTAGGCGTTCCCGTGCAAAAAGCTGCATCAACACCACACCGCAACATTCACAACAACCAGGCAGATCGGCGATAAGTCCACAAAACATGCGATATGGCGCGTTAGCAGCAGGAAACTAACACCTGCTCTGACCTGGTGTAAAGTCGGACGGCAGCCGGCACCAGAAAAGGGAGCCCAGCCCACAGCCACACCTGAAGGACAACAGATGCCATGGAGCTACTCATCATGCAGCTCGGAGCCCCAACAGGGCCACAACACCCACCGCCACCACCCCCCGGATCCACCCTGCACCACCCCCCCGGACCACCACAGAGGCAGCGCAGACAGACCGCGGACCTTCAGAAAATGCACCAGCCTCACAGACATGACACCAGAGTATGTCATTGCCCACTACAGGCTCAAAAGGACAACCATCCTCCGCATCCTGAACATCACTGGCCACAGGCTGACTGTACCAACACAGCGAACAACCAACATCCCTCCGCAGACAAAGCTGCTGGCTGTGCTGCATCTGTTGGCCTCTGGGACATTCCAACCAACAACCACCAGAGTCGGAGGAGTCTCACAGCCAGCCCTATCAAAGTTCCTCACACCTGTCTTGGATGCCATCATCAGCTTGGTACCCCAGTACCTATACTTCCCCCACACTGCGCAGGAACAGCAGGAGACCAAGCAAGGATTCTACGCCATAGCTGGATTCCCGCACGTGTTGGGGGCAATAGACTGCACACATGTCCTACTTGTGCCCCCTTCCGACACTGCACACAATTACCGCAACAGAAAGCACACGCATTCCATCAATGTGCAGGCAATAGTGGACCACCGGGGACTCTTCACCAATGTCATCGCCAACTACCCAGGCAGTGTGCATGATTCATACATCTTCCGACTGTCCATCATCAACTGGCGCTTCCAGGATGGCACCTACGGAAATGCAGTGCTCGTTGGTAAGTACCAAATGAACACACCACACACCTCAACTCCACAATCATACAACTCACAACTCTGGGAATGCACAC
Organism: Calotriton arnoldi; assembly: GCA_963921515.1. NCBI lineage: Eukaryota > Metazoa > Chordata > Amphibia > Caudata > Salamandridae > Calotriton > Calotriton arnoldi. The sequence goes on along the minus strand of CAWUFW010000529.1, from coordinate 2,387,753 downwards.
GTCACAACCCACATACAACATGCCAAACAACATGCCCACCCACCAGACACGACAGCACAACTCACCATGGGAACCAGGCCTAGCCATGTACATGAGCCATCAACGGCATGGCACCTCAGCCACACATCAGCAGAATGTGGGAAGAGGAGGGAACCAGGCATGTGCGAAGGAGGCGATGTCACTGATGAATGGGACTGCACACAATGCCAAGTGTGGCGAGGATGTGTCGGACAGACTGCAGTATGCAGACCACACACATATCCATGTCCACATACACTGCTGGTGTGTGGTGTAGTGGACAGTGGACGCAACCATGTCACCCCAGCCAGTGGGGAGATCAAGGAAACGTAGCTTGTCACGTCCCCCCCTGTAAGCGTGAGAGGAGTGGGCTGGCCCGGCGTACGCCAGGTCAGCGTATGGGTGTGAATAAAAAGCACGTAGCCCTGGGCGTGGTCCTCTTCCGGAATGCCCAACGTCCCTGCCAGGGTGGCGCCTCTCACCCCGCCATGAGGCCTACGCCGTGAGCGGTGTTGCCTGGGATCCTGTGCGCCTGCTGCACCACAGACTGCTGGTCCCCGAAGCCGTCATGCCCGCCCCTGCGCATCCAGGCATCACTGCTCACCTGCCGACACCGGCGTGTGTTAAAGCGGGCCAACCACGTGCTGGTGCAAGCTCCAAGCCCGAGGACCCCGACCTTGGCAGACTCCTCGGACCATCACGGCCACCGCGTCACAGGCCCGCGGACCTCCTTTCTCATTGACGTACTCCACCAGCATGCACAGCAGACAAGTAGGTCACACATTTGGAACTGAGTCTTGATTACACCATGGCAGAGTACATGATTGAAGGCTGAGTTCATGTCACCATACTCCCTCCGATGTGGTGCCACCAAGTCTGTGCATAGGACTCCCACCAAACGTGTCTGTGGGCCCTTGCTGACTCCAAGCTTGGGCCTGCACTGCGGTCCTGCAGGCCTCACACCAATCCAATGCAGTCCGTCACAGGCAGGATACGGCCTCCTCTCCGGCTGCACACCCGCTCAGCTCTGGTGCCACTACCTATGTCAGCCACAAAAGTAATACAAATGCCATTCCAACGTTGTGTGTGAAAGATCCAGGAGGAGATGGCTGGACAGGGGTTGGCCCGCGCTGACCGCTGCCTCCGGCACACACTGCGGTGGAGTAGGTCACACGATTAGAACTGAGTCTTGCTCTGTACATAGCAGAGTCCATGTCATTGTACAGGCCTCATCGCAGACTGCATCCCCTTCCAGCTCTGGCGCCACTGAGGGTGTGCCCTGAAATCCATGGGCAATCTCTGTTTGGACGTCGGTGGCGTCTGAGCCCATGGGCTGGAGGCTGTCTTCATCTACATGTAGCTGATACTGACAAGCTGCAAAAGTGGAGTCTGTAGCATTCAACTCCGCCATCTGCCTGTTCCTGCTTGCTTCTGCCCTCTGCATCATGCCCTGGAAGGACAACTGCCACTGTCCTCCGCAACCCTCTGCGTAAGTCCCCTTGGACATCTACGAGTACACACTCAGCTCGCGTGGCACTACCTCAGTGCACCGCAAGTCACCGTCCCGTGGCGGTGTGCCTGTGCCGGCCGCTGTGCATCCGGGGCCACAAACTCTGTGCTGCTCAAGTCAGGGACCCATGATGTACGTACCTTGTACTGCTGATTGTCTGCTCACTGTTGTTGTCTTTGCCAGCACCAACCAACCCCTGCATGTTGGCTTACACTACCCAACACCCATCCAGCACAGGCGTCACTGGAGATGTGAGCCTGGCAATAAAAGGGGCCGGGCGCACGTGCCCGTGGCCAGTCCCACGAACTCACTCTGTGTGTCCGTGTGGTTGTTGTGTATGCATGGGGGACCGGGGTCATTCCACATAACATTGTGCCGTGTACAGCGTGCGCATCCATGTAAGCGCAGGCAATGGTGTAGACCTGGGACATGAAACCGTGTTGTACCTCCCTGTGTGCGTAAGCGGGGTGGACTGGCGTACGTCGGTACTGCGTAGGGGTGTGGCTACTCCACACGTGGATCTGGGTGTGGTGCAGTGTAGGCCTTGCCAAGGATGTGGCTGATGCATGTGTCTCTGTTGTAGTGTCTGCGCCACCCGTCCCACAATCGGCAATGTTGCCATGTGGCATGCCCCCGGTGTGCGTGCTCGGCCGCAGGGGTACATGGGGGAGGGCATGCCCACTCGGGGTCAGGGATCACACATGCCAACTGTTGTGCGTGTCGCTATTATCTCTGCATGTGCCAAAGATGTACCCTCAACTGCATGTCGGGTTCAGCCAGGCAGGTGCTCTACATCTGTGTCAGCCCTGTCCTTGCAATGGGCCAACACACACGTGGCCGGCCACATTCTGCGCAGCATCATCACTGTGTCGTAGCCAGGCTTGTTGACATGCGCAGACAGGCATGACAACGGTGTGCCGTAGGGGTGCATGTGACGCAATCGCCCTGCGCACAATAGTGAATGTGCTCGGGGGTGTGGTGCAGCAGTGAGGCTACGTACTACACAGTGATGCCGCTCATTAGCAACATGCAGTACATGTCATACAGGTATCACTAACTCACACATATCACACACCAATGAAGCAGTGGGCCTGCCAACACATCATGCAGTACGTAGTCTTGACTCATGTCTCTCTGCACTGTCACAGGTGACCAAGGATATGCACTCTGCGCTTGGATGATAACACCCCTCCGGGCCCCGGACACACAGCCCCAGAGGCAGTACAATTTGGCCCACAGACGCACCAGGGGCATCGTGGAGCGCACATTTGGCGTGTTGAAGTCAGGTATCAGGTGCCTGGACATCACAGGTGGAAGGCTCCTGTACAGCCCAGGCCTCGTGTGCAAGATGATTGTTGCATGTTGTGTGTTGCACAACATATGTGTACGCAGCAGAGCCCCATGGATATGTGTGCCAGATGCACCGGACGATGATGATGGAGATGAGGCAGGTGGACCACACCCCACTGCAGCCGCAGCAGGAATTGCCCATAGGGACTACATCATTGGCAATTTCTTCTCTGGTTGACGTCACATTGTGAGGGTCCTTAGCAGCAATGGCACAGTACGTTGACTGACCACAGGCACAGCATGTGCTAATAAATGCATTCCGAGACACATTCCCTGCGTGCATGTGACTCATCTGTACAGGCACTTCACTCAGACACGTGTGGGCGCGACATGTTGTGTTGACAATTTAGGAATTTGTTAATGGATGGTGGGTGTGTCACCTCTGTGCAGTGAGGCTGTTTAGGGTGTCACGTTTTCGAAATGCCAGTTCTGTGTATCACAGTTGTTACAGTATCCCACTCTTCGGCGTTTCACATGTGTCCCAGTTCATTCCATTTTGGCTGTCATTTGTGGCCTTCAAGTGACAAGAGGGCTTCTTTTGGGCTCTGTTATGTGCCGCCATGATGCAGGGATGAACCCTGTGACTCAAGTCCCGTGACATGGGCGACATGTATGTGGGGGAAGTCACTGCCCCTACAGTGGTCCGTGCTTTCATTATTGTTTGTTCATGGACATGGCACGTCGGTGTGCAGGGGGTGTTGTTTGTCCCTCTGCAATGTGAAGGGGAGATGCGGTTTCACAGTGTGTTCCATGTTTGTTTCAGCATTTGCGCAGGTTACCTGCTGAATGCATGTCAATGTATATTGTGGCTGTTTGTGGGGAACTGCCTGTCGGATTTGGACAATGGTCATTTGTTCTGCATTACAGATGTGGGGTTGTGTTCGGACGTTGTCATCTCACCGTTTGTTTGGTCTGCTTTTATGGTGATTGTTCCCGCCTGACGCGTGTGACTTGCAGGCCTGTGGCTGGTTTTCGCTGCTTTTTGTATCGCGCTTGGTCTCATCGCAGCTTTTTTTGCGTTCGTGTTTCGCATTTTTGAGGCGTGGCGTTGATTTTAACGCGGACAGTTATCGGGTTATCTGGGGACTATCACATGACACCGCCGTGTTGTGAATACTTGGTTAACACGGCGTAAATTTCCCGCGATGGACTGCGATGTTGAAGGTTGCGTTAAGTAACTTTTGCGATGGTTATCGCACGTTCTTGAGAATATGCCCCGTTGTGTTTTCTCTCTGTGGCTTGCTTCATCAGCCAATGGCCCTCACCTGCACATAGTTATAATACAGATTTGAATGTGTTTCCTTATAATTAATGGATTGCTTTCGCATGTGTACCTATTTCACACAAGAGGACAGAGCACATGCACTAGTCAAAGAACAAGAGCTACTGAGTCACCCTGGTGTGTATGCGTGACACAAAAACAACAAAATACAAACTGAACATTTCAATCCAGCGCGTTCTTTGCTTTTACACTTAATTATTGTAGTCTGTAAAATGCCTATCCCCGGCCTGTTTGTGTTATATTTCCTGCGCTGTGCACCCCTCGCAAGCACATCCACGTGCACCACAGGATCCCGGAACATAACTGCACGCATGCCCTTGAGACACAAATGTCGCTCTTTACTGTGGTCCGCTCATTGTCTCCCTGGTGTACAACTTCAAAAAATGCCTGTCTCTGCACCTCAACAGCTCTGTTCCAGACTGTGTCTAATCTGCTTTACTCCTTCTAAAAGCGCGGTCTGTAGAGCAAGGCAGAGTGTTCCAGATGTGAGCACAAGGCATGACCATACAAGTCCATATGTGGCTCGAGAAGTGCTCACAATATTCTAGCCCTTTTCCCTACAAGTGGCACCATATTCCAGATGTGCAATGAAAGCTGGGCCCCATGCTCCTGAATGTCAGGACAGGACACCATACTCCCGATGCGGCCTACAGGACCGGAACAATGATCCAGGTGTGGCGGCCACGACTGATGGTCATATGCCAGCTGTGCAATTAAAGTTAGGACGCCATACTCCAGAACGTTAGAAAACGACACAATACTGCCCTGTGTAACTACATATAGATTCAGATGTGGCACCCATGACTGGCCGCCATATTCTAATCAAGATGTTTACTTTGGGAGCCATACTCTATACAATGCTTTAGATGTCGCACCCACGACTGACCGCCATATGCTAAATGTACGCCATACTCCAGAATATTAGAGCAGGACATTCTACTCCCAATGCGGCCTGCAGAACCAGCACAGGGATCCAGGTGTGGCACCATGACTGGCCGCCATATTTTAGATGTTCACATACAGTTGGGAGACATTCTGAAGAACAGGATACAATTCTCACAGGGTGACCTGCATAACTGGACACAATAATCTTATAAGATTATTGTGTACTCAGGCGTGGCCTGCAGAACTGGACAAGTACTCTGCACTCAGGCGTGGCCTGCAGAACTGGACAAGTACTCTGGACTCAGGCGTGGCCTGCAGAACTGGACAAGTACTCTGCACTCAGGCGTGGCCTGCAGAACTGGATAAGTACTCTGCACTCAGGCGTGGCCTGCAGAACTGGACAAGTACTCTGTACTCAGTGGTGGCCTGCAGAACTGGACAAGTACTCTGCACTCAGGCATGGCCTGCAGAACTGGACAAGTACTCTGCACTCAGGCGTGGCCTGCAGAACTGGATAAGTACTCTGTACTTAACCTTTCAAATTAAACACGCCCTCATTATTGTGTCTTATATAATGTTTGATCATTTTCATTGGCATGCTCTTCCGTCTAGTATTTGAAGCCCTTCCTTAGAACAAAATGATGGTTATGCCCCTTATGTGAAAGTACCATTCCCCTTAAATGTGTATTCATAAGTGCATACACACATCTACTTGTCTTTACCTTTTTACGCACAATCTTCCATTTCAGTTGCAATGTTAACAGAAGTTAGCGTCACTCAATTCAGTTTTCTTTATTTACTGCTAGCAGAACTTGGCTACAGTAAAATCTGCAAAATCTAACTAGGTGGCCTTAAACCCTAGGAAGCTGCATTTCCAGCCATAGTTGCTTTCCTATTGTATCTATTGGGAAGATGGCTTAGGGAGTTAAGGCACACTTTACAGAAATATTTAGGTATCCAGTAATTAGTTGGGGAAATTAACCGCAAAATAGCCAAGGATGTTGATTCGCTTGCTACAAAGATCTGTGTGTGAATAGCTGATCACAGGTTTAAATGTTCATAAAGCATCTTGGAATTAATCTGTTTTCAATGGAACACTGCAGGTAAGGTTACCACCTCACAACAGGTAATTGGACGCGGTCTCAAGTCCTGAGTTTCATCTACAGGTTATTGATTTTAGATGTGCTCATTAGTTTAATGGAAACGAAGCACGACAGCAACATCCAGAATGCATTAGTCTATAACACAAAACAGTAGGGCTCGAAATAGTGTTTATGACCTGGATTGATAGGGAGACTCTAACTGCAGGCCACCTGTTAGTCAAATATTAGAATCTTAATATAATGGAGTTTTTGAATGTGAGAGCTTTTCATAACCTGCAGATCACAGGTTTCTGTTCTGAGTCGCACTCCATTGAAGTATGCGCCTGTTTGTTGCAAGCATCGAATGTGTAAGTTATAAGATTAAATCCTTTCCGGTCTAACCAAACTTTGTCTTTAGAGGTTGATAGAACAAGTCATTAAATTCAGAAGTATCGGACTTCGAGAAGGCCTTCGATACAGTCGATTGGAGATATCTGGAGGACGTTCTCGTCACGATGGGCTTCGGACCCCTTTTTAGACGGCTATCCGAGTCTTGTATTCCAACCCTAAAGCAAGGGTCCTAACTAACGGAGCCCTCTCCGCGGCCTTTTCTATCCAGAGAGGCACCCGTCAAGGATGCCCCCTCTCGCCACTCTTATTCGCGTTGGCGGCAATGGAGCCCCTGGCCTGCCTCGTAAGTGCTGACCCCCTAATTCGAGGATGGTCTTGGGATCCCCACCAAGTAGACAAAATTGCCATATACGCGGATGATGTCCTTCTTTTTCTGGCCGTTCCGGAGAGCTCTGGCCCGCGCTGCCTGGAGGTTCTCCGTGCCTTTGAAGGTGTCTCGGGTCTACGGCTCAATCCGGCGAAGTCCACTTTGGTCCCCCTCCACTCGTCGAGGGCCTGCTTTGACTGGCAATCGAATATCCCCCTACGACGCCAATCGTTCAAATATTTGGGGATCTGGGTAACCCTGCTTCCGGAGCTGGAGTGGGCTCTCAATCTCACACCGCTAGTCACAAAGGCCAAGGCTGATCTCAAGCGCTGGCAGTCTCTCCCACTCAATCCCTTCGGAAGAGGGGCGCTTTTTAAAATGATGATCCTCCCCCGCTTTTTATATCTTCTCCAAAATATTACCTTTCATCTTCCGGCTGGTTGGTTCCACGAGTTCGATGGCATACTTACCCGGTTTTTGTGGGGAGGTGGGAGGCCTCGTATGGCCAAGGCTCGCTGCCAAATTCCTCCCTTTGATGGAGGTATGGTTGTGACCAACCTTCACCTCTATTATCTGGCCACTAGACTCATTGTCGTGCACGACTGGTTCGCCCGTGGCTGGTCCGACCCGGCTTATCGTACCGAGCTCAGGTCCATGGAATTTCCGCAGCTCCTGGCCTATCTCTATGGGGCCCCCATTCCACACGCCATCCCGCCTGTCACTAGAGCGGTCCTAACGGCTTGGCGCTCTGCCCTGCACTACACGCGATGGGACAAGAAACTTACTCAACACACACCTCTGTGGCACTGCACCTGGCTCCGCGAGGCGTCGGCCCTTCAGGGTTTTTGGCAGTGGGTCTGGGTGGGAGACCACATAAGAACCTTTTCCGACCTGCAACACCATCATTCCCTTCACTCCTCCCAATTCTATAAATATTTGCAGCTCCGGCACGCCCTGGGTGTACACGTCCCACCAGCCACCTCCCTCCCTGAATTCAGCCCGCTAGAAGCCCAAGTCATGATGGGAGACCTGGGTAGAGGGGGGGTGTCATGGATTTACCGCTCCCTGGTGAACAATGGTTGGTTGGGTCCCTTAGAAGAAGCAGACTGGCGAGACGCACTCATGGCTCCTAAAACCCTGACGACCTCCTCTAAATCACGCCTTGTTCAACTTTATTATTTGCACATGGCGTACCTTACCCCTGTGCGTCTGTACAGGGCAAAACTACGCCCCTCCCCAGCCTGTACACGGTGTCATCATGCCCCGGCTGATTTCTACCACATGGTCTGGCAGTGTCCTCTTCTTGCTTCTTTTTGGGCGGGTGTTGAGTCAGAGCTCACGCAGACATTGGAATGGTTGGTTCCCCATGACCCCTTGCATCTCCTTCTGGGAGTTTTTGATGGTCTCGGCGGCTCCAGAGCAAACAAACGCTTCTTGGGCACTGCGATCGTGGTGGCTAAACGAGACATTGCGGCGGCTTGGTCCCAGGCCAGACCCCCTACTGTGCGTAAATGGCGACGAGGGGTAGATTGGTGTGCGGCCCAAGAGGAACCCCTCTTCGAGGCTAGGGGATGTCCCGAGAAGTTCGAAAAGGTGTGGGGCAAGTGGCTAAATTTGTTGTTCTGATTATTATGCAAGTTTCTTTCCAATTGTGCTATATCCAAGAGGTGGCCCCTCCGGGGTCCTTGTTCCTAGGTCCGATGTACTGCTGTCTACTGTCGATGGACTTTGATACAGTGTATAAGTTAATGCTGTCTTTGTATGCTTTGTTTACTATAAATGCCAATAAACTTGATTATCAAAAAAAATAATTCAGAAGTATCGTACACCGATTATTGATATGAAAAAGTTCACTCTGCATTTGGTTCTATATAAATGGTTATTGGTGAACTATTGTCATGAGGGTTCTCTGCATGACTTGGAAAAGCTGCATTATTTTGTTAAATGTCCTATGTGTTTCTTCCAGTAAGCTCAACAATCATGAACTCACTAGAGGCTCTCTTTTGTTTTCAGTTTTGCCGACATGTCGGAGGGACACTTGTACCTCCATTCAAGTGAGGCCGACTACTGCCCCTCTCAGTCCAGGCTACACGATGGCTCAAGGTGGTGGCAGTGAGAATATAGCCCAGGGACACACACCTCTCCAGCTGTACCCCTGTAGGTTGGCTGCCTCTTGCCTCTTGGCTCTCGGTGAATGGGGATGTCTTTAAGGACTATGTATGTTTCTCAAAATGGTGGTCTCTTTTGTGTCAAGCTGGTGATGTCCATCTCTCTAATACCAAACTGCATCAACACTCTTCCTGCCCTCCTTCCTGAAACCTGCGTAGCTAGTGGGGGCAAGGTTCTAGTCAATTCCCCAGTTCATGTTTTATGCATTTCCCTTTGCAATGGGAGTGGAATTAGGCCCCTAGTGTCCGACCAGTACACGACACTTGGATGATTGAGAACTGGTCTGACTGTAGGACCAGGATGTTCTTCCTAAATTCGAGGATCCTTTGGTCCTATACTTGTTTCAAACCCTCTAATTCACAGTCAAGATAGGGAGCCAGAGGGGTCCAAGTACTGAACCCCTCAGCTAGTGCTTATTTTTTTTGGGTCATCTGGACACCAAGGAGGCCTGTACAACAGTACATAACCAGAGAAAAAACGCTTGACCAGGATAGAACTTCTGTGCAATTGCAATACTGCCTCCAAACTGAGCATAAGTCTAGGGTACCTACTGAATCTCTTTGCTGTTGAGAGCTGTGAGGTCACCGCAGCCAAGATACCCCAGGTTAAGTAGGAAGAGCATCATTTGCAGCTAAGATTCATAGACTTCTCACATTGAAAAGGCTCTGCCTGCTCTGGTCCATCATTTTCCCCTAGGGTGCATGTATCCTGCTTTCTTCGGCAACAGAAGTACCAGAAGGCAGTCATCCTTCACACCTGATGTAGTTTGGTTCTGCTTGCAGGAATAAGTGGTTCTAGGTTTATAATCATTGGAATTGCCTTCCTACTCTGACAACTGGCATGCTATCTCCAGTTAAAGTAGTGATTGCCCTCTACCATAAAGAATCAGACTCAGGTAAGTCGTAGTTAAACCAGTGGCTTCTCTGGATGCCTCTTGGACTGTGAATGGTAATTTTTGAGATACACACGCCTAAAAGAGTAAGGCACCCTAGGAACCCAACCTAGTGTGTACTGCCTTACTAGTCCATCTGGTCCTGGCTGGAACAAGGACTACCATTTGGGTTCTCAACTATTAGACTCCAGTGCTTTAAAATGTTGCACTGCATGCCTTACCAGATCTTGTTGACTGAGCAGCAGGTCACCTGGACATTATCACCAGGAACTATGAAAGAACCACAGACTTTGCTGGGTGGCAGTCTAAGTACTAGGTTGCAAGTGTTATTAAATATACTTATTTTATTGGGTGACTCCTTTTATTCTAGCTTGGGAGCACTTTTAGTGGTGACCTTCTATTCCATCCTTGCACCAGGACTGTAGTTCGGTCCAGAAACCCTGCATCAATATGCTTTGTCCAATTTGTACATCTTTTAGAGTTTGCTCCAGTTAACAATAGGAGACGTTGACGCTTTAGAAGATTCTAAAATCAACCATAACCTTGCATCATAAGTTAACACTGGCCATATAACCTTACAGCATTACAAGCAATAAGAGTTTTGCTTTAGGCCCAGATCACATTTCTAAACACGCTTACATAGTGATATAGTTATGGTCACAGAGAATTTCTTATTATCAAACTCAGCTTTTCGGTGTCAAAGTTCACCTCCGCACTTTATTTACTCTCCCCATGGGTGACCAGTTTTACTTTATATTAAGCCACCAAACTCCTGCATTGTGTAGAATTTTTGAGTGGGTGCATCTGATTATTTGACGAAGTGCAGACACAGTGATACAGTTATAGCCACGGAGATCTACGCTGCAGTAATGTGCAATAATATGCTGAATCACTAAATACGTATAAGGTCCCAAAGGCGGACCGATTGCATTGCAAATGCTTGTTGTGTATTGGGGTGAGTATAACACCTTGCCAACTATCCGGGACTGAGTTTTCCATTAATCAGTTTTCAAAAAGTGGATTAAGAAGGGCAGCCCATTCTTCTGCACCATTTTCAAATATTCTTGCAGGGATGCCGTTAGGGCCAGGAGCTCCCGCAGCTCTAAAAGAAGCTAAAATAGACTTAATTTCGCTGGATCTTTTATTTTTAGGGCCTCATGTAATTCTGACCATGCCTGCTCTTCAGTAGCACTGCCGATTTCCCAGGCTTTTGACCGATAAGCCTTCCTTGCCTTCCTGATCGCAGCTATTTCTTCGGCAGTGTGCACAAAAGCACTGCCCTTCGAAGTTTATTTAGTTCACGTTTCAGGGTCCTCAACGCTGAATTATTGTGTTCCTTCTGTGGGTGGGCACTGCCCAATATTTGGGGCTTGCATGGATAGTAATATTTGCCAGCTTGAAGTGGAGACTAATCTGTTAAATACCTCACTTTGCAGCACTTCTCTCCAGCTTGGCCAGGACCCCGGGGCCGGCGTAGTAGACCATTTTATTCTTTGTAGCCCACAGGTGCCGTGTTCTGTGCCAATTACTTGTAGTTGTATTAATTTTGTGGTTTCTCTGTGGATGGAGCATCACAACTGAGCATAGTCACTTATTGGAGAGTAAGGTACTTAAAATGTGCTTACCCACATAAAATACTGGGTAGAAATCGAGATGTAGTCAATCAGCGAGGTGGAGGATCTAGTTGTATGTGTATAGCCAGCTGGTTGATCATTAATTCCTCTTCCATTTAGGGTTCATAAGTCCAAAGCATTTAAGGCGGCGGCGGCGGCGGCGAACTTCTGGCCAGCTTTGTCTCTCTTTGTTTGACCTGGCACGATCTCCGCGATACTCCATAGGTTGCCCTCTTCTTGCTATCATGGGAGTATCTCAAACAAAAACATATTGAAGTCACCTGCAAAATTCAAATTTCCTTGATAGACTGCTGGCATAGGGCCTTAATTAATGTTAAATTGTTGAACGTGATGGTTTTCTTTTTGGGCTGCTTGGTGTTAATATAAATGTTTCCTAGGAGTCCTTTTTCGATCACCCGGTGAGGTTGCTGCTAGCCTCAGAAAAATACAGGCCCCCGCAATATGTGCCAGCATTGTCCCATCTGTCTCCAATGCTTTATGGACCATAATTGAGACACCCCCGGAGGCGTGTCCCCTATATTAAAGGGAATAGCCAGTGCACAATATTCATTGTGATCCGACCAAGTCATGTGCGACATTTGCCATGTTTCTTGCAGGCAAATTATGTCTTTGCAGCTTATTTTTTCAAGTGTTGAGCTGTCATTTACCAGGGATTTTAGACCTCGTATGTTCCATGAGCACACGTGTAATAAGTAATTTGGTATTAGTTTCTTAGATGCCGGCGGTCTCATGTTCCCTAGAGTGTCTCGTGCGAAAGCAGACTCTTTTATTCTCTGATTAATCCATTGAGATTGTAATGTGTTCTACTGATGATCGCTGGAAGGTCGACCCCTTCGAAGCACAAAGTACGGAATCAGGGTGCTGCAGGGGCTTCTTTTTTGCAAGGAGTCAGGGATATTTTGGTTTTGCTGGCTTACTTATATTTATTCCCCACTCTGCCAAAATCTTTCAATGACTTTGTACCCGTTTGGTGATCTCTTTGTTTCTAAATAGTACTTTCGTGGCGTCCTGTAGACTCTCTTTAAGCCCAGGGACAAACATGATGTAGATCAGATCTTTCGAATCCAGCGCCCCCAGCTCGGGTAAGAATGACAATAGCTTGAGGGAATTGCTCCTATTTTAAATATCTTCCTGCCCACGCAAGACCTATTCTGGGTGGAATATTAGGATTTCTTCCATATTTTCGGGCTCTTGTTGGTCCTGATTTTTAGGGGAATCTGGTAGACAAGATGTGTGTCCAGAATGTACTATTCCATGGTTTATGTGTGGTACATATGTGAATGGGTGCGCCAAGACGGGACTATAAAACTGGGGGATCAGATGAGAAATGTCTGAACTGTGAGGCCCTCCTGATACGAGAAAGAATTCCGCCCCTTAGGACATATCAGGCAAGTCTGTCTTTGGGCGAGTAAATAAACCCTGGCTCTGTCTGTCGGTTGCCGCGTTATTTATTTGAAGGTGGCGGAGGCAGTAAGAAGAGGATGACTGTGGGGCGTTATCTCTTTCACTTCCTGGGTTAAGATGGCCTCCATCTGTGCCTCAGGGGTCTTTGTTATTTTGCTGATATTTGAAGAAGGCATTGATGTCACCACAGTTTTACTATCCTCCAATTGCGGGCCTTGATGGGACAGTGACAGGGTGGTCATTGTTTCAAATCTTGTTGCATGTTCGATGATTGTTTCAACTTTTGAATCCCCCAAAATAGATCTTTTTTTTTTTTAAACTCTGTGTGGTGTCCTACTGTTGTGTTTACTATGTTACAGCCTTGTTTCCAAGGCTCCCTGTAGATTGTTCTATTTAGGAATGTTTAGCTTGAAGATTGTCAGTTACTGTTTGGTGCGAGAGGATGAGGTCTCTTGGGAAGAACCTGCATTAAACTTACTTTCACACCTAAATTACGCCTCCTGTGCTATCTACAGAGGTGCCCATCACCTCATTTTGGCGACGAGCGAAAACCTACCCTTGAGACCTCAACTCGACATGCGTTATTAAAGAATTCTGGCATTACCTTTGTTTTCTACGCAAGTACCCCTCTACTGAATCCGGTGCTGTGGAGTTTCGTGGGCAAGGTGAGGAGCACACCAAGCAGCGAGGGTATTTGCGCACCTCTGCTCACTTACATTGAGGAATCTCCCTCGTTTGCTGTGCCTCCGTGAGTACCGGTGTGGTCTTGGCCCCGTGTTTCCTCTTCTCTGGTGCCTCCTGGTTTACTCCTTCGCTGTCCTACTCGCCGGAGAGGTCCTGCCTGTGCTGGAGAATCGTGGATGAGAGGCTGGTGGTTGCCTGACCTCGCCTGTGCTCCGCGTAAGGTCTCCCAGCGACGTCACTCCTGCGGACATTTTGAACAACGTGCAAACGTCGACGGCCATTTTGGACGTCCAGTTGTTGGTTGCCTGACCTTGCCTGGTCCCCGCGTGGATTCATCAAGCAACGTCACCCTCGCGGGCATTCCATCCGACGTACAGACCTCCGCGGCCATTTTTGAAGTCTTTCCAGCAGTAACCTGCCTGACCATGCCTGGTCCCATCGATCATATCCGGTGATGCCTGTGATTACGCAAGTCCTTACGTGTCTGTTTCTTGCCTCAGTAGGATTTCAATTGTCGGATTAAAGCCTGCCGGTAAGTGGGTCCGCCTTTACTCCACCTTTTATTCCACACTCTGATCTGCACAGCTTACGGGCAGGCATCATTTGCTGTGAAAGTTTCATTTTCGGTTCCGCTGATTTGCACAGCTTACGTGCAGACTCTGGGGCCACCTTTAATTTGCACCTGCAGTATCCATCTTCCACACGCTGATCTGCACAGCTTACGTGCAGAGTCCTGGCATAAATAACATATTTGCGCAACTCATGTGCAAGCACCTGCAGTATCACGCTGATCTGCACAGCTTACGTGCAGGGTCCTGGCATAGATAACTGATTTGCACAACGTGCAAACACCTGCAGTATCCACCTTCCACACGCTGATCTGCACAGCTTACGTGCAGACTCTGGGGGTTACCTTTATTCTTCACGCTGATCTGCACAGCTTACGTGCAGAGTCACGACATAAATAACTTTGTCTTTCAAGCTGTTTTACACAGTTTATTTTTCGTTGTGACTTATTCCTAAAAGTTGTTACGTAGATTGTCTGCCATGTACTTCGTCATTTTCTTTCTCTCAGCTTGTATTTTACTATTGAAATAATGCAGAATGTCACTCCTCCGCCATTTTTTTTGTCTGCTCCTGGTGATCCTCCGTTATCCTGGCTCAAATGGAAAAAGGTTTTTTCTAATTATGCTAGAGAGTGTGGCACTTCATTGAGTGCTGAAAGAAAATCTTCTCTATTTTTGCATTGTCTGGGTTGTGAGGGGCAAGATGTATTTGAACATCTTCCAGATCTTCCTGACGGTGAAGCGTCCACATTGAACGAATTTGAGATATGTTTAAGGAAAATGGATTTGCACTATCTTCCCAAGGTGAGTATGATTTTGGAAAGGTACCACTTTGGGAAGAGAATGCAAAGGCAAGAAGAGTCGGTGGAGCAATATGTGACCTCTTTGCGCAAGTTAGCTTCCACATGCTCTTTTGCTGGTAGTCTCGAGGAAAGACTTCGAGACCAGCTAATGTTGGGTTGTTCTTTAGATAAAGCTAAAGAAAGTCTTTGGCAGAAGGACAATCCTAATCTTCAAGAGGTGTTAACTACGTTGAAAATGCACGAGCATTCCAAAGCTTGCGTTGAGGCAATCCGTAAAGATACTGTTAGTGGTAAGAATGATAGTGGAGAAATTAAGGAAGTTAAGATTCAGTCCTCAGAAAGATCTCACAAGTATGTTCCTAATAGTAGAGTAAGTCCAAACAGGTATAGTCGCCCCAGTGTTAACACAAAAACAGTGGTGGGTAAGTGTTTCAGGTGTGGTAACACTGGCCACATGGCTAACTTCAAGGATTGTCCTGGGTGGAAGGTTGTTTGTTCCATATGCAAAAAGAAGGGTCTCCTTTCGAAATGTTGTCGATTTGCCAAAGAACAAAAGAAGGTGAGAGAAGTTGACATCTATGATCAAGATGATCTAGAAGTAATTGTGTGTCAGGTCCGTGAACGAGCTGTTGATGGCCCTTTTGAGCAAGTTTTGGTCAACGATAATGCAGTTAAAATGTTGTTCGATTCTGGGGCAAAAATTACGCTCATACCAAAAGCTTTCTATGATAAACAACTTTCTGGTAAAGTGGTTCTTTTAGAACCGGACATCATACCCAGGGGTTATGGCGGACAAATAATCGACTTGTTGGGTTACTTCTTGGGCACCATAGATTTTAAAGGAAGGGTGGTTGCAGCTAAAATTTATGTTTCCATGAAAGGTGATTCTCTTATTAGTTGGAGTCATCAACGTGACTTACATGTATACTTGGATCCTAATCAATCTCCCTCAGTTTGTTTGAGTGAATTACCTGCTGTGGCCACCATTACAGGTGGTGAGGCTTGGATTACAAAATTTCCTGAAGTTTTTAGCAATAAATTGGGTTGCCTAAAAAATTATGTGCACCTTATAAAGACTAAAGTGGATGCCATTCCAAGAGTAGCGAAGGTCAGGAATGTACCTCTGTTAGTCAGAGGAAAAATGAAAACAGAATTGGACAAACTGTTGCAAAATGGAGTTATTCAAGAAGTCGAAGCCACAGAATGGGTCTCTCCGGTGGTGATGGCTCACAAGGCCAATGGGGAGGCACGGCTGTGCATTGACTTGAGGGAGTTGAACAAAGCCGTGGTTGTTGACCATTATCCTATTCCGAACATATCGGAGATGTTATCCTCTTTGAATGGGGCTACACATTTTTCAACATTGGATCTCTCCTCAGCTTACCATCAAGTAAGACTTCATCCCACATGTCAAGATCTAACAAGCTTCATTACTCCTTTCGGAACTTTCAAATTCCTTAGAATGCCGTTTGGGCTCATATCTGCAGCTTCGGTATTCCAAAGAGTGATGGAGAGTCTGCTGAGTAGTATTGATGGGGTAAAAGTTTACCAAGATGACGTTCTTGTCCATGGTGTTAATTTGCATGAACACAATGAAAGATTGATGGAAGTTTTGTAAAAATTCAAGATTCTGGTCTCACCCTGAGACTGGACAAATGTAAATTTGATGTTAGTGAAATAGAATATTTGGGTCACTTGGTATCTGGTAGTGGGATTAGGCCCAAGCCCTCTTTAGTTGATACTATATCTCGTTTTAATTTTCCACAGAACAAAGAGGAACTAGTAAAGTTCTTGGGTATGGCAGAGTTTTATAATAAATTTGTGCCTTCCTTTGCGCAGAAGACTGAATGCATGAGAGAACTTTTAAAAAAGGGGCGAGAGTTTGTTTGGAGTAAAGCTTGTTGTGAGGAATTTGATACTATTAAGAAATGTTTGTGTGAAGCACCGAATTTGGCCAGTTTTGACCCATCCAAAGAGTCATATATCATGACTGACGCAAGTTGTAAAGGTGTCGGTGCTGTATTGCTTCAACCAAGTAGAGAGGTTGATAATACTATTTTGTTCATTTCTAGACCTCTTAGGGGTGCTGAACTCAACTACTCAGTTGTGGAGAAAGGAAGCATTGGGGGTCTACTGGGCTATTCGTAAATTAAAGAAATTTCTGTGGGGCAAACGTTTTACTGTTGTGTCTGATCATAAACCTTTAAAAGAAATTTTTGGAAAAAAAGGTATAGATTGTGTTTCACATAGGATAAGGAAATGGGTGGTTGCTCTGCAGGACTTTGAATTTGTGGTGTCATATTTACCAAGTTCTAGGAACGTCCTTGCGGATTGTTTGTCGAGACTGGGTGGTGATGATTCTCGAGATTCTCGTGATGATGAAGATAGTTTCGCTGGAGAGGACGTTGATGAGGATTTGAAGGTGTGTGTTGTGAGCGAAGGTGTTCTAACGGAAAGGGAATGGTCTTGTAGTTTGAATGCGGATGCCACTTTATTACAAGTCATTGCCTACGTACGAGGTAGTTGGTGCGGGAAGAGTGATTGTTCCAAAGAACTTAAGGGGTATTGGAATGTGAAAGAAGAGTTGTCGGTGTCGAATGGCTTACTCTTTAGAGGTACAAAATTGGTAGTGCCTGAGGATCTACGTGATAAGGTGGTGGGCAATGCCCATTCGAGTCACATGGGGATTGCTAAAACTAAAGAAAGAATTAGAGAAGCGTATTGGTGGCCAGCCATGGATGTGTTCATAGAAAGAGTTGTGCGTAATTGTTCACAGTGCGCCAATAGTGATAAGATTCTTAAGTGCAGGACTCAACCGATGGTGATCAGGAAACAAGCTGAGGGTCCCTGGGTGGACATTGCAGTAGACATTTTGGGTCCTGTTAAGATAAGGACGCAGGATCGCTATGTTATTGTCTGTATTGATATGTTCTGCAGATGGCCGGAGGTAAAAATTGTTGATTCTGTGGATTCCAAGGCTGTAGTCAACTTTCTCGATGATCTTTTTGCTAGTGAAGGACTTCCAGTTACTGTTTTGTCGGACAATGGTGTCCAGTTCACCTCTGCTGTTTTTGAAACCTTTTTGAGGGAGAGAGGTATTGTTCATAAGCGTGCTTC
Source organism: Calotriton arnoldi (assembly GCA_963921515.1). Taxonomy (NCBI): domain Eukaryota; kingdom Metazoa; phylum Chordata; class Amphibia; order Caudata; family Salamandridae; genus Calotriton; species Calotriton arnoldi. Next base: position 2,369,639 of record CAWUFW010000529.1, on the reverse strand, counting down.
TCTTTATCATCCTGAGTGTAATGGGGTTGTTGAGAGGTTCGTGAAAGTACTTAAGGAAGCTTTACAGCTGGCAGTAACTTCTGGGGGTGATTGGGAGGAGGCGATAAAGAAAAAGGTGTGTGAGTACCGGTTTACCCCACATTCTTCCACTGGCGTTTCTCCCTTTAGGTTGTTCAAAGGGAGAGTTGCCAATACTCAAGTCATCCCTCGGTGGGTTACGTCTAGAAGACTGGAAACTGGTCGAGTTGTGGACAACACAGAGGGGTGGAAAGAAAGAGAATTGGAGAAAATGGTGAAGGAAAATTAAATTTGATACTAGGAAGGCTGTGAAAGAAACTGTGGTTCAGGTTGGAGATTGGGTTCGTGTAAGACTGCCTGTAAGAAGATTTGGTAAGTCTAAATTTGGCAAACCTATAAAGGTTGTTAAGCTCTTGGGTAACGCCATCAAAACTCAGGACCATAGGATTTGGAACCTGGGTAGAGTTGTGAAGTGTCCTCCTAAGTGTGTTGCCGATCATGCTTGTCCAGAAGCTACTACACCTTTGTCAACTGTGGAAAGGAGGTCTTCTAGGTTAAGGAGGATTCCTCCTCACTTACATGATTACGTGTAACTGTCTTTATAATAATTATTTCATTGTTTTTTCCTCTCCGATGAAGGGGGAGGTGATGTGGTGTCCTACTGTTGTGTTTACTATGTTACAGCCTTGTTTCCAAGGCTCCCTGTAGATTGTTCTATTTAGGAATGTTTAGCTTGAAGATTGTCAGTTACTGTTTGGTGCGAGAGGATGAGGTCTCTTGGGAAGAACCTGCATTAAACTTACTTTCACACCTAAATTACGCCTCCTGTGCTATCTACAGAGGTGCCCATCACCTCACTCTGTTTATTGGCATTTCTGTTAATATTACAGTACTTTCAAAAAACAATACCTTGTGGGCATTTCATCTACAGTGCGGTCATCGGAACACAGTGACACGTTCCACAGTAAGGAACAAAGAGATGCTGATCTATGAATGTGGGATACAGTACATTTAGCATGGCATTAACATGAGAGGCATTCACAATCCAATATGTCGCGTAATGCGCCTGAGCGCTAAGATAGTAGAGTTCCGGATCGGGTGCCTCCAAGCCGCCCTGGGCGAATGGCAACGTAAGGGTGCTCCATTTGATCCGGGGCTGCTTCCCTCCCCACGCCAAGCGGATCAGCTGACTCCTCAGTCTGGTGAAGAAGTGACGGCCAGGTGAAAAGGGGATGTTTGTGAACAGGTATAGAAATTTGGGCAAAATGACCATTTTCATTAAGGCCACTCGACCTGCAAGGGAAAGTGGAAGGGCTATCCATCTGGTGATCAAGCTTTCTACCTTATCAAGGGCTACTCCATAGTTTGCCCTTATTAGTTCATCGTTGTCTTTATTGATGGTGATACCAAGGTAGCGGACCTCCTCGTCCCACCACTGCAGCGGATACTCCATTGGGAACGGGACAGTGCTGTTAGTAAGCGGCATGACTTGAGACTTTCCCCAGTTTATTGTTATGCCCGAGTAGGCCCCAAATTTTATTATTTCGCGGATCATAGCGTTTAATCCGTTGGTTGGGTCTCGCACATACAGCGTGATATCATCCGCATAGAGCAAAATTAAGACGGGTCGGGTGGGGTAGTCGAGCGCATATTGTTTGTGATGCTGTCGCAGCATGGCAACCAAGGGCTCCATCGCGATCGCAAACAGCAGGGCTGAAAGGGGACACCCCTGCCGCGTGCCCCTGGATATAGCGAAGGCTGGGGACCGCTCCCCATTCAAGAGTAATGTGGCAGTAGGGAGATGGTACAATGGTTTGATCCATTGGAGAAACCCGGGCGGAAATCCCAAGTGGGTCAAGACCGCGAGCAGATAGCCCCATTCCAGGGAGTCGAACGCTTTGGTGGCGTCCAAAAGACCGCCACAGCCTGTTCGTCCTGGTCCATACCATGCATGATGGAAAACAGAATGCGCAGGTTATGGGAAGTGGACCGGCCCGGTATAAAGCCTGCTTGGTCCGGTCTGATGAGATTCTCCATCAGGAGTGAGAGCCTGTTGGCCAGCACTTTAGCCAGTATTTTGGCATCGCAGTTTATTAAAGACAGTGGCTGGTATGAGTCCGGGGAGTCTGGGGGTTTCCCGGGTTTTAACAGGGAGACCAGCATGGCTTCACGCATCGTGGGTGGGGGCGATCCCCTTTCAACTGCTTCTTCGTACAGTGCTTTAAGGAAGGGAGCTAGTGTGGCAATGTAGGTTTTGTAAAATTCGATGCCTAGGCCATCTGACCCTGGTGCCTTCCCATTCCCTATTTGCATTATGGCCTCCCGAATTTCGTCTAAGTGAAAATCAGATGCCAGAAACTCCCTCTGCCGATCGCTGAGCCAGGCCAATTGTATCTGCTCTAGGTATTGAGGAGTCTCCTCTTGGCGCGCTGCGCATGACTTGTAGAGTGCCTGGTAGTGCGTGGCGAACACTTCCATAATGTCCGACGTGTCCCGGTGGAGCGTCCCCTCCCCATCACATATCGCTAGTATGTGATTCGCTGTTTTAGGCGGCCTGATGGTTTCTGCCAGTGCTCTGCCAGGGCGCTCACCCTCTCCATATCTGTGCACTATATGATATTTCCCGAAACGGCATTCTCTCTCTGCCTCTGCTTGGTATTCCGTAAGGAGCTCTCGTATTTTGGCTAGAGCGGGGCCATCGCGTGTCTTGGTGGCCCTAGGTTTCAGCTGCCTGAGCTGGCGATCTAGGCTGGATATGGTTGTGCGAATATCTCTGAGGATGCCCCCCCGCCTTGGCTATGCAATGACCTCTAACGGTGACCTTTAACGCTTCCCATACTGTGGTCAGGGAAGGGACCAAGTCTACGTTGAGCCTAAGGAACTCCTCAAGCATTTCCCCCAATTTCGGGCCCGATTCACAGAACTAACTTAAGACAAAATCCTAAACTTACTACCATTTTGGTATTCACAGAAGGCACTTACTCATTTTGGTATTCACAGAAGGAACTTACTCATTTCGGTATTCACAGAAGTTAGGAGTCCTAACTTTAGGACTCCTAAAGGCCTTCTGTGAATACCGAAAGTCTTAAAGTTAGGATTTTTCTCAGTTTAGGAGTAGTAAAGTTAGGACTCCTAACTTTAGGACTCCTAAATGCCTTCTGTGAATACCGAAAGTCTTAAAGTGAGGAGTCCTAAAGTTAGGAGTCCTAACTTTACTACTCCTAAACTGAGAAAAATCCTAACTTTAGGACTTTCGGTATTCACAGAAGGCATTTAGAAGTCCTAAAGTTAGGACTCCTAACTTCTGTGAATACCGAAATGAGTAAGTGCCTTCTGTGAATACCAAAATGAGTAAGTGCCTTCTGTGAATACCAAAATGGTAGTAAGTTTAGGATTTTGTCTTAAGTTAGTTCTGTGAATCGGGCCCTGGGTTTGGAATGCCTGATCGAGTAGCGCTGTAGGTAAGAGGCGCCACAGCCTTGGGGGGCTGCAGGCCCGGGGGTTTCAGCGTCATAAGCACTGGGGAGTGATCAGAGTAGGTGCGCGTTAGGTGACTGGCGGAGAGAACATGTACTGCCATACCCTGCGATGCAACCCACATGTCTATCCTAGACCAGTTGTCATGTACAGCTGAGTGGAATGTGCCTTCCCGCTGCGTGGGGTGGAGGTGGCGCCAGACATCCACCAGCAGGTTATCTGCTAGTATTTGCTGGAGTTGTCGTTGTGCTTTGGTGTAGTGGTGCGGTAATGGGTGGGAGCGATCCCATGACGGATTCAATGTTAGGTTGAAGTCCCCTCCCCATATAAGGTGAGTCGAGCCAATATTTACTATGCGCGCCCACAGGGTGATATAGTAGTCTTCGTCATCTGTGATAGGTCCATAGCTGCAGATTAATGTGACGGACTACGACGCCAACCTTCCCCATGTCTTGCAGAACCTCCCCTGCGGGTCCAGCGCAGATCCCTCTTCCGTGTAGGGAACCGTTCTTTTAATAAGAATTACAGTGCCCCGCGAGTATGCTGAGTACGAGGAGAAGTATCTGTGAGAGGCCCATCTAGAGGCAAACTGTGGTTGTTGTGTAGGCAGCGTGTGCGTTTCCTGCAGCATGGCCATGCTAACGCGATGCCTGTCCAGATAAGCCAGGAGATGTTGTTTCTTTCTGGGGTTGCCCAGCCCCCGCAAGTTCCATGTTAAAAATCCTATATGTGTCTCTGTGTGTTCTTGCTGTCCCTCACCCACCATTCCCCAGGGTATCATGTGCAATTGTGAAGGGTACACGTGCAGCTATCTCTGAGTTTGTGTGATCCGCATAAGCCCAGTTGTCCAATGTGAATTTAAGCATGCCCATCCAAGTTCCTGCCCGCTCCTCCCACATCGGCGACCCCAACTTGCCGTGTATAGGTCCCCCCCACTTAACCCTTCCCAACATTACTATGAATTCTCGCGCTCCCTGCGCCACCAGTGCCCCAAGTGATCTATGTGCTAACAGTGCTATGGCATTGTACAGTAGCAACTCCACTGCGACATATTTATATAATGACATATAAGCGCTGTCAATCAGTAGAACAGATAATGTTCGGGTCTCAGGGTCTCTGGTGACTTCTCCTTGAAATGCCCCCAACAAGTAACAACAAAGGCAACAGCCCAAAAGAACAAGCCCCAACAGTGGGGGAGAGGGGAGCACCCTAAGAGACGTTTGCCCCAAGGGGCGTGACCACACCTCCTGCTTCGCCATTACGGGTAGGAGGGAGCCTCGGAATGCACATTATGAGTTCTTGCAGAGGTCTCACTGTCCATGTTCACTCGAGCAATAGTTCGTGAGTTCAAACAGGGACAAGCATTTAATGTTACCTGCTGCTTCCAGTCCACAATCGTGCATGCAGCGACCATAGACAAACCTGCGGGAGAATGTATCTCAAGCGTCCGGTCATTCTTTTCAGTCCTCATCTTGTTGCGCAGAATTCTCCCTGTCGTCCGATGCGGGGCGTTCCGCTCTCTTTGCAGCCAGCACTGTTTTTTTGAAGAAGTCCGCCGCCTGTTGTGGTGTGTTGCATATATGATGTTTGCCATCGTAGGTGAGCCGGAGGCGTGCAGGGTAGAGCATGGCGTATTCCACACCTTCCTGCTGTAGCTTCTTCTTGATGGGTGCAAACTTCTTTCGCGCCTCTTGGACATTGAGAGTAAAGTCGGGGTATAGTGATAGGGCATTATTCTCAAATACAGCGTCTTTTAACTCTCTTGCCTTGCGTAGCGCCGTGTCGCGGTAGTTGAGCAGTCTCGCGACTATGTGCCTGGGCGGTGCTCCGGGAGGGGGTTTCGGCGCTAATGTGCGGTGCACCCACTCTATGATCAGGATTCTCGAGAAGTTCTCCTGCCTGAAACAGGTGATGAGCAGCCACTCCACGTAGTCTTCTAGCCTTCCGGTGTTAGTGGTCTCCGGGACGCCGGTTATGCGGATATTGTTCCGCCTAGAGCGGGCTTCAATGTCCTCATTCTTTGCCGCTATCACCTTTAGCAGTTTGTTGATGTCTGTGAGCTGCCTGGCCGCCTGCGCGTGGTCATCTTCAAGAGTGGAGATTCGTGTTTCCGGCTCCTTGATTCTGCCGTCTTGATTTGCAATCTTTTGTGTGATCTGATCCATTTGTGCGCACATGGAGTCCATTTTCCCCTCAATGGAGGCGAAGCTAGCTTTCATGGTGCTGAGTATCGGCTTCATGTCCACTTCTTCCTCATCTCTGTTTGGCCGACTGCCGTTGTCCGGTTCCGTCTCAGGCGGCTGCCCTCTGGGCGTCCTGCGGGCTTCGAAAGTGAGCTTCAGCTGTTTGCCGTCCGCTTTCCCCATTGTGACACCGGTCGTGCCCCGAGGGGGGTGTCGCGAGTGGCCGCTGTATTGCCGCACTCGGTGCTAGCCGTTGTTTGCACGTTTTAGTCACTTCAGAGGCGGTAAGACTTGCTATACAGTGGTTGGAGCAGCTCGGGATATTTGTAGGGCTCCTACATGACAGGTGCAGCGTGCCTCCCGCCCTCGAAGCGGTGTTTGTGCATAGCTCACCACGCGGGTTTAAGGATTCGGGTCCACACCACAGCCTTCGAGCCATGCGAGGCAAGCCGCGCAGTGACGGGTGGGAACTGCATCAGGCTTGCTCCTTTCAGGCGTCTGCCGCGCAGGCTTTTGTCTCCACTGCACCCTTGAACCCCAGGCCTGTACGCTGGCGAAACTATGTGGCATGTGACGGGGAGTGCGGGGCCGGCGTGCCGGCCGCCCCCTGTGGGACCTGGGTAGGAGGGTCTCTGATGCCGCTGGTCGTCACTATGCTGGGTCTGCGCTGACCCCTTCTCTATTGTCTCAGGCGTTTTGGGCACGGCAGGGCCCGTCGTCCATCCGCCTCTCCCTGCCGCATTGGGATGGAGGATCCGGGAGGACTAGCGCCGATATTCAGGGGTCGAATGTGACAGCAGCAATTGGTGGGAGAGGGGTAGCCCCCCGATGACTCGCCGAGCGAGCGGCAGGATAGATGAGGACCAGGGGTGCCGGTGCGAACGTGTCGGATCCGCAGGCCTACCACCACGTGCAGTGACACATGTAGCGCGCTATATGGTCGGCTCCCCTCCGTCGCGTCATTCCGTTTGTTTCTCTGCTTCCAGCCTTGTTTGGTGCGTCCCGCTGACCCACGGCCCAGGCTGGGGTCAACTGGTGTCGATGCAGGCGCGTTCCGCTGTGGGCGGCTGTTTGGGGGTGAGCCTCAGCACATGCTCGGGTGGGCCCAGGTGCAGGCCCAGATCCCCGGCCTCGCGTGGCAGCTCTGTGGGTGGGGGCGTCTCCAGCTCAGGCCGCGGCAGCAATGTCCAGCGCCCGCCCCGCCACACGTGTTTCCCCTAGGTCTGCCGCCTCACCTATCCGTTGTGTGCCAGGCTGCTCCAGGGTTCCTGCCGCAGGCGTGGGCGGGCCCCGCCGCCGCTTTGGCCTCGCTGTATCACCTGGTGGGGGGAGCTTCCTTCTTCCGAGGCTCGGATGGCCCCGACCCGCTGTGCAGACACCGGCTGTTGCTCCCGATATCGTTCCGCAGCGACCAGGTGTCTTGTGGCGGATGGCGAGGAGGGCGAGGGCTAGGACTGACGATCGCGCCCGATCCGCGCTACCAGCTGGTGGGCCTCGCCTCACGCGACCCGGCCGGTCGTGCCTCGTTGTACAGGCCACAATCCGTATCGGAGGCTTTACCGGTCTTCTGTGGCTGGAGCCTGCTCGTCAAGCGGGCATGCCGGTGCCGCTGACGACCCGCTACAATGGGACGAGGCACACAGTGAGATTGCCCCGCATTTGTAAGATTTTAGCTGTATTGGGGCTCCGGGGCTGACAGAGCCTCACTACTGTGCGGCCATCTTGTCCGCACGCCCCCTAGCGTCTCCCCCCCAAAATAGAACTTGCATCTCTTGCTGTCTTGATTGTTTGAATGGGGGAAGCAGGAGGCTCAACCTATTCCAATGTTGACGATGGGTTACTAGGTAAAATATTTTCCTTCTCCTGAACAAGATCTCCCGAGGGAATGGGTGCTTTCCCTCTGGAGTTTCCAAAAATTGGATACAGTTCTATTTTTTTTTTGCTTTTTGTTTAATTTCTTCAGGTGTTTTTTATTCTTTTTTGAAAGTTTGTTTGGAGGACTGTCGGTTCGTGACGTGTAGCCCACGTTGGAATCGACATTAAGAGCTACAGTGTCTTCGTGTTCTGCGTTCAATTCCAGGGAGCAATTGGGAAATTTCTGGTCTTCACTCGCATCTAATTTCAGATCCTCAGGGTTCCATTTCAAGATCTGATCATCCTTTTGCTGTGGAGCAGGCAATGCTTCATCACTATGATAGGCATTTCCTAAAGTGGGTCTTAAATTGTTGTTGCTTAATATGTTGCTTAATTTGTATTCTGTAGGAAGGTCCCACATAATTTCCGGAAGATCCAAACTTTGTTTGAGGAGCAAGGAGCAGTAACACCGCTCCAATGGCTTATCAACCTGTTGCTGGGCATTCATTATGAGTGACTTTAAATTATCCAATCACGAATCAATCTTCTTCACGTCATTTGCCAAGGATTGTAATATTGAAATCTGAGAGTCCAATTTATCAACATGCAGCATTGCCACCTGGCTCATGGTTGTTAGTGTGCTGTCAATGACCAACCACCAATTCTGTATCTGTCAGTCCATGGCTGATATGTTCTTGGTGGGCTTTTCATTGTTCGCCGGTAATCCTAAATTATCAATACGGTCTTTTTGGAGCAGTGGGTCCTTGTCGCTCATCAGTGATTCAATATAAGACGGAGAGCATGGTTACTTTTAAAACCCTCTAAAAACTAAACAATAAGGTTTTTTATTTTTTATTTTAATAGTTTTGGGTTTATTATGTTCATTACTGCTGTTACTGGATGTGACGTCAAATAGATCCGTTGCATTTAGCAGTTCTTCATCTCTCTTGTAGAATTCCTCTGTTTTTCCAGCTTCGTAGGGCGTCTTCTCTGCCCGTTCTGTGAAAGGATACATGTATTTGTGTCAGCACCTGTGTTTTGTCCAAGGGATTTATTAAAGAGTTTCTGAGGCTCTTCCGCACGTGTTAATGCTGGATTGTAAGGAGGGTCCAGGTCTATAATATCTTGGGGTTCCAACTTAGTAATCCGGACCCTGGCACTCGGGTCACACGTTGGAGGTTGCCTGGATAGGCTGCAACAATTATAACCTGTAGCGAAATGGGCCAGGGTGGGAAAGGTGACAGAACTTCCAAGTCCGTGCCCATACATATGGTGTGTGGCGAAAGACTAAGGTTCATTTCTTGTGAAGCAGAGATGTGGAGTTGATCACTTCTGACATCTGCCTTGACTGCCCCCTCCCCCACGACTTCGGCAAATTGTTTTGATATTTGTACTCCAAATGGATGACTGGCCGGACAGCCCTCCTTTTGTTCTAAATGGGGGTGTTGCTCTGTAAATAATTGATTTTGGCCTTCCACCACAGTTGATGCGTTCTAGTTAGGCTTCAACAGTTGTGGACTGAGGGAGATATTATCTGAGTCTGCTAGTATCCTGTTTATTGGCTTATAATATTCATTTATACCCCCAAAGGGAGGTGTCTCTGTAGCCTGAGTTTTTACAAACACCGTTCCCACCCCTTGTTTGTGAGTGGGGGACTTGCCGGTTTTCCTTTTTACAGGGTTTGATCTCTCCCTTGCTTGTCCTACTGGCCTTGTTGTGCGTGGTCTCAGGAGCAACAAACTCCTTGTGCGCATTTCAACCCTGGGATTCTCTGTAGGCTGTATGCTCTCGGATCAGAGGAGGGGGCCCTTTTTTAAGGAAAACCTTGGCCTCTCCTGAGGCCACTGAAATCCGCCTTTGTGTGTCGTGGGCATTAGTCGCGGGTCGTAAGGTGCCACCACTCCTCCCCTGTGGTGAAGAACTGTTTTTAGCTCACTTGTCTTCTAAAGAATGATGCCAGGGAAGGGCACGAGCATGCCAAGGGCACAGACACACCAACAGGAACTAATGCCAGGGTTATCCAGCAAGGGACAAGAGCAGCAGTTGAGGGCAGTCGGGAGAGCAGTCTGACTCGAGGTGATGCAGAGGTGATACTGCGCAGGGGGAGGACATCTGCGGACACAGGCTGCACTGACTTAACACCTGGTGCTGGCCACCTCCATGGCAACAAGAGAATCAGAAGCACTAGCCCTCTCCCCGCTCACTGATTTTTAAGATTTTCCACCTGACTCTCTACCAGCCCCATTGCTCACCTCTGGCGGGGAAAAAGGAAGAAGAGACTGCCATCTAGTCTCCTAACCCCTCACTCAGCAGGGAGAGCAACAACACAGGTGGAGTTCCATACAGTAGTGGGGGGATGCAGGCCTCTGTAGGCACAAGCTGCACCAGCCTAGTGCCGGCTGCCCCCTTCAGCAAACACAGGGAGCCGGGGCACTAGCCCCTCCCCTGCTCTGTCTGCTGGAAGATCCTGCTTCTGCTCCCGGGTTCTCTGGCTCTCTACTCTGGGACTTTGAGATTCTACTCGAGCTTCGTGCAGCCCCCTTCGGCACCAGCCCCCTACAGCACCAATCTCAATGGGAGGAAAGGGGAACCGCTGGGGGAACCACTACATGGACCTCGAAGCCCTTGATTCTCCGGGCAGCTCCGGCAGTGCTCCAGCAGCTCCAGCAGTGCTCACGTGCCAGACGCAGTGGTCTTTGGTTTGGGAGGGGTGGTTTGTGGTTTGGGAGGGGTAGTTTTGGCTTTGGGAGGGGTGGTTTTGGCTTTGGGAGGGGTAGTCCTGGGCATGGGAGGGGTAGCTTGGGTTTTGGAAGGTGTGGCTTGGCGTTTGGGAGGGGTGGTTTGGGGTTTGGAAGGGCTCAAGGCTATCGCAAATAAATAATCTTCACAGGGAAAACAGGTAGGTTGTTGGGAGCGGGTTGGGTTTGGGAGGTAGAGGAAGTGGCAGTGGGTGATGTGCATGTGTCTGTTGAGGTTGAAGTTGCATGTTGGCCTGGTGTATGTCGTGTGCACTTGGGAGTGTGTTTCTTCCTAGGTGTATGTTGTCCGGTGAGTGTGGGCATTTGTGTTTTGTGGGTGTTATTTCTAATATATGTGGATGTGTGCTGGTGAGGTGCTGGGTGTGGTTGCGGTGCTTGTGGATGTGGTGGTGCATGTGGGTGTGGTGGTGGGGGTGGTGTCTGTGGTTGTGCTGGTGGTGGTGATGGTTGTGGGTATGGTGGTGGGGTGGTGGTGTTGGTGTGGTGGTGGGTGTGGGTTTGCTGGTGGTGGTGAGTGGTGCCTGTATGCTGTTTGGGTGTGTGCTGTGTTTTTTGGCATGTTTGTGTTTATGTGTGGGTGTGCTAATTGTGTGTGTTAGAGTGGGTGCGTACAAAGAAGTGAGTGTGCGTGGGACCGGGCTGGGAACGGGGAATTGAATTGGAGAAGCGACTTGAGTTTGGGCACAAGATTAGGCTAGTTGGGAGGCTGCAGTCAGTGAAGAGGATAAATAAGTGCATGTTCTTTGCAGGCCAGACATAGCTCTATGAATGCCTTCCAGGTATGTTACCATTTTTGCATGTGGCAACTAAGCTCCTGGACGGCATTCAGGAGATGTTTCATAGGAGGTCAATAGCCTCCTCACTCAGCGCAGCCGGGTTGCAGGGACAGAGGGTGTGGTGCATGCAGCAAAGGAGATACCACCCCTTTAAGAGGGAGGGTATGGCCGTCTAGGGGGAGCAACAGGGATGGTGGAGATGGTTCTCTAGGTGGTGGACAAGGATGCAGTTGGTAAAGTTCCTATAGGGACCACCACCGCTAGGTTTGTGGAGGCCTCCGAAGATGATGTTGTTGAGCTGGTGGCCTCTGTTACTGTGCCTTCACCCTCATTGCCACAGTGTCCCTCAGTGTCAATGGTCTCAGCATCTAAACTGAAGTGGCCAGCTGCTTCCCTGCCTACGTGGCCAGTGTCTCCTTTGCCTGCTCCTGATAATGCTGAAATGGCATCTACAATAGTTTTATTGTATCTGTGTAAATAGAACTGATCATGAACTTTAATCAGAAAACATTTTTAAAGATGTTCATATTTCACCTGCTACAAGGCTCTCAAGTTTTGGTTCTACATTCACATAAGCTCATGCATGTGGGCAACATTTTCAGAAATCATTTGGTCACAGTTTTGTAATTCCCCACAATAGCAACTACATCATGTATGGTCTTGTCTCTTATCCATTTTTATTATTATTTTAACTCTAAAATGTAATTTATAATATGCAACATATTATACCTTGAGCTATTTTTACATTTGAATGATGAGTGATGAGTTAGGCCTGATTTGGAGTTTTCCAGATGGGATACTTCTACATATATGCTATGGAACATTCCCTCTGTAAAAGTCCCTTTAAGTATCCCATTTTTCTCCATCATTGATTTGTCATCTGGAAATAACAAAAGAGATTGAAAAATGGTTTTGGGTATGTGTTACTCTGTCACCAATGTGTACACTTTCCTGTCTATGTTGTTTCAAAAATTGGATGCCTCTCACAAATAGTTTCCAAAAAACAGATTGGCTTAGATGCACACTTGTAAAGGAGTGAGACATCATGCAAATCTGTCACTTTTAATATGAATGAAATAGTATTTTTAATCAAAATACATTTGGGATATGTTTTGAATCTAAAATGTAGCCATTTAATCTGATGTTACTAGACATTTTGTCTCACTTGCTCACTCTTGTTTGTGTATAAAACCAACTTACCACTGCGGCTGCCATCCCCTGGACAGGTCCAGTCTGGTGACCTGGTGGAGCGAGCCTCAACGAAGTCAGGGGAGCGTACGGGGTTGCTCTCCCGCCACCGGCAGAGGGGGAATGCTCCCAATCTCAGAGGTCCCGGGTCTGGGGTGGAGCCGTCGGGGATGGCTCTGGCTCCCCTTGAGGGGATCCTGCCCCGGACCTGGCTGTGTAGAGTGAGGTGGACAACATCTCTGATACCCCCTTGGTCTTTTGCTCTACAGAGGCAGACTTGGGCTCCTTGTCTCAGTTATCAGACATTCCGTGAACTGGATGTTCCCTCTTTACTTTCATTGACAGTGGTGGGGGTGTGGTGGGTTGGAGGGGGTAACTGGAGCAGGAAGTTGGGCATGCCTCTCCCTCTTTAAACGGAGCTTTATACTGCGTGGATCTTCTTCTGTTTTGTTTATTGCGCTGTTGGGTTCGGGGGGCGAACTTCTAATTTCATATTTTTTTGAGTGTGATAATTTGTTGTCAGGCATTGTGTCTTGTTGTTTGGGCGCCTATGGACCACAGAGGTTTCCTACCCCACCGCCAGTTAGAGGTTTCGGGGCATTTAGTTAAGGCGACAGATGCTTCTTTGGGTGAAGTGTAGGGAGAGGGCATGTGGGGTTGGCGTTCTAGTATGGCCTTTGAGCCTTGTTTCTTATGTTAAATGTTTTATACTAATATTGTGTTTTCCTTCTAGGTTAGTGGCGACGATCACACAGACAGTAGCGATTAGCTTGATGTGGTATGGCACTGCAGGCCCCTTGGGTATCAGGCACCCTCCTGGGTGGGTGTGGGCTGGTTTTCGCCCCTCTCTGACTGCGTTCTGGCCTCCATTAAGACAATGGTACTCTCCTGGAATGTAAATGGCCTCCTGGACCGCATTAAGCGTTCTGACGTGTTACGATGCCTCAAGCGTCCACTTATTGGGTACGAACTGTCCCTTTCTGGGCCGTTTCAGCTACAACAAGGTCTACCACTCAAGTATCACAGGAGGTACCAGGGTAGTGGCCATATTGCTGCCCAAATCTGTTCCATCGCAACACACAGACACTCAGGGCTGTTATGTGGGCATTGAGGACCGACTGGAAGCGAAGCATTACAATTGAATATCCTGTTATGTCTGGCCACCCCTGCTGCAGTCCTCCCTGCAATCACTGAGATCCTTTCTCTTGACCCTCCCTCAGGGCATTACGATGGTTGGAGGAGATTTTAACATGCTCTCTGATCCAGTTCTGGACGCCTCCTCTGCCTCAAACCCGACCAGGTGGTTCCGGTCAGGCTGTTTGTCCTCACGGGCGGACACGCTGGGCTTCTGCGATGCTTGGCACTCCTGACATCCAGGCCAAAGGGCCTATACATATCAATCTGCTGCACATGCGTATAGATTAGATGTGGTTGCCAGCAGCGGATCTCCTTTCGTCTCAGTCGGTGTGTATTCTCCCCATGGCATCTCTGACCAGGCTCCATTGTTATTGTCGTGGGAAACTCAGAACACTGCTTTATGGCCGATTTGGAGGTTTAGTGCTTGGCACCTGCAGAGTTCCGACTGCAAGGCTTTTGTTGAGGAGGAATTGCATCAATTTTTTTAGCTCAATGTAGGATCGGTGGACTCGGCAGCAATGCTATGGGCAGCTAGTATGCCTTCCCTGAGAGGCCGTTTTAAGGTCTAAATTCGAGAGGCTGAGGCACGCCGGGTGGCGCCCCCAACCGATTTAGAAGCCCAGATCCTAAGGGTGGAAGCTGCTCTCCGACATCGTGACCCCGAACACTCCCGTTGTCTCCTGTCCATGGCCCGCACGGAGCTGTGGCAAGTGTCTTTAGAGGAGGCCAGGCAATGCTGGAGGGCCTCAAAACTGATTATAGATGCCTCAGGAGGTAAATCCGGTGCTCCTGTGATTCGGGACTCGTCGGGCCGGCCTTAGGAGGAGATCCCCGTCATAGCTCAGACATTTGCGGACTTCTACCAGGCGTTATACTGGCGGTGCCCCTCGCTGCCAGCGGAAGTCGCAAATCCCCTTCTGGACAGTATACCGTTCCTAACTATACACAATGCTTTGGCCCAGGAACTGGACCAAATGCTGACGCTAGAGGAGGTGAGTGCGGTGGTGTCTGGGTTGCAAACTGGAAAGACAGCTGACGCAGATGGGTACCCTATTGAATATTTTAAGCACTTCCATGAGATCCTGTGCCCCCATCTCCTGAATATTTATGCAGCTCCTCTGCAGCAGGGGTTTTTCCCACCAGACTTAGAGTGCGATACAATTGTGGTTCTACCTAAAGATAGTCTTCCTAAGGATCGGTGCTCCTCTCATCGGTCAATTTCACTGATTAACACTGACATGCAGGGCCCGATTCACAGAACTAACTTAAGACACAATCCTAAACTTACTACCATTTTGGTATTCACAGAAGGCACTTACTCATTTTGGTATTCACAGAAGGCACTTACTCATTTCGGTATTCACAGAAGTTAGTAGTCCTAACTTGAGGACTCCTAAATGCCTTCTGTGAATACCGAAAGTCTTAAAGTTAGGATTTTTCTCAGTTTAGGAGTAGTAAAGTTAGGACTCCTAACTTTAGGACTCCTAAATGCCTTCTGTTAGAACTTTACTACTCCTAAACTGAGAAAAATCCTAACTTTAAGACTTTCGGTATTCACAGAAGGCATTTAGGAGTCCTAAAGTTAGGTGTCCTAACTTTACTACTCCTAAACTGAGAAAAATCCTAACTTTAAGACTTTCGGTATTCACAGAAGGCATTTAGGAGTCCTCAAGTTAGGACTACTAACTTCTGTGAATACCGAAATGAGTAAGTGCCTTCTGTGAATACCAAAATGAGTAAGTGCCTTCTGTGAATACCAAAATGGTAGTAAGTTTAGGATTGTGTCTTAAGTTAGTTCTGTGAATCGGGCCCTAAGTTCTTTGCGAAAATGTTGGCTGCTCCATTGAGCAGGGCCTTGCCTCACCTTGTCCACCCGGATCAGTGTGGATTTATGTTGGGCCGTAGTACACGCCACTGCATTAGGAGAGTCCAGGTGGGCTGTCCTAAGTGTCAGACCTCAATGGTGCGCTGGCCCTCTTGCTAATAGACTTTACTAAAGTGTTTGACACAGTGTTGTGGGCTTTTATAGATGAGGTTCTCCGTCTGGTTGGCCTGGGAGAAGGGTTCCGTTGGATGATTCGGCTTCTTTACCACTCTCCGACTGCTCAAGTTTGGGTGAACGGGGTCTTGTCTCCTGCATTTCCCAACGAGCGTGGTACACGCCAGGGGTGCCCACTGTCCCTATTGCTCTGTGGGCCTTGAAGACCGTGTAGCACTATACGCTGTCGTTATGCTTTTGTTCTTGAAAGAGCCACAGCACTCTGGGCCACACTGCCTAAAACTCCTCTGGCTGTATGGTGAGGCATCTGGGCTTCAGCGGAGGTAAAAGGCAACGCTTTGGGGCGGGTCTGGTGTCCTAACATTCCTACCCAACACAATTCCTTTGAGTATCTAGGGGTACACATGTCTCCCCTTCCGGATTTGGCCTGGGCCCTTAATTTTCAGGATCTAGACCTGTGGCTTGACTGTGATCTTGGCTGCTGGACTACACTCCCACTGAACCCAATGGGGTGGATGGCCCTTCTTAAAATGGTGTGCTTGTCGCAATACTTGTACGTACTAAGTAATTACGCCATCCCATCCACCGTAAATGGCTCCACTCTTTGACAGCGAAGATTACCAACTTTGTGTGGGCTTGGGGCCGGCATAAGGTGGTGTTTCAGTCGCTCCACAAGTCTCCTTTTGATGACAGCCTGGGTTTATCGGATATCTACTTATACTATCTGGCAGCACACCTGGTGCCGGTTATCAACTGGTTCGTTGGGGTGGGATGACCCTGTGTACCGCCTAGAAACACACTCACAGGGGTAGATGGTCTGCTTGATCTTTTATATGGAGCACGTCTACTGTGTACCTTGTCTTCCAGAACACTATTGTCTCTTACTTGTTGGAGGATGGCCCTTCACCTTACTGGTTGGTACCGCCGCCTAACCAGGAGGACTTCCCTATGGCCAGGTACGTGGCTTGGTCAGCTATCGGCCCTGGAGGGGTTCGTGCCATGAGACCGTCTTGGAATCTCCTACCTCAGAGATGTTTACAAGGGGGGGAGCATTATGTCATTCCAGGAGTTGAAGGTCAAATACTCCTTGACTAACTCGCAATTCTTTCCGTATCCCCAATTCCGTCACACCTTGCTGGCCCACGACTTACCAGAGAACCCTTTGCCTGAATACAGTCCATTGGAGGTGACGATCTACCAAGGGAAGCTAGGTAAAGGGGCTACATCAGCGATTTACAGGTCGCTGGTAATCCATGCCCCAGATGTCCTTGAGAGGGCCCAACAGAGGTGGGCGTCCTAGGTGGTGGACTCTGATGAAGACAACTGGAGGGAGGCTTGCATGGCACCGAGGGAGCTGGTAATCTCGACGAGCCTGCGTATGATACAGTTTAATTACTTTCACACAACATATCTCACTCCGAAGTGCTTACATTTGCTCCCTGATGTGCAAGCGGCATGTGTGCGGTGTGCGCTCCCTGCAGCGAATTTCTGTCATGTATCCTGGGATTGTCTGGTGCTGAGGCCCTTCTGGAGGGAGGTGGCTCACATACTTGTGGCTATCTTAGGCTGCCTGCTGGAGTTAACGCCACGTATTGCCCTACTTGGGTTGTTGTATGAGGTGGGGGCTTCAGAGCTGAGTGTGTCTTTTTGGGGATGGCTTGCCCGGTTGCTAAGCGGGATGTAGCCCTTGCATGGAAACAATGGAAGCTGTTAACTGTTAGGGGGTGGTGTCTAGGAGTGGACTGGTGTGCCTACCAGGAGAAGCCAGCTTTTAAGGCTTGTGGCTGCCCTAAGAAACATGAGCGTATATGGGGGAAATGGTGCAGCTACTATGGGCTGTCGATCTGATATCGCAATGTTGCACATTATTAATGTTTGGGCTTGTTGTTATGACATACATGTATTATGAGTATACCTTGTACAGTGTGGTGCTGTGCTTTGCCGTTAAATTCTCAATAAAGTTGGTTATATAAAAAACAAACTTGCCAATGTGACCTTTGGAACATCCACTTTATCATAACTGCATTTTATGCTATGTCACTTGTAATGGGCTAACCATACATCATTCACAATAGTTAAGGAGCCTCACACCTGACACAATAAAACTAGTGGCCTGTTTGGTACAACTGCCACTTATAACATCAAACAAACTCATGTATATTTGTTGTTTACGCAGGCATGTTTCTGCTGAAACGAGTTCTTTGTTAGTGAACAGAAATCAAGTGGTATCCTTTTCCACAAATTCATATACAGAACACATCATCATACACTTTGTGCGAAACTTACACCTTCAAGAACTCTTCTTCTGTGATGAACATGTGTCAACTTTAATGTTGATGACAAAATGAGTTGCTGTAACAGAAATTAGTTATGCATGTTGAACTCACAATAGAACTTACCCCTTTGATGCTGCTGTTGGGCTCTCAACTGCTCATCAAGCTCCGGATAGGCCATCACAAGTATGCGGTCCATCAGGGGGGTCAGGGTGCAGCGCACGCGCTTCCCACGTTGGGAGGACTTGCCGAGCTGGACTTCTGATGACTTCTTGGTCCAGCGTCGTAGTTCCTTCCACCTTTTCCGACAGTGACGGCTGCGCCGCTTGTAGTCCCTAAGGGTCCACACCTTCTTGGCGAATTGGGAATTATTAACCCACTGTTCCTTACATTAATAGTTATGTATCATTTTCGTATTTTGTTCTACATTTAAAATAAATATTAAAAAATGAATTACATTAATGTTTAGCATAACATGTTTTACTATCTTTTTAGTTTAATAATCACTTTCCTATACATTATCAGAGGGAGATCTCCTTCCCATCTGCCTATATGTGAAACACTAGTAGTAGTAAATTTACACTTGTAACTTGATTTAAAAAAAAAATTCATTTAAATATATTAAATTAAAATGACTTTTTAATCATTTATTTGAACATTCTAACTTACAATGTTTGTATTTATTTATTGCTTTACAAATTATAAAAAAGTTATGGATAGAATTATTTTAAATTAATTTAATTCTTTTTTAATCCCTTAACTGCTGAGATTTTTTCGTGCTGAGCCCTTTTGTGTCTATTTTGGTTTGTTCCCGCTTAGACCTCCATAACTTTTTTTCACATAATTTATTGATGCCACATTTGTGTCCTTTACTGCCAGCATCCTGGGGATTCTAAAGGTACCCGAGGTTTGGGGATTCCACCTGGAGGGGATCGAGAAAATATCGAAAATATAAGTACATTTTTAGTTTTTTGGGGGGATAAATGGGTAAACAATGCTCCGCAAAAAAAGTGTCATTTTTTTTCCTACAAATGGAACTAAGAAAAGGTTCACTGTGCTAAAGTCACCATCTTCACAAATGTCAGTAACACTCAGAGCTGAATCAAAAAAACAATTTTTATCACAGTTTTTGCCATTTGTCAAGGAGGTAGCCCATTTTTCTTCCAACCTTTTTCCATTTTGTGGTGGAAACCGGTGCAAAAACCATGAGTGATCCCGAGATGCTATACATTTCTGAAAAGTAGACAAAATTCTAAATTCGGCAAGGGATCATTTGTGTCTCTCCCTTGAGGTTTTCCCCAAAAAACAAACTGCAAAAATGAGTAGGAAAAAACAGACATTTGTGACGACATTGTGTCACGATGGCCGAGTTACAAACGCAATATACCATTATGCCCAACAGACCCTTCTGGTTGCAAGTAAATAAAGGATTTTTAGGTTGTCACAAAACTGAGGTACCCAGAGCCAACAACTGAGCTGCTTCTTACCATGGTTTTTCATTGTGTACCAAGTATAGAGCATTTCCTTTGGTAAAATATAAGTAGTGAAAACGTGTATTAAGGAAACCAATGTATTTCTGTAATTAAACTCCAGATACAGAATCTAGGATCAGTGTGTATCTGTACATCAATGAATTTGTGTGTACTCATAATGGCATGTGATTCGGATGTTCTTTTTCAAAATGTCTTATATCTTATACACTGGCTTGCATTTGGAAGGCACAAATGCAAACAACAAATGTTCAAGTATTATGTATTTCTACATGTCTCCCGATATAAATGGTACCTCACTTGTGTGGGTAGGCCTATTGCTCAAGACACAAAAGCATGACACAAAAACACAACATTGGCACATCACATTTTCCACTGAAAGCTGACTCTTTTTTGCAATGTGGGTAGATTTGGATTTTAGGCCCTTGCTCAGCCAATACGTAGGGAAACCGAGCAAACATGTACAGTTTTAAAATCTAAACAGCTAGGTAAATCCAGGGTGGGGTGACTTGCGTAGCTCTCCAAAGATTTTATTACACAGAAGCCCTTGCAAACCTCAACCTCTGACTAAAAACACATATATCCCTCACATTTCTGTGACGGAAAGTTCTGGAATCTATAGGAAGTCACAAATTTCCTACCACCCTGAGTTTCGACATGTCTCCTGATAAGAACAGTACTGTTGTGTGTGTAGCCCAAGAGACCATGACACAAAAGGCCCTAAAGAACTACTTTGAGAAATCAGTGATAGGATTAGCAGTGGTATTTGTAGGAGTGCTCAGCCACCACCCATGCAAATCTACCAACCATACACATTTTTGAAAGGTAGACACCCAAGGGATTCCCGGGTGGTGTGACTTGCATGGGTCCCATGAAGTTTTCTTACCCAGAATGCCCTGCAAACTTTGCCTAGAATCGTGCATTTTCCTACATTTTTGAGCGTAAGGTCCAAAAAATTCTTAAACTCCTCAAGTGAAGTGGGAGTTCACCAGTGTGCCCTAAAATGAGGCCCGAGAGCACCTCCATGCTCCCTCAGAAATTGTTCTGCATGCAAATTTGTTTGATGCACAATTTCCTCAAGGAAGTCAATATCCAAAAAGAGATAGATGGATATAGTCAATAGGCAAAAAAGTTGCTGTATCTGATTTACATCCAGCATCTGCAGTGGAGGTGTGGTGCAGCGGCCAGGGCAGCTGACTTCGGAGCACAGGGCTCATGGTTTGATCCCCGGCGGCAGCTCAGCTCAGCACATTGTGACTCTGGGCAATAGCTCACTTAATTTCCACGATGGCCCCCAGCGCCTTGAGACCCATAAGGGTGAGTAGTTCGCGCTTTACAAATACAGATTTACATTTACATTTAAGGGGGAAATTTGGGGGTCCATTAATTTGAGGGGTTGCCAAGAGAGCCCTCCATCTTAACTTGCCACTGCACGTGCCTGCTCTATGGGTTAGTCTACCCTGTTACGGTCACTCCACTGTACAGACTGGGCTTGCAAAGGGATATCACACCTGCCATGACCATGTTCATCAGAATCGCTGGGAGACGGTCATTGAATAGAACCCCGCTGAAAAATCAAGTCCAGATTCTGCTCCATTTTCCTCTTCCTCAGTTGCTGTCTCAGTATCTGATCCTGCCTCAGAGCTGTCCTCCATTATTTGAGTTGGAGCATGGGCAGGAGTCAACCACCGACACACCATCTCTGCCGACTGTCTAAAACCTTCCTTCATAAACATTTTGTCCTAAGTAGAAGGCAGACTTATAGGTGTGAGTGTCTGTGAGATTTGTATGACAAAGTATAAAAGACAAAAGCAAAAAAAAAGTAACTTTTCAATGCTGCTGCAAAAGTACACTCAAACACTTAAACATGCCACATACACAATACTACAACATACTTCATGGGACAAATGGTTAAATGCTGTGAACAAAGTTGCTCCACAGCGTCACCTTGGGAAAGCAAAACTGCACCACAGCTTCATAGAAATGGCATTGTTCTGCTCTCACCACACTCTGGTGCACTGTGTGCTGCCTTGCTCTAATGCAGGCACCCTTGTGCAATAGTGCAAGGGAGTTTGTGTTATGGTCAGGATAGTATTTTAGCAGATAGTGGCCCTTTCCTGTATAAAAACTATCCTTTGAGGCTTTCTTCTCAAAGAAAAAGATATTTCTCCTTTTCACTGTAGCCTTAGACAGGTGCTAGATTTTGCCGCCCGTCCATGTTTACAAGTCTTTGTAGATATGGATTTGCATCAAAATCCAAGGGTGAATGCATGGGAACTCCATGCACCACCCATTGAACACCCCCCCTGAGAAAAAGTGAAGAAAGGCAGCACAATGTGCTTTCATTTTGTTTTCTTACAGAGCAATGCAAATATCCATTTGCGGAACTTTTGTAAAATCCCAACAAGCATTTTGTGTTAGACATGTGTGAAAAAAAATCACACTAACATGACACAACATCTTTGTCAGTCTGGCCCTTATTTATTATAGTAAAATGAAAAGTAGCCCACATTTCAGCATTGACAGCACAAAAAACATGCCCCTTACATGGGCCAGCACACTCCCTGGTGGTCCAGTGGACTACGGCCATTTTATTTCCCCTTAGGGCACAATTGCTCCCACCTTGAGGATTTGATTGCACCCCCAAGGTGAAACATACCTCTAAATATTTAATTATGCCCTGGGGCCTCAGCACATTTCCCTGGGGGAGCCACCCCCGCAAAACAACAGGAAATAATGGCCGCCATTTATTTTCCCCTGAGGGGCACCATTGCATCCTCCTTGGGGGGCACAATCATGTCCCCCTAGGGAAAATCTACATTTTATTATTAGTCTTGGCCACCCCTGGAGGGGGGGGTCAAATGATTTCTGAGGGGGGGGTCAATCCCCCCAAAAACACACAAACTTTGTCATTATGTGGGGTCATTTTGTTTTCTCCTGGGGGGCGCGGTTGCTCCTTCCTTGGGGGTACAATTGTGTCCCACAGGGGAAAACATACATTGCATTCATTATTTTTGCCACAGAGTGTTGGCCAACTTCTGAGGTAGGAGTGATCCAGCGATCTGGGACTAATAATTTTCCATAAACTAGGCCCAATTTCATTACCCAGCAAGTCTCTTCACGCTGGGTTAGTGAATTACCTAACAAATTACCAAAATTACCAAAATCCAATTTGTGTTTTCATTTCTATTATACCAATTGTGGCAATGCGATCTTTATATAGTTGACAGGGTTTGGCAAAATAATACTTGTTTCTAGAATACTCATAAACTACATAAACACCTCTAATAAAGACAGACACATTTGTATATTTATAATGTTTATCTAAATAATGTGAAATAAATGCTCATCAATACCAAAATCCAGTACAAATCATAGATCATCACAGAGCAACAATATCAGAGAAATTAAAACACATCTCAATTCGACAGCACATAAAGGAGTCGAAAGGCGAAGAGACAAAAGGTTCAGAGACAAAATACATTTGCAAATTATTATGCAAATTCAGTTTTCTGTCTATACTAACCCAATTGAATAGGAAATCTACTCCCTGGCCTTGAGAGCAGTAAGGCCCCTCAAGAAGAGTTGAAAAGGCAAAGATTAAGTCAGGAATCAGCAGACAGGAACAGCCAGCTCAAGAATAGGAGACAGCAAAGAAGGCCTCTCCTCACGCAGGTAGGAAAGCAAGCCACCAACTAACCACCAACAAAACCAAACTCCTCCCACCAGGAACCTCAATTATACCCTAAAACCCAAATGTCCAAACCACATTTGCGTCAGAACAGAGGATTTCTCTACACATGATTGGTTAAGGAAGGGGGTGTACTGTCACACCACTCTCGTCATGTCCATCTCACTCAATGTCTTATTGTTTATTTATTCTGCATATCTACTTCCACCCCAGGAAATACAAATTTGAGCCACTGTTATAGCATTCGTTTCCTCCATCCAGTCATGTAGCAAATTTTGTGTCGCATTTAACCGTTTGAGCCGCACGAAGAGGAAATGTTCTTTCACTCAAAGAAAATTTTGTGTCTATCAGCCCTCTCTTGGCAGGTACACAGGACTGGCGAAGGACACTTGTCTTCTACTGTCATTGTCTTGCTCAGTTCCATTTTGCAGAATTTTATTTTATTTTCATTAACCCTGTGTTTTACCGAAGAACAGAAAACCATGCCATGCTTCTATGAAAGCAAACACAGGCATTATTAATCACTTATAATGCTTTTCATTACGCATCCACCCAATGCTGCATCTATCCATGCGCAAACCATGTTAATATTATTTTCCTAGCAAACGTTAATAATGTGCACAAAAGCAGCATTAGTTCTTTTATTTTTATTTATCAAGAAGCCTTTAAGGCCTACTCCAGTGCTTTAGTACGCGCCTGCGCAGTAGCATTTTCCCTCATGTTAGTCTCTTTTCCACATTAGTTTTTCACCGCACACGGTTAGTATATGTTACTGAGGGTTCAATTCGAGCAGGTTTTATTTCGCGAAAACCCTGCTCCTTCAATCGCCCCCTTGATGGCGTTTTGAGCCATCACCAAAATACCCACCAATACAAATTATCACTTTTAGAAAGCAGTTGTTCTCTCTCACTTTACCATTATTCCATCTAAATCCTTCAATTCCCTTTCCTGTCCTCTAATTCTATCTCTTCTCTCTTTCTCTTTCTTGCTCTTCATTTCACATGAGATGTCTCCTTTCTGTATTTGCAACGTTTATAAATCAGAAAAATCATTAGTATTGCTGAAGCTACTGCAATGATAGGCGTTAGTATTCTTCCTAATACACTATTCCCAAAGGTAGCAAACCAATTACCCATGGAGGAAACACTCTTACTAAGTTTCTCCCAAGCACCATCAACTTTCAGTTCAGCCAAATCTTCTCGAAAATTCGTAATGTTCTTATTATGCCCCTCCAAACTCTTACTCTTGTCAGGTATATAAGTACAAGATTGTTGAATTTTCAACATATTACAGACTCCACCCTCCTTGGCCAATAATACATCAAGGGCAAGTCGATTTTGTAAAACCATTGACCTAATTGCAACCATCTCAGTATCAATCATCAAGAAACCACCAGAAGTATCTGTTGATAAAC
This sequence comes from Calotriton arnoldi, assembly GCA_963921515.1. Lineage (NCBI taxonomy): Eukaryota > Metazoa > Chordata > Amphibia > Caudata > Salamandridae > Calotriton > Calotriton arnoldi. The sequence goes on along the minus strand of CAWUFW010000529.1, from coordinate 2,345,380 downwards.
GATCAACCACTGTGGCAATTTTCTAATTTTATGCAAGTTTAATATGACTCCAACTGAAGGTATCAATGCTCCAAAAATATCTCCCACTATTTCTGAAAAACTCGCTCCTCTCTTATCACGTATTAATCCATTCTTTACTTCATTGATTCTATCATTTTTATCCAAGTGGTACACCTTTGGAAATACAGTCCCAATATAACAACATCCATACCAAGGTGCAGGCAACCTATAGTAGGCATTCTTACCACACACATAATAGAGTCCCGGAAAGACAGGATCAGTTCCTCCTCTTATTCCCCATCCTCCTGTAATTAGGAAAGCATGATCACACTCACTAGAACCAATAAAATAATTATTATAATCAGTTTTTAATCTAAGAAAGCAAAGCTTCCCTCTATGATGCCAGTCCAGGGTCATGGCAGCTTATGTCTCACCCTTCTTTTAATCTCCTTCTCTGAAAGCCTATGGAGGTACATGTGGCTTTTGCTCAGCAGCCTTTCTCTTGAACTCCTGCCTTCTATCCTCTACCATGTTAATGAATTCTATTTCTTCAAACCGCAATCTACATGTTAAGTTGTGTCTATGTGCGTATACTATATCTATTGTTTTTGTTGGATGAAAAAATTTCCCCATATATTCTGCATTTTCAGCACTACTTACTCTATTCGTGTTCTTTCTAATAGGAATTTCTGAAAATACTAAATCCATGTTAGAATAATAATATTGTAAGCTACCTATCTCGTAAACTAAACTCGTTAGAACACTACAAGACACTCCATATGTTAAAGGTAGGTGATGGTAAGTCACCCCCTTTGAGACAGACGATGGTAATTGCATGCACACATAACAATCTCTCGCATCCATCGTATCAACAAACTCATACAACAACTTAGTAAAAACATTTAACGAAAAGTCATTAACTGATTTATCTTGATGGTAAATGCTGTCACCTTCCATCTTTTCTATGTTAGTATGTGAGATTTCTTTAAGACTTTTAAAATCTACTTTTTCACTCATCACACCATTAGAATTATTTTTATGGTTAGTTACCATTAAAACAGGCACAATAACAATTAGGGGCCGATTCCGATCTCGGCCGGTAGGGCACCGAATCGGATTCGGCTTAACCGGATCCGATTCGGAGCCCTCTTTCCCGACCGATTCGTACGTGCGTCCGGGCGAGCGAGTACGATGCGAGCGCACGCGAAATCGCCGACCGACTCGTACGCGGGTCCGACCCGCTCCGACCGACTCGCACGGACACTGTTCGCACCGCGCAATGGAGACGTTCCCCGGCCGGGCAAGTACGATGCACGCCTCGAGCAGTCTGACCGACTCGCGCCGTCCGGCTCGGAAGAGCAGTCGGAGCCGGACTTCGGGGGTCCGTGTCAGACCCCCCTGTACGCGTAGCCACGCGAGTCGCACACAGGGGGGACCCATGGGTCCCCCCTACCTGTGCATGTACGGCGCGATTCGCATCGACGCGTACCCGCTGTAGGGGGCGCCCTAGTTCGCCTCGCACCCATTGAGTCAATGGGAGCCCGCGTACGCGTTGTACGACCGGCTCCCATTGACTTCAATGGGAGTCCGACCGAATCGAGTCCGATAGCATGCGTCCGCATCGTACTCGTTCGGTCGGGCTGCTAGAGTCCGATTCGGTCGGAAATCTCTCCGGGTCCGGCTCGGTCAGAGTGATTTCCGGCCTGAATCGGAATCGGCCCCTTAGTGTTAACCACACCAACATTAGTAATAGAATACTAAATAAGCAAGCATTAATACATCTACGTTTAAACCTACGATTTTGATATCCAGTCTCTGCTATTTCTGGCATTTTAAGGAAAAAAATTTTATCAATTCAAAAAGAAAAAATTAGAAAAAACCAGGAAACTATAACACTATCTAAGTAGTGTATCCCAACACTTCAAGCCTTCTTCTTCCTTCACCCTCTTTTCTACTTTTTAATTTTTTTTTAATTTCTTCACAGCCTTTGATTCAATTTCTTCCTTAGTTCTCTTTTCTTCTTTGAACGAATTCTTTTATTTTCTGCACCCTTTAGTTTACACAGTTCTTTTAGGGTGGTTCAAAACCATTTGCTTCACTCTGTTTTGTACCAGTGTCTTCTTTGTTCTGATTTGTATGCTCAATTTCTTACAATACCACATATGTCCATTCTGGAGCTGTGTATTTCTTCTTCGGAACTCTTACTCTCTTAGTTCTCCAAACTAATTCTTCTTCTGACTCACTTTGTTCTGTCTTGTTTGGTACTTCAACTATCGTGTCTGGTGTTTTCTTTTTCAGAGTGTATTTCAGTCTTTTCACTCCTTTGGGCCACACATCACCTTTCCTTGCTTTCTTAACTTTCACAGTTCCTTCTGCTTCAGTGTCAAGTTCGCAAGTTCTTTTATTCAGTTCTTTTCTTTGTTGCACTTGCTCTTGATTCTCATTTGACACTACTCCGTCATCACTTTCAACAGCAGTCTTACGAAACACAGTAGCTGGTGCCCACTTTATTCGACTTTGTTCCCGATCAATCACGTGTTCAATACCTTCAGAATCTGTAGCTTCAGACTCTATGGTTTCACGTTCTACAGCTTCTGGCTCTTCTCGACTCTCTGCCAGTCTCTGCTTTTCTTCTTCTTGTCTTTCAAGTGGACTTGGGACTCTCCTTGTGTGACTTGCGTGTATCCAATTTGGCAAGCCTTCACACTTCACTCCTGTCGTTGTCACCAGTATTACCTGGTATGGGCCATGCCATCTAGGTTCCAGGCACGACTTTCTCACATGCTTCTTCACCAGGATCCACTCTCCCGGACTTAAATCATGTGCTTGCTGTGTTGTGGTTGCACTTTCTCAAACCTGATGATACACAGAACGCAATAATCAAGCACCAAATCATCAGTTATATTCATCAGTTGATTTGCTGGTACAATCGGCTGTCTTATTGCTCTCCCCATTATAACTTCATAAGGGGATAATCCAGTCTTTTTTATCAGGAATGCTTCTCAGACTTATTAATACCAAGGGTAAAGCATCTGGCCATTTCAGTGCTGTGGATGCACACACTTTTGACAGTCTTGATTTAATAGTGCCATTAATTTGCTCGACCACACCTGAAGCTTCTGGTCGATAGGCACAATGCAGCTTTTGCTCAGTTTGTAATGCTGCGCAAATCATCTGAATTATTTCAATATTAAAATGAGTACCACTATCCGTTTCTAAAGAGACTGGAAATCCAAATCTAGGAATGATCTCTCTTAAAAGCAATTTAGCAACTGTTAAACTATCATTTCTTCTTGTTGGATATGCTTCTACCCAACGAGAAAACAGACAAACAACAACCAAGACATATTTCTATCCATTACAAGGAGGAAGCTCAATAAAATCATCCTGTAATCTAGTAAAATGACCTGCTGCTTTTCCAATCCACCCCCAACTGACAACAGTCTTTCTACCTGGATTTTGCTGCTGGCACACTACACATCTCTGGCAAAGACTCTCTGCAATAACCCTGAACTTTGGATTGTACCATGACCGTTTGAAGAGCCTAATCATAGCATCTCTTCCTACATGTGTCACTCCATGGTACATCCTTGCAAATTGTGAAAGTAAACAGTCTGGCATTACTGGTCTATCATCCATGTACAACCATATTTCATCTTCAGGTCTCTTTGTACATCCTGATTTAATCCAAATTTCTTTCTCTTCTTCACTAGCTTCTTCTTGCAATTGTCTAACCTCATACCGTGTTTTGACAGAAGAGAACATCAAGTGACAATTTGTATTCTTTTTTTCTGCTCCTTTATTACTCGAAACCGAATTTTGTGCACAGAAACGAGCCACTTGGTCTGCGTATCTGTTTCCACTAGTCACATAATCATTTCCTGATTTATGTGCTTGGCATTTGACCACTGCAATCTCTTTCGGCAATTGTAATGCATTCAGCAAATCTTTTACATCTTTACTATTTCTGATCGGGGATCCTGAAGATGTCAGAAATCCACGTTGCATCCACAATTGACCAAAATCATGCACCACCCCGAAACCATACTGACTATCCGTAAATATGGTTATCCTCAAATTTTTGCCAATTATACAAGCCCTGGTCAAAGTGACCAATTCAGAAATTTGAGCTGAATGTATCCCTCTTAAACAAGATGCTTCAAGAACTATGGCCACTGTACATACTGCATATGAAGCACACAATGTACCCTTTTCATCTCTCAGACATGAACCATCTACAAACATCATACAATCTGATTCTGGCAATGGTGTATCTTTTATGTTGCGCCTTGGTTTCGTACACAACTCTGTCACATCCAGACAATCATGATCTGCTTCATCTTTAATTTCTTCACAACTTGAACTCGGCAACAAAGTCGCTGGGTTCAGTGTCGTGCATCTTGTTACTGTCATATTCTCAGCACCCAAGATCACTCTCTCATATCTAGTCAAACGACTACTTGTCATGTGCTGTGTTCTTGTCCTTGTCAGCAAAATCTCAACAGAATGTGGCACATACACTCTCAATGGATGTCCCATCACAATTGATTCACTCTGCTCCAGACTCACACATACAGCAGCCACTGCTTTCAAACAACCTGGCAATGCTGCAGCCACTGAGTCCAAAGTAGCAGAGAAATATGCCACTGGACGACGCACCATTCCATGTGTCTGCGTCAAAACTGAAACTGCACATCCATCCTTCTCACAACAGAATAATGCAAAGTCTTTAGAATAGTCTGGCATTCTCAATGCAGGTGCTCGACAAAGACTATCTCGCAACTCAACAAAAGCCTTCATGCTTTCTTCATCCAGTTCAATCGGATCGACTACATCTTTGTGAGACAATCTCTGTAATGGCTTGGCTATCAGTGAAAAACCACTGATCCACTGTCTGCAGTATCCAACCATGCCCAGAAACATTCAAACTTCTTTCTGTGTTCTGGGAGGATCCATTTGCAAGATCACAGCAATTCGATCTTGTGATACTTTCCTGACTCCTTTCTCAATTTTGTGTCCCAAATATTAAAACTCTTTTTGACAAAACTGCAATTTTGCTGGTGACACTTTATGCCCACCTACTGCCAAATGGTTCAGTAGAGCAATTGTATCTGTCACACATGCTTCTCGTGTCTTTGATGCCACCAATAGGTCATCGATGTATTGCACCAATACTGAGTCTTCTGGCATAACCAATGACTCCAGACACTTTTTCAGAATCTGATTGAAAATTGAAGGACTCTCTCTATACCCTTGAGGGACTCGGCACCATGCCAAGATAGGGTCTCCGAACCAGAAAGCAAAAAGATATTGGCTATCCTGATGCAAGGGTATCGAGAAAAATGCTTGGCACAAATCAATCACTGTGAACCATTCCACGTCACAGGGAATTTGGTAAAGAATTACTGCTGGGTTTGGCACTATCGGACAGCAAGGTACTACAATCTTATACATTTTTCTCAAATCTTGCACAATTCTATACTTGCCACTCGGTTTCTTAATTCCCATAATAGGTGAATTACAAGGACTCCCTAGTATCTCTCTCAGAATACCTTGTTGAATCATTTGCTCAATTACAGGAGTAATTCCTGCAATAGTCTCAGGACTCATTTTATACTGTGGTGTTTTTGGAAATTCTCCACCTTGTTTGACCAAAATTTGAATTGGATCAACACCCTTCATCAATCCGATGTCTTTCCCTGTAAAATCCCACACATCAGTCGTCACAGTATCTCTCAATTCAACAGGCAAATCCTTTGCTGTAAATAAAGGATACAAATCATTCACTTCTGTCCCTTGCCTTGCTAACATCAGTTTGAAAGCAACATCCTCATCTGGTGTTTGGAAAGCAATACCATCTGGTGTACAATAGATGGTACAATTCATCTTGCACAACAACTCCCTACCTAAAAGGTTCACCGGACTCATATCGCACACCACAAACCGATGCAAATCTCTAAACTCTCCAATATGAACCTCCATTGGTTTGGTCACTGGAGTTCTAATAAACTTGTTTGAAACTCCTACACCTTGGATTGTTTCTCCCGAGAGGGGTAGGTTTGGAATTTCTGCTGCTCTCACAGTAGAACGGGTAGCACCAGTGTCCACAAGGAATGTAATAGCATTACCTTCCACTTTCCCATCCACAAAAGGACCTGATTGGTCTACCTCTAGAGATGCGCCAAGTACGCACTCTTCCTCCCCCCTCAGGCACCGTCATTGAGATGAATCTGAATCACTCTCAGGACATTGCAACCAATATTGCGAAACCATCTGTCCATTTTGTTTCTTACCAATTTGTTCACTCGTGTGAAATCCAGCATTCACACTGTATCTCTGTACCTGAGCATTCACATTATTTGGCATAGGAGCTTGAGGCACTTGTACCTGTTGTACCTGTGGTGTAACTACCTGTTGCTGTTGCAGCTGTTGTGGATTCACAACCACCTCATTCTGCATCTGTGGATCAAAATTTTGAACCATTCCATTATTTTCTAACAAGAACTTACACTCGTTCTTCCAATGTCCTAACCTTCCGCACGCATGACAAGGAAACTTCCTCTTCATCTCTTCCTTATTATTTCTACCTCTACCCTTTCCCAGTAACTGCACTTGAACACCACCATTCGGTACAACATTCATACCAGGTACCTGACCATTTTGAAAATTCTGATTCTGTCCTTTCATTCGAAAACCTGTTTGAGAGTAATCAACAAAATTCCCATTATTCTGCTGTGCCGCTTTCACTTGCGCCCATATCATTTTCTCTTTCAATTTCTTACGCCTAGATTCAATATCATCACTACAATACTTTGCATACCTCAGTATTTCATCCACTGTCTTGTTCTGCCAACAAATCAAATGCTGCTGAATCATATTGCTAATTTCAGGTTTCAATCCAAACACAAACTTATACACAAAATGTCCCATATATTTGTCAGTTATGCTTTCAAAACCACTATACTGTTTAAACACCTGTAAAAGTCTCTCGTAGTAGGCACGTACTGTTTCTTTTGACTCCTGTGTCATCCTATCAATCTTAACTCAGTCTGTTTCCTTTGGGGAAATCTTACTCTTCAAATAAGTAATCACTTGATTGTATTTTTTCATCACCTCTTCTGAAGACGCTCCAGTCTTAACATCTCTAGGATATTCTTCTTTCGGCCAATCAATTGCAATCTTACACTCAGTCCATAAATCAGCTGGAACTACAATATCAAACAAACCATCCAAATCTTTCAACAAGACCATGGAGACCTTTACAAACCTCTCTACCTGTTTATACCACTCGACAGGCTTTTCTCTCAATCTTGGGAAGTCATTTGTAAAAGACAATATGTCCTGTCTTGACCAAGGAATATGAACATATCCACCACCCGGAACTTCTCTCATTGGATATATCATTTCTGCAGGTCCTGTCTCTTTTAACGGAAGCAAAGAAGATGCAGTCACACCTTTACTTGCAAGCGCCTCTTCTTTCTTTCTCACCCATCTACCTTTCCATCGTTCCAAATCAACCCATCTTTTCAGAGTATTAATCAACTTCTTTATTTGCAATCGTTTACCAGATGCATTCAAACTCTCCAGATCCTTATCACTAAAATCCAACCTATATGTCTTTTGTAATGCTTTCAATTTCTCAATATCCACTCCATATTCCTGTGCTGCTTCTGCTAACTTCTCATGCAAATTTCTCGCTTTCAATGTAATATTCTTGCTCAAGAATAACAACTCATCATCCTGATATTTACTCAGTCTCTCCAGATTTATTGTACCAATAATCATTTCTTTCAGATCTACTCTTAACCTACTTATATCTATACTCTGTTTGGACTTACTAGGTGCCATTCCTCTAATCCAATCTTCCAACTCTTCTGGCGAAGGTCCCACTGAACTCCCTGATACTGAAGTCATTTCTCTCACATTTGACATTAATTTTCTAGGATCAATCTGTACACTCCTTTTTGGCATTTCAGTCACATTTCCATTTACTGGAATATCAATCAGTGACGTACCCATCTCATTTGATTCTGGTCCACCAACATCCCTAGCACTATTCACTGAAACTGTCAATGCATGCACTCTCGAAATATTTTGACCCTCACTATACAATGGAACTATAGGACCATTGTTACTGGAACTGATAACGCTTCTGCATTTAAACTCATCTGACTAATTTTCTGAGTGAATTCTTCCTTTGCTCTATTGAGCATTTCGATATCTCTCTCCTGTGAGACTCGAGTAGCTGATGAAGACTGTAAAACTAATGGAACTTGTGAAATTTGTGGTACCTGTGGAACTTGTGGAGCTTCTATTTCAATTAATGGTGCACTTGGAGTAATCCCATCCGGACTCTCCTGATATGGTGGAGGTCTCTTCAATAGCATCTCATCTAATAACTCATCATCAATTTCATTCGGATCTATATCTAGTTCTGAAGTCTCTTCATTATTCTTTTTCTCCTTGCACTTTCCACCAGCTTGTCCCTTGGCAACCATTACTGTATATAATCCATCTATGATTACATCTCTCCTTCACCTTTTCATCTGCGCATCCCATTTAACTTCTGAATACCATCTCATTGTATTCCTATATGTCATCCCATTCCTATCTCTCTCCCTTCTGTACGCCTCATGTTCCCATTCTTCAAGCGCCTCATACTGCATAGGTCTAGGATTTGGTTTTAACGAATTCATTCGTCTTCTCAAATTTTCTAAAACTTTTACATTGGAAGTACCATGCTCTGGAAAAGCTAAAACTCCATCATCCTCTGCATAACTCACCCAATTCTCTAACCATGTACACGTATGATATCCACGCTCTATCATCATAAAAGAAGCAGGTGATCTTGGAGGAGGTACAGGAATTCCCTCTCTAGTAACTATTCGCTAGCACTCGTCCAATACCAGCGCGACTCACACCAACCAACCAATCACAGCACAAGACACGCCCACTATCTGACCAATGCCAGCACGGCTTTTAGTGACGTCAGTATAACTCCTGCGACTGACCCTCCCTTTACAAAATAATACGGCAATGTACTACAAAGTCTTTCTAAATAAATTCATATTAGAAACTACTCAAAACGCTGCTACTTTGTCTGCTCCACTAAATGAAAGATAGTTCAGTCGTTCAAGAGAACCTTTTACAACCAGCAGAATAACGACCAGCGTCACTCTAATCTCAATCAAGTGAAACGAGTTCTTGGTACTCTTTTAGGTGGGTTCCCTAAAGTTTCGGAAGAGGACTTTCCACAATAACAGTCAAGCGAAGTTAGGTCTTGGTACTCCTTTAGGTGTACTTTCTAAAGTTTCGGAAGAGGACTTCACTATAGAATCCAGCTTACTAACATACTTTAGAATAGGTCCCTTAGAATAATATCAACAGCCTTTTACTGTTCGATATTAGGACAACAGACAAAGTACTTCTGCAGTGTGAGACTACATAAAACAAAGACGCTAACTTTTCATATTAGTAACCAAAATCAATAGTTTAACCATTAATTTGCCAAAATAATTAATATAAACCATCAGGCTGCTACCAAAACTGATCCAGCGATCTTTGGACTAATCATTTTCCATGAACTAGGCCCAATTTTATTACCCAACAAGTCCTTTCACGCTGGGTTAGTGAATTACCAAACAAATTACCAAAATTACCAAAATCCAATTTGTGTCTTAATTTCTATTATACCAATTGTGGCAATGTGATCTTTATATAGTTGACAGGGTTTGGCAATACAATACTTGTTTCTAGAGTACTCATAAACTAGATAAACACCTCTAATAAAGACAGACACATTTGTATATTTATAATGTTTATCTAAATAATGTGAAATAAATGCTCATCAATACCAAAATACAGAACAAATCATAGATCATCACAGAGCAACAATATCAGAGAAATTAAAACACATCTCAATTCGACAGCACATAAAGGAGTGGAAAGGCGAAGAGACAAAAGGTTCAGAGACAAAATACATTTGCAAATGATTATGCAAATTCAGTTTTCTGTCTATACTAACCCAATTGAATAGGAAATCTACTCCCTGCTCATGAAAGCAGTAAGGCCCCTCAAGAAGTTGAAGAGGCAAAGATTAAGTCAGGAATCAGCAGACAGGAACTAGTAAACTCTGGCATACGGCTGAACAGAGGTAAGTACATAAATAAATAAATAAAACGAACTACATTGCGTGCGCTGCAACGCCAAATGGCGATGAGGCGCGCGCAATGTAGTTCGTTTTATTTATTTATTTATGTACTTACCTCCGTTCGCCGAATGCCGGAGTTTACTACCCCCCACCCTGCCCCTCCCCCGCCCCGCCCCACCGCCCCGCAGCACTCCCTCCAGGAGCCGCGACTGGCCTTTCAGCACCACAGTCAAGCAACCTTCTTGAGTGGCGTCCAAGCCACGACCCTCATTATTCTGTGTGTTTAATGTGATATTAGAATAAATATTAACATACTAACCACAATATTGTGGTAATGCTGATCTTTCGTCTCCACCATCGCGAAATAAACGTAGCCAACCCTGCAGACTTCAAAGATATCTGTTGTTTAGTAATGTGTATCTAAATATTATCGTGCTAAAAGAAAGTGCATGTGTCTCGTGGAAGTACTTTAAAGACAGGTTAATGGGATAGTCACAGAGATTAGAATCCAGCCAACGACCATAATTGGTTCTATGAAGGCAGATACTATCAGGCGTAGTTGCAGCTATTCCATTTTTGCTTTAATGGCTTGTCCTATAAATATTGCTCTGCTCTTTTTGTCCTCTGCAAGGTGTTTTTTTATCTAACAAATAAAAGATCTAAAATAGAAAACACAGCACATTTTAATTTGATTGTTTAACATAGCACTTGCTTTCTGAAGATTAAAATCTGAATGCTGTTAACCACCCAAATGTAATCTGTACTAAAATTACAAGCTTCAGGTTGGGAAAAATAAGTGTGTCTAATATTTTTGTAAATAATATACCTTTAGTGAATGAACGCTCTCCAGTACAATACATACAGGGGCATATTCTCAAGGACGTATCCCTGATTTATCGTCACTTTAGCGCCGCAAAAGTGGCGATAGATATTTTGCCCAAGCTGGTACAAACTGCCGAAATCGCCAGTTTTCCAGCGATAGCTGCCGCATAAAACATCACCCCGGATGATAGCGACAACTAACGCTAATGATATGCAGAGTAGGCGTTCCCGTGCAAAAACACACGAAAACACCACTTCGCGATATTCTCAACAACCAGCCAGATCGGCGATGCGATCCAAAAACAGGCGATAAGGCGCATTAGCAGCAGGGATTTAACACCTGCCTTTTACTGGTGTTAAGCAGGACGACAACCTGCAGCATGAAAGGGAGCCCAGCCCAGAGCCACATCTGAAGACCAACACATGTCATGGAGCTACTGATCATGCAGTTCGGAGACCCAAGAGGGCCACAACATCCACCGCCACCACCCCCAGGCCCCCCCCTGACCACCCCCCCCCGGACTACCACAGAGGCAGCGCAGAACAAGACAGCGGACCTTCCGAAAACGCACCAGCCTCACAGACTTAACGCCATAGGATGTCATTGCCCACTACAGGCTCAAAAGGATAACTATCCTCGGCATCCTGACCCACATCGCCCACAGGCTGATGGTACCAACACAGCGGACAACCAACATCCCTCCGCAGACAAAGCTCCTGGCTGTGCTGCACCTGTTGGCCTCTGGTACCTTCCAACCAACAACTGCCAGAGTCGGAGGAGTCTCACAGCCAGCCCTATCAAAGTTCCTCACACCTGTCTTGGATGCCATCATCAGCTTGGTATCCCAGCACCTTCACTTCCCCCACACTGCGCAGGAACAGCTGGAAACCAAGCAAGGCTTCTACGCCATAGCTTGCTTCCCGCACGTGTTGGGGCAATTGACTGCACACATGTCCTACTTGTGCCCCCTGCCGACACTGCACACAATTACCGCAACAGAAAGCACACGCATTCCATCAATGTACAGGCAATAGTGGACCACCGGGGATCTTCACCAACGTCGTCGCCAACTACCCAGGCAGTGTGCATGACTCCTACATCTTCCGACAGTCCATCATCAACCAGCGCTTCCAGGATGGCACCTATGGAAATGCACTGCTCATTGGCAAGTACCAAATGAACACACCACACACCCCAACTCCACAATCATGCAACTCACAACTGTGGGAATGCACACGTTACAAATCACATACAACATGCCAAACAACATGCCCACCTACCAGACACGACAACACAAGTAACTGTGGTAACCGTGGCCAGCCATGTAGACAAACCATCCATGTCATGGCACCTCTGCCACACAATTGCAGAATGTGGGGAGAGGTGGGAACCAAGTCTGTGCAAAGGAGGCAAGTGACCCATGAATAAGAATGTACACAATGCCAAGTGTGGCGGTGATGTGCTGGACAGACTTCAGTATGCAGAGCACAGACATGTCCATGTGGACACATACTGCTGGTGTTTGTAGTGTTGTGGACAGTGGACGCAACCATGTGCCTCAGGCAGTGGGGAAGACCCTGGACATGTAGCTATGGCGTCCCCCCCTGTAAGCGTAAGCGGAGTGGGCTGTGCCAGCGTACGCCAGTCAAGCGTATGAGTGGGAATAAATAGCCCGGGGCCCTGGGCGTGGTTCACTTCCGGGATAGCCACCAAAGTAAATACTGCGTGTGTCTCTGTGTCCGCCATATCCTGACCATAGGCCTACACACACGTGGCCGACCACCTTCAACGGCCAATATCACAGTGTCGTTGTCAGGCTTGTGGACATGTGCAGACAGTCATGACAATGGTGTGTCTTAGGAGTGCAAGTGATGCAACCGCGCAGCGCACACAAGTAAATAGGCTTGGGGGGAGTGAGGAGCAACTGTGAGGCAACGTAATACACATGGATGCCGCTCATATGCCACAAGCAATACATGTCAAACATGAATCCCAAAGTCGCAGACATAGCACACCACTAAACTTATAAGCCTGCCAACACAGAATGCAGAACCACCGATTGACACATATCTCTCTCCCCTGTCACAGGTGATCAAGGATATGCCCTCTGCCCGTGGATGATGACACCCCTTCGAAACACCAACACCCAAGCCCAGAGGCAGTACAATGCGGCCCACAAACGCACTAGGGGCATTGTGGAGCGTTCATTTGGCATGTTAAAGTCACGTTTCAGGTGCCTGGACATCACAGGTGGAAGACTCCTGTACAGCCCGGAAATAGTGTGCAAGATGATCATTGCATGTTGTGTGTTGCACAACATATGTGTACGCACCAATGCCCCATGGATCCAAATGCCAGATGCACCGGACGATGATGATGAAGATGAGGCAGGTGGAGCACACCCCAGTGCAGCTGCAGCAGGATTAGCCCAAAGGAACACAATCATTAACAATTTCTTCACATGAGCACGTCACATCGTGACTGTCCGTAGCAATCATGGGACAGGGCAAAATGACCACAGGCACAGTATGTGCAAATACATTCTTTCCAACATACATTCCCTGTGTGCATGTCACTCCTCTGCATAAGCACATCACTTCTACAAGTGTAAGTGCAACATTTAGTGCTAACAATCTCACAAATGGCAATTAGATGGTGGGTGTGTCACCTCTGTGCAGAGAGGCTGTTTAGGGTGTCACGTATTCAAAATGCCATTTCAGGGTGTCAAAGATAGCACTTAATCCCACTCAGCAGCGTATCACATGTGTCCAAATTCATGACATGAAGGCTGTCAGTTGTGACCAAGAATAGACAACAGGGCGTCTTTTGGGGTCAAATATGTACCACCATGATGCAGAGAGTTGCACCCTGTGACTCAAGTCCCACAACATTAGCAACATGGACGTGAGGGGGAATCACTGCCCCTACATTCATCCATACTTCCATACTTGATTGAACATAGACATGACACATCTGTGTGAATTAGAATGTTTTATTCACTTTCGTTGGAGTGTTGCAGCTGGAGCAGTACAGAGTCATGCAAACCCCACCTTACATTGTTGCCCCGTGGAGGGCCAGCCAGAGTCCTTTAGGGATTGACAAGTTCATCAGTAGAGAAAGAGTTCAGTCCACAGTCTGATTGCTGTGTCATTGGTAACCAAACAGAATATGGCAGTCCATGTCGAGGTCTAAGGTGAGTGTCGCAGAGTGTATCGGGGGACAGTGGAAGGTGATGATGCAGAGGGCAGAACCAAGCAGAAACAGGCCATATGGCGGAGATGAATGCTACCGCTTCTTTCTTACCACTAAGGCAGAATCATCCACATCTTCGTCCTCTGATGTCTCCTGTGCCTCACATGTGGGTGGCAGTGTTTTGTCTGCAGCACTGTGTGGCACTGACACATCAGGGGCCGGAGGTGGAATCTCTGCCGCACTGGGAGGCACTGACACATCAGGGGGCGGAGATGTGGATGTAGAAGCAGCAGCAGCATTCATCGGCCTAAGGCCTTGTGGCAGCAATGCCATGATGAGGGTCTGCAGGGCATGGAAGTACCCAGCTACATCTCGCTGGTGTGCAGCCGTGGCAGCGATTCTTTCCGCCTGCAACCGCTCCCTGTTCTCCATGATCCACTGCATGTGTCCCAACTCCTGGCTGACATCGCTGGAGCCACTCTGACTAGACAGTTGCCCTTGTCTCAGAGTCAGGACTCCAGCGATGTCAGCCATGGATCGTTGGAGAGCATGTAGCGGACTGTGGGTGTCTGTTAGGGACTGTAAGTGGTCCCTGATGGGACTTAGACAACCACGTATGGCATCTAGTTTGGCTGCCATGAGGTCGAACCCCACCCGCACCTGATGAGCCATCTTCTCCTGGCACCCTAAAACATGCCGTTGGAAGGCCATGTGTTGTTCGTGGGGGTCCTGGGAGACAGCCGTGGCGGTGGGTGCTTCCTGCTGTGTGGTCTGTGCAGGGGGTGAGGTTTCCTTGATGCAGCTGGGCTGCCCTGCTCCTGGAGGTGAGGTGCCAAAGCTGTCCATGTTCTCTTGGAGGGCGTCGGTGTCGATGTTGGGGAGGTCCTCCTCATCATCAGTGCTGGGTTGTTGGGTCTGCTCTGCAGGAGGTGTTGGTTCTCCCTCTGCAATGTGAAGGGGAGATGCAGTTTAACATTGTGTTCACATGTATGTTGACGCATTGTACTAGTTTACATACAGACTGCATGACAATGTACATTGTGACTGTTTGGGAGGAGCTGCCTTATTGATGCGTGACAGTGGACAACATCACAGATGTGTGTTTGTACTTGTACATTATCATCTCACATTTCCCTGCTATGCCAAATGTGATTGGCAAGTTTCTACACACAAGCGGCACCAGTTGTGTCCTCTGTTCTGTTGTGCACGTGTTGCAGTTTGTACCACATTGTTGTCAATGTTGATGTGCTCTGAATGTTATGTGTGTGTGCTGCATTTTGGGCGAGTCGCCCCTGCAGCTCTGATTTTGCTACCCCTTATCCCTTTCAGGAGCTGTGCCTTTGACTTCTGTGCTTATAGTGTGCTGAGATGTTGCATACTTGGGTAAATTGGGCTCTTGGTGGGAGTTGGGACTCTGGGGCATGGTTTGTCCGCAGATGTGTTGATGGATGTGGTCCACACTCAGCCACCTCAGTGTCGTGGCGTGCAACATGTCATGAGATATTGACTGCAGCCATGCTATTCGTCATGCAGTGTCACTTGCATTATCAGTGTGGCTCACAGACACGCCGCTTTGCTGGGTTTGGCACATGTGCATGGGTTGGTTGTGAGATTGGTGATGTGTGGGAAGGGCCCCCTCTGGGCACATAGTCGACGGGGGCCTACTTGCTGTTTCTAGGTGTGCTGCAGTGTGCCAAGGGGATCAGGGACATGATCCAGAGTCATTGTGGGTGTGCACTGTGCTATACTTAATTGTGCTGTGTGCCATTGTGCCCATCTCCCCCTGTCCCCACAGTCCCTGGTCGTTACTCTCCCTGTTGCTGTTGTGTCAGGTCATGTTGAGCAGTGTCCGGTCCCCCAACTCCTGCCACCGTCTCCACACTGATGACTGTGGACACCATTTCCTCCATCTCATCCAGCTCCTCCTGTGGCGCTGGACCCCCACCTCCAGTCTGCATTGCTGCCTTCTGGTTGTTGCCGAGTTTCTGCTTGGTTTTGCACTTCACATCATTCCAGCGCCTCTTGAGCTCTACCATTGTCCTCCTCAGCACTCCGACTGCATTCACCTTGTCCAGGATGGACTGCCATATTGCATTTTTTGTTGCCAATGACACAGTGGAGGTGACGAACAGTTATTGATGGTGTTCTATCACCTCCGTTATCAGGATCCTGTTTTCCTGCGGACTGAACCGCATCTTCCTCTTCTTCTTCTCCTTGCCCTTCATTGACCCCGAGGTCCCAAGCTGGTCCTCCATGGGGCTTGTGGGGTTCTGGTTGTCCTCTGTACTTGCTCCGGCTACCTCCATTGTGCTTCGCAGTTGTTTTTGTTTTGTTTGTGGGTTTTTTTTCTGCTTTTATAGTGATTTTTCCCGCCTGACGTGTGTGAATTGCAGGCCTGGCGCAGCTTATCGCTGATTTTTTTTTCGCGGTTGGGCCCATCGCCACTTTTTTCACGTTCGGCTTTGGATTTTTATCGCCGTCCCGGTAATTTTATCGCGGACATTTGACGCGTTATCGGGAAACTATCGCATGTTACCGCCTTGTTGGAAATAAGACGTTAACACAGCGTTATTTTCCCGCGATTGACGGCGATATGAAAAATTGCGTTCACCTATTTTGGCGATGATTATCGCACGTTCTTGAGAATATCCCCCACAGACTTTAAATGTATTTTACTATAAAATCAGGATGAATAATCACATGAATAAATACCACAATTTGTAATCTTCGCATGTGTGTGACCACAGCTACTAAGCCTTCTGCAAATGAAAGGCAAAGCACAGAGGAATTTAGAGAGCACTCTGAACAGAAACACTGGCATTGTTAATTGTATTCCCAATTATGTAACCACTTCTCCAAATGTCGACATATTTATGGCTGGGGTTCTGTCCAGGAAGCCCTTCTGTATGGTGAAGTGACCTAACTTTTGCAAAATGGGTTTCATTTTTTTGAAGCCCCTAAAAGTAATTGTACAAAAAATAAAATATTACAGAGATACAGATTGATTGTCTTGAGATATCACTATTATATTTGTTGGAAACGTCATGTGTATCTCAAAGGGATTTTAATGTGCTGGGTGTTTGTGAAGAGGTCGAAATGTGTCAAACCTAGGTACACCTATTATGATTCCTCTTCCCACCACAGTGCTTTAAACACATCTAGGTATTCATTTCAATAATTCCATAAAAGACAAGATAACCTGCACAGGTGGCCTAAAATGTGTTAGCAACATTTGCATGCACCAAAAACATGCCTTTTTTTCTTTTGGACGGATATATCGAGCTCTATTCTAAATCGAATCTTGGAAAGGGCTCTGCTCCTGGATTCGCCTACTCTATATCACTGTGCATTTTCCTCTTAGCCTGTAAAACAAGCTTAATCAAACATGCTATCATTGAATTTGTCTGCCGCTTGCAGCTCAACCAGACCAGAGAATATTTGAGAAATTTGTACAATAGAGTTCATGCTTGCTGGTTCTTTAGGCTATAAAATGCCAGACATGTTGCAGCTTCTTTTTAAAAAAACATTATCTGGGGGGCGTGGCCAAGATGGCGACCTAGACAGACGCGGGAACTCGAGGCTCCTCGTACCGGACTCCTTCTCCCAGCCAATTTGTGCATAATAGTCCCCAAATTGGCACAAAATTGGCTGTACGACGAGGGGGGGCGCGGAGCTTTCTCTGGGGGCAACTTCAGAAGCGCCACATCCCTGGAAGACACCGATCCAGCTCAGAGCACGGAGCCGCGAAATGGCGCCCAGGCCGAACGGACATTAGCACAGACTCGGCTGAGTCCCCGCCAGCAGTGACACTGGCGCTTCCACGGCAGCCAGCTGTCCACCGCCCTGACAACAGTGAGTGGGCTGTGGCGGAGGTGGGGTGGCGCATCAGAGAACCCACTGTAGAGCACGCATCGCACACCGGAGGGCTGCCCGAAACTCCCGGGCAACGACGCGAAAATCGAGGCCGAGGCTGTTGGGCCTGGGCGGGCGCGAGCGGGCGTCATTCCCCCTCGCGGCGAGGCAGGAGGCCCCAACACAAGACCCCAGGTGTGGCATAGCTGACAACACATAAAGGCCCCGAGTTCGGCTGCCACTAGCGGAGCTTCACACGGCAACGAGATCCAGGCCTCGCTTGGTGGAAGGGTGACGAGCCGAGTGACAGGTGACGGCCCACGCCTAGAAACCAGCGGGATTTACAAGACACATAAGGGCGCGGGGTCAGTGCCACCCTCCCTGATAGCACCCCCCCCAAGACAGTGCAGCACAGAGAAGACGGTGCAGACGGAGTCAGCGCACCCTGGGGGGCGCCCTGCATAGTGGCGTCGGAGTCACATCCACGGAGGGCTCAGCAGCGCAGGCGAACCGGAGCAGCACAGCAGGGCACTGGTGAGGCCACGGGGGAGCGGCAGGAGGGCCCCCATAGGCGAGGGCAGGGGTGCGGCGCCCACAGCCACAGCGGACTGACGACCTACCACAGGCCCACAACGGGAGGCGCAAGACGGAGGGCGATTGAAACTTCCCCCGGGTCTCTACGGCACGGGGGTTGGGGAGCCCCGGGAGACCCGCTCACACGTAGATTAAGGGCTCGGACCCTCCCGCGAAGCGCGTGTCCATGGTCCTTGCAGTGGGGGCACAGCTGGATTCAAGTGCATACTAACGGTGCGCGGACAGAGGACTAGGCCCGCATTAGCCAGGCCCACCAGGGTACCGTGAGAGCCAGGCCACCACCAATAACGCTGGTATTAAGGGGGACAAGGGGGGCCAAGCGGTGAGAGACACTGATGTAACCAACGCAGGGCCAAACACAGAGCACACAGCAACACTCACATCCTGTGAATCATCCAGGACGGCCGAGCCCCAACCACACGAGAGTGACGGACCCAGGTGGCAAGAGCATGAGCCTGCAGTGGAACTGAACCCACCCGCCACCCAACCTGTCGAGGCGAGGTGCGCCCTAGGGAATCTTCAAGCTCCCCCGAGAGTGGGCACAACTCTGGCTCAAGTCAATGCACGGTGAAAACGCACAGATCCGAGGGGGGGGGGCATAGCGGTCGCTACAAACTAGGGCCTACAGTGACATCTCCCCTGAAATGCCGGCGAGCATCGGGAACCGTCACTCAAGTTTGGGAACTCTATCATGTCCACGACGTGCAAGAAGGGGGAGCGCACGCTGAAAGACATGCTTATCAAAGGCCCCAACGCGGGTGCCGGAGGACCCCACTCCCCCCCACCCCAAAGCAGCAAGCAGACCACGGGGAAGGGAATGTGCCGATCACCCGAGCGTTCTTGGAGATACTTTTTAACTCTCTACGCGAGGACTTTCATACTGTTAGCGTCGCCTCTGTGGCGCGCATTCTAGGGCCCGCCCCCACTGTGGTACGATGTGGGAAACTACATTTTCCTGTTGCTAAATGGTGGCTGCGGTGTCCCGTAAATGTACATTAAGCACTGCAATATGTTTTCTTTGTATTTTCCTTTCATTGTTCATTTTCCTTTATATGTTCTCCTTTTTCCCTGCTGGATGTAACTATAGGGGACTACATATCCCAGAATCCCCACACAGCAGTCACTTTGGGTGTATTTGCCTATGAGTGTGGTCATATCCCAGAATCCCCACACAGCAGTCACTTTGGGTGTGGTTGCCTATGGGTGTGGTCTGCCTATAAAAGGAGCCACACCTATTGGGCGTGGCTCACTATTCTGGATCCTGTGTGGAAGCAGCCTGTCTTTCTTCTGCTGACTCATGAGTTCATTCCAATTTACTTTGAGCCTGCAGGTAAGCCTCTGTTGTTTGAAGGCAACAGAGTAACTTCATTTCTTGTTGGGATTCGGTGCGCTTTGGAGCTCATTTGCTGCATTCAGTGTTTGGCAGCACACTATCGTGCGCTTTGGGGCTCATTTTGCAAACTACATTTTGGCAAGCATACAACAGTGCGCTCTGGAGTTTATTTTGACTATTGTATGATTACACTCACACTTTTGATTGCGCGTTTTGGAATTCATTAAAACATTGTGTTGTCGAGCATTAGGTCCAGCAATTACGATTTAGAGCTCTGGCTCATTTTTGCATATTGAGTTCGTGAACATAGGGACTAGTGCTCTGGGTCCATTTGGCATAGTGTATGTGGAACTTTCGGATTAGCCCTTTGGTGCTTTTGGTATGTTGATTTTTCAAGCGCTTGGGCAAGCTCGCACAGGGGCTCATTTGTGTACTGTGTCATAATTATGAGTATATGCTCTGTATATTATTGAACTTTACTGTTAGGAAGGTGTGATTGTAACACATTCCTTGGAAGTGTATTTTCTGTATAACTTGTATCAGGGGCTCCTGATAAAGTAGAGACTCATTAGCAATAAGACTCCGCGTAGCAGAGTCTGGTACCTGAGAATTATTTATACTGATTGTTATTGTTTGTATGTTTATCTGTTTGTTTTACAGGTCTCCCTCCCAGCTGTTCCCTTCCTCAAACCCTTCCCCCCACTTGGTCACTCTAACTTTCAGTGCTGTAATAGCATCCTGACTTGGAGGTACCGAGAGGTGGGCCCATAGAGCAACGTACAGACTCCGAGGAAGTGGCGCTCTGACACATACGCTCAAACAAGAAGTAGCAGGAGAAGTGAGGGAGATACGTCGCGAGGTGGATGGGCTGGGGGAGCGAGTAGCTACCATTGAGGACAATGACCACACCAGAAGCGAGGAGTTGGAACACCTTCAGCAGGAACTCATCCGCCTCAAAGACCAACAAGTGAACCTTCAAGCGCATGCTGAAGATTTAGAGAACAGGTCGAGACGCAACAACATCCGGGTCCGAGGAGTCCCATCGAAAGCAGAGGGAGCAGATGTAACCCACTATCTACAGGGCCTCTTTCGGGAGATCCTCGGCGAGGGCTCCGACTTCGAGATACGCATCGATCAAGCACACAGAGTGGGTCTGGCGAGACGCGCACCGGCTCCACCTCCAGACATCCTGGCCTTCCTGCCGGACTTCCCACTGAAGGAGCGTATCCTCCGGGAGGCAAGATCGAAACAGCCTCTTCAACATCAAGTACACTCAGTGGCACTATTCCAAGATCTGTCCTCCATCACTCTTCAAAAAAGGAAAGCGTTCAAAGAAGTCACCTCCTTCTTAAGAGCCAAAGGGATACCATACTCCTGGGGCCACCCCTTCCGCTTGATTTTCAAGTGGAACGGCGCGTTGCATCAACTGAGTTCCCTCCGTGAGACTTGTGTTCTCCTGGGCCTCGAACATCGCGAACCGGATGCCTCCCCAGATGGTTCCCAAAAATCGCCGAGAGGAGTGTGGCACAGAGTGGGCCGCAGACGCCAGCCCACAGCAGACTTGAAACTGGATCACATAACTATGTCACAGGAACGGGCATCGGCCCTAGACGCGGTGACCAGAGACACCTCACCTCTTGATTGAATTGATCTGCAAATGGGGACACATACGCACTGATTCACAGCTGGCTGGGGGGGAGGGGGCGGAGGGCCAGGGTTGCTGGGGTTGCACGCTCATACAGGTAAATTCACCATATGCCTGCAACACAGGATGGCGGGCATTGGACTATGGTTGTTTGTTGGGGAAGTTCGGTTAGGGAAAGGGGAAAGGGGCACTGGGTAACAGAATGGTAAACGTGATTCAGTTTGGGGAGGTAGTTTGGGGAGGTAGTTGGGGTTGGGAGGGCAGGCTGGGGGGGTCCGGGGAGCCGTGGGAGGGGGGAGGGAACCGGTGTGCCACCCGGGGAGAGGATCCAGGCGAGACGCCACGCAGGGGCAGACCCCCACTGGCAATGCTGTCCCTCTGTACGCAGACAGTATGACAGGAGCCACCCTGAAAGTTGTTACCCTAAACGTGAAGGGGCTCAATAACCCCATTAAAAGATGGGCCATTTTATCTTACCTAGAGAACTCTGGCGCCTTGATCTGTCTCTTGCAGGAAACACATCTCCTGTCCAAAGAGTGGCATAGAATGAGGTCCCGGGCATTCCCTCAACAGTTCTACTCCTCTACCAATGACAAGAAGGCGGGGGTAGCTATATTGTTTGCTAGGCACTTCCATGGCCAGGTGGGAGATAGAGTAGCAGAAATTAAAGGTAGGCTGTTGGCATACACTATACGGGTGGGTGGTACTTCCATGGTCGTAGGGTCCCTTTATGTCCCTAACTCAGGTCAAGAATCTTTTCTCAAGGGCGCCCTGTCAGAGACCCTGAGTCCCCAAGAAAGATACACCCTAGTGGGAGGCGACATCAACCTGGTCATGGACCCGGAGACAGACAGATCAGGCCACCGCTTAGGCTCAACGGGAGCGATCTCGCCGGAGGGGAAGAACTGGATGGCCCACAGGGGACTGGTGGATTTGTGGCGGGAGGCGCACCCTCAGAGCACACACTACACATTCTACTTGCACGTGCACCATACATATGCCAGGCTAGACCACTTTATATGTTCCTCGGAGCTCAACACACTAGTAGACGAAGTGGACATTATCCCAGCTGCCCTCTCAGATCACGACGCAGTGTTAGTGACTATAGCGGTCCCCCGGACTAAGGCACCTGGGGGGAGGTGGCGACTGCGTGAGGCCCTACTACAAAGAAAGGGGGTGGCTCAACAGTTACACAAGCGCATCACTGACTACCTCACAATCAACGACACACCGGACACACCCCTGACCGCGGTCTGGGGAGCACTTAAAGCAGTAGTGCGAGGGGAAATAATAGCTATCTCGGCGGCGGAAGCGATGGAGCGCAAAGAAAAGCGGGACTCACTTACAGCTAAGGTGGTCGAACTCGAGAGGGTGCATAGTCGCACGGGTGCTCCCAGGTTATGGAGGCAAGTGAAGGCTGCTAGGGCGCAACTAGCCGGCCTGGACCTCGACCGCACCGAGTACGCAGCCCTACGGCTCAGACACACATACTATGCGGGAGGCGATAAAACGGGACGTCTCCTCGCAAGCAAGCTTAGAGCTCGAGTTCAGCGGTCTAAAATCACCACCCTCTATAACGCTCAGGGAGAGAAGCTGGATAATGACATCCAGATAGCTGAGGCCTTTAGGGAATTCTACGCATCGCTCTATAGCGAGGACCCGTCTATTGACAAAGATGGGGAGGCCTACTTAAGTCGGGCAGCGACGACAGCCCTCAACACAGCTGGTGCCGCCTCGTTAGATGCGCCTATCAGGATAGAGGAGGTGGTCGGCGCGATTTCCCACCTCAAACCCCTGAAATCGCCTGGGCCGGATGGCTTCTCGGCCGGCTTTTATAAAACCTTTTGCCCACTCTTAGCGCCGCCTCTAACCCGACTTTTTAATTCATTCCAGGGGCCCGGCTCCATACCTCCTGATATGTTGGAGGCGGATATCATTGTACTGCCTAAGCCAGGCAAAGACACCACCCAATGCGCCGCTTACAGACCGATCTCCCTGCTTAACCTAGACCTCAAACTTTTCACAGGGGTTCTCGCTACTAGACGCGGACCACGACTACCTGGCATCATTGAACCAGATCAATCTGGCTTCATCCCCAACAGACAGTGCAGCGCTAATACTAAACGCCTCATGCACTTAATAGACAAGGCTCACTACATGGGGACAGACGCCATTCTCCTGTCGGTAGATGCCGAAAAGGCGTTCGATCGGGTGGACTGGTTTTTTTTAGATAAAACGATGCACACCTTGGCATCGGGGATCGCTTTAGGGCATGGATCGCAAGTTGCTACGACAAACCAAGGGCAACGATACGCGTTAATGGCATAGGCTCACAGCCTTTCGACATTAGGCGAGGCACAAGGCAGGGCTGCCCGCTTTCGCCCCTCCTCTTTGCGCTCTACGTAGAACCCCTAGCACAGCGGATTCGAGACAACCCCGACATCGCAGGCATCCCTTTCGGGGGGGAACAACACACAATTAGCTTATACGCGGATGACATCTTGGCTGCGCTGGATAAGCCCAAACAATCAGTGCCTGCCTTCTTGGGGGAGCTGGAGGCCTTTGGGAGGGTGTCCGGCTTCAAAATGAATAGGGGGAAATCAATGCTCCTACCTATGGGTTGCAATGCACATCAGCTAAATGGCGCATCTCCCGACTACGGGGGCCTGCAACCCCATGCCTCGATCCCATACCTTGGGATAGTCCTAACCCCGTCCACCGAACAGACAGTTGCTCTGAACTACACGAACCTCACTTCCCAAATACAGAGCGACTTGAGGAGGTGGCAGAAGCAACCACTATCACTGCTCGGCCGGGTCGCGGCGGTGAAGATGTCCATCCTACCCAAAATTCTCTACATCTTTCAAACCATCCCAGTAGGTCCTCCCATGGGAACCATACGTAGGCTGCAAGACGCGGTGCAACAATTCATATGGGCCGGGAAAAGACCAAGGATGCGAAGAGACCTATCCCACCGACCTCCTGACGAGGGAGGACTGGGGATCCCAAATATACTGCGATACTTCCAGGCGGCACAATTAAGATACTTGGTGGAATGGAGCCGGCCCGAATCGGAGAAGAGATGGCTCTTCCAGGACAGAGCGATGGCGCAAACTTTGCTTTGGAAGATACCCTTCCTGAAGCGATCGGACAGACCGGCCTACCTCAATAAATCCCCCATCACCCGCACGGGGACACAGTGGCGGTCAAGAGGGGGCTCACCACTTTCCCTTCACCGATCACGCCCTTATTCGACAATCCTGAATTTACTCCGGGGTTGGAGAGGCGGGCGTTCCCGCAGTGGCGAACGTCGAGCTGCAGGTCCGCGGGCCATCTATTCGACCTTGAGGGGTTCCTCCAGTTCTCCGATCTACCACAGCATTACAACATTAAAGCCCCGAAACGATATCAATATTTTCAAATTAGACACTGGTTGACACAGCCAGAGATTCGTCCCCTAGTCGGCAGAAAGCTGACGACTTACGAAAAATGGCTACTTACCAAGCAGTCAGACCGAAAGCTGATCACGGAACTCTACAAGATGATCGGTCCTCCAGCTCCCTCGCGACACTCGGCCGGTCAGAAACGCTGGGAAAGAGAGCTGGGAAGAAACCTCTCCGAAAAAGACTGGCAAGCTATATATTATAGAGCCAACCACACGGCCAGGAACACTGCCAGCAGAGAAGCAGCGGTTAAACTCGTGACCTATTGGTACTTGACACCAGTCAGATTAAATAGAGGCAACCCTAACCGCAGTCCAACTTGCTGGAGGGGTTGTGACAAAGATGGCACACTGACCCACCTATTATGGGAGTGCAGGGAGGTGGCGGGATACTGGACGGCAGTCCTCAACGACATCGACAAACAATTCGACACGGAAGTTCCCCGTTTTCCCGCTTATACACTCCTAGGGCTGCCCAACGCACTCACATTCCCACTGAAGTCACTCAGGGGGAGACAGATGGGACTGGCTATGGGAGCGGCTGTTCAACACATCCTATCGCTCTGGGGTACACAAACTCGCCCTACACACACGGGATGGCTACACAAATTATGGTACACTGTTGGTATGGAGCGTATACAAGCCACTCTTATGCAGGAGGCCTTCAACACTATCTGGCACCCCATTCTGTCCCTCCTGGCGATGGAATTCAACGAAATTACGTGTCCGAAGTATCTTCGCCTCCTGCGACTCACTGACGTATTGACCCCAGAAGAAGGCCCTGAAAGTTAGACATCTGGCAGTCATCACATATGATGTCCTAAGACGGCAGGAACGTGGCACACTGGTTCGGGGGGGGGCTCAGGGGGAGGGATATTTTCGTTTTTCCTTGGTTTTTTGGGAGTTGATAATTGGTTATCCAACGGGAGCCTCTGCTCCTCTTGCAACCATGGGCACTCGCCATACTGACGAACTCTCGCTGACTTGCAATGTTATAAGGGGAATGGGTGGGAATCGGGGGTCAGCTATCATTGTTCCTCAACGGGAGTACACAAGACTTGTATTGTGTCCGCTTCACTGTCAAAATTTAATAAAACAAAGTTAAACCTAAAAAACATTATCTGCGACTAGAGGTTTGTGCCATGTACTAAACTGATCAGTTTTTATGTGCGATGTCGTTCTCTTTGGTTATGAATGAAAGCTTTATCCCTTCCAGGAGGGGACTGTATAGGCATGGTGTTAAATTATGACGTTATACCTCTTTTGCATGCTACATTTGCTACATGGATCACATTTTGCTCATATTTGATCCCACCACTGAGACTTGTGGCGGAGTGAGTGTTTTAGCACCTTGTCAAGTGTGTGACCTGACAGCATCATATGAGAAACTGAACAAACAGGCAATGCCCATTAGAGCAGTTTACAAATATTATTCGGTTTCCACTAAATCCCATCCATCACCTTGTTGTTTTTTTAGTGTTATGTGTAACAGCACAATCAAAAATGCAGTTAAGAAATGAAGAAGGTAATGGTACAACCTAACTATAAATAAAAAATTTAATTAAAAAAATAAGTGATAAAATAGTCTACTTAAGAGGTTTAAAGTTTCTATTGAAAAATATAAAAATGTCCACTAGAGCAAATGTGGCAATAGAGTTGGGTGACGGGAGGAGACCGGACCGCATAGTAGGTGTCACAGCGGGGTCAGACCTTTGACAAATGTGTGACTAAAAGGCTCCCCCTCTCCCCTCCTCCATGAAGTAGGAACTTTCCGCAGTTAGAGACCTATGTTAAAGATGGAAAATATCCTGATTGAACGGACCAGAAATTGAAGATCTGATATCGTATGCATGTGCACAGAGTGTGTGTGTATGCAGATAGGGATGCGCAAGAAGGTCACTTAGGGTCTATTTCTGGTCCTGAAGAAAGCCACGGACCCCATAGGGGGCCAAGCTAAGGCCTGAAACATGTTGACCTAATAGTAATAGGAGTTTTATAGTTGAGTCTCATCTGTTCTGCTATTGATTTTATCATCCCTCTTCCGTCATACAATAAATTCAGAGTAACATTTCTGGTAGGTGGTAGGGATTTTTACTGGACACTTCCCTTTCCTCATTTCCCTCAAAAAGAAACTCCCCTCAGCCTCCAACGAGGGGCCTGCCTGACATTACAGTATGCTTTGGCGCGCACAGGATTGCCAATGATGAAACATGACACGGGGTGGGGGGTGTGTGAAGCCAACAAGTTACTTTTAATAAATGTCCTCCGAGACATAGTGGTATAGCACCAGGAAGACAGGACCCACACATAATCGAGGAGTTCCTCATAAACTAGGTGGTTTAGTCTGAAATGTAGGCTTCATTTTAAAGGCCACATTTGTTTTTTGTGTGTTCGCAATAGAGTTTCAACCATATCAATGGGGGCAGAGAGACGTTAGGAAGCTCCCCAAAAAGAGGACATCCCTTTTAAATAGGTTCTTAAGGAAGTGTATGGTTGTACTTTCTGACTTACAGTGGTTTTCAAAACAAAATATAATTAGGTAGTTTGAGCCAGCAGCTGCTGCAAATCTAGACAACACTGACATTAGATGTGGTGGGGCTCGATGGCACAGATATCCAGGCTTAGAATTATTTGAGTCTCTGGCTCAAATGATCATAAATCGTTTTGGAAAAAGTCAAAGCATCTGTTGGGAAGTGGGTCCAGTTTAAATCAAAACGTGATCCTGGTAGGCCAACACTGAGGAGCAGATTTAGAGTTTGGTGGACAATATACTCCATCATAAATGTGGTGAGTACCATGTCCATCAAACCCTCTACTTTGAACTGAGCAGAACCTCATATTTTTTAAGGCAGTGCCACTGCTGGCTCTGCCATTGGAAATCTTACTCCGGTGGGCCAATGGAACAGGGACTGTTGAAGTAAGGACATCTTATCACCCGCCCGATTTAGAATGGAATGTACAATCAGTGAGTATGATGTAGAAGCATACTGCATGAGCTGTGGCTATATTATCTGCTTTGCAAATGTTTCCAAAATCTAGATGCCTGCTTCTGCTTTTCAGCATTACTAATAGGCTGCAGTCTTTCCAGGTAATAGTTTGTATAGTTGAATACACTAATCATCAGTGTGAATGTGGATATTTGCTATTTTAACGGTAAAAAACCGGAAATCCTCCTCATCAAATTAGTATAATGAGAAGTAGACAATAGTCAGTCAGAAGGTGTGCCTCACCTGTGCTATGTTGGAATTGCTGTGGCCACCTTGCTAGTTTTGAGCAAGATGGAAAATCTGTTGCTTTCCGGCTAATTGTGTTTCATGAGGATAGACATATCTCATCTAAATTTGATGTTCTGATAAACCTTACCTGGCCTCAGAACTGTTGAAGTTTGATATGATGACAGTGTCAGTAAGTGGAACTACATCCAAGCTGGAGAAATATAACACATTGTTCACTCATGGAGGTCTGCATAGTCACAAATTAGTTCATGTCAGTGTTCTTGGGCGGCATATATTTTTTGAAAATATGATCTTGTTCTATATAATTATAGACAATAAATAGCAGAACAACCAGGAAGCAGCATTTCAGTGCATATGTGAACTTCTACACAATGCGTATAATGATATATTCTAGCCTTTTATGAACAAAATCAAGAACTGTGGCCTCCCACTTTTCCCCATTATATTTATATTCATGCCTAGCTAATGATGCCAATGTCAAAGAATTGCCTGTCACCAAATCTTTAACCAAAATGAGAAATTTGTTAAGAATGGTGAACAAAAACTGCTTGTGATCTGTGCTACAAAACTTAAAAAATGTATATGTATTTTATTGTGAAGACAAAATCACAAAGACGCATACAACACTGTCAATAAGACCTCGAAAGAGTCTGATGTCATTGTTTATTTGACACTACTAAGCTGACTGAGCTTGTATTGGCTTCCAGACATATGAGGGTTAAGGTGCTCTTGACAAATTGAAAAGCTCAGATTGTTGCCTGACATTTCCTACTGCAGCCATGCACTGATGAGGCTTTGAAAATGCTAATTATGAAGTGCTGCTAATTCTCTGTGCAGTGGAGTAGGAAAGATGCCAAGGACCTTAATGCATCCAAGAAAAATTAACCCCTACCCACAGTTTTGTAGTGGAATATTTGTGGTCTAGTGACCCCCTCGCATCTGTGGACCCTAGTGTCTCTGCACCTTCTGCACTGTTGCTAGCTACTCCCCTGTCTCTGCGGCTGTTAACAATTTAATTCCTTAATTGCATGCCATGCTTGCATAGTCCTCATGACCAAGAAGTGTTACACCATCACATACATTGGGGCATTTTTACCATGCATAGCAAGGATGGAGTTCTCAGTGCTCAAACTACACAGTGACTCATATCAGTTAATGCATAGAACATATTCTTGACCTGTGGAGTCTATTTCTATGGACGCTTCTGGTCTCCACCTTCATGAATGCAACACCATGGCCCTTCACATTGTAGAACACATACACTTGCTTACACTTATATACTTGTGATGATTGTCTTCAGCTCACATGGATATGTTATGTTTGTTATGTGCATTTGGAAAGTGCACTATCACCCACAAGCGTATCATGGTACTGAGCAGGTGTGTCTGCCTAGCCCTCCCTATGGTACGTTGGTTAATTGAAAAGTCAAGTCTTCTGCTTCTTGTGAATTTCATGTTATGTTATAACGTTTTTGTAAAGCGCACGTACACCGGTTGGTTTCATGGCGCTATTTCTAGGGCTTGCTGGACCCAGTTGGAGTTTATTCATATGCTTGGGTAAACAGCCATGTTTTCATGAATTTCATGAAGGGAGGAGGAAGCTCTGATGTGGATTGGAAGACCGTTCCACACTTCAGGAGCGATGTAAGAGAACACCCATCCTCCTGATCTGGCTCTGTGTATGCGTGGAATGTGTGCAAGTAGGAGTCCAATGGATGGATCCAGCGGAGGTGTCTGGATGTTTGTTGGCCTGAGTGATTTAGTGCATTCAATGTGTATGTGAAGAGTTTGAATAGAACATGTTTCTGTATAGGGAGCCAGTGCCGTTCCCTAAGATGTGGTGTGTGGGAGGTTGAGGATGAGGCTGGCTGCCTAGTTCTGGATGGTGTGTAGTCTTCTAATGAGTTGCTTGGTGATCCCAGCAGAGCGGGTGTTCCCACTGTCCAACTTGCTGGTAACTAGCGCATGAGTTACAGTTTTTCTTTGTAACCAATCCCTTTACCTCTTGCTAAAAAATTAAAGACTCACTCAGAGAAATCACCACAAGCCATTTTGTATTGCAGCAGAAGTCAAAGTCACAAAGTATGACCTAAATATTGCTGAAGATGTACTTCACAGAAGAAAATTAGTTTTTTGCTATTTTTCAGCATGTGATTTAAAATAAGCTCTGAAAAAAGTTGAATATCTGTGCACAATTACCAGAATGTGCCTGACGGTAGTCTCACTTGCACAGTCTGTACAGATACATATACATACGTGCTGGTGTGTGTAGCAAGCCCATTGCCCCTTACCCTAGCAGCACTGCAGGGGCATTATCATAAAAGGTGGACACTGGCAGCAAACATGCTCATTCCAATTAGTGGGAAATTACAATGGGTGAGACTGAGATAGGGATACTTATCAACAGCGAAGGTGGAAAAACTTGGTGATTAAAAGTGAAATGTCTGGGTAGACTAAGTGAGTGGAACCCATTTTTTTACAGCTGGTCATTGAGAAATTAAGGCATCTCTAGATTATGCTCAAGCGCTGACAGCAGCATAGTCTTAAAAAACATTTAAGTGAAACAGTCAGATATCTCTATAAACATGCTCATGGAAACCAAACATGTAGGTATTAGGTTTTATAAACATTAGTTTATGTTGAAATGCAATTTGTTATGTTTATGTTTAGTCTACTTATCAAGTGAAACATTCACCAGAAAATGTTTCTTGGTGCTACTGTCAAGGTTGAATGAATGGGTGTGAAGTCAATCTTGCTTGAAGAAGTGTATCTATTAAGATCTCCTAAAAGAGTGAAAGTGAGGATTATTTCACAGCTGTGCCAGCAAGTAGTGATTCATTTGAGTTAGTGGTTTCCAGTGGGGCCCACTGGCACTCATTTTTGGGGACCGGCACTTTCAGACATTTAACAAGAGCAAGAGAGAGAAAAAAACACAAAATGGGAAAAGGGAGGAAAAGAGAGATGGAAAAAAGATCACAAAGGGAGAATACAGAAACCTACAAGAGTGAGGTAAAGGGACAGGGAGAGTCTGGAAGTGGATTAAAGAGGCATGAACTGGATTAGGCAGTATGGTAAAACTTAATTGAGGCCACAGAGCAGTTGAATTACTGCATTCTAGATCAACTGTAGCTACATAATTAGTTTTTTTGGTGCAGCCAGTGGGACCCCATTACCACAGTCATTTTTCACATTGGCTAACTGATTGGGAAGACTAAAATTACAATTAGGGTAGATTCCTAATTTGAGAACAGTGGAAGAAGGTGCTGGGGTTGCCAAAACATAGACGACCAGTTCTAGCCCATCATACAAATTTCAGATGATGTCAAAGGTATTTCAGTTTTGCTAGGATTTCATTTTAAGTAATTGGTAGACATCCAAAATCTGGTTGCCTCAGACTCATAGTTAGAGGGTTAGATTGATTTACATTTGGGAATAGCGTAAAAATCAGCTGTGTATCATCTGGATACGTAAAATGTTCATACTCAGATGAAGCAGAAGCCAGTGGGTGCATGCAAATGTTAGAAAGAAATGGAGATGAAATTGAACCTTTAGGGACACCATAACAAGTTTCTTTAGCTGAGTATGAAAAAGGAGAGAACAAAACGATTTGTGTTCTATAATATACAAATAATTTAAACTTAGACAAACAGTTCCTCTGAGCCCAATACAGTCTTTCAAATTGGATTGTGTGCCAATTCTATCAAATGCACTAAAACAAAGCTTGTGGACCTCTGGCATCTATCATCCTCTGCAGGTCATCAAAAATAGAAACTACAACTAATTCTGCAATGTGACCCAGTCTGAATCTGTCTTGATGTTGTTTTCCTCAACAAAATCAGAAACGTATTAAAAATAGTTTCTCCAAAAATTGAATAAATAAGGGATGACAGATATTGGATGGTAATTGTTTGGTGCTGTTAGATTTAGGGAGGGATTTTTTCAATTATGCTTTAGTAACATCAGTTTTCCACATATCAGATATGCCAATTACACGTGAATTCGAAAAAATTGAGACAGGTTTCCTTTCATAAATTTTGCAGGGCATCCAGAGGGCCAGCTTTGTATAATGCTATCAATTATCGCTCAGTTGTATTTGATACAGTCTCCCACCACACCCTCGTCAGAAGACTACACAACAGAGGCATCCAAGGACAGACCCTCAACTGGATGAGTTCCTCCCTCACAAAAAGAACACAGTGAGTCAGACTACCATCCTACACATCGGAATCCAAGGATCTGATCTGCAGAGTCCCCCAGCGCTCATCGCTCAGCTCAACCTTGTTTAACATTTACATGACACTGCTCGCCAACATCATCAGATCACAAGCCACTTCCATCATATCCTACGCCATTGACACCCAACTTTTCCTTTCACTGACCGGCAAGTCCACCACTAGAACCGACTTCTCCAACTGCATTATCCACATTGCAGACTGGATGTGATCTAACTGCTTCAAACTCAACTCAACTCCAACAAGACGGACGTGTTGATCTTCAGGATCAAGAACTCTCCTTGGGATTCCACCTTGTGGTCATCAGAGCTCAGACCCCCTCCAAAAGACCACACCAGAAACTTGGGAATAATTCTGGACGATAACCTCAACATGCCAGTACAAGTCAATGCAGTCTGCTCCTTTTGCTTTCATGTTCTCTGCTTGCTCCACAAGACCTTCAAATGGCAACCCCTAAAACACCAAACGCAGCGTCATGCAAGCCCTGATCACAAGCATATCAGACTATGGCAATGCAATACACTCCACGCCAGGATTTCCAACCATCTCCTCCACCAATTCCAGACCATCCAGAACAGCACAGAAAGACTCATCCTTGACCTCCCATGATGCACCCACATCTCATAACACCTCAACCAACCCCACTGGCTCCCCCACCCACAAATGCAATCAAGTCAAGCTCTTCAAGCATGAATACACGGCATGGCACAACATCAGACCAACATACCTGAACAACCGCCTTCACTTTCACCAACCCACCAGACACCTAAGCTCAACCTCACTCTCACTCACACACACCTCCCGCATCCACAAAGCAGAACGGGAGGTCGAGCTTTCTCCGACATTGCACCTAATACCTGGAAAGGCCTCCCTAAACACATCAGGGCCTCCTCCTCACTTCCTGAATTCCACAATAAGCTCAAGACCTGGCTCTTTGACTAACTCTGTGGGGCGGACTCCCAACACCTTCAGTCTTATGCCTACGCGCCATGCTCTAGAGCCTGGATAACCTCACAGGTGATTAGTTGTGCCATACAAATCTACATAACATTCCATTAGGTGAGATTCTGGTACTGGTACCCAGCAGTTTCACCTGGAAAATATTACGATGTCTAGCTATTGGGCCTGTCTCAATTACATGTGTAATTTTTTCAATCATCTCTGTGAAGAAGATAAGATAGATAGATTGACTGTGGTTGTCATTTTAAATTGGCTACCGTCAGGGTATAGGAGTTCTTTTACAATCTCAAACATTGCCTTAAAAAATCAGGGACTTGTTTAGGCTGCTTCGTATGCTTATAATAATCCTTGGATATATTTGAAAACAAAATTGTTAAGTCGTGGTCACATGCCTTGCACCACTGGCACCCAATCTGGTACAGTTTTAGTTTCAAGGAGACCTGTTCTTTGGAGAACCAAGGGTTATCTTTCCTTTTCAATGAATTTACTTTGGTTTGAATTCATAAAAGTTAATTTACTACCTGAGTGACAGAAGTGTTATATTTTTATAACAAGCAGTTGGAATCCTCAGGTACTTCATTAACAGTAATATTTTTCTGTAATTTCCTGGCTTTCTTGATGATCTCAGGGGCTGCAAATAATGCCCATTGTCACTCTTCTACAATGATGTCTATTGTCTATAGGCAATTTGACAATGAAAGGGAAAAGCATGTGATCTGCCAGTTTTAAAGGCAGAATTTGTTGTTGTAAAGTGATGCTTTTATTAACTTTTTGGGACTTACACATTAGTAATCCTGAACTCTAACACTTGGTTACTGCTATCCAGGGCTAAATGTATGTGCTTGTACCCCTAAAACATGTGAAAACTGGGTTAAAACCTGATAGGCACATTCAACTTTCCTGTGAGGCCTGAATATATGGTTCAGAATTACAACCCTGGCATGGAAAGTTACATCTCACCAGTGGACTGCAGCACCTATTGTACCATCCACTAAAGTGGCAGTGAAAACATGCCTTCAGCCCTACCCTGTGTAGCCTGCCAGCAGCAGCTTGAGCACTGCTTTCCAGAACAGTCAAAATCATTCCTTTGACAAGTAGGAAGCCTGATTTAAAATATTAAATGTCACCCTAAGCACAACTTGGTGTTCAAAATGTATGGTACATAATATCTAATAGTGGAACATGTGTGACTTTAGAAATATCCTGCTCCCCAGTGACCAGGCCCAAAATGACATTGTTTCTTGTCAGGCCATGCCTGGTAAATAGAAAAATTCAATGTATGATCTCTAACCTTTTATCTGTACCAGCTACAGATTCCATTCAAAATATATGAATATTTAATAAAATTCCAAATTAATGGACAGTAAGATTTCTATTAAATATATGGGAAATGTAACTTTTAGAAAGTTATCTTTACCCTCCCCGAAGCTGCTGGAGACTAATTGGCATTAGCTCCCCAGCAAAAGTCCAACCAGTGCTGGCCTGAATTAGATGTGAAAGAGGTGTAAAAACTACTCCCAGAACAGAGACAATGGCCTGGGAGTGGGGAGCTGTTTTCTTTCCCTGGCAGGAAAGTCGATTGGGGTAGGCCTAATAACTTAATTTACGTCAAAGGGGCATTTCTTTCACGAGCAAATGTTAAGTGACACCCGGAAAGGCCACAAATTCAGTCTCCCTAATCAGGCTGGCACCAAATCCAGTGGGAGAAAAGCTAGCCCCAGAACATGCTTTGAGTGACCACAGAGAAGGGGAAGGCTTATTTCCCAGGCTGTACCTTTTGGTTGACACACAGTTTCTTTACAAGGGGTAAAGGGCTACCTGATCTTGAATTTTCAGAATGAAGGGCAATGTGGGATTGTTTGCAATAAGGCAACAGGAACTAAAGAGAAAGTGGGTATCGTTGTCCCCAGGAACTTTTACCCCATTGCTTAGGGATTGCCAAGGAGTCTAGTTAGTGCCAGGCATAAATGTGGCATAACTAGTATAGAAAACTTCCTTTTCAGCCAGGATTTCTTTACCTTTTGCTGGACTCTATATATTTGCTGGTTTTAGAACTTTGTGCACATTAGTGAGAAACTCTTAAATTCATTTTTTACTACTGTGAGGCCTACCTCTCCCATAGGATAACATTGGGTTGCCTTATTAAATCTAATAAGTGTTACCTTTTGATTGGGAGCAGGTGAGCTTTTCATGTTTGGTATCTGAGAAACTTTATTTAAAAATCCTCTTTAATGGTAACATCGGATTTTAAGTTACAGTTTTAAAAATGCCACTTTTAGAAAGTTGGAATTTTTCTGCCCTAAACTATTTGGTATCTGCAGCCCATTACTTAGTGTAGTTGGCAGATGGACTTTGTTTATTCCTCCCAGGTAGCCACACAATAGAGGTATTAGGTGTGCCTGGATGGGCCATTAAATGGCAGGATGGGGAGTGGTGCTGGGCACAGCCCCACTTGCAAATGAATAGACTGTAATCTGTCTTCATTCAAAAAAGATTCCACACCTGCATTGTAATGCAGCCATCTTGGAGTCGGGGCAGGGGAGTCAGGAAACTTCAAGCACGTCAAAGGGAATTATCAATAAGGTTTTCCTATTTCAAAGACATACATTGGGCCTCTCATTCTAGAAGCATGTACTATGTGAGTCTCATATGAAAAGACAGCTCCAGTGGCTCTGGCTTCAAAAACACCTTCATGAGGTCATGCAAAGGCAGCATGTGGGATTTGCTATGCATTCAGAGGTATGTAGTCAGTCAAGCCAGTGCAAAGCACAGCGCAGCCATAGTGGATATCAAGGAACCATACCTTTTGCATAGGAAATGATGTTCAAGACCAGTGTTATGTGTTTTGCCACATTCAGAGGTTATCTAAGCCATATAAGCCATCGTCGGCCTCATTAATGCTTGACAACTCACGGGAGGTATGCCAAGGCGGTTCATCTGCACATCACGATGAGGGCTTATTTACAAGGCCCTTGCTTGGCCGGTGCATCACTTTGACAATGTAAGAAGTGACATGCCAGCAGTGCAAGGGGCTTGTATATAAGCCCTTTTATGTGTAACATATGTTCTGCAATGGCGCATCAAAACTGTACCTGACAAATACCTGTTACGAAATTAGCAGCTCTAAAGCAGATATGCAGTACCTGGTCTGTCATCATATGATTTGTCGGGATGGGCTATGGCCATGTACATCAGCTCAATGCTTCCCTGGGCCTGAACAGTGTCACAGATAGGACTGGTGCACAGATCATATCAGCAGTATAGCCACGGCATTTCCGGCTTTTGCATGGGGGAATGGCTATTTTGTGCCAAAAGTCATGTGAGCCATACTTAATGTTCAACCTGGCTGCATCCCCATTCAGTGGGGTTTGTCCCCCAGGCACTGGCTTGTAAGTTCCCAAATAGGTTTCAACAGTTATTTGAATTTTCTCGAAGAATTTTTAAATAAAACAAAGTATTCCGTTTTTGTCAGAAGTTCATTGTATTGTTGTTTCACAACACCAAATCTTCTTAGTCAAACGTTTGAACTGCATTACCCAGAATGCCCCAGGAGGGCAATCCCCAAGCAGGGATCCACCCACTAAGGCACCAGGGAGGGGGGAGCGGCCCCTTGGGCAAGGGCTTTTGCTCCCCCCCAAAAAATTGGCAATGTTCAGTCTTTCTGCCCCCTGGGGGCAGATGGGAGCAGTAGCCCCAATCTGCCACCCCGGGGGCAAAGCCCACCAGACACCAGGGATTTTTATTTGGTGCATTTTTTTAGGGTGGGGCTGCCCGAAGCGGGCACGCCAATGCCCCCAGCCACCATTACAGCCTTTCTGCCCCCCTGGAGGCAGATGGGGCAACAGCCCCAATCTGCCCCCAGGGGGCAGAAAGCCCACTAAATGCCAGGGATTTTTTGTGTGCAATTTGTTTTAGGGTGTGGGCTGCCCAAAATGGGCACGCCAATGCCCCCACCCCCCCCGCCACCATTACAGCCTTTCTGCCCCCCCTGGGGGGCAGAAAGCCCACTAAACGCCATGGATTTTTTTGGGCGCATTTTTTTTTAGGGTGGGGCTGCCCGAAATGGGCATGCCAATGCCCCCACCCCCCCCCCGCCACCATAACAGCCTTTCTGCCCCCCCAGGGGGGCAGAAAGCCCACTAAACGCCAGGGATTTTTTTTGGTGCAATTTTTTTTAGGGTGGGGGCTGCCCAAAATGGGCACGCCAATGCCCCCACGCCCTTGCCACCATAACAGTCTTTCTGCCCCCCCTGGGGGCAGAAAGCCCACTAAACGCCATGGATTTTTTTGGGCACATTTTTTTTTAGGGTGGGGGCTGCCCGAAATGGGCATGCCAATGCCCCCACCCCCCCGCCACCATTACAGCCTTTCTGCCCCCCCAGGGGGGAAGAAAGCCCACTAAACGCCAGGGATTTTTTTGGGTGCAATTTTTTTTAGGGTGGGGGCTGCCCAAAATGGGCACGCCAATGCCCCCACGCCCTTGCCACCATAACAGTCTTTCTGCCCCCCCTGGGGGGCAGAAAGCCCACTAAACGCCATGGATTTTTTTGGGTGCATTTTTTTTTAGGGTGGGGGCTGCCCGAAATGGGCATGCCAATGCCCCCACCCCCCCGCCACCATTACAGCCTTTCTGCCCCCCCAGGGGGGCAGAAAGCCCACTAAACGCCAGGGATTTTTTGGGTGCAATTTTTTTTAGGGTGGGGGCTGCCCAAAATGGGCACGCCAATGCCCCCACGCCCTTGCCACCATAACAGTCTTTCTGCCCCCCGGGGCGGCAGAAAGCCCACTTGACGCCAGGGATTTTTTTTTGCGCATTTGTTTTTAGGGTGGGGGCTGCCCGAAGTGAGCACGCCAATGCCCACATCCCCGCCACCATTACAGCCTTTCTGCTCCCCCTGGTCTCCCGATAAAAATGGTGCCTCACACGCGTGGGTGGGGCAAGTACCCGCGACAGGCAAGGGCCCAAAACCTAGTGAGGCGACATCAAAATTACCTATCACAAACCAACCTGGTTTTCAAGGGGGGTCCCATGAGTTTTTGGCCCCGGGATCGGTGGCCAGCTAGGGAAACCTACCAAACCCACACATTTCTGAAAACTAGACACCCGGGGGATTCCAGGGAGGTATGGCTTGCGTGGATCCCCAAACGTTTTCTTACCCAGAATCCCCCAGAAACCTGAAATTTTGCTGAAAAAAAATCACTTTTTTCACACATTTTTGTGTGGGAAAGTTGTGGCATCACCGGGCTGACACAAATTTCCTACCACCCAGTGTTTCCCCAGGTCTCCCGATAAAAACGGTGCATCACTCGGGTGGGAGGCCCAAGTACCCGCGACAGGCAAGGGCCCAAAACGTATTGAGGCAACATCAAAATTGCCTATCACAAAACGACCTGGTTTTGCAAGGGGTGGTCCCATGACTTTTTGGCCCGGGGCTCGGCGGCCACCTAGGGAAACCTACCAAACCCACACATTTCTGAAAACTAGATACCCGGGGAATTCCAGGGAGGTATGGCTTGCGTGGATCCCCAACGTTTTCTTACCGAGAATCCCCCAGAAACCTGAAATTTTGCTGAAAAAATCACCTTTTTCACACATTTTTGTGTGGGAAAGTTGTGGCATCACTGGGCTGACACAAATTTCCTGCCACCCAGCATTGCCCCAGGTCGCCCGATAAAAATGGTGCCTCACTCAGGTGGGAGGCCCAAGTGCCCGCGACAGACAAGGGCCCAAAACGTATTGAGGCGACATCAAAATTGCCTATCACAAAACGACCTGGTTTTGCAAGGGGGGTCCCATGACTTTTTGGCCCGGAGCTCGGCGGCCACCTAGGGAAACCTGCCAAACCCTCACATTTCTGAAAAGTAGACACCCGGGGGATTCCAGGGAGGTATGACTTGCGTGGATCCACCAACGTTTTCTTACCCAGAATCCCCCAGAAACCTGAAATTTTGCTGAAAAAATCACTTTTTTCACACATTTTTGTGTGGGAAAGTTGTGGCATCACCGGGCTGACACAAATTTCCTACCACCCAGCATTGCCCCAGGTCTCCCGATAAAAATGGTGCCTCACTCGGGTGGGAGGCCCAAGTACCCACGACAGACAAGGGCCCAAAATGTATTGAGGCGACATCAAAATTGCCTATCACAAAACGACCTGGTTTTCCAAGGGGGGTCCCATGACTTTTTGGCCCGGGGCTCGGCGGCCACCTAGGGAAACCTACCAAACCCACACATTTCTGAAAAGTAGACACCCGGGGAATTCCAGGGAGGTATGGCTTGCGTGGATCCACCAACGTTTTCTTACCCAGAAACCTGAAATGTTGCTGAAAAATCACTTTTTCACACATTTTTGTGTGGGAAAGTTGTGGCATTACCGGGCTGACACAAATTTCCTACCACCCAGCGTTCCCCCAGGTCTCCCGATAAAAATGGTGCCTCACTCGGGTGGGAGGCCCAAGTACGCGCGACAGGCAAGGGCCCAAAACGTATTGAGGCGACATCAAAATTGCCTATCAGAAAACGACCTGGTTTTGCAAGGGGGGTCCCATGACGTTTTGGCCCGGGGCTCGGCGGCCACCTAGGGAAACCTACCAAACCCACACATTTCTGAAAACTAGATACCTGGGGGATTCCAGGGAGATATGGCTTGCGTGGATCCCCCAACGTTTTCTTACCCAGAATCCCCCAGAAACCTGACATTTTGCTGAAAAAATCACCTTTTTCACACATTTTTGTGTGGTAAAGTTGTGGCATCACTGGGCTGACACAAATTTCCTACCACCCAGCATTGCCCCACGTCTCCCGATAAATATGGTGCCTCACTCGGGTGGGAGGCCCAAGTACCCGCGACAGACAAGGGCCCAAAATGTATTGAGGCGACATCAAAATTGCCTATCACAAAACGACCAGGTTTTGCAAGGTGGGTCCCATGACTTTTTGGCCCGGGGCTCGGCGGCCACCTAGGGAAACCTACCAAACCCACACATTTCTGAAAAGTAGACACCAGGGGAATTCCAGGGAGGTATGGCTTGCGTGGATCCACCAACGTTTTCTTTCCCAGAATCCCCCAGAAACCTGAAATTTTACAGAAAAATCACTTTTTCACACATTTTGTGTGGGAAAGTTGTAGCATCATCGGGCTGACACAAATTTCCTACCACCCAGCGTTCCCCAGGTCTCCCGATAAAAATGTTGCCTCATTCGGGTGGGAGGCCCAAGTACGCGTGACAGGCAAGGGCCCAAAACGTATTGAGGTGACATCAAAATTGCTTTTCAGAAAACGACCTGGTTTTGCAAGGGGGGTCCCATGACTTTTTGGCCCGGGGCTCGGCGGCCACCTAGGAAAACCTACCAAACCCACACATTTCTGAAAAGAAGACACCCGGGGATTCCAGGGAGGTATGGCTTGCGTGGATCCCCCAACGTTTTCTTACCCAGAATCCCCCAGAAACCTGACATTTTGCTGAAAAAGTCACCTTTTTCACACATTTTTGTGTAGGAAAGTTGTGGCATCACCGGGCTGACACAAATTTCCTACCACCCAGCGTTCCCCCAGGTCTCCCGATACAAATGGTGCCTCACTCGGGTGGGAGGCCCAAGTACCCGCAACAGGCATGGGCCCAAAACGTATTGAGGCAACATTGAAATTGCCTATCACAAAATGTTTTGGGCCCTTGCCTGTCGTAGGTACTTGGGCCTCCCACACGAGTGAGGCACCATTTTTATTGGGAGACCTGAGGGAACGATGGGTGGTAGGAAATTTGTGTCAGCCCGGTGATGCCACAACTTTCCCACACAATGTGTGTGAAAAGTGATTTTTTCAGCAAAATTTCAGGTTTCTAGGGATTCTGGGTAAGAAAACTTTGGGGGATCCATGCAAGCCATACCTCCTGGAATCCCAGTGTCTACTTTTCAGAAATGTGTGAGTTTGGTAGGTTTCCCTAGGTGGCCACCGAGCCCGGGCCAAAACATCATGGGACCCCCTTGCAAAACCAGGTCGTTTTCTGATAGGCAATTTAGATGTCGCCTCAATACGTTTTGGGCCCTTGCCTGTCGCAGCGTACTTGGGCCTCCCACCCGAGTGAGGCACCATTTTTATCGGGAGACCTGGGGAACGCTGGGTGGTAGGAAATTTGTGTCAGCCCAGTGATGCCACAACTTTCCACACAAAAATGTGTGAAAAAGTGATTTTTTCAGCAACATTTCAGGTTTCTGGGGATTCTGGGTAAGAAAACGTTGGGGATCCACGCAAACCATACCTCCCTGGAATACCCGGGTGTCTAATTTTCAGAAATGTGTGGGTTTGTAGGTTTCCTAGGTGGCCGCGAGCCCCGGGCCAAAACGTCATGGGACCCCCTTGCAAAACCAGGTCGTTTTCTGATAGGCAATTTTGATGTCGCCTCAATACGTTTTGGGCCCTTGCCCGTCGCGTGTACTTGGGCCTCCCACCCGAGTGAGGCACCATTTTATCGGGAGACCTGAGGAACGCTGGGTGGTAGGAAATTTGTGTCATCCCGGTGATGCCACAACTTTCCTACACAAAATGTGTGAAAAAGTGATTTTTTCAGACAAATTTCAGGTTTGCAGGGAATTCTGGGTAAGAAAACGTTGGTGAATCCACGCAAGCCATACCTCCCTGGAATCCCGGGTGTCTACTTTTCAGAAATGTGTGGGTTTGGTAGGTTTCCCTAGTTGGCCGCCGAGCCCCGGGCCAAAAGTCATGGGACCCCCTTGCAAAACCAGGTCGTTTTGTTATAGGCATTTTTGATGTCGCTCAATACGTTTGGGCCCTTGCCTGTCGCGGGTTCTTGGGCCTCCCACCCGAGTGAGGCACCATTTTTATCGGGAGACCTGGGGCAATGCTGGGTGGTAGGAAATTGGTGTCAGCCCGGTGATGGCACAACTTTCCCACACATAATGTGTGAAAAAGTGATTTTTTTCAGCAAATTTTCAGGTTTCTGGGGGATTCTGGGTAAGAAAACATTGGGGGATCCACGCAAGCCATACCTCCCTGGAATCTCCCATTGTCTACTTTTCAGAAATGTGTGGGTTTGGTAGGTTGCCCTAGGTGCCGGCAGAGCTAGGGTTCAAAAACTACAGCTAGGCACTTTGCAAAAAAAGGGTCATTTTTCACTGTGAAAATGTGGTGTGTCCACGTTGCGTTTTGTGCTGTTTCCTGTCGTGGGCACTAGGCCTACCCACACAAGTGAGGTACCATTTTTATCGGAAGACTTTGGGGAACGCGGGGTAGGTGGAATTTTGTGGATCCACGCAGATTCCAGAACTTTCCACCACAGAAAACTGAGGAAAATGTGTTTTTTTGGACAATCTTTTAGGTTTGCAAGGGATTCTGGGTAACACAACCTGGTGAGAGCCATTCAAGTCACCCCATCCTGTATTCCCCTGGGTGTCTAGTTTTCAAAAATGTATAGGTTTGCTAGGTTTCCCTAGGTGCAGGCAGAGCTAGGGTTCAAAAACTACAGCCAGGCACTTTCCAAAAAAAGGGTCATTTTTCACTGTGAAAATGTGGTGTGTCCACGTTGCGTTTTGCGCTGTTTCCTGTCGCGGGCACTAGGCCTACCCACACAAAAGAGGTACCATTTTTCTCCAAAGACTTTGGGGAACGCGGGTTGGGTGGAATTTTGTGGATCCATGCAGATTCCAGAACTTTCCACCACAGAAAAGCGAGGAAAATGTGTTTTTTTTACACTTTTTTAGGTTTGCAAGGGATTCTGGGTAACAGAACCTAGTGAGAGCCAGTCAAGTCACCCCATCCTGGATTCCCCTGGGTGTCTAGTTTTAAAAAATGTATAGGTTTGCTAGGTTTCCCTAGGTGCCGGCAGAGCTAGGGTTCAAAAACTACAGCTAAGCACTTTGCAAAAAAAGGGTAATTTTTCACTGTGAAAATGTGGTGTGTCCACGTTGTGTTTTTCGCTGTTTCCTGTCGCGGGCACTAGGCCTACCCACACAAGTGAGGTACCATTTTTAGCGGAAGGCTTTGGGGAATGCGGGGTGGGTGGAATTTTGTGGATCCACGCAGATTCCAGAACTTTCCACCACAGAAAAGTGAGGAAAATGTGTTTTGTTTGACAATTGTTTAGGTTTGCAAGGGATTCTGGGTAACAGAACCTAGTGAGAGCCATTCAAGTCACCCCATCCTGGATTCCCCAGGGTGTCTAGATTTAAAAAATGTATAGGTTTGCTAGGTTTCCCTAGGTGCCGGCAGAGCTAAGGTTCAAAAACTATAGCTAGGCACTTTGCAAAAAAAGGGTCATTTTTCACTGTGAAAATGTGGTGTGTCCACGTTGCGTTTTTCGCTGTTTCCTGTTGCGTGCACTAGGCCTACCCACACAAGTGAGGTACCATTTTTCTCGGAAGACTTTGGGGAACGCGGGGTGGGTGGAAGTTTGTGGATCCACGCAGATTCCAGAACCTTTCACCACAGAAAAGTGAGGAAAATTTGGTTTTTTTGACAATTTTTTAGGTTTGCAAGGGATTTTGGGTAACAGAACCTGGTGAGAGCCAGTCAAGTCACCCCATCCTGCATTCCTCTGGGTGTCTAGTTCTCAAAAATCTATAAGTTTGCTAGGTTTCCCTAGGTGCCGGCAGAGCTAGGGTTCAAAAACTACAGCTAGGCACTTTGCAAAAAAGGGGTAATTTTTCACTGTGAAAATGTGGTGTG
Source organism: Calotriton arnoldi (assembly GCA_963921515.1). Classification (NCBI taxonomy): domain Eukaryota; kingdom Metazoa; phylum Chordata; class Amphibia; order Caudata; family Salamandridae; genus Calotriton; species Calotriton arnoldi. The sequence continues at coordinate 2,301,240 of CAWUFW010000529.1, read as the reverse complement.
TCCACGTTGCGTTTTGGGCCGTTTCCTGTCGCGGGCACTAGGCCTACCCACACAAGTGAGGTACCGTTTTTCTTGAAAGACTTTGGGGGACGCGAGGTGGGTGGAATTTTGTGGATCCATGCAGATTCCAGAACTTTCCACCACAGAAAAGTGAGGAAAATTTGTTTTTTTGACAATATTTTAGGTTTGCAAGGGATTCTGGGTAACAGAACCAGGTGAAAGCCAGTCAAGTCACCCCATCCTGGATTCCCCTGGGTGTCTAGTATTCAAAAATGTATAGGTTTGCTAGGTTTCCCTAGGTGCCGGCAGAGCTAGGGTTCAAAAACTACAGCTAGGCACTTTGCAAAAAAAGGGTCATTTTTCACTGTGAAAATGTGGTGTGTCCACGTTGCGTTTTGGGCCGTTTCCTGTCGCAGGCACTAGGCCTACCCACACAAGTGAGGTACCATTTTTATCGGGAGACTTAGGGTAACACAAAATTGTAGAGCAACTGTTATTATCTATTGACTTTTGATGCATTTCTGCCTTCCAAATGAAAGACAATGTGTAAAAAGAAGTCATTTTGAAAAATGTCCTATAATTCTCACGCTAGTATGGGTACTCCCAATTTCGGAAATGTGCAAATATCTACTATTTCTAAACTCTATATTTTGTTCCCATTTCAGAAATACATAAGTGTCTTTCATACCGATTTTTCCATGTATAAATTTTCCCAGAATGATTGCTATATACCTGGTACATAATAAAAAACCATTGCAAGACGCTGCTCAGTTATTGGCTCTGGGTTCGTCGGGTTCTTGGTGAACCTACAAGTCCTATATATCGCCACAACCAGAAAGGTCCAGCGGATGTAACGGTATATTGATTTCAAATAGCTGTCATAATTAGAAGAAGTTACAGGTGAAAACGTTGACACAAATGGCTGATTTTTTCAACTAATTTTCAATTTTTCCTATATTTAACTGTTTGTTTCTATAAAGAAAACTTGAAGGATCTACACAAATGACCCCTTGCTGAATTCAGAATTTTGTCTACTTTTCAGAAATGTATGGCTTTCCAGGATCCATTATTGCTTTCATACCTATTTCTACCATTAACTGGAAGGAGGTTGAAAGCACAAAAATAGCAAAAATAGGCTATGTCCCAGAAAAATGCCAAAACTGTGTAAAAATGTTGGTTTTCTGACAAAAGTCTGCTTGTCCCTGAAAGCTGGGAAGATGGTGATTTCAGCACCACAACCCCTTTTTGATGCCATTTGCAGGGAAAAAAACAGACGCTTTCATCTGTAGCCCTTTTTTCGCATTTTTCCCCCAAAAACCAAAATTTTGCTGTATTTTGGCTAATTTCTGAGTCCCCTCCAGGGGAATCCGCAAACCCTGGGTACCTTTAGACTCCCCATGATGTTGGAAAAAAAGGACGCAAATTTGGCGTGGATACGTTATGTGGTCAAAATGTTACAGGGGCCTAAGCGCGAACTACCCCAAATAGCCAAAAAAAGGCTTAGCACAGGAGGGGAAAAGGCCTAGCAGCAAAGGGGTTAAACACAGTTTTTATTCTTTGAAAACATCAGGCATCGTGATATAAAATAGCACAACTACAGGCAGCTGACACGTGTTTCGTCTTTTGGACTTTTTCAAGGCTGCAAATGATATATACATAATAGGTAAACACATAAGCAAAGACAATGATATGTTATATATGAATAACATAATAGTAGAAAAATAGTGGAAAATTTCCAAGTCCACCCGATAAGCTCATACAGTGTAGCAGTGTAGCAGATAAAAGAAGACTGAAAGAATATATAAGAAATGTACCACAAAAGCCATCAAGCAAAACAGGGAGGTGGCCGAGTGAAAGTATGTTCTGCATTTATCCCTGTGTGAATGCGTCATTTTTAGACCTGCTTTTCCTGAGCAGTAAACAAATGCCACTAATGGTACTGAGCGTCTGTTTTTCAAAAGTAGTGCCATTTCCTAAAATACTTCTACATACGGCGGCATCAGTTTTCCAATGGTCTTTACGAGAGAACGCTCACCCTGCATTTCATTACCGAAAACTACCGCTAGCAGATCTGGCGTTAAAAAAAATAGGCGCTAGCTGTGGAAAAGTGAAGGTAAAGGGCTCTAGCATCACTTTGTAAATATGACGCTAAAGAAAGAACCACCCCAGTGTCAGAAAAGTGACATGGCAGCATTAGCTCCTTTTAAATATGCCCCTTAGTGCTTGATTTGAGCCGGTGGGTCCCACTGACACCAGTGCTTAATTTGCAAAATAATAAATGCCAGGACCCTGAACAGGAGGCCACTGCAGATTGTACCACCCATCGGCCCCATCATTGCTGCCAAGACATCTACCATCTCTCTCGCCTGCAAGTGTGACAGTTCAGATTATTCCAGGTCTCCAAAGCCAAAGGAATGGCTGGAGTATTACAATTTTTAATGTATATTGTATTTATAAACAACAGTTGTTCTGCTCATCTCTAAATTAGAGGATCAGCACCAGCATGTGGCAGACTGTCATAAGTGCATGGTAACAATTAAGTGGCTGTGCCGAGCATCGAAAACCAATTAAGTGCCGGCGCCGAGCACCAGAAACCACCGGCTCAACTTAAGCACAGACAGGCACTCATTTTTGAAGTCCAGCACTTATGTTTCCTCATCAGTCATTTAACAAAATCAAGAGAGGGAAAAACACACAAACGGGAAAGGAGGAGAAAGGGAAAGATGAAAGATGGAAAAACCATTAAAGGGCTAAAGTAGGAATATGTAAGAGTTAGATAAAGTGGCAGGGAGTGTCTTGAAGTGCACTAAGGAGGCATGAAGGGGATTCAAGACTACACAGCCTTTAATTCAGCGTGCCCATATTCAATTGCACTAGCGGCAGGTTTCTGAGTGCACACATTCATTTACAAACTAAGCACTGTGGCCAAACTCATAATTGCCAATTGCCAATGATTCTTTTTAATATGTTCAAGGAAGCAGCTGTGGGCTCTTCTTGAGGACACTGGGCTGGAACACTACCAGGGCAAAGATAGGGCAGTGTGACCGGTGCAACCGTGCATGGTGCTGACTTAGAGAGAGGCACTGTGTTCAGAAATAACTTTTGGTTGTAGAAGCACCTGCTGTTTCCCCGTGTGTCCAGCAGTTTTCAGGCAACAATAAAAATGTCAAAATAACTCTGATATTTAATGTTCTTGCTGGAGAGAGATGGGAATTTTTTCTAGTGGCAGTTTTTGACTCATTATATTGTTGAACAGAGGGTTAATATGGCTGCTGCAAAGAACATGCACAGAACTGCATTTTATGTGGAGAGCTCTGTGGGTTACTGCTTTTGTTACAGAGATCCTTTTGATACTTGCAGTTCATAAGTTACAATCCTAATGTAGCGCAGTGTGCTATGCACTGCCATAACAGAGCTGCATGCAAACTGAGTGGTATAGTTAGAAAGTTATGTTTTTTCCCCCAAGTCTTACATTATCCCAATGTTGCTAAAAGGGTTCATTTGGGTAGCAATTCAATGTTATCAGTAAAGCTGAACCCAACCACTGTGGTACATGTTAAATCCTGAGTTTGTGGTTCTCCGAGACAAACAATCTTAAGATATACTGCTTACTAGTATGGATGACATGTTATCCGTACACCTTGTAATTCTCATTGTTTATGGAACATTTCCTATGGACTGATTTACACATGTATGATTCATTGCCTCTGTGTAGTGTGCGTGAGATGTAAAGTGTTCTGACACCCTGGTTGGTATGAGTAGCACAATAAAACAAATTCAGTGCATGTCAGAGAGGAGCTATGGATAGATGAGGGGCACTGTTGGTGTGATAGTGAGGGAATCTGTGGAGAAGGAGATCATTGGGGGGTGCCAAAAAATATTGTTCAGAGCTAAAGCTGCCCCTGTGACCGCTGACCGATAGGTATTAAAAAACAGAAAACTTAATTGAAAGCTGAAAAAAATTAAAGTTGTCATTTCTGCAATAAAAATATAAGAGGGATGAGAGCATGAAGCATACAGAGAAAGTGAAACAGACAGCATATGAAAGGAAACATGGAAGAACTGAGAAATATAGAGGAGTAAAGTAAGCTAAAGAGGAGAAACAGAGGGAAAGAGTCAAAGATAGGAGAGTTCAGAAAGGGAACGAAAAGAAGATAAAGAAAGAGGGAGAAGATATTGAAAAGCAACAGAGAGTATGGGAGGCAAAATAAGAAGGCGTTCTTCTATGCATGTGCTTTCCCAGAGCATCCACTGAAGGTTTGCCAGTTTAATGGCACACCAGTGAGCTAAGGATTGGCATAACCCTACTAGAATTCAAACCTATAAACTGCAAGTCATAAAGACATGAAGGGCAACCAGTTATATGGCAGAGCTTTGCTACCAACTACTCAGAAGCTCATTAGAGCTGCTGACTGAATGATGCGAAAATACCTGACATCAGTGAACTCTTAAGGGCTGGTTTCCAGTGAAAGTAAATTTACATCCGATTACGATTCACTCATTTTTCTGCCACATAGGCATGATCTAATATTTTCTATTACAATTAAATGGTAAACTTTAAAAGAAAAATAATGATACATACAAGGGAGAAGACAGACTAGTAAATCACACCTGCTGCTTGAAGGGATCCGAAAACTTGACTGTCACATCTTGAAGGGACACTCCACATTCATAAGACAATGGGGGCATGTCACTGTTCCTGATAATGTCGTAGCACGCTCAGCTGAGCTTGGACCTCGTAGGAGCCTCAGGATTTGATTGACGATTGACCCTCTTGCTTGCTGGAACCAGGGGTTCAAGTTTATCATAATGCACAGATGTATACCAGTCAAAGTTCATGTCTTTGATACAGGAGGTAGAGAGGTACGCACCAAGGCAAAAGACTTTAGGACTAGGGGCCTGATTTAGCATTTGGCAGATGCGATACTCCATCACAAATGTAACGGATATCCCATCTGCTGTACTTCAAGTGCATTATACGGTATAGTACTTGTATTAAGGGAGATGGGATGTACTTCAGTTTGTGACAGAGTACCACATCCGCTAAATCGTAAACAGGCCCCCAAATTTAGAGATGTTTGCAGTCCCAATGGACATCTGTTTCATTGGCAGGAATTGTTGTCACAGTTGTTCATGCCAATGCACTGAAAGTGTGCCGTGTTGATCCATCAAACTGACGGTTCGTATAGCACACTTTAAATACATATTTTTTTATTCTCAAAAACAAAATCCTAAAGCAGGATTTTCTTTTTGAAAATAAAAAAGCAATGACACCCTGCCCATGGCGTGGAGGGTCATTCAAATGTTTTTACTTTCGCGTACTGCCATGTTTTGGATGGCGGTGTGTGAAAGTAAGAACGTCTGTTAGATCTGACATCCTTGAATTGGTCTTCCCCCAAACGTTTTGCCTTTACAGCTCCTGTTTTCTGAATTTGTTTTGTTGGCATTAGGACCCTGTGCACTCTACCACTGCCAACTAGTTCTAAAGTACTTGTTCCCTCTCTCTTAAACATGGCAAAATTAGCCTAGACCTTATTGTCACATTTAACTTACTTGTAAGCCCCTAGTAAAGTGCTACTATTTGTACACAGGGCCTGTAGATTAAATGCTACTAGTCAAGTCAAGTCAGAGGAACTTGTTGAGCGCACATATCACCAAGGGGTCTCATGGCGCTAGCGAAAGACTCCGTGGAGACTTAAAGTCGGATTAGCTAGTTATGGATGGTCGAACAACCCGGTTTTTAGTTTTTTGCGAAAAAGCTTATGGTCTGTGATAGAGAGGAGATGAGATGGCAGTTTGTTCCAGAATGCAGGTGCGGAAAGGAGAAAGATCGACCGCCGCCTCTGGCAGTGCGGATTCTGCGAGGGGTAAGAAGACATTTGGAGCTGGACCTAAGCGTCCTGCTTGGTTGGTACCAGCCAAGTTTCTTAGCCAGATAACTTGGCCCAGTTCCATACATACTCCTATGAACAAGACAAAGGATTTTAAAGCGGCAGCGCTTTTTAATCGGGAGCCAATGGAGGGTCTTCAGACTGGGCACTGATGGTGCTCTAGCTAGAAGGTTTAACACCAGTCTAGCCGCTGTGTTTTGCAAAAACTTGCAGCTTGGAGTAGAGCTTCTCGTTTATGGAGGCTAACAGGGCATTGCCATAGTCAATACTGCTCATGATGAGTCCCTGTACCAGCGGTTTCCTGGATTCGATAGGAATTCAGTGAAAAAGTTTGCGTAGTTTACGCAAAATGCCATAACAGATGCTGATTATGTGACTTATATGGCCTTTCATAGAAAGCTTGTTGTCAATGATCACTCCGAGATTTCGTACCACGGATTTGGGTGATGGACACGGGCCCAACTTCTGTGGCCACCAGTCACTGGACAAGTGTTCCTCCGCCTTACCAAAGAGGATGACCTCTGTTTTACTACCGTTTAGTTGTAGGTAATTGGTACACATCCAATTGTCAATATGGGTCATGCAGTTTTTAAAACGAACCTTAGTGTCAGAGGGGTCAGGGCCAAGGGTAATCAGTAGCTGCATATCATCAGCATATGACACCATTTCAAAACCGTAGGACCTGATTACCCTTGCCAAAGGTGTCACATACAGGTTAAAAAGCATAGTTCTCAGGATGGAACCCTGAGGATCTCCTTTGCTTACAGACCGACTGCAAGAGGCCAGGGAGCCGACTCGTACTGTTGTCGTCCGGTCCATTAGATAATTTCTGAACCAGTCCAAGGCCTTGCCCCTGACACCCACCTCCCAGAGCCACTGTTCTAAAATGCTGTGGGAGATGGTGTCAAAGGCGGCAGACAGGTCTAACAGAACGAGCAAGGCTGACTGCCCGTTGACTAAGGCAAGTCTGATGTTGTCTACAACCTCCACCAAGGAGGTTTCGGTACTGTGTGATGCCCTGAACCCTGACAGTGATGGATCAAGGAGTCCATGACTCTCCAAGTGGATGGTGAGTTGTTTATTGATCAAGGATTCGAGTACCTTTCCAAAATACGGGAGCAATGAAATGGGCCGATAGTTACTAGGTTCTTTTGAATCGGCAGAGGCTTTTTTTAGGATGGGCTTAACCTGTGCTGCTTTCCATCCAGCTGAGATCTTTGCTTGGGCTAGTGACATATTGAATAAGTCTGTTAGTTTATCCATAAGTACAGGGGCAATAGTTGGAAAGAAGCGAGGAGAGAATGGATCAACTGGAGATCCTGATTTGACCTTTGCCAGAGCGGTTGAGACTTCATCTAAGGTAAACATAGTGAATTCTAGTACAAGGGGGGTAGTGGGATCTGGATTGGTGGCTGTATTATTATCGAGTGGACCTGCAGTACTCATTGTGCCAACCCCTGAAGTACCACTTTAAAACTTGTCTAAGGCCTGCCACAGCAGCCTGTAGGGCAGGTTTTAAACTGCCATTTCGACCTGGCAAAATAAACCTTTTGCCAGGCCTGCAAAGTAACCTTTTGCAAGGTTTAAATCTTTCTTTTTAATTCATAAATCACCCACAATGAGGGCCCTAATAGCCCATAGGAGACAGAGTACATTGTATCTAAAATGTAGGACATGGGGGTTTAAGTTTTACATGTCCTGGCAGTGAAAAACCCCTAGATTTGTTTTTCACTACCGCAAGGCCTATCTCTCCCATTGGAGAACAGTAAGTGCTACCTTTTGACTGGGAGCAGGTAGAAAGTTCATGTTGGGACTGAAATGAATTGTAATACATAATCCTCCTTAATGGTGTAGTCGGATTTTAAGTCACAATTCTGAAAATTTCACTTTTAGAAGTGGGCATTTTCTTGCCCTAACCATTTGGTGCCTGCTGCCAGTGTCCTGGATCACATGACTGTGAATGGCCCTACTGTTGGGGTTTCTATATTCTTGCAAGAGAGTGAGACAAAGGGGATTGGGTGTAGGCAGGATGGGCCATCCTACCAGGATTGCTGGGGCGGAGCAGTCCCTTGCCCCGCTTACATGTCAAAGGGGCTTGCCTCCAGCACACACAAAGGAATCTGACACTAGTCTTTTGTCACCCCAGACTTTTTGGAACCTTGGCAAGGGAAGGGAAGAACTTTCCAGAACTGGATGTGGGGGTAGCCCAGGATGTCCTCCCACTTCAAAGGCTGGCTCCAGGTATAAATATTGGACCCACAGAAAACCACATCAGTACACTCCAGAACCTGTGGAGAGGTGTGGTGCAGCGGCCAGGGCAGCTGACTTCAGAGCACAGGGCTCACGGTTCAATCCCCGGCTCCGGCGGCAGCTCAGCACCATGTGACTCTGGGCAATAGCTCACTTAATTTCCATGATGGCCCCCAGCGCCTTGAGACCCGTAAGGGTGAGTAGTTTGCGCTTTAAAAATACGGATTTATTTTTTTATTTACTTCAAAAGGACTGCCTGGACCGCCAAAGTACTGCCCTGCTGCTACCATAGGACTATCCTACAGCTTTAAGGATTGTCTTACTGCTTAAAGGAGAACTGGAATAGAAACAAAAGATGAACAGAATGCTGAACAATGCAAACATTTACCCCCAGTCACAAAGATCTGGGTTTAATCCATAGTTCTTTTGCTCACCACACCACCCCAGTATGGACCCAGCCATATGCAAATCAGTCTTGACCCTGTTCTTCATGGGAACAGTCCAGACCGAACTGCCAAGCCGGGTCCTCCCTGGACCAGAACCAAGCATCCTGAGACCGGTTTTGGGGCATCACCCCTCATCAGCCAGGCTAGCTTGAATCCAGTGGCACAGTGAGTGTGGGACCCACGTCTGGGCATGCCCTTCCTACTGAGGGCGACAAGTGCAAAAGGAACAAATGATGAACGGATTGCTGAACAATACACCCCCAGTCACAAAGATCTGGGTTCAATCCATCATTCTTTTGCTCACCACGCCACCCCAGTTTGGAACCAGCCATCAGTCTTGACCCTGTTCCTCATGGGAACAGACCCGCCTGAACTGCCAAACCAAGCAGTGCTCTCCATGCCACTGGAATCAAGCTAGTCTGGCTGATGAATGGGGAAACCCCGAAACCGGTCCCAGGATGCTTATTTCCGGTCCAGGGAGGACCTGGCCTGGCAGTTCGGGCTGGACTGTTCCCATCGGGAACAGGGTCAAGACTGACTTGCATATGGCTGGGTTTAAACTGGAAAGGTATGGGGAGCAAAAAAACAACGGATTTAGGCCATTCATCTGTACTGGGGTGAATATTTGACATTGATCAGCATTCTGTGCATCAATTGTTCTTTTTGCATTCATCCCACCGAGTGGGACGGGTGTGCCCAGACGTGGGTTATCCTCTCCAAGCCACTGGATCAAGCTAGCCTGGCTAATGAGGGGTGAAACCCCGAAACTGGTCCCAGGATGCTTATTTCCGGTCCAGGGAGGACCTGGCCTGGCAGTTCGGGCTGGACTGTTCCCATGAAGAACTGGGTAAAGACTGATTTGCATATGGCTAGTTTTAAACTGGATTGGCAAGGGGAGCAGAAAAACGATGGATTTAGGCCCAGATCGCTGTACTGGGGTGAATGTTTGACATTGATCAGCATTCTGTCTATCAATTGTTCTTTTTGCATTTATTCCCCTAAGTGGGATGGGTATGCCCAGACGTGGGTCCTGTGCTCTCCATGCCACTGGACTCAAGCTAGCCTGGCTGATGAGGGGTCAAACTCCAAAACCAGTCCCAGGATGCTTGTTTTTGGTCCAGGGAGGACCTGGCCTGGCAGTTTGGGCTGGACTGTTCCCATGGGGAACTGGGTCAAGACTGATTTGCATATGGCTGGGTTCAAACTGGAACGGCATGGGGAGCAAAAGAAAAATGGATTTAGGCACAGATCTCTGTACTGGGGTGAATGTTTGACATTGATCAGCATTCTGTCCATCAATTTTTCTTTTGCAAAGGAGAACTGGGCCATCTCCCTGAACACAGAACCACCAGATTTGGCTCCAAGGGCTAGTTGGCTGGTCTCCTGAGTGAGCTACAGGGACATCGCAAGCTCCATAGACCTTTAACCCTGTACCTGGCCTCTGCTGGAGTGAGTCCTAACCCCCCCAAGTGTGCTCCCCAGGTCCTAAACCCTTGGAAGTGGTGTTAGAGGTGCTGTTCTTGCCTAACCCTAAAAGTTGGGACTTAGAAGAAATGTCACCAAAAAGTGCCAGAAGAACCAACAGATGACTAAAACCTAACTGCCAGACGAACCGCCCAAGGTGTATCGCCGATCGGTCTGACTTCACGATAGCTCCCTCTATTTTGTTCTCGCAGCAAAAAATCCGGTTTAGAAGGACCGCTCAGTGACAGTATCCAACCTCTTGGAGCCCTCTTCAGCTACATCCTGCAGCTTCATCCCACTGCAGGTTTTCAACTTCCAAAATGTTATCTAAGTCTGAAGGTAAAAATTTCCACTGTGTTCAACGATGACAGGATTCACATCGACGACGGCCTCCTGGGCCCAGAAATCCAGCTTTTCCCGTTTGGAGATTTTTTTCTCCAGCATTGACTGCTTCATCGAGACCTCATTGAGTGGCTCCCTGACGAGGACAAAGCCTCGTCAGACACAGCCTGTTGCTTTGCCCCGCTGACCTCTACCTTCTCCTGAACTCTTCTTTAGAACATGTTTTAAGTCCGAAGGTAAGCCAAGAGCATGCCCAATCCACCACATGTATCTGACCTCATCTCCAATTGCAGTCGGCTTTAACTTTTGACTTTGCTGTGGTCTCATACGCGAGATACCCGTGGTTGGCGCTTGGATCTTTTAGGTGCTAGTTTACACTAATAACTTTAAAAATTCATACCTCTGGCTATACTGATTTGATTTAATTCATTTTGGTGTCTATATTCGATTTTTCCTTATGTTGTGTTTTAACTTTATTTCTGTTTGTGTGCTGCAAAAATACTTTGCACATTGCCTTTGAGTTAAGTCTGACTGCTTTTGTGCCAGGCTACCAGAGAGTTAAGCGCAGATTAATTTAGTGTTGTGGTTGTTGCCTGAGTGGGGCTTCCAACGCCCCAACCAATAAACCAATTTCTTACACTGGCCATTTGTGTGCCTCATCTAAATGGAGGGGGGAAACAAATGGTCAAACCTCTGATGGCCCTTACTCCATCGGGCATCAGATCAGTAAGTCAGTACCAGAAATTGAATAGTACCCATCGCTGATGTACTTAAGTTCTGCCCGACTCTAAATGAGGTGGGTGGAACTTCAGTTTGGGGGAGAGTCCCCTTTATGCCAAAATCTAAATCAGGCCCAAAGGCTATATTTCCAGTTCTCGAAAAAAATAGTCATGGGTCCATAATAAATAAAAAGTTTGGCAAGGGCGGTGCTCTACATGCAGGCTTTGTGTGATAGAGAGAATACAATGGGGCAGATTTACAAGCCCCTTGCGCCACATTTGCGCCGCCGTTGCGTCACTTTTGTGACGCAGTGGCGGCGTAAAGCTAGCGCCATGCTGCGACGGATTTACAATGTGACGCATCTAGGGAGATGCGTCACGTTGTATAGCTCTATGCCACATGAAACCTGTGTCAGGTTTCATGTGGGCGTTCCGGCGCAGGGTGGGCGTTCCGGCGCAGGAACGCCTCGGAAAATTGCCTGAGTGAAATCTACAAGATTTCACTCAGTCACTTTTCCGATGCCGCTGCGTCAAAACCTTGCGCCTGCTTGAAGCAGGCGTAAGGCGTGACGCACCATGTTGCAGATAGGCCGGGTTGGCACAGTGTTGGAGTTGCGTCGCGCCCGCGACACGACTTCAGCACTGCGCCAACCTTACGCCGGCAGATGCGACACGCATCTGCCTATCCTAGCGCCATGGCGCGCCGCATTGTAAATGCGGCGCATCCGTGGTGGCGCAAGGATAGCATTGCGTGTCGCACGTTTCCTGGCGCATCCCTGCTGATTTGCAGGGATGCGCCAGGACTCGTAAATCTGCCCCAACATGTACAAATCTCAGTAGACAGACCCATTGCCGGTTTGAAGAAAGAGAAACCCTATTGCCTTTTTGTTGTAAACTTTTGCAAATTAGAGCAAGATTCACACTATCACATGCAGAGAAATACTCCAGCATGTGATAACAAACATGCCATCATAGATAACTGTTCCACGTTCTTTGCACACACTGTTTTCTTAATTTAGTTTACCACTTAATTTAGTCACATTAAAGAAAGCAAATCACATTATCGTCTAATATGCAGTAATTCACAAAAACTTGACATCATTTCGCTGAACTGTAAAAATACTTTCGAAAGTGTAACAATGTACTAACATATTTAAAGTAGTTATTATTAGAAGCCCTACTTATACTGATGTTTACCCGTCTTTGCCCATGAGGCTTCTCTCTGTAGCCTGTCATTGTGACATTCGAAATAGTCTCATGATGAACCGTCCTGGATGCCAGGCCAAAAAAGATTAAAAATGGCAGGATTATAAATGGCATATCCCGGTGAGACCCACATGTCCAACTGGCCAGTTTAGAATCAGACTTTACTGTGGAATTATAGGCAGCCTATTGCGGTGCTGGTGACCATGGTTCACATTAATAATCAGAATTGCAAGAGGCCACGATCCCACTGTGACCTGCGAATGTCATAGCCCTGCATCCTGCCGGCTCATCTACTTCCGCCACTTGATCCCTGATTAAAGCCCCAGTAGCCCTCGCACCACCAGGAACACGTGTATACCTTAGTGCTGCAGACTGGACGATGGTTGGAAATTATTTGCCACCCTGTGGAGCCGAAGCAGCTCTGCCACCGTCTTAACATTTTCATTGGAAACCTCTCTGTATTTTTGTGTTAAGTTGAAGTAAGAATTGCTTTCTGGGCTTTAAAGAGATAACACAATGACATCAAAATATTAGGACGCTTGCACCACACGAGGCATAGGTAGTCAATAAATTAACGCAGCTGAAGTGTGACACCACCTTGTCACCTGCCAAAGCCAGCAAGAAGGCCTTTGAAAGGCAGACATTTGAAATGCAGGTCATGGAGCAGAAGTGCATATATAACCAGAAACACGTGAAATATATAATCATTGCTCCTCGTATATTTCAATGACAGAGTCACCATAACTTATTAGACCTTGAAAAACAGTTTTATCAATACTATTCAAATTTACGGTCAATCGAATCTTACCGGACACAATAGCAAAATGTTTTAGTCTGAACACAGATAGTCTAAAATATTCTAACACATTACAGCAGAATAACAAATGCGAACATTTTTCAACTGAGCAGTGACAAAGTTTACACAAAATTGCATTTTATGGACTATCATACCAAGCCCTGATAATATCTAAGATGAGTGGAAGGATAAATCTAATAAGCATACCTTTTCTTAAGTAATTGGTACTCTTCACCAGCTCTTATGAGTCACGACCAACTTACAGAAAACTCATTTTATGTGCCACATTTCTTCTTTGATGCAAACAAACATACTGTACCTTGTTGGGCCTGGCCCTCTCTGCCGGGCCACCCCCAAAATGATTGCCTTCTCGCCTCCAATTTTGCCTTAGGACTCTGAGCATTTCGCCACTGTTAACCAGTGCTAAAGTGCTTGTGCTCTCGCCTCTAAACAAGGTCAAATTGTCTTACACCCAATTGGCACATTTAATGTACTTGTAAGTCCCTAGTAAGGGGGTTTTGCATGTACCCTTGGCCTGTAAAATAAATGCTACTAGTGGGCCTGCAGTACTAGGGCTAATTAGCTGGCCTCCTGTTCTGAGGTACAGGGACACAACAAGCTCCAGATGTCTCCCTGCATCTGCCCAGCTTACCTGCTGCACTAGATCTGATTGGAACAGCAACTGGATCTGCCTGGGCCCTGCTGAGTTCTGCTGGAGTGAGTTCCTGATCTTCAAGAGGTGTTTCCCAGGTCCTGGACCCTTGGTGTGGCATCAGTTGAGCTCCTCTTAGAGGAAAGGAGAAATCTTGAGGTGTTGGGTTCTTCCTGACCACGAATGGGATCATTTGCACCATCATCTTGTCACCTGAGCTGACCACCAATGCAAAGCTCCAGTGAACCTGGCTCTTTGCGCTGCAGTGACTTCCAGCATCGACCAGCAACTCGAGTTCTGCACTTAGCACTACAGTATCGACAGCCTGCAATGCCTCACAGGATCTTCGTCCTACAGCGATGACCACCTGCAACACCAAGCTTGCCATTCGATGACCATCTGCGACCCTTCTCTGCTCCTCGCGGCCCCCTCCATGCCGAACAGAACTCTTCGTACTGAACTTTAAAAGGTAACTTTTTCAGCAGGACTAACATGGTCCCTATATCGATCCTCACTCCATTTTGGTCGGCCTGAACTTGTGACTTTCACCTGGTCTTGCACGACCAGATAACTGCAAGTGCTTTTAGGAGTAATACTTACCTTAAATCTTCAAAATTACATATCTCCAGTTCTACTAATTAGATTTTTGTCATTTGGGGGTTAAATAGTGTATTATATTTTGCTCTATTTTTCTAGATTGGCATGGGATTTTTCTTGTATTTTCACTTTATTACTGCTTAAGTGCTGCATTAATACTTTACAGATCATCTGTAAGTTAAACCTGACTGCTTTTGTTGCAAGCTGCCAGAGGATTAAGCACAGGTTAATTTATTGACTTTGTAATTCACGCTGACAAGGATTGTGGCTGTTGCTTGAGAAGACCTCACAACCCCTCAACCAAAAACCCAATAACTCACATAGCTAATGACTTATTTTAGATAGCTAATAACAAGTGGAAATATATCTCTATGCAAGTGTGGCAATAGTCTAAATTGAAAGAGTCAGAATTAATTAAATTGAACACAGGATAGAAGATCTTTATTAGTCTCCTAAAAAGAGTAGATTCAGCCAGCTTCTTGAGAGTGGAAGGCGATCAGCAGATTGGTTACAGCATCAATAAAGGGCCATTTCAGTGTTAAGCAAGTTTTGAATGCTGTCATTTCTAGATGTAGTGCTTCTTTACTGCTTAGGCTCAGCTGCCCACCAGAGAGAGTCTGCAGCTTGGTTAGACAAGGTAGATTTTCCAGATATGATAGGCTTATAAATAATTTTAAATTTAATTCTGGCCCCTTCCTTATCCAGTACTTACAATGAAATGTGACTTACCTATATCCAGAAGGAAGCTATAGTATAGATTGTGGGCCTGATTATGACTTTTGGTGGGTGTGGGGGCAGGCAGCAAGCCACTGTTGTGCCCCCACACTGTCAAGAATCGCTGCCGCCAGTCTGCCAGATTCCAACTTAAAAGTGATCTGGGAGGTAGCGTCGCGGTCCTGCGGCGGTGCCTCTTTCCAAAGCGATGGTGCCTATGAAAAAGGCACCGCAATGGGAATGCCATACAAGGTTCCTGCATGTAATTGACTGTGACGCACATGTTGTGCCCCCCTGTGTGCATCCACGTGGTGAGAGGCACCAGGGAGCCCTGTAGAGCACCCTTTGTTTTCTCTCCGCCACTGTTTCTGCGATGTGTCCAATCCAGGCAGCAGTGGAGGTGCGTTAGTTTTGCTCGGGGTTGCGCTGCATAGCAGAGAAGAAGTGACAGTTTCGCTAGATCTGTGGTTCCTAAACTTTTTCAACCTGCGGCTCCCTTGACCTGTTGGCCATTGACCGTGGCTCCCCATTATGTTACTTTTTTTGGGTGGCTCCCCATTATGTTACTTTTTTTGGGTGAGATGGGGGATGTAAACCTGGCCTCAGGAGTACTTCCATCTTTCTCCCGGAAAATAATTGGGATGTAATCATATCCTATACTATCCTATCCACTGCGGAGCCTCATGCTGTGTCAACGACTGATTGCCTCCAGTCTGATGGTACCAGGCTGTCCTTGTGTCCTTGGCAGTGTGGTCCTTGAGACTAAGGTTGATGTCCAGGGTGAATCCAAGTAACTTGGTGTTGAATGAAAGTTGGGGTCTGAACTAGCCCCTGTTCATGCCGCTGACTCAGGTTTGGATTAGTCATTGCTTGTTTTTCTTGGCAAATAACAGCTCCTTGTGAGGCTGGGCTTCAGATCGGTGCTGAACATCCAGTTCTGAATGGGGAGCAGGCATTGATAGTGGTGTAGAATGCTTGGAGCAGAGGACACTTTCAAGTAATTTGACCTTTCCCCAGCAGTGCCCTGTGAGTGCTAAGAGTGTAGCAGTGACCTTTCCCCGTGGTGTTCCCCAAAGGACCCCCGGAATGTTAACTTCCTCGAGTATATAGTGTGAGCTTTATACCAACAGTGCCCTATCAGTACTGTCACCATAGCACTGTGAGGCCCCTGCACTGTCCCCGGTGCTGTAGGACCCCAGCAGCATTATCTTCCTTCCATTTGTGTCCTGACAGTGCTGCAGGAAACCATCAGTGTGAGCTTCCTTCCAACTAGAGAAAGGCAAGCCAGCCAAGACTGGAAGCTGACTCCAGTTGAATATCCCTTGCCCTGCCATTGCTCCATGGAACTAGAGACTCTAAATGGTGCTGGACCCAGCACCCCAGACAGTGCCTCTAATACAATCTAATGTAGTTCTTAAAAGGCAGATGCCCCTGAGTATGAACGAAGAACGTGTATTGAACACTAAGTTTGTCTGGTTGAAGAGCTGTAATCTGAGCAACACCTCTATCGTATCTCCTGCACCAGAGAAATTTCAGGTTAATCGCTTTACTTCACACTATCATTTTCCTTGGCCAACTAATTTGAAATGGTCATTAGGTAAGTTTGTTAAGGGTCCCCATCTATAAAAAAAAAAAAAAACTCTTATTTGGTTTAACTGAAATATGCTTCACATACATTAGTAGGGCTGGCCATAAATAATCAGTGTTCATGACAAACTGACATGTCATGCTCACTGAGGGCCACATCATCCGGGGAGCAGAGAAATGGAACAAATCACCTTGAAGATGGTAGGCACAACCAAATATTTGTCTATATCTCACTTGTCTACAATTCACTACAATCAAAAGCACAGGCACATGTAGACACAGGCACCATCTGCATAGCATGCTGTACACCCTTGACACCAAAACAATTTCTAGACAGGCCAAACTCCATGTACGCATTACTATCCACCTATACACAATCTATTCACCCCTTTCGCACTGCTACATAACTGGGCACAGCGACAAAACATGATAAAAGCATTTTAAGCATCTGATCTTCAAGTGCGACATGAAAAGACCACTGGTATAGATCATTTTAAAGATGCCCACTCTCCCATGCAGTCCCAAGGAGCAGCATACTACCCACCCATAACTGGGTTTCAGCACCTCTGCGGTGTTATGATTTGCCATATAAGTTCAACTACAATACAATGCTGTAGAAAGACCTATTGGAACCAGGTAGTCTCGACACAGCCCAAAGAAGAAGGAAGCCCATGAATGACCTCCATCTTTTTCATCGCTTATCTTCAACTAAAGATCCTTTGTACCAGACCTCTTGCTATACACGGATATTGCTTTATCACCACCACCATGGCTGTCTATTGCATCTGCCTTCTTGAACACGTGCTCCAGTTTTTATCTATCTTCTCCTCAGGTTCCATGGCCACTACCTTGAATGACCTGCGTTCAGTGACCTTTAGGACAATTCATCCCACATCTTCCAGCGGCCCTGTGTGAGATGTGGAGGGAGTGGTATCTCAGCTTGCCGGTGACACCTACAGAAGCAGTGAAGAGAAACCGCTTACATATAAAACTGAGGCCTTCTGCTGCCTCCCCGTTGCTACTCGTTCTCACAAACAGGAGCCAGAAACCAATGAACGTGCTGCAGCAGTCAGACACTGTATCTGTAGAGCTGGCAAGTGCCCCCATGTCACGAGCACCACTTTCACTAATCCTGGATTCAGTGCCAGCAGCACTCTGCACTCAAGCACATGTGATTGTTCTAGTAAGCACTAGATTTAAATTTCTGGCCCAGTGCCTTACTGCAATCTGCTTGTTGCACTATTAGTGGCCTGTGGAAACCCTTGATACTCTTCACACTGCAGGTTCATTTTTCCATCTGTGTCCATGGACAATGTTCCAAATTCATTCATCACTCAATTCATATGTAGGCTAGCCACATCCTGCAGGCTGAGCCTTCCTACATTCCCAGAGTTTGTTGGGTGCATGTGATTGCTTTACATTTCCTTCATTGCTGCATTTCATGGCAGCATTTTGTAGTTCTAAGTTTTCCTCAATTCATGTGTTGCTGATTGCACAGGTGAAATTCCAACCTCTTATCAAATTGTAGATGTGTTTCTTAGCCTTCAGCTTTCCCTTTGAGCATCTCTAAAGTTTCTTCAGACTAAGGGAATGATTTAGGGGCATATTAGCAAGAAGCTCGTTAAAATTATCGCCGCTAAAGCGGCAATAATGGGCTTGATAATATGCGCTATAGAATTCCAATAGAAGCCCAGGTTAGATGTGCAGGACATCTAACTTGGGCTTCTATTGGAATTCTATAGCGCATATTATCAAGCCCATTATCGCCGCTTTAGCGGCAGTTTCCTGCCGCTAAAGCGGCGATAAATTTAACGAGCTTCTTGCTAATATGCCCCGTAGATCTTTGTGGATCTGGTCCCGCCATCTCTTTTCTGTCAGTTTCTCCGTCCAATTTAGATGCTGGTGGATCTATGGATGATAGTTCATGCGTGTGCTGCTGTCTCTACCAGATTTTTTCCACCCACGTTGACGGTGCCATAGGCAAAAGCTGCTGTTGGAGGGAGTGCAGCCTAGATTTCCACTGGGTCAATCACGATGTGCCTTCCCGCTGACGTAACTGTGGCGGGGAACCCTCCACACCTGATTTGGTGGTTTCGATGGGATATAAGGTAGAAACTCACCTTTTTCACATTTTCCACTTCCGTTTCTGACATGAACCTGATCACCTAAGTCCTCCCTATGCTGCTGCTACTTGATCATGAAGCAAATCAAGCCCATTGTCGCAGGAATCAAAGGTAAGCTTCTTTTTTACTTGTTTCCGTTTGAATTGTCTGTTCACATTAGTTATGGGCTCGTGCATTTCTAAATCTTTCGTACAAGCAATATTTAACTAATGTGTAATGAATATGTGTGCAATGTTGTCGTTTAACAAATTTAAAAAAACACACCCGTATAATTTTATTTTAATTATAAATTTGGTGCAAGCTGCCTTCATGATAATGGACACTTAAACAAAAATTGACATTAATCAAAAATTCAAAATGTGTCCATACAGGTGTGTTCAATTATTTTTCGGAAACCATCAAATTATAAACCTATGCATTACACATTGCAGAAATAATTTAAATTTAACATGATGTAATCACACTAGACAAGGTAAAATGTTTTGTTCTCAAAATAAATGTAAAATAAATGTTAGTTCTAAACTTAAATAATTTCATTTATTAATAAATGAAACATTTCCCCATGTCTAGTGCATTTTTTGTATTATATTAAATTTGAAAGTTTTCTTTATCATTTTTAAGGTTTAATACATATGTGTTAATATTTTATCACTCATCAAGTTAAAATAAATACACCTATATTATTGGTTTATTTTGTGTAAGTGTCCATTATCATGATGAATGTTTGCACACAATTTTAATGTCCAGTGGAAAAATTGTTATCACTAATGTTTGGACTGCGTGGGAGAGTATTGAGTTTTGGAAGTAGAGGGATGTGTGTGTGTCTGTATGTTTAGCAGTTGCATGTGGGTCTGGTGTAGGTTGTGTACTTTTGGATGTATGTGGTTTGAATGGTGTTTGGCATTCGGGTGAGTATGTACATTTGATTTTGGTTGGTGTAGTTTTGTGTGTAGGTGTGCTTTTGTGTGAGTGTGTTGGTTTAGATGAGTGTGTTGTTGAGGTGGTTGTTGTAGTTGTGGTGCTTGTGGGTGTGGTGGTGGTTGTGGGTATGGTGGTGGATGTGGTGTGTGTGGTGGTGGTTGTGGGTGTGTGGTGGCTATGGGTGCTTGTTGTTGTGCTGGTGGCTGTGGGTGTAGTGGTAGTTGTGCTTGTGGGTGTGTTGTGGTTGTGAGTATGCTGGTGGCTGCAGGTGTGCTGGTGGTTGTGGTGCTTGTTGGTGTGATGGTGGTTGTGGGTGTGGCGGTGGTGCTTGTGGGTATTGTGGTTGTTGTGGCAGTTGTGGGTGTTGTGGGTGTGGGTGTGGTGGTGGTTGTGGTAGGTGTGGATACGGTAGTAGGTGTGGTTGTGGTGGGTGTAGGTGTGATTGTGGTTGTGTTGCCTTTGAGTGTAGTGCCAATAGTATGTGTATGTTGTTTATGTGTTTCTTTGTGTGTTTGCGTTTATGTGTGTCTGTTGAAATGGGTGCCAGCAAAGAAGTGAGTATGCTTGGGCTTGGGGTGGGAGTTGGGATTTGGGCTGAGGAAGGGACCTGAGTTGGGGCACAAGGTTGGGAGGCTGAGGTGAGTGAGGATGCTTTTTTTCACAAGCGATCTCTGCATGCCAGACATTGAACTGTGAATGGCATCCAGAAATGCAACTATTTGTTGCATTTGGCGGCTAAGCCCCTGGATGAGATTCACTATCAATGTCTGGCCTACAGAGATGCTGCGTAAGAGGTCAATAGCCTCCTCACCCAGTTCAGCCGGGTTGACAGGGGAAGGGAGTGAGGTGCCAGTGGCGAAGGAGACCCCAGCCCTTTTAGGGGGCTGGGTTTGGCAAACTGGGCGGGGAGCAAGAGGGAGGGTGGAGATGGGTTTCTGGGTAGTGCACAAGGATGAAGTTGGGTAAATTCCTGTAGGGTCCACTAACACTAGGGACTGGTCACTTGTGGAGACCTCTGAAGATGATGACGATCTGGTGGCCTCTGTTCCAGTTCCCTCACTCTCCGTGTCACTGCATCAATCCATGTCAGATACATCACCACCTGAAACACAGTGGCCAGCTGCTTCCCTGACTTCTTGGACCACGTCCTCTTCGCCTGCTCCTGAAGATGCTGTAAAGGCATATACAATAGTTTTATTGTATCTATGTAAATATAGCTGTTCATGAATTTTTTACTCAAAACATTTTCCAAATTTTCTGATTTTACCTGCTTCAAGTCTTTTAAACTTTGTTTTATTTTTATCATTATTTCCTCCATGTAGGGAATGTCTCCAGAAACCACTTGAGCACAGTTTAGTTATTTCCCATTATTACTCACATATTATTTTAGATATTTTCTCTTAACCATTTTCAGTTCTCTCCAAGAACTGTTTAACACCTCTAAATGGTTTTGATTTGTTGTTTTAAATAGTGAACTTATGTCACAAAATGTAAAATAAGGCAAAAATGCCTTTGTACGTTGTGTATACAAGGGAAAAAAGCTGACATAAGAAAAAAATGAATCAATGTGTGTCAATATTTTCTTCAATGTTGTACCAATATTTGTATAAACTACAAGCCTGTTTCATTTGTTTGGGCCTTTCACAATGGTAAAACTTACTTCAAGTAACTTAAGTATTTTTCAAATGTTAACATTAATATTATGGATTCTGTACTTAAGTTGCTTATTACTATGTCACGCCCTATGTATTTACATATGCTGTTAAATATTATTTAATTTGGTAGTTTCAGGTTACTTCTACAGCATAAGTAAATACATAGGGCTTGATACATTTCTAATCCACTTTAGAACAGAGCAAAACATTTACAATTTGACTCCAAAATATCTTAAGTTAAGTTTAGTTTGTTTTAGCATTGTGAAAAAAATCAATAAATATTCTAACTTTCAGTTAAGTCAAAAATTGGTACAGCATTACACTAAATTTAAAATACAGTGACTCATATATATTAAAAAACAATGCACATTACAATATGAAAAAGAATAAACCTTGATGCCTTTCTAAAATTTCCTAATGAGTCATTTTTTGTGCCAATATTGGGTTTTCCATGTGGTAGACTCCAAAATATATGTGATGGGAACATTCCATCTGTAAAAGTTCCTTTAACCCCTTGACCGCGATCGGAATTCCGCTCGTGTGCTGGACATTCCGATCGCGGGTGTGGTCGTGACGAGCTCAGCTCGTCATGCGCACAGCGCTACCGCGCAGCATGACGAGCTGAGCTCATCACGCGCATCGAAGGGGTTAAGTAATCTACTTTTTTACATTATTGATTAATCATCTGGACATAACAAAGGACAAAAAAATAATGTTTTGGTGTATGTGTTACTCTATTATCAACATGTTCACATTTCTGTCTGATTTTAAAAAAATGTTTGCCTACCAAATTCATTTTTCAAGAAACAGACTGGCTTACATACACATTTCTGAAGAAAAAAGGCATCATGCAAATCTGTCACGTTTAACATAAATAAAATTGTATTTTTGATTCAAAACATAACTGTAATATAGTTTTAATCAAAAATATTGCCATTTAATCTCATGTTTCTAGTTATTTTGGCTCACATGCTCACTATTCTTTGTTCATAATACTAACACACAATTGTGACGTTTGGAACATCCACTGTGTCATAAGTGCATTTTAGGCTATGTCACCAGTATTTGGCCTAACGTAACATCCTTCACAATTGCGATAGAGCATCACACCAGACACAATTAACAATTTTGCCTTGTTTGGTACAACTGTCCCTTATAACATCAAACTCATGTAAAAAATGTTTTAGGCAGGCATGTGTCTGCTCAAAACAGTCCTTTAGTAATGATCAAAAATATATTCGTATCAGTTTCAAAAAATTAATATACAAAACACATCATCAAATACCTTGCAGAAAACGTACTCCTTTAAGAACTCTTCCTGTGCGTTGGACATGTCAACTTTGATGTTGCTGCCATAATTTGTGGCTGTGACAAAAAATAGTTATTTGATATGAAAAACTCAAAAAAGAACTTACCCTCTTGATGCTGCTGTTGGGCTCTCAACTGCCCATCAAGCTGGAGATAGGCATCTGTAAGTATGCGGGCAATTAGGGGGCTCAGGGTGCGGTGTACACCTTTTGCATGTTGAGAGGACTGGCCAAGCTGGACTTCCTGGTCCAGCATCGTATATCCTCCCATCTCTTCCAGCAGTGAATGCTGCACAGCTTATAGACACCTTGGGTCTGCAACTTCTTGGCAATGGCTTCCAGATGTCCTTGTTTTGATAGAAGTTGACCTGTATGGATACAAAAAATTAAAAAATATGTTTTGTGACTTTTTGTTTGTTTGTATTGATGTAACACAATATAGAGAAATCAATTACAAGTATTTTTAAAAAGTTGCAACATCATAATTTTATTATATTTTTATAAATAAAAATAATGTAGTGACCTGTTGTGTACCCTCATCTCTTAGTTTATCCTCATTTTACTAATCCATGCTAGTTATTTGTGGGATAATACAAATAGCAAAAATCGTTTAATTTGGTATGTTAAGGGAAAAAATATAAAAAATTAAAATGTATATATATATATATTCACTGAAAAAACCATAGGTTTTAGGGACAGTTATAGTTACTTGGACATTGCACTCGTACAAAACCCGTGAAATTCCCCCGTTATAGTTAGTTCAGCTAACTATAACTCGCGCCCCGCAATGCACTGCTGATGACGTCACATATTACATCACTCATGACATGGTCAGTGACATCACAGATGACATCACTGATGACATCTCAAATGACATCACTGATGACATCACTGATGACATCACTGATGACATCATCCAGTGACTGTGTGTTTCTGTAAAGTTTAAATATTTTTAATATATATAGGAAAAGACGTATTGAAGAATGAGTGGGTGTGTAAGTGTCTGTATGGATGATTTAGTAGGTGCGTGACTGACTCTATAAGTGAGTGATTTAACGTATCTTACTGAATGCATGGGTTAGTGACTAAACTGGATGAATGTCTGTATCCGTCTGTCTGTTGCTGTGTAAGTGGCTGCATGTGTTTGTGAATAGCTACATGAGTGTCTATATGAGTTATTGAATGCTTGTCTGAGTATCTGTATGGGTGCCTGAGTGTTTGTGTGGGAGGGGTGTGTGCAACTCTGTGCATAGATGTGTGAGTGGGTGATTCACTGGGTGGATGGTTTCAAGAGTGCATCTGTGATAGACTGTATGAGTGGGTAAGTGTGTGTAAGAGTGTGTTAGTGAGTGAATGTATGTCCCAGTGGTACATGTGTGAGTAACTACATATGTGAAAGGCAGTATATATGTGTGTTGGAGTATATAAATAGCTATAAGCAAGAGTGAGTGATTGTGATAGTGGCTGTATGGATGAGTGTGTGCTTGTATCAGTGATTGTATAAGAGCATAACAATGTGCTACTATTTGTATGAGTAAGTGAGCTGGTGTGTGTATAACTGTATAGGTGAGTAAATGGCAGTGTGTTTAATTATTTGCATGACTGACTAGGTGTGTGAGTATCTCTATGGATGAGTGGCGTTGTTTGAGTGTCTATATAGGAGTAAGAGTGCATATGATAGTCCTGTACTGAGTGACCGTAAGTATGAGTGACTGTACGGGTGAGTGAGTGGATGTGTGTGTGTAGACCTAAAAATCAGTGAGTGGGTATGTAGTTATTGGTGTTGGAGTGTCTATGGTTTTGCGAATGGCAGTCTGTAATTTAGAGTGGGTGTATCAAAGGTTATATTAGGGTGTGAGGAGGTGCATCAGATTATCACGTGGATGATGTCATCAGTGATGTCATTTGAGATGTCATCAGTGATGTCATCAGTGATGTCACTGACCATGTCATGAGTGATGTAATATGTGACGTCATCAGCAGTGCATTGCGGGGCGCGAGTTATAGTTAGCTGAACTAACTATAACGGGGAATTTCACGGGTTTTGTACGAGTGCAATGTCCAAGTAACTATAACTGTCCCTAAAACCTATGGTTTTTTCAGTGAATTTCAAAGGTTTTTTAAATGCTAATTTGTAACTATAACGTGTCTGAAACCTATGGTTTTTTCAGTGAATTTCAAAGGTTTTTTAAATGCTAATTTGTAACTATAACGTGTCTGAAACCTATGGTTTTTTCAGTGAATTTCAAAGGTTTTTTAAATGCTAATTTCTAACTATAACGTGCCTGAAACCTACGGTTTTTTCAGTGAATTTCAAAGGTTTTGTAAATGACATTTTTTAAATGTATTAATTGTTATATTAATTTTTTTCATACTGATTTACTACATTTTTAGAAACAATTTTTTTTACATATTTTATTTTTTAAATTACATTGTAATTACATTATACATTACATTACAAAAAATACTTTCTCAGAATGAATTACTTTAGTTTAAATACTTTGCAGATAGGCAATAGACTTTTAAGTACAGTAGTTACAGTTGTTGCAATGGGCAACACATTTTCAAACACAATGCAACATTCAGCTCAATGTGAATTTCTAGTTAAATGCAATTAGTTACTTTATGGATTACTTTTGTAACCACAGGACTGGATCCTAGATTCAGTCCTGGTACATCTCCTGTAAACAGTTGAGTAAAAGCGTTTTGGTTACAGTCGTGATTTTTAAGGAATATTATTGTATTTTAAAAGTTGACACTTAGAAACTTTTTCTCATAGAATCACCAATGTTATCCTATGGAAGGAAATTCACTTAGCAGGTAAAAACTGTTATCGTTACTTTTTTCTTACTCAGTGTTGGATCCTGGATCCAGCACTGGTGCATCTCCTGTAAACAGTTGAAAGAATGCGTTTAAGTCATACAGGCGATTTTTAAGGAATATTTGTAGTTTGTGAAAATCAACACTTTGAAACTTTTTGCTGAAAACCAGTCAATCTTAGCCTATGAAGGAAATTCAAGTTACCGGTAAGTACGGTTAAAATAACTTTTGAGGATCAGTACTGGGCTGAAAGATGCAGCACTAAGGTCTCTCCTGATAACAGGTGAGTAAATCGGAATTCGTATTTCGGCTGATTTTAGAGGAATATTTTAAAGTTCCAAAACTCCACACTTAGAAGAATTTCCAAGTGAAACCAGTCAATGTTAGCCTATGAAGGAAATTCAAGTTACCGGTAAGTACGGTTAAAATTACTTTTCAGGACCAGTACTGGGCTGAAAGATGAAGCACTGAGGTCTCTCCTGATAACAGGTGAGTAAATCGGAATTCGTATTTCGGCTGATTTTAGAGGAATATTTTAAAGTTCCAAAACTCCACACTTAGAAGAATTTCCAAGTGAAACCAGTCAATGTTAGCCTATGGAAGGAAATTCAAGTTCCTGGTAAGTACGGTTAAAATTACTTTTCAGGACCAGTACTGGGCTGAAAGATACAGCACTGAGGTCTCTCCTTATAACAGGTGAGTAAATCGGAATTTGTATTTCGGCTGATTTTAGAGGAATATTTGCACAATGGTGAAGGGAGGGGGCGGGGCCTGAGGTGACATCTGTGCAAACGCGCCCCGTTGCGCGTTTTAAGTTGGGGGATTAAGTCCCCTTGAATCCTGAGGGTCCCTAGGGGCCAACTAGCCCACCAGGAACCTCCAATATGCGCCAGGGGGCTGCGTTGCAGAGACGTGTAGAGAGGCCACACCCCTTTACACCTCTCTGCAACACAGCTCTGTGGCGCTTTCTGGATGTACCTGTTGGGCTAGTTGGCCCTCAGGGACCCTCAGGATTGAAGGGATTTAATTCCCCATCTTAAAACGCGCCACGGGGCCTGTTTGCACACATGTCACCTGAAGCCCCGCCCCCTCCATTCACCACTGTGCAAACGCGCCCCGTGGCGCGTTTTATTTTTGGGGAGGGGGCCCCCCCTCCTGGGCCACTACTTGCCCCGGGGACCCCATCCCCCGGGGCTGGCCCTCTCCGTTGGAGACTGTGGGGGTCCCCAATCCCCCCACAGTCCCGCCGGCTCCCCACGTCCCTTGGGAGCCGGCATTGCTTTCCGCATGGGGAGCAGCTGACATGCTGCTCCCCATGTGGAAAGCAATGTGCTTTGGATATTGGAAGAGAGAGCAGGTTTCCCTGCTCTCTTCCAATATCCAAAGCAGTTTGCTATGGCAGGACGGGAGCCGCGAGGCTCCCGTCCTGCCATAGCAAACTACAGTGTCCCGGGGGTAGGCACCCCGGGACACTGCAGGAGCCGGCCCTGGGGGTGGCGGTCCCCAGGGCCATCAAGGGCTCCAGGAGGGGGCCGCGCGGCCCCCTCCCTACATCAGCACAGCCCCGGGAGGTGGTGGTCCCTGGGCTTCGGGGTCCAGAACGGACCCCCATTTTAATTTGTTAGTGCCCCGGGAGGTGGCGGTCTCGGGCGTGTGGGGGCTGGAGCCCCCCACACAGGTTGTTAAATTAATTTAAAAAAAGGCCCGGGTAGGTGGTGGTCCTCGGGGCTGCGGGAGGGCTCAGAGCCCTCCCGCACCATTTTTAAAAAGCCCCGGGGGGTGGCGGTCCCCGGGCTTGGGGGCCCTTGAGGCCCCCACACATTAAATTATCCCCCCACCATGCCCCCGGGACTTGGGCCACCCGGGGCCAATCAACATCGAAGCGCGGAGACCGCGCTTCGATTTTTTCGGCAGGATTCGCGCACCCTGAGCGCATCCTGCCGATTTAAAAAAAAAAAATGCTTTTTGCCCAGGGGTCCTTGTGGGACCCCTGAGCAGGCCTAGGGGGTTAGGGTGTTTCTACCCTGCCCCCTTTGTGCGTTTTGCGCACTTGTTTCTTTTTTTTCTCGGCGGGATCCGCGCACCCTAAGCGCATCCCGCCGATTTAAAAAAAAATAATTCTTTTTCTGCCCAGGGGGTCCTTGTGGGACCCCTGAGCAGACCTAGGGGTCAGGGTGTTTCTACCCTGCCTCCTTTTGCGCTTGCGCACTTGTTTCTGTCCCTCGGTTCTACCGAGGACAAAATGGCTGCCAACACTTCTTGATTTGGAGTGTTGACAGCCAATTAGCATGCAGCTCGTGATCGTGAGGGTACGCGGATCCGACGCGCCCATAGATATATATGTGATTTTAATTGTGAATTTCTCAGGAACTACTGAACGGATTTACACCATTTTAGCAAAAGGCACCAGTCTGAACCAAGGGCTACCTCTTTGCCAAATTTGGGGTAATTCCGTTCAGCAGTTCGGGCTGTAGCTGCGACTAAAGGTTCCTATGGAAAAATGAATGGGAAAACGCGTTTTGGGACCCCCTTTTTCTCGGCCCCCGCTTGACGTATCACCCCGAGACTTTCAGGATAGGAGCGGACCGGAGCGCCCCAACAAGTTGGAAGCTTTCGCGAAGATTCGTCAACCGGCGCCAACGTTATTGTAAATAGAATGTCGCGGATTTCCTATGGATAATAGGTCCTAACTATAACTATCTACTGGCGACCGCCAGTAGATAATGAATGTGAACAAGGGCTTCTGGAGCCCGAAACGCGTCATCGTTCGTGAGGAGAAGGTTTAAATAAAACATCTTGCCTGACACTGTGGGGTCTGTTTCTCCTTCATCGCCGCCTGGAGGTTGCGGGAGTTCGAGTCCTTTGGATATATATATATATATATATATATATATATATATATACATATATATATATATATATATATATATATATACATGTTTCCAAACTTTGCCCTGCATTAAGGACGCACTCTCCAACAGCCAAGTTCAAAGCCTTTTATTAGCAAATGAAAGCAGAATTTCACCTCGATTTTTGCAGTCCTGTTACCAACGCGTTTCGAAGCTTCATGCTTCTTCTTCCAGGGTAATTCGTGAAAATGCAGCAGTGCCTGGTGAACACCGTCCCCTGTGTGCTCATTCATTTATAGGCCTCCGGTGTGCCTTTCATGATGGTTTGTGTCTCCATGCACACTGGGACATGTAGTTCATTTCCCAAATAATTATTCACCCTTCAGTGGGTTTTGCATTTTTCACTATGTTTAAGGACACAGTGAAACCCTCCAGTGGGCCTCGAAGTGAAGCTCTGGTTTCATAAATAATTGCACTGCTGAACCATCTTTGGAAAGGAAATATTTTCTCTCCCGAGGCCTCACATATTCCTTGAGTGGTGCAATCCTCCACAGCCGGACCCGCCGTGATTTAAACGCGTTAGGCTATGGACTTTCAAAGCGGAGCTGAAACCCTGTTCTTGTGAAAATAAAAGACCTTGTGTCTACCAGCTGGAGGAGTGCGTCTCTGTTGCAGGGCAATCTTGGGTGAATACAGTACACGGCAGGTCCAGCCGTGAGAGTCCGCACCGCCCTTGAACATCATAAGGGATCGTTTAGCCTGAATTCTTCAGGTTAAGTGCGGCGCAGCTGGTTTCGAAAATATTGGAGCAGGATGGCAGCTCTGGGGCCCACTGGAGGGCTGTTTATTTTGTCCATGTAATGGATTTCATATGCACACAACCACTGGAGGCTTGAAAATGGGCATGACATTGAACTACAAGTTCCGGCGTGCATCGCAACTGAATCTATTAAGAATGGCACACCGGAGGCCTTTAAAATTGATTGAAGCGCGCAGGGAACTGTGGGAGCCTGGAAATGGTGCTATTGAAACTGCCTCTGATGAAAGAGCGTGAACGCTCTGAAACGCGTTAGGCTATGGACTTTCAAAGCAGAGCTGAAACCCTGTTCTTGTGAAAATAAAAGACCTTGTGTCTACCAGCTGGAGGAGTGCGTCTCTGTTGCAGGGCAATCTTGGGTGAATACAGTACACGGCAGGTCCAGCCGTGAGAGTTCGCACCGCCCTTGAACATCATAAGGGATCGTTTAGCCTGAATTCTTCAGGTTAAGTGCGGCGCAGCTGGTTTCGAAAATATTGGAGCAGGATGGCAGCTCTGGGGCCCACTGGAGGGCTGTTTATTTTGTCCATGTAATGGATTTCATATGCACACAACCACTGGAGGTTTGAAAATGGGCATGACATTGAACTACAAGTTCCGGCGTGCATCGCAACTGAATCTATTAAGAATGGCACACCGGAGGCCTTTAAAATTGATTGAAGCGCGCAGGGAACTGTGGGAGCCTGGAAATGGTGTTATTGAAACTGCCTCTGATGAAAGAGCGTGAACGCTCTGAAACGCGTTAGGCTATGGACTTTCAAAGTGGAGCTGAAACCCTGTTCTTGTGAAAATAAAAGACCTTGTGTCTACCAGCTGGAGGAGTGCGTCTCTGTTGCAGGGCAATCTTGGGTGAATACAGTACACGGCAGGTCCAGCCGTGAGAGTTCGCACCGCCCTTGAACATCATAAGGGATCGTTTAGCCTGAATTCTTCAGGTTAAGTGCGGCGCAGCTGGTTTCGAAAATATTGGAGCAGGATGGCAGCTCTGGGGCCCACTGAAGGGCTGTTTATTTTGTGCATGTAATGGATTTCATATGCACACAACCACTGGAGGTTTGAAAATGGGCATGACATTGAACTACAAGTTCCGGCGTGCATCGCAACTGAATCTATTAAGAATGGCACACCGGAGGCCTTTAAAATTAATTGAAGCGTGCAGGGAACTGTGGGAGCCTGGAAATGGTGCTATTGAAACTGCCTCTGATGAAAGAGTGTGAACACCCTGAAACGCGTTAGGCTATGGACTTTCAAAGCGGAGCTGAAACCCTGTTCTTGTGAAAATAAAAGACCTTGTGTCTACCAGCTGGAGGAGTGCGTCTCTGTTGCAGGGCAATCTTGGGTGAATATATATATACATATATATGTTAATTTGTAATAAATATGATATATTTTCAATAATTAACTTAGTGTTAGGTTTATAGATTTCACATGAAATTATATTATATATATATATATTTTAGAAATACACCCCGCCCCCAAAAAATAGGACGGTAAACACACAACACATACTAATATTGTGGTGTTGTCTAATTTTAATGTGTTTAAAACTGCACACCTTAATGTTTCTATGTCATTCAAAAAGAACGGAAGCTTCCCTTCAATCACTACACTTCATCATGAACCAAAAGGGACATTCTAGCCTGCGTTTACTTCTTGTAGCATACCTCTTAAATTTGGTTGTGACATTCCACCGGATTATGCTATAGTGTATTGGAATGATCCTGTAGCAAATTGTGAATCACATGCTTATTTTACACCAAACGCATGCTTTGTTGTTTGCACCAATAGCATGCTCTGTGTTAAATCAACATATGTCACCTGTACATATAAAAACACCACAAGACGAACACAACATGTATTAAAAGTCCATCACAATTGGTAACTCACCCTAATGGGGTAAAATCTAAAACTCCTCGAGTCGTGCACAATGGCACGCCGTTTGCGTGCTGAAAAAAGCAATCAATGTTGGGGTCAATTGACACTACTTGATTCCGAACAGAGAAAGAGTTCCGTTCTCCGATGCGGGGTCGGCTATGCCGTACTTACAGTTCGGTCTGGATCGGCTCTCTGGATGACCTACCCTTGTGTGCCGACTCGGAAGTGTCAGCGCACTAGTCAGTTTGCAGTATTTAACCTGTTGCTGATGGATTAACAGAAAACAGGTGTTGCAGGTGTAGGGCCCGCCCTGCGTCTAAATGATAGAGTGGGGATTTGAGTTTAACCAGACTAGTGTTGTCCGTTTTTTATCTTCTTAGGGAGACAAATGCGAGACAAAGTGGCGGCCATCTTGTCACTATGATAGTGGTTCAACCTAATGTTGATATGCACCCTTGGGCTTAAGATTCTTATTTCTAACCATTATAAAGGGGTTGTTGGAACCGTATTCACAGTGTAAACGACTAAGGGGCCGATTACAATCTCACTAGGAAAACCCTCCGTACAACTCGGATCCGGAGGGCTTTCCTAGCAAATTGCCCTCCGCTAGTCCGAGTGACCGATTCTAATGCACCCGTATGGTGACGGATTTGGTTTGCTCAGACTTCCATTGAACTCTATGGGAGCCTGTATACTGAATGCGTACACAAGCTCCCATAGCAAAAAGGGGTGGCTGGGGGAAAGCGTACACCCTGTGGCGGCCACCACATGGTTCCCGCCACACTGCGCATGCATGGAAAGGGTGGACCCATGGGTACCCCCACCGGACCGATTCGGAGGGCCCTGGGTGAAGGGTGGCCCGCCACAGCCCCTCGAAGTCCAATTCCCACAGCTGTTTCGTCTCGCTGAGGCTGAGTTGATACGGCTGTCCGAATCGTGCAGGGTACTCGCTCGTTCGGTAGCCAGCTCCATTGCGCGGCATGATTTGGCTGAGAACGAGTCGGACTGACAGGATCGGGTTCAGAAACAATTCGGTCGACGTGGACGAGATCTTCGCATCGTACTTGGTCATTCGGAACGGGGGAAGATTCGGTCGGAAACATATGCTCCGAAACGGATTTGCTCATTCTGGAACCCGTCTGGAGGCCTTCCTAACAAGATCGTAATCGGCCCCTAAGTAGTACCCAATGGTGATTAAAATTGGGAGCAGTTTCTGCTGGTCTTAGAGCAAGGTTGGTTATTTGGTGGCTGTGTGGTCCTTTCAGTTACATTTTTTATTATTTCTGAAGTGTTCATGCGAACGGCCTCTATGGGTATTAAAGTCTCTATGTTTAGTAAGTTCTGTCATCCTCACTATGAATGGTTTTGCAACTGATGTGGGTTTTACGAGGTGAACTGATTTTGTATGTTCGATGAGCGGATTGTTCCTTCCAGTTGTGTAGGGCTAACACCAGTTGATACCACTATTGGAGCAGTGGCTATCTGCTCTTCCCAATGCAATGTGTTATTTGCTTCATGAAATGTGTTTACAATAACAACCGCTAATGGTTATTGTGAGGTAGACAGGGTGAGGGTGTTGGTGAGTGGGTCCCTTAATCACCAAGCATTATGTCACAGATTTGGTCATCTCCCAGGTCCCTGTCTGGTCTAATCTGGCCTAACCTATGATAGGAATATCTATATCTCATGCCATGGAATGTCATCATTCAGACCAATGGAATTGGATGAAAGGTGGAAAATCCATTGTTGTTCATTTCTAAACAGTGCTTGCTTATTTATATTAGGATGTGCTTCTAGTATAATCCAGCGTAGGTCATCTGATGTGTGACCCTCAGTCAGGAAATGCATACTCATTTTTGTGTTGGACTTTTTGCAGCGGATTGTGCTGCGGTGTTCGTTGATTCTTAATTTAATAGGGCGTGTAGTCATTCCCAGATACTGTTTTTTACATGGACAGGTGATTAGATAGACACAATTTTTTGTATTTCAGTTTGTGTGTGGGTTTAGTGTCTATACCCAGTCTGTTCTGAGCTGCACCTCACTGCTGGTGATTGTGGACGCACAAGCTACACATGATCCACAAGGGAAGTGACCTACCACCGGGGGAAGGTCCCACAAGGGTCTTTGGTCTGACACATTCATCTCTCGTGGACAACACAGTAGAGAGGAGAAATGCAAAATAAACCATTCCAAGGCCTAGCAAGGTAAACATGTCATTTACACAACTTTGAATGGTAAATAGCATTAGTGATCACATATACATTGCAAAGTACATTTAAGAACAAAATAACTTATATTCAGCATACAACATAACATACATTAAATATTAAACATACTTTGATAAGTGAAACAAATAACATAAATTCAATAAAATTACAAGAAAGTGTGGCGCCGCGGCCAGGGTGACTGACGCTGGAATCTGGGGCTCACGGTT
The DNA here is from genome assembly GCA_963921515.1 of Calotriton arnoldi. Classification (NCBI taxonomy): domain Eukaryota; kingdom Metazoa; phylum Chordata; class Amphibia; order Caudata; family Salamandridae; genus Calotriton; species Calotriton arnoldi. The sequence goes on along the minus strand of CAWUFW010000529.1, from coordinate 2,267,775 downwards.
CGATCCCCGGCAACGGCGGCAGGTCAGCCCAGCACCATGTGACTCTGGGCAATAGCTTGCTTAATCTTCCCGACGGCCCCCAGCGCCGGGATGCCTTCGGGTAGCTGTTCGCGCTTTACAAATACTGGATTTACATTTTTAAACATAGCATAAAATAGGCTTTGATAAATATATAACCCTTTAACATATGTGGAAATATGAAAGAAAAGAGAGAATGACCACAATAACAATGCAATATTATTTTCACAAAACAAAAACAAGGCATTGGGATAGTTGTACTCATTTCAATTAAATATTAACAGCATTTGCAGGAATGTTAGTTGAACATACCTAGGAAAATATATACAGAGAAAATGAAAAAGACATTTACAATATAAAACACATATATGAAATATGTTATTAGGTGAAAAAACAAGTGCATGCACCATAACATCATGTGAATTTAAATGGAGATTGAAACCTGTAATCTTAAGTACAACAAAATACATTCAGATAAACAGAGAAACAAGGCAAAAACAAAAAATGAAATGAAGAAAAACACACATATTCACACACATATTTACAATTAGTGAAATGAGGGAAACAACAATATTGCTACAAAATTAAAAAGAAAAAATTTATATTTGGGTTTATATGTTTACAAAAGGTGCAAAAAGCAAAAGCGACATTTAGGTTTAGTGACACATTCAAAAGTGTAACTTTCAATCTCCATTACACCAGGGATTCCTGTCGAGCCTTCAGGAATGTGGATCTGCAAGACCTTCTCCTCCCAGGGAAAACGTTGTAAGGGGGAGCTGGGAGAATCATCACCAGTCCTCTGGACCTCCAGGTGATCCTTGGTGGCCAGGGAATGCATTCTCCCCCGGAGGACATTCCACCTCTCCATTATTTCTTCCTGTGTGCACAGGATGTTTGCTACATCATTCACTCTGTCAACTGTTCTGGGCCACATTTGCCTTTTCTGAGCTATAGTTGTATTTTGTACTTGGGTTCCAAATAACTGTGGCTCTACTCTTATAATTTTATCCACCATGACTGACAATTCTCCCTCAGTAAAATTTGGATTTCTCCTCACTGCCATTATGAAATGATAAACTTAAATGATTGTAATAACCCACAAGATGATAAATTTAAATAAAATGCACATGAAACAAGGAAAGCAAAAAACAACCTGACTTGGCTGAAAAAGTGCTCAGGAAAAATGTTGTGCTGCAGTAGAATGGCAAAGGATCATGGTCTGAAATGGAGTGTGTTTTATAGTGTTGTATGCAGGTGAAAACAATTAGCCAAAACACATCAGGTGTGTAATGCTAGCATCCATCCACAAGCCACAGGAACAGTGCAATGTTGAACGCGGTCCGCGACGGAAATCCTCCATCTGCAATCTGCTGCAGGACAACGGCAGCACATCTGTGAAATCTAAATAGGCTAGGCGGAATCCTGCTACCCTGACAGCGACGGAGAAATGTTATCCAGCAGAGGAGTCCCCAGCCACGGAAAACAGACTGTCAGCACGGATGGCAGATCATCCAGCAAACATCTAAATACAGAGGGCAAGAATCTGTCAGCTCGACGGAGTACTTATAAACTCCGCCGTGGAGGAACTACGGGAGTCCTACCAAGATCTAATTCAGGCCCTAAGTCTGTTAGTTAGTTCAAGGTGTTTCCACCTCTGCTGCTTTTAACGATTGACTGAATTAGAACTGGCCTCAGTATCCAATTAGTGTTCAGGCCTGGCCGCAATGGCAGCTGTAAGTTACTGACTTGTGTTGATGAATCTTCACTGTGGGCAATTGTTGTTTCACCTTTCTCAAAACAAGGCCATAACATGATGAATAAAGCTGCAGGGTAACCATTGCTGAAGAAATGAATCTGCCTGATATATGCCGGGAAATTATTTTAGTAAGTAATTTACTCATTGCAGTCATCTCTGTGCATACTGCAGGCCACATGTTTAAAACCTGGAAAGGGCAATTCAGCTTTTTGGCCTTCTGAGGTATTGAGAAACTGACCATACTTTAACTGTGTAATGTAGGCAGTCAGCTTTTCAGAACACTCATCTAGGAAATTCTGGCCTTCTACAATCGTACCGCTATCAGGATCGTCCACTACATGCCTCTATTTCCTAAAGAAGGAACCAGACCTCTATGGTACCATGACATTTACTACTTATAAATGGAAGCATCTGATATAAAACAGTACAACAAAAAGTATCACTTTAAAAACAGGCCCCTTTACATTATCAATTCCTCTGGTTCACAGCGCCCCTGGCTACTTTTGATGGCGCACCGGGGTGCCGCAGCACACAGATTGGGAACCACTGTGCTAGATCCACAGACGCTAGCAGAGCACCTTTGACCCACTTCCAAGGGTCCAGGACTGGGGTGGCACCACTTGGCAAGGTATAATCACAGATAGCAGAGTCCAGGCCCTGTGGTCAAGGTTGTTGGAACCTTCTGTTCCTGAGGCTCAACTCAGGAGGCCCGTCAACTAGCCCTTGAGGTCACTCTGGTGATCGTCACTCTGGTGATCTTGGGTTCAACAGATACAGGTCCAGTCCCTCTCACCTAGGCAAAAGGGCAGCAGGCAGCAGATCAGCATAGCAGGACAGCAGTCCTTCCGGGGAGTAGTCTAGCAGAGTTCCAGTCCTTTCGGCAGCACAGCAGTCCTTCTTCCTGGCAGAGAATCCACAGGTTCAGAAGTGTACTGAAGAGTTGGTGTCTGAGGTCCAGTATTTACACACATTTGTGCCTTCCAAGTTGTGAGAAGCTTCTAGAGGCATGCCTTCAAAGTGCAGAGGTGCCCTGCCTTCTTTGCCCTGGCTCCAGACTGACTACAGGGGCTATGCAGACTTTTGTGTGGAGACAGGACTCAGCCTATTCAAATGTAAGTGGGGCTATATCCAGCTCCTCTCTCCTACCCTGACAGTGACGGCCCATTCATGAAAACTGAAGCTCCCCATTGTGTGTAACTGTCTAGGAGGAATACACAAAGCTCAACTGTCAACTACGCCCAGTCATGTGACCCACAGACAGGATGCAGGCACCAAATGGCTAAGGCAGGAAAATGGAAACTTTCTGACAGTGGCATTTTAAAAATTGCAATGTAAAATCCGACTTTACCATAAGTTAGGATTTTTCATTTCAGTTCCAAAGAAGCCAAACATGAACTAGTTACCTGCTCCCATTTGCAAATTACAGCTTATAAAATGTAATAAGATAACTCCAATGTTATCCTATGGGAATGTAGGCTTTGCAGTACTGAAAAACAAAATAAGCGTTTTCTCTACCAGGACAACTAAAGCTTAAAATTATATGTCCTTCTTTTTAAATACAGTGCACATCGCCTTGTGGGCTGTTTTTTTTGCCAGGTCGAAATGGCAATTTATCAGGACAAACATTCGTATATCATACTTTAAAAACATTTTCGTGAAGCAAAGAACCAGGAAGCAGATATCCAGAAAGGTTGTAAGAGCCAGGAAGCAAATTTTCCATAAAAGCTGTAACACAGAATTGATGTGCAAGATACAATCTATGCTCCAAGAAAAGTGTAAAGAGAGGCTAGAAGAAAGTGAAGAGGAGGGAGAAAAGAATGGACTGAGTGTGAAATATATATAATAGTAAGGTTGAGGTAGGAATTGGTCGCTAAAGCTATTGTAGGTAGGCACAGGATTATAATAATGTAGTATTGTAGAGTTTATAGGGTTGGGATCACTTCAGAGAGATTTTGCATTGCCAGAATAAGTGCCCAAAGTTTTCTACATGGGTCTGTGCTTAAGTCTCCAGGGAGAGTGTTAGAGGGCAATGTTATCTGCCCCTCTTATGTGAATTATCCAATTTAACTGTGCCTTGAATGTGGTGTTGGAGGTATTTTTCCAATTACTGATCATTGATTTACATGCCGCTGTTAGGGGAAGGTCTAAAAAGAGGCTATCATTAGTAGATCTTATATGTGGATCTAGGAAGCATTAATGAGGAAAGAAAATTCTCTCTTGGGATGGAAGCCAAATAGAGGTGCGGTAAATTTGAATACCTTATCCTTGAATGGGGAAACTGCACAGCAAAAGAATAATAGGTGTGCTAAATCAACGGTTTCTTCTTTGTAGTTCCAGATCAGATCCTCTCTTAAGGTAAGTTTGTGTAGGTGAGAAGGTGTCCAATATGCTCTGTGTAACAGTCAATATTTAGTCTGGGACAGGACAGGCATGATTTTGTGGGGGACGACCGATTTCTGTATCAGATTGCAATCTTTAGCCAAAATTTGGCCATGTAAGTCCCATTTCTTTATTATCTCACGATTAAGATGCGTAGTTTTTGGGTGTAAGAGTTTATACAATTTGGATACCTGGTGACTGAATTTATTCAAAGAGTTTATCATGTAAGGTAGTGTTGGGTCAATGGGTTTAGTTTTAGATTTGGAGATACAGGATTTGAGTTTGAGAAAATCGGAGAATTCAATGTTTTCCAGTTTGTATTTGGATTGTAGGTTATTAAAAGTGAGTAGTGAGGTCTGTGTGCCAAGTTGTTTTTAAAAAGAATGCCTTTAGTTGTCCAAGATTTCCAATGAAAAACATACACTAACAAAAGTAGCAAATATCCTAGATAGTTAAAATCCTAAATTTATTACGTGGTGGTGGCATATACAGATAATTAAGATGATGGTAATCCCTGTAGTGAACTACTTAATCAGCATGCTTCCCCTCACATTATCAGACTATTTCCATCAAAAAATTGATAAGCTTATATTGAACTTTATTTGGCAAAATTACCAACCTAAGATATCATTAAAAACTTTGTCTCCCAATCAATTTAGGTGGTTTTAACTTGGCTAACTTTAGAAATTACCAGACTGCCTTCCAGGCCAAACAGGGGTCCCTCTGGTTTTCCTCACTAGAAGATTATATGCCACCTGGCTATTGGTTGGAAGGGTCATTTTGGAGAATATAGATCCCATTATGCCACTATCCACTAAAATCAATCATTCACAACCCTTTAAATGCATATTAAAAAATACTGAGGGCCTTATTATGACTACGGCGGTCCACATGGTGGCAGTCTGTGGACCCCCAGATTGGCAGTCCACCTGCCATATTTCGACTATGGTGGTCGGACCACCTCAGATACACTGTTACTGCCAGGGATCCACGATCCCTGGCGGTCTCTTCTGTGGCGTGAGGCTGGTAATATGCAGGTGGTGCTGCAGTGGAACCACCAAGCATGTTACTAGTTTCCTCCCCACCACAGTTTTCATAGCCTTGTGACCCCCATGAAAAGTGTGGTAACTGAGGAAACAAAGAGGGCCCCCTGTTGCCTCTGCGCCAAGGGGATGCATTCAGGGGGGCACATGGTGTGCCCCCGTCTGCATGCACCCTCAGTTCCTGCAGGACATGGACTTGACAGTCCATGCCCTGCAGGAATGTGTAATGGCGTTCCCATTGCAGTGCCTTGCTAAGGCTCAAGTATGAACCTTAGCACTGCACCACCATGGACCAGCCACCGCAGGACCGCCCAACCTAGTCGGAATCCAGCGGGCGGTCTCAATATGGCTTTGGCTGTGTGGGAGCGGGGCGCTGGCATGGCCAAATTTATGCTAAGGCCCTAAGAATACTATATGACAAATAGGCGACCAATTAGATGTTCCAAAAAAACAATTCAACTTGACCTCAATTTCACAGAAAACAAATCAGAGGTTTTAATGTCATTACTTTAAGACATAAACAATATCCCTTTTTAAGAAAGCACCCAGCATTTTCCGTGCTACTGCCATCCAAAGATGTTCAAACAAAATATGAAATATTTAAACAATATCATTTCACATAAATGAATAGGAGCTGTCTACGCAGTGGAACAACTGAGGAAAGACCTTGGATGTTGTAACACATTGGGAACAGTAGAAAATTAATTGAAAGATTTGTATCCATAACTGTAGGAATAATACATCACATCAGCTGTCTTCACTCTGCAGAACTTGTGAGGAGAGAAGTCGCTCAGGGGGACATGATGGGGGGGAATGAATACTGGAGAGAATGACAGAAACAGCATATATTTTATACAAAATGAGTTTTCACAGAAACGTGGCACAATTGAATTATGTTAATAAACCCACTTCCATACCTCAGATTATACTTGTTTCAATTGTAATCATGCTAACTCACCATTTGCGCATTGGATCCTACATAAAAATTATTACTATCCACTATTATTTATTGCACAAAATATAGGGCCTCACGTGGGCACCGCAGTGCTGGCCTTCCGACCGTCCTGTTATGACCAGGGCGGTCGGGCCACCCTGGGATCACAGTAACCACCTGGCAGTGGTGTGGCAGTCTTGAGGCCGGAATATGCTTGGCGGGTCCGCTGCTTGTGCTGCAGCTGGAAAAGGACTGCAGCATAAGTCGCTTTGGAAAAATTGATGTTTGTGAACATCCATGCACTGTGTGCCAAGCACCATGTGATACCTGGCACACGGGGTATAAATGTTTGGAGGGGGCACCACAGGTGCCCTCCTTGCCTTATGGAGGCGGTCACAGAGGGACCGGGGCCCTGATAGAGGCCCCCAGAGTCCATTTCCGACAGCCTTTCAATAGCAGTCAGACTGCCATTGAAAGGCTGTATGAAAGGAACATCGTAATCCCTACGGTGGTGCCTGAGCAGGCACTGCTCTACTGTAGGGTATTACATTCCGACTAACGGTAGGACGGGCTCGGAATCATCGGTCCGTCCCTCCGGCAACTGCCTCCGTCCACCGTGCATCATAATACGGCAGCCGTAATGCGGCAAAAGATGTTGGTCGGACCGCAACCGACGGCCTGGCGGTTGCGATCCGACCGGCATCATAATGAGGCCCTTAATATTAACAATTAACTAACAATAAATTATTTGTATTTAATTAACTTCTCACCCTTTACACCTACAAATGCAACAACTCACACCTAATATATAACTTAAACAATATCTTATTCACACATTTTACATAATACAAAATCATTAAAATATTTATTATAAATGTACTTTATTTATAAATGATTGTAATTAAATTCCTATACACCCTTTACCCATAAAAAAAGTTATTGTCATTAATTAAACATTAATTATTAATTAATTATAATTAATTCACTTCCCACTCTATAACCTTATAAAACCCACAACCCACACCTGAAACTTAACTCAAAAAAATTAATTATACAATTAACATAATGTACCAATTAAATCATTATTATTAATTAAAAAATAATTATATATTAGTCATAATTCATTCACTTCCCACCCTACACCCCTACAAAACCCACAACTCGCACCTGAAACTTAACTTTAAAAATAATTATACAATTAACCTAACTAATTATTAATTAAATAATTAATATTAGTTAAAAATTAATTATTAATTAATTATTAATTAGTTTACTTCCCATCCTGTACCCCTAAAAACCCCACAACCCGCTACAGTACTAAAAATTACAAAAGATTATTAAAATAAATGTCAACACTACTTAAAATGTAATAACTATATTACAAAACATTAACAATAATTATATAAACAATTTATAACATATACAATTAAAATATATACTAAAATACATAAAAACACTGCATAGTTCATGGGACCGATCGACACCCGGTTGGCGGTCCCGACTGCCTCATTAGGATGCGACCGAACACTGTTCAGTTGCATTCCTACCTTTTACTATGGGAGCATGCATTTCAGCCGTAAACCAGCCATAATGCATGCTCCCATAGTAAAATGGGAGGTGCAGTTCATCCCTGCACCCTATGGCAGGCACCTCTAGGTGCAGGGATCAACAGGAGGCTGTGCATCAAGGGGGCTCTGCTGGGGGCCCCCAAAGACGCTTTCCGACATGGTTTCCATGTTGGACAGGCAGGCATGGAAACCATGTCAGAAACCGACATTGTAATCTCAAGGGCGAAAAGGCCTACCCTTGAGATTACTTGACGCATTCCGACTGGCGGACGGGCTCTCTGAGCCCATCGGAAGCCAGCCGGAATGAGCGGTTGGATTCCTTTCCGACTGCCTTAATCAAAATGAGGTTGGCGCCTTCCGAACCGCATCACAATTAGGGCCTGCATTTTTCTAAACTATGTTAATGATTTCAATATTGTTAAAATCGATATTACCTTAAAATCAATATTCTTGACAATGATATTCGCCACACATGATATTTCTGTATGATAGTATTTCGAACTCAATATTTATGTCTGCCGATATTTTAATTTCAATATTTTGTCTGAATACCTGGAATTCCATCAGTTGTGGTGTCATGTGAGTCCGGAGTGGAAGGTTGAGCATGATTTAGGCGACCGAGTTCTGAATGGTTCTGAGTTTCTTGTTGATCCTGGCATGAAGAATGTTCCCATAGTCCAGCTTGCTTGTGACCAGGGTGTGCATGAGGGTTTGGAGCCACTCGAAAATCTTCCTCAGTGTCTTCAGGGTATGGATGCATGAGGTAGTGATGGTATTAACTTTCGGAGCTATGCTGAGTTTGCTGTTGATGATGCTCCTGAGGTTCTTGGCATGGGTGGTTGTGGTGGGTGGCAATCCTAGCTCTGTTAGCCACCAGGCGGAGGTGTTCAGCTGTAGACAGTAGGGGACATATTTACAAGCCCCTTTCGCCATTGCAGTGTCACTTTCATGTGACGTTGTGATGGCCATAGGGGCCTCGCCTTATTTACAAGGCAGCGTTCAGCCAATTAACGTGGCTTAACGCTGCCTTGTAAATACGGTCCCCTTTCACGCTATGCTTAGCGTGAAAGGGGAGGGCAATGGGTGTTGCTGTGGGCATTCCACTGCAACACCCATTGATTTTGACGCTGCCTCCTATTTACAACGGAGGCGCAAATAGGAGGCAGAGCCAGAATTAAGACCAGGGAAAACCTGGTCTTACCCTGGCGCAACGATGATTGTTTATGTACAGTAGGGTCCCCTTTCCTGCACATAAACAATAATTTTTTTTAAATGCCGTTTTGCAACTTCTGTGTGTGCTGCATTAGGCAGCACACATAGAAGTTACAAAGCGGCATTTAAAGATTGTTTATGTGCAGGAATGGGGACCTTCCTGCACATAAACAATCTTCCCCTACACGCAGACACCATTGCACTATGGTCTAAGGGTGCCTGCGTTGGCGCTAGGCTGCTAAGTGTAGCACCAGCGCAGGGGGAAACGCAGGCCTGCACCATATTCTTGTAAATATGGTGCAGCCCTGCGTTTCTGAAATGGTGGAGTGAGGCATTAAGACAGGAAGGCTAACGCCTCACTCCACCACTTCCCTTGTACATATGCCCCTAGCTCTTCATTCAGTAGGTGACTTCAGTCATGCAGGCATTGAATTTGATCTTGGTAGTGGGCATCTTGTCTGTGAGGGAGAGTATGGGTTGCATGTTGTTGGCATAGGAGAAGATGTTGAAAGAGCAGATGATGCTGATTAGAGGAATCATGTATGAGTTGAGGAGGGTCGGGCTCAGGGAGGATATGTAAAATAGTCCTCATGCCACAGGACTTCACAGGATCCTGGCGGAACTCCGTAGATGAGGTCGTGGGTGTCCAAGGTGTACAGTGCCAGGTTGACTGACTGGGTCTTTACAGTCAGAAAGGAGCAGATCCATCAGAGTGCATGTACTTGCATTCCAATGTTGTGTAGGCATTGGATGAGGATGGGGTGGGGGACTGTGTAAAATGCTGCTGACATGTCCAGGAGGATGAGGGCCGCTGTGTCCCCTCTGTCCAAAATCATGCGGATGTGATCAGTGGCACCAAGGAGGACAGTTTCTGTGCTGAGGCTGGGTCTGAAACCAGACTGAGTTGTGTTGAAGAGTTGGTGGTCATTGAGGTTCAGTAAGGTGACTGAGGGCCTTATTATGAGTCTGATGGTCCACGGAACACCAGACTCGCAGGGTGCGGTAGTGGCTGTCTTCCAACTGCCCTATTATGACCAGGGAGGTTCGGCCCACCCTGGACCACGACAACCACCAGGGATCAGATATCCATGATGTTTCCGCAGCGGTCTTGAGGCCACAATATGCTTGGTGTGGCTGTTGTGGCCCCGCCAAGCATATTACGAGTTTCCTCACTGCCACACTTTGCAAGTTTGACATTGTTCAGCATTCTCTCCATCAATTGTTCTTTTTGCATTTGTCACCCCGAGTGGGACGGATATGCCCAGATGTGGGTCCCGTCCTCGCCATGCCACTGGAGTCAAGCTAGCTTGGCTGATGAGGAGTAATACCCCGAAACCAGTCCCAAGATGCCTGTTTCCGGTCCGAAGTGGACCTGGCCTGGCAGTTTGGGCTGGACTGTTCCCATAGGGAGCAGGGTCCAGCCTGATCTGCATATGGCTGGGTCCAAACTGGACTGGCATGGTGAGCAAAACAACGATGGATTTAGGCCCATATTTCTGTACTGGGGTGAATGTTCAGCATTCCATCCATCAATTGTTCTTTTTACTTTTAGAAAGTGGGCCTTTTCTTGCTTTAGCCATTTGGTGCATGCAGCCTGTCTCTGGCTCACATGACTGGATGTGGGTGACAGTTTGGCTTTGTGAATTCCCTCCAGCCACAGTGTAGTTCCTATTTCCCTAAAAGGCTCTGCGCTATGGAATAATATACCCTATAGATTTGACATAGGACTGAGGTCAGTATGTCCCTATCGAGTGTATTAAACTTAATTACTTTGTGCCAGCTAACTCAGAGGCCACTAGAAACTCCTTGTAAACAAGAAGGGAGTAGTTTCTGGCAACCGCATAAACATGACAACTTTGTTTCCCTTTAGAATCGGAACACTCTCAGAATCGTGGAAACAACAGATAACAGTTTCACTCAGCTAATCGTGCATACTTAGTTTCTTCAGAGTTACACAGAAATAATAGACGGGCGTTTCAATAAAAGGATTTATTGAACAGTCTTGTTTCTCGTGTAAGAGATATGAGCTGTTATGATCACAAGACAGTATGCGAAATATATAATGTACAGCGTAAGCAGTAGAAATAAATAATACTGCGCTAGCATTATCTTTTAGCTATGACACATATATTCATATACATAAATAACATAAGCTAAAAATGCGAGTACTCATAAGATGCTTCTCTAACTAGTTCTACCCCAGTGTACCTAACCTAAGTGTAGTGCAAGGTAAGAAGTAGGTGAAGTGTTCTATAGTATGGTATGCTATAGTCTAGTATGCCAAGTCTAGTATGCCAAGAGTCCCTCTAGGTTCTAGTCAGCTCCATACCTTGAGAATGAGAGAGGTGGGAATCTCCTTCTGGGTCTCGAACTCTAACACCCCGCGAAGGGAGTCAGAACACTGGGAGCTGGATTCTCTGCGAGCAGGGATGACAGCGTCTCTTGTCAGTGCGTCAGGCCGGGACACGGGGTCCTCTAAAGTCGAGGTCTCCTCCTACTTGCTTGGGCAAGGGAAGGTATATTTATACCTGGTAGGTGCCTTGGAATGTTAGTATTGACGTAAAGTCGGGCAGAGGAAGACGTCAGGAATGAACCCTTAAGGTATAGCGGTTCATGCATAATAAATGAGTTCTTGGAGAAATCAATAAACCTGTGCTAGGGGAACTCCCAAGAGCTTAAGGGTCTGGTTTCTAAGAACTCGTTGTGACGTTAGGGTGGACGGATGTAAGTGACCATGCCTGTATTTGGATAGCATGGTTAATGCCTAAATAAGGACTGGGATCTTATGCCTAAATAAGGACATGTTTCAGGAAAACCTATATACGGACACCTAAAGCGGAATACAACACCACACACAATCGGGAGCATAGGTGTGACTGGATGAGCCATCACTGGCAAAATGGGAGGGAGGAGCAGGCCCAGCCCCACTTACACTTGAATAGTCTGTGTCCTATCTCCACACAAAGGGCTGTTTGCCCCCTGTAGCTAGTCTGGAGCCAGGGCAGAAAGGCAGAGCACCTGTGCACTTCAAAGGCAGGCCTCTAGAAGCTTCTTCCCACTTCAAAGGCATAATTGTGTATAAATACTGGACCTCAGACACCAACTCTTCATTACACTTCTGGACCTATGGATACTCTGCCAAACAAAATGCTGCTCTGCTGCTGAAAGGACTGCCACTCTGCTGGACTGCTGCTCTGAAGGAACTGCTGCTCTGCTGTGCTGACCTGGTGCCTGCCTCCCTTTTGCCTGGGGAGGAAGAAATGGATCTGCAACTTCATATTGAACCCAGGGCTCCTAGAGTGCTCCCAAGGGCTAGTCTCGGCCCCTGATCTGAGCCTCCAGGACATAAAACCTCCCCAACATCCTGCACCAGCCCCTAGAACCAGTTGCAGTGAGTTCTTGACCCTCAAGTGGTGCCCCTCAGGTCTTGGTGTGACTCAGTGAGCCGAAATCAAGCTTATGTGCTCTTTTGAGACTGTGAATGGGCCTGTTCACGCCGAGACCTTGGCACCCGCACTACGATCCAGTGCGAAGCTCCATCAGGCTGACTCTTCACACTCCAGCATCGATTGCTTGTGGAGATTACCAGACAGAAGTTCCAGCAATGCCCGCCCATGACGCTGGCAAACTCTTTGCGCTCGGCCAACAGCCTCCCGCGATGCTCTCCTGGCTCCTTGTGGCCCTCTCCAATGCAAATGGGACTAATGCACGGACTTGAGATGGTAGACTTCAGCAGGTCTAACCTGGTGACTGTATCCAACCTGCGCTCCATAGTGGTCAGCCTGAAAGTGTGACCTTGAGCCGGTTGAGCACGACCAGATATCAAGAGTCAGCGCTTGTTCTTTTTGGCACTATTTTCTTTAAAATCTTAAAATATTCACAAACCAGTTCTACTGTTTGTCATTTTGGTCTTATTTTATTTAAAATGAGTTCTATTTTCCTAACTTAGGGGCCTATTACGATGGCGGGCGGAGGCACCACCGCGGCGCTGGCGGTGCGGAAAAATGCAATTTACCGCGCGCCGGCAGCGGTCCTCACGCCCGCCATATTAGCATGTCTAGACAGAGCCCATTTCCCGTCCGCTGCGGCGTGACGCGGACCGCCATCAAAGTGCGCCCGCCACCGCGGTGGTGTGAGCCAATGAGCACTCACCGCCGTGCGGAATGACGTCCCGTCCGCCGAACAAATCACGATGCCGTAAACAGGGCAGCACACCGCGGCGGAGCAACCGCATAGCCAGAGACGGCGGAGACATCACAGCGGAGCAAGAAAATACACACCCGGCCCACACCGTGATGGATCCAGCCCTACACGCCTTTCTGGTGCTGTATATGATACACCACCTGCAAGTGATTGTCCGGCGCGGACACCGCCGCAGGTACGTACACACACAACTGTGCATGCAACACAATACACAAGTCAAGGGTTTGAAAACGGTGCATGTCCACACCAGACACCCCTGTGGGGACAGGCACACAGCCATCACTGCATCCACACATGTCCCACCTGTCACAAAAACACCTCGCCACATCCTGGTCACCCATGTTCCGCGATCATGAACAAATGTCCCGGTCTCGTCACCGCCGCGGTCAGTGTGCAGGAAAACATGTACACAACGCAGAGGCCAGCGCCAGCCATGGCCACATTACAAACAGCACAAAACTACTACTCAACACACAACACACTAGCCCTCTCCCTGAAGGGACATACCATGTGCCTTCCATGTGCCATTCCTGCACAACAACAACACAGGTGAATACACACCCTGCCCCACATCCATAACAACTGCAGAGATAGCCACAGCAGGAGTTGTTGCACAGGAACACATACCACAGAAGGCCAGGCCCCAGCCAACACACACACCACAACAACACCACACACATGCCAAGAACACTGAGCCCCAGCACAAAATGTACACACACACACACATATTGATGATCAAACAATCCACTGCACACACAGCCTACCAACTTACACAGCTTACCCTACCCTGCCTCACATCCACATACACAGACCACATGCTAGCAGCAATGGAGGACAACATACATGAAAGCTAAAGTGATGTGCCCACAAATGGAAGGACAAGGACACAACTATCAAGCATGTGTACATCACATGCAAGACAACAGACATCTGAGAACACCCACAGCCCATCAAATCACACATGGTTGCCACAGTGAGTCAACCCAAACCACAAGCACCTCAATTCAACAACTCAGGGAGACAGCAAGGCCACCCATGTCAAGGCACAGGGATGAGAGGAAGGCCATGAAGTCAAATACTGAACAGACACACATAGGTATGCAATTACCTGACAAGAGCATCTCTGCACCACAACACACAGGCCCCATTCACATACTCCATGATTGAGAAGCACAAGTAGGATACGTCACACATCCCCCCTCTCACATCAGCAGCACACAACACCCCCATGTGCACCAAATCACAATTGCAGGGCACAACAAGTACACATTCATGCACACCAGTCCAGGGTGACGCATGGGTGTAGTTGACAATGCAGGTGCACACACATCAACAGTCACCACAAACTCACCCCCTTCACACCACACACTTCTCCACCACCAAAGTGTACACTTTGGAAGTAAGGCATGGGACCAGGATTACTGACCACCACAAGATGACCATACACATACACTGCTGGGCACACAGTAAGTAAGCTCACACAGACACCATGACCCGTGCCAACCTGCATGCAAGCCTGTGCATAAACTCCCACCCTGTGCTGACATTGCCTCCAAACATGACATGTCTAAACCATAGACAACATGGACAAAGAAGGATGATGACAACAAGAAATTTGCACAAACCACCTTCACTGCACCCACAAGTATAAGAGTCAGGAAGAATTGAAGTCCCTGTCACCCCTGCAAAAACATGGAAACATGAGACAACCCATTGCCAATGTTGAAGTGCCATACTGAGCATGTGACACAGTAAACCGTGCACACACAGAAACAGTTTTATTGAGAAATTACACTGACAGAACTGACAACAGGAACAACTGTCTTTATTCACACTTGTGCATAGATAGACAACAAATGTGGGCAACTGCAGGGCCAGTGGCCACTACAATGTACAGAGTAGTTACATCAGAAGCTGCACAGGCAGGGGGCAAACAGCAGTGATCGACAAGGCAAGTACAATGTGCAGATGAAGTCCATGAGAAGCTGCACAGGCAGGGGGCAAACAGCAGTGAGCAACAAGGCCAGTGGCCAGTCCAATGTGCAGATGAAGTCCATGAGAAGCTGCACAGGCAAGGGGCAAACAGCAGTGAACAGCAAGGCCAGTGGCCAGTCCAAAGTGCAGGTGAGGTACATGAGATCCTGCACAGGCAAGGGGCAAACAGCAGTGAGCAACAAGGCCAGTGGCCAGTCGAATGTGCAGATGAAGTCCATGAGAAGCTGCACAGGCAAGGGGCAAACAGCAGTGAACAGCAAGGCCAGTGGCCAGGACACTGTGCAGGTGAGGTACATGAGAAGCTGCACAGGCAAGGGGCAAACAGCAGTGAACAACAAGGCCAGTGGCCAGGACACAGTGCAGGTGAGGTACATGAGAAGCTACACAGGCAAGGGGCAAACAGCAGTGAACAGCAAGGCCAGTGGCCTGTCCAAAGTGCAGGTGAGGTACATGAGATCCTGCACAGGCAAGGGGCAAACAGCAGTGAGCAACAAGGCCAGTGGCCAGTCCAATGTGCAGATGAAGTCCATGAGAAGCTGCACAGGCAGGGGGCAAACAGCAGTGAACAACAAGGCCAGTGGCCAGGACACAGTGCAGGTGAGGTACATGAGAAGCTGCACAGGCAAGGGGCAAACAGCAGTGAACAGCAAGGCCAGTGGTCAGGACACAGTGCAGGTGAGGTACATGAGAAGCTGCACAGGCAAGGGACAAACAGCAGTGAACAGCAAGGCCAGGACACAGTGCAGGTGAGGTACATGAGAAGCTGCACAGGCAAGGGGCAAACAGCAGTGAACAGCAAGGCCAGTGGCCAGGACACAGTGCAGGTGAGGTACATGAGAAGCTGCACAGGCAAGGGGCAAACAGCAGTGAACAGCAAGGCCAGTGGCCAGGACACAGTGCAGGTGAGGTACATGAGAAGCTGCACAGGCAAGGGGCAAACAGCAGTGAACAACAAGGCCAGTGGCCAGGACACAGTGCAGGTGAGGTACATGAGAAGCTGCACAGGCAAGGGGCAAACAGCAGTGAACAGCAAGGCAAGTACAATGTGCAGAGTAGGAACATCAGAAGCTGCACAGGGAATGTGTGCGACTATAACATGCCATGCTCAGCAACAGAGTCATGGAGATAACAATGGGCATCACAGACACCGCTGTGGACAGACAGGTGTGTGAGGGTGACTACCACTCAGATGTGGCTGTCTGTCGGACTTGGAGGTGACTGTGTGTCGCGGTCAGTAGGAGGACTGCCCCGGGGAGTGTGAGGAACATCTGTGAAAGAGACATCTCTGTCTTGGGAAGCTGGAGGGCTGCTTGGACCAGGTGGGGTGGTGGCACGGGGAGGTGGACTGATGCTGTGGTGAGACCCAGTGTGTGCAGGAGATTGTGGAGGGGTGCCTTTCCACTTCTTGGGGATCCTGAAAGGCTTCCCTGTCTGGGGACTAATGTGAACTAGTGTGGACACAACAGGTAACCCCACCATCCAAACCTGCTCCTGGTGCTGACTCTGGGCCCCCCTCTGGGGACATGCTGGATCCAGCTGTGCGCTTCCCTGGGGCTTGCTGCCGCCCTTCCAAACCCTGTCTACCATGTTTAGCCCCTACAGTGCCCCCTTGTACCTGCTTCACAGGGCTCGGGATGGGAGTGGAGGTTGTGGATGTATCAGCCATAGGGCCCTCATCCAGTGTAAGCCTTGCAGGTAACACCTCCTCAGTGGGCAGGGAAACTGTCTTCTTTGCTTTGCGAGTGGTCCTTGGGACAGGAGAGTCCTTGGCGGGGGATGACTCTGAGGCCTGTGACCCTGAGGCCTGTTTCTTGCCCCTCTGGCCCTTGGTGTCACCTGACGGGCTTTTATCTCTGTGCTCTGGGGTGGTCTTAGTTTTCTGTGGGGATGGTGTCTGCGGTCTGGACCGTTTGGGCTGTTGCTGCTGCTGTGTGCTGCGTGTGCTGTATCTGGACTTTGGGGTCTGTTGAGCATTGTCACTGTCATCAGAGGTGCACACTGACAGGATGGTGGACAAAGGGACAGGAGCTGCTCCCTGAGAATGTGCCTGTTGCAGGGCTGCCGTCACTGTTGAGGACAATGACTGCACAGTCCGGTGTAGCCCACCCACATCCGAATGTATGCCCTCCATGAAAGCTATCACCTGGCCCAAATTTTTATCATGGTCTAGGAAGGCATTGAGGAGAGCTGTCTGCCCCACACACATCTGGCACAATAGCTCTACTGACTCAGCACTGAGGGCTGCAGGGCTGACATGATCCGGGGCAGCAGTGCCTGGGGTGAAGGACACTCTTCCCTTTCGACTTGTGCGAACACGGGCAGCACCAGTGGAAGTAGATGGGAGGCTGGGGACTGGCCGCTGTGTGGCAGAAGAGGAGGCAGAGTCCCCGTTCCCTGTGGCCCCCAACATGGATCCGTCACCGCTGGCGTCAGATGACGTAGAGCTTTGCATCTCGGGTTGTGATTCCTCCAGCAGACTCCTGTCCCCCTCCTCGGCGCTGGTCACATCTGTGTCACTCTGCTCCGGTGCGGCTGTTGCACTGGATGCCTCACCGCTGGTGTCCGTCCCCTGTCCCTCAACGCACATGGGAGATGCTACATGGGAGAGAGATGTAGTGTTAGTGGAGTGGCACCAACTGAAGTAACATGTGCAAGTAAATCATCATTCAAGAAGATGTGTTATCCATGTTGCACATCACCCTGACTAAATATACATTGCCACCTCAATTATCAACCCAACGGTGCATGTAAAGAACAAATCCAGCCATAAGTGATCCCGGTGACTCACACAGCACACCATCCTGCCTGTGGCCCACTTCAGACACAGGCACAAAAATCTCTCTGACCACACAGGGTGCTGAGGATGGCAAGGATGAACACCACAACATGGTGTCAATTACGTACATGGATGGAGCAGTAGGGGAGCACACACACACAGACCACAACATAATAGCCCAAAATGGCCATTAGCACATGCCAGCCACCATGTTACTTGCACGGGCACAAGTACTGTAGCACATTGTCCTCAGAAGTTGTAGCAGCTGAAATCTGCTGTCAGGCATTGCACGCATTGATTCAAACACACTCAGATTAGGCACACTGCCGTCAACATCAATATGAATTCACACAGTACCCCACTGCACAAGGTACCCGAATGCCACAGCTTTGAATGCAATGGCAATGCACATTGCGCAGATCACATCAGTGAGTACAGGTGGGACAAATGCATGTCAGATGCACCCAGCACAGACGCCACTTACAATCCACTGCATCACACTACCCACTTCACATAGCTCAGAGTTTGTCCAATCTGTGGACACATGCAGCCACTCCCTGCCAAAGCCACCCATCAACAAATACTCACCCCTAGCTTGCTGCTGATGCTCCTTCAATTGTGCATCCAACTCAGGCTATGTTACGGCCAAGATGCGGGCCATTAGTGGTGTCATGGTGCGTCGGGCCAACCTGCCGCTCCGAGGGAGCAGCCCCAGCGTCATCTCCGCCACGTTCTTGCTCAGCCAGCAGATGTTGTCCCACCTTTTATGACAGTGGCTGCGCCGTCGGTTTGACACACCCAGATCACGCACCTTGGAGGCAATGGCCCTCCACATGGCTTTACGCTGGTGGACTTTCAGCTGCAGGCATGGGAGACAAGAGGGGTAATACATCAGTGACACAGTGTATACTACCAAAATCTCTCAATACAGTGGCACGATACTCACTCATCCCAAATCAACAGATATGTGTAACAGAGCCAAGAATGCATGGCACATGGTACAACGGCATTGGAGAACCACACGTGAATCCATGAAGGTGGGAGGGTGGACACAGTACCTGTACATCCCATTCACATGCAGGATGCCAGCACATCAACCAATGTGTAGTCTGCCCACATCTACTGTCCGCTGTTAGCTAGAGCAACACATAGATTAGATAGCAACACATGGTTGTTGGTGGACTCACTGTGTCCAACACTGCGCAGCCCCCAATGTCCTCACCCTGTGAATGGCTCACTGTGTCATGGAGCTCACATACAGTGACATCAACTCTCATACACACACCCTTGTCACAAGGCTTGTCGTGTGCAATCTACAGGGCTGAGATGGCTCTTTGATGAAGATGTGTGAACAAAAGACACATGGAACACACTGTACATGCAGTGATGTGTACTTGTGGGATTGGGCGGCGACTGTGCAGGCCAGGTGGGCTGACACAGAGAGGGACATTTGGGACCCACACAGCCATTCACACAAGCAATCACTGGCCTGACTCCTGCATTACCAATTTGCTGCTTCACTGTATGGCTGACAGGACAATACATGTCCCTCAAATCTGGATGGGCATGCAGGGAAACGTGTGAAAGAGGCTACACAGCCCTTCCCCCTGGAGAAAACATGCTAGGCAGTGCATGTCAGAGTTCCACACTCACTGACACATACTGCAGCACCTCCACCTCACGTGTGCCCCCCCTGCACTCTCACTCACACTGTTGGAGACTTACCACGACATTAGGGGCACCATAGAGCCTTGAGTACTGTGCAAGCACCCCGTCCACCAGGACCTCCAGCTCCTCGCTGGTGAAGGGACTGGCCCGGATCTTCTGTGTCCTCGACATCACTGTGGACAGGTGGCAGCAGCAGCAGGTGGAGTTCAGGGGTGGCAGGCAGCAGTCCCTGGAGACAGCAGCAACAAGTGGAGGGTGGCAGGCAGCAGTCCCTGGAGACAGCAGCAGCAGGTGGAGGGTGGAGGGTGGCAGGCAGCAGTCCCTGGAGGCAGCAGCAGCAGGTGGAGGGTGGCAGGCAGCAGTCCCTGGAGACAGCAGCAGCAGGTGGAGGGTGGCAGGCAGCAGTCCCTGGAGACAGCAGCAACAAGTGGAGGGTGGCAGGCAGCAGTCTCTGGAGACAGCAGCAGCAGGTGGAGGGTGGAGGGTGGCAGGCAGCAGTCCCTGGAGGCAGCAGCAGCAGGTGGAGGGTGGCAGGCAGCAGTCCCTGGAGACAGCAGCAACAAGTGGAGGGTGGCAGGCAGCAGTCCCTGGAGACAGCAGCAGCAGGTGGAGGGTTGAGGGTGGCAGGCAACAGTCCCTGGAGGCAGCAGCAGCAGGTGGAGGGTGGCAGGCAGCAGTCCCTGGAGACAGCAGCAGCAGGTGGAGGGTGGCAGGCAGCAGTCCCTGGAGGCAGCAGCAGCAGGTGAGGGGTGTCAGGCAGCAGTCCCTGGTAGCAGTGGAAATGTGGGGCACCCTCCCACACATATATAGGCCCCTGGGGCTGTGTCAGTGGTCCCTTGCCACTGCAATTGGTGTACCAGGTCTGCTATTTTTTAAATCATCCAATGTCCGCCTCCGCGGTGGCGGTGCACGCCTACCGCGATTTTCAAATCCATATGAAGCAACCGCTACTGTGCGTCCCATTGGCTGCAAGGGCATGGACCATGGCGGTGACACACCGCAGGGGCCAGGCGCGCGCTACCGCGGTGGTGCATCTTTTGAATGCTTCCAATGACTGGCTCCGCGGTTGCGGAACACGACTACCGCTATTTTCAAAATTGCATCAGGCTACTGCGAGGGTGCTTCCCATTGCCTGCCAGGGCATGGTCCATGGCGGTGACAGTCTGCAGGGGCCAGGCGGCAGGCACCGCCAGATGGGTGCCATACAGTGCCTGTAGTGACCGTGAGCTGGGTAGCGGTGCATGCCAACCGCCATTTACACATGTAGGTATGGCTGAGACTACCGCGATCGTGTCTGGGATATTGGCGGTGACATTCCGCAGGGGCCAGGCGGTAGGCACCACCAGATGGGTGCCATACAGTGCCTGTAGTGACCGTGAGCTGGGTAGCAGTGCATGCCAACCGCCATTTACACATGTAGGTATGGCTGAGACTACCGCGATCGTGTCTGGGATATTGGCGGTGACAGTCCGCAGGGGCCAGGTGGTAGGCACCGCCAGATGGGTGCCATACAGTGCCTGTAGTGACCGTGAGCTGGGTAGCGGTGCATGCCAACCGCCATTTACACATGTAAGCATGGCTGAGACTACCGCGATCGTGTCTGGGATATTGGCAGTGACAGTCCGCAGCGGCCAGGCGGTAGGCACCGCCAGATGGGTGCCATACAGTGCCTGTAGTGACCGTGAGCTGGGTAGCGGTGCATGCCAACCGTCATTTACACATGTAGGTATGGCTGAGACTACCGCGATCGTGTCTGGGATATTGGCGGTGACAGTCCGCAGGGGCCAGGCGGTAGGCACCGCCAGATGGGTGCCATACAGTGCCTGTAGTGACCGTCAGTGGACTCGCGGAGCAGGTTTGCTGCACATATGGAGTCATCCAGCTCTATCCATAGCCCAACATGAACAGTGCCCAGTGTCTCCAACATTGAAGGACCCTCATGAGGCCAACATTACGAATGGGACATTTAACTCCATGTCACCTACACATTCCATATATGTGTATGTGATAAATTGCATTGACACATACACACGCACATGTCACATGTGATGTGTAAGGGCATGTAGACTGTACAGTTTTTGTGTCGCATAGCATATGTAGATAATGGTCAATGTGTGTAGGTGCAATGTAACGCACAATGCTGTCTCATTGTGTGAACTAGGGGCATCATTGACTGTCACATTGTCTACTGCACATGCACACACGTGTTCACCACGCTCAGCCTGTGGTCATTGTGTACCTGATGTATGCCATGTGCAACCTGTGTTGGGAGGTGTATCATGGACAGCTGCACAGTGTGCTAGGGTAGTATTGTGGTCTGACACATATGCTGGGGGTAATACTCACAGGTGTGCGCACACATGTGGTTCCATATCCCACTGTGCATGCCAATGAGCAGGAGGTGTGCACAGATCATTGCTGCGGGGAAGGGGACAAGTGTACAAGTAGTGTGCCTGATGTGTACCGACTTGTGCAGTGCTCTGTTGGTTGATGGTGCAGTCTGTAAGATTTGGCAATGTGTCTGTAGAAAAGTGAAATGTCCTGTACATCTCATGGTGTGTTTCATTGACATATGTGCACTTTAATCTGACCTAGGAGGAGGCCCAATATCCATCATCCATTCACAGTGCTGGCTAGCATGGAGAATGAAGAGATCATCCGCAAATTCAGGCTGGATAGAGTTTCCCTACAAAACCTATGTGCCATGTTGGAGCCCCACCTGCAGCCACATCGCACATATCCAACAGCTTTCACCGCGACTTCAAAGGTGATGGCGTGCCTGCATTTCTTTGCGACAGGCTCATTCCAGCACACGGTAGCAAGTGCAGGTAGGATGTCACAACCGATGTTCAGCATGGTGCTGAGGGATGTACTGTCAGCTATGATGAACTACAAGGACAGATACATTCATTTCCCCAGGGTGCCAGAGTTGGTGGCTGTGAAGGGAGATTTTTATGCCCTTGGACACATCCCCCATGTTGTTGGTGCCATTGATTGCACACATGTTGGGCTTGTGCCACCACAGGCACGTGAGCAAGTGTACAGAAATCGGAAGCATTACCACTCGGTAAATGTTCAAGTGTTGTGCCAGGCGGACGTGATCATCTCCCACGTGTGTGCCAGGTATCCCGGGTCAGCCCATGATTCGCACATCATGCGCAGCAGCATTGTCCCACAGCTGATGGCCAATCTGCTTCCTGAGCGTGCATGGCTTGTGGGTGAGTATGCATAGTGGAGTAGCGTGCTGTGTGTGTGACATGCTGTCCTGTGGCATTGTGGAACATCAAGGTTAATCTGTGTTTCTCACACCCAGGTGACTCTGCATATCCTAACCGTCCGTGGTTGCTGAGCCCACTGCGGAATCCTGTGACAGCAGCTGATGTGCAATATAATGATGCCCATGGGAGGACACGGCGTGTAATAGAGCGTACATTTGGTCTCCTAAAGTCACGATTTCGCTGCCTGGACCGTACCGGAGGTGCCCTGATGTACTCGCCAAGGAAGGTGTGTCAGATAGTCGTGGCATGCTGCATGCTCCACAACCTGGCCATTCGCAAGGCAATACCCCTGATCCTGGATGAGGATGAGCAGCCAAGGCCCCGGCCTGCAAACCAACCCGGGTCCAGTGACGAGGACAGTGGAGAGGAGGAAGGTGTTGACATGCGTCAACAGCTCATCAACCGCTACTTCACTTGAAGGTGAGTGACGATGTAGGAGTGACACATGGTCTGATGGTGTTGCAGTTGCTGTGAGGGTGTATGTGAGCTTGGTGACTGCAGCCTTGTGTTCACTCATTGCTGGTTGGCAATGTTTGTGGGATAGGGTAGTTTGACACAGATACAGGATGTCTCTATGGCGACTGTTGCTCTGTGTAATGTGTGAAGATTGGAGTACCTTGTTGACAAGTGTTGTGTGATGTGTGTGATGCCACACCAAAACAAGTGACTCTTGTTCTAATGTTTTTCCTAGGTCCCTTCAGCCTCTCCTTGCCTACCTACATTCCATTTCCCTGGGACTTTTATATCACGGTGGAGATTGCACATCCTGTATTAAAGACGGAGCAGACACAACAACATGTGTGTAAGGTGTATTTATTTACAATTGTGACATGTGAGGGTTGAGAAAATGTACAGGGGGTGGGAAATTTGAAGAAATGAGTTGACGGTCATGGTAGATGAGATAATTGAGTAGTCACCACAGTGATGTGGAGGCCCAGTCCAACAGACATATGCCATTCACATGGCAGTGTGGGGAAGGATAGTCCAAAAGGTAAATGCAGTGGTGCAGTGGTCTGCCATCATGGCTGGCTCCGGGACTTGCCTTTGGCAGGTGCTTTGGCACTTGATGCCTCCTGGCCTTTCCTTGGACGGCCCCTTTTGCGCTTGACTGGAGGGGCCTGTGCTGCAGGGGCAGTGGTGTCTGAGGACTCACCCCCTCTGTGGACGCAGGGGAGGATGATGAACTGTTATCCTGCTGCCCATCAGGGGAGGCGGAGGTGTTGAATGTTGCGCTGGCCTGTCCCTCCGAACCACCACTAGCTGCCCCAAGAGGTCCACAATTTGTCCCATGCGGGTGTCCATGGACCTTATCAGCAGGAGGAGCTCCCGAGAATCTTCCTCAGACCGGCCCATTCGTCCCTGGGCCTGTTCGTATGCCCCAAGGACTCTGTTGATGTGGGACAGGGCTTCCGTCCCAGGCTCAGTTCCCCTCTGCATGACCCTGCCCCTCCCACCTACACTGCTGCCACGGGCCTGTTGGCTCCCCACATTGCTCCGCTGCATCCTCTCCCTGGCCTCCTGAGTAGATGTCGTGGGGTGCTCATCACCTGGGGCAGGGAGGGTGTTGCGGGCAGCTGTGGTGGGGTGGGGGTGGTGGTAGTGGTTGACACACAGGCCGTGACAACAGCTGTCTGGGGAAGGTCATGGGTTGCAGCAGATGTGGTTGTGGGGACAATGGGTACCTGGGACTGGTTGCGGGCTGCCACACCAGATGGGCTGGCTTGGGGCTCCTCATCCAAGGAATCCAGGGAGTCTTCATCCAGTAGTCTCTGTTCCGGGGTGGGGGACTGGCTCTGCAGGTTGGTGGTGTCGTCCTCTGCAGTGAGTTCTTGGTCACCTGTGGGTCAGATGAGAAATGGTCATTGTGTTGCAACCAGCAAAGTTTCTGTTCGCACTGTTACATCAACTGTTTGTACATCCAGCAGTTGTTCACTGATCTAATTTGCAGTTACCGACATCCAGTGATGCATTACAAGCTGTTGAGGTACATGCATTACTTGTCCATATTGGGAGTTGGCAAGACATGACATGCACAATTTACATATTTTACATTGACAGGTTCATGTTGGCATCTAGTGAGTGTTAAATCATATGTGATCAAGTTACGCATGTATGTCACTTGTTGTGCCCTTGCAGCCGTTTACTCTGCACATTGGGTGAACATTGTAGTTGCATCCATACCTTTGGCATGTGGTGTACATATCTGTATTTGCACTTCCAGCCATGCTTTCTTTGCTTTCATTTGGTCCTTGCTGGTCTGGACCCCTGCCATTTTCAGATGGCATGCAGTGGTGTGCAGGGTTGTGCACTGAGTTACATCTACATGTGGATCTGAATGTCACACTTTGGTTGCTGTCATGGTTTCATTTGCTTAGGTGTGTGCACACTATAGTGGCCAATGCTATCTGGGTGTGCAGTTGTGCAATGTGAGGCCTGGTGTCCTATGCCACCATGCTTGTCGTGAAGCATATCTGGCTGCATGTAGTGGCTGGTGATATGTTCTGTTTGCTGTTTTTTGCTTGTATTTGTGAGACCTCACTGTGTGTGTGTGAGGAAGGCTTCCATCTTGGTCCAGTGTGGGACAAGTCAGCATGATATGTCTACCTATCAGTGATTTGGAAGTGGACAGTGCAATGACTGACACGTGCATCTTAGTGCAAGGGTGTAATCAGTCTTGGGGGCTGGAGCTCATGTGGGCTTGTGTGAGTTGTTGCGTAAGCTTCTCACCCCCACACACCCCGACCTGTGATATGCAGTTAGCTACCTGTTAGTTGAGTGGGTAGCATACAATGCCTGCCACATGATTCTGATTGGGGGTGGAGTGGCCCATCCTACTCAGGGGTGGGACAGCATGCATGGTGGGATTTGTGGGACAATTTGCCAACCCCACAACACCGTCTCCGTGTGAAGATGGCTACCTTCCGGTTGAGGTGAAGGTGAGCAATGACATGGCTATGTGACTTAAGAGTCATTCTTGGGAGGAACGTGCCTGTGGAGAGCAGAAGGTGTGTGTGGGTTTCAGTACCCAAACTTTTCACATCACATTAGGGCATGGGGTGTAGCCCCACCATCACTGTTGTCCCAAGTATCTGGGTGTGGGGTACACTTCCCCAAGATTTGCAGGCAAAATAGGTCATGGGGTATATCCCCCCCATCACTGTTGTCCCAAGTATCTGGGTGTGGGGTTCACTCCCCCAACATTTGCAGCCACATTAGGGCATGGGGTATAGCCCCCCATCACTGTTGTCCCAACTATCTAGGTGTGGGGTACACTTCCCCAAGATTTGCAGGCAAAATAGGGCATGGGGTATATCTCCCCCATCACTGTTGTCCCAAGTATCTGGGTGTGGGGTTCACTCCCCCAACATTTGCAGCCACATTAGGGCATGGGGTATAGCCCCCCCATCACTGTTGTCCCAACTATCTGGATGTGGGGTTCACTCTCCCAAGATTTGCAGGCAAAATAGGGCATGGGGTATATCCCCCATCACTGTTGTCCCAAGTATCTGGGTGTGGGGTCCACTCCCCAACATTTGAAGGCACAATAGGGCATGGGGTATAGGCTCCTATCACTGTGGTGACATACAGCAGGTTGAACATCTCACCCAGCAAACATTTCCACACTATCATAGTTTCATGGTATTTGTGGACCTGTGAACATGAGCAAAGTACTGGTGATGCAGTTGTTCCGGGGCATCCATACACTTACATGTTGTCATCAACAGTGGTGTGTGTGTAAGATACAGTCAGCCATGTGCAGACAATGTGTGCTTTTGGGGCCAGACTATACCAGCACTGTTCAGACAGACAGTGTGAGATGTGACCATTGTCAATGTATACACACATTGCTGGTCCCAAGCAGACACATTTGTGCATTTTAGTCAGACAAAGTACTCTTGTTATGCAATTCAGTGCAGCACTGTGGCTGCTGGGTCTGTTGCAAGACAGTTGGGATGTGCATAGTTTAGCAGTGTGAGTCCCAGGTCCAGTGGAGTTTTTGGGTAATCTGCACTTCCACTGTTTACATTGCAACACTGTGGTATGACATGGGTGATTAGCACATTGACAACCAACCTGCCAGACACTGCTGCAGGGAAGCATGATCGGTGTTAGTGTTGCAGTGTGTGATGCCTGGCACAGTAGACACAGTGTGGGTAAGTTTTGCACTGAGACTTGTGCATGCTGAGTACAATACGACTGTTTAGCATGATTTGTGTAAGTGACTGTGGACAAAGTGGTATGGTGTGATGTGCGGGG
This sequence comes from Calotriton arnoldi, assembly GCA_963921515.1. Classification (NCBI taxonomy): domain Eukaryota; kingdom Metazoa; phylum Chordata; class Amphibia; order Caudata; family Salamandridae; genus Calotriton; species Calotriton arnoldi. The sequence continues at coordinate 2,240,688 of CAWUFW010000529.1, read as the reverse complement.
GAACAAACGTCACATGCCTGAGTGGGACAAGTGCTCCATCATGCTGAACTGTTGAAGAAGTGGGCCTGTTGGGGGTTGTACTGCAGTGTCACCAATTACACACACCACTCCCAGTTGAAGTGGTTACCTACCAGTCAGTTTGATGAGTCACATTCAATATCTGCCACATGGTTGTGGTTATGGGGAGTGCTCCATCTTGCGCAGCTGTAGGACAAGGGGGCCTGGTGGGAGTTGTAGTGCAGACTTCCAAACCACCCACACACCTCCCTGTGAGGATGGCTACCTACCTGTTAGGTTAAGGTGAGCAATGCAATGGCTGCCACATGGGGGAGGGGTCAGGGCTCCATCTTGCGCAGCTGTGGGACAAGGGGGCCTGGTGGGACTTGTTTGCTTTGTGCACTTTGTGGGCATGTTGTGTGTATTTTTTTTGCCCGCCATTTTTTTCACGGAGTGTTCGCAGCGGTGGCTATGCTACGGCGCTTCCACGGACTCTCTCATTCCTCACTATTGTCGACCGCGGCGGTCGGAAACAGCGCTCTGCACCGCGGTCATGTCGGGGATATCATAATTTCCATGGCGGTGTCTCCGCTGTGGTTGCGGTGGTTTGGGCTGTTTCCGCCGCGAATCCGAACGCCGCGGACGGGTTTCGGTCTTCTCCGCACGCGAAGGGCGGTTTCTCGGGTCTCCTTTCCGCCGCGGTTGGATTTTTACCGCCGTATCCTAATCAGGCCGTCGGTTTTCCCGCGGTAGCGGCGGGCGGTGAGTTTCCGCTACTACGGTGGTCGGGTTGCTTTTCCGACCGCCATCGTAATGACCACCTTAGTGTGGGATCCTTTTTGTGTGGTGTTTTTACTTTATGAATGTTTGAAGTAGCTGTGTGCCAAGCTTCCAGGGGGTTGAGCACCGGTTAATTTAGAGTTGGCTTGTGCCTCTCCCTGACAAGGATTGTGGTTGCTGCTTGACCAGGGCTCACATCCCAGTCTACCAACAACCCAATTTTTAGCAGTCGCTTTATTACATTTTTAAGTGTTAACATTTGTTATGGGGCAGGTAGAAATGGCATGTTTGGTGTCTAGGGAATTGTAATTTAAAATGCTCTTAAATGTAATAAGGTAACCCAATGTTGTCCTATGGGAGGGGTAGGCTGTGCAGGAGTGAAAAACGAATGTAAGAGTTTTTTACTACCAGGACATGTGAAAGTCACCTTGTCATATGGGCTCTCTAGGGTCTACCCAGGGGTGACTTATATTTATATCTTAAAAGGAAGGTTTAGACCCAGCAAAAGGTTTGTTTTGCCAGGTTGAAATAGCAGTTTAAAACTGCACACAGGGGCTGCCATGGCACGCCTGAGACATGTTTATAGGGCTACTTAAATGGATGGCACAATCAGTTCTGCAGACCCACAAGTAGCATTTAATTTACAGGCCCTGGGTACAGGTGCTACCAATTTCCTAAGGACTTACAGGTCAATTAAATGTGCCAATTGGGTGTAAGCCAATTTCACCATGTTTAAAGGAGAGAGCACAAGCACTTTAGCACTAGTTAGCAGTGCACAGATTCCTAAGGCTAACAAAAATGTAGTAATCAAAAATTGAGAACTAAACCAAAAAGATTGAGGGCAGACCACCCTAAGGTCCTGATGGCTTCTTTGCCTTTGCGTCTATGTCCATAATATGGCGCTGGTGTAGAAACAAAGAGATTTCCTCATTTGCATGAGGCCACACCCCCATGCAAAGGAGAGAATTCCCTTTCAAGGTCACATGTAGCGGTAGCTCCATCTGCATTACAGAAGGGCTGTACAAGCATCTGTGGTCCCTTCTATAATACCAAAGAGCCCTGGGGACACACAGAGTGAGTGCACATGCCTGATACAGCCCCAGAGCACTTTGTGTAATACAGTCCAAGGTATTCAAGCTACTAACTCTCTATAAGAGCCATATATAGAAGTTGCTCATGTTTCTGTGACTCTTTTATTCACTGTTTCATAACTATACTTGTGATACATGTATTCATCCAGCCTACACTGTACTAAATAATATAAATTATTGTAATGTCAGTCATTGATGGGTCATTGGAAGAGTATATACACATTTTAGGTGATTATGCATTACAGAAAAAATTAGACTACAGACTATGCATCATAAGCATAAAAGTAGGCAGAAAGGGATAGTTCTACAGGAAAATAATTCAGATGCCCATCAAAAAGTCTTAGAGGGGGTAGAAGAATGTTAGAAAGGAAAGAGTACTAGCCTATCATGACATATGGCTCCTTCCCCTTGAGTGTTCTTAAAAGAAGGAAGCAAAATGAGAGTTTCAAGCTATGTGGCAGCACAAAACTGTGAGGTACAGCAAGCCTAGCAAATTAATAGAACTGTAATTTACAATCACTAAAACGTGACATTTACAATTAATATCACATCACAGTGGATAAAGGTTTGAAGCTGGTTTAATCCAAAGGTATACAAGGATCACTGCATCCATATACATACCCTGCCAATATTTTACAGTACTTTTTAATTGTGCCGAGGGTACCACCTTAATAAAAAGATACTTTTGTGCTGTACCCTCAGGTATTTTTAGCATAACTGGACTCAAGTTATCCAGAAAAGATTAATATCTAATAACTCCCTCCAGATAGTCCAGCCCGAGGTTGAGTCCACCCTGATAATACCATCTTACCAGGTTGGGACGAGGTGGCCTATGATGAAGCATGTCACATTACGTGAGCCCGCCTTGTCCAATTCTTGGTATTGCCAGGTACAGCAGGAGACACACCAGCATTATCCAAATAGAATCACTAGAGTAGCGACTGGTAGTTTTCCCCAGATGCGCTTATTATAGGGACACCACGCCATTTTTTGTGTTTTATAATTGATGTAGAGGAGGGCCCTTCTCAGCCTCTTGGTTCTCCCTAGGTGTTATATATATGGCACTATCTGTCTAAATCAGAGATCCTTGGCCCCTGGTATCCTCCTGGAAACACCCAGCAAACATGTAATCAGGCGTACTTGTGATTCTTATTCTTGATGTAATGACTGCGTTGCTATACACACACTGGAATTGAGTATCAGCATAGAGCTAATTTCATAAAGATCTGGTTTGATTTTCAAAGCTTAGACGCTCCAAATCCTTTGTGGAGCTTCAAGATTTTGTATTCCTTGGTCACAGGCAGGATCTTCTCCAAGAAATTCAATAACACAGGTCTGCTTTTTGTTTATCAATCTGCTATGCAAACCTTGTGAGGATCTTTACAATAATACCTGCTCAAGAAGTACCTTGAGTCTTAGCAAAATCAATATGCGCAATAGAAATGATTGTGTTGGTGGAGAGAAGACATTCTCTGATTAATTCTGTCTGACCTTCCCCATCTGCCCGTGAACCACCATAGACAAGTGGTTGGTTGAAATTTGACAAGAGTCTTGCAGTCACTGTGAGTGAGGGGTAAGAGCCTCAGCGAAGTGCATCTTTGCTTGGTTTGGGGAATACTAATAGCTGGTTAAAAAATTCAAGTGATTTATCGCCTCTCCATTATACACTTGACTAAATCATAAAGGGCCCGATTTGGATGTCGGGCGGAAAGCCTTCCAACAGTCTGTTGGAGGCTTTCGGCCCGACATCCAGGGTTTCTCTCCGACCACCGTATTATGATGACTGTGGTTGGGGGAACCCGCAGGGATTCCGCTCCTCTTCTGACAGGCTCACCTAGCCCGTCAGAAGAGGAGCAGAATTGCAATCCCTTGAATGACGGTGGAGCCAGCCTTGGCTCCGCCGTTGGGATTGCGATGTCAGTTTCCGACAGTCTTTCCATGTCAGCCTTTTCAACATGGAAAGGCTGTTGCAAAGTGACTTTGGGGGCCCCTAGCAGGGCCCCCATACCCCCTGGCCCTCCGCTATGGGACCTGGGGGCACCCCTAAACATCCCTGCACCGTGTGGCAGGCACCGCATGGTTCCTGCCACACAGTGCAGGGATGTTTAGAAACATCCATATTTCAATGGCAGCTTGTGCTCAGGGCATTTTCCACCCACCGCACAAGCTGCCATTGAAACATTGATGTTTCCGACCGCCCATAGGGTGGTCACATCCAAATTGTGCGGTTGGAACCTCCAAACTATGGTCGGGCATTTCCAATCCTCAACAGTGTCGGGTGGACGTGAGTCCGCCTGACATCATAATGAGGCCCAAAATGTCAACAAGCCACAATCATTCTTGTTCCAAGTCATAACCAAGCAATCTTAGACAGGGATAAAATAGCTTGTGCCACCTCTTTTCCCATGAGTACCTCAGCCAGAAGTGCCCTTATGTCTCTTGGTGAATTTGTTTGAACAGTTTTTTAGAAAAATTAATACTCGCTTATTGGTGGGACTGTGTATCTTCCACTATAGATAAATATAGAATTAACAAAAGGGAGAGTATCTTCTTAGGAGCCTCTACTGTGCTCTTATCTTGAAGTATCCCAATTTTTAAATCCACTCCAGGCTGGCCTTCACACCGCGCCCTGCACTGAATGGGTCATGTTGTCTGTGCTTGATGACTTGAGCGTTGATTGCAATAAAGGTTTAACATCTACTTTGGTCCTGTTGGCTCTAATGACAGCCTTCGACATGGTCAAATTACTGTTGAACAATGTGGAGGCTGCCAGCCTAAGTGGCCTTGCCCTTGTGTGGATTAGATCTTCTTTGAATGATTGCATCCAATCTGTCCATCTGAATCCATTTAGGCCACAGCTCAACAGGTGGAGTGTGGAGTTCCTCATTTGCTCCTCCCTATCACCTCACTTATTAAATATTATTGTATTAGTCCATTAATCCAAGAGTTAGCAAAAATGAATTGCAGAATGTACAACTATGCTGATGACTCCAAATTTACTCAGACTTGATTGTTCCTCTGCCTCTCAGGAAAACCTTCAAATTATCATGCATTTTATTTGGGACTGGATGGGCATTAATGTTTTAAAACTTAATTCAGAAAAAAACTGAAATAGTAATATCAAAAAATGAAGTTGACTCCTGGAATAACTTTTATTGGTGTGTCTCCCACCGCTAAATGGGTGTGGCTACCACCGCTAAAAGTCTAGGTGTCATCATAGACTGTGAGCATCCATGAAACCCCAAATAGGAACAGTGATCTCAGCATGTTTTCTTACATTTAGAAAGATTAAAATGATATCCAGGTTCCTCATGCAAGATGCTTTAATCATTGTGGTAATGGCCTTAGTCATTTCATGCATTGATTATGCCAGTTACTTATATACTGGCTAACTGAAACCTCAACTTTACAGATGGCAAATGTTTCAGAATCAGGCAGCAAGACCGATCTTTAAACTAACTAGACGCTGTCATGTAGCTCCCTTGCTGAGCGATTTTCATTGGCTCCATTGGAATAAAGAATCAAATTTAAAGTGTGTTGTATTATTTTTAAAGCATATCAAGAGGAGGGTCTCCAATTTTTAATCAATAGGATTAAAACATTTCAGTCCTTCTTGGGAGCTTCGTTTTTCACCCTTGAACTTATTGGTTGTTCCAAAATACAGCAAGAAACATATGGGTGGGTGCAGTTTTTCTGTACAGGCTCCACTAATCTGCAACTCTCTACCTCGGTCTTTACGTTTCCACACTGATTTTTAACATTTAGGAAGACTCAGATGAAGCCCTTTTGGAAGAAAGTCAGTGAGAAACTGGAAGCTAGCCAGGAAGTAATAAAACTCGGGCATGACCAGAAGGTCACTCTGGTTGAATTTTATTCTGGTCAAAGAGTGGATGATGGAGCCAGTGGAACCCCAGGCCTTGCAGGACAGGTGGACCAGGAACTTTGAAGTGAAAGAGCGCAAGTCGATTTCAAGACCGCGAGGAACCACTTGAGGGTCCTGAATGTCAAGTGCCATAAGCCCCAGTTTGTGCGGTCGGAGGTAACCATGCTCCTGGTGACTGATGATGAGGTGGAGGAGAGTGAACCTCTCCCTGACCTCCTATCTTCCAAGGAGGAGGATGGGTCAATGGAAGGTGTTGTCCTCTCCCTGACCCTGACCGCTGAGCAACTGAGGGACTGTTGCTACTTGCTGGGGCAGTTTGCCTTTCTTTTCTCATTGACCCGGGCTCACCACTTGATGCACCTGTGATATTGACACTGGGGACAGTATGTTTGTTAGGAACACAATCTACAGGCTGTCTGACGAAGTGAGGGACAGCATCAAGGCAGATGTGTTGAAGATGCCAGAGCTAGGGATGATTGAGCACTCCAACAGCTCTTGGTCCAGTGCCGTTGTTCTGGTCCATAAGGCTGGGTGCCACAACAGAACTCTGGTTCTGTGTGGACTATCAAGGGCTCAAATCAGTCACCAAGACTAAAGCTCACCCAATCCCCCAATCTGATGAGCTCATTGATCAGTTAGGAGCTGCCAAGTTCCTGAGTACATTTGACTTAACATTTCGGGTACTGGCAGATTGCCTTTACTGAAGGGGATAAGGAGAGATCTGTATTCTCCATTCCAGAGGGCCACTTCCAGTTTAGGATGATGCCCTTTGGGTTGAAGAATACACCTGCCACCTTCCAGAGGTTGGTCAGCCAGGTCATGGCTAGGATGGATGCTTTCAGTGCTGTCTATCTAGAAAACATTGTGGTCTTCAGCTCCAGCTGGGAAAACCACCTGTTTCACTTCCAAGAAGTGCTTCAGGACCTGCAGAATGCAGGCCAGATTATCAAGGCCAGTAAGTGCCAGATAGGATAGGGCACTGTGGGCTACTTGAGACACCAAGTTAGTGGGTGAAAGGTGCAGCCCCTCCAGGCCAAAATGCAGAACATACTGGCTTGGGAAACCCTCCAAGACCTAGACTGATTTGATCTCACCCATTAATACAAGACATTTATCAAGGGATATGGCACCATTATTGCCCCCTTGATAGAGGTGACTTCTAGGAAGCAGAGCAGAAAGGTGATTTGGATGGAGGCATGCCAGAAGGCTTTTGACGCCTTGCACAGCACTAGAGCGCAAGATCCCTGACTTCTCTAAGGAATTCATTGTCCAGACTGATGCCTCATTGCATGGCATAGGGTTTGTGCTATCACAATTGAACAAGGAGAGCCTAGACCAACCTGTAGCCTTCATCAGCTGGAGGTTACTTGCCAGGGAACAGAGGTGAAGTGCAATTGAAAGGGAAGTCTTTGCAGTGGTCTGGGCACTGAAGACGTTGAGACCCATGCAATATAATCAATATTTTTCTTTTCATTCTTGAAGTGCCATGTCTCAGTGTATAAGAAGGAGAGGTTCAGCTACAGGATTGTACCTATCTTCCTTTTAAAGATGAGGACCATACGCAAATAGCTAATGTTGAAACTTAGTTGCTGAAGGACCCAGAAGGTGGACTTCACAAAAGAGAAAACCTGGTCTGGTCAGAAACTTGAATTGAATTGAATTGAATTAAAAACTTATATAGCGCAAAAAACTGCCACCCTACGGGTATCCTGGCACTTAGATTGAGAATAGCCACTGTAACAGCAGAACCAATTGTCAGTGGAGGAATCTAGTGTTCACTCCTTGGAAATAGCCAAGTTTTCAGACTCTTCCTAAAACAGGTCAGTGAACTGGCCTGTCTAAGGTTCTGAGGCAACTCATTCCATAGGCGCACAGCGGCCACACCAAAGGCTCTGCCCCCCATCCTGGATCTCTTAAATCTGGTGGTTGTTATCAGATTTGCACTCGAAGAGCGAAGCTGCCTCCTGGGATTATACCAGGTGAACATCTCCTGCAGGGGAGCTGGACCCAGGTCATGTGCTGCTCTGTATACAATACAGAGGGATTTGAAGCAAATTCTTTCCTTAATAGGCAGCCAATGCAGGTCTCCCAAGGCCAATGCCGTGGAAGACCTGCGCTGTCTATTTAGCACCAGCTTAGCTGCCATGGACTGGACTCTCTGCAACCCCTGCAGAATATATTGCGGTGCTCCCAAATACAGGGAGTTGCAGTAGTCCAATCTGCTCAAAATTATACTCCTCACTACAAGAGATCGAGTATCTTTTGGTAGTAATGGAAGAACCTTCCGTAACATACGTAGCAGGGAGAGACAGACACTAGCAGTTTTATTAGCCTGTGATTCCATTTGGAGGTTATCATCTATCATGACCCCCAAATTACGCACCATTTTAACAGGAGTCAAGGGTTCATCCTCGGGGGTAAGCTTAAACTCCACCGGTAGATGTCGGGACATTCTCGTGGCAGGACAATACACCACCTCTGTTTTCCCCCATTAAACAGTAAGGAATTTTTCCTGAGCCAACCAGCAGTCTGGCGCATACACTCCTGGAAGGTGTCCATAGATACCGCTTGTTTCCCCTCCAGGGAAAACACCAGTTGGGTATCATCGGCGTAGTTGACCAGGTCAATTCCATAAGATTTAATAATGGGGAATAGAGGGCGTAAATAGATATTGAAAAGAACAGGGCTGATCGCCGAGCCCTGCAGCACCCCGTGGTGTACTAGGGACTTGCCAGAGGTGAACGGTGTCATAGACACAGCCTGTTGTCTTCCTGACAAATAAGATTGTAACCACTGCAAGGCACGTCCTTTAACCCCTATACTTTTCAATCTTTCCACTAGCACTGTGTGGCTCACCGTATCGAATGCGGCTGACATGTCCAATAGCACTAGGACATGGGGTATAGGCTCCTATCACTGTGGTGACATACAGCAGGTTGAACATCTCACCCAGCAAACATTTCCACACTATCATAGTTTCATGGTATTTGTGGACCTGTGAACATGAGCAAAGTACTGGTGATGCAGTTGTTCCGGGGCATCCATACACTTACATGTTGTCATCAACAGTGGTGTGTGTGTAAGATACAGTCAGCCATGTGCAGACAATGTGTGCTTTTGGGGCCAGAGTATACCAGCACTGTTCAGACAGACAGTGTGAGATGTGACCATTGTCAATGTATACACACATTGCTGGTCCCAAGCAGACACATTTGTGCATTTTAGTCAGACAAAGTACTCTTGTTATGCAATTCAGTGCAGCACTGTGGCTGCTGGGTCTGTTGCAAGACAGTTGGGATGTGCATAGTTTAGCAGTGTGAGTCCCAGGTCCAGTGGAGTTTTTGGGTAATCTGCACTTCCACTGTTTACATTGCAACACTGTGGTATGACATGGGTGATTAGCACATTGACAACCAACCTGCCAGACACTGCTGCAGGGAAGCATGATCGGTGTTAGTGTTGCAGTGTGTGATGCCTGGCACAGTAGACACAGTGTGGGTAAGTTTTGCACTGAGACTTGTGCATGCTGAGTACAATACGACTGTTTAGCATGATTTGTGTAAGTGACTGTGGACAAAGTGGTATGGTGTGATGTGCGGGGGAACAAACGTCACATGCCTGAGTGGGACAAGTGCTCCATCATGCTGAACTGTTGAAGAAGTGGGCCTGTTGGGGGTTGTACTGCAGTGTCACCAATTACACACACCACTCCCAGTTGAAGTGGTTACCTACCAGTCAGTTTGATGAGTCACATTCAATATCTGCCACATGGTTGTGGTTATGGGGAGTGCTCCATCTTGCGCAGCTGTAGGACAAGGGGGCCTGGTGGGAGTTGTAGTGCAGACTTCCAAACCACCCACACACCTCCCTGTGAGGATGGCTACCTACCTGTTAGGTTAAGGTGAGCAATGCAATGGCTGCCACATGGGGGAGGGGTCAGGGCTCCATCTTGCGCAGCTGTGGGACAAGGGGCCTGGTGGGACTTGTTTGCTTTGTGCACTTTGTGGGCATGTTGTGTGTATTTTTTCGCCCGCCATTTTTTTCACGGAGTGTACGCAGCGGTGGCTATGCTACGGCGCTTCCACGGACTCTCTCATTCCTCACTATTGTCGACCGCGGCGGTCGGAAACAGCGCTCTGCACCGCGGTCATGTTGGGGATATCATAATTTCCATGGCGGTGTCTCCGCTGTGGTTGCGGTGGTTTGGGCTGTTTCCGCCGCGAATCCGAACGCCGCGGACGGGTTTCGGTCTTCTCCGCACGCGAAGGGCGGTTTCTCGGGTCTCCTTTCCGCCGCGGTTGGATTTTTACCGCCGTATCCTAATCAGGCCGTCGGTTTTCCCGCGGTAGCGGCGGGCGGTGAGTTTCCGCTACTACGGTGGTCGGGTTGCTTTTCCGACCGCCATCGTAATGACCACCTTAGTGTGGGATCCTTTTTGTGTGGTGTTTTTACTTTATGAATGTTTGAAGTAGCTGTGTGCCAAGCTTCCAGGGGGTTGAGCACCGGTTAATTTAGAGTTGGCTTGTGCCTCTCCCTGACAAGGATTGTGGTTGCTGCTTGACCAGGGCTCACATCCCAGTCTACCAACAACCCAATTTTTAGCAGTCGCTTTATTACATTTTTAAGTGTTAACATTTGTTATGGGGCAGGTAGAAATGGCATGTTTGGTGTCTAGGGAATTGTAATTTAAAATGCTCTTAAATGTAATAAGGTAACCCAATGTTGTCCTATGGGAGGGGTAGGCTGTGCAGGAGTGAAAAACGAATGTAAGAGTTTTTACTACCAGGACATGTGAAAGTCACCTTGTCATATGGGCTCTCTAGGGTCTACCCAGGGTGACTTATATTTATATCTTAAAAAGGAAGGTTTAGACCCAGCAAAAGGTTTGTTTTGCCAGGTTGAAATAGCAGTTTAAAACTGCACACAGGGGCTGCCATGGCACGCCTGAGACATGTTTATAGGGCTACTTAAATGGATGGCACAATCAGTTCTGCAGACCCACAAGTAGCATTTAATTTACAGGCCCTGGGTACAGGTGCTACCAATTTCCTAAGGACTTACAGGTCAATTAAATGTGCCAATTGGGTGTAAGCCAATTTCACCATGTTTAAAGGAGAGAGCACAAGCACTTTAGCACTAGTTAGCAGTGCACAGATTCCTAAGGCTAACAAAAATGTAGTAATCAAAAATTGAGAACTAAACCAAAAAGATTGAGGGCAGACCACCCTAAGGTCCTGATGGCTTCTTTGCCTTTGCGTCTATGTCCATAATATGGCGCTGGTGTAGAAACAAAGAGATTTCCTCATTTGCATGAGGCCACACCCCCATGCAAAGGAGAGAATTCCCTTTCAAGGTCACATGTAGCGGTAGCTCCATCTGCATTACAGAAGGGCTGTACAAGCATCTGTGGTCCCTTCTATAATACCAAAGAGCCCTGGGGACACACAGAGTGAGTGCACATGCCTGATACAGCCCCAGAGCACTTTGTGTAATACAGTCCAAGGTATTCAAGCTACTAACTCTCTATAAGAGCCATATATAGAAGTTGCTCATGTTTCTGTGACTCTTTTATTCACTGTTTCATAACTATACTTGTGATACATGTATTCATCCAGCCTACACTGTACTAAATAATATAAATTATTGTAATGTCAGTCATTGATGGGTCATTGGAAGAGTATATACACATTTTAGGTGATTATGCATTACAGAAAAAATTAGACTACAGACTATGCATCATAAGCATAAAAGTAGGCAGAAAGGGATAGTTCTACAGGAAAATAATTCAGATGCCCATCAAAAAGTCTTAGAGGGGGTAGAAGAATGTTAGAAAGGAAAGAGTACTAGCCTATCATGACATATGGCTCCTTCCCCTTGAGTGTTCTTAAAAGAAGGAAGCAAAATGAGAGTTTCAAGCTATGTGGCAGCACAAAACTGTGAGGTACAGCAAGCCTAGCAAATTAATAGAACTGTAATTTACAATCACTAAAACGTGACATTTACAATTAATATCACATCACAGTGGATAAAGGTTTGAAGCTGGTTTAATCCAAAGGTATACAAGGATCACTGCATCCATATACATACCCTGCCAATATTTTACAGTACTTTTTAATTGTGCCGAGGGTACCACCTTAATAAAAAGATACTTTTGTGCTGTACCCTCAGGTATTTTTAGCATAACTGGACTCAAGTTATCCAGAAAAGATTAATATCTAATAACTCCCTCCAGATAGTCCAGCCCGAGGTTGAGTCCACCCTGATAATACCATCTTACCAGGTTGGGACGAGGTGGCCTATGATGAAGCATGTCACATTACGTGAGCCCGCCTTGTCCAATTCTTGGTATTGCCAGGTACAGCAGGAGACACACCAGCATTATCCAAATAGAATCACTAGAGTAGCGACTGGTAGTTTTCCCCAGATGCGCTTATTATAGGGACACCACGCCATTTTTTGTGTTTTATAATTGATGTAGAGGAGGGCCCTTCTCAGCCTCTTGGTTCTCCCTAGGTGTTATATATATGGCACTATCTGTCTAAATCAGAGATCCTTGGCCCCTGGTATCCTCCTGGAAACACCCAGCAAACATGTAATCAGGCGTACTTGTGATTCTTATTCTTGATGTAATGACTGCGTTGCTATACACACACTGGAATTGAGTATCAGCATAGAGCTAATTTCATAAAGATCTGGTTTGATTTTCAAAGCTTAGACGCTCCAAATCCTTTGTGGAGCTTCAAGATTTTGTATTCCTTGGTCACAGGCAGGATCTTCTCCAAGAAATTCAATAACACAGGTCTGCTTTTTGTTTATCAATCTGCTATGCAAACCTTGTGAGGATCTTTACAATAATACCTGCTCAAGAAGTACCTTGAGTCTTAGCAAAATCAATATGCGCAATAGAAATGATTGTGTTGGTGGAGAGAAGACATTCTCTGATTAATTCTGTCTGACCTTCCCCATCTGCCCGTGAACCACCATAGACAAGTGGTTGGTTGAAATTTGACAAGAGTCTTGCAGTCACTGTGAGTGAGGGGTAAGAGCCTCAGCGAAGTGCATCTTTGCTTGGTTTGGGGAATACTAATAGCTGGTTAAAAAATTCAAGTGATTTATCGCCTCTCCATTATACACTTGACTAAATCATAAAGGGCCCGATTTGGATGTCGGGCGGAAAGCCTTCCAACAGTCTGTTGGAGGCTTTCGGCCCGACATCCAGGGTTTCTCTCCGACCACCGTATTATGATGACTGTGGTTGGGGGGAACCCGCAGGGGATTCCGCTCCTCTTCTGACAGGCTCACCTAGCCCGTCAGAAGAGGAGCAGAATTGCAATCCCTTGAATGACGGTGGAGCCAGCCTTGGCTCCGCCGTTGGGATTGCGATGTCAGTTTCCGACAGTCTTTCCATGTCAGCCTTTTCAACATGGAAAGGCTGTTGCAAAGTGACTTTGGGGGCCCCTAGCAGGGCCCCCATACCCCCTGGCCCTCCGCTATGGGACCTGGGGGCACCCCTAAACATCCCTGCACCGTGTGGCAGGCACCGCATGGTTCCTGCCACACAGTGCAGGGATGTTTAGAAACATCCATATTTCAATGGCAGCTTGTGCTCAGGGCATTTTCCACCCACCGCACAAGCTGCCATTGAAAAATTGATGTTTCCGACCGCCCATAGGGTGGTCACATCCAAATTGTGCGGTTGGAACCTCCAAACTATGGTCGGGCATTTCCAATCCTCAACAGTGTCGGGTGGACGTGAGTCCGCCTGACATCATAATGAGGCCCAAAATGTCAACAAGCCACAATCATTCTTGTTCCAAGTCATAACCAAGCAATCTTAGACAGGGATAAAATAGCTTGTGCCACCTCTTTTCCCATGAGTACCTCAGCCAGAAGTGCCCTTATGTCTCTTGGTGAATTTGTTTGAACAGTTTTTTAGAAAAATTAATACTCGCTTATTGGTGGGACTGTGTATCTTCCACTATAGATAAATATAGAATTAACAAAAGGAGAGTATCTTCTTAGGAGCCTCTACTGTGCTCTTATCTTGAAGTATCCCAATTTTTAAATCCACTCCAGGCTGGCCTTCACACCGCGTCCTGCACTGAATGGGTCATGTTGTCTGTGCTTGATGACTTGAGCGTTGATTGCAATAAAGGTTTAACATCTACTTTGGTCCTGTTGGCTCTAATGACAGCCTTCGACATGGTCAAATTACTGTTGAACAATGTGGAGGCTGCCAGCCTAAGTGGCCTTGCCCTTGTGTGGATTAGATCTTCTTTGAATGATTGCATCCAATCTGTCCATCTGAATCCATTTAGGCCACAGCTCAACAGGTGGAGTGTGGAGTTCCTCATTTGCTCCTCCCTATCACCTCACTTATTAAATATTATTGTATTAGTCCATTAATCCAAGAGTTAGCAAAAATGAATTGCAGAATGTACAACTATGCTGATGACTCCAAATTTACTCAGACTTGATTGTTCCTCTGCCTCTCAGGAAAACCTTCAAATTATCATGCATTTTATTTGGGACTGGATGGGCATTAATGTTTTAAAACTTAATTCAGAAAAAACTGAAATAGTAATATCAAAAAATGAAGTTGACTCCTGGAATAACTTTTATTGGTGTGTCTCCCACCGCTAAATGGGTGTGGCTACCACCGCTAAAAGTCTAGGTGTCATCATAGACTGTGAGCATCCATGAAACCCCAAATAGGAACAGTGATCTCAGCATGTTTTCTTACATTTAGAAAGATTAAAATGATATCCAGGTTCCTCATGCAAGATGCTTTAATCATTGTGGTAATGGCCTTAGTCATTTCATGCATTGATTATGCCAGTTACTTATATACTGGCTAACTGAAACCTCAACTTTACAGATGGCAAATGTTTCAGAATCAGGCAGCAAGACCGATCTTTAAACTAACTAGACGCTGTCATGTAGCTCCCTTGCTGAGCGATTTTCATTGGCTCCATTGGAATAAAGAATCAAATTTAAAGTGTGTTGTATTATTTTTAAAGCATATCAAGAGGAGGGTCTCCAATTTTTAATCAATAGGATTAAAACATTTCAGTCCTTCTTGGGAGCTTCGTTTTTCACCCTTGAACTTATTGGTTGTTCCAAAATACAGCAAGAAACATATGGGTGGGTGCAGTTTTTCTGTACAGGCTCCACTAATCTGCAACTCTCTACCTCGGTCTTTACGTTTCCACACTGATTTTTTAACATTTAGGAAGACTCAGATGAAGCCCTTTTGGAAGAAAGTCAGTGAGAAACTGGAAGCTAGCCAGGAAGTAATAAAACTCGGGCATGACCAGAAGGTCACTCTGGTTGAATGTTATTCTGGTCAAAGAGTGGATGATGGAGCCAGTGGAACCCCAGGCCTTGCAGGACAGGTGGACCAGGAACTTTGAAGTGAAAGAGCGCAAGTCGATTTCAAGACCGCGAGGAACCACTTGAGGGTCCTGAATGTCAAGTGCCATAAGCCCCAGTTTGTGCGGTCGGAGGTAACCATGCTCCTGGTGACTGATGATGAGGTGGAGGAGAGTGAACCTCTCCCTGACCTCCTATCTTCCAAGGAGGAGGATGGGTCAATGGAAGGTGTTGTCCTCTCCCTGACCCTGACCGCTGAGCAACTGAGGGACTGTTGCTACTTGCTGGGGCAGTTTGCCTTTCTTTTCTCATTGACCCGGGCTCACCACTTGATGCACCTGTGATATTGACACTGGGGACAGTATGTTTGTTAGGAACACAATCTACAGGCTGTCTGACGAAGTGAGGGACAGCATCAAGGCAGATGTGTTGAAGATGCCAGAGCTAGGGATGATTGAGCACTCCAACAGCTCTTGGTCCAGTGCCGTTGTTCTGGTCCATAAGGCTGGGTGCCACAACAGAACTCTGGTTCTGTGTGGACTATCAAGGGCTCAAATCAGTCACCAAGACTAAAGCTCACCCAATCCCCCAATCTGATGAGCTCATTGATCAGTTAGGAGCTGCCAAGTTCCTGAGTACATTTGACTTAACATTTCGGGTACTGGCAGATTGCCTTTACTGAAGGGGATAAGGAGAGATCTGTATTCTCCATTCCAGAGGGCCACTTCCAGTTTAGGATGATGCCCTTTGGGTTGAAGAATACACCTGCCACCTTCCAGAGGTTGGTCAGCCAGGTCATGGCTAGGATGGATGCTTTCAGTGCTGTCTATCTAGAAAACATTGTGGTCTTCAGCTCCAGCTGGGAAAACCACCTGTTTCACTTCCAAGAAGTGCTTCAGGACCTGCAGAATGCAGGCCAGATTATCAAGGCCAGTAAGTGCCAGATAGGATAGGGCACTGTGGGCTACTTGAGACACCAAGTTAGTGGGTGAAAGGTGCAGCCCCTCCAGGCCAAAATGCAGAACATACTGGCTTGGGAAACCCTCCAAGACCTAGACTGATTTGATCTCACCCATTAATACAAGACATTTATCAAGGGATATGGCACCATTATTGCCCCCTTGATAGAGGTGACTTCTAGGAAGCAGAGCAGAAAGGTGATTTGGATGGAGGCATGCCAGAAGGCTTTTGACGCCTTGCACAGCACTAGAGCGCAAGATCCCTGACTTCTCTAAGGAATTCATTGTCCAGACTGATGCCTCATTGCATGGCATAGGGTTTGTGCTATCACAATTGAACAAGGAGAGCCTAGACCAACCTGTAGCCTTCATCAGCTGGAGGTTACTTGCCAGGGAACAGAGGTGAAGTGCAATTGAAAGGGAAGTCTTTGCAGTGGTCTGGGCACTGAAGACGTTGAGACCCATGCAATATAATCAATATTTTTCTTTTCATTCTTGAAGTGCCATGTCTCAGTGTATAAGAAGGAGAGGTTCAGCTACAGGATTGTACCTATCTTCCTTTTAAAGATGAGGACCATACGCAAATAGCTAATGTTGAAACTTAGTTGCTGAAGGACCCAGAAGGTGGACTTCACAAAAGAGAAAACCTGGTCTGGTCAGAAACTTGAATTGAATTGAATTGAATTAAAAACTTATATAGCGCAAAAACTGCCACCCTACGGGTATCCTGGCACTTAGATTGAGAATAGCCACTGTAACAGCAGAACCAATTGTCAGTGGAGGAATCTAGTGTTCACTCCTTGGAAATAGCCAAGTTTTCAGACTCTTCCTAAAACATGTCAGTGAACTGGCCTGTCTAAGGTTCTGAGGCAACTCATTCCATAGGCGCACAGCGGCCACACCAAAGGCTCTGCCCCCCATCCTGGATCTCTTAAATCTGGTGGTTGTTATCAGATTTGCACTCGAAGAGCGAAGCTGCCTCCTGGGATTATACCAGGTGAACATCTCCTGCAGGGGAGCTGGACCCAGGTCATGTGCTGCTCTGTATACAATACAGAGGGATTTGAAGCAAATTCTTTCCTTAATAGGCAGCCAATGCAGGTCTCCCAAGGCCAATGCCGTGGAAGACCTGCGCTGTCTATTTAGCACCAGCTTAGCTGCCATGGACTGGACTCTCTGCAACCCCTGCAGAATATATTGCGGTGCTCCCAAATACAGGGAGTTGCAGTAGTCCAATCTGCTCAAAATTATACTCCTCACTACAAGAGATCGAGTATCTTTTGGTAGTAATGGAAGAACCTTCCGTAACATACGTAGCAGGGAGAGACAGACACTAGCAGTTTTATTAGCCTGTGATTCCATTTGGAGGTTATCATCTATCATGACCCCCAAATTACGCACCATTTTAACAGGAGTCAAGGGTTCATCCTCGGGGGTAAGCTTAAACTCCACCGGTAGATGTCGGGACATTCTCGTGGCAGGACAATACACCACCTCTGTTTTCCCCCATTAAACAGTAAGGAATTTTTCCTGAGCCAACCAGCAGTCTGGCGCATACACTCCTGGAAGGTGTCCATAGATACCGCTTGTTTCCCCTCCAGGGAAAACACCAGTTGGGTATCATCGGCGTAGTTGACCAGGTCAATTCCATAAGATTTAATAATGGGGAATAGAGGGCGTAAATAGATATTGAAAAGAACAGGGCTGATCGCCGAGCCCTGCAGCACCCCGTGGTGTACTAGGGACTTGCCAGAGGTGAACGGTGTCATAGACACAGCCTGTTGTCTTCCTGACAAATAAGATTGTAACCACTGCAAGGCACGTCCTTTAACCCCTATACTTTTCAATCTTTCCACTAGCACTGTGTGGCTCACCGTATCGAATGCGGCTGACATGTCCAATAGCACTAGGACAGAGGAATTCCCATTCTCAGCACGCATTCGTAGATTATCCATTACGGTTGCCATGGCGGTCTCAGTGCCGTGTCCTGGGCGGAAGCCAAATTGGTCCCTATCCAGCAAGAAATTATCCTCAAGATAGCATGATAGAATTTTGCTAACTGCCTTTTCTAAAATTTTGATCGGATATGGCAGGAGGGAAATTGGTCTAAAATTTGCTGGAATTGTAGGGTCCAAAGATGGTTTTTTGAGCAAGGGGGTCACCACTGCCTGCTTCCATACCTCTGGAACCTCTCCTTTCTCCAAAGACTGGCAGCAAATCTGTCGTAGCCAAGGGAGGGTTTCTTGCCCAAATATTTTCCAGATTTTATGTGGAAGGGGGTCTAAGGGGGATCCCGAGGACACACTTTGGGCAAGATGATTGAAAGAGTCCTCCGTAGGGACTTGAAAGTATTCCAGGGAGGTGTTTACCTGGGGTTCTACGTCTAACTTCCAGGGTGAATCATCCTGACCACTGGTGTCAGTGGGATGAAGATCTCCAACGATTTTAATTATTTTTTCTTCAAAATAAAAGGCAATCTCATCGCAGAGTTTCTGTGATGCAACCACCTTATTGCTCGTGCAAGCTGGGCTAGAGAGATCCCTAAAAATATTAAAGAGTGCTTTTGTGCTATTTGGTGCCTGCAAAATCGATTTGGCATAAAAATCTGCTTTGGCTCTGGCGATGGACTCCTTGTATTGTGACTGTACTAATTTCAAATCTTTCTTATCTGACTCTAAATAGGCCCTCCTCCATTTTCTCTCAGCCTTTTACATGCTACTCGTAGCTGTTTCAACTCATCATTATACCAGGGAGCAGATGTTTTTTCCTGCTTTTGAGTCGTTTTACTGGGACTATTGAATCAAGGGTTCCAGCTATATAATTGCAGTAAGTTTGATAATTTTCACCTACAGATACAGAAGAAGCCAAAAGATTCTGATTCGGAAAGGTCGGGTATGTCCTATTTTTCACTAACTTAGCCCATTCTCTTCCCTTTCGATAAATCTTGCTGCTTGAAACATACTCCTTGCTCTGTGTACCTACCTCCCATCATAAAATCATTATAGTACATTTAATACTTCATTATTGTAAAAATAGTACACCAAAAAGAGCCCTGGTGTACGGAAACTTTCCACATATTTGTCCCTTATAAATATGTCAAAATAACTGTGAGAGTGCTAGGAACAACCTACTAGGTGTGCCTTTATCTTATTGGTGACAATGAGTAAGTTAATAAAGGAGATCCTAGCTGATCAAATAATCAAGGCCTGGGAGCTAATTCAAATATTAAAATGCTAAGTCAGAAAAAAACATCTAGCACACGATTAGCTGTTTACAGATGTTTAGATTAAGGGGCCGATTATGATGTCAGTCAGAAAGCCTCCAACCGCAGGTCAGAGGCTTTCCGAACAACATCAACGGTTTCAATTCTGACCACCTAATTTCAATCTAGGCGGTCAGAATTGAAATCGGCCGGTCATTACGGCTGGCTTCCAACAGGTTCAAGGAGCCTTTGGACAGTCTAAACCGGCACGTAATCCCTATGCGACAGCGTTTCCGCCGCTGGGATTACGATGTCGGTTTCCAACAGGCTTTCCATGTCAGACTTTCCGACATGGAAAGCTTGTCGGAAAGCAGCTTTGGGGGACCCTAGAAGGGCCCCCTTCTTTCTGCGGCCTCTGGTTGGGGACCGAGGGTGTTAATCCTCAAGGTGCCTGCCACACTGTGCAGGGATTAACACAATCTCCCATTTCTCCATGGGAACTTGTGCTATGGCCAGTTTACGGCCCCAGCACAAGCTCCCATAGAGAAATGGGAGTATGCGACCGCACCATGTGTGATCGCATAGTAATAATGCGGTCGGGATCGCCGAGCGGAGGTCGGTCCCAAATCTGCAATGATGTCGGTCGGAGGCAACTCCGACCGTCATCATAATCAGGGCCTAAATATTTTGGTTCCTCATTGAGGTGTGATATCTTGTCAAATGTTCATCACAGAGGAAATAATCAAACAAAGAATCATCTTTCCATCATTGGAGTGAAGTGGTGCCATTTTCATTGATAACATGCATCAGCAGTCATGTGTTTCGCTCTCTGTGCTTATACTTATAGGCTTTCTCAAGGCTGTATTTGTGGTATAATGATTTAATTACAATGTTTTATATCAAAATAGAATATTAAGATAAGATTTATTTAAAATTACATTAGATGTAAAAGGTGTCTAGGCATGTGTGCCAGTGCACAGCAATCAATTACACTGCAAAACCTAAATATAAAATAAGCATAGTTGAGTCAAAGGTGAGTAGGGGAAAACAGTCAGTCAAAATGATGTGATAATAATATTCATCAATTGGTGTAGAGGTCTTGTATCTCAATAAGCACTGAAAATATTATTAATTTAATGTTTATAATTCTGTATACAGCTAATGTTGTACTGGCTGTTTTTTCCTGATTTGGCAATTCTGATATGTGTTAGCTACCAATCCTTGCTTATTTTATCAGCTGAGATCTCCTTAATTTACTTCTTCACTTGTTATTTTAAATATATATCCACTTCTTTGAGCCCTGGCAGAATATAGACACATTGGGCCTGATTCACAAAGGTAACTTACACTTTTGAGTAATTTCCATGCTTGAGTAAGTGAACTTCTTTTTGTTTATTCACAAAAACCGAGCATAAATTACAACTAAAAAAAGATGTAAGTCTAGCACCACACATGGCCAACCACTGGTACGACAACACCCTCCCATAGAAAATAATGGGCGTATGAAATTAAAATAAAATGGCATAAGAAATATTCTTACATTAAATTACAATATTGAAAATAGTTAAAATAAAATAAATATAATTTAATGGCAAGAAAGATTATAATTTCCTTTCTGTTTTTTAACTGCCTCTATGTGGACTTTTAAAGTAATGCAAACTGTCCACATAAACTTCTTCAGTACTACATAGACCTGCCTTTATAATTTCACTGTCTGTCTGACGAGAAACAGAGATACTATAGTTATTGATTTCTCTGTTTCGTTTGATCAATGTAAGCTTTTGATTAATTTAAAGGAGGTATAATGACTAGGTCCATAAAGTGTGCAAAAATATACACACAGGTAAAAATATACATCTGTTAATAATTGAGTTCATGCTAATGTATATTTTTAAGTCTTGGCCCTGTCTATTTGTGATATTTCTGTAATTACATTTTTGCATGCCTAATGCATCATCCAAATATTAAGCATAAATATGGTTAAATCGAACTTTCAAATTTGTCTTTGCATGCAACAATTTAGCATATTTTGTTCCCCTTGCACCACTTAGTACTTTCTATCATTGAATTATTTGTTTTTGCAATGCTTCATGTTTAGCCTTTTTCTGTATGTACTCCTTTGTTAAATTTTGTCATGTCCTATTACGTTACTAACATTCCTTATTGCACAAATGTTGAATGTTTCTTCTAAAACCTTTCGTGCACCACTTACTTTAGCGTTCTGTTTACAAGGGGAGATGGAAGTCAGCAATGGTTGTGAAGATTAACGTGAAGCGCGTTATCTTTCGTAGCAGCTGTAAAATTTCTAAAATCCTATTGCTTGCACCAGACAAAATAAACAGCCCAAATACCCAGGATTCATATTTCGGAGTGCCAGTTTATCTGCAATGAACAAATAACAACTTTCCTCTTGAGTGGTGGTAAAATATATTAAAGTAAAAAAAACACGGGAAAAACATTTGCATGTTCTAATCCGACTCTCACAGGACAGCTTCATTAGTAGATGGAAAGTAAATCTCTGCTGTGTGAAAGCACACTTGAATAAAGCAACTAAAATGACCACTTCTTGGTTTTAACCAAAGGTCAGAAAAACACAAAGTTTACTGTGAGGAACTGGGTTCTTGTTGCAGTACCCCCACATGCTTTTTTGCCTGTTTTTTTATGCAACTTTGACTGAGGTGTACTGCGTCCCTGCTAAGCAGGTTCCCAGTACCAGCGTTCTGTCCTTAAAATCGTACCACAATTGGCACAACTTCAGCAACCCCTATTGGTCCCTAGTAAACCCCTACCCCTGGTACCTAGGGGATTGGGACTGAAGAGGGTCCACTGGGGCTGCAGCACAAATTGTGCCACTCCAGAGGCCCCTCATCAAGACCATGCAAACTGCCATTGCAGGCTGCGTGTCTTGGTACAGAGAAAACCAGGGCGTGGACATGGCACACAGTCCTGTGTGCCAGGACCCCATACACTGCTTGAGGTATAGGTAAGTCACCCCTACTGCAGGCCTTATAGCCCTAAGGCAGGGTGCATTATATCCCATGTGTGGACATATCTGCATGATCAGGTATGACCCTACAATATCTGAGCCATTCTTGTTTATTGTAAGTGGACAGGGAAGCCATAGAGAGTATATGGGCTGGATACTTGTCATTGCGAGTTTCTATTCCCATGATGGCTTCACTGTACCCTAAGATGTTTAGTACCAAACATCTCACCTTAATAAATCCTCACTAATGTCGGTGTTGGATTTATTAATAGATGCACACAGGAGACCCTTCAGAGGGTCCCCTGAAAACCTACCAAGCACTGGTGTGGTCTCTGACTAGTCTTAGCCAGCCTACCACCACCAGATATGTTTCTGACCTCATGGGGTGAGGGCCTGTGCTCCAAGAGGCCAGGAACAAAGCCTGCTCTAGGCGGAGGTGCTTCACACCTCCCCCAGGACAGGATGGCCTTCCAAGACGGGAAGCTTCAAAGGCGAATTCACTTATGAAATGCGACCCAGGTAGCTCCAGCTAGTGGAGTATGCCAACCATCCTTTACTGCTTCACATTTGGCGGGAGGTTAGGTGGGAAAATTAGGTAAATTAGGAGGTGGATCCCCATTCAGCCAGCACCACCCCTAAGGTGGGGTAGGTGATGTGGAGCCCACTTTTCATTTCCTTCCATCTTGGTTAGAGGGGGAATTAGCTAATTAGGGTCAAGGTAGTGCCCCTTCCCAGAGGAAGAGGTCACCTAGATGGTGTAGACACCCTAAAGGTAGGTAGCATATTGGCTACTACCTTTTATCTCATTAACACCCCTAAATTTAGTATTTAGGTGGCATCCCTGGACCCTGAACTCAGATTCGATGGACCTAAGAAGAGCAACGACAAAGAAGAGCTGCTGACTCAAGGACCGAAGACCTGCTGCAGAAAATTGGCGCCAAACCCTGCTGGCTGTTTCCAGAACTCAACAATCGTGGTGTGCTGTCCCGTCCTGCAACTGTGAGGCCTCCAAAAACCCTGGAGGACCTCCAGCCTTCGAGAAATTGCAGAGAACCTCCCTTGGAGTAGAGGAGCTACTCCCCTGCAGCCTGCAGGCACCAAACCGCGAAGTCCGGTTTACCGATCTGCTTCTCTCCAGCGACTCCAACGCAGCACCCAAGCAATAAGAGATACATCAGCTTCAAAGGGTCAGATCTATTCCCCATCCAAGTAAAAGGACACCAGGACCTCCCGGAGCCATGCCGTACCAACACTGGGGGTGCCGACCCCCTGCATCAAAGAACGACATAGGAAACAGACACCCCTCAAGGGACTTCGAGACCCCTGAGACCCGCTCCACGAGTGGCTAGCTGTTCTGGAATCGCCTCTGCAACCTGCCTGCCCCTGACGGCAAGGAACATCTCGATGCATGATGTTTGGCTACATTAACTGCTTCGCACCTAGCTCGCCCGGCATGGGTAACGACAAACCAGCTTTGCTCCCATTGTCCTGAGACCCTTGCGGCCTGCTCCCTTGAGTGGACCCCCCGGACTTACCTTAAAGTCCAGCTGTGCAGGGTGATTTCAGGTGGCCACCTTCTTCACAGCACCTGCTACCAACGACCTCAGCACCCTGCTCCTAGTCGAATCTCGGATGCTACCAAACCTCTGCTGCTGGAACTTTAGACCTGACCTTGCTACTCACCCAAATCCAGAAGGTGAACCTCTAGATCCCACTGTGTGATTTTCTATGCTTTTTCCTCTTTTCTCCCATTATCTTCTGTTGTGCGTAAAAGCGCACAACAGTGAAGTTTAAAAATTCATAACTTAAAAAGTACTTACCTTCGAACAAAATCCTTGGTCTGAAAAACTACAAAAAAAACCAAGGTTTTTTTCCAAATTGGTCTCGGATTTATTCTTGAGTGTGCGTCTCATTTATTGCCTCTGTGAGTACAACAAATGCTTAGTACTACCCTCTGATAAGCCTAACTGCTCACCCACACCACCACAAATAGAGTGTTAGTATTAACTATTTTTGCCTCAGTAAACCAATCTGGGTCTCACAAGAGTCTCTGCACAGTGTATTTCATTTTAGTGCACTATATAGAGAGCCAGCCTCCTTCATTTACATTTTAGAATACGTCTAAAGGAACAAACAAGCCCTTTCTCATATAATAGAGCATTTATGTGTAACAGAAAAAGCTAGTTTTATGTCCTGCCCATTTGTTAGGCACTCTCAAGTCCAGTGTGAGGAAGCCACTGGCCTGATGAGACTGAAACTGAATATGGTGGTTACATACTCCCACACTCCACTAGCTACAAAAGAGTAAAGCATATGATTTGCTGAAGCACCCTACCCTCACCTTTTTGGCACCTTGCATAATCACAAGGCTTAAATCTGCAAGAGGTGCTGTTAAGTGGTGTTATGCCATTTCATGTTGTGCCTTGTTATAGCATGCCATATTTTGTTATGTTACAATGTTTTTATGTGGTGAAACATCCACAAGTTTCAATGGCCTCTTGGTGGTGTCTTGTGTTCATTAACTAAGTGAGGGGTTGCACCAAAATGGAAGGCAATCCTCTTGGGGAAATAGGTCTTTTCTCCTCAGCTGTAGCTCAAGTATGTAGTTCTGCAGCTGCTTTAGATTGTGCTGCCTTGTTCTGAGAGTGCTTGTCTTTAATAGACTAATGCATGGTTCTTGACCCACCTTCTCTTTCAGGATGTGTGGGTAGTTGTTAGTCTGCTCTCATTATGTATTTGCTTCGTATGCACTTACTGCTAGAATCTGGGTTATCGCTCTGAGGGGCAAGGGTTTTTTGGGGGGCGATCAGGAGTGGACTAGTGACAGGTCGCCAGCCTGTGTGTGTGCAAACGGAGATGTGTGTTCTTTGTCTTTGATAATATGGTGTGCCTAATATGTCAGTTTCTTCCTGTTCCAGACAGCCAGTAGTTCATTTGTAAAAAAAGAGATGCCAGGGCCCAATTTAGTTAGAAGCCCCTGAGGCTCTCATCATCCACGGCCAATGCTAGAGCTTCCAAACGCCAGTCACAGCACTTACTACTATCACATTGATACAAGCGTGACATTTTGCACTATTCCAATCCACCTCAAACTGTAAGAATGGACTAGACACACTGGTTCATTATGTCGTTTAACCATACGAACTGTGAAACTCTTTGCTTGTCTTAAAAAAAGTTAGAACACACCACCATGTGGTGGACTGTCTTAATAAACTGCCATTGTCTGTAAATAAGTGCCTATGCCGAGCACCGACAAACACCTGCACAAATTAACCACTGTAGCCAGTACAATCACTGATGTATGTTTTTGAGTTGGGTAGAAGTATTGTCTTCCCTGAGAGGCATTGGGTAGCATGTCTTGTGACCAATCAGTCATACATTGAGGTTTTTGCGGTTCCAGTATGGCACCCTCAGTGTGGATTTGCCATCTAAATGACATTCTTCCTTTCTTGTCAGTATGTAAAGTATTGTTTTCTCACAGTGATGAGTGCCATGGAGGCATAAAATGTGAAGTGAAATAATTTGATACAGTGTAATTAGGCCTGTTGAAGTATTCTGTAGTGTTGCATGGTGTGTGTGCATAATGTTATTTATCTAGTACATGGTAATGTGTGTATTGTGGCATGACGACAAGCAGTATCATAGGATTTAGTATGGTTTGACATGCTGTAATTTTGGATGGAATGTTGTGCTAAGTGGAAGTTAGTTGAAAAGGGGTTGTCGTTAAATGGCATGGTTTTATCTGGTAAGCATGGTATAGTTTAGTATGGCGTACTGAAATGCAGCTTGGTGCAGTGGGGTGAGGTGTGGCATTGGATATTGTAGACGTGTGGTTAGATGCATAGTGATGCCATACAGTGCAGTGTCGTGCCATATCATATGGCTTGGTGGAACTGATTTGGTACGGTGAGGTGAGTGGTACACAATTGTGTAATAGTGCATTGTCTGGTATGGTATGGTATGGTTTGGTATGGTATGATATGGTTTGGTATGGTATGGTATGGTATGGTATGGTATGGTATGGTATGGTGGTGTGAAGTTATATATGATAACGGTTTGAGTTTGATTGAGTGGTAGTAACTGGTGTGGGGTTGTAGAATTTGGATTGGGTGTTTGCTGAATAGTAACATGTGGCATTGGATGGTTTTACACGTGATGAGGATTCTAATGTGTAATGTAATGTGGTGTGGTGAGGGTGGAGCAGTAGGCAGTGTAAACTGAATGGATCCTGGAAAGTGTGGTGTGGTTTATTAAGGTGGGTAGTGGTTGTTTGATGTGTGCTGTAATTTGATATTATGTAATGAGGTGTGGGATGATATATATTGCTTGCTGTAATATGACATATTATGGAGTCATATAGTAGAGTCTTGCAGTGGGTGGAGTGGCTTGATACCAGATTTATCAACACTTTGTCCATGTGCAAAGTCACAAAAAGTGAAGTAATCCAGTGCAAAGTGCTGACTACTTATTTACTTTTCAGATCAAAACTTGTTTTGCCCTGGAAGGTTGCCTAAAAGTAATGCAAAGCAGTGCTTTGTTCTAGTTTACATCAAGGGGCATCTTAAGAGTGATACATGGGTGTTCCCATGCACCCACTCATGGTTTTGACACAAAACCCTTATTACTAATACTTGTAGGCAGGGCTTTGCGCTAAAAAATTGCACTTCCTCCATGCAGGCACAAAGAAGGGGAAAACATTTCTTTTCTACAAACTTTTCAAACTTGCCATATGTGCTGGACTGTAAAGCAGACATACAAACTGGAAAACCTTTGACTACAAAGCCAAAAAGTGTGACAGCACTTGGAAAGAAAGCAGCAGTGCCACATCGTCATAGATGTGGCACTAATCTGTTTTCTCCATTTGATACAATGGAGCACAGCAACTTTGGTTGCTGCCTTGTGTTGCATGAAAAATAGGTTTGCCCCTCGATGTATTTTGGGTGAACTATCAAATGGTATGGTGTAGTGTGCTATGGTGTGCTCTGGTGAAAAATGTGTGATATTGTATGTAATGGTTTGTTGCGGGCCATAGTATTGGTGTGCTCTATGATGGTGGTGTTTCTTGACAAGTTGTGACAAGGTGAGATATGGTTTGCACTTGTGTAATGCGATAGGATGTAAGCTTGCAGAAAACAGCGCACACAATGCAACATTGTTAAGCGGCAATGGGAATTATCTGGTGGCTGAGAATACTGTGGTGCCCCCCGCAAACAAACCTAATTAAATGAGCACCCACCCATGCTCTGCCTCCAGACTCCACCTGCAGTATACTCCCTCACTGAATTAAAATCTGCAAAAGAATATAGCATTTTACAAGTCAAACCGGTGTGGTTTTTTGGGAAACGTGGCTAAATATCAATGTAATCTATCCAAAAATGGAGAAAGTCCACAGAAGACCCTTTGGTGGGATGCAGTACAGTGTTGCCTTCCGATGTAGGTTTTGGTGGATGCTGTACTAGAGAGCTAGCATTGATCACTATGCCAAGCAGAAAAATCAGCATAAAGGTGAGGTTTACCAGGCAGTGAGGTTGAGGCATTTTCTTTTACAATCCCTCATCACCTGCCATTGCAACACTGATGGAAAATGTATTGCATATTATAGATAAAAGAATTTAATGTCAAGATAAATAACATTATAAAAATAATAGGAATTTATAACCTAAGCGCAACAGAAATAACTGTTTAAATGGACTTAAAATGTAGGTTTACTTTAAGCGGTCATGAAATGTATGACAGTCGTACAGTGTTCAAGAAAGTATCAAAGTCTGGATAATGGTGCACGACAGATCAGTTGAAGTTGAGTGTGAGACACTCCAAAGGTTAGAGCCACGCCAAATCTTTCAGTTGTATATAATATGGGTGCCAACCTTTGTCTGAGAAGTTCCTAAAAAAGGGGTATCATGTTGCGCCTGACAAGATTACTTAACTTTTTTCTAATTCTTGCAGGGGAAATGGTTTCTGGGGTTTACATATTCCAGCTTCAACATAACACAAGGGCTACAGCACTGATCCTATTGTCCTTAGGATACCTTCATTTGAGACAGAATGCATGGTCTCAACTGCTTGACTGAAGTTAGCACAGTGTTACATGACCTGTCCTTGCAGGAACATTGACAAGTTTTTTCACCTCGTACTCCTGTTTGAGCCTTCAATTTGTGTCCTGCCTGAACATGGGGGCGGGGATAGGAAGTTGCATGGGTAAAGGGCACCCTCAAGCTAGTATTGGTTTTCATTGCATCACAGCTTAAGCCATGCAGTAAAAATATCAGTCTCAAATATATCAGACTGATATATTTAAAAGTTGCTCCTCTGGAGCAACTCAAATTTAGCCTTCTCGCTGAGGACCAATTCCCAGATTTAGTCTTCTCTGTATGTTTTGCTAACACATTTCACCTTACATCTTCAGATGCCTCTGTATTGCTTTCTTGCTTTTACAGTTTGTTTCTTCTTTGTACTTGGAGGAGGAAATTCTTTGAGTGGTGCATGATAGCAAATTCTCTGGATCGGCAATGGACAGTGCACCACTGAATGATCTCAGGATGGAGAGAGATCTGGTTAAAACTGCAGCTCTTATGTTGGATTTCTGTGTAGCCTTCGAAAAATTGGATCATTCCGTTATCATCATCTGGCTATCTGTAATACAGTTCCCACGAATTAAGTAGCACTGTGTATCCGGACAACATAGCCATCAGAATATGGCAACTTATTTCACACATATCATCAAAAGAATGTTGTCCCAATTCCTAGCTAGCTCACAGTGCTCCATCTTAACCCCTAACCTTACTAGGGTACCAGATGGTATCTGCAACCTCAGAAAATGACTGCTCTAATTCTCCAAGGAAATCATGGAAACAGATCTACCCTTTCATTGTTGCTCAGGCATGCCCAAGGGGGACACAAGAAAAGGATAAACAGTTCAACCATTACAACATTCTTGTGTGATTGTATGATTATATTTATACTCCTATCTAATATTACCTACACTAGCGAGAGCATAGTGGGAGTACCCTCGGCCAGATCTATTGGAACAACCCAACCCCCATACCGGTAAATGATATCAGGAAGCTGATCTGGTGCAGAGCAGGCTATCGTCCTTTGCACAATGAATTTTAGAGTCAGCAGGGTTGCATCTCAGTAACAGTGCACTGCGTTCCAGGATAATCCCAGCTGAATTGCTCCTCTGCAGAATTGGGCTCAGAGGCGGTTTATATAATAAAAGCACTGTTCCAATCATATTGTGTCAAAGGTGCAGCACTGATGGGATTGTTTGTCTTGAGACTCAGAGCTGTCTCCAACTGGACAACTAAATGCAAGTGCATCGCGTTCAAGGTACGGGCACAATGATCTAATGCTTACTAAGAAATGTGCTGCATGAAGAACAATTTCTAAGTATGTTATCGTGTAAGAGGAAGGCATGTAAAAAGTCACCATTACAAAAAGATGTTAAGTTTAAATATGTAGTTTAAAATGAAGACTTGTCCGCGGGCCCTGTTGAACCTTACAGCACCCAGTCCTTGGCCAGAGGGAGAGTTCGCTTCAACCTAAAAACTGAAAAGCTAGAAAGCTAGTCTAAAAAATCAAACTAGAAATATAAACCTAATTATTATAAAATGAATATAAAATGCACTTTAATATTAAAAGCAATTTAAAGCCATAATGCATTACGAATGGCAATTAAAAGCATGCAATTGTTAAAAACGAATAAGAGGTCAATTTGAAAGTGCTGAATTTAAATCTAGGAGGCTCCAGAATGCTTTCCTTGTGCATAGAGGCAATAGGATCGAGAGAGGAACTCACATCCACAGACAATGTTCCACAGTGGTCCAGACTGCAAGTTTCAAAGAACAAGCATGGTCATATCCAGCCCAATCAGCGGATGCTGATGGTGTGCCAGCCGGCAGAGTAACCACAGTGGAGGAGCCAGAATCCAGGAAACAGGAGCTGAAGCTTCCAGGAATGGCTCATAGTAAGCATCCTGTAGCAACGGTAGTCTCATAGGACAGCACTGAAGATGAGCCCCTAACTGGCGCACCTGCAAGTCCATATCCATAGATTGAACCAGTTGCATTGCAAGACATAGATCCAGTGCACACTCAGAAGTGCACAAAGGACAGCGGAACACGAGCTGTGCGCAGTGTAACCATATAGGTCTAAAGGACAAAGACCAATCATTCCTGAAGTAAAGGTACTCCAAAGTACTGTATCATACAGTCACGACACAGCAGGACGTGTGGTAGCTCCATCACCATTTGGCCTAGAGGTGGAGCATCCATTACCGAGCAACAAAAATAGGACCAAAACCCCAGCAATCAGGAATAACACTAGCAGTATACCTCCAAATACACTGGAAACCAAAGAGTGTATAAAGGACAGAATCACTCTGAATACATTCTGGAACATGCTGCCAAAGCCAGACTCATTCACTTTAAAAAGTGTACCACTCCTGCTGAATTTGAAGCATTAAATATGCGGTGCACAAGTTCACCAAAATGTAGTGGCAGATTTGTGCGCAGAAGCGGTTGTATTTCAGAAGAAGACTTTGCAACTTGGAGATCAAACGTCTCTTTAACAGACGTTAGTGCAACATCCTTTTGAAACAATAAGGCTTTCAGTTGACTTAACTTATCAAAGTTAATATTAAAAATAGCAATTGAAGGCCATATGGTAACTTCCCTAACTGTGTGGGAAGGTGGGAACAACATAATATTACAACAGGTCACAACCCTGGAAACCGTCACCATACACGGTATTCCCAGTTTCATCCCAAAACCACCTTGGTCGTTCAGAATCAAATAGTTTCCATTTGAAAGTAATCTGAATGCTGTCTGAATTAAAGCACCAGAGATGCCCTTCAGATAACAAGCCAACTTGACCATGGACACATTGCACGCGCCATGACGCCTTACCACTTTACAGACTAATGACTGGCCAAAGGAAGTTTCACTGAGAAAGACTTCAGTTTCTCCACTCAGACACCTGTAATCGAAGGGGAAGAACCCAGGTTTCTTGAGCATATCTCTACCGTAACGCCTCATATCTGCCTACTTAAAAGTGTTTCAAATAAGATGCAGAAATGTAACGTTGAAATTGATAATTAAATTAATCCATGTATCAGCCATACGGCTGATGGTATTTCAGCTAATGTGAAGGTCAATTTTTCTAAATGCTCTATACTTAATATTGTGTAAGTCGCATCTTTTTTCGCCATTACTCTTTGTGTGCATGTTAAATTATACGGCAGAAACAAATCAGCTGCATTCAGATATTTCAATGGCACTCAATTTGATTTTAAAATCTGCAATGTCCAACTCAATTGCATAATCGATCTCAGCTGACTTTGTCCATGCTGGAGGAGAGACATGTCATTTTGTATTATATCAAATGCAGATGATTTAATATTATTCAGAGAATAATTGCGAGCTGACAATGTGGCCATTCCATTATCCACAACAGCTAAAGCCTTTTCCAAATTAGCCATATCAATTTCTCTCAAAATTTCAGCAGCTTCCTGTTGGGAACCTTTCAAAATTTCACAGTATATGGCGTATAGAAAACATTTAGAACATGGTGATCTAGGACCCAGCAAGAAATCTTGTAAATCCTTGCATCAGGAAGGAGATAAATGTTCCTTATCTGCAGATAAACTGGAATGTTGCAACCATTGTTGGCATAACTTTCCTATACTTTAAGTAGTAACCACTCCTGAGAGTGGTGTCTGCACATATCGGGGTTCTGGTCTGCTTCCTTTAAAACCTGTTGTGGTGTTTAAAAAACATGCATGACAACCAATTTTAAGAATCCAGCCAGGAGTAGCTGGTTGCTCCTTCACTTCTTCAGTGGCAGAACGTTTAGTAGTTTTATTTGAGTGCTCAACTCTGAAGTCTGAAACATTCATTGGTGTCAAAAGGTGTATCGACCACCACTGTGCCAGGATTATCAAGGCCTGGAACGTGCATCGGGATGCTAAACAGGTCCTCGTAGGGGATCCGGACGCCCATGGGTCTTCTAGACAAATAATTGAAAGCTCTCTGGATTCTGTTGGACCCAACTACAACCTGAATCTAATACCCTAGCTGTAAATTACTGCTTTACGTCACGGTTTCTGCTTTCCACTATTGAATTTCCCTCAGGATGATAGGCGGAGGAATAATGCACAGCAACACCCAGGGTTCGCATTGTATCCCGTAAAGCCCTAGAGACAAACTCTGGACCCTGGTCCGAATGAAATGCAACTACTGCATGTGTCCCAATAAAGGCTTGCAAATCTTTTATAACAATTCAAGCATCAGCTGATCACTGTGGCCATACCCACAGAAATCTAGAACATGAATCCACTGCCAATAGAATACATTTTAATTAACTATCTAAATTTAGAGGGCTACAGTGTTCAAGATAGACACAAGTCAATGGCGTGTTGGAAACTAAGAGAGGTGTTTGCGGATGGTGAGCTGCTGTGGAACTTTTAATTTGCTGCCACATGTCAACAACCGAGGACATATTGTTGAGTATGTTTGTAGAGACCATGCCATTAATAGCGTTCCTGTAATAAGGAAACTGTAGCAGCCACACCTGCATGGGCAGA
This sequence comes from Calotriton arnoldi, assembly GCA_963921515.1. Classification (NCBI taxonomy): domain Eukaryota; kingdom Metazoa; phylum Chordata; class Amphibia; order Caudata; family Salamandridae; genus Calotriton; species Calotriton arnoldi. The sequence goes on along the minus strand of CAWUFW010000529.1, from coordinate 2,207,836 downwards.
TGCTAACCCCTCATGATCAGATATATTAATTCTAGCCTGCGGTCTTGATTTGGTATCACTAATCCCCCACTTTGAGAATGCAAGCATATGGTATGTGTTGGGCACTCAGTAGATAGGAGCATTTTGCTGGAAACCATTTAGGTAATGACGTGCCACTGTGTGAATCATTGACAGCAACCATGATGTCACCATCCACTCAGGTCTGAATGAGAAGTTACAGCTAATACAGCAGTCTGGAATGCTGCTCTTTTGGGTTCATCAGCCAGTGAATTCCCTACAATATGTATTCCAAAACGTCGGTGACACAGTGTATGAATTGCATGAGCCCGTGGCAAACATTCTTTAAGATGTGCCACCTTTCCCCAAAGCAACTTATGCTTGATGGTGTTCCCTTTTTAATCTCTGAATCCATTCAAGTGTCAATAATGTAAATGCTTATTAAAAGACTAGACACAGTAATACAAATCAAATACTATGAGTGTGGGAAATTCAGGATCTGTGCTCTCTAATGCAGGAATTAAAGCTTTGAGTTAAACCAGCTGAGCGGTACAATCCCCTAGAGATTGTATGTACGTTTTTTGAGGATGCAATTCTCTATTCCCCATGACAACTCATACTATGCCACATGCTGCTGGATATTGCTGTTTGGTTCCAACAGCAGGCTCTGCTGAACCACCAGTATAGACGATATAGTCATACTGATCAAGAGGCACAATGTCACTGGGCACAGGGTATTCTTGTTCATATTGGAGGAATTCTTGTGTTTGTAAAGTGGGATCAAAGACATAGTCAACATCAGTACCTTTCACGGAGATGACCCACTCTATCCGTCTTGGATGTAAGGCTTTGGCTTTAGGAACATGGGCCTTTGAGACAGCCTCTAATGCTGGAATGGGAGGAACCACAAATATGTGTTTTCCCTGAGCCAATGGTCTTTCTTTTATAACAGCTGTCTGAAATGCAGTCAGTATTTTTCTGTAAGTGCAAAATGCATTTCAGCATTTGATTATAAATGTGATTTATATGCAATCGGTACAGTATCACCTTCATTGAAAGTGACGTATGTATAGCCAGTGGATCACGCAATGATGTGGATCACTAAGTTTGTTGTGTTGACATGAGCGTGTCAGTGTCTAGATGCATGCAAAAAGAACAATTGATGGACAGAATGCAGATAAATGTCATACATTCACCCCAATACAGAGATCTGGGCCTAAATCCATCGTTTTTTTGCTCCCCGTGCCATTCCAGTTTGAACCCAGCCATATGCTAATCAGTCTTGACCCTGCGCCCAATGGGAACAGTCCAGCCCGAACTGCCAAGCATCCTAGGACCAGTTTCGGGGTTTCACCCCTCATCAGCCAGGATAGCTTGACTCCAGTGTCATGGACAGCATGGGCTCAGTATAGTATCCTACGCCGACGACATCCAGCTCATCCTCTCCCTCACGAAGAACCCCGAAGACACCAGACTCAGCTTCCAGGAAGGAATGAAAGACGTCTCAGCCTGGATGAGCAACAGTTGCCTAAAGCTCAACTCGAAGAAGACAGAGGTCCTCGTCCTTGGACCCTCCCCCACAGCCTGGGACAACACCTGGTGGCCCTTCGCCCTCGGAAACCCACCCACCCCGACGGGCCATGCCTGGAACCTCGACATCATTCTAGACTCCTCCCTCACCATGACTCGCCAGATCAACGCTGTTGCCTCCACCTGCTTCAACTCCCTCCGCATCCTCTGCAAGACCTTCAAGTGGATCCCCCCGAAGTCAGAAAGACCATCACACACGCACTTATAACCAGCAGACTTGCCTACGGGAACGCCCTCTACGCTGGAATCAACAAATCCCTGCTACACAAACTCCAGACCATCCAGAACACCGCAGCCAGACTCGTCCTCGGAACCCCACGACATGAGCACATGACCCAGCACTTGCAAGACCTCCACTGGCTCCCCATCTAGAAGAGAGTGACTTTCAAGCTACTCACCCACGCGTACAAATCCCTCCACAACATCGGACCCAAATACCTCAACAAAAGAGTCTCATTCCACGTACCCAAAAGAAACCTCCGCTCTGCCGACCGCGCCCTAGCAGAGACCCCGCGCATCTGCAGAACTAGAGCAGGCAGAAGAGCCTTCTCCTACGTCGCGGCCAAGGCCTGGAACGAGCTCCCAGTGAACATCAGATGCTCCCCTACCCTGCACACCTTCAGGACGAGCCTCAAGACCTGGCTTTTCAGCTGATCCAGAGCTGCTCCCCCCCCCTTCCCCAGCGCCTTGAGACCCCCACGGGTGAGTAGTGCACTCTAAAAGCCCCTGATTTATAGATTGATTGAATGTGGTTAAATCCCTGATTTCAGGTGCGAGGGTTTGGCAGAAAAAGCCATTTGAAATGTCCAAAGTAGTTTTGTATTTTTTAGTACTATATTGTTCATTAGTGCCGAACTGTGTGAATTTTGTATTGCAAAAGTGTGTGTATGACTGTTTAAATGTCTTTGGTCTAAGACTAGACAGTATGAATGATCTGGTTTCGCTACAGGGAACAAAGGATTGTTCATTGGTGAAATGCAAGGCTCAATCACGCCTTGATATTCTAGTTGTGTTAGAATTTCTCTAAATGGCATTTAGCTTCATGCTTAATTGGATATTATGGTTGCACTTGCGGGCTGGACCTTATAGGTATTACGTGATAATGTGAGTCTTTAGCCCAGCTTATATGATGTGGTAATGCCGGGGTTTGTGCAAGAGCCCCCTCTGTGACATACGCTTGTTTGACAACTTCAGGAACAAGGACTGAAAAAGACAGCATTAGTATATCTGCCACTTGTGGGACTTTCCAAACAAACTCAGGTGGCCAATCCACTTCAGCCAAGAAAATGTCATAAGTGTTGGTTACATTTTCCCAAACAATTACTTTAGTAGTACATGGTATGTCACTGTTAGACTTGGCATCTTTGGCGTGGTTTCCCCTGACTTTTTGCCTCTACCTCCTGTATTTTTGATGCTGTGCTGGATTTCTTTTTTGCTGGCTTAGATGCTTTGGGCACTTTGCCACTGCTGATCAGTGTCAAAGTGCAAGTGCTCCCTGTGTAAATTGTTATTATGATTGGCATATTTAATTTACTGTTCAGTCCCTAGTAGAGTGTGCCAGGGCTGGTAAATCAAATACTACTAGTGGGCCTGCAGCACTGATTGTGCCACCCACATGAGTAGTCCTGAAACGTTAACTCAGACTTGCCACCGCAGTGTCTGTTTGCAGTTGTTAACTGCCATGTCGACTTGGCAAGTGCACCCACTTGCCAGGCCCTAACCTTCCCTTTTCTTAGATGTCAGTCACCCCTAAGGTAGGCTCAAGGTACCCCTGTGGGCAGGGTCGGTGTATGTGAAAGGTAGGACATGCCCTGATGTGTGTGGCATGTCCTGATAGTGAAATACTGCCAATTTCGTTTTTCACTATTGTAAGGCTATCTGTCCCCATAGGAAAGCATGGGAGTTCATTTATAACATCTTATAAATATAACTTACCATTGGGACCAGATAGGAAAATAAAGTTTAGTATGCCTGAACTCAGAATCTAAAGATGCATCTTTTAGGAAAGGTGATTTTTACATTCAGAGTTTGAAAATACCACTTTTAGAAAGTGGCTATTTTCTTGTTCAACCATCCTGTGTGCCTCTGCCTGTTTGTGGATTGAATGTCTGGCTTTGGAGTGACAGGGGCTGGGGAGGTGCAGTCGCTCCAGGAGTCTGGATGAGTCAGCACTAGGTTGAATAGGCCTGGTCTGCATCTGGAGTGGTGGGAGGAGTAGCACCTGTACCTGAATAGGGCTGTGCCTGCCTTCCACAATGCTGGCTCCGCCCCCCTGTGGTGTGTCTGGAGCCAAGGCTCACACTGACAATGAATGTTGTTGTGCACTTGCAGAGTGCCCCCCAGAACTGGTTTGAACTGGGCTCAGAGCCCCTTGCACAAAGAGAACAAAGTCATTTTTGGGGTATAAGTATCAGACACAAAACCCCAGACTTTTAGACTACTTCTGGAACCAAGAGGATCCTTTGCCAAGGAGAAGAGCTGGAGAAACTGAGGAGAAGTACTGCCCTTGCTGTGTGTCTGGGGTTGGCCTGCAGTTGCTGTTTCTGCCAAGGAAAGGAGAAGGACTTTGCTGTGTGCTGTGTCCCCTGCTTGAGGAAAGTCTCCAAGGGCTTGAGTAGAGCTTGCCTCCTGTTTTGAAGTCTCACGCACACAAAGACTTCACCCCCAGCTCCCCTGAACTTCCTTGCTGGGGGTTCTGACCTGCCAGGAGTGCCTGTAATTGTGTGGGGCCTCTGGAGGCTGTTTTTGGTGCTGGGAGCTGGAAAACAATACAACAACAAGAAAATCGATGCATCGCTCTGCTTGAGACAGTTTTTCCAACACAACGCCGTGGTGCAAGAAGAATCTCCACACACCGCCGCGTCGCTGCTGAAACCGACGCAGTGCGCGTCACCGCTGCGAGAATCAACGCATCGAGGGTTCGCGGCTGAAGAAACCGATGCCGCATTGTTCGCCGGTGCATCCCGGATTTCCACGCATCGTCCCTGTGCGGCAAGTTTTCCCCAACGCATCACCTGCAGATCGGAGTCGTCTCAGAATCGACTCATCGCTTCCCCCTACAGACCGGACCCGATGCACCGCTCCCCTGTGTCCAGCGGAACTGTTGCATCGCATCCACGAAGGTCTCAGGAATCGGCGCTTCTCTTTGTTTTCGACGCTTCCCATCGCTGCGGCTGTTTGGCTTGGTGAATTTTGTCGCAACGACAGGTACTTTGCAAGAACTCACGCATCCATAGTTTTCTATGGACTCAGTTGCTAAAACCTTTTGAAAGTCATTTTTCTAAATACTTGTATGTTGGATTTTTGTCGTTTTGGTCTTGTTAAGTTTAGATAAAGATACTTTATTTGTGGTGTTATCACTGTGTTACTGTGAGTGTTGGTACAAATACTTTATACATTGCCTTTCGGATAAGCCTGTCTGCTCGTGCCAAGCTACCAAGGAGGTGGGCAGGGGTTATCTAAAGTGTGTATCCCCCTTACCCTGACTAGAAGCAAGGGTCCCTGTTTAGACAAAGGTACCTACCTCTGCCAACTAGAGACCCCAATTTCTAACAGTCACCCTCAATTTGAATGTCCAAATCGTACAGTCAGTCAAGAGGGCTAACCCACTGATCTGATGTTTCAACTTAAATAAATTCGTTAGTTGCTCTCGAATGATCTTTGCCACGCTGTCTAGCAGAGTCAGTGCCCATGTTTTGCTCTGAAGTAGTGTCCTCAATATGCCCAAAATTTGGCACAGTTAGTGGAAATATCTGCCACATTCTTCTATTTGAATTGGGGTATTTGTTGTGGAAGTTTGTCTTCCTTTTTTATGATGTCAGACGAGCATTGTAAATCCTTTCTCAGTTTCACATACACTTCTTGTCTGCGATTGATAGTCCTCCTCTCTCTGATCATTTGTCTGGTGAGTCCTGAAAGAAATGAGAAGGACAAATATCAGTATACTGATACCTATCAGGCTGTTTATGTGAAACACGGTTACGCAGGTTATAATGTTTTTCAGTGGACTCCGGTTGTGTAGATTCACCCTGTGTTTTTTCTTTTTCTTTATCTTTTTGTTTGTCCCAGCATTTCTTAAAGACTCAGGTGCCTGTTTGGTATTATCCTTTTCGGATTTACCCTTAAACTGTGACTTATTTGGTCTTACTCCCAAATTATCTCAAGCTATAGATGTATAGGTTTCAACAATAATTTTTGGTAGTTCGCATTCTTAGTCCGTAACCGGAACCTGCGCAAGGCACTGGCGTACTGCCAGTGCTGCTGCCTCCTCTTATATGATACTTAAAATAATTGAGGTGACTGTGGCATTGATGCCAATTAATTTCATCCACAAATCCAGGGCAGGGGTAGCCCTGTATTCAATTTGAATCTGTTTTAACACTTCAAGCAAAACAGCAATAGATAGTGTACCATGTGCTATGGCATATATTGTAGCAAAGACTGTGCCCCAGGAGGCATATTCATCCACTGGGGGAAACCATCCCTGGTTCTAGGCACATTGTGAGAATTCTATTTGTCTTGGGGTCCTGTATAGGCAAACACTGCTTCAAGCTTGTTTGTTTTTTGTGCAATCCAGAGCGGAATTTCCTCCTATCTGGAGGGAACTTTACCTATAATTGTGTTGATAGTTACTGAACTAATTTCAGGCATGCCTAACTGTGGCTGCACAGCTTGACCAGCCCTCACTGGGATTGCTGTTAATGTTCACATATCAAACTGTGTTAAGCATCCGTAAAGTCTAACTAGACCTGTGTAGGGAGCACATAGGTCTGCAACATTTAATGGTGCTAATGTTGGGCATGATGTATAGCCGGCTAGAACTGGCCAGGTTGCTCCCTCATTGCTGAGGGGACCCAGTCTTTCATTGTTTAGTTGATGTGGTAGGGTGCTGTGGAACCAATTCTGATGCCTCTGAAATTTTAATGGCATTTCTAATCTTCTTAAGCCCTGTATTGGGCTGGTAATATAGCTGAAGTGTATAGGTGAAATGTTTGTGTATTGGCATCTGCTGCGGGAAAAGTGACCCATGAATAGAATACCTCTGTTTTATACACTATATGGGCCTCAACCACAAAGGTCACATCTCCCCCTGTAAGAAGGAGCCCTTGTTGTTGTAATATTGTTATTTCAGCTTGTCTGCTATTAATAGGAATACTTGCTGCTTGTGCTATATTTAATGAATGGAATTCAAAGAAGTGAAAACATTTATAGGTTCAAATTTGAACAACCTTTATACAGAAATAGGGGTTTCCTATTTAACTAAGGAGGATTAATCCCTAACACCACTGACGTCTCTGTACAAGGTGGATATGGGCCTTGGGCACACTCAAGAGCCACACAGAAGACCTGATAAATAAGTACCTGACCTAGAACGTTGGTAGCACCATGTCATATGGTTCCAATGCATTAAGTAGGACTGTGTATACAGATAATATAACTGTCCAAATATGGGGACTGAGTCCACACATATCATCAGAGTATGGTGTACCAATTTCGAGCTCGCTCACAGTGCTCCATCTGAACCCCTAACAGTACCAGGGTACCAGATGATATCTGCAACCTCAGAATGTGACCACTCTAATTCCCCAAGGAAATTGTGGAAACAGCCCTACCCTTTCGTCGTTACTCAGGCATACCCAAGGGTGACACAAGAAAGATACAAATTGGCTTTTCAAACAATTATTGAAACAATTGTATTCTTGTTTGAAAAGCGTGAGCTGCAACTATGAGTAGGATGAAACAAAGCATTGTAACCAGCACTACAAGAATGGCTAAAAAGATAAACAGCTCAACCATTATAACATTGTTGTGTGATTATATGATTATATAATTATATTTATACCCCTATCTAATACTACCTACACTAGTGAGTTCATAGTGGGAGTACCCTCTGCCAGATCTCTTGGGACAACCAAACCCATATACATGTATATGATATATCAGGAAGTCAATCTGGTGTTGAGCAGACTATCGTCCTTTGCAGGATGAAGGTTAGAGTCAGCAAGGCTGCATCTCAGTCACAGGCAAAAAGAACAATTGATGGACAGAATGCAGAACAATGTCATACATTCACCCCAGTACAGAGATCTGGGCTTAAATCCATCGGTTTTTTTGCTCACCATGCCTTTCCAGTTTGGACCCAGCCATATGCAAATCAGTCTTGACCCTGCACCCAATGGGAACAGTCCAGCCCGAACTGCCAGGCCAGGTCCTCCCTGGACTGGAAACTAGTATCCTAGGACCGGTTTCGGGGTTTCACCCCTCATCAGCCAGGATAGTTTGACTCCGGTGGCATAGAGAGCACGGGACCCACGTCTGGGCATACCCGTCCCACTCAGGGTGACAAATGCAAAAAGAACAATTGATGGACAGAATGCAGAACAATGTCATACATTCACCCCAGTACAGAGATCTGGGCCTAAATCCATCGTTTTTTTTCTCACCATGCCTTTCCAGTTTGGACCCAGCCATATGCAAATCAGTCTTGACCCCGCGCCCAATGGGAAAAGTCCAGCCCGAACTGCCAGGCCAGGTCCTCCCTGGACTGGAAACGAGCATCCTAGGACCGGTTTCGGGGTTTCACCCCTCATCAGCCAGGATAGCTTGACTCCAGTGGCATGGAGAGCACGGGACCCACGTCTGGGCATACCCGTCCCACTCGGGGTGACAAATGCAAAAAGAGCAATTGATGGACAGAACACTACACCACTGGATTCAAGCTAGCCTGGCTGATGAAGGGTGATGCCCTGAAACCAGTCCCAGGATGCTTGTTTCCGGTCCAGGGAGGACCTGGCTTGGCAGTTCGGGCTGGACTGTTCCCACAAGGAACAGGGTCAAGACTGATTTGCATATGGCTGGGTCCAAACTGGGAGTGGTGTGGTGAGCAAAAGAATGATGGATTTAACCCAGATCCTTGTGACTGGGGGTGAATGTTTGCATTGTCCAGCATTCCGTCCATCAATTGTTTCTTTTGCATTTGTCGCCCTAAGTGGGAAGGGTATGCCCAGACGTGGGTCCCGTGCTCACTACACCACTGGATTCAAGCTAGCCTGGTTGATGAAGGGTGATGCCCTGAAACTGGTCCCAGGATACTTGTTTCCGGTCCAGAGAGGACCTGGCTTGGCAGTTTGGGCTGGACTGTTCCCACAAGGAACAGGGTCAAGACTGATTTGCATATGGCTGGGTCCAAACTGGGATGGTGTGGTGAGCAAAAGAATGATGGATTTAACCCAGATCCTTATGACTGGGGGTGAATGTTTGCATTGTCCAGCATTCCGGCCATCAATTGTTTCTTTTGCATTTGTCGCCCTAAGTGGGAAGGGTATGCCCAGACGTGGGTCACGTGCTCACTACACCACTGGATTCAAGCTAGCCTGGCTGATGAAGGGTGATGCCCTGAAACCGGTCGCAGGATGCTTGTTTCTGGTCTAGGGAGGACCTGGCTTTGCAGTTCGGGCTGGGCTGTTCCCACAAGGAACAGGTTCAAGACTGATTTGCATATGGCTGGGTCCAAACTGGGCTAGTGTGGTGAGCAAAAGAATGAGGGATTTAACCCAGATCCTTGTGACTGGGGGTGAATGTTTGCATTGTCCAGCATTCCGTCCATCAATTGTTTCTTTTGCATTTGTCGCCCTAAGTGGGAAGGGTATGCCCAGGCGTGGGTCCCGTGCTCACTACACCACTGGATTCAAGCTAGCCTGGCTGATGAAGGGTGATGCCCTGAAACTGGTCCCAGGATGCTTGTTTCCGGTCCAGGGAGGACCTGGCTTGGCAGTTCGAGCTGGACTGTTCCCACATTGAACAGGGTCAAGACTGATTTGCATATGGCTGGGTCCAAACTGGGGTGGTGTGGTGAGCAAAAGAATGATGGATTTAACACAGATCCTTGTGACTGGGGGTGAATGTTTGCATAGTCCAGCATTCCGTCCATCAATTGTTTCTTTTGCATTTTTCGCCCTAAGTGGGAAGGGTTTGCCCAGACGTGGGTCCCGTCACCGTGCTCACTACACCACTGGATTCAAGCTAGCCTGGCTGATGAAGGGTGATGCCCTGAAACCGGTCCCAGGATGCTTGTTTCCGGTCCAGGGAGGACCTGGCTTGGCAGTTCGAGGTGGACTGTTCCCACAAGGAACAGGGTCAAGACTGATTTGCATATGGCTGGGTCCAAACTGGGGTGGTGTGGTGAGCAAAAGAATGATGGATTTAACACAGATCCTTGTGACTGGGGGTGAATGTTTGCATAGTCCAGCATTCCGTCAATCAATTGTTTCTTTTGCATTTGTCGCCCTAAGTGGGAAGGGTATGCCCAGACGTGGGTCCCGTCACCGTGCTCACTACACCACTGGATTCAAGCTAGCCTGGCTGATGAAGGGTGATGCCCTGAAACCGGTCCCAGGATGCTTGTTTCCGGTCCAGGGAGGACCTGGCTTGGCAGTTCGAGCTGGACTGTTCCCACAAGGAACAGGGTCAAGACTGATTTGCATATGGCTGGGTCCAAACTGGGGTGGTGTGGTGAGCAAAAGAATGATGGATTTAACCCAGATCCTTGTGACTCGGGGTGAATGTTTGCATTGTCTAGCATTCCGTCCATCAATTGTTTATTTTGCATCTCAGTCACAGTGCACAGAGTTCCAGGATAATCCCAGCAGAAGTGCTCCTCTGCAGAATCTGGCTCAGAGGCAGTTTATATAATAAAATCACTATTCCAATCACACTGTGTCAAAGGTGCAGCTCTGATGTGATTGCTTGTTTTGAGGCTCAAAGCTATCTCCAACCGGACAACCTAATGCAAGGGTGTCACATTCAATGTTCCTAGCCTTGGACAGAGTGTACGAGCAACATGATAAAATGCTTACTAAGAAATGTGTAGGGCATGTAAAAAGTCAAAATTAGAAAAAGATGCCAAGCTTAGATATGTAGTTTAAATGGAGACTTGTGCGCCAGTCCTGTTGAACCTTACAACAATCCTCTATAGGCATTGAGGACAGGGTACTAGTCAAAAATCTTTGATGGAATAGCTTTTGTAAATGCAGTACAAATGAAATGATCACCTTTGACAGTGGTTCTAATCATCACAGAGAGGTGTTCAGCAGATCTATCTGGGGCTACTTTTGGATGTTCCTCAGGGTTCAACATTCCCCCCTTATTTCATGAATGCTTTGATGTCTTTGTATCACATCCCAATTGATAAACTCAGGGTAACCCTACATTTTACCCCTTTCTTGACAGTATGAAAATTGTATGAAAATGATAATTCGTTGCAAGCTTTTCTAGTTCAGCATGTAGCAATCAATGTTCTGACATTCTTCTTTATTAAAGTACAATTAAGAGTTTACAACTTTATTTAGATCATTTGTAGTATATCATGAAACACACAAAGCTGTGCAAAGAACGTTGTTAAGGTGGATTAGCAAGACCAGTCCTTAGGAAATATTTCTTGGCCTCTCTAGTTCACCTTGGAACCAATTGTTAGCTCCTCATTGATATATATAAAGTATTTTCAATGTCTTCTCACACCATAACTGTGGCTGGTCTTTTGTTCAGGTAGTGGTCCCAGAAACATAATGGGGGATATTCACAAGAACGTGCGATAAACATCGCCAAAATAGGCTAACGCAATTTTCCATATCACCGTCTATCGCGGGAAAATAACTCTGTGTCAACGTCGTATTCCCAACACGGCTGTAACATGCGATAGTTTCCCGAGAACGCCTCAAATTTCCGCGATACAACTACCGTGACGGCGATAAAAAAGGAAACTCGAACGTGAAAAAAGTTGCGATGGGCCCAACTCCGATAAAAATCCATCGAAAAGCAGCGCCAGGCCTGCAAGTCCCACAAGTAAGGCGGGAACAATCACCATAAAAGCGGAAAAAATGAAATACAAACAACTGCGAAGCACCATGGAGGTAGCCGGAGCAAGCACAGAGGACAACCCGAACCCCACAAGCCCCACAGAGGACCAGCCTGGGACCTCGGGGTCAGGGAAGGGCAAGGAGAAGAAGAAGAGGAAGACGTGGTTCAGTCCGCAGGAAAACAGGAACCTGATTATGTAGGTGACAGAACACCATCAACTACTGTCCGTCACCTCCACTGTGTCATTGGCAGCAAAAAATGGAATATGGCAGTCCATCCTGGACAAGGAGAATGCAGTCGGAGTGCTGAGGAGGACAATGGAAGAGGTCAAGAGGCGCTGGAATGAAGTGAAGCGCAAAACCAAGCTGAAACTCGCCAACCACCGCAAAGCAGCAATGCAGACTGGGGGTGGGAGTCCTGCGCCACAGGAGGAGCTGGATGAGATGGAGGAAATGGTGTCCACAGTCATCAGTGAGAAGACGGTGGCAGGAGTCGGAGGACCGGACACTGCTCAACATGACCTGACACAACAGCAACAGGGTGAGTAACCACCAGGGACTGGGGGACGGGGGAGATGGGCACAATGGCACACATGCACAAGTAAGTACAGCACATCTGCGGACAAACCATGCCCAAGAGTCACAACTCCGACCAAGAGCCCAATTCACCCAAGTCTGCAGCAGCTCAACACTGTATAAGCACAGAAGTGAAAGGCACACCGCCTGAAAGGGATAAGGGCCAGCCAAATCAGAGCTGAAGGGGCAAATCACACACAATGCAGCACACACACATAACACTCAGAGCACCTCAACATTTACAACAAAGTGGACCAAGCTGCAACACTTTCACAACAGAACAGAGGACAAAACTGCTGCCGCTTGCATGTAGAAAATGGCCATTCGCATTTGGCATAGCAGGAAACTGTGAGATGATAATGGACAAATACAACCTCAAATCCGTGATGGTGGTGAAATGTCAACTGTCCAGCATTAAATAGGCATCTCCACACAAACAGTCACAATGTACATTGACAGGTGTGGAGAAGTGTGGCTCAATGATTAGAGCGGCAGACCCTGATGCAGAGATCTGGCCCGGGACCAGGGTTCAATTCCCGCCTCGGCGGATCTTGGGCTCAATTTCCTCGGACCTGATAATTCTCACCTCGGTGCCTATTCTAATCATGGGTCCCACTCTGCAACTCTGGGCAATAGCTTGCTTAATCTCCACAACGGCCCCACCAGCGCTGGGATGCCTGGCTTCACCTTGGGGGTGCCCAGGAGTGGACATCTCACAGGGAATAGCCAGGAAGGGTTCCACAGCGGTATGCGTATAGCGCCAGGACGCCTCTGTTGGGGGCAGCAGTGCGCTTTACAAGTACGAATTTCTTTCTTTCTTACATGCAGTCTGTTTGTAAACTTGGCCAATGCGTCAACATACATGTGAACACAATGTCAAACTGCATCTCCCCCTCACATTGCAGAGGAAGAATCATCACCTCCTGCAGAGCAGACCGTACTCCTCATCACCGATGATGAAGAGGACCTACACACCATCTCTTCTTGCAACATATGCGAATGTAAGCACTCAATGTTGCACTTACACCCATCAGAGTAATGTGCTAATGCAGAGGACTGACATGCACACGGGGAATGTGTGTTGCTAAGATTTTATTTGCACATGCTGGTCATGTGGTCATCTTGTACTGTGCCATAATTGCTGTGGACAGTCACAATGTGACGTGCTCATGCGAAGAAATTGTTGATGATTGTGTTCCTTCAGGCTATTCCTGCTGTGGCTGCAGTGGGGTGTGGTCCACCTGCATCATCTTCCTCATCATCGTCCGGTGCTTCTGGGACTTGGATCCATGGGGCATTGGTGCGTACACATATGTTGTGCAATACACAACATGCAGTGATCATCTTGCACACTATTTCTGGGCTGTACAAGAGTCTTCCACCGGTGATGTCCAGGCACCTGAAACGTGATTTCAACACGCCAAACATGCGTTCAACAATGCCCCTGGTGCGTTTGTGGGCCACATTGTACTGCCTCTGGGCCGGGGTGTTCGGGTCTCGGAGGGGTGTCATCATCCACGGGCAGAGTGCATATCCTTGATCTCCTGTGAGAGGTAAGTGAGGTCAGTGTCAACTGGTGGTTCTGCATGGTGTGTTGGCAGACATGCAAGTTTCATGGTGTGTGATTTGTGCGACCTTGGGATTCATGTTAGCCATGTATTGCTGCTGGCAAATGTGGTAGGACAATGTGTATTACGTAGCCTCACAGCTGCTCCTCCCTCCCACCGAGCCTATTTACTTGTGTGTGCTGCACGGTCGCATCACTTGCACTCCTACGGCACACCATTGTCATGCCTGTCTGCGCATGTCCGCAGGACTGACAGCAAGACTGTAATGTTGGCCGTTGAAGGTGTGCGGCCACGTGTGTGTAGGCCTGTGGTAAGGATAGGGTGGACACAGATGTGGAGTTCTGGCCTGGCTGAACTCGTGCTGATATTGAGGCTAGGCCTTCAGTTCAGGCTGCGGCAATGTAGATACACACACAACAGTTGGCATGTATGAGCCGAGACCCCGAGCGGTCTTGCGCTCCTTTATTAATCCATTCGGGCGAGGCCGCCCTCCTGGTGCATGCTACATTGCAACATTGTCGATTACAAGCCGGGTGGTGCAGACACTACTACGGAGACACACGCCATAGTCACTTTTGTGGCCAGGCCGGAACTGGACCATGCCCAGAGCCCAGAACTGAACCACGCCCAGAGCCCCGGGCCATTTCTCCGCACTCCTCACACGCGTGCGCCACTGAGGCGGCGCTTGGATGTCGTGTGCTTCGGAGTACGTCTCCAGATGATCTGTCCAGGCTTACCGGCAGCCTGCCTGGAACGGGGGTGGCCCCGTGACTGTGAAGGGCTCCAGTGGCGTTACCCAGGACATGCGGTTGACTACTGGAGGCGGACTTGTGGGGTAGCCTCTCGGGACAATGACTAGCGGTGCACTGAGTTCGGACCACCAGAAGAGCTGAGCGGGTGTGCATCATGCTATAATGCTGGAGGCCTGGTGGCTGGACGGTGACTTGCGGTGCACTGAGTTCGGACCACCGGAAGAGCTGAGCGGGTGTGCAGCCTGCGATGATGCAGCAGGACTGGAGGGGCGGACTGGAAAGGATGTATATGTTACTTGCTGTACCGCAGTGTGGTCAGAAGGCAGCAGTAGCCAACTCGCAACTCCACGATGCGGTGCCGCTGGGTGCGCTGGGGGCCTGTTGCGCAGAAGCCAGCGATAGGCTGAGGAGGCTGCTAAGCTCGCGGAGCCCGGCCTTGGAGATTGCACCGGCACGTGGTGGGCCCTCTTGGAGAGACTCCGGTGGCGGCAGGTGAGCAGTGAGGCCTGGGTGCACAGGGGCTGGCATTCACCGCTGTACGCAGGTCGGGTCTGGGGATCAGCGTGCTGGGGTGCGGCAGGCGCACTGGACCACGCAGGCACCACCGGTCATGACGGCGGCCTCGTGGCAGGGTGAGGGACGCCGCCCTGGTAGACACACCACTGCAGGCGGTGACGAGATGTGTGCCGGGTGGCGTGGGACGTAGCCACCTCGTCGCCGGTGTGAGTTTGCCCGTTGTAGGTGTTCAGCCACGTGTGTGTAGGCCTATGGTCAGGATATGGCGGACACAGAGCCACACGCAGTAGTTACTTCGGTGGCCGTCACGGAAGTGAACCACTCCCTGAGCCCCGGCCTATTTAGTCACTCCCCTCCGCTGGACTCGCGTGCGCCGGCCCTGCCCACTATGCTTATGCTTAAAGGGGGGCCGACATGGCTACTTGTCCAAGGTGTTCCCCACTGCCTGTGATGACATGGTTGCGTCCACTGTCCACGACACTACAGACTCCAGCAGTATGTGTCCACATGGACATGTCTGTGCTCTGCATACTCAAGACTGTCCAGCACATCACCGCCACACTTGGCATTGTGTACATTGTTATTCATAGGTCCATTGCCTCCTTCGCACAATCGTGGTTCCCACCTCTCCCCACATTCTGCATATGTGTGGCAGAGGGCTATGCCTTAGTGCATGGTTTGTCCACATTTCTGGCCCCTCTTACCACGGTTACTTGTGTTGTCGTGTCTGGCAGGTGTGCATGTTGTTTGGCATGTTGGATGTGATTTTGTTACGTGTCCATTCCCACAGTTGTGCGTTGTGTGATTGTGGAATTGAGGTGTGTGGTGTGTTCCGTTGGTACTTACCAATGAGCAGTCCATTTCCATAGGTGCCATCCTGAAAGCGCTGGTTGATGATGGACTGTCGGAAGATGTATGAGTCATGCACACTGCCTGGGTAGTTGGCGACGACATTGGTGAACAGTCCCCAGTGGTCCACTATTGCCTGAACATTGATGGAATGCGTGTGCTTCCTGTTGTGGTAATTGTGTGCAGTGTCAGCAGGGGGCACAAGTAGGACATGTGTGCAGTCGATTGCCCCCAACACGTGCGGGAATCCGGCTATGGCGTAGAAGCCTTGCTTGGTCTCCAGCTGTTCCTGCGCAGTGTGGGGGAAGTGAAGGTGCTGGGGTATGAAACTGATGATGGCATCCAGGACAGGTGTGATGGCCTTTGATAGGGCTGGCTGTGAGACTCCTCCGACTCTGGCAGTTGTTGGTTGGAAGGTACCAGAGGCCAACAGGTGCAGCACAGCCAGCAGCTTTGTCTGCGGAGGGATGTTGGTTGTCCGCTGTGTTGGTACCGTCAGCCGGTGGGCAATGTGGGTCATGATGCGGAGGATGGTTGTCCTTTTGAGCCTGTAGTGGACAATGACATCCTCTGGCGTTAAGTCTGTGAGGCTGATGCGTTTTTGGAAGGTCCGCTGTCTTGTTCTGCGCTGCCTGGGTGGTGGTCCGGGAGGTGGTGGTCCGGGGGGGAGGGTGGTCCTGGGGGCGGTGGCGGTGGGTGTTGTGGCCCTCTTGGGTCTCCAAGCTGCATGATTAGTAGCTCCATGGCATCTGTTGGTCTTCAGATGTGGCTCTGGCCTGGGCTCCCTCTGTACTGCAGTTTCTCGTCCTACTTAAGACCAGTTATGAGCAGGTGATAAGTCCCTGCTGCTAACGCGCCTTATCTCCTGTTTTTGTCCGGCATTGCAGATCTGGCTGGTCGTTGAGAATATCCCAAAGTGGTGTTTTCGTGTGTTTTTGCACAGGAACGCCTACTCTGCATATCATTAGCGTTAGTTGTCGCTCTCATCCGTGGCGATGTGTTTTGCGGCAGCTATTGCGGGAAAGCTGGCAATGTCGACAGTTTGCACCAGTTTGTGAATGGGGCGATAAGTCTATCGCCACTTTTGCGGCGCTAAAGTTCCGATAAATCGGCAATGGCTCCTTGAGAATATGCCCCAATGTGTAGCACCTAGTCTCCTTCAATCTAACATATTATATAACCAATACATTTAATAAAATCTATTGCGTGAATGGTTTAGTTTGGAAATGTCTTAAACAAAGAGAACGAGCATAGGACTATGCTCCTTAAAGAATCCAAATTAGAAATTGCTTATTGCATAGTCAAAGCTTGTGGCTTATTGCATATAAGTCTCCTTAACAGGGAAACCATTTGGTTTTGTAGAAGAACCCTCACCCACCAACCTAGTTGGTGGCATGCTTCATCATCGGATATCTATAGCCAGGGGAGACGAACAAGCTCTCTTTCTCCTCTTTCTCTCCATTTGTTTGTTGTTAGTTTGGAAATGCCCATCTTTTGCAAGACAACCCCCTAGATTTCTTAACTTTCAGCTTTGCTGGATTTAGAACTTTGTGCACTTTACCCCTCCCAATTAGCCCCTGCCCAGTAATAAAGTGCCTGTGCTCCTCCCTCTTTAAACATGGCTGGCTTGACTTATTCTTAATTGGCACATATAACTTGCCTACAAGTCCCTAGTATGTGGTGTGAAAAGTGCACCAAGGGCCTGAAAGTTAAATGCCACTTGTGGACTACAGTGTAAAACCTGCACTGTGTCTGGTCAAAATAACCCTTTTGACAGGAGAAAACTTTCCTTTTAAATATTATCAAGTCACACCTATGTAGGCTTTCCAACCCACAAGCCAGGGTTCATGGTATTTAAAAGTAGGACATGTAGAAATGTAATGTTAATATGTCCTTGCAGTGATTAGCACAAAAAAGGCTATTTTCATTGTAAAAAGGTTCTGGCTGGCCCATAGAAAGTAATTTCTACACGAACAGTGGTCCCTTGCAAAAAAGGTATATAAAGCAACAGTACTCAGAAATGCAATGATATCTATTTTTTTATTACCAATGGAATATTATAACTTTATTAAATCAAAAAAATATAAGAGAACCATAGAAGTGAGACAATATATAAGAAGAAAATAAGTAATTTGAAACATCAGAAATAAAGCTTTTAATTATTATTTTTTTACGGACCTTTATATAGCGAGACCTTGACCTGAAGGTATCGGGTATCAGAGTGCTTTACACAAGCACCAGTTGCGTTACATGAGGACACATTCATTTTTGTTAGGCAAGGGGAGATTAAGTGATTTGCCTAGAATCACAGGATGTTGCGCGTCCTTGCCGAGACTCTAACCTGGTTCCACAGATTTGAGGTTGACCACCCTAGCCATTAGGCCAACTCCTCTCCCCTGCATTGTACAACATGTGGCTAAAGTACAAACAATGAGTGAGCCACAATTACATAGTACCTTTGCTCATATTTAAAGTTAACAAGTGAACAAGTAAAGTCAAGGTAATCAAGTCGACAATGTTTCGATCCCTAACACAGTAGGGGGATCATCCTCAGGACACAAGTTATGCCTGAGAAAATATCTAAATATGAGTATGCCTGAAATCCCCAATACAAAATTCAGGGTAACCAATTAAGGAATGCGAAGAGTAGCAGGAACAAGGCCTGGAAATCGCAGTTAGATAGTCCAGATAAGAATATGTGCTGAGATTCTTAAGGGCCTGAGGTGGCCCAAGGCAGCCTCCCGCCAACCACAGGGGCGGCAAATGGCCGGGATCAGCCCGTAATAGTAGTTCAATCAACTCCGGTGCAATACATTATGCCGAGATACTAGGGGGTCTGAAGCGGCCCTCGGTAATCACCCACCAAGCGCAGGAGTGACATGCAGCGTAACAGAGACAGTTTTCCAATGGGTCAGGTGCAACAAATTGTGGCACCCCTAGAGTGAAGTGCAAAACCTGACTGCAGGTCTGTCCCTGGCTATGCAAGTTTAAACTGCTATAAAAATAACTCCTTTTTGACATGCCTAAACCCTCCTTTTAAATATTGATAGCTCACACCTAACTGAGTTTTAATGCCGAATAAGGAAGGTTGCAGCTGTTCCATAGGAAAGCATTGAGATTTCATATTAAAATTAAATAATTCTAGCTCCGCCTAAGAGCCAGCTAAAAAGTTATTTCTTGGACTTTTTACAATATTTATTACAAATCCAATTCATTGGGAAAGTCGGATTTATACTAAATATTTTACAAAAGATACTTTTTAAAAGTCACCTTTTTCCTGCCTATAGCCTCTAGAAGCCTATTTGTGCGAGCTTCCAACTTTCACCCTGGAGCTGAATAGCTCCTTGATGAGGTATGAACTTGCTCCCAGAGCTGAGACGAAGGCGTTGGTTGTGGGGAGGTGTTCTGTTCCTCTGACAGGATGACCATCTGGGCAGTGCCCAGGAATTTAATTATCTTCAAAGAGGCCTATCCTTTCACAGGCAGATGTAGCTATCATCTGGGCCTCCCCACTCTTTTGTCCTTCTAGCCAGATAGGCACCAATCCCAGTGCGAGAGGAGTTGTTCTCAGAACCGGTTTTGAGTGACCAAAAGAAGATAGTACTCATTTACCTAGTCACACTTGAATGAATAAATTTATTTCGGTTGCAGCCAAAAACGTACATCTTAAAAACACAAAAAATACAGTGCCAAATAAAATGCAATAAAATTGCATCACAATCTGATAATATCCTAAGGCAAAAAAAGCTGCAATTGGGGATAGAAATCTTTAAGTATGCCAAGGCCCCTACTAGTAAAACATTTCAACTTGAAATATCAGTACCTCGCTAGAACCCATAAAGACTGCAGCATAATTGCAAGATAAGGTGACTCATACCCTGATTTCAAAACAGTTAACTAACTTACAGTTTAAAAGCCCCAGAGTCAATGGCCAGAGATCATGAGAGTACTATAAGTCCTAATACATGAGAGACTTCTCTTATACCATTCTGCCATGACTCGTATTATAGGAGAAATCCATTCATCTTCATCTTGCATTTGAATGAGCGGTGAGGATTGATGGCCATGAATTTTGTTTTGCCTGCATTTATTTCAAGTCCTCTAGAATGACAAAATGTTTAGAACTCCACGAGCAGAGTTTAGAGACCCAGAGGAGTGTGTGAGATAAGTAAAGTGTCATCAGCAAACATCAGCGCAGGACTGCTGACCATAATTAATTTAGGGGCATCATGTATACAATTGTTCAGTGACCCCACCACTCCATTAATATACAAACAGAATAGTGTGGGGGCTAAGACACACCCCTGTCTTACCCCACAAATAATAGGGATCTTGCCAGTGCGGTCCCCATGAGTGTTCCATCTAACTTAGGCGTATGTGTCAGCGTGAATTTTAGTTAAGATGGATAAGAGATCCTCAGGGAGAGTAAGCTCTCTCATGACTTCCCACAAATGGTGCCTAGGCACGAGGTCAAACGCAGCCCTCAGATCCATAAAGGCCACATAAAGATGGTCTTTTCTCAGAATCGTATATTTCCAGCAGATGATAGACAATCTGAGCACCTGATCAGGGGTACTAATTTTCTCTCCAAAACCAGCCTGGAAATCTGACAAGATCTGGTGGTCCTTCATCCAGGTCTGGAGTCTGGCTAGGACTTGTCTGGCAACGATTTTTTGAGTAGTATCTACATAGGCCTGTAATTTGCTGTATTAATGCTTAGGCCTTTCTTAAATGTAGGCACTAGAATGGGCCTCTTTCATGACTCTGGCGCGTAAGCATGCCCGGCAACAGCGTTTGTTAGAGTATTTAAATAGGGGATCCAGACTTCAGGCTCTGAAATAAACAGATATCCCAGGATGGCATCTGGCCCTGGCACTTTTCCCTGCTTCATAGAGTACAATGCTATCTTAGTCTCTTTAAGCGAGAAAGTACCAACACTTTGCTGGCACTCAATGGCCCAAGGTTTCCTATGATCAGTATTAGACTCAACGCTTTCCATATCTCGACTCTTGAAAAGATAGGAAAAATGGGCAACCCACTGCTCTGCAGGCACAAATGTATGTGGTTGGGAAGCATTACTTCTACTGCCAAACACCACAGTTTTCCAGAAAGCTTGAGTGTCTCTCTTTTTAAGGGCAACGGTGAGTGTTACCCATTGTGCTTCTTCCCACTCACTCCTACACGCCATTAGAGTGGACTTATAGACCTTTCTGGCATTAGAAAGGTCAGGTTTAGAACCAGTTCTTGCAGTGTCGATCAGCCTCAGCTTGGCCGATGTACACTCCCTATTGAACAATGGGGAAGGGGAGTTTATAGAGATGTCACG
This sequence comes from Calotriton arnoldi, assembly GCA_963921515.1. Classification (NCBI taxonomy): domain Eukaryota; kingdom Metazoa; phylum Chordata; class Amphibia; order Caudata; family Salamandridae; genus Calotriton; species Calotriton arnoldi. Next base: position 2,186,808 of record CAWUFW010000529.1, on the reverse strand, counting down.
TTTAGCATGGGTGGAAAAATCTCTCTTAGTGAAGCAAAAAAGTCAGTATGGCACAAAGCAAAATCACACTGTTCGAGATCAGCTGCACTAAAGGAATTGAGGAAATCAACTTGTGGGCATTATTAATGATGTCCCCCCATTTTACATTCCTTAAGCTGTTCATGAGGCCAAAGTCACTGGATAAAGTTCAATACCAGAGTCCTGACTAATGGGGGGTATAGCAGCCGAGAGATCTAGCACCAGGGCGTTGTGATCACTGTCGGGTGGAAAACAACCTTCATATCTCTTAGAAGATGCCATAGTCTAAGATCCAGAAAAATATAGTCAATATGAGGTACCCCTCTTAAAGGTAGGTTTAGCTAGCTGGTCTGATTTACACCTACCATTAACTGCTCTTAGCCCATACTCAAGCGTTAGGTGCAAAAGTTGGCCAGCCACCATAGTCCACTTTTTCATTGGGTTGCCAGAAATTTCCGGAAATCCTCATTCCACATCTTCTTCATATGCGACTGGAATAAACTGTTTACATGGTTCAAAATGAGAGTTACAGTCCCCAGATAAGATTACAGCCCAATCAAGTTTGAGGGAGTCAAGGACACTTTGTAGAGAAGTCAATATTTGTGAATCTGAATTATCCATAACTAAGCGAGCATAAAAATGAATGATTACAACATGTCTGAGCTTCAGCCAACAAGGGGACCGGGCCGTTAGTTTAATGCACAGTATATCACTGGACCTGGTGTCGAGGGTGCAAATTTTGCAGGTAAGTGAGGTTTTTACCCAGATTTTGAGACCTCCTGAAGCTTGTCCAGACCTTGAGGGCATAGCAATACTATAGTAAGTTAAGTAGCCAGACCTGTGCTCTGGCTTGATGGCCCATGTTTCCTGGAAAAAGTCTATATGACGTTCGTCGATGTACTCTTCCCATTCCAAATCTGGGAGTTTGGAGTGAATGCCGACCAAATTCCAAGAAAGCAGTTTTACTGGTTCTTTTGGATCATTTCCCAATACATGGAAAGAGGGAGGTTGTGTCCACTCTTCTAGGGTGGGTATATGAGCTCTGCACAAGAGAAGAAAAGAGGAAGACAGAAAAAGGACTTCACCTGCTTTTGAGACCTGCGAGGATCCAGGACAAAGAAGGGGACCCCAAAGGTCAGTTGGATGACCTCCTGTTAAGCCACAGGGACACAAAAACTGCAGTATGCCCTCTTTCATGAAAAAGCCCAGCTGACCAGTTTCACATAGGCCTGCCCTGGACTCTGCTAGTGGCTTCTATTGAAGTGAGTGCTGACCCCCAAGTGCTGTTCTTGAGTTCCTGGAACCTTTGGCTGGTTTCAAAGTGTACTCCTCCTGCCTAAACCTAGAAACTAACTTTTTGTCTGTAGTGCCATTGAGGGACGAGGACCAACCTACTAGCTGATCTGCCGAAGGTTCATCACTGGTGTGCCTGACTATGCCACAGCTCCTGCTACATTCTTCTCTGCGGCAGCAAATCCATTTCAGCAGTCACAACGCTGACTGGCATCCAATGACGTTGAACCTTCTTTGGCTACAGCCTGCAGCCTTGCCCCACTGAGGAAATCTAACTTCCAGAAAAGAGTCCAAGACTCAAGGTAGAAATCTTCAGCGGGCTTGAAGATGAGCAGCATCTGATCAAAATCGATAACCTGGGCATGAACTTTGGACTATTCCTGCTTGGAGCTTTTCCTGCCTTCGTCGATAGCTTCCTGAGACCTTGTCCTTTGTTAACTCATCATTGAAGAGCTAGTCTAAGGATTCAGCCTGCAGCCATGCCTGGTGGAGCCCTGTGTCTTCTTGAATTTTTTTTACATGTGAAGGTAAGTTTCCAACAGGGACTAATCCAACAATTTTCCTGTGGTTGGCGCTGTGCACTTTTTAGAGCTCTTTTTTATTTAAAACTTCAAAATTCATATCTCCAGTTCCCCTTATTGGGTTTTTGTCATTAGGTTGAGCATAGGCAGTGCATGCGCTGTCTGGAAGACCTGCTGTATTCGATACAGAACTTTGCTCCCGCCTGTTGGCTTCCCATTGGTTCAAAGCAGTGTCACTATTCTTTGTTGCCTTCTAAGTGGTTAACCTCACTTCCATTATTTTGCAGAGCAGCACCGCCTAACCACAGTGTCTTTCCACTTCCATTATTGATCAATTGTTGGTAACTCTTTTTTTTCTAATTGTTGCACCGGGCATCCTGCACTGTATTCATTAAATATGGCGGCCGCACTTTGCTTTGTTCTGCGCGCGTTACACCACACAGTCCATAGAGCAGGGCGCGTGCTTTCTTTGCGCTGCCATTGAGAGCGAGCTGAGTGCCCTGAAATGGGAGTCCAGCAGCGTCCTGCCCATGTCTGCTGCTCATGCTGCCAGGCCTGGATCATCATAAAAACGGTAACATGCTTCCGTTCAAAGCGCCATTTGTCATCGAACACAAATTCATTTTGCAAATACCGCAGTCCCTCAGTTGTTAGTAAGAACTTTCTTTTTTTCCAATTGTTGCACCGGACACCCTGCGCAGTATTCTTTAAATATGGTGGCGGCGCTTTGCTTTGTTCTGCGCGGCACACCACACGGTCCATAAAGCAGGCTGCGTGATTTGTTTGCGCTGCCATTGATAGCTAGCGGAGTGCCCTTAAATGGGAGGCCGGCACCATTCTGCCCGTCTTCGCTGCCAGGCCAGGGTCATTATGAGAAGGATAACATGCTTGTGTTCAAAGCACCATTTTGCCATTTGTCATCAAACAAAACTTTATTTTGAAAACAGCGCAGCCCGCCGTTGCTGCTAATCCTATTGTGCATCTCCCTGGGGGGGTGCCCTCTCTACCCCCACCACGTCCCACCCATTATTAAAAGCACCCCTCGCCCCTGCAGGAAGTACCCCCACATGGTCCGTCATCACACTGCAGCAATCTGGGTGCTGTGCCATGGATGCGGTGAGTATGACTCACTTATTTAAATGTATTTATAATTGTAAATAAATGCTTGCAGCATGTCACGTGCTTTATCTTTACCTTTACCCTCTCTAATTCTTTCTCTTATTTCCTCTCTTTATGTCTCCTCCTCACTTACTAAAAACAAACACTTTGGCTTCTCCTGCTCTGTGGCTATCAGCTACTACTCCCCCCTCTCTCTTTGATCCTCTTATTCCCTCTCCTGTCTTTGTCTCAGTCCTCCTCAGTGGTCGCAAAGTGCCCAGATTGGTTTGAGATTGGGTAACAAACTGCACCGTTCCTGGAGGTACTATAATACGTAATGCAGCCTCGGGACGGACACAAAAAAGGGTCAAAATACCCAAGGCTGCTAGATTAATTGTATTCAAAACCACATTCATTAGCTCCACTTGACAGAGTTTTTCTGTGAAGCGCTACTTTCGTTTTATCGTGTTTGTTTAAACAACACTGTTCATTTCTGATTTGCCACTAGCAGCTGCCCCTCCCCCTCTCTCTCTTTATTCCAGGTATTGCCTCTCCTTCTGTTTCTGTCTCGTTCCTCCTCCTCAGTGGTCGCAAAGTGGCCAGATTGGTGTTACTCACAACCACACACATTAGCGCCACTTTACAGAGTTTGCCAGTAAAGTGTTACTTTAGTTTTCTCCTCTTTTTTAAACCAGCATTGTTTTCCCGGATAAGGAAGTGCACCATTTCTAGATGTACTGCAAAACCTGGTACTGCCTGGGCAGAGAGAAAAAAAAGGTTCAAAGTACAAAAAAGCGGCCGGGGTCCTCCTCAGCTTTATTCGGCATACATATTGACACTAATGGCGGATTTCTTAAATACTGCTAATTCAGCAAGGCTAATAGGATTCTCTCTTCAGTCTATCTCTCGCCCACCAGACACAATACTTGTCTTATATCTCTATCTCCCCTCTCCTCAAACACTACCTCATTAATCCCCATCTGCATCCACTACTCTCCCCCTCCCTCACCTTTATTTCCTTGCTGTCCCCATATCCCTCCTTTTCCCTCTAACCCTGTCCTCTGCCACTACATCTCACAATGCACTCTCAATCTTCCCCTCTGTATTTCCTCCTCACTTTGTCCCCTCAATCCAAACAAAAACACAAACATTAAAGACATTTTCATTTACAATGCCAATATCTCTATTTCGCGCAAATGCGAGACCTATTGCATTGCAAATGCTTGTTTTTGTGTCCTTTGGTTCATTAAATTGTTCGCTATTTTCAAGATTGGAGTGGAATTTTTAACCATTTTGGTACTTCTAAATGCTTTACACATTTTTTTAAGTTAAGCCAGTCTGCCCAGTGCCACCAGCTACCAGGAGTTGAGCTCAGGTTTAAATAACTGAAACCTTTGCTAGACCCAACAAGAAACGAGACATTCTTTCTTGTGGTGGACTACTACCCACCCCAACTAATAAACCACTTTCTCACACTAATTCTCTGGTGTTTTCTGCTTACAAATCCCGTTACACTTGACCTGGCAAAATATGCCCCTGGGAAGACAGGTGTGGTAATTCCAAGTGTAAAATGACTGCATTTGTTTTCATTTACGTTTGGGTGGAAACTTCCTGCTCCACCCAAGCCCGCTTTATTATAGAACTGAGAATGAGGTCCTCCTTGAGAGGCAGGAATACTCTGTTCCCTCACACATCTTGCTAGGGCGCTCCTATCAGGGCGCAACTCCATCAATGCCCCTACATTAACGATAATGATAGAGTTTATCAATTGCCTTACGTTTTCCCTTCAGAGAAGGGAAGGAAGTTTTCTTCCGCTGTAAAAACAGACGATGAGCAAGTCGATGTTTTAATTTTTCTGACTCTGCTTACAATCTGTTTGCTGTTCCACAAACGAAGCCCTGGACCCCGTTGAGATGTTTATGGTTCACGTGGCCATAAACCATAACTGCTAAAAATGTTCCTGCTGACTGTGCAGCGGGGACTCTGAAGAAATAATTAGCTCCGGCGGCACTGTCCAGATATTTTATGCTTTCAAGTTACAAAGCACGCTGTCGCTGACTAATGACCGCGACGCGCACGACGGCTTTCTCTGCCACGGGTCCTTTCCCCTCTGCTGGCAGCGTTGATTGCAGTGCTGTAAACGATAGCTCCGCAGCCAGACTGATTTGTTGTTACATCAGACGAGAAACTCGAAGAAAGCATCTCTTAATGGACAGGCCTAATGAATGTGCCCTGCTTCCTTCACTTGCGTGTACGAGGCACAACCTTGGGCTCTCATGCATATTTCAACAATGTCCTGACATCCATCTTAGGTCTCAGGTATGTAAATAATGTTCTTGCAGCTGCGGGCATGGAGGAGCCACCAAAGAGGAGGGTCTTTATTTCAGTCAAAGCCAGTTCTCATTGCGGACTTTACGGGGATTTTCATCTCTCATGATGGCCTCGAAGAAATGATAACAGGTCTTTATTGGCGGTAAATCATATACAAATTAGTGCATGACAAAAAATGGAAAATATTGCCACCAACTACATGGAAGTACTCAGCGTTAGAAAAATCTCACGGGCCCTGATAAAGGTTCCATTGTACAGCTCTTCTGGAATTGCTGCAGAATATGTACCAAGTCTTCAATACTATTGGATATCTGAAGTTAAAACCCATCATCACCTTTATTAGAAATTCAGCAAATGTCTCAGACTAGAAACAGATTAGGAAAGAAAGCAGATGATGTATCGAGAAAAGCATGGGCATTAATCACAGGCATAGCAGCTGCCAGGCTTTTAAAGTTTTTCAGGTCGAGCTTGATCGACCTGTTATATCTCTTCTGTGGGGTTTGGGACACCCACCAATTGCCATTGGCTGTTATCTGGGTCATTTACAAATGCTGGCATGTTATTGGTGCATTTGCTTAAATGTCCTCCTTTGTGGGCTTAGCTCCCTCGCTGGCGATTTCACCAGTAGCGGCTTGCAGAGGGAATGCTGTGGGGCGGGGCAGGGCAGGGTGAGGGGGTAGTGGAGTCAGACTGTTATGTTTCATATAGGTGCCCTAATATAGGCCCGGGTAACATCATACCCTTTCAAATACATCACCTCCCCTACCTTACACACTAACGAGTCTTTTAAGGATTGAACGCCTTTTATGGACTGAACCTTTTACCTAGTCCTAGGCCTGAGTGCAGAAGGAGGGTTTTTCCCGAACAATAGTGTTCTATGACTTCATCTTTAGACTGACACTGCATGAATAAAATATTCATGAGGCTACTTGGAAATCAGGCAGGGGCTATACACCACCTTCCTAATATCTACGCACAAGGTTCCTCCCATACGTCATCCTCATACCCAACAATGGCTAACACAAGAAGAAGGGACAAAGGGACTCTATATACTTTTCTGTATAAATACAGCACCTCTTGCTATCAGTAGTCAGAGGGAACCGAGACTTCCAGGCCGACACACTGACCACAGACGCTGAGTCTCCTGCATGCAGACGCTCCAGCTGACAGTGGTCTGAACATCCCTTGCGGGGTGTCCAACTCGAGACCAGGAGAGGCTCCTACATTCTCAATTCAGGTAATGGGGTTCGACCAAATCCTAGAGGGATTCTTGGCTGCAAACCTACTCACATGCTAGGTACACTTAGGTACATCTTGATAGGCATCGTAGGAGTACGCACTCGCTTTTATCAATGCATTTTATATTCATGTATTTATTCATGCTTATTGCAAGATGATAGAACCGTACTATACTTTTATATTCATAGTACTGCTAATCATATATCTCTGCTACTGTCTAATGGTTGTTTTAGTTCATTTACTTTATACGAGAATAACAACTGTTCAATAAATCCTTATTGAAACGCCCAGACTGTTTATTCTGTGTACCTCTGAGATAAACTAAATGAGCACGAGTGACTGAGCGAAAAGTAGTACATTGTTTCCACGATCTTGAGGGATCAGGGTTGTCATGTTCTGAGGTTGCCAGAAACGAATCTCTCCCCGATAAGAGGAGACACTAATGGCACTGTGAGCTGGCTTTTGCAAACAGGCTAACATTTCTCGGTGGGGGTATACAGAATCAGTCTGCCAGCAAGCCCACAGTTTATGTTATTCAAACGCGCAGGACCTGCATGGGTACTATAGGAACTACACAACATGGCGCCACCAACGATGGTTGGGCTCTTATTTAACAGTAGAATCTGAGTAGTTCAGTCGTGCTATTCTCAGAGAACCCCTACTCACAAAAACGCCAGAGACGTCTGGAGTGGGTGGGCACAAACTCCGCCACAGCTGAGTAGGCGAGAAATCCTATTTATTGGCTGCTGGTTATTCAAGCTTGAAGGACATTTAGTTCCTAAAATTGTGCATAACACCTTATCTTAGTTCCCTTGAACAAAACTTCTCCTTTTACAAAAATGACTGAGGAGAATAACACAGTAGTAAATATACACCTCTCAGACGAGGAAGAAGATACAAATGCAATACATATTGCACAAAAATTCAGACGCACTATCACCCTGAAACTAATGGAATATGGTTTAACATCCAGGGGTGGCTTAGTAGCTTTCATGATTGAGGCACACAAATCAAACAAAACAGAGATATTTTATTCGTGGGTTACATTCCCTGCAGCAGATGCAAGAACACAGACATTTCACTACTATACAGAAGGAGATGCATCACAGGAATATGGTCCTTGCGAGGACACAGAAGTTCCACTCACTTACCAGGAACACCTATACTGGTTTAAAGGCGCCCTACCCCACATAAGACACAGAGTAAGATTAGGCCCGCTCGGAGGAGACGGTGCAACATGGCCAATATTAGCGGCCTACACACCACATCCTGACATTGACACAATGCTGCAGCCAGACTTACACTTACAACACAAGAATTTAATTAAAATCTACAGAAACCTGACACAGTATGTCATGAGGACTTTCACAGTCCAACCAACATCAGCTGCAACAAATGGAACTCAGTTTCAGGGTACAGCAACTAAAATTGCACCACAAACATTACACGCACTAATGGGCAAAATGCCCACGAAACGTGAACAAATGCCATTCTGGGTAGCTCAGAAAATAACTCAGCTAGAGGCAGTATTTCCGAATACTACCCCATTTGAAAAACACAGAATGTTAACGATCTGCTTGCCCATGGGAATAACACCACAAGTAGAGGACTGCACCTCTTGGGGTACAGTCTTTGCTGCCATATATACCAGGACTCATGGTATTCCTTCATTAGCAGTAGTACCAGACGTATTAAGACAAATACAAAATGAGTACGGAGCAGAACCTGCCCTAAACTTAGGGATGAAGTTATTAAATAACTATGACCAGGTATCAGCCATAATACTAGCTAATATTAAAGGGGAAGCAGCTTCAGTGGCAATCCGCCAACACCTAAGGGAGTTCAGTCCGTTGGATCAACAACACGAACTGCCCAAAATAATTGAAACTGCGTATGCAGAATTAGGCAGAGACAGTTTGGGTGGGAAAGCATTAAAACCACAACTGATGGGCAGTCCTGAAAAGGACACTACAAAGCAGACACCTGCTTCTTCTAAAAAAAAGTGGGATAGTAAAAAACAACAAAACTTTAAAAACAGATCTCAATCCAGAGGTAGATCTCCTCCACACGAGCCCTCTGAAAAGAGGTATAACCTCGGGAATAGGGATAATATTAGGAAACCTGACAGGTATCAGGATATTGATACACGTTCCTCTCGTTCCTTTCAGGGCTCGACGAAAAACTCAGAGGGAGAAGGACGGTCAGAACATAAAGAGGAGCATACAAAGTCCAGAGACAAGCAGCGCGCTCAAGACTATACTTCCAAAAAAGAAGACAAACCAAAATCAAAACCACAGTTTAAGAAAAAGAAAGTTGCAGGCATAAAGATCAGACATGCCCAGAATTCTGAGGACGCTGCTTCTGAACGGGGAATGGGCACTGACAATGATAGACAGTGCAGAAGAAGTAACAATAGCTCGCCAGAGCCTGAAGGAATTTCTGGTGACAGCGGACTTGAATGATTACATCACGGTGGAAACACCAGACACAAGGGTGAGCGTCCCACATAAGTTACACGAAATAACACTCCAAATGGAGGGGGACAAGCCCAGGAAAGTCAAAGGTCTCTTTTGGGAAAATCTGTCATCCGGTTATGACATCCTATTAGCAGAACAAGATTGGTCGCCAACATTCGTCATGGAGTGCCCCAGGGGAGAAAATGTATTTTTCCATCATTCTCCGACCTCGTTCCCATACATCTTAAACATGCATATGCACAGGAGTGGGCCGTTGCCATAGCTCCAGCACTATACAAAAATCATGCCGGTTGGGATGAGGGTTCAACCCACCACGTGATCCCGTTAAAAGTTTCACCAAATGCTCAGAGGCAATACCCAATAAAGCAAGAAGCTAAAAAACAAGTCAGGGAGATCTTAGATCAACTTGAATACCAAGGGGTGATTGAAACATGCACCTCACCAATGAACAATCCTTTGTTTCCAGTATCGAAACCGGACAACACATATCATCTAGTTTTAGATCACAGACACTTAAACTCATGCACAAAGACATTCGCTGTCCAAAACGCACACAGTGCCGCACTAATGAATAACATTGTGCGGAAAAAATACAAAACCACATTAGATATCTCAAATGGATTTTTCTGCCAAAATATAGCGCCTGAAAGCAGGTATTTGACCGCATTCTCAGCGTTGGGACCCCAGCGGCAATTTTGTCGTCTCCCCCAGGGGTATAAGATCAGCCCGGGGGTCTTCTCAGCAAGAGTAACATAGTTACTCCAAATTTTTGATAAGGAAGCATTGTCCTATGTGGATGATATTTATCTGACAGACGATGACTTAAAAAGCACTTGACCAGGGTGAGCACCATTATTATGGGATTCACCTCTGAGGGCTATAAATTTAATTTACAAAAATTAAAAATAGCCCACCTCAATGTCCTGTTTTTAGGATACGAGCTTTCAAGTGAAGGGAAAAGCCTGGCAGCTAACTTTTTAGAAAAGTGTGCGCTGCTCCAGCCTCCAAAATCATTAAAAAATTTGCAATCAATACTGGGATTCCTAAATTTTGGCAGAACATACATTTTAGATTACGCAGAAAAAGTAAAAACTTTCTACAAATTAATAAAACTTGACTTTTCAGTCAGACATTGGACACAGGAACATTCAAATATCCTACGTTCATTACCAGCAGACATGATTGCTTCCAAACACTTACAGACACGCATAAACGCACACAACTTGGTGATCCGTGTAATCGCGGGTCAATGCGGGTACACTTACTTAACCTTCAATGAAGGAGAAACCGTACCAATCGCATACAAATCACACCTGTACACAAGCGCAGAAATGCGTTTCACTTCAACAGAAAAAATACTGACAGCAGTTCAGACCGCTGTAGCAAGAGAAAGAGCACTGGCTCAGGGAAAACGCATAATTGTCGTAACCCCGGTACCAGCTTTAGAAGCTGTTACAAAGACTAGCATTCCAAATGCAAAAGCTTTACATCCGAGATGGATACAATGGGCTAATTCTCTTACTGCAACGGACGTTGAATACAGATTTGACCCAAGTCTAAAAACACAAGCATTTCTGCAATACGAACAAGAATATCCTCTACCTAATGAAATATTGCCTCTCAATCAGTATGAATATATTATTTACACTGACGGATCTGCTCAACCGGCCATAGGGATTAAGCAACAATATAGCGCAGCGTGTGCAATCGTTAAAGGTCGCATGCGGGATGGGAAGTTCCATCCAAGTTGCACCAAAACGCAATCTCTAGGAGACTGCACGGCTCAGTTGGCAGAGTTAAAAGCACTGATACTGGCACTTGTAAATACGGATCACGAATTCCCCACACTAATTGTGTGTGATTCCTTTTACTGTGTGCAGTCATTCAATGAGTATCTACATCATTGGGAACGAAACGGGTTTAAGGACGCGAAAGGTGGCACAATTAAGCATAAAATGCTATGGGAACAGGTAGTGGAGTTGAAAAACGACCTACCAAGGGCTCACGTGATACACACACTGAGTCATCAACGTGATGGCGTTCACGTTGTAGGGAATTCATTGGCTGATGAAGCCGCAAAGGGGGCTGTATGCACAGCTTCCGTAGCTGCAATCACTCGTTCAAAAACAAGGATAGACGGTGAGATTATGGTCACTGTCATTGCTTCAAGCAAAAACAGCGGAGCAGTACCAAAGAAATTTCCACTCAAGTACTCCTAAAAGTTAGATGCAAACAACATTCCATTTGCTCATATTCCTGGAGTGGGGGACAGAGTAATACCAAATATGGATCGTAGGCAAGGTTTAATACTAGCAGCACACGAGGGTTTGGGCTCTGCACATTGAGGGGCAGATTTACAGCCCCTGCGCCACCAGTACGTCACTGTTCGTGACGTACTGGTGGCGCAGAGGCTGCTCATATTACAAGGAGAGGAAAAGCCACCCTGCGTGACTTTTCCTCTCCTTGTAAATACGGCCCCTTCACACGCAGCACTTTGCGGTGAAGGGGCGTTCCATGGGTGTTGCTGTGTGTGTTCCCACGCAACACTCATGGAACAAGACACATCTCCAGAATTACGAGAAATCGTAACTCTGGAGATGTGTCTGAAGCTACGCCACCCTAGAGGTGGCGTAGCGAGCAGCACCGAGGAGAAATGTTTTCATTTCTCCTCGTATTTCCTCTTTCAATGCGTGCTGCATTCTGCAGCACGCATTGAAGAGGAAAATGGTTGTAGTGATTGTTTTTGTGCAGGAAGGTTCCCCTTCCTGCACAAAAACAATCTCCCCACAACACGGCATCCTTGCACCTTGGTGCAAGGGTGCCCTGCCGCGAATGGCTGCAGTTTGTGCGCCAGCGCAGGGGGAAGCACAAGGATGCGACATATTCTTGTAAATATGTCGCATCCCTGTGCTTCAAAACTAACGCAGCGCGGCGCAGCAAAATGACTTGCTGTACCCCGCTGCGTTAGTTCAACGTAAATCTGCCCCACAGTCTTTACAGCGACTATTTCATTGTTGAAACAGCGCTATTGGTGGCCCGGTCTAACAAAGCAAACTAAAGACTATGTCTTGAAATGCGACATCTGCCAGCAGATGAAAGGCTCCACCAGAGCACGCCCGGCGCAGACACCATTACTAATATCTGACAAACCTCTCGCATGTGTGTATTTGGACCACTGCGGCCCTTTACAATCTGATGGGGCGTACTAGTATATCATGGATGCAGTGGATTCCTGCTCAAGATTCCTATGGGTTTGGCCTCAGCGCTCGGCTGATGCTCGAACTGTTATAAAAGATTTGCGAGTCTTTATCGGGACATACGCAGTTGGCACGTTACATTCTGACCGTGGTCCGGCGTTTAGCTCTCGGGCTTACAAAGAGGCCATGAAAAGTATGGGCGTTGCACTGCGGTACTCCTCTCCCTACCATCCTGAGGGAAATTCGGTTGTGGAGAGGAAAAACCGGGACTTAAAGCAATCTTTAACAGCTAGGGTTTTAGGCAAGGGCGGTAGTTGGGTCAGTCACCTTTATGGGGTACAAAGAGCACTAAACAACCAGCCAAGAAATTCTCTAGGGGGTGTCACACCATATGAGGTCCTATTTGGGACAAGAATGGGGGTAGCTGATCTTGAGTATGAAGGTACAGTGGCGGATGAGAAACCATTTGATATCGATGATCGTTTGGCTGTTTTACAGGATCTAAATGAATCCAGGACACAACAAAGCAAAGTTGTCCAGAAGCAGACCACCACTGAGGAAGTCAAGGCAAACACGGCAAGACCTGTCTGGATCCCAAAGATCGGGGATCTGGTCAGGGAGAAAATAGCGGACAAAAAAGAATTTGGACCATCTTACAGGAAGCCTGTACCAGTCCTAGCAATTCAAGGAACACGAACTGTTCTTTTGCCGCCTCTTGCCGGAAAAAAGGAGAAAAGATTTGTCTCAATCGACTTAATCAAACCACACTATGTGGCCAATACTGAACAGTAGGCCTCGTGGACTCCACAGTAGCAGACGCCCTCCTTTCGCTACAATCCAAGAAATTCAAACAGAAAGACTCATCACGTTTGAAGAGCCTCCTGTGAGGAATGAAGGACTAAGCAACAATGCTATGGAACTCGTTCCCCTTGAACCTGAAGTTCATCTACAAAATGAAACTCAAAACAAAACTCAAGTTGCAATCAGACCAAATACAGACGTCTACGTCAACATGCCTCGACGAGAGCAAAATGCGATTTCAACAAATCCCGATGCAATTCCTACAATTGATCGAACTGCTTCTGGCTACTTCATGAACTTTGATACGTTTTCCCTGGATCCAAGCGAGCCGGAAACGATGCCAGCCAAAAAATCACGTAAAAAACAAGCTAAAGACTTTTTGAACTTTCTTAAAAGACTTACCTGGTATCACCTTGGATTGAACTTTGGGTAATTACTGGGATTCTTTTTTTCTTTTCTGGCTAGGCTTAGTAATAACTTTTAGCCTGCTTATTAATGGACGATATCTTAAACAGAGCTCTACAGCCCCGAAAGTTAATTTGATTTTAAAACAACATCAATCATCTCATCGTGAACAGAGAGACTTGTCATCAGTGAACATCACAGCGGTTCCTATATCGGATGGTATCGTTTGGGACAAGGTTGATTTCGAAATATTCGGTCCGACTGAACTTTTAAAAATTCCTCATTTATTTAAAATTTCATTAAGTGGTATCATTACCTCCAGTACATTTTCTGATGATTGGGACACTGAAACTGTTAATAATTGTTGTCTGATTTAGAAAAAACTGCTGCATTTCCGAACACTGAAATGTTAGAAAGTAATTCAGACTATGACACTTTGCACTGTTACCAACATATGGTCATCATTTCCTGCACAAATCTATTTTGCCTAGAAATGTGTTTGAATACCATCAGTGGGAACATTGCCCTACACCACCAAAGGTAGTTCGCAAACATTTGCACAGAAATGTTAATATTTTTCAGGATTTAACACTTCTGACCCGACGTCATTTTATTATAAAATTTCACCGACATCGGCACTGAAAATTATGCTAATTAACACCAAACAGATATACTCTGCTTCCTTTTTGGCCCAATTGCCTGAACAGGGTTTTGACCTATGGAAGGACGAAATAGACTTAAAATCAGTCTGGGGTTCCAAGGACTGGCAAGTCCAGGGAACAGAAGCGCTATTTAGAGCATGCCTCTTTCCACAGCAGATGTTATTTCTAAATGAAACTGTGCAACAGACATCCTGTCTTGGCTTAGCCAAGGTAAAGGACCTGAACACACCTCGATTTCCAACACCATCACAGATGGGAGGGTGGCAAAATTCGACTGCACAGGAAGAGGCAACAGTAGATGACATTTTAAAGCACAATAGATCAGACCCAAATTGGAAAAAATGGGTGGTTTGGCCCTTAGACACAAACATATGTCATAAACGATTCTTGGGTATTACCAAAGGGTACAGTATCCACAGGCCAGACCCACGTTATGTACAAAGAGAACATCCAGGGGTAGTGACATCCTACAGTGTAGGGAAGTTGTGCCTTGATTGGCTAGAGACCTCAACACTAACAGAAGTGAAACAACACTGAACCTTACTCTCACAAGACATGGATCTTCAGGATTTTTTACTAGGTCCCAGGAAACAACGGCAGAAACGTTTCATATATGCTGGCATCTATGCTGCCTATAATAAAGAGTGGAAAATATCACAACAAGAGGCCACAGAGAGAATACGGGAAATAGACCGTATTAACTTAGAAAAATCATTGGCTGTGGTAGACAATGGGTTAACAACTTTGTCCTCCAGAATACATTCTTTGGGCAACATTGTATCTTCTGCGATAGACATCCTAGAACAAGATTTGGCCATACTACAACACGGGCAATCTCAATTACGTTCAATCATGTTATTGAGCTGGACGCTGCAATCTTTGCGCGCAGGCTTTGTGCCTTGGTATTTTATAAACAGTACGTCTCTGTTTTCTGAATATAATCTAGCAGATAAACAGGTTGAAATGGCACAAAGGGGAGCTAAATATACAATGTTGCATTTGGAAAACTGGACCGACTACCATTTACAGTGGCGGAAGCGCCGTCTACTGAATGGCTGATCCATGGCCACATAACTCTACCGGTCACTACTTTTCAGTTTCAATATTGCCTTGAACAACGGCAGGCGGGCAAATATGAAAAGATGGGTAAGGGGTACATTAGGGAATCCTGGGATTTATCGTATAGATTTCGATGCCGGAGTGGGGATCGAGAAGTGTTTCTAAGTGGTACTAATCGCAAGAACGGTTTGAGCGGTTCTCTCATGTGCCGGGACATTACATTGCATGGAGCATGTAATGGTTCGATAGCAAACTTGTCCTGCCACATGAAAGGGACTCCAGCTGCCGTGATTAAGTTGGTATTCGAGCTGCTCTCGAACGGGAGTTACTTGATGCTGAACGATCAAGGTTGCTGTGGTATGCTTCCGGGCATTGCCTATCTTGTCACTGTGAACTCCAGGGTTACTTACTGAATGCAAGTATTGTTTCCCCCAACAAGTACAGTCAGGGAGGCGCCGTTATGGCCTTCGTTGAATGTTTCCTTTATACAAATTGATACTTTAAGCAGACTGAAAGCCATGCTTTTACAGCAGACCATACCCCTAACCTCCGCTCGAGAGACCTTTGAACTTCAAATCGCAAGGACCTCGAGTGAGATACAGGCACTTATACGTACAAACTGCCCCATTCATTTCACAGAAATGGTGGGTCGTATCTTTAATATGTCTGATAAGAGTGGTATTGTACACCTATTTAAGACCATAGGGTCAGGACTTCTTAGCACCTTTCAAACAATCCTCGGAGTTATCCCGAACTTTATACACTCTGTATTTGGAAGCATTTTCGGAGGTCTACCTCTGATCCTGCTATCAATAGCGGGAGTCCTGATCGTCATTTTCCTACTACGCAATGGAAGGCCCAATTACCAACGAAATGGCAAAAGCGCTCCTGGAGTGGAAATACCGTGAACGCATGGTACAACATCTGGGCACACCTCGCCTAAGGGAACTAAGCGCCTCTTGGTTCCTATCGTTCAGACCAGTCTGGATGGACTGCATCTTACCTGTTCTTCGATGCCTGTTTTGCGGTGAAGAATGCGTGTTGGACCTCTGTCTGACACTTGCAATGGACACGCCTGAGGACTAGAATACCCGGCTGGAACCCTTGAGGGCCCACGCTCGGCAATGTCCCCAGCGCATTCCCATCTTGCTGGCCGCATTTCCCGAGAATCCGCAGGTGCCTTTTACAACTGAGTTAAGCTTTAGCTCCACCATTAGCACCGAGGTATCGACGGCAGCACCGGCTGCCTCTACACGAGCCATTGGTAGTACTGAATATCATCTGTGCTCCATTGACGTGCTCTGCGAGGTGTTACAAGGACCGTCCCCTGCAGCAGCAAGCAGCGATGATGTTGCATCTCCCAGCCAGGACATTTAATCTGTAATTGGCTCATCGTGTGCTGGGAAAGAATTCGGATTTTCATTTTTCTCTAAAATTAACTAAATTTGGAACAGTTCCTGAAAACTGACACTCTCTCGCTGGAAAGCATGGCCTTTTGACGCTTGTAGACATTCAACTTATATAAACTAACTCAATTAGGACTGTGGCTTAAGTGACAATTCCAAAACAACTAATTTTCAAAGCAAGAATTTTAATTTTTTACCCTTTTAAACTGTTTTTAAATTGATTTTAAAACAGGATTTTAATGAAGCTCATTGAAAAATGTTCTATGCACTACTATCTAGTAAAGAGAATAGTCCCCTAGCATTTTTATTATTGTTGACTGTTCGGAAGAGGAGTGGCTGTTATGTTTCATATAGGTACCCTAATATAGGCCTGGGTAACATCATACCCTTTCACCTACATCACCTCCCCTACATTACACACTAACAAGCCTTTTAAGGATTGAACGCCTTTTATGGACTGAACCTTTTACCTAGTTCTAGGCCTGGGTGCAGAAGGAGGGTTTTTCCCGAACAATAGTGTTCTATGACTTCATCTTTAGACTGACACTGCATGAATAAAATATTGATGAGGCTACTTGGAAACCAGGCAGGGGCTATACACCACCTTCCTAATATCTACGCACAAGGTTCATCCCATACGTCATCCTCATACCCAACAATGGTTAACAGAAGAAGGGACAAAGGGATTCTATATACTTTTCTGTATAAATACAGCACCTCTTGCTATCAGTAGTCAGAGGGAACCGAGACTTCCAGGCCGACACACTGACCAGAGACGCTGAGGCTCCTGCATGCAGACGCTCCAGCTGACAGTGGTCTGAGCATCCCTTGCGGGGTGTCCAGCTCGAGACCAGGAGAGGCTCCAACATTCTCACTTCAGGTAATGGGGTTCGACCAAATCCTAGAGGGATTCTTGCCTGCACACCTACTCACATGCTAAGTACACTTAGGTACATCTAGATAGGCATCGTAGGAGTACGCACTCGCTTTTATCAATGCATTTTATATTCATGTATTTATTCATGCTTATTGCAAGATGATAGAACTGTACTATCCTTTTATATTCATAGTACTGCTAATCATATATCTCTGCTACTGTCTAATGGTTGTTTTAGCTCATATACTTTACACGAGAATATCAACTGTTCAATAAATCCTTATTGAAACGCCCAGACTGTTTATTCTGTGTACCTCTGAGATAAACTAAATGAGCACGAGTGACTGAGCGAAAAGTAGTACATTGTTCCCACGATCTTGAGGGATCAGGGTTGTCATGCTCTGAGGTTGCCAGAAACTAATCTCTCCCCGATAAGAGGAGACACTAGTGGCACTGTGAGCTAGCTTTTGCAAACAGGCTAACATTTCTCGGTGGGGGTGTACAGAATCAGTCTGCCACCAAGCCCACAGTTTATGTTATCCAAACGCGCAGGTCCTGCATAGGTACTATAGAAACTACACGACAAGACATACGACGGCATGGAGTAAAGTAAGTAAATAAATAAATAAAACTATTTACCTTGCGCTCGCTGCATCGCCAACACAGCATTCCCTCTATGAGCCGCCACTGGATTTCACTAAGGGATCGTTTTGTTTGGCCATCACACTGTACACAGCGTGTGAGGGCCTCTCCTCTCTCCTCCCGTCTGGTTAATTTATAGCAGTTTTTTGCCTGCACTCAGATAACAGCAGCAACTGTGATGGCTGGCGCACAGGAGCGCCTTGCTTGTGTTTTTGGTGTTCGTCTTTGTTTTTTTTTATGGTTTACTGCTCGTCCCAGCACTGCCCCTCTACCTGCGGTGGAATTTAGGATTCCTTCACCGGGCCGAAAGGGCTCGTTGTCATGGCAACATGCCACACAGGGATACATTCTTTCTCGCTCTCTCTGTCAACCCCGCCCACCCGGCCTCTCTGAGACCCACGTGGGGCTGCTGGATCTCCCAGCTCGGGCGGGGCTGCTTCATTGTGTGTGTGTGTTGGGCTACGACCTTGTGCACCCGTGCCAGAAGGGACCCCGGGAACAACTGGATGGGGCAGTTTAAATTACTGCCAGCCTGCCCTGCACATTGTGTTTTAAGATCCCGGGACAAGGAGCAGAGACAGCGTTGACTTGTTGGAATGAAAATGTTTTCGTTATTTTGCATGTGCATTGTTCTATGTAAGTTAGCATTCACTGCACCATTTTATGTTTAGCCGCCATTTTGAACCATGCTCGAAACTGCTTCTTGCCTCTTCGAGAAAATGGGTTGTGGAACGTTTCATTTCTCCAAGGTTGGGCCTTGCTTTGCTAATGAATACACTGTTCTTATTAGCGCATACTTTTCCCACTAGATAGAGGCCTTCATCCACTAGTCTAGTGGCAGGCACGGCTTGGAGATAGTGTGTGCCCGGCCTCACAATCAGAACCTATCCTTCTGTATTTCTTTGTTTAGCTGCATCTGCTCATAAAATTCCATTATGGGCGTGTCTTTATTGGTTCTGAATTGTATATAATGTATCTCCATGTTTGCTGATGTCAGTCCCTCTCTGCAGCAATCCTGAGAGACTGGGCACACCGGGCTCCGCTCGAGCTTATCTGAATAAACATATATTGGTTTGTATTCTCTACTGTCTGACCGACTCTTCATTTGGTATGGAAGGCTGAGAGTGACCCTTTCTGTTCTAACACAAAAATTTGGAGATAAGCAACGGCCGTGTGCTTATTTCTCTGCTGTTCTTGACACTGTCGCAAGAGCCCTCCCGAGCTATATAAGAGCAGTCGCGGCTGTGGCTGTCTCCATAAGACAATCGGTTGGACTCTTACTTGATACTGTCCTCACAGTTATGGTACCCCATGCTGTGGATACACTTTTGAATAAGACCAAGACACCACACCTCACCAGTGCACGTCTGAAAGGTTATGAGTTGACCCTGTTCGCAAAACACATCACGATCAAAAGATGTGCCACTCTGAACCCAGCCACGTTACTGCCCCTCCCTTCTGAAAATGATGAAAATGAGAAACATCATTGTATCTTCTGGACGGAAGAAGAGACGAAAGGACGGGTAGACTTGATTGATGTTTCCTTATCTGACCCACAAGGGGAACTATATGTCAATGGCTATTGTTTCAAATTACCAGATGGCACTACAACTGCTGCTTATGCTAACACCACATTGCGTACAGTCATAGAGACATCACAAGTCCCTTATCAGTCAGCCCAAGCAGCTGAGTTAGCCGCCCTTATTCAAGCTTGTGAATTGAGCAAGGGACTGGTTGTCAATATTTATACTGACAGCCAGTATGCCTTCGGAGTCGCGCAAAATTTTGGGCGACTCTGGGCTGGGAGAGGGTTCCTTACTTCCCATGGTACAAAGATGCAACATGGTCACCTTATATTGAGGCTTTTGTCTGCTTTGACACTCCCTAAGAAGTTGGCAATAGTGAAGTGTAGCGCCCATAAGAAAATTACCGATGATGTAGGTAAGGGGAATGCTTTTGCTGACCAGACAGCTAAGGAAATGGCACAGACTAAAATGAAGAAAATGTTTGTAGCAGGTCCTGCTAGGTGGGTCCCTGAAGTCACTATGTTTGAGGATACGCTTGAGAATGTGAAGGAAATACAAAGCGAGGCTACAATAGAAGAATTAGCAATATGGCAAGAAAGCACAGCACAATTGAACGATGAGGGATGTTGGATTGACAAGTCAGGGAAACAGAGATGGATGTTGCCAGATGCATGTGTTCTCCCTGTGGTCAAGATGGCCCATGGCCCACTTGCACATACCTTTATTAGCGCTAAAGGTATGTGCAAGTTGTTAGACCCTGTATGGCAGAATGACAACATTCCAAGAACAGCTGCACATTTAGTGAAATACTGTATGGTGTGTATGATGCACAATCCTGGAAAAGGTACCCCTACACCACCTGGTAATTTTGCACCACCTACTTTCCCCTTTGAGGTGCTCCAGATGGACTACATAGAGCTAGACAGATGTAATAATTTGAAGTATGTGTTGGTGGTTGTCTGTGCATTTAATAAATGGGTTGAGGCTTACCCCACTTAAGACAATACAGCTGTTACAACTGCAAAGGTACTCCTGAAGGAGTTCTTTCCTCGTTTCAGCTTGCCCCGTTTGATTTGGAGTGATAACGGAAGTCATTTTAATGCAAAGGTCATTCAGCTAATTTGCGATGGTTTGCCCATAAAACAAAAGTTTCATGCTGCAAATCACCTGCAGTCAGCAGGTTTGGTTGAGAAGTACAATGGTACTCTCAAACTGAAATTGGCAAAGATTCAGGAGACAACAGGGTTACAGTGGCCTGATGCTTTGCCATTGGCTCTTTTGTCGACAAGAACAACAGCACATTCTAGAACAGGATTGTCACCGTACGAGGTCGTGTTTGGATGCCCGGCAAATGTCTGGGGCATCCCGCGACCTCGTTGGTTCTCCGATATTGAGTACCCTTTGTTAATTGACTACCTGTGCCAGTTAACTGAAAATCTGCGTTCTATTCACCAACAGGTCCGGGAAACCCTACCATATATACCAGAGGGGCCTGGACACGATATCCAGCCTGGTGATTGGATCCTTGTGCGCAACTTCCAGGGGAAGAAGAGTTTGGAGCCGCGGTGGAAGGGACCAGAACAGGTCCTCCTATCCACGTGCACTGCGGTGAAGGTTGCCAGCCGAAAGAACTGTGTGCACGCTACCCACTGCTGCAGGATCCCTTTGCCCTTGCCCTATGACCAATGGCTGAGGGAAGGCAATGGGGACTCTGAGTGCGAGAAGGTGCCTCAGTTCATCCCCTTTAGTGATGAAAAGTTAACTTGGACCCAAACGGATTTGGAGAATGATGAATTGCTGAATGCAGCAGTTCCACCGGAGATAGGAACTATTAAGGAGCCGCTGTTTATTGATCCAACGGTGCCTGGGGCTGCCAGGTACAATCTGGGTCCTCGGTTGACGGACGGTGCACAGAAGGAGAAGTCAGATTAGATAGGGATGCACTGTGTAAGTCAGGTGTACTTTGTGATAGTACCAACGGAATTAGTTTAGGGCGATGTGAGACTTGTGCACTGATTGTTTTCGAATATTGGACAGGATAGTTCAAAAGGTATCCCTTTGGGAGTACATTATCCTGATCGACGTGGGATACATCAAGATCTTAGGACTGAGCAAGCTCCACCACCGGTACTCAAGAGCGCCAACATATTGATGAACAATAGGAGCCTGTACCAGTGAGGCTCTGACGGACACTGGGAACACTTACCTTTACTATCATTTTTGTTGCATCATCATTTTTGTGGCACTTCTCTCCTTGTTTAATTATGCATCCCTTTGGCCGGCCTATTGATGAGGAGGAACAGCCATTTGCACCGCCACGCTCAATGAGGGGTTGGTCGACAAAGAGCAAAATAATTGGCATATTGATAGTTGTGATTGCACTAGCACCAATACTTGGAATATCCTGGTTTTTAGAGGAGAAATTTCCTGTACATTCCTTGGTTGGTACAACTCCTGCTCCCGCTGAATACATTTATGTTACTGTAGCCCCTCACAAAGAAGCGCATAGAAAGTCCTACACAGACAATGTATTTATACAAATGTTGCATCAGGCTCATAATGTGTCCAATACCACTAATTGTTGGGTTTGTGGGTTACTTCCTTCGGTCACTTATAAGAGCGACAATTTGTTGTCGATGCCACTGTCATATACTGGCAGCTGCAATGGTTGGTACGAACTGTTTCGACTAGTGTACTTCCAATTCCATCTTTCTACCTTGGATATAACATCCACTGATGCTCACACTGTGAATGAGTATTTACACTTCTATCAAGGGTTCACCCCCATAGGGCCGGCAGGACAAGGGACTCTAGGCACATTGTCCTCAAAGTCATGTTTGAATACGTATCGTAAAGTAAAGGATAATACCTGGCTTCAAATGGAAATGGCTGATTTCCAACGGTTTAACACATCTGAGTATTTTCAATCCTTCCAAGGTCGCAATATTACCAAAGATAAGCCGATAGCTGTGTCAGTGGTTAATACAACAGCTAGTTTTTGTGTCCAGGGGACTGGGGAGATAAAGGTGTGGGACAGTAAATGTAATATTACCAACAGATTGAATACAACTAATAGTCCACCTTTGATTCTACCCCATAATGTCTATTTTGTCTGTGGATCACAAGCTCACGTCTGGCTCCCAAGCAGATGGTCTGGTACATGTTATCTCTCCTTTCTTCTTCCCCCTGTATATGTTGCCCCGTCTAACTATCACAAAACTCACCGACTGCAACTTATAAGTCCATTCCTGTCCCGAGTCAAGAGGGTTGTTGATACGAAAGATATAGACCAGACTGACACCACCGCACAGCAATTTGGGGATGCTGTGAAAGGCCTACTACCTTAGTGGGGCGCCATGGCTAACAGCCTTCAAATTCGTCAGCCAACAAGAATTGTTGAAGGGGTTACCAATACGACTGCTGGGATAATGACAAATATCACTGCTGAACTCCAGGCTACGAGATTAGTCACTTTGCAGAACAGGATGGTGCTAGACGTTATACTTGCAGATAGGGGAGGGGCCTGTCGCGTCATTGGCAGCAGCTGTTGTGTTTACATACCTGATAACGCTCCCAATGTTTATTCGGCCATACAAAAATTACATAGACTATCCGCTGAAATACACCAAGAAGTAGGTACCTGGACACTGTCGGGGTGGTTTTGGAACACGCTAACTTCCTGGGGTTGGAAGATCCTCACTTTCTTGGCCGTAGTTGCCGGTATCTTCTTCACATGTTGCCTCTGCATTCAATGTCTCCCAGCTTGCTGTTCCTATTCTATTAATATCCTCAATCCCAAACAGAAATTGTCAGTTCATGATACTAATGCTGCAATTATGTTACAAAAGGATATTGATGATTTGATGCAGATTGATGAAAGTATTTTTGAGACTACATCTTTCCTTGCAGCCGCCATCACTGATACTGAATATATGACCTGCTCCTAATACTGATGTTCCTTTGTCCTCGAACATGTTATATTTTCTTTGATCATTTCCTAAAATAGTTAGCTTATGCTAAAAGGAGGGTCAATTGGAATGAAAATGTTTTCATTATTTTGCCTGTGCATTGTACTATGTAAGTTAGCATTTGCTGCACCATTTTATGTTTAGCCGCCATTTTGAACCATGCTCGAAACTGCTACTTGCCTCTTCGAGAAAATGGGTTGTGGAAAGTTTCATTTCTCCAAGGTTGGGCCTTGCTTTGCTAATAAATACACTGTTCTTATTAGCGCATAATTTTCCCACCTCATAGAGGCCTTCTCCCACTAGTCTAGTGGCGGCCTGGGACCGGTTTCAGGATATGTCACCCTTCTTCAGCCAGGCCAGCTTGAATCCAGTGGCACAGTGAGCAAGGGACCCACGTCTGGGCATACCCATCCCACTTAGGGTGAAAAGTGTTACAGCAAACAAATGATGGACGGAATGCTGACAATGCAAACATTCTCCCCCAGTCAAAAGATCTGGGTTAAATCCATTGTTCTTTTGCCCACTACACCACCCCAGTTTGGACCCAGCCATATGCAAATCAGTCTTGACCCTGTGCCCCATGGGAACAGTCCAGACCGAACTGCCAGGCCAGGTCCTCCCTGGACCGGAAACAAGCATCCTGGGACCGGTTTCAGGGTATGTCACCCTTCTTCAGCCAGGCTAGCTTGAATCCAGTGGCACAGTGAGCAAGGGACCCACGTCTGGGCATACCCATCCCACTTAGGGCGAAAAGTGTTACAGCAAACAAATGATGGACGGAATGCTGACAATGCAAACATTCTCCCCCAGTCAAAAGATCTGGGTTAAATCCATTGTTCTTTTGCCCACTACGCCACCCCAGTTTGGACCCAGCCATATGCAAATCAGTCTTGACCCTGTGCCCTCCTTGGGAACAGTCCAGACCGAACTGCCAGGTCAGGTCCTCCCTGGACCGGAAACAAGCATCCTGGGACTGGTTTCAGGGTATGTCACCCTTCTTCAGCCAGGCTAGCTTGAATCCAGTGGCACAGTGAGCAAGGGACCCACGTCTTGGTTCAGAAAGAGCCCTATTGTTAAATGGTGTAAATCCGTTGAGTAGTTCTTGAGATATTAGCAAAAAGAAAAATATCGATATCTGAGCACCGAGGAGGGTTCGTGAACCCTCCCGGGCTTGAGCTTCACTGTGATTGGCTGCCAACACTCCAAACCAGGAAGTGTTGGCAGCCATCTTGTGACTCGTTAAAACCAAGTCACAAGAAAACAGTGAAAAAGAGGTTAAAAAAGAAGAAAAGGAGGCAGGGTAGAAACACCATGACCCCCACCCCCCCCCATGCTGCCGCGGGGACCGCCACCTCCCTGGGGCTTTTTTAATTGTATGCGGGTGCATGCGGCCCCCCTGCAGCCCCGGGGACCACCCCCTCCCCGGGGCTCTGGTTTTTTTTTTACAAAAAAGAAGTGTGGGGGCAAGAGCCGCCCCACATGCCCCGGGGACCACCACCTCCCCGGGGCACTCTTTGTTTCAAATTTGGGGGTCCGTTATGGACCCCCAGCCCCGGGGAGCACCACCTCCCCGGGGCTTTCAAAATGAAGGGAGGGGGGCCGCGCGGCCCCCTCCAGGAGCCCTTGATGGCCCTGGGGACCGCCACCCCCCAGGGCCGGCTCCTGCAATGTCCCGGGGTGCCTACCCCCGGGACATTGCTGTTTGCTATGAAAGGGCAGGAGCACGGCTCCCGCCCTGTCATAGCAAACTCTGCTTTGGTTTTTGGAAGTGAGAGCAGGAAACCTGCTTTCACTTCGAAAAACCAAAGCAGGATTGCAAATATCTGCAGATTCACAGCCATGCCTATGAATAAGGAGCGGAGGGCTCCGAAACCGGTCAAGCGGCAGAATATCAGGAGGATTAATGCCGGTTCCCCATGAATAAAGAGATCGGAGGAAACACGATTGCTGTTGAGTGCGTTCTCGTTCCTGTTTGGACTTTGGTGAATCATATATATATATATATATATATATATATATATATATATTTATATATATATATGTTGGTTATGCGTTGCAATGTATGTATATGTCATATGTACTGTATGTTTTGTTGCATGTTAAATATAATGAACTATTACCATGCACTACATAGGAGGAGAGACGGTGAAGCCTACCTTCGAATTCGGCGACAACGGGGTTGCATAGCGTCATGATCTGGTGGCAGCATCACAGGAGGGGCTGGACAATGATGTCCAACACAAATTCCAAAGTAGGACCCCAAACCAAATGTGAGTTTTCACCTCTTTTCCTACCTTTCCGCTGAGTCGCCCATGGCATGGTCTCCGCTATGAACAGCCCGGTGGAAATACTGATCGTAATCTGGACTGCGGAAAGCTTAGCAGGATGCCCTCCCTCTGGCTCTCCCGCCATCAACGTGGTAGCAGGAGTCTTGGAGGCGGTGGCTCACCAGCGGCGGTCTTGGAGCTGAGTTCCCGCCAGGATCATAATCAGGCGGTCGGACCACCAAGGCAGAGGGTGTGAAGACTGCCAGAAAAGCAACGGCGATCTCATTCCTCCAAACTTATAATCTGACCCTTAGTGTGGACTTCCGGTCAGCCCCTTGCTCATGATTTTATGGCTTTGTTGTCTATCTCATGTGGTACCTCTTGATTCAATAGCTTACCTCCTTATTCTTGTGTTTGTTCTACCCAGGAGCATTGCTGGCTCACAGTGATCTTACTGGTGAGGGCTGACTTGAGGATACTCTTTGTTTCTTCTCTATTCAGGATACCATGGGATTCCTTGCTCTCCCCCTGCTTTCTTTTCTCTGCTCTTCCAAAATGTTCTCTTTTCCTTTCCCTCCCATATGCTCCCTGCACATTACCTGACCTGTTCCCCATGTTAAATTGTTATTATTATTATTATTATTATTGCTATTGTTATTATTATTAATATTTTTTCTTTATTCATTTATATTTTATGAGTGTCCGGCAGCTACATAGTGCTGCCAGGCTGCTCACTTTTTCATTTTTTGAAATTTAAATTTACTATTCTAGCACGACCATTCACCGTGTTATAGTGGCAAATTAACATTTTAAAAACGGTAGATGTGTATCAACTACCTTCTTTTTAAAGGGCGAAAAAATTAGTTACAAGTGACATGAACCAGGCGGAATAGATCTATAGAAAACGTGGAGAATGGAAAACGTGGAGAACGGGCCTGTGGCGACTGGGGCTAGAATAAGGGCAGAACACTAGTTACCAGCGGCGTAATACAAACCCCTGCAGCCCCTGCGGTGCAGGGTATTTCCCAACCATCTAGAGGGTTCCAACCTTTCAAGGTGGCCCCCAATTCAGCCAAATGCCAATGAATATCTCTAGGATACGAGAGATTTGGTAGCCCCTCATCACATTCTGCAGGGAGGGCGTGTCATTTGATTCTATGACACTGTTGGAAACTCACAGTACAAGGGGGAGTTAGTGTGGGAAATGTGTCAGGGCTCTAAAGGCAGAGTCAGCACAACCCAGTTTGAGATGCGTCACGTTGTAAAGCCCTGCGTCACATTATACCTGCGTCAGGTATAATGTATGCAGAGTGGGCGTTCTATGCAGATGCGTCAATTTCTTGTAAATCTGCCCCTAAGTTTGGAGACTACTCCATCTCCGACATGGCCAAACTTCTCTGATGGTGCTGTGTAGTAAGGGCCGTCGGAAAAATGGTTACATGTCTACCTGCCTAATTAGATCGGCGGACAGGCAGCCATTTTTTACTGTCACTGCTAGGCAAATCCTGGTGGTGAGGGGCAGTAAAATGTAAATCCGTATTTGTAAAGCGCGAACTACTCACCCTTACGGGTCTCAAGGCGCTGGGGGCCGTTGTGGAAATTAAGTGAGCTATTGCCCAGAGTCACATGGTGCTGAGCTGAGGCCAGAGCCAGGGTTCGAACCGTGAGCCCTGTGCTCCGAAGTCAGCTGCCCTGGCCGCTGCACCACACCTCTCCACAGTAAAATGTAAATGATACAACCCTGCACCAAACAGTGATATGTATTACCAGGAACCACCGTAATGGTGGTTCCTGCCAATGCTTTACAAATTACCACCAGCTTGACGGTCATTTAAAAGTTTAGCGGGCAGTCCTTCCACCATGGGAACAGAATAAGTTACTCCGTCCCTTCGAGTGGAACAATGGGCTGTCTGCCAACATATAAATCACCCCCTTTGCCTGGAAATGCAATATTTTCATTTTTAGTACATACATCTTTCATTACCAAACATCAGTCTGTTACCATCCAGAAGATCTCACATTCACTACTGGCTCATTTGGACAGATTTTGCTGTTCACTTGCATTTATTATGCAACAGTTACCAGCGGTAAAGTGAAGAACACCCAAAATATGACCAAGATGCCACCAAGAATGCCCGCAATATACAAAGGATGGACCACCTTTAAGACAAGAATAACCAGAATGTTGGCATGCCTGCCCGCAATATGTTGAGGATAGGCATCCAATATTCTAAGCATAGCCTCAATGCCATCAGGGTAGTTCACAATTTGGCCACCATTTTACAGAAGGTAGTCAGATTGTCTCTGTAAATGCCCACAACGCGGGTCATTATTTTACCATGGATATTCAGAATGCCATCAGGAATGCCCAGATTATGTCGCTTAGGAATCATTATCATGTCTGAATTGTCTGGGGAAGCCTGTTGATCACAATCTGCCAGGATCACAAGGACTCAGGATCACCATTATGCTGGTACGCCCTCCCCTGGCAGCCAAACAGACAAACAAACAGACACACACAAACACACACAGACATATACACACAGGGGATGCACTTTCCCACAAGGTCACAAACACTTGCTCACACACAAATACAGCCTTTCCTCCCACATGAGGGCAGCGTCTTTATCTTAGCGGCTTTACAAATAGTCTCTGTGGCAACAGAGCAAGTCTATGCAAATGGCAGTGAGTGGCAAATGCTATGGGTCAAAGGTCAAACCACGTGGCTATAATTTTCTCCGTGGCTTAGGAGGCAAAGAATTGCAGCTGTCAGTTATCTGAATCTGGACAGCTGAGGAGCCCTAGACTCTACCTCCCTTCTGGAAGTAAGGACTGGCGACTGACAGGTGACGGGAAAAAGGGAAAGACTAGAGCAGGTGTGGGCAGAGGAGACCGGGGCATGCACAGACAGCAATAGATGCTTTATGCTTTGTCCCTCTTAGTTTATGCCTTCTCCTCTCATTGGCATTTCTCACCCAAAGCCTGGGAAAACGTATGCACTGAGAGTTCCTGCCTGACTTCCCTGCCTCTTCACAAACGTACACTCGGTATGATAGATTGGGACTCCCAGTCTGTATCTTTACACTAATCTGCTGCACCCCTACTGCCTGGCTCAGCAGCAAGATAGCAAGACACTGGTCTGCCAATATCCTCACCACTCCCTATGAGAGATGGGGTTCTACCAGATGCATCCCTGTAGAGAAGCTGTGCCTGGATTGAGAATCCAAGATTGAAGACAGCAGAATTTCATTCATGAAGTAGACTGATAAATATCAAATAATTTTCTTGATAGTTGCTTAATTTGTCTCAAAGCCCTTTACCCTTTCATTCATCTCTGCATTTAGCATTTTTTAAATACATGTGGAGCACCATAATTTATTGTTTGACCCCTTTGTATGCAACATGTATACTCAATGTGTGTTTAACTGCATTAATCTGCGTGCATTTTATCAGTCAATTACAGTAAGTGGCTACATATTTATTTCAATGAGAATCCCCTATAGAACTAGATGAATTATATTAAATGTATTCTCCATGAAAGAAAATGTATGCCTTTCTTACTTTACATTTGATGTAATAATTTTTGCTAACTGTATTAATTCAGAACCTGTTTAAATCTAGTGTTGGCCTAACTTGTAACCAGGCCTCAGTGCACACATTA
The DNA here is from genome assembly GCA_963921515.1 of Calotriton arnoldi. NCBI lineage: Eukaryota > Metazoa > Chordata > Amphibia > Caudata > Salamandridae > Calotriton > Calotriton arnoldi. Next base: position 2,157,360 of record CAWUFW010000529.1, on the reverse strand, counting down.
TGCTTTATAAAATGTTTTGCAATTATCTTATTTTTCCTTTTCTTTGCAGGTGTCTTATCTATGTCCATGGCAGCTTAGAATAGAATAATTGTTCATTGTGTAAGACTGATCACTGATCTTTCTAATTTACTTTTGGCTTCAGATATGGAGACTGAGACGACAGGAGACACCATCCTGTACCAGGCGGACAGGACTGATATTACATCCAAGGTCGTACACATGATTGCTGGGAATCTAGGGACTCTACCTGCTCCTCAAGGACACTGTCTTTTCATTGGTTTGTTCAGTGGAAATTGATATGGAGAAGCATTCTATCATCTTGTTAGATGCTTTAATAATATGCTTTTTATAATAGCAGACCAGACCCTAACCTGACTTTGCTGAAAGAAGGCCTCTTCTCGACTCTGCTGATTTCATCTGCCCAGACTCTTTTCATTGAACCTTAAATCTGGTTCATGTGATGCTGACACCTTCCTCATAGAATTTCCTCCTGCTACGTTCAATACTTTATTTAGAATAGGAAAGTTCCTTTTATGGAACCTGCTTAGGTCATATTTTGCTTACTATATGTTATGTTCTTATCATACTCTTCTATCAATTTTGCTGATTGACTAGATATGTAACCTGAGCTAAATTTGTTAATAAAGTCCTTAAGGTCTGAACATTAAGCTTGATTTGTGGAAACAGAGCAAGTGCAGCACACAGTAAGTAGTATGAATGATTAGTGGCCTCAATTGAAGCACTACCATGCTCCAACAAAAAGAAAGAATGCAGTAGGAGTGAAAAAGAGAAAGTGATATGGTGGAGCCTAGCACATTGCTTTGTCTTTTAGAAAAGAAAACAAAATCTGAAAAACTCCAACCTTCGCATTAAACATTAAAATTCATATTTCGATTTTTGTTTGTACTTTGAAGAACATATTTAATAATTTGAGTATTTGAATGACATACACTTTTTTCCTGTAGTTTTGTGTATTTTATTGAGGTTCACATCATAGAAATTGTTTAGGCAGACCTCTCTCGCTTCTGATAGTGGTTCAGTGAGGGTCCGCAGAAATCAAAAGATTAAGAACTGCTGCTCTACAGGACTATCACTCAAATATTAAACATGGAGTTGGAAATGTAAGTGGCCCTGCAACATTTGCTTTGCATTTATCAGAAATATTATGCACTCTTTTCCTTCCAGTGAAGACCCCTCACTTCTGAAGAGGGTTGTGTAGGCATTCTCCAATTATATTTCTGGGTTGCAAAGCAGTTAGCAATCTAATTATTGTAAAATGTGTGGGGTGAATACATATTGTTGGACCATGCCCTCTCTACGGGGTCACCCACAAACCTTTTGCCTTCCTCCTCCCCTTTTTGTTGAAATCATTTTTGTGGGCTTTAGGACAGCTAACCAGTGCTGTGTTCTCTCCTTAAAATAAGATAGAATTGGTTTATACCTAATTGGCATATTTAATTTACTTATAAGTCCCTGGTAAAGTGGTACTATAAGTGCCCATGGCATGTAAATTAAATGTTACTAGTGGGCCTGCAGCACTGATTGTGCCACCCACTTAAATAGCCCTTAAAACTTGTCTCAGGCTTGTCATTGCAGAGCCTATGTGTGCAGTTTAAACTGCCATTTCGACCTAACCCTTTTACTAAGCCCAAACCTTCCTTTTTAATACAAATAAGACACCGCTAGGGTAAGTCCTGGTCAAACCAGGGCAGAGTGCAATGTGTTTAAAAAAGCAGGACACATACATTTAAGTTATACATGTCCTGATAGTGAAAACCTCTTAAATTAATTTTTCACTACTGCAAGGTTTATATCTCCCACAGAATAATATTAGGATTCCTTATTGCATTTTATAAGTGTAATTTTCAAATGGGGAAAAATCGCAGGTTCAAGTTTGGTGTCTCTGGAATCCTAATTTATGGTGAAGTCGTATTTTAAATTACAATTCTGAAAATGCCCTTTTAGAAAGTTGGCATTTTCTTGCCTTAGCTATTTGGTACCTGCAGCCTGTCTCTAGTCACATGACTGGGTGTAGTTGGCAGTTGGGCTTTGTGTATTCCTCCTAGACAGTCACACACAATGGGAGCTAGCTTAGGAGTGACTGAGTGAGGCATCAGTGGCAGGATGGGAGAGAGGAGCTGGGCCCAGCCTCACTTTCACAGGCATACGCTGTGTCCTGTCCCAACACAAACAGCAGCTTACCCCTTGCAGTTAGTCTGGAGCCAGGGCAGGGAAGGCACAGCATCTGTGCACTTCAAAGGCATGCCTCTAAAAGCTTCTCCCCAATTCAAAGGCACAACTCTGTAGAAAAGAAAGACCTCAGACACCACTACTTCCGTTCACTTCTGGACCTGTGGATACTCTGCTAGGAAGAATGACTGCTGTGCTACTGAAGGACTGCCACTCTGCTGTACTGCACTCTGCTGGACTCCTGCTTTGCCGTGCTGACCTGCTGTTTGCTGCCCTCTTGCCTGGGTGAGAAGGACTGGACCCGCATCTCTTGCACCCAGAGTGACTCTAAGGGCTAGTTGGTTGACCTCCTAATCGGATGCCTCATGGACATAACAGGCTTCCGACAACCTTGAACCTGCACCTGGACTCTGCCATCTGTGAGTTTACCCTGCCAAGTGGTGCCACCACAGTCCTGGACCCTTGGAATTGGGCCTAAGATGCTTGCCAGTGAAACCGATGCATCTTCTTTACTGAGAGGTGCATTCCTGAGCAGAACCGACGCATCTCCTTGGCTGAACGGCGCATCATCGAGCAGAACTGGCGCATTGCTGCTACTACATGGATTGGACCCATCGCTAAGACCCGTGTTGCCTCCGCAGTCCTTGGAAATGAAGCATCGCCCCAATGCTGTGGCACATCCACAGCCCAGGTCCTCACATCTCTCGTTGATGGCAGCATCGGTGATGATGCCGGACTCCGCATTGCAGCTCCTCAGAACCAATGCATCGACAGCTACGCGCCGGATCCCCGACACTGGACTTCGCATCACAAGCTCGGTCGACAAGCTCCTCGATGAAGACACAACAGGACCTCGCACCACAGCTTTGCCGCATCTCAGACCTGGGGAATCGCTTAGGCTACGAGGCACATCTTCAACACGAATCCACACAACTCTCTGCAACCAGGATATAATGTACCTTGTTCAGTGGGCCTAACTGGGTCCCTGCAGCCTGCCCACACTTCATCGTGGTAGACCTGTACTTGTGACTTTGTCCCAGTACTGGCGTGACTAGATACCCCACTAGCGATTTGTGCTTTTTGGTGTTATTTTCACTCTAAACTAAAGTCAATATCTCCAGTTCTACTTATTGGATTTTTGTTGTTTTGGTCTTGGTTTATTTATTAAATAAAGCTCTGCTTTTCTAATCTGGTCAAATCCTTTTGTGTAGTGTTTTCACTTTTGAAGTGTTGCACAAATACTTTGCATGTTCCCTCTATGTCAAGCCTGCCCTGTGCCAAGTTACCAGGGGGTTGATTACATGTTAATGTGGGGTTTGCTTGTGTCTTACCCTGACTAGGATTGTGGTCGCTGCTTGACCAGGACTCATACCCCAGTCAACCAGTATACTAATTTCTAACACATAACTATAGACATGGTGGGCATTTCAAGCACTGTGAGTTTACCAATAACTCTTCTGAGATCTTATAGGCAGAGCTCTGTTTTTCTCCATCCCAGCCATTTGTACCTTGCAGTTAAGGCTGGGTGGGTTTGATGAGGCAAATACGTTTCCATGCCCCTGTTGAGCCCTCTGTTTCCAGAGTCTCATCCTCGTTCCGCCTTGCCGGCTCCCTTAATCCAAAATATTCTGGGTTGTTCTAATGTGGGAGCATTTATTTAAGTACTGTATGTAGAAGTCCCTTTCTTATTCTTTGCCACTGTTTAGTAGTTAGCAAACGTGCAATGCCAACCTCCCCTTTTCGTAGATGGTGTTAGACTTCAAGTATTTGTAATGTGGATCCTATTCGCACTTGAACTGACGCTGATTTAGAACTTCAGTGTCAGCCGCAGCATCTAAAAACCAAAGGATTAATACTGTTACCGTTACAGCCAGTCCTGATGCGCCTATGTAGATATGTGGGTATCGTCTAGAAACAGTCTTTTGGATGTGGTGCATCAAACTAATAATGAAAGTGAAGTCTGTTTTGCACTGAAAGAGTACCAGGACACCTGGAACCTCAAAGTTAGCTCCACATGTCTTAGGAAAAGTTTTTTTGCAAGCATTCATATCTTCCATCTCCTCTTGAATATTTAGCTACTTCTGTTTGAAGAGAATCCTGTGTGGAAAGAAGGATAAGCCTCATTGTATCATGATTGTTTGATTTTCTCACAGGAACTTTTGTGGAAACACAAACAAACAAAATGCTTGTGCTGATACACTTAATGTCAAATATAGTTAAAGTGCACTGAGTATAAACAACTTAGTGCAAACCTTCATTTGAGTTGGATAGTCACTCTAAGGAGACCTTGAAATTACAGATTTGGTCATACTTTGCAAGCACATTTCACATACTGAGTTTCGCTATTTCTGTGTGGGTATTCCTCAGACAATTGAAAGATTTTCGGTTTCTCCCTGAGTGACATTATGCACCCAGGACACCTCACAGAGAGAATTTGCTTTACACAAACCTGAGCAGTTCTCGAAAATTTACACTCCACTGGGTTGGGTCCAGCAGTGGACCGCCCCATTAGACTGGAGGTGTCTAGCACAATTATTTGATAATTCTTAACACATGCCCCTGCCACCAGTTTCTGAAGCATGCCTGAGTACACCATTAAAGGTAGGTTAGTGGAGAAAATGCTTCCAAAATTGTGCAGGCCCTCCTGCAGGCTTGCCTGTGGCATACAACAACAGAGGGGTAGACAAGACTGGCCACTTTTACTGTTCTCCAGATAGAGAATAGCACAATTGCACAGAGAATTAGTGCCCTTCTTGTCTGCAGCAAGGTGTTGTGTGTTCCTACTACTACAACTTAATCTCCTCCATACACACTCATTGTGATGAGTAGGTCAGGATCCCTGGTATGTCCTTACCTTAAGATTCTCAGCCCCAATTAAATTATCACTATCAGATATATTTTCTTGGCCTCGTGCCCTTTACACTCATTAGTATCCATGCATCATCAGGCACCCTGCCATCCCCACATTTAAGTCTATGTCACCAAATTCGAACTTAGCCAATATTCTCTTCACATGCCCTTCTGTCGTTTACAGAATGCCATTTATGTTGAGAAGTAGCTATCAACCTCAGAAAGGAGGAGGGTGACAAGCAACTTTGGTTTTCTTGCTGACCTATGGTGCTCGTTCCCTGGAAAACCTCAGCACTTTGTCTGGATCATCAGAAAGTGTAAAAAATTACAACGCTCCATGTTTCTCCAGCTGCTGGGAAAGTTACTCCTAGTCACCTCTGTAGCCTTAACTCTTGGTTCCTCAGGGCAGCTTTTAGTGACCAGGTCTCTTTCAGTTAGGGCTAATGCAAAGTCCAGTCTTCATGTTTCAGTAGGTCCTGGTTGGATTTAATAGCCTATCTGCTTTTTGTCTGTTAGCACTGCGCTCAGATACTGCATTATCAAATTTAAGATACAATTACACACAATGGTTCTGTTGGTCTCATTCATAAGCTACCATGAAGTTAAGGTACAAGGATTCACTCAAGGCTTGATATCTCCAATGATTTCCAGTATTTATTCTCCTAATAGGTACTCCTTAAATTGAAATAGTGCAGACGGTGCAGTGCTCATAAGTGCAGTAATGTGAACAATAAAATATGATACTTATATACAATAGGCATATACAATGCACAGTTCAGTGCAAATACTGATTTTCTATATCGAATCCTATGTATACTGGATAATCCCTGACGTTTCGACCCACACTCTATTTTCAGTGGGTCTCTTCAGGACATGACATGTCACCTGGCATAACATCTTAAAGCTGTGGCTAGCCTCTGAGATCCATAATTGGCTCACCAAAATGCCAACTTGAGTTTAGATACAGCCCCAGCCTAATTGGGATCCTTCAAGCACTGTGCATTCCAGTGTGACAACCCGTCAATGCCTTCTGAACTGGTGCAAACCTCTCCCCATTGGAGATTTCAAGGCTTGAATGTATCCTTGTGACTTAACTTCATGGTAACTTATGAATGATTCCAATGGAACCATTGTGCTTTACTATGTTATACCCAGGTTCCGGTTACGGGCAAAACGTTTGTGTTCCTGTGTATTTTATTTATCAAATTTAAGATCACCAGTGTTTGGAAGCACCAAAGGTTAACTAAAAATTATTTTGCCTCAAAACAATTATCAGCTACAACACACCACCAAAGACCATAGAATACAGTTGTATTTTAGCAATTTATCCTAATCTAATGCTATGTAATGTTTTGTTAGTAGCATTTGTGTGGCACAACCTACCATTAGTGTGGAATGCTAGAGTCTTTTTAATCTAATTACCATTGAAGTATGGTTGTATATGGTGGTTTTTGTTTGTGTTTATTTATGAATTGTTAATGCAATTTTTTTAAAGAACTGGTTTAGTTATTGTTAACTGGGCGATGCAAAAGTAAAATGAGTTTGCTTATTTCACAAAACTTTGTAGTGTGTAATTTATGTGGCTGTATATGCCAAAGGACTGCCATTTTTTGCTGAGCTGAATGGTTGGTTGTTCCTTGCGCACTTTATGAAGATTCACTTATTGTATGATTCGAACTTGTCAATGTAAGATTAAGGGATGTTTAAATATATTGGAATGGTTCTCAGATTGATGTTGGTGTGGACTGATCAGGTCTGCCCATATCATTCTCTTGTTTTAACTCCTCCAAACAAGGCAAATATTTTTTTAAGCCACAGATACACTCATATTTCTTATTTGCGTGAGGTGATACCCTCTTGCTCCCTAAAAATTCTCTCCAGACATTTTCACTTTCATCTTTAATAAGGAATAACATTTCATGGAGAAAAACACAAATAGGCAAACAATTGGCAAGCATTGTTGTGCCAAGATGTTGAGAGAGCAGGGTTTCCAATATCTCAATCTTCGGGTGTAATCATTAAATAACCCCTGGCACTGGTCGTATGGACCTTTGTTCATCCATGAAAAGAAAAGAGGGGCAATCATCTACATAATTAATGCATCATTAAAGACTTTTAATTCAGTCAATAAAGAGAGTTCGAATGAGTTAAAGGGTTTTAATTTCAAATCTTTTAACTTTTCATCTATTTATTCATTAGGCATGCATCTTTAGAATTCAGCATTAAAAGTTCATATAATCCATCATTCGATATTTGATTATAAAATAGAACAAAATATTAGTTAAAATCATAGCCAGTATAGTAATAATACAACAAGCGTGTTCCATACAGGAAACTCCCTATTCTAAATTAATTTGGTATTAAGAGAGAAAAGGCATCAGTTCAGAAACCCAATGAAGAGTTCAGGTGAGAGTGAAAACTATGTGCAAGCATAAAGCTTTTTGCAGAGCAGACTGGAAACTATTCACAGTCATAAATGAGCAGACATACAGAATTAGGCTAAATAACCTCTTATGTAGGGAAGTTTAGAAGATCAGAGAGAGTACATCGTGGAAAGAGACTGCCCTACTCTAGGAACACGCACAAATATAAACACACTAATTCTATGTTGCAACATTATATTCTTTCGTCTTCTTCATCCACCAATAGGATAACAGCAGGCTCATGGGAACGAGCAAACTTGCCATTTTCTCATCAAAACACAATAGTCTTTCAGAAATCTCTCCTTGGAAAGTTACAACGTTGTCGTGTCACTTTTCGTCTGACCCCAATGAGAACCTTTCTAACAGTTGTCTAATAAAAAACAAGTGTCTATACACTAGCTAATAGTTGGCTTCTGAAGTTGTAACATCTGCAGCCAAAGGAAGAAAAACATCTTGCGCAAACAACTATTCAATGTGAAAGGCCTTTCCGTGTTTATGCATTATTTTCCATTGAACATGGCACTGCACTTAATTCAGCATTTTATTTACGTGCAGCCCTATCATTAAATATGGTTACCCATAAACATTTTCCATTTAGCATATGCTTTATTTAATTGTAAGCTTGCGCACATTATTTATAAAGTGTTTCAATAGCGTATAAATGTGGGGCAGCAATCTATTCTGCTTCTATTGGTTTGGCTAGACAGAGACATCACTATGGCATTGATTTGATAGGAGGCCTTTTATTTTCGGATGTAACCTATCTTTTATTTGAAACATTTAAAATGAACCTCGAACGAATTTAGCTTTCATATTTATAGGGTACAGTTGTCCTTCCAGGCTCCTCTCCAACAGCTACAGAGGTCGTCAACCGTACGAGGAAGTGGTGTCCCAATCATGGGCCCAATACAATGGAACTTCTATTTTCTATTTTCAGTACAATTATTTTTTTTTTCAATTCGTTTGAGGCTATATTTCCTTTTTCAGTATTTCGTGAAATGCACGCACTACATGTTAATTGCCCTACTCTAAAACCATAACATAATTTGAGCATTTTACTGTTGGCAGAGCTACCGACTTTTTAATAAATAGACATGACATTTTTGGAGACACTTTCAACTCCCGAAAGCATCCTAACACGTCTCTCTTCAGCAGCCTAACTATATGCACGAATTCTCAATTCTATATTAATAATATCCTGAATGTCAGTCATCCACAGATTGACAGATTTACAAACTGGCGTAATATCTGAATATGACAAGAACATTGGATAAACATTTCTGACAATATAAAATGATTTCAGGTCAGTGCAAACTGTTTCTATATTTCGTTTCTTACTTTTCTATCACAGTATATTGGCTTGAGATGTAACAATCAGAGTTGGATTCAACATTAGAGTCACAGGGATTCAAATTGACCTGTTCTGTATATTTTTTCCAGTGTTTCTTTCGCCTTTTGCATAAAACATTTATAGTCTTATCAATACATTTCAACTACTTTGCCTTCGGCGCAATATTTACTAGTTTACTCTGGAGCAGAGGTTATAAACAACGGAAAAATGGCACAATGTGTGGAAAAAAGCAGTTATTTGCATCCAATAAGTCTCGCTATCTGAAGATGTTATCGGAAATATAAAATCAAGGTTTATAACCTAAGTAGGGGAAGTGTAAAGTTTATGACTGAGATATTGCGGCTCCATGCAGCACGACCTGAACTTTCCCCGAACACTTTGTACCACTGTACGTTGAAACTCCAACTCACAGCTTGAAATCTTCACTTTAATGTGTACCAAATGAGCTGGCTCAGACCATGTGGAGAAGTGTGTACTTATTACAACCTTAATTGTTGCTTAACATGTCTTAAAAATCTTACATACCACACAGTTATTTAGTCGTTTGCTCTTGCAAATATCTGTCTTCCCACGATTAACAATATTTGAATGTTTGGATATTTCTTTGGAACATTTTTATATTCAATAAGATATATTGATATATTAAAGAAATTATGCCCATAGGCTGAAAGTTCTTTGCAGCAATTGTCTCCTGTTCGAACTGCAATAGCTTGAAAGCCGTTTATTTGTGTATTTATCTCGCATTTATCTTGCATGATTTTACTGTTTCACCACGTTTGCCACTAAGGGATTTGAATCTAAAACTTATTTCAAAACAGGAAATAGCCTTCTAAGTGCTAATTTACATGTGTTCCTCATTTGAGCCTGAAACATCACTGATATATATGTATTTTTACAGATTACTTCAAGCAGCTCTTCCTCTCAAACTGTTTCTGGCAATTTAAAGAGGGTTTCTTGCACTTGAGCTCTCTGCAGGGTAATTTCCAAACTTTTTGCCTTAAAACATCCTGTTTTCTGAACCCGTTTTTTGTTTTTTTAAACATGGTAACATTGGCTTATACCCAACTGGCACATTTAATTTACTTGGAAATCCCTAGTTCAGTGATACTACATGTATCTAGGGCTTGTAAATTAAAAGCTACTAGTGGGCGTGCAGCACGTATTGTGCCACCCACTAAAGTAGCCTTTTAAACATGTCTCAGGTTTGCCATTACGAACTGTGTGTGCAGTTTTACACTGCATTTTCGACCTGACAAAATAAACCTTTTTGCAGGCTTAAACCTTTTTTTTTTTTTTTTTAAAGGATAAGTTAGGGCTAGGGTAGGCCCTAAATAGCCCATAGAGCAGGGTGCATTGTATTTAAAAAGTTGGACATGTACTTTTAAGTTTTATATGCCCTATTAGTGAAAAAAATCTTAAATCCGTTTTCACCACTGCAAAGCCCACCTCTGCCACAGAATAACCTTGAGGAAACATATTACATTTATTAAGTAATAACTTTGAAGTTGGAGCAGATTGGAATGTCGAGTTTGGCGTCTAAAGAACTGTAATTTAAACTCTTTACTGGTAAAGTCAGATTTTAAGTCACAATTCTGAAAATGCCACTTTTACAAAGTTGGCATTTTCTTGTCCTAACTATTTGGTGCCTGCAACCTGTATCCTGGATCCCAGGACTAAGTGTAGTTGGCAGTTGGTCTTTGTGTATTGCTTCCACACAGTGAGACAAAAGGGGAAAAGGTGTTGGCAGGATGGGCCGTCTCTGACTTGATAGAGGGGTGGAGCTGTCACCTCCACACTTGCACATCACAAAGACTCTGCTTGAGCACATTCACAAAGGGTTTGACTAGTCTTTTGTGACCCCAGACAAGCTGGGTACAGGGTTGGGAGGCAGGAAATTCCGAACACATCTGGGGGTGGAAACCTCCAGAACCTTCTTCTACTTCAAAGCTGACACCAGGTATAAATATTGAACCCTCAGACCTTCAGTACACCTCTGACCTGTTGAAGACTCAGAATGGCTGCTGTGCTGCTCTGCTGCAAGAATGACTGCTACTCTGCTGCCCCGTTAATCTGCTGCCCTGCTGCCCTATGGCCTGCTGCCCTGGTGCCTGAATAAAAAGGACTGGACCTGCATCTTGAACCCAGGGCCACCGGAGTGACTTCAAGGGCTAGTTTGCTGGCCTCCTGATTAGAGCCTCAGGGACAGAAAATGTTCCAACTACCTTGAGCCCAACACCTGAACTCTGTCTGCTGTGAAACTTATCCCCAAGTGATGCCACCCCAGTCCTGGACCCTTGGAAGTGGACCTGAAGGTGCTCTGCCAGCCCAGCTGTGGACCAAGCATAACAATGCAGTGCGGCACATTGCAGACCTGCATCAGAACCACCGCTGCGCAACGCATCCCAGACACAGGATCCTGCAGCTCTTCCGAACAGCCTCTGTGTAATGCCTCCTCGATGCAGGACTTTTGCATCACAGCTCTGCATCTCCCTGGAATCACTGCTGCACAACGCATCCTTGATGCAGGATCTCGCATCACGGCCAGCAGCCCCTCAGAACTGCCAATGCATGACGCTTCCTCCATGTGGGATCTTGCAATGCTCAGCACCAGCAACCCGTATTTAAGGTTGTTCCTTGTATCTGGCCTCCACTCCCTCATGGTCGGCCTGAACTTGTGACTTTGTCCCAGTTTAGTGTGGCCAGATAACCACAGTTTGTGCTTCTAAGCACTATTTTCACTTAAATATTAAAATTGCACATCTCCGGTTCTACTTATTGTATTTTTGTTATATTGATCTCTAATAATTTATTATGTTTTGCTATAGTTCTGTAAATTGGGGAGGGATTTTATTTGTGTTGTGCTTTCACTTTATTAATGTTCAGTTCAGCATAAATACTTTACACATTGCCTCTAAGTTAAGCCTGACTGCTTTGTGGCAAGCTACCACAGGGATGAGCACAGGTTAATTTGGGGTTTGCTTGTGTTTCACCCTGACAAGAATTGTGATTTGCTTCTTGAGTAGGGTTTACAATTCCTCAGCCAATAACCCAATTTCCTATGGAGTTTTACTAATCAAACAGCTTTGCAGTACCTAGGGCCAACACATGTAAAAGCCTACAGCTTTTGACAAATCTGATTGTTTTCAAGGCTTTTTCACTGGGACAGTAGCAACACTTTTGTCAACAGACACATCTTACGATACCAGGGTCGGATTGGGATAGAAAAAACGCTTGGACGATTGTATGACGGTATCACGCATGCATTTAGCACGCATGCCTATTTAACGGCAGCATTAGAATGAGCGCATCACGCGTTCCTTTTGCCCGCAAGTTGTTACAACGACTTGCCTTAGGGGGGCGCTGGACTTTGGCTTAGTATCATTTACAATTCCAACTCCAGTCTGCGCAACAGTAGTGTAGGTGTTGGACTTTAAATCCACCAAAGTGCCCCCCTAAAGTAAGTCGTTGTTAAGACTTGTGTGATAAACGAATGTGCACTAATTACATGGTTGTTCTGTTGCCAGCGCTATAAAGGCACAACGTGATTCTGGCATCGTGCTAAAGGATGTTTCCCGGCTTCGACACCCCTGTTGATCCCTGCACCTGGTGCCAGGCATCTTGCGGTGCCTACCACGGGGTGCAGGGATGAACTGCACCTCAGCTCTATACAATGAAAGCATGCATTCCGGTCAGAATGCATGCTCCCATTGTAAAGAATAGGAATGCGACCGAACAGTGTTCGGCCGCATCCTAATTGCTGGGCTGGGACTGACGACAGGAGGTCGTTTGGTCCCAGTTCCCAAACAATGTCAGGCGGACTCAGGTCCATCCGACATCCTAATCTGGGCCATAATGTAGAATCTGGGCACTGGCTGAGCTGAAAATATCTCTTTAGTAATGCGGAATTTTAGAACAGCTTAATTTTGAATAACTTGAAATTCACAGATGTTATGAATTTCACCAGTGGCAGTAACATTTTGCACCAGACTAATTACAATTAGGACAAAATTGAATAGTTCTCAAAATTAACAATAATGAATTAAAATATATATTTTTAAAAACCTGTTGCCCTTTAGGTTTCTAGTAGGGTTAGTGTGGCCAAGTCTGAAAAGTGTGAAAGTACATTTTAAACTTACTTTTAGAAATAGTGGTCATCGATGTACATGCATGAGCCCAACATATCCATTTGTAAAACAGAAAGGGGAAACTGCCCTGAACATTTTCTAATAAATCCAAGAACAAAAAAGAATGGAATGCTGGCAAGGAATGAAAAGATGTTGGTCTCTCAGCGTGAAATTCAGTGCAATGTTTCAGTACTCACCGCTAGAGCCTGAAACAACCTTCTATAAATCCAAGTTAGAAGGATCCAATGACTTTAGCCAATTGCTCACATAATGTTGACTTCCCATTGAATTAGTTTAAAACAGAGTAGCTCAAATACAGTTGTGCATTATATTGTATTTTACTGTAATTGCCTTTATATAACACTTACTGACCCAGAAAAGGAGCTGAAATGCTCTATGTTGGGTACCACATAACTCCAAGACAGAAGGTTAGTGAATTGTCCAGTGTTTTTGGCTAGTGTTGGTTATTGGTTATTAGGATTAATCGTGTGCCCCCAGAACCATTCCAGGCATTTCTTTGTGGTAAATTAATAGTTGCTAGGTTTGATCATTAGTATGAGTTTATGCAACATTGTTGGTTGATAAATAGATACGATAGAGTAGGTACGTTGTTAGGTTGCAGGGATATGGTTTCAAAGAGGACAGGTTGTAATTTAAGAGGCGACTGTATGAGCAATTTGCAGAAGTACATTAATAGAAAGTAAGACAGACAGGCAAGCGACTTAGAGTCAGCTACACCCAGAGACAGTACAGCATGCAGAAGATGGAGGGTAAGGAGAGAGTAATTTTACAGAAAGAAATAAGAAAGAACAATATATCGTTTTATGTCATGGTCAATTTTTCATGCAATGTTTTCAGAACATAGAGGGAGGAGACGTTTGAGATAGCCTGCAATCTGAAAGTCTAAAACTATAGAAGGAAGCAATACTATTTTCATGTGACATAGTGCATTGTATTGTAGGATCTATAGAGTGCCCACCAGCCCCAGAACAGAAGCCCAAACACCCATTCATGTGAACAGTACAAGTGAAGCAAGTTTATATAAGTAAATGCCTGCACAAAGCATTTATCCTAGACATATAAAGGAAATAATAAAACACATTGTATAAGTGAATAAATAGGATGTTTGGGGTGGAGTGATATCTGCTATATGTCATTAAAAAGACACATAAAGAGGTAGATAGTATACATTTAAATACCACCACCTTCAAATAGGTGGAATATGTTATCACACACATCATAAATGAAGGACTAAAAGGTTTATCCATATGTTCCCTTGGCCAAATGCAACTTAGTTACCAAAAAAATAGAGAATACCAAGCAGTACAGATACTGGAAACTTTCTCTATCATCTACTGCATAATGTAAAAAAAAATTCAGGGAAGGAGTCTAAGGCTCATTATATGAGAATATATATTGTCTGACGTATGACCTACATTATTCAAGCAAAGAACGGAAATTGTCACCAGTCCGTGAAAACTGTGCACAAAACAATGCTATTCACGGATCACTGACATAACATCGGTGCTCACTATATTGAAACACAAAAATATCAGAAATTAAATATTGATAACAAAACTATCCACTTCCTATACTTAATTAGTAAAACTAACAATATCAAGAACACAAATATTTTTGTTAAAAATATCGATTTTTACCTATATCCAAGACAGAAATATCAGAAACAAAAATATCATTAACCTTTAATAAACATATAATATGTCAAAAATATTGATGCACACAGTATCAACTACAACATTATCACCAAAATAATTAAATAATCATTAATAAATAGTTTTGAAAAATCACTTTTTACGTAAAACAAATATTGGAAATAAACGTAAAATTTTTTTAGACGTTTACATTAAATATAAATATATTACATCAACAAAATCTTTACCATTCACCCAATAAATAACATAACTAAAATCCTAACAATGCAACCCAAAAAAAATATTACCACTAGCTACAAACATTTAACAACTACTGAATTATATATATATATATATATATTCACTGAAAAAACCATAAGGTTTTAGGGACAGTTATAGTTAGTTGGACATTGCACTCGTACAAAACCCGTGAAATTCCCCGTTATAGTTAGTTCAGGTAACTATAACTCGCGCCCCGTAATGCACTGCTGATGACGTCACATATTACATCACTCATGACATGGTCAGTGACATCACTGATGACATCACTGATGACATCTCAAATGACATCACTGATGACATCACTGATGACATCATCCAGTGACTGTGTGTTTTTGTAAAGTTTAAATATGTTTAATATATATAGGGAAAGGCGTATTGAAGAATGAGTGGGTGTAGAAGCGCCTGAATGGATGATTTAGTAGGTGCGTGACTGAGTCTATAAGTGAGTGATTAAACGTATCTTACTGGATGCATGGGTGAGTGACTAAACTGTGTGAATGTCTGTATCCGTCTGTCTGTTGTTGTGTAAGCAACTGCATGGGTTTCTGACTAGCTAAATGAGTGTCTATATGGGTTATGGATTGGTTCTCTGAGTATCTGTATGGGTGCCTCAGTGTTTGTGTGGGTGGGGTGTGTGTGACTCTGTGCATAGATGTGTGAGTGGGTGATTCACTGGGTGCATGGTTTCAAGAGTGCGTCTGTGATGGACTGTATGGGTGGGTGAGTGTGTGTATGGGTGTGTTAGTGATGGAATGTATATCTCAGTGGTACATGTGTGAGTAACTACATATGTGAAAGGCAGTATATATGTGTGTTGGAGTATATAAATGGCTATAAGTGAGAGTGTGTGATTGTGAGAGTGGCTATATGGATGAGTGTGTGCTTGCATCAGTGATTGCATAGGAGCGTAAGAATGTGCTAGTATTTTTATGAGTAAGTGAGCTGGTGTGTATAACTGTATAGGTGAGTAAATTGGAGTGTGATTAATTATTTGCATGACTGACTAGGTGTGTGAGTACCTCTATGGATGAGTTGCGTTGTGTGAGTGTTTATATAGGTGTATGAGTGCATATGATAGTCCTGTACTGAGTGACTGTAAGTATGAGTGACTGTACGGGTGAGTGAGTAGATGTGTGTGTGTAGACCTAAGAATCAGTGAGTGGGTATGTACTTATTGGTATTGGAGTGTGTATGGTTTTGAGAATGGCAGTCTGTAATGTAGAGTGGGTGTATCAAAACTTATATTAGGGTGTGAGAAGATGCATTAAATTCTCACATGGATGATGTCATCAGTGATGTCATCAGTGATGTCATTTGAGATGTCATCAGTGATGTCATCAGTGATGTCACTGACCATGTCATGAGTGATGTAATATGTGACGTCATCAGCAGTGCATTGCGGGGGTGCGAGTTATAGTTACCTGAACTAACTATAACGGGGGAATTTCATGGGTTTTGTACGAGTGCAATGTCCAACTAACTATAACTGTCCCTAAAACCTTATGGTTTTTTCAGTGAATTTCTAAGGTTTTTTAAATGCTAATTTCTAACTATAACATGCCTGAAACCTATGGTTTTTTCAGTGAATTTCAAAGGTTTTTTAAATGCTAATTTCTAACTATAACGTGTCTGAAACCTATGGTTTTTTCAGTGAATTTCAAAGGTTTTTTAAATGCTAATTCCTAACTATAACATGTCTGAAACCTACGGTTTTTTCAGTGAATTTCAAAGGTTTTGTAAATGACCATTTTTAAATGTATTAATTGTTATATTTATTTTTTTCATACTGATTTACTACATTTTTAGAAACAATTTTTTTTTACATATTTTATTTTTTAAATTACATTGTAATTACATTATACATTACAAAAAATACTTTCTCAGAATGAATTACTTTAGTTTAAATACTTTGCACATAGGCAATAGACTTTTAAGTACAGTAGTTACAGTTGTTGCAATGGGCAACACA
The DNA here is from genome assembly GCA_963921515.1 of Calotriton arnoldi. Classification (NCBI taxonomy): domain Eukaryota; kingdom Metazoa; phylum Chordata; class Amphibia; order Caudata; family Salamandridae; genus Calotriton; species Calotriton arnoldi. The sequence continues at coordinate 2,140,519 of CAWUFW010000529.1, read as the reverse complement.
TTTTCAAACACAATGCAACATTCAGCTCAATGTGAATTTCTAGTTAAATGCAATTAGTTACTTTATGGATTACTTTTCTAACCACAGGACTGGATCCTAGATTCAGTCCTGGGACATCTCCTGTAAACAGTTGAGTAAAAGCGTTTTGGTTACAGTAGTGATTTTTAAGGAATATTATTGTATTTTAAAAGTTGACACTTAGAAACTTTTTCTCATAGAATCACCAATGTTATCCTATGGAAGGAAATTCACTTAGCAGGTAAAAACTGTTATCGTTACTTTTTCTTACTCAGTGTTGGATCCTGGATCCAGCACTGGTGCATCTCCTGTAAACAGTTGAAAGAATGCGTTTAAGTCATACAGGCGATTTTTAAGGAATATTTGTAGTTTGTGAAAATCGACACTTTGAAACTTTTCTGCTGAAAACCAGACAATGGATTCCTATGGAAGAAAATATAAGTTACTGGTAAGTACGGTTAAAATTACTTTTCAGGGTCAGTGCTGGGCTAAAAGATGCAGCACTGAGGTCTCTCCTGATAACAGGTGAGTAAATCGGAATTCGTATTTCGGCTGATTTTAGAGGAATATTTTAAAGTTCCAAAACTCCACACTTAGAAGAATTTCCAAGTGAAACCAGTCAATGTTAGCCTATGGAAGGAAATTCAAGTTACTGGTAAGTACGGTTAAAATTACTTTTCAGGACCAGTACTGGGCTGAAAGATACAGCACTGAGGTCTCTCCTGATAACAGGTGAGTAAATCGGAATTCGTATTTCGGCTGATTTTAGAGGAATATTCGTATGTTTCAAAAATCAACACAGAAACTTTTTCAGCAAAAAGCAGGCAATGATATCCTATGGAAGGAAATTAAAGTTACTGGTAAGTACGGTTAAAATAACTTTTCAGGATCAGTACTGGGCTGAAAGATGCAGCACTGAGGTCTCTCCTGATAACAGGTGAGTAAATCGGAATTCGTATTTCGGCTGATTTTAGAGGAATATTTTAAAGTTCCAAAACTCCAGACTTAGAAGAATTTCCAAGTGAAACCAGTCAATGTTAGCCTATGGAAGGAAATTCAAGTTATTGGTAAGTACGGTTAAAATTACTTTTCAGGACCAGTACTGGGCTGAAAGATACAGCACTGAGGTCTCTCCTGATAACAGGTGAGTAAATCGGAATTCGTATTTCGGCTGATTTTAGAGGAATATTTGTATGTTTCAAAAATCAACACTTAGAAACTTTTTCAGCAAAAAGCAGGCAATGATATCCTATGGAAGGAAATTCAAGTTACTGGTAAGTACGGTTAAAATTACTTTTCAGGATTAGTACTGGGCTGAAAGATGCAGCACTGAGGTCTCTCCTGATAACAGGTGAGTAAATCAGAATTCGTAGTTCGGCAGATTTTAGAGGAATATTTGCACAATGGTGAAGGGAGGGGCGGGACCTGAGGTGACATCTGTGCAAACGCGCCCCGTGGCGCGTTTTAAGTTGGGGGATTAAGTCCCCTTGAATCATGAGGGTCCCTAGGGGCCAACTAGCCCACCAGGAACCTCCAGTATGCGCCAGGGGCTGCGTTGCAGAGACGTGTAGAGAGGCCACACCCCTTTACACCTCTCTGCAACGCAGCTCTGTGGCACTTTCTGGATGTACCTGTTGGGCTAGTTGGCCCCAGGGACCCTCAGGATTGAAGGGGATTTAATTCCCCATCTTAAAACGCGCCATGGGGCCTGTTTGCACACATGTCACCTCAGGCCCCGCCCTCCCTTCACCACTGTGCAAACGCGCCCCGTGGTGCGTTTTAAGTCGGGGGATTAACTCCCTTGAATCCTGAGGGTCCCTGGGGTGCAACTAGCCCACCAGCTACCTCCATTAAGCGCCACAGAGCTGCGTTGCAGAGAGGTGTAAAAGGGGCGTGGCCTCTGTACACCTCTCTGCAAGGCAGCCCCTGGCGCATACTGGAGGTTCCTGGTGGGCTAGTTGGCCCCAGGGACCCCCAGTATTCAAGGGGAATTACTTCCCCTTCTTAAAACGCGCCAGGGGCGCGTTTGCAGAGTACTGCAGGGAGGGGGCGGGGCCTCCGGCACGATGCCGTTTTTTTTTTTTTTATGGGAGGGGGCTGCGTGGCCCCCTTCCCTCAGCCACTTTGGCCCCGGGGACCCATCCCCCGGGGCCTGGGCATTTTTTTTGTTTTATTTTATTTATTTATTTTAAACGGGAAGGGGCCGCGTGGCCCCCTTCCCTGGGCCTCTATTGGCCCCGGGGACCCCATCCCCCGGGGCATGCCCTCTTTTTAAATAAAAAATATGGAGGGGGGCTTCGTGGCCCCCTCCTCAGGCCATTTAAGGCCCCGGGGACCCCATCCCCGGGGCCGGCCTTGCCGTTATTATTTTTATTTTTTTATTTTTTTTATTTGGGGAGGGGGGCTGCGTGGCCCCCTCCCGGGCCACTTATGGCCCCGGGGACCCCATCCCCGGGGCCTGGCCTCTGGTTGGGGACTGTGGGGGTCCCCAAACCCCCCACTGTCCCGCCGGCTCCCCGTGTCCTACAGGAGCCGGCATTCCTTTCCACATGGGGAGCAGCTAACATGCTGCTCCCCGTGTGGAAAAGCAATTGGTTTGCATTTTGAAAGAGAGAGCAGGTTTCCTGCTCTCTCTTTCAAAATGCAAACAAGTTTGCTATGACAGGACGGGAGCCGCGAGGCTCCCGTCCTGTCATAGCAAACTACAGTGTCCCGGGGGTAGGCACCCCGGGACACTGCAGGAGCCGGCCCTGGGGGGTGGCGGTCCCCAGGGCCATCAAGGGCTCCAGGAGGGGGGCCGCGCGGCCCCCCTCCCTACATTTTGAAAGCCCCGGGGAGGTGGTGGTCCCCGGGGCTTGGGGGTCCAAAACGGACCCCCATTTTCAATTTTCTTAGTGCCCCGGGGAGGTGGTGGTCCCCGGGGCGTGTGGGGGGGCTGGAGCCCCCCCACACAGGTTTAAATTTTTTTTTTTTAAAAAGCCCCGGGGAGGTGGCGGTCCCCGGGGCTGCGGGAGGGCTCAGAGCCCTCCCGCACCATTAATGATAAAGCCCCGGGGGGTGGCGGTCCCCGGGGCTTGGGGGGCCCTTAGAGGCCCCCATACATAAAATAAACCCCCCCAGCATGCCCCCGGGACTTGGCCCACCCGGGGGCAAATTAACATCGAAGCGCGGGAGACCGCGCTTCGATTTTCTTTTTTTATCGGCAGGATCCGCGCTCCCTGAGCGCATCCTGCCGATTTAAAAAAAAAAATGCTTTTTTTTGCCCAGGGGGTCCTTGTGGGACCCCCTGAGCAGGCCTAGGGGGTTAGGGTGTTTCTACCCTGCCCCCTTTGTGCGTTTTGCGCACTTGTTTCTTTTTTTTTTCTCGGCGGATCCGCGCACCCTAAGCGCATCCCGCCAATTTTTTTTAAAAAAAAATGCTTTTTTCTGCCCAGGGGGTCCTTGTGGGACCCCCTGAGCAGACCTAGGGGGTCAGGGTGTTTCTACCCTGCCCCCTTTTGCGCTTGCGCACTTGTTTCTGTCCCTCGGTTCTACCGAGGGACAAAATGGCTGCCAACACTTCCTGATTTGGAGTGTTGACAGCCAATTAGCATGCAGCTCGTGATCGGGAGGGTACGCGGATCCGACGCGCCCATAGATATATATGTGATTTTAATTGTGAATTTCTCAGGAACTACTGAACGGATTTACACCATTTTAGCAAAAGGCACCAGTCTGAACCAAGGGCTACCTCTTTGCCAAATTTGGGGTAATTCCGTTCAGCAGTTCGCGCTGTAGCTGCGACTAAAGTTTCCTATGGAAAAATGAATGGGGAAAATGCGTTTTGGGACCCCCCTTTTTTCTCGGCCCCCGCTTGACGTATCACCCCGAGACTTTCAGGGTAGGAGCGGACCGGAGCGCCCCAACAAGTTGGAAGCTTTCGCGAAGATTCATCAACCAGCGCCAACGTTATTGCAAATAGAATGTTGCGGATTTCCTATGGATAATAGGTCCTAACTATAACTATCTACTGGCGACCGCCAGTAGATAATATATATATATATATATATATATATTCACTGAAAAAACCATAGGTTTCAGGCACGTTATAGTTAGAAATTAGCATTAAAAAAACCTTAGAAATTCACTGAAAAAACCTTAGGTTTTAGGGAACGTTATAGTTAGTTGGACATTTCACTCGTACAAAACCAGAGAAATTCCCCCGTTATAGTTAGTTCAGCTAACTATAACTCATGCCTCCGCAATGCACTGCTGATGACGTCACATATTACATCACTCATGACATGGTCAGTGACATCACTGATGACATCACTGATGACATCTCAAATGACATCACTGATGACATCATCCAGTGACTGTGTGTTTCTGTAAAGTTTAAATATGTTTAATATATATAGGGAAAGGCGTATTGAAGAATGAGTGGGTGTATAAGTGTCTGAATGGATGATTTAGTAGGTGCGTGACTGACTCTATAAGTGAGTGATTAAACGTATCTTACTGAATGCATGGGTTAGTGACTAAACTGTGTGAATGTCTGTATCCGTCTGTCTGTTGGTGTGTAAGCGGCTGCATGGGTTTGCGAATAGCTACATGAGTGTCTATATGGGTTATTGATTGGTTGTCTGAGTATCTGTATGGGTGCCTGAGTGTTTGTGTGGGTGGGGTGTGTGTGACTCTGTGCATAGATGTGTGAGTGGGTGATTCACTGGGTGCATGGTTTCAAGAGTGCATCTGTGATGGACTGTATAGGTGGGTGAGTGTGTGTATGGGTGTGTTAGTGAGTGAATGTATATCTCAGTGTTACATGTGTGAGTAACTACATATGTGAAATGCAGTATATATGTGTGTTGGAGTATATAAATGGCTATAAGTGAGAGTGTGTGATTGTGAGAGTGGCTGTATGGATGAGTGTGTGCTTGTATCAGTGATTGTATAAGAGCATAAGAATGTGCTAGTATTTGTATGAGTAATTGAGCTGGTGTGTGTATAACTGTATAGGTGAGTAAATGGCAGTGTGATTAATTATTTGCATGACTGACTAGGTGTGTGAGTACCTCTATGGATGAGTGGCGGTGTGTGAGTGTCTATATAGGTGTATGAGTGCATATGATAGTCCTGTACCATAAGTATGAGTGACTGTACAGGTGAGTGAGTGGATGTGTGTGTAAACCTAAGAATCAGTGAGTGGGTATGTAGTTATTGGTGTTGGAGTGTCTATGGTTTTGAGAATGGCTGTCTTTAATTTAGAGTGGGTGTATCAAAGGTTATATTAGGGTTATATTAGGGTGTAAGAAGATGCATCAAATTATCACATGGATGATGGACTGTATAGGTGGGACAGACGGATACAGACATTCACACAGTTTAGTCACTAACACATGCATTCAGTAAGATACGTTTAATCACTCACTTATAGAGTCAGTCACGCACCTACTAAATCATCCATTCAGACACTTATACACCCACTCATTTTTCAATACGCCTTTCCCTATATATATTAAACTTATTTAAACTTTACAGAAACACACAGTCACTGGATGATGTCATCAGTGATGTCATCAGTGATGTCATTTGAGATGTCTGAAACCTATGGTTTTTTAAGTGAATTTCAAAGGTTTTTTAAATGCTAGTTTCTAACTATGCCTACAGAGGTAGGACATGTGAAGAAAGAAGAAAAAACGCACAGAAAGAAGCAAAAGAAATGCAGAAAGAAGCAACAGAAGTCCACAAAGACGAAGAAAAGTGCAGGAAGAAGCAAGACATATGCAGAAAGAAACAACAGAGGAGCAGAAAGAGGCCTTGTTGCAAAGTCATCCTGTGCCCACAACTTTTTCAGATGGGTACTGGTGGTAACTGACTCTGACTAACCAGGCCTAGAGCCAGTGCTATGCTAAAAGACACTTAGAATACAGTGAAAACACCTACATACACTAGGGAACACTATGTGTTGGGGTACCCCTGTGATTAGCATGACCTCCTCTGTAAGGCCCTAGTACATAATAGGGCAGGGGGATTAAAACTACCTCTAAGTCAGCGCTGCAGAAATATGCTACTTTAACTAGTAGTCGCGTTTGCAGAGTGGTGGAGAAAGGATGCTGGGCGTCCAACCAAAGCTCAGGAATTCCGCTGCGTAGGACTTACAGGAGGTACCAGGAAGGATTCTTGGCCCCCAAACTCCCTCAGGACTAAATTGGACTTCATCCCCCATCCCGTAGTCTGCCACGAGGCATGTTTGGAGAGTGGTAGAGAAAGGGGGCCATGGCCTCTGAAGACGTCTTAGCAATCCCACTGTGTGGGACTTACTGGAGGTAACAAGAGGGGTAATTGGCCCCCAAGGACATCCTTGGGGGCCAACTTCCCAAACTATTACCTCCAGTCAGTCCCACACAGCAGCATTGGTAAGTACTCGTACCAGGCCACGCCCACTTTGCCCACCACTTTACAAACGCGCTCCCTGGCACGCTCTTGGTTGGGGATTGAAGTCCCCTTCACTGCTGGGGGTCCTTTAGGGGCCAACTAGCCTACCTTTTACCTCCAGTAAGCCCCACGCAGTGGGATTTGTGAGACAAAGGCCATGCCCCCTTTCTCCACCACTCTGCAAACGTGCCCCCTGGTGCGTTGTAAGTTGGGGGATTAAGTCCCCTTGAATCCTGAGGGTCCCTGGGGTCCAACTAGCCCACCAGGTACCTCCAGTAAGCGCCACAGAGCTGCGTTGCAGAGAGGTGTAAAAAGGGGCATTACCTGCCCACCTCTCTGCAACGCAGCGCAGTGGCGCTTACTGGAGGTACCTGGTGGGGTTGTTGGCCCCCAGGGACCGTCAGGATTGAAGAGGAATTAATTCCCCAACTTAAAACGCGCCACAGGGCGTGTTTGCACACATGTCACCTCAGGCCCCACCCCCTCCCTTCACCACTGTGCAAACGCGCCCCGTGGCGTGTTTTAAGTTGGGGGATTAAGTCCCCTTGAATCTTGAGGGTCCCTGGGGTCCAACTAGCCCACCAGGTACCTCCATTAAGCGCCACAGAGCTGCGTTGCAGAGAGGCGTAAAAAGGGGCATGGCCTGGACCACCTCTCTGCAACGCAGTGCAGTGGCGCTTACTGGAAGCACCTGGTGGGCTAGTTGGCCCCCAGGGGCCCTCAGGATTGAAAGGGAATTAATTCCCCAACTTTAAACGCGCCACAGGGCGTGTTTGCACACATGTCACCTCAGGCCCCGCCCCCTCCCTTCACCACTGTGCAAACGCGCCCCGTGGTGCGTTTTAAGTTGGGAGATTAAGTCCCCTTGAATCCTAAGGGTCCCTGGGGTCCAACTAGCCCACTAGGTACCTCCAGTAAGCGCCACAGAGCTGCGTTGCAGAGAGGTTTAAAAAGGGGCGTGGCCTGGACCATCTCTCTGCAACGCAGGCCTGTGGCGCTTACTGGAGGTACCTGGTGGCCTAGTTGGCCCCCAGGGGCCCTCAGGATTGAAGGGGAATTAATTTCCCAACTTAAAACGCGCCACAGGGCGTGTTTGCACACATGTCACCTCAGGCCCCGCCCCCTCCCTTCACCACTGTGCAAACGCGCCCTGTGGCGTGTTTTAAGTTGGGGGATAAAGTCCCCTTGAATCCTCAGGGTCCCTGGGGTCCAACTAGCCCACGAGGTACCTACAGTAAGCGCCACAGAGCTGCGTTGCAGAGAGGTGTAAAAAGGGGCGTGGCCTCGGACCACCTCTCTGCAACGCAGCCCTTTGGCGCTTACTGGTGGTACCTGGTGAGCTAGTTGGCCCCCAGGGACCATCAGGATTGAAGGGGAATTAATTCCCCAACTTAAAATGCGCCACAGGGCCTGTTTGCACACATGTCACATCAGGCCCCACCCCCTCCCTTCACCACTGTGCAAACGCGCCCTGTGGCGCGTTTTAAGTTGGGGGATTAAGTCCCCTTCAATCCTGAGGGTCCCTGAGGTCCAACTAGCCCACCAGGTACTTCCAGTAAGCGCCACAGAGCTGCGTTGCAGAGAGGTGTAAAAAGGGGCGAGGCCTCAGACCACCTCTCTGCAACGCAGCCCTGTGGCGCTAACTGGAGGTACCTGGTGGGCTAGTTGGCCCTCAGGGACCCTCAGAATTGCAGGGGAATTAAATCCCCAACTTAAAACGCGCCACAGGGCGCGTTTGCATAGTGTTGCTGGGAGGGGGCGGGGCCTCCGGCGCGATGCCGGCTTTTTTTTAAATTTTGTTTTTAGAAGGGGGCTGTGTGGCCCCCTTCCTTTCCTATTTTTGGGCCCTGGGGACCCCATCCCCCAGGGCCTGACCCCTAATTTGTTAATTTTAATAAAACGGAAGGGGGCCGCGCGGCCCCCCTCCCGAGGCCATTTTCGGCCCCGGGGACCCCATCCCCCGGGGCATGGCCACTATATATATTTTGTTTAAAAATATTTACAAAGGAGGGGGGCTGTGTGGCCCCCTCCTGAGGCTTCTCTTAGCCCCGGGGACCCCATCCCCCGGGGCTCTGCCTCATATTTTTTTCATTTTACTGGGGAGGGGGCCATGTGCCCCCTCCCGAGGCCATTTTCGGCCCCGGGAACCCCATCCCCCGGGGCATGGCCACTATATAATTTAAAAAATATATATTTACAAAGGAGGGGGCTGCGTGGCCCCCCTCCTGAGGCTTCTCTTAGCCCTGGGGACCCCATCCCCCGGGGCTCTGCCTCGTATTTTTTTTCATTTTACTGGGGAGGGGGGCCGCGTGGCCCCCCTCGCGGGCCACTTCTGGCCCCGGGGACCCCATACCCCGGGGCCTGGCCTCTCGTTGGGGACCGTGGGGGGAGCCCCAATGCCCCCACGGACCCAGCCGGCTCCCCGCCTCCTGCGGGAGCCGGCATTGCTTTTCCACATGGGGAGCTGCTGACATGCAGCTCCCCGTGTGGAAAAGCAATCTGGTTTGGATTTTGTAAGAGAGAGCAGGTTTCCTGCTCTCTCTTCCAAAACCCAAACCACAGTTTGCTATGGCAGGGTGGGAGCCGCGAGGCTCCCGCCCTGCCATTGCAAACAGAGTGTCCCGGGGGTGGGCACCCCGGGACACTGCAGGAGCCGGCCCTGGGGGGTGGCGGTCCCCAGGGCCATCACAGGCTCCAGGAGGGGGGCCACCCGGCCCCCCTCCCATTCAATGCACAGCCCCGGGGAGGTGGTGGTCCCCGGGGCTCGGGGGTCCGTAACGGACCCCCAAATTTACATTTTAGTGCCCCGGGGAGGTGGCGGTCCCCGGGGCATGTGGGGGGGCTCGAGCCCCCCACACAGGTTTATTTCTTTAAGAAAAACAAGCCCCGGGGGGTGGCGGTCCCCGGGGCTGCAGGGGGCTTTGTGCCCCCCCCCACAAATATTTGATAAAAGCCCCGGGGGGTGGTGGTCCCCGGGGCTTGGGGGGCCTTGGAGGCCCCCCAAACATTAAAAAAACAAGCCCCGGGGGGTGGCGGTCCCCGGGGCTGTGGAGGCCTCCCTGGGCCCCCGCAATTACATTTCTCCATGCCCCCGGGACTTGGCCCACCCGGGGGCTAAATAATAAGGAAGCGCGGGAGCCCGCGCTTCGGTTTTTTAAAAATTTTCGGCCGAAATTCGCGCTGGGTGCGCGAATCTTGCCTATTTTTTTTAAATGCTTTTTTTGGCCCTGAGCAGGCCTAGGGGGTCAGGGTGTTTCTACCCGTGCCCCCTTTTCTTGTTTTTCGCGTTTCTTTTTCTCTTTCCTTGTGCCTCGGTTACCGAGGTACAGGATGGCTGCCAACACTTCCTGGTTTGGAGTGTTGACAGCCAATTAGAATAAAGCTCGTGGTCGGGAGTGTGCGCGGATCCTCCGTGCCTCTATATATCGAAACTTTTATTTTTTGATTTTCTCAGCAACTACTGAACGGATTTACACCATTTAAAAAAAGGGGCACTTTCTGAACCAAGCACTACCTTTTTGCCAAATTTGGTGTAATTCCGTTCAGCAGTTCGATCTGTAGCCGTGTCTAAAGTTTCCTATGGGAATTAACATGGAGAAAACACGTTTTGGGACCCCCCTTTTTTCTTGGCCCCCGCTTGCCAAATCACCCCGAAACTTTCAAGACAGGAGCTGACCGGAGCGGGCTACGAGTTTTGAAAAATTCGCGAAGATTCGTCATCCGGCGCCAAAGTTATTGGGAAAATAAAAACGCTTTTCCTATGGAAACTAGGTCCTAACTATAACTATCTACTGGCGACCGCCAGTAGATAATATATATATATATATATATATATATATATATATATATATATATATATATATATATTACCAAGTGGTGGTCGCCCCTGGGTAGTTATAGTTAGGTCTGCTTTTCCATAGATAGGGCTTTTTTGGCTTGCTAAAAAATTTAGCCCTGTTTGAGGAATCTTCTCAAAACTTTCCAAAGAAAAAGTTCATGCACTTCAGCTGCTTTCTGGAAAGTTTCAGGGTGATCCATCAAGCGGGGGCCAAGAAAAAATGGGGGTCCCAAAACACAAAATCCCCATGTATTTTCCATAGACTTCTTTAAGCAGGGCTACAGCAAAACTGCTGAACGGAATTACACCAAATTTGGCAGGCAGCTAGATCTTGGTCTGCAGATTTAGCTCTTTGTGATTCGGTGTAAATCTGTTTAATAGTTTTTGAAAAATGAAGGGTCAGAAATAATTGTATATCGGGATGGTTGGGTCCACAAGAGGCTTGAGAGACTCTCACGGCAGCCCCAATTTAAAAATGTAGTGATCTGATTCACCCAGGGAGCCTTATTCCCCTTCTGCCATTTTAGGAGGAAGCACTTGACTGCCAGAAAAATGTTGTTGGCAGCTATTACAAAACTCGAGGACGTAGCCCCCTGTCCTGATTTTTTTTTAAATCCCCCCAATGGGGGGGGGGGCACAGAGGGACCCCCCCTGGGGCCAAAAAAGAAAAGCAATTGACAGAAAATGTTGTGATCCTACCAGACACTCCGGGGATCAAAGTTTTTTGTTTAAAAAGAATGGCGGCCGGAAAGCATTTATTATGTTTATGCCCCGGGGAGCTGTATTCATGAAGGGGAGGGAATGGTTATTAACAGCACCTTGGCCCTGGAAGCCAAAACAATCAACGTAGTGGAAGGATGGCATAATGCCTTCCAATCCACATTAGAAAGACCCCAACCTACACTCTATAAAGTTATAGAAGCATTACAAATAGAGCAAAGCTACCAACAACTATGGCCCTGATTCACAGAAGTAACTTAAGACAAAATCCTAAACTTACCACCATTTTGGTATTCACAGAAGGTATTTACTCATTTTGGTATTCACAGAAGGCACTTACTTACTCATTTTGAGTAACTTACTCATTTTGAGTAACTTACTCATTTTGGTATTCACAGAAGGCACTTACTCATTGATGAGTAAGTGCCTTCTGTGAATACTAAAATGAGTAACTTACTCATTTTGAGTAACTTACTCGTTTTGTGTAACTTACTCATTTTGGTATTCACAGAAGGCACTTACTCATCAATGAGTAAGTGCCTTCTGTGAATACTAAAATGAGTAAGTTACTCAAAATGAGTAAGTTACTCAAAATGAGTAAGTGCCTTCTGTGAATACCAAAATGAGTAAGTGCCTTCTGTGAATACCAAAATGGTAGTAAGTTTAGGATTTTGTCTTAAGTTACTTCTGTGAATCGGGCCCTATGACTGGAGCTATCTATTCTTCCAAATTCACCCTAAACGTAGCAAACAAATTAAAAGAATGTACAACATGCTACAATGTAAAGGCAAGCTTTTCATAAATAACAAAGGAGTTGATAACTTAGAAATTGTTAGACATTGCATCTTTGGTATGTTTTTCCCCTGTCTTTTTGCTTCTGACCTCCTGTTTTTGACTGTGTGCTGCATTTTGTTTTTTGCTGGTTTTAGAACTCTGCGCACTTTACCACTGCTGATCAGTGCTAAAGTACAAGTGCTCCCTGTGTAAATTGTGATTACGATTGGTTATCCCTGATTGGCATATTTGATTTACTGGTAAGTCCCTAGTAAAGTGAAGTGTGTGCCCAGGGACGGTAAATTAAATGCTACTAGTGGGGATGCAGCAATGATTGTGCCACCTACATGAGGAGCCCTGCAACCATGTTCCAGATCTGCCTCTGCAGTGTCTGTGAGTGCAGTTGTTAAACTGCCATGTCAACCTGGCAAGTGCACCCATTTATCAGGCCCAAACCTTCCCTTTTATTACATGTAAGGTGCCTCTGAGGTAGGACCTAGGTAGACCCATGGGCAAGGTGCAGTGTATGTGAAAGTAGGACCTGTAGTGGTGTGTTTTACATGTCCTGATAGTGAAAAACTGTTAATTCCTTTTTTCACTATTGCAAGGACTATCTCTACCATAGGTTATCATTGGAGCTGCCTTGTAACCACTCACAAGTGTAATTTCCAATTGGGAAGAGATGGAGATTTGGAGTTTGGGGTCTCTGAACTTACAATTTAAAAATACATCTTTTAGTGAAGTTAGCTTTTAAATTGCGTGTTTGAAAATGTGCCTCTGCCTGCCTGTGGAATCCACATCTGGTTCAGACTGACAGTTGGGCTGTTTGTGCTTTTTCTCTAGAGAGCCATGTAAAGGGAGCTGAGGTGTGCCCTGCATATCCTGATGGCCCATCACCAGGATGATGGGACTTCCTGAGTTAGAGTGGTGGGAGGAGTTGTCACTGACACCTGAATAAGGCTGTGCCTGTCCTCACACAAAGCTGTCTCCACCCTCCCTGTAGTGTGTCTGGAGCCAGGTCAGGGCAAGCAGGGTCTTGTGCACTACAAAGACTTTCCTTTGAAGTTTGCCTACTTCAAACACTGAAATGGGTATAATTACTGGAACCGAGACTCCATAATGTCAGAACACTTCTGGATTAAGAGGAGACCCTGCCAAGAGGAAGAGCTGGATATCTGTCAGGAACAGTACTGCCCCTTTGCTGTATTGCTTTGCTGGGTTGCCCTGCAGTGGCTGCTTCTGTCTTGGAGAGGACAAGGACTGAACTTTTCTTTGGGGTCCTGCTTGAGAACATTCTCCAAGGGCTATCAAAGACTTCAGCCTCCCTGAACTCCCCTGCTCGGGGTTCTGACCTGCTAAGTGGTGCCATTTCCAGTTTTGGGCCCTTGGAGGTGATTTGGGTGCTCTAAAGACTCAGAATCCCCGTATCGCTCTTCCAGTACCATTTTTCCCACTGCAAGCTTGCCGTGTGGTTGAAAAACCAAACGCATCACCGTGATGCGGCTGAAATATCATCACATCGCCTGTCCACAGCCAGAAGAACCACAGCAACCCGAGTCCAGAGCACCGGGTCCCCGTCATCCAGGACCCCCACTTCGATGCAGGCCCAGCTGTGCAGCTGAAGGAATCGACGCATCACCTGTTCCCGGATTTAAGAATCGACGCATCGCCTGTTTTGCCGCATCGACTCCAGTGCATCTGGATTTTCCACGCATCACACCTGTGCGCCAAGTCTACATCGATACTGGGCTCCAGTAATGAACCGAGGCCGCATGTCAGGAGAAACGACGCATCACCTCCCCTGCAGTAAGAAAGCAGCGCATCACCTCCTCTCACACTAAGGAACCGATGCATCACCTCCCCTGCGTAGCAGTAAGGAACTCCCCTGGGAGCAAGGAACTGATGCATCACCTTCCCTGTGTGAAAGGAACCAATGCAACGCTTTGCTCTCCGGCACCTCACCTCCCCTGTGCCTGTGTTTTATCTTGTGATTTTGACGCATCCCAGGTACGTTGTGCTAAAAGTGACACATCCATAGTTTCATATGGACTGAACTGTTTTAAACTTTTTGTAGTGACACCTTTATCTGTGTATGCTGGATTTTTATCGTTTTGGTCTTGTTCGGTTTAGATAAGTTTTGGTTATTTTTCTAAACTCGTGTGGTGTCCATTTGTAGTGTTTTCACTGTGTTACTGTGTGTTTATGTACAAATGCTTTACACATTGCCTCTGAGGTAAGCCTGACCGCTCGTGCCAAGCTGCCAAGGGAGTGAGCAGGGTTTATCTTGGTTGTGTAACTCCCTTACACTGACTAGAAGGAAGGGTCCCTACATGGAAAGGGTGCATACCACTGCCAACTAGAGACCTCCATTTCTAACAGAAATAATAGCCAAATGCATATTATAAAATAAATATTAATCTACCACTGTCCAAAAAGATTATCCCAAATTCTAAACCAACATAATAAATATATATATATATTATAAATAATAAACATAATAATATTATTACATCAGTGAAAAAATGTAATACATTTCCAATGTTTTTTTTTATATCTTTTTATTGCAATCCACAGCCACATAAATAAATAAATACATAAGCCGCTTGTATCACATCGCAGTGTGAGAAAAAAAGAAAAGAAAAAAAGAAAAGAAGGACAATTCATGTTACACTTGACATAAATGAGTTTCAGTCTTTCATATGGTCAATCATAGGACCCCATATATAAATGCCAAGTTTACCCCTTCTTAGCCCCTTAACTGAGTACAAACTATACTCCAGATTGAAGATACTATAAAACCTGGCCCACCACATTTCAAAAGATGGTGCGTCCGGCTGCAACCACATAGACGATAAGCACAAGCTTGCAACTGCCATGGCTATAAAAATTAGGTAACGGAATTTATAAACCGGCAACCCTTGCCGCAAATCTTCCCCAATCCCTAAAAGCATCATAGAAGTTGAGATTTTTATGCCAACCCCTGTTACTTCTGACAGAAACCTTTCAATACGTTTGATAAAATGTAGCAATTTTTCACATGAGTAAAAGATGTGTACAATATCAGCGGTATCTGCACCACACCGGAAACATTTCCCGTCATTGACTCCACCCCACTTCAACAACTTTGCAGGGGTATGGTACAGATTGAACACTGTCTTAAAGTGCTGTGCTTTCAGATTAGCCGACAGTAGGATTTTCCCTGCTGTGTCAATCGATTGCTCCAAAGACACGCCCTGCTCTCCTAGGCGATTTCCCCATTTAAGATTTTGCCTGTGGAGATCGTCCATCCTAGTAGCTAACAGCAAATTATATAGTGCCCCTATCTTATCCTGACGCCTAATAGCTTCAACAAATTTATGTGGTTTACTCATAATTTGCAGTTTACCCAAAAAAATCGCGTATTTGTAGGAACTTAAAAAATTGATTATTAGGCAACTGATACCTATCCGCCAATATTGAAAAGGAAGAGCACAAACCCCCTTCATCATAAAAATCTCCGATTTGCGTAATGCCTTTAAGTCTCCAATTATCTACCGTCTGAGCCCAAAAAATCGCAGGCAGTATTGTTGTTGCAGAGGTGGGCATGTAATATGACAGCCCTTCAATCTGAAGGTTTTTCCATACTATCTTCCATACCTTAAAGGGCGTAACCAAATTTTTTTTATAGTAGCTGCTTTCCAACATTTTGAACAAACAGTTTTTAACTTCAGTCCCCAAGACCATCTGGTATATAGATGGGGCCTCAGCCAGCTTACCCACCTCTTCTCCAGTCAAGAGTAGACGCATGTTCTGCGGTATGCAGGCATAATAATAAAATGCGAAATCGGGGACTGCCCACCCTCCTCTCTCCTGAGGAAGAGTCATGAAGCGTATCGCTCTGCGCGGTTTCCCCGGGGCCCACAAGAATCTAGCACAGAGTGACTGTAGTTGTTGTAGCTGCTCTCGAGATAGTTCCAATGGAACTGACCTAAAATAGTACAGAACCTTGGGCAATATATTCATTTTGAGAATATTACATCTGCCAACCAGTGAGAGATGTAGGCATTCCCACCTTTCCAGAAGTTGCCTCACATTGGTCATAATAGCCCCCCAATTACCCTATACCAGTTCCTTTAAGAACGCCCTAATCTTGATACCCACGTATGTAACCTCTTTAACTATTCTAGGATCATTGATCGCAGTTTGATTCGCACAGATGATCTGCGTTTTGGCAGCGTTCAATTTAAAACCTGAAATAGAGCCAAACCTATGTGCTAGATGTTCAATTTCTGGCATAGCTGCGACAGGATCAGATGTTACGACCGCTATGTCAGCAGCATATGCGAGAACACAAAAACGATCATGCCCTACGGTAACAGGTTTAATCCCAGCGCTTCCCTCCAACATATTTAAAAACGGGTTAATGTATAAAGCAAACAACAGTGGAGAACAGGGACAGCCCTGCCTCGTCCATCTGAAGATACTCACTGGATCAGATTCAAGCCCCATTGAGCATATCTTAGCCACAGGAGATCGATATAAAACCTGAATAGCCTGAATGAACCCAGGGCCAAACCCCATCTGCTGTAGGACCCCCCATAGAAAATCCCATGCAACACGATCAAAGGCCTTTTCGGCATCTAACAGGATCAGCCCAAAATCCCTAGCTTGAGCCTGTGCCATGTCGAGTAAGGTCACAACCCTGCTGATGTGGTTGACAGTCCCCCTACTAGGTATAAAGCGGTGTTGTCTTTGTGAAACTAGCGGGGAGATAACTTTAGCCAGTCGATTTGCTAAAATTTTAGTGTATATTTTACCATCGCAGTTGATAAGGGATATTGGTCGTTAGGACCCCGTAAGATCTGGTGATTTATCTTTCTTTTTAAAAACAACAATATTAGCCTGATCTCAGCGCCCACCCAGTTTGTGCTGCTTGAAATACAGCCAACATATCAAGTTGTAATCCTGAAAGAAGGTCTTATAGACCTCCGAGGGAAGCTTATCAGGCCCTGCAGCCTTGCCAGTAGTCATGCTGTTTATGGCCTCTTCTAATTCGTCTAAAGTAATGGGGCTATCCAGGAGCTCTACTTCCTCCTGGCCCAGCCGCTCATATACTAAATTTTGAAGCCCCAACTCCATAGTCCGTCCCCCTACCTTCTCTCCTGTAGGTAGCTCTTCGTAGAAGTTATGGAAGACTTTTAAAATCTCCTGGGGATCATATACAAGATTGACCTGGGAGTTGGTCATGCCATCGATTATTTATGAAGCCTCTTTTAAGCGGAGTCTTTGCGCTAGGCAACGCACCGTGGCCTCGCCGTATTCATAACAATCCTTTTTATATAGCTGGTATTTAATCGCGTTCTCCTTGCTCCACAGCAGATTAATATTAGCCTTACACCTAGCAACATTAGTTTTACAAATCCCTAATGTCTCTATCTGCCAGGATCCCCTGGACTAGATTTTCTTCAGCTGTCTTGAGGTTAGAATATAGTTCCTAAACAACTAGCTTAGCTTGCCTATGTTTATGCAATCCATAGCTCAAGACTTCCCCACTAAAACCAGCTTTAAAGGCGTCCCAAACAACCCAACATGAGGTAGAGCGACGGTTGTTCAGAAAGAAGTCCTTAATCCAGCCCTTCATGTGGTCAATAAAGATACTATCTAGTAAGAGCTTCCTATTAAATGTAAAGCCTCTCAGAGCCATATGGGTGCCTAATGCAGGAATATCCATCACTACTGGCCCATGGTCAGAGGTAATCCTGGGAAAAACTTGTATCTTGGCCCCTGTAAGCAATGCTG
Organism: Calotriton arnoldi; assembly: GCA_963921515.1. Classification (NCBI taxonomy): domain Eukaryota; kingdom Metazoa; phylum Chordata; class Amphibia; order Caudata; family Salamandridae; genus Calotriton; species Calotriton arnoldi. Next base: position 2,122,974 of record CAWUFW010000529.1, on the reverse strand, counting down.
GGGATACGTAAAAGTAGTCGAGTCTCACTAGCTTACTATGTGGGTGAGAATAAAACATGAACCCCGGATCCGACTCATGTCCTGTAAACACACTAGGTCATGCTGGATCAATTACTAAATGGTGCAGTGCCTTAAAAACCTTAGGCTTCCTACCTTTATAGTTTTGTATGCCTGGTTGGAGTTCCCTACAAGCCAGATGGATATTAAAATCCCCACAGAGTACAAGTGGGGTGGGCCACAAAGCAAGTTCCAAATTTAAACCCTCAAGTACTGAAACCTCATCAAGGTTAGAACTGTATACCGTGCATACCGTAAACTTAGCTCCCACCGCAATACATTCCAAAATGGCCCACCGACCTTGTTTGTCCACTAACACTCATCCTGATTGCTGAATTACTTGTTTGGCTAATACTGAAACCCCCCGAGTCATCGTCGATTGCTGTGAAGATGTCAAGACCGCATAGCCTAATTCTGTTAAGCTTTTCCGCTTACCCCAGGGTATGTGCGCTTCCTGTAAACACACTAGGTCAGGCTGGATCACCCGCAGCTCTGCAGCAACTCTTTGTCTTTTATTATTATTATTTAGCCCACAACCATTTAAAGAGCAGAAACGTAACCCTAGTTTAGACATCTTATCTCCCAATTAAATATGGGTGCGTCCCCTTGATTGATGCTTCTGCCATGTAATACCAGATCCCTCGTCTTCGTGACATTTACCATGCTGTGGATTGCTTTTCTTTTTTTACCCCCACTCACCCACCCAAAGCCCCCCACAAGCCCCACCCACCCCTACACCCCCCATCCAACCCCAAAGCCCCATCTCCACCCCAACAGTGAGGCTTAAGGACCAATGGTCCCTGTGATGACAAGCTCCCGCCACCCGGATGCTCCCCCCCACCTGTACACCACCCTATGTTTATAACATCGAGACCAAGACACCCCAGTACATAATACCAACAGTGTAATGCCAAGCAGAAGATGTTTATACATATAAAAAGAAACAACATAAGCTGCTATAGAACAGGGAAAAAAAGGAAAAAACCAAGAAAATGCCCCCACCAGCCAAGAGAGAAAGTAGAGAGAAGGAGACTGAGGGTCCCCGGAGACAGAAACACCAATTTATGTGTAGTTAATCACAACACACATTATCCAGCAGACTCAACCGCCTGCACTTGCATCAAATAGATTGTAAATACTGTTTAGCTTGCACCTCAGAGATGAAAAATCGAGTATGCTCTTTATATAGCACCTTTAGTTTAGCAGGGTTTAAGAGAAAAGCTTGTGCCCCTTTGGCCTGAAATGGTGCAATAAGCTGACGTAACTGCCAGCGCTTCTCTACCGTTTGATGGCAGAAATCTGGCCTAACAAAAAACTCCAGCCCTTTTCCTGCCCTCTTTCTATCAGGGCGTGCCAGCTCAGATACAGCTTCGCGGGCCAGAAAATTATTGAATGATATTAATATCGCTCGTGGTCTCGATGTTATTTGTCCTGGTCTTGCACGAGGAGAAAATGGGAATCGGTGTGCCCTTTGGATCTCTCTCCCCCAGTCCCACTGTGTCAATTCTGGAAAAGCATCCGAGAACAGCTCGATGACAAACTTGCGAGGATCCTGGCCTTCCGCACCCTCTGGAATTTGCAAAACTCTGAGGTTGTTCCTGCGGAGCCGGTTTTCCAGATCAGTCAATTTCCATTGAGTATCATCCTTGAGGGACTGCAGGGCTTCCGTTGCCGCCTTCTGAGCTGCCAGCTCATCCTCCAGGCACGAGATCCGGGCTTCCGCTTCATTGAACCTTGCGATGAACTTAGTACATGATTTGGCGATGCGTCGGACAGAATTCTGTAATTTACGACACGCACTCTGTGTCCGCTGGCTCTCTGTATGTGTTTCTTCCCTATGAGTCATGATGGTTTGATAAATCAGGGCTAGTGAAATCTCCTCGGATCTATCTACTACATTTTCTTTAGTGGTCTCTGAAATACGCCCGCTGCCGGCGCCCATCTCTGTCGAAAAGGAGTAGTCCCATTGCAAGGCATTGCTACCATCCACCTGCGTAGCCCCTTCTCTTGCGTCTAAATTCTTGCGGACCACCCGGGGGCTGGCTTCAGGAGTATCTCGACCCGTGTCATTGGGATGCGTGCTACTAAGATCACTATCACCGCTGCCATGCGAACCACCCCTAGCCTGAACCTTCAGGATTGACTCCAGTACATCGCTGGAGGAGTCCGACAGGGAGTAGAAGTTATCACCAGAGTCTATCTCCTTCGTTGTAGTCTTCGTTGTAATCTGGGAGTCACTCTTCCTCCTAGCACCTGATACTTCTGCAATTGAAGAGGCCACTATCTCCAGTCGAGCTTTAGTTTTCGCTGGGCTAGATATACCTAATGAAGTGCTATCTTGGCTTTTGCCCCCCACTGCACCTTCCATCGTTGGAGTTGAACCTTCTATAGCTTGTAACCAAGTGTCAGTATTACCTACATTCAATTGACCAGCAGCAGGGTCTCGCTCCTCGGGGCTGCGCTCCACCGCAGGGTCAGAGGTTTTGCTTCTCTCTGCTTGTAATTGCTGAGTAGCTTCAATCTGAGGGGAATATGCTGTTTTCATTTTTTCTTTTCCCACAGAAAACAAAGGGGGAATAATATGCTTACCAGTGCTTTCCTTTGGTGGGCAGTCCCGCTTTTCTCCCAATACCTCGCCAGCGGTGTCATTCTTGCCGGCTTTGATCTATGTGACTGTGTTGGCAGAGCTCTTGACAGCTCCGGCTCCAGCCCCCGCGGTGTCAGTCAGGGGGCGAGACCTCCCTCTCCCAGCCTTGGGAGGCTTCGTCAGCATGGCACCGCCCTTCCCTCTCTGGCTTCCGTCTGCCGTCGTGACCGCAGTACACCACCAGCGCTGACTCCACGGTGCTCTCCAGCGCAACCCGACGAGACGCTGCAACCTTCCTATGACCGCCGCGACCCCGATTCCGAAACATGGCGGGCGGCCCGATTTTCAAGTGTTTGGTGAGTTTACATCGCTTGACGCATATCGAGTACAATTTTCCCCGCTATGGCTTCAGCCGCTATGCAGGAGGGGGGCCCGGGAGCACCAGCTCACACGTCCGAACCAGCGGATGCCATCTTGGCTCAATGTACCACTCGCAGATTACTTTAATTACACAGCACACAGATCTCTGTGGTAGCTAAATTTCCAATGTTAATGAAGACTGAGATAAAATTACATATAAATTATTTAAATAAAAAACCTAACCGTCACCAACCAAGTAACTGAAAACAAATTCATTCCATTTCATAAATGAATTACTCACATAAGCTACACAATTACAAATAACAATCACATAATATTAATACAAACAATAAAATATCACATTTCCCACCCAAAAGTAATAAAATAAATGGAACTTACTGTTCTGTAGTTGCAGATCTTCCTCTGTATCAAAGTAGTCAAAAATAGTAATCCAACAAAAATAGGAAAAATATTGTCAAAACGCCCCCCCATAAAATGCAAAAATAAAACAAATCCAATAGAGATCCCTCAAAGCAACCCAATGTATGTAGGAACCATAAAGACACTGACAAAGTGTCTTAAAAATAGAAATGCTTCAGGAAACCCGAAAAAAAGGAAATTAAAGTAAAAAGCACTGATTTATAATAAACCAAAATCGATTTCCTTTAAAAAAGAAAATGGAAAGTCCCAATGGCCATAGGACACGGCCGTAGACAAAACCTGAAAAGCAAATTTGAAAACGCACCCCAAAACACATTACATTCCCAAAAATAAATATATATCACACCTAGCCATTAAAATGTAAATAACATAAAACAATTTAACATAACATAACAATACATTACTAAAATAGTGTGCGAAAACCCTAATACTACAAACTAGTGAAAAACACTACTATTAATACATTTAAATATACCAAAAATCCACAAGCAACACTATAACTAACTTGTAGACATCCTCCCTAAACCCACCCTGCCCTCAAAACCCTTAAATATCCTTAAAAAAGAACTTACTGGTTCTGACAACCAGCAGCACCTTACCGTGACCTGGTTCCAGAAAAATAGACTAACAATAACACAAATAGATTACAAAATAGAAGCAAGCAATAAAAAAGGGCCACTAAATCAAAATTAAAAAAAGACTACCTCCCCATTGAAATGAATGGGAAATAATGTCAAATGATGAATACATTTATGAAAATAATATACACATGCAAAACATGTCAAAAAATTGTAAAGTATAAATTAAGTAATAGTATAAAATATATACAATTATTTAATATATACTGAAAAAACATATGTTAATATGATGTTATATATATATATATATATATATATACATATATATATATTCACTGAAAAAACCATAGGTTTTAGGGACAGTTATAGTTACTTGGACATTGCACTCGTACAAAACCCGTGAAATTCCCCGTTATAGTTAGTTCAGCTAACTATAACTTGCGCCCGCAATGCACTGCTGATGACGTCACATATTACATCACTCATGACATGGTCAGTGACATCACTGATGACATCACTGATGACATCTCAAATGACATCACTGATGACACCATCCAGTGACTGTGTGTTTCTGTAAAGTTTAAATATTTTTAATATATATATAGGAAAAGACGTATTGAAGAATGAGTGGGTGTGTAAGTGTCTGTATGGATGATTTAGTAGGTGCGTGACTGACTCTATAAGTGAGTGATTTAACGTATCTTACTGAATGCATGGGTTAGTGACTAAACTGGGTGAATGTCTGTATCCGTCTGTCTGTTGCTGTGTAAGTGGCTGCATGTGTTTGTGAATAGCTACATGAGTGTCTATATGAGTTATTGAATGGTTGTCTGAGTATCTGTATGGGTGCCTGAGTGTTTGTGTGGGAGGGGTGTGTGCGACTCTGTGCATAGATGTGTGAGTGGGTGATTCACTGGGTGGATGGTTTCAAGAGTGTATCTGTGATAGACTGTATGGGTGGGTAAGTGTGTGTAAGAGTGTGTTAGTGAGTGAATGTATGTCCCAGTGGTACATGTGTGAGTAACTACATATGTGAAAGGCAGTATATATGTGTGTTGGAGTATATAAATAGCTATAAGCGAGAGTGAGTGATTGTGATAGTGGCTGTATGGATGAGTGTGTGCTTGTATCAGTGATTGTATAAGAGCGTAAGAATGTGCTAGTATTTGTATGAGTAAGTGAGCTGGTGTGTGTATAACTGTATAGGTGAGTAAATGGCAGTGTGTTTAATTATTTGCATGACTGACTAGGTGTGTGAGTACCTCTATGGATGAGTGGCGGTGTTTGAGTGTCTATATAGGAGTATGAGTGCATATGATAGTCCTGTACTGAGTGACCGTAAGTATGAGTGACTGTACGGGTGAGTGAGTGGATGTGTGCGTAGACCTATGAATCAGTGAGTGGGTATGTAGTTATTGGTGTTGGAGTGTCTATGGTTTTGCGAATGGCAGTCTGTAATTTAGAGTGGGTGTATCAAAGGTTATATTAGGGTGTGAGGAGATGCATCAGATTATCACGTGGATGATGTCATCAGGGATGTCATTTGAGATGTCATCAGTGATGTCATCAGTGATGTCACTGACCATGTCATGAGTGATGTAATATGTGACGTCATCAGCAGTGCATTGCGGGGCGCGAGTTATAGTTAGCTGAACTAACTATAACGGGGGAATTTCACGGGTTTTGTTCGAGTGCAATGTCCAAGTAACTATAACTGTCCCTAAAACCTATGGTTTTTTCAGTGAATTTCAAAGGTTTTTAAATGCTAATTTCTAACTATAACATATCTGAAACCTATGGTTTTTTCAGTGAATTTCAAAGGTTTTTTAAATGCTAATTCCTAACTATAACATGTCTGAAACCTACGGTTTTTTCAGTGAATTTCAAAGGTTTTGTAAATGACAATTTTTAAATGTATTAATTGTTATATTAATTTTTTTCATACTGATTTACTACATTTTTAGAAATAATTTTTTTTTACATATTTTATTTTTTAAATTACATTCTAATTACATTATACATTACATTACAAAAAATACTTTCTGAGAATGAATTACTTTAGTTTAAATACTTTGCACATAGGCAATAGACTTTTAAGTACAGTAGTTACAGTTGTTGCAATGGGCAACACATTTTCAAACACAATGGAACATTCAGCTCAATGTGAATTTCTAGTTAAATGCAATTAGTTACTTTATGGATTACTTTTCTAACCACAGAACTGGATCCTAGATTCAGTCCTGGGACATCTCCTGTAAACAGTTGAGTAAAAGCGTTTTGGTTACAGTCGTGATGTTTAAGGAATATTATTGTATTTTAAAAGTTGACACTTTGAAACTTTTTCTCATAGAATCACCAATGTTATCCTATGGAAGGAAATTCACTTAGCAGGTAAAAACTGTTATCATTACTTTTTCTTACTCAGTGTTGGATCCTGGATCCAGCACTGGTGCATCTCCTGTAAACAGTTGAAAGAATGCGTTTAAGTCATACAGGCGATTTTTAAGGAATATTTGTAGTTTGTGAAAATCGACACTTTGAAACTTTTCTGCTGAAAACCAGACAATGGATTCCTATGGAAGAAAATATAAGTTACTGGTAAGTACGGTTAAAATTACTTTTCAGGGTCAGTGCTGGGCTAAAAGATGCAGCACTGAGGTCTTTCCTGATAACAGGTGAGTAAATCGGAATTCGTATTTCGGCTGATTTTAGAGGAATATTTTAAAGTTCCAAAACTCCACACTTAGAAGAATTTCCAAGTGAAACCAGTCAATGTTAGCCTATGGAAGGAAATTCAAGTTACTGGTAAGTACGGTTAAAATTACTTTTCAGGACCAGTACTGGGCTGAAAGATACAGCACTGAGGTCTCTCCTGATAACAGGTGAGTAAATCGGAATTTGTATTTCGGCTGATTTTAGAGGAATATTTGTATGTTTCAAAAATCAACACTTAGAAACTTTTTCAGCAAAAAGCAGACAATGATATCCTATGGAAGGAAATTCAAGTTACTGGTAAGTACGGTTAAAATTACTTTTGAGGATCAGTACTGGGCTGAAAGATGCAGCACTGAGGTCTCTCCTGATAACAGGTGAGTAAATCGGAATTCGTATTTCGGCTGATTTTAGAGGAATATTTTAAAGTTCCAAAACTCCACACTTAGAAGAATTTCCAAGTGAAACCAGTCAATGTTAGCCTATGGAAGGTAATTCAAGTTACTGGTAAGTACGGTTAAAATTACTTTTCAGGATCAGTACTGGGCTGAAAGATGCAGCACTGAGGTCTCTCCTGATAACAGGTGAGTAAATCGGAATTCGTATTTCGGCTGATTTTAGAGGAATATTTTAAAGTTCCAAAACTCCACACTTAGAAGAATTTCCAAGTGAAACCAGTCAATGTTAGCCTATGGAAGGTAATTCAAGTTACTGGTAAGTACGGTTAAAATTACTTTTCAGGACCAGTACTGGGCTGAAAGATACAGCACTGAGGTCTCTCCTGATAACAGGTGAGTAAATCGGAATTCGTATTTCGGCTGATTTTAGAGGAATATTTGTATGTTTCAAAAATCAACACAGAAACTTTTTCAGCAAAAAGCAGGCAATGATATCCTATGGAAGGAAATTCAAGTTACTGGTAAGTACGGTTAAAATTACTTTTCAGGATTAGTACTGGGCTGAAAGATGCAGCACTGAGGTCTCTCCTGATAACAGGTGAGTAAATCCGAATTCGTAGTTCGGCAGATTTTAGAGGAATATTTGCACAATGGTGAAGGTAGGGGCGGGGCCTGAGGTGACATCTGTGCAAACGCGCCCCGTGGCGCGTTTTAAGTTGGGGGATTAAGTCCCCTTGAATCATGAGGGTCCCTAGGGGCCAACTAGCCCACCAGGAACCTCCAGTATGCGCCAGGGGCTGCGTTGCAGAGACGTGTAGAGGGGCCACACCCCTTTTACACCTCTCTGCAACGAAGCTCTGTGGCGCTTTCTGGATGTACCTGTTGGGCTAGTTGGCCCCAGGACCCTCAGGATTGAAGGGGATTTAATTCCCATCTTAAAATGCGCCACGGGGCCGGTTTGCACACATGTCACCTGAAGCCCCGCCCCTCCCTTCACCACTGTGCAAACGCGCCCGTGGCGCGTTTTAAGTTGGGGGATTAAGTCCCCTTGAATCCTGAGGGTTCCTGGGGGCCAACTAGCCCACCATGTACCTCCAAAGCGCCACAGAGCTGCGTTGCAGAGAGGTGTATAAAGGGGCGTGGCCTCTGTACACCTCTCTGCAACGCAGCCCCTGGTGCATACTGGAGGTTCCTGGTGGGCTAGTTGGCCCCAGGGACCCCAGTATTCAAGGGATTACTTCCCCATCTGCAAACGCGCCAGGGGCGCGTTTGCAGAGTGGTGAAGGAAGGGGCGGGGCCTGCGGGCCGATCGTTTTTTGTTTTTTCCCTGAAGGGGGCTGTGTGGCCCCCCTTCCTTTTCTTATTTTTGGGCCCTGGGGACCCCATCCCCCAGGGCCTTACCCCCTTTTTTTTTTTTTAATTTTTAAAAAAAAATTATTTCTGGGGAGGGGGCCGCGTGGCCCCCTCCCGGGCCACTACTTGCCCCGGGGACCCCATCCCCCGGGGCCTGGCCTCTGGTTGGGGACTGTGGGGGGTCCCCAAACCCCCACAGTCCCGCCGGCTCCCCGTGTCCTACGGGAGCCGGCATTGCTTACACATGGGGAGCAGCTAACATGCTGCTCCCCGTGTGGAAAAGCAATTGTCTTTGGATATTGGAAGCGAGAGCAGGTTTCCCTGCTCTCTCTTCCAATATCCAAAGCAGTTTGCAATGACAGGACGGGAGCCGCGAGGCTCCGTCCTGTCATTGCAAACAGCAGTGTCCCGGGGGTAGGCACCCCGGGACACTGCAGGAGCCGGCCCTGGGGGTGGCGGTCCCCAGGGCCACCACAAGCTCCAGGAGGGGGCCGCGCGGCCCCCTCCCCACATCAGCACAGCCCCGGGAGGTGGTGGTCCCCGGGGCTTCGGGGGTCCAAAACGGACCCCCATTTTAATTTGTTAGTGCCCCGGGAGGTGGCTGTCCCCGAGGCGTGTGGGGGGCTCGAGCCCCCCCACACAGGAAAAAAAAAAAAAAGCCCCGGGGGTGGCGGTCCCCGGGCTTGGGGGCCCTTAGAGGCCCCCATACATAAAATAAACACCCCCCAGCATGCCCCCGGGACTTGGCCCACCCGGGGGCAAAGTGACTATCGAGCGCGGAGACCGCGCTTCGATTTTTATCAACAGGATCCGCGCACCCTGAGCGCATCCTGCCGATTTTTTTATTTTTAAAAATGCTTTTTCTGCCCAGGGGGTCCTTATGGGACCCCTGAGCAGACCTAGGAGGTCAGGGTGTTTCTACCCTGCCCCCTTTGTGCGCTTTGCGCACTTGTTTCTGTCCCTCGGTTCTACCGAGGGACAAAATAGCTGCCAACATTTCCTGAATCGGAATGTTGACAGCCAGCTGACAACCAATTAACATGCAGCTCGTGATCGGGACGGTGCGCGCAGGGTGCGCTCAGGGTGCGCGGATCCTCCGTGCCCATAGATATATATGTACTTTTACTTTTGATTTTCTCAGCAACTACTGAACGGATTTACACCATTTAACAAAAAGGGTTCTTTCTGAACCAAGAACTACCTCTTTGCCAAATTTGGTGTAATTCCGTTCAGCAGTTCAGGCTGTAGCCGTGTCTAAAGTTTCCTATGGAAAAATGAATGGGGAAAACGCGTTTTGGGGCCCCCTTTTTCTCGGCCCCGCTTGACGAATCACCCCGAGACTTTCAGGGTAGGAGCGGACCGGAGCGCCTCACAAAGTTTGAAAATTTTGCGAAGATACGTCAACCGGCAAGAGAGTTATTTCAAATAGAATGTCGCGGATTTCCTATGGAAAATAGGTTCTAACTATAACTATCTATTGGCGACCGCCAGTAGATAATATATATATACATGTTTATATAAATATAACAAAGTAAGAAATGTTTAACAAAAACCTGTTAAAAAATGGAAATAAAAGTGGAACATATACAACATACAGTAGTGATTAAATATAATTGTTTTTACATATTATTCATGAAAAAATATTTACATAAGTTTACATAAATGTTTATTTTTGAGTTGATATATATATCTTTAAATGTAAAATTGTGCAATAAATAATCTTTGAAAACGGTAATAAAATGAGAAGAGGGTGTCCACTTCCTATGTGAATCCATGACAGTCTAGTTGGGTGGATTTCTGCTTGAGGATCATTTTTCTGTTGCAATTTTTGAGCAGACGTCTTCTCAGGAAAAGCACCGCTGCAAAGATGAACATTTTCCTTTTCCAAGTATACCTCTGTTGTGAAAATTGGAGCTCAGCGTCTGAGCTGTGCCCGGAGCATTCACTATACTAAAAGCGTCTGAATCTGAAAAGCTCTGGCTGCTTTCACTTTCAGTAATATTGACATATTTGTTCTTTATGCGCTGACAGTCATTTAGAAGGAAAGTATTATACTTTATTGTAAGAAATTGGGGCCCAGATTTACTAACATTTGACAAAGCGCAATGCACCAAGACAATTTTCTATGCTGCGTGAAATGGAAAGAGCAGGATTCTGCCATAATTGCTAATATATGGCACATTCATGCTCTCTCTCTGGTGCACTTGTGTCTGCCAAACACCAACACAGGCATCCTTGTGCCATGGCGCAAAGTTGTCTGCATTACAAACAGGATTGTTTTTGTGTAGGAGGGGGGACCTTTCTGCACAAAAAAAACTTTGGAAGCATTTTCCTCTATCAACCAGAGATATGAATTTATAAAGTTTAAACAAAAAATAGTGCCAAAATGTGTAAAGCACCAAACGCGGTCAACTGGCTGTGGTAGACCAGGACCCAGGGGAGATTTGAGGCCAATTGCACAGAGCATGGGCCAGATACAGAAACCAGGTCTGACCAAGTCAGAGGTTTTATCTTGGGACTTGATCTAAAAAATGAAAGTCCTAAATCTTCAGCGGGGTGCGGAAGCAGGCTGTAGTCAAGGAGGGCTCTGTGTTGGACGTGGTACTGGAGAAGCCATTGGTTTTTAATGGAAAAGCTCTGAGCGGTAGAAATTTGAATTTCACACCCAAGAAAAGTTATTTTCCAGCTAGGTAATTTGGGGCCATTGCCCAGTCAAGGTTTCTTTATTCGCACTTAGTCACTTTTTTGGAGCTCAAATTCCTCCAGCAGGGCAAAGCTGCAGGTTGTAGATAAAGCGGGCTCTACGAGGCTTGATACTGTTTACATGATTTCCTGCTGCAGAGGATTTGCTGTTGCACAAAAGCTATGAGCGGGAGAAACCTGGATCTTAATCAGCGGCAACGCACCTTGGTCATATCAACTTGGCAGGTTTGTTCAGGTCCTCTGGAGGTCTTTGAAGTCAAAAAGCTTTTAAGTCCTATGTTTTCAGGGGTGGTAGGAGAAGTCCAGCCAGACACAGCAAAGGGCTTCTGGACCTGAAGAACAGCACTTCGGGTCAGGGCTCACTCTATCAAAAGCCACCAGACAGGTCCAGTTGGCACTGGTAAGCTAGGAAGTTCCTGAAAAAGGCCTCTTGAAACATGTTGTTTCCCTATAGCTTGTACAGGAGGTCAGCCTTATGACCCTTGGGTACAAGAGGGAGCCGATCCAGTCGTTCAGGGCTCCTCTCAGGTCTCAGACAGAAGGTTCAGTCCTCTTCTAATCTTCCTCAGGCCCAGTAGTGTTCTGAGGAGGTTACTAGGGATGCCTCATTTATGCCTGGCACCTGCTTCCTGGTGGTGATGACTCCTGGCTCCTCCATAACCAATGGGGTAAAGATTCTTAGGGATTACCCTCCTCACTTGTGAAGCATTCCCTGTGTGCCCTACTGCAAACAATTCCACAGTGCCACTCTCTGCCTAAATGCAAGATGGTGAAACCCCTCAACCCCTTGCACAGACTATGGGATCACAAGAAGGGGCTTCCCCAGGTGTCTCCTGCCATCTGCCTGTGACAGGGGATGCCAATTTAAAGTTAGGTTCTTGGGTACTGCCCAAATGGTCATCCTGCCAGAGGAACAAAAATACCTCCCCACACCCAAGCATTTGTGCCTGCCCTGGGAGCTGTTTTCACACCTCATTCAGAGCTTAATCACTCAGAGCTGCATCTAGTGTCTAATGCAAATTACCCTCCAAAAGCTTTAGACAGGGTAACTTTCTAAAAGTACATGTTCCCTAATATTTATTAGAAATCCGACTTCACTATTGAATCAGGATTTTAATAAAGTGTTAATCACACTTCTAGCTGGGCCCTAACCTGAGATAGCAGAATTAATATTTAATATTGCTTCCCTGGTGTTTCGCTATAGGCTAACCAGACGTCCTAAAGTGACAACAGCTTTTGGGTGCTAGTTGCTGTGTGAACATGTTTACTTTACATTTCTACATGTCCTACATTTAAATACCATGCACCTTGCCTTATGGCTATAAGGCCTATGTGGGGATGACTTATCAATATTTCAAAGGAGCGTGTTGGACTGTCAAAAGGTTTTTTGATAGATCAAATTGCAGTTTTTCACTGCTTCAGTCAAGCTACAATGGTAGGCCTGAAGCCATGTGTAGACTGCCACTATACTAGATGGCACAATAGGTGGTGAAATCCACTAGACATAGTTAACTTACAAGCCCTGGGAACACCCAGTACCATACACTAGGGACGTATAGGTAAGTTAAATATGCCAAGTGGGAGTATACCAATTCAACCATGTAAAAAGGGGGAGCACAAGCACTTTACTACTAGCTAGCAGGGGTAAACTGAACACAGTTATGTAAACAGCAAAACAGATAGGGCAAACATTTGGGTACACCATGCAAAAGATGGTCATCTCCTACATTTGTTGCATGGGAATCTCTTCCTGTGCCGACCAAGTAAGAGAGGAGGAAAGGTGAAAGGGGGAGCTTTCTGGTGTGAGTCCAGAGGGGTTTCCCACCGGTTGTGTGCATGGATGTGACCTTCAGCTCTATGGCACCAGATAAGTAGGGCTACAGGTGTGAGGTCACATCAATTGTATATCGTGACAAAGTATTGAAATCTTGTGTTTTTATCTCCTGGATTATGATTTATGACTGGGTGGAGAAACACCTTCAGTCCACTGCTTCAATGATAGAGCACTGCGCTTATGCCATTTCTATTGCAGAATTTTGTGATGGAGGGGATAGCTATTTCATTGTAATCACTTCCTCATTGCATTGTGGGGTTTTTATTTACACTTACTCTGTTTCAATTTTGTCCTGTAGCTGCTGGCTTAAATGCAAATTGCTTCCCTCTAATAACCACATTACCACACAAATATTTTTGCAGAATCAATATTCATCTCCCTGATTACTTTTCTTTCAAACTATTGAATACATTACTTCAGTTAGAGAGATGCCTTCATTTTCTGGTGTCTGAATTTAACAAAATTACTCGGTCCTGAATCCAGGTTGCATGCAAAGCAGTCTTATCATTACAAAGCAGTAATTCTGCATCAGTACTGTGCATGGAATGCGGTATTATTGTGTGGGACTGATCTTTATGTTCATAAAACTACACTGAATCTGCCATTCCATGCAATTTTACTGCATACATTTACGACCTGCTCTGAGCAGGTGGTAAATCTATGCAGAGGCCTCTTGATGTGGTGAGAGTGAGGGAGGGTGTTGACTGGCGAAGGGGAGGAAAGAAGATGCTCCTCCACTAGGAAACAAATGGTGATTTACGCTGACCTTCTGCTGCAGTCAAAGCATCATGCAAACCCACACTAGAAACATCAAATCAGTTTCTCCCACAAAATAAAATATGGGTTTGCATGTACTTAGCTACTTGAAATCAGGCAGTGATGATTTTCATGATTTAATTCCACTCCACATAATTCATAATCAGACCCTTTACAAGCATGTTTTGCTTTTAGAAAGACCATTGTATTATCAGATATAAGTGCCTGTATTAGAGTGTATAACCTGAAAGTTTCATGGGTCTACACAAAAACCTTTGTTTACAGTTCAAGGCTCTCAATATATTCACTAAACCTGAATATTTCTATAGTACTGTCAGTTTTTTCATGGAGCAAATATAATTGTTTGACTGTTTCCAAGACAGTTGGGGTTCCAAAGCCACATTGCAATGCACAATAAGAATAGATCAATCACAAACTCTGAAAAAAGACGGTCTATGTGATAAATGCTTTGCATAAATGCAACCTAACATTTTTGTACGAAATCTGCCTTTTCTGCGTGGTCACCACATGTTTTTCTCTTTTTGATGGACCCTATAAATTTGCTGGCTTTAGGACTCTGTTCAAGTTAACCTTGCTAACCAGTGATAAAGTACCTATGCCTCCCCTTTAACTCAGTAGAATTGGCATAGTCCTATATTTAATATTTAACTTACATATACGTCCCTAGTATATGGTACAAGATATAACAAGGGCCTGGAAGTTAAATGCCACTAGTGGACTGCAGCATCTGTTATGCCAACTACTAAAATAGCTTCAAGCCTACCATTGAAGCCTGAGTTTAAATACTGCAGCTCGTCCTGTCAGAATAAACCCTTTTGAAAAGTACCCCTATATAGGCCATGTCGTCGACAAGGCCGGGTGCATGGTATTGAAAAGTAGGATATGTAGATATGTAATATTAACATGTTCTTATGATGGCTAGCCACAGAGTACAGATCAAAATTGTAATACTGTATCTTGGATATGGGACCAGCTAGAAAAATAATTAAACATCTATTTTTGAATAGTCATTAAAAATTACATTCAAGAGGGGAGTGGCCAACCAACATGGACGAGTGGCAATGAACTGTCCGAGCTCCGCTGCATTCCGGCGCAATATCGAGGCAACAGGAGACCCCGATGGATTAACTGGCCAGAATTCACATGCCTCAAGTTTGAAGAGGATAGCGGGACACCCATGAGGGCCGCTACCTAGCACTCGTGACTTCCAAGTGGACTCTGAACTCTGGGGAGGGTGGGGGAGGGCAGCGGGTGCCATTACCATGACCACCACGCTGCCGGTGAGTATGGATGCTGTGGCGTGCTGGCGGCCTTAAACCCCCTTCCACTCCACTGGCCCCACTGCAATCCAGATGCATGGTGTTCCTGGGGCTCGGCGCCCGCCACTTTTTTATCCCCAGCGAAGTGCAGAGATGGCACGCCTGACTTTAAGATGGCGGCCGTAGGGTACAGGGCTTGAGTCGAGAGAGGAGACCTGCGAGGTCGGGCCTCCTGAAGCTTCCCTCTGAGCTGCTGCCAGACATGCCACCTCCTTTTGGGCAATGCAATATCTTCCACCACTGCTCAGCCCCATACTAGATGCCAGAGGGACCACTATAGTTGCTGGGCACAGCCATAGACTACACAAGGCAGGGCCTAAACTGAGGATTGAGAGCCATTACCACAGGGATTACTAACTCCACCTCTGAAGTGACAGTGAGGTGCCTGGTGGGTACCCAGGGGTGTAGCTGCGATAAGGGGACCCAGAGTCCGGAGTTGAGGGCACGCCCCAAATTGAAGCATGAAGAGGTCTGCTACTACTGCACACCCATTGGATGTGGAGGCCTAGATTTAAGGGGCTTCCTCAGGAACTGGGCCCTGTGCTCTGAAGTGCTTGGGATACTACTAGCGACCTGACTTCTTGTGAGGGCGTGGCCATCCGAGTGTTGGCGTGGGAGCTGGTTGGTCTCTGGTAGCCCACTAGGAAATGCTCTCAATCACTCTCTTCTCCCACCCGCTCGACTGGGCTTCTGTTAGCAGCTTACATGCCTCCGAAAAAAATGAAGCAGAATAGAGTATACAGCTACTTCCGACCGACAGAACCTAGGGAAGCGCCCTCGCCCTCTCCCTCTCCAGGAGACAGCACCATGGCACTCACCAAGGAAGACCTCTTGTCCTCGTTACAGGACTTCAAGAAAGAACTGAGATAGGATTTGAAAGCAGACATTTCCCTCTCCCTGGACGCTCTTTGTGTTGATCTTAACACCAGGCTCTTGACACTACAACAAGATGTAGACTCGGAGGGGAAATGCACACTGGACTTCTAAATTAAGTGCCAGTCTGCATAACAACGGATTGAACGACTGAAAGGCTCTTCTGCCAACTCCAAGAACAGATGCAAGCCACACTCTTCAAATGCAAAGACCTGGAAAATCACTACAGAATGGACAACATTTGCTTACGACATCTGGAGGAGAGAGCGGAGGGTCCTGACATGAAAGCATTTGTGGTGGGATTGTTCTGTTAGCTTCTAGGGGACCCTCAGGTCAAGGTCAAGCTCGATCGAGTTGACTGAGTGAGCCCGCCCATATTCGGCGAAGGTAAGTGACCCCGAGATGTCCTAGCCAAACTATACTTTTTCAAGGTGAAGGAAGTGAACCTGCAGGCGACGAGATAAAAGGACTCCATCTCCTTCCAAGGAGCGACATGTTCTCTATTTCAAGAGATCGTGCCATCCGGTCACGGAAAAACGACGCAAAGATCACGTCAAATACAGATGGACCTACCCCTTTGGCCTCGCATTTGAATTCCAAAACAAATCATACCACTTCACAGCCGTGCCAGAAGCGGTAACACAATTGGCCTATCACCCACGGCGAGCGGAAAAGAAGGGAGACTTCTCAGGTGATCATCCTCGAGATCAATGTCGAGTTCCGAAAAGGACCAACAATCTAGCCTACCTGTGGTTCACATTGCATATCCTTTGAACTGGTTAACTCTCTATGGAGCTCCTGCTCTAACAACCCTCCCTATGGGAGGTTTCTCTATGCTCACCCATGTTCTATATAAGCTATACTTGACACTGGCATAAGCCTCCTGAGCAAAGAGTTTCCCATTTTTCCAACTGTGATGTAATTTGCTACCAATAGCTGCACATGGATGGAATGCTATAGCGGTTTGTGACCTGCGTGCCCACATCGATGGAAGTTAAGACTGACTTGCACTATAGTTTGGGAATGGACTTCCCATTTGTTCGTGTTTGTTTTCCCTGTTTGACCTATGTGAGTGGATATTTTTTATATGTGTGGAATTGAGGGGACCTGGGATACAGGGACAATCTCTTTCAAGTCTGAGACACAATGGGGTAGCCCTTCTTTTTCATACGTCAATTAAATTCCAACCCACGGGATGTAAATCAGATAAAGAAGGGAGACTAATGATGGTGAAAGAGATCATAGCAGGTTGTGTCTGCATGGTAGCTACTGTTTATGCTTCCAATACAACTCATACCGCCTTTCTACAATCCTGTTTCACCCTCTTGGGAGTGTACGCTAAAGGGGATATACTCCTGATGGGAGACTTCACCCTGATATGGCACCCGTATCTTGATAGCACCCATCCGCATTCCACTCTCACCGGGAATTTCCCCACAGCCCTGAAACTAACATTTTGCTCCTCCGGTCTCAAAGATGCTTGGAGGATTGTACACCATGAGGCTCGGGAGTACAATTTCTTTTCCTACTCCCACTGCACATACTCCCGTATTGATCACAGTTTCATGAGCCAATCTTTAGAACAGTCTACACTACACTCAGTAATCCATCCCATAGCTCTCTCGGACCATGCCCCTGTTGTTCTGACATTGGAGTGGTCTCCTCCCACGCCCAAACACTGCAGGTGGTTCTTTCCCAATGTTCTTGCAAGAGACCGCCTCTTTCGAGATGAACTATGAAAGGCTTTCACAGACTTCTTTAACATGAATGACCCACGGGACACTGACCCACATCTGAACCTAAAGGCGAGGGTGAGGGTGAGGGTGAGGGTGCGAGCGCTCTCGCTTCGGGCCTCTGTATGGATCCTTGTGGCAGCTGTGTGGCTCTCCAGGGTCACTGACTTATCTAACACCTTGGATGCCTTTAAAGCTGTTCTTAGGGGAAAATGCTTTTCATTTTGGCTACACTATCTAATCAAAAAACCAGAGAGTGGTTAGCGCTAGAGGAGGAACTACAGCAAGCAGAATGAGCCCACAAAGACAACCCCTCCTTACTCTAACAACAGAAATTCACAGTGCTGAGAGGCAAGCTAAATGCAATTTACACAAACAGGGCGGGACTTATGATCAAAGTATTAAGGTGGGAACCTTCCTGACTTGCCAATTGCGAGTTAAACATGAAAAGGAATACTTAGGCCACATCCATTTAGAGGGAGGGGGAATGGAAACATCGGAAGCTGACAAAGTTGCAGCTTTCTGAGATTTTATCAGCGATTATACACAGCTGAACCTTCTGAGACAATGGATCAACAACACTACCTCAGTAACCTGTCTCTCCCCCGAGTGACGAACGACCAAAATGAGACTCTGGGCAGACCGATTGGTGAGGTCCGAGCAACTTCAGAAATTACCTGGGCCTAATGGCTTCACAGTGCAATTTTATGAAACTTTTAGCTCTGATTTGGTGCCCCACCTGACTCAATTGTTTAACCACATAGCCACCTCTTGAGCAGTTACTCCCTCGATGAGCGAAGCACTTATGTCCATACTGCCAAAGCCTGGGAAAGACCTCCACCAGTGAGCTTCATACAGGCCCATTGCCATATTGAACTTGGATGCTAAATTATACACAAACATTTTGGCAACACGATTAGAAGATATTATGTCAGATTAGATCTATCCAGATCAATATGGATTTATTAAGGGGAGACAGACACATTATAATTTGAGGAGGGTGATCCTCTTGGTCGAAAAGGCTACAAGAGGGCACATACCAGCAGTCCTTCTGGTGCTAGATGCCCAGAAGGCTTTTGACCGGGTAGATTGGTCTTTCCTTTTTTACACTCTCCGCAAAATGATTTATTAACATGATCCAGGCCATTTATGCCCATCTGCATTCAAGAGTAATAGTGAATGGGGTGGGGTCAGAACTCTTTAAATTGGAACTCAGAACCCAACAAGGGTGCCCCCTCTCACCACTCTTATTTGCTCTCAGTATTGAGCCCCTTGAAGCTAAGGTCAGAGAAGAGAAAGAGATTCAAGGCCTCCCCTTTGGGTCCGTTAACCATAAAATGTCACTTTTTGCAGACGAAATGCTGCTTTCCCTAACTTCCCTTCAGACCTCTCTAGTAACTTTACAAGAAGAATTGGTCCTCTTTGAGAAAGTAGCAGGCTACCATATTAATCTTCACAAA
The DNA here is from genome assembly GCA_963921515.1 of Calotriton arnoldi. Taxonomy (NCBI): domain Eukaryota; kingdom Metazoa; phylum Chordata; class Amphibia; order Caudata; family Salamandridae; genus Calotriton; species Calotriton arnoldi. The sequence continues at coordinate 2,103,789 of CAWUFW010000529.1, read as the reverse complement.
TCCTTCTTGTTGAAATTGACTCTCCCTCTTTTGGAGATGGAGACGCTGACACATAATATTCCCTTCCATTGGGCCAAAAAAAAACTTGCGTATCTGGGGATCAAAATTATTCCTAAACTAGCTGACCTATTTAAAGCCAACTTTCCCCCACTTATACGTCAGCTTAAGACGGACCTTAAAAGATGGGCTCCTCTATATTTATCGTGGATAGGCCTCATCCAACCAATCAAAAACACTGTCCTGCCACAGTTTCTATACCTGTTTCCGGATCTTCCAATTGAGGTGGATGGTGGACTATCCGCTCCATGGTGACCAACAGAATCACAGAGCCCGACTCCCCTACAAAGTACTACAATTGTCAAGGGAGGCAGGAGGGTTGGCTCTCCCGGACTTCTCTTCTTACTATAAAGCTGCACAGCTAAGAGTGATCTCTGAATGGTCTATGAAGGAATCGGATAAACATTGGCTCCATAGGGACTGGGCTGTAGTGAGCAGATATATATGGGATTTACTGTAGAAACCAAAAGCTGACCGTCCCTCTAATGCATACAGCAGCATGCCTACAGCAATGACCCTGAAATTCTGGGATGCTGTGAATCGCGCTGCATCTTGGACTACATTTCCCTCCCCATTCACCCTGATTCACTTTAATCTGGTCTGTTCACCCACGCTGAAGCCTGGCCCTTCTGATCACTGGAGGAAGGGTGGATGCCTTACTTTTTCAGACCTATTTAACGGGTGGGATATTCTGACCTCTGAACACTGCCAACAAAATTTTGGCCTCCCCAACACTGAGAGATGTCACTATGAGCAGTGGAAGCATTGGGTTTTCCACTTATTCATGAGGGATGCCGCCACAAGGGATCTCTCCCCCACTGACCTGGGGAGGTGTAAAGTTTTGAAGCATTCCCAGGTTTACAGATCCTTGCAAATCTGGGAATGCATCTAAACCCATGGGTGTTGCGTGGGAACACCCACAGCAATGCCCATGGAACACCTCCCTGAGGGAGTGTAAGGCAACGCAGTGACTTGTGCTGCATTGCCTTACACCATATCTACGAGGCCATGAAAAGCCACACAAAGTGGCTTCGCAGATATGGGTTTGCACTCTGGGCCGCCGAAGCATCATAAAAAGGGATGCACCGGCAGTATAAGGGGCTTGTAAATAAGCTTCTGAGACTTCAATGAAGGTCATCATGAGAGATCCCAACTTCACTGTGCTCCTAGAGCTGGCTAGTACCTGCTTAGACATTATTGTATACTGCCCTGTGGCCTGGTACGCAATCACACAGCCTCCTCCTAAACAGTTTGTTACCCAAAAATATTTTAGAATTCACTACTTTCTTTACTAGCCGGTGCTTAGGTGACAGTGAAAAAATTTGGCATCCTGGTCTATTGTTGTGCATGATCTCTCTCTAACAAATTGGTCATTTCAAACATACCTATACGAATAACCTTAACGAGTAACTGGGAAGCAATTACAGAGTCATCTATCCTCTGACGGCCTCTATGATTAGGAACGTCATCACACTCCTGCAATACTACCTTACACACAATAGTGCTTCGGCAGCTGTGATCAAGTCGAGGCCCTGCACTTAAGATCGATTGTTGTGTAAAAGAGCTAAGGTCACTGGAAATACTAACTAACTTCACACTGCGATCCAGCTCCCCGGATCCTCTCTCCTCCAATATGGGCACCTAATACTGTATGGACTTAATGAATCTTTCAAAGTGGAAATACAGTCCTATAACACTGCAGATCAGCACATCCTGACAACACTGAGATAATACCTAATAACTGATACCCTCTGGCTACGAGTCAGAGCCCACTTAGAATAAACATCCAGGTTACCTGCAATAACTGCCCAACTTTGGAGAAACTGGGCCCGTCAACTTTCCTGACACTGCACAAGGCACTTTAAACTCAACCAGTTGGATACCCTGTCTGATGACGACTCGCAAATCTATAGTCCGACAACTGTTCTTTTCCAAAGCAATAAATAAACCCAAGATAATACTAACTCAGACTCTCACCTCATCCTAAACTCCCTCTTCTTCCTCCTCAGAGATGGAAGTCGAGATCAAATAAATATAATCTATTGGCCCTTCTATTTTGGTGATGGATAAGAAAATCTTGGCTGTGGCCACTGAAATCAAGTCTATGAGAACAGACATCACCACTTTCCAATCTCGTCTTGACACAGTCAACCAACAACTAGATCAAGTCGAACACCGATATGACTCACTTCCTACTGGGGCAGCGACATCGAATTCCTAAAACATAAGATTACTAACTTGGAAGACAGGTCACGAAGAAAACATTTTGTTATTTATGGCGTACCAGCAGACAGGGAGAAAGAAGACATAAGTACTTTTCTACAAGCCTTTCTTATGAGAATGCTCAATCTTAGCCTTTTGAAGCCAATGAAACTACAAAGAGCCCACCGCATATTATCTCACTTATTCTCCTCTAGCAAGTCTCCTCAGCCAATCATAGCATGTGCCCTTCGGCAACTGCATTCCAGAGCTATCCTGCAGAGCTGAGGCAGGGATGACCTCTTTCACCGTTATCATTCCTCCTCCGCCTTGAACCACTGGCAGCAGCCATCCATTCTCCCAAGGAAGTCTACATCATCCACATTTGCGGGGAAAAAGAAAAAGCACTCCTATATGCCAATGATATTCTTTTACTGATATCACAACCCAATAACTCCATCACAGAAGTCATGACCATTATAAACAAATTCTCCCAGCTGTCGGAGAATAAAATAAACTGGTCATAATGTGAGGCTCTCCCTATGTCCCGCTCCTCCACAAGTGCCACCATACATGGCGATGGCATGAAGTGGGTGTCAAAAGTTCTCCGCAATCTTGAAAGAAACATTAACCAAGGTCTGTCTGATATGGTGGAAGATAACTTTCGTCCCCTGATCGGTCAAGCAAAACAGGACTTCATCAAATGGAAACACCTTAATCTTTCCTTCTGGGGAAGAATCCAGACAACCAAAATGGTAGATGCACCACGTTACAACTACATCCTAAGGGTCCTATTTATTAAAAAAATCATACAGTGCAGCAAGCCACCTTGCTCAGCTGCACTGCATGACTGGGATAGGGCAGATATGCTCCGTACATAACATTATACGGCACATTCATGTCTTTTCCAAATGTTGGTGCACAGTGTGCTGCCTAACGCCAATGTAGGCACCCTTGTACCATGGTGCAAGGGTGTCTGCGTTGTAAGCAGGATTGTTTTTGTGAAGAAAGGAACAACTTCCTGCACAGAAACAATACCCTGAGGCATCTTTTCCTTTTATGTGTGCTGCAAAATGCAGCACACATAGGGAAAAAACAATGAGAAATAAAGATATTTGTCCTCGGTACATCTCTCCTGGGGATGCTTAGCATTTTGAAGCATTCCCAGATCTACCAGTAATTGTAAATCTAGGAATGCGCTAGAATCCATGAGTGGTGCGTGGGAACACCTGCACTCAGCTATGGAACTCCTCCCTGGGGCAGAGTAACGGAATGCCTCAATTTGTGCTGCGTTGCTCTAGATGTATTAAGCCATACAGGGCCATGCAAAGTGGCCTTGCATGGCTTGATAAATCTAACTTAAGAGTTGCGTCACTCTTGCGCCCGCCCAGCTGCATGACACAACTCTTTAATAAATATGCCCCTAAGTTTGTTACCTCTACATGCCCCACTATCCATACTTAGAAATAGTGACCCAGATATTTGTTCTTATGTTTGGCAGTGGCGGCCCATGCAGGTAAGTGCAGTGGAGTAGTGGGGCTGGGGTGGGAGGGTGAAAGTGAGAAACGACAGGATAGGGAACTTAAAATAAATAATTCAATAAAACCACTTACCTTGCGCTCGCTGCATCGCTACTGATGTTTGGGATGGCTGTAAACCCAGACTTAAAGCTTCCAAATTGTAGGCGGATAACCCATCTGGTGGGTTACGTCTTTCCCATATCATCTCATACAGTTTAGCCTTCAATTATCTAACTTAGCACAATACTCAAATGTCCTCTGCAACCACCCCTACCTGGATTTGCATAGAGAGAGCCCTAAAAAAATCATCTCCCCCTTACTTCCTTGCTACTTATCGCCTCACCACTTACCAAAAGACAATGACCCGGTGTTGCTAGCTGCGACTAAGGCATGGCTCCAGACACACAAACTGCTCAGGATACTCCATTTTATACATACACATGCCCTGCTGCTTTGGTTCAACTCAGCTATCTGCGTATAGCATAAACCTTTGTACTGGGCTACTTGGAACCCTTATACATCACATCATTGCCAAGGGCAAACATAAAACGTTTGATGTCTTACGAATGTAGTACGATTAATCACAGATCACTGGAAATACCGTCAACTGATCCGATGTATTAAATCCAACCTGGGGACCTTCCAATCTAAACTTTACCCATCCCCTATTCTACAATACTTGTGCATCTGGGGCCAATATAAAGGCCTGGTGTCAGGCCTATATGGGGCAATCACCAATTCCTTAAACTCAATACCTTCTATCACATACTCAAAACGCCCATGGCAAGAGATCCTTAACAAGGAATATTCCTCTTAGGATTGGTCAGATTTAATGCTTACCCATGACAACGTATTACGAGAATCCCGTATTAAATTTCTATTTTTCAAGGTTATTGGACACCTTTATGACGATATAAGGCGAACCTGCTGCCCCATAGCCAAAGTTGGAGATTCCCGACCAAGAATGAAATATATTTCATATACTCTGGATATGCTCCCGCATCCAGCAATACTGGTCCTACATATGGGCACACTTGAAGAGGGTATCAGCAGGAAAGATTATCCCTGCTTTTTACCTTGCAATCCTCCACAATACCTCTGACCTACTGGATTCAGATCCCCACACACATCCATGTCTATCCACCTCTCTGACGGTGGCCAAGATATGCATCCTCAGACAATGGCGATAATCACCTATCCCCTCACATAAGAAATTATGCCTTGAACAATTGTATGAAGAATAGGAGTGATGAGGTAATTAGTAAAAATATTTTATAAAGAGTGGTCTGCAGCAAAAGTGTGAGAGAATGATGCATAGGCCAAACCCAATTCTAATGATCCATGCAGTGGTAGCTCCCCTTTATAGACTTCATGCCACATTAACATTGTTTTATGGGTCATTTTTTAATGCTGCTGGTATAATTTAAAGAAAATGGCAACCTTCAGGTCAAGAAGCAACCTAAGGTAGCCAGTAACAATGTCTGATGATTGGCACAGGTGCATAAATGGGCAAGCACCAGCCATCAGAGAAATTGTTCAGAGCTGTGAAGTTCCAGCCCTGGCCACTGGGGCCTGGCACGCCTTAATATCTCCCGATCTGTGAAATGCTGAAGCATCAGTGCTAAAGGTAGCTCCAAGTGCTTTAAACTTAGGGCTCGATTTATATCTTGGCAGAGAGGGAACTCTGTCACAACTGTGATGGAGTTGCCTCCACGCCATAATTTGACGACCGTGGAGACTATTCCATCTCTGCTGCAGTCAAACTTCTCAGATGGCCCGATGGAATAAGGAGCGTTACATTTTTCGTTATATGTCTGCCCACTTAATTTTGATGGGTGGGTGTGTAGCAGTTTTTCAATGCCCATCACTGCCATGAAAAACCTGGTGGTAAGGGGTACAGAAAAGTGCTCAAAGTCATGTTGACGAAGCCTTACGTCAAAAGTTCAATGCATTGATGGGAACCACTGTGACAATGGATCCTGACAATGCTAGAAATGCCCACCAGTCCAACAGATATTTCAAATTTGACCGTCCAACTCCATCAGGGCAAGGGTAATTTACTCCCTTGCCCTGGCGAAGGATGGGCTGACCACAAAAAAATAAATCCCTGTGGGATGCAAGTTAAAGTCCACAAGGATGAGTCAGGTGAGAAAAAAACACTTGACAAATGTGCCAACATAAAAGTAATGAATCGATCGCAGAGGAAATTAATTATTCTGCAAGTTCCGAGTCATGTTCGAATATGTGCAAAGGCACAGAAATTCAGTGTACGAATCTAATCTTAATGCCGTTAAAGTGCTTGTCACCACAATAAAGATTACTTTGAGCAAGTATGAACACATCTAAGGTTCCCCCTCTGTAATCAGTATATTATAGACCAGGGGTCTTCAAACTGTGGGGCGCGACCCACAGGGGGGGCGTGGAGTGATACAAAGGGGGTTGCGCATTCCCAGTCACACTTCTGCCAAGGCCCATAGCACTACAAGGGCTTCAGCCCCCCTCCTCCCCGTCTGTGTCTCAGCCCGGGCTGCTGCAGTGCAGCTCGAGCTGCTGTGGGCTGGGCAGTGTCTGGAGTCTTATCTCTGCACGCCCGAGTGTTTCACAGGTCGTTAAAGACCATTTGCATATTTACATGCCTTTGTAAACTGGTTACCAAGGCTTTCTTTTTCTCGTTCCAGTACCCCTGGGCCCCTACTCTGCCTATTCCTTACATTTAAACAGTCCTATCAAACGCAGCTGTGAATATAACTCCAGGAAGTTAAGAATGTCACAGTTCAACCACAAATGAAATTAACCAAGAACGAAAAAAACATTCATACATCTTAAAAGGTTTTTTTCTGAACAGAAAGGCATTCTGGACTGCTGGCCACCCGAGGTAACTCTAGAACGGAGAATGGCAGTTAAAGGGAAATATGTCAGTTTGATTGGTGGAAAGCCATAGAAAGAAAAGGTTTGATGGCTGGGATTGCCATGGTGGTGATTTTTTTAAATTCTGTAGCCCATCTGATGTTATACGTTTTTTCCGTTCCTTCTTGGTACAGTAGGTGTACGTTGTTTTTGGTGTTCGAGTTCTTCCGCCCTTGGCAGCGGAAGATGGCCTTAGCACGTGGATCCTTAGAAATAAACAGAAGTCTATTTTTAACCTAGGTACAATTTCCTCTTAATTTGTTCATGGGGTTCTGGTGCTCTTCCAGCAGACATGATACTTCTTATGTACTCATCACAAGAATTGACTATCACGTAATTTTTTTTAAATTTTATTAATATAAAATTGTTCCTGTTTACAGTGAACTTTGAGACACTTTTTAATGACATATTTCTGCTCTGAGTTCCCACAACGGTCTACCCCACTGTGCTCTGTCAGTGATAGGTGCTATCGCAGCCCTTAGCGCTTGGGTTTCCATAAATATTTGCTTTATGTTTTCCAGCAGGAGGCAGCAGCAGCAGCATCTGTTTGTAAATGGGCTCTGTCCACGCAGCCAGGCTGGAAGGGCACACAAATGAGATTTAAAGAATATGTAACTCATAAAAGGCTCCAGGATTGAAGCGCAGGTCATGGCTATAAATCTGTTGGTAGCACCCACAGGGTCGTCACAGCGCCCCCACCCTGATGTGGCACCTGCCAATCAGTGACTTTTAATAATTATTTTCTGTGACAGTTGTGTGCGGCGGAAGTGTCTGTTTTAAAAATATACTCGATAGGTTTTACATCGCTTAGTGAAAAATGAAACACAACAATTGGAAAAAAAAAAAATTTAGGAATCGTGAAGTCGTCTTCTACAGATGATGTATAATGCTCTTTAGAATTCAAAACGGCATAAGAATTTGATATTCAATTTAAGGAACCCATTAGCTGACAAAACATCTAGCACTCTAGTCACATTGTCGCCACATGATAGAGTAGTTTATGCACTTACTGTCACCACATGGCAGAAAGCTTTTCCAATGCAGGGCACCTTATACTTGCACAGTCACCCTACCCCAGAGTACCTTATTCTGTCAATGCCATCACCATTGAAGGATAACATCTAACCCTAGTAGTTACTCTAACTAGATCATCATAGTATGTATGTATATATATAAATAATATCTTTTATCAACGTGTTCTCAATACCCGCATCATAGATTCTTAAGGCAGAGTCGCTGGAATTATGCGACAATAGAGGACAGCATTATATGACATACTAGACCAACTTATGAAACAAGGAAAGGAAAGTATGTTGCATTATGAGGTAAACTCTGTGGCAGTAACCTCTTGCAATGCTGGCATTCGAAAACCCATTGATAAAAGAGGGATGCAAATGCTCTCTAATATAAAAATAGTTTGTCTGAAGGAAACCCATATGCACTCGGTAACCTCTATTCAAAATGTTATTCGCCTACAAATAATGTTGTTGTCTTGCATGGAAGGTCAGGAAAGCCATTTTATTTAACACTCTCAAGTCTAACCACCCGAGCAAAACCTTGTGTATAAAATATACATTATTATATTTAGCAGAAAAGAAGACTACGTGTACAGAATGCTTCAGTCAAAATGTGTGTCTTTTATACTATGCATCACAAAAATATCTACCCTTCTCTGTCCAAATAACTGAATAACATATCCATCACTCAAATTACTTTATGTTTCACTATACTAATTTTCAACACTAATCCTTTATGGGTTCCGGAGTAGCGTGCTACTCACCAGAAAAGCGCTTCAACACCCATCAGGGGTAACAGGTGCTATATGAATGCAAACCTTTCTTCCCCTTCTATCCCTCCTCTATCCTTCTCACTCCAAATAACTGACTAATATCCACCACTCAAATTACTTTCATATTTCACCTTACTGATTCACCATCAATCCTTTATGGGTTTCCGGAGTAGCGTGCTACTCGTCAAAAAAGCGCTTCAACACCCCATCAGGGGTAATGAGCGCTATATAAATACAAACCTTTTTTCCTCTTCTATCCTTCTGCTATCCTTCCAAATCCAAATAACTGACTAACCTATCCACCACTTAAATTACTTTCATATTTCACTATACTAATTCAACACTAATCCTCTATGGGTCCTTGAGTAGAGTTCTACTCACCGAAAAGCGCTTTGACGCCTCGTCAGGGGTAGTAAGCGCTATATAAATGCAATTACAATACAATACAATATACAAGTCCCATTGCATCTCGGCACTCCAAGTCGTGAGAATTTGGTTTTGTGGATGTGCTGGAGTCGTAAAATTTTTAAAGCACTGAGTATGTAGGCTTAGCGAACCATTTGTTAACCTGCTGCATTGGCAGTGCCATGAATACAGGCTTTTGCCCACCCTGCTCTGGACGAAGGGAAGTGCGGACACGCAAGATGTGAGTGTGAGCGAAAGATGAGGGCTACTGTTAAACTGTGAGAGAAGATAGCTGAGAGATGATCTGTGACCTTAAAAGATAATTTGATGCAACATGGGTGAGAGACAGCAGCGATAGGGGAAGAGAGGGCGTACTGGGGTGGGTGCTGAGCAGTGATTAATTTGTAATAAAACATGTCGGGCCCTCACCAGTCGGCCACTGCAACTTTAACCACCCACCCATTGCCTGGCCTGCACGGCCAATGACAATACCTATGCAACTACCAACCTTAACACTCGTACAAGTGTGACTATTCAGACTATTTCAAGCCCCCAAAGCTATAAGAATGGCATGGGTGTCAGGAGTTTATCGTTTTTAATGTATATTGAATTAATAAACAGCTGTTCTGCTCATCTCTAAATTACACAGACAGAGCCACCATGTGGAAGTCTGTCATAGTGCCAGTGTGCAAAGTTAGGTGCCAGTGCGGAGCACCGGATACCACCTGCTCAAATTAGGCACTGGTGCTGAGGTAACATGGGGAGAGGGACGTTGGTTCAAGAAAGTGTGGAAGAACAAAGAGGAGATGTGAAAGATGAATGGGGGACTGGAGAGGTGTAAGATACAAATAGACAAAAATTTGAATGGAGAGACTGAGGTGAATGAGAAGTGCTAAGGGGCACTGGAGGTGACGGGGCCAGAGAGGCCATGAGATAAATGTGAGAGTCTGTTAGAGATGAGGGCAGTGAAAAGACAGAATGGCAAGAGGTGATTTAAGGTGAAGTGAGAGGTTGCATGGGGGAGTTCAGAAGTTGTAAAAAGGGGTGAAAGAAAATGGCCTACAAAGTGAGAGAGGGATCCAGGGTTGGGAGACGAGAGAAGAGAGGGATGGAAGGGAGGGGGTGAGAGGAAAGCAGCATGGGTAAACTGCTTAAATCTGCACAAGACCGCCAGGGTTTTAAGGGACACCTGCTGCTCATGGCCAGGGCCAGGTGAGCTTCTAATGTGGCAGCATTTACTCCTGCAGAGTGGAATGCCCTTCACAAAGGTTGACTAGACATCTTTCTGATAATTACTGTATTTTGGTTATAAACTGGTACTGATGGGGTGAAATCTTTCCTCAGTGTTACTGTGTGTAAAAACCAAACTAATGAAGCAATGCTATCCCAAAATACGCGGCATAACATTATTTAAATTTTCTTCCCACACAATTTAGTCAAGCCTGTCGCGTAATTTGGTCCTCATCTGCCTCATAATTCCAGTAGCCCTGCCTACAGGTTTAGAAATTTTTGTCAGGAGGGGGTCCTTACACCTGAAAATGTTGACAGGGGGGTCTCGGCACCCAAAAGTTTGAAGACCTCTGCATAGACTGAAGCCTGTGTGACACCATTCACTCTTGCTCTTGGGTACGCCACATACATACACGCATGCAGCTCTTCACATGTGGAAGAAGTATGATGCGTTAATACTATTTAATAGGTAGCATCCACAAAAACAGTTTTTAGTTCAGGGCAAGAAAAGCCTTTGTTTTTTTGTAGAATGATTTGTTGAGCCATTAAATGAACAACATCATGGTAAATTTTTATTTTATGCGGTGAAAACTAAATTAATATATATCACCAATATTTTACTAGTGCTAATTTATGTCACTTTTGTATTTAATGTACCATATCTAAATCCCATGTCTACTAGCAATGGCATGTAATATCACTGCATTCCTTCTTTTTCATACTTTTTTAATTTCTGTCCATAAAATGTGTAACATTTAAACTCTATTGGTTATTAAGTAAAAATGAACGTATTAGACTTTGTATTTCAATTTCCGCAAAGTTGTATGGCTGTACAAGCAGGGTACGTTGAATCATAAACAATTTTCCAAGAAAGGCACCTTAGCGAAAACTCCCCAAATAGAGAACTATGACATGCTGAATAAAATAAGGTTTAGTGTTTGCAAGTCCTGCACACTAGAAAAGTAACACAATAAGGCGGGGCAAGGGAAACACTTCACAGTGCCACCTGCAGGGTGTGGCTTTTTTAAGATGGGCCACTTTCAGATTCTTTTTGGGAGGGTCGTTAGAGACACGAAATAGGCAGAATGTAAAATGTAAAATTTTCCCTTTGCGCCGAAAATCGTAGACCCGTTCCTAGAATACCTGTTTATATGAATGTGAAATATGTTCCTACTAACCAACTATATACTTTCAGCAAACATATCGTACGTTTTCTTACCAAAGCTGGACTTTCTGAACCCACAGTGTAACTAAGCCCTCTGTTCAGTACTTCTTAATGAGATTTCAGCTCTTCACTTGCTTTTGACCTTTTTATTTATTGACCATGAGATTGGTGCGCTAGATAACATGGATGGATGGGAAAGTTATACACCCTATGAATACTGCAGACTAGTGAAGACGATCCTGTCTTGATCTTATCAGCCAGCCTGACAACATTTCCATTGAGGTGCTGTGGAACCAGTCCAACGTCTTAGGTTAACTATTAACAGGAAACAGTCAAGAGGTGATATGGAAAAAACTGCTCACTGAGTAAAGATCACAACAATGCAAACATGTGGTCCAGTAAGGATTAATCAATTTAGGATAATGTAAAGTAACTCAAACAAAAACACATTTTATTAGCATACAAACGCAACAATATAAGATGAATAGTGTGTGTTTCCCACTGTTAAAATATACTGGAATATTATTTTTAGATGCACATATTCTCACATATTGTTAAAAAAAGAGTAGAGAATAGAGCCAAGGGTCATACTGGAATTTGTAACTAGCTTTCCAGTGAATACATGTAGGGGTAGCAGTCCTCTCATAGCTAGAAGAGCAGCTGTGCCACTTTCAGACTTTTTCTGGTCTGCCCTCTGATTGATCTTCCAGTGGACACACAATCTCTGGGTTTACTGGTTAAGATCCTGATTGACACTGACTCTATGAATTAGGGGGCCCTAAGAGTATGTCCAAGCATAGTTGAGGAACTCCAACCAGGCTTTGGGAGACTGATGGCAGTCAGCAGCTGAGTCTAGTGCAGAAGTAAACTTTTTTCTTCCTTTGCTGAAGGTAGAAACTAGCTTGTTGTTTACATCCTGTAAAATCTGTGTATTTCCATATAACTGACACCCAATGTGTGTGTTTATTCCCTTGTGTTTAGTGAGTTTCAGGTATGGTGTGCGCCCTGTAGCCTGTGTTCAGGGTCTAAAGAATGAACAAATGGTACATTATTTGGTCTGACAGATGCCTGCCAGCAATAGGCGATGGATTGTCACTGTTTACTCCTAAGAACAGGACGTTGGAAGAAGCCCTTCTGCTGTAACCTGCAAAGGAAGAAGAGGAAGCTGTACTGTTCATATGAGGAGATAAGCAGGCCCCAGAAAAGGAGAGAAATAGCTTGGTACATCTGACTGAAGATGGTGTGCAGGTGGTCGTGAAGGTTCAGACCTCCCAGGAGCTACGAGAACCTTGAAGCACTGGTTGGCCAGAAGTATGGCAACTTGCAGGTAACATACTAGAGTTGAAGTATGTTTAGAATGCATCAACCACAATCCACCTAGCACAAATCCTGTGTCTTTTCCTTTCCAGTCCAAAGCCATATGGTTATTTCCACTCGGCTTGTTGCCCTGATTTCAGAACCATTAGAACCAAGCCTAGCTGTTATGGTTCCAGGGTTGTCACATTATTTTTCAAATACTGTTTATTGATGGTTGACTTGCACATACATTACCCATTACAAATAGAATCAGCCATTGTCATCTCCGACTATAATTCTAAAGTGAACTCTTCTCATTTGACATAAAGTTGTCCAACTTTCCAACAGTGTCCCTTTTCCATTTGTAAGAATCACTATTGCTCTGTAGGTTCTCATGTGCGCCAAGCTAGGAAAGTCGTATTAGTGGATGAGCAGGGTGAAAAAAGCATTAATATTTGATAAACAATAACAACAACAACCCTTTGGTAGCCAGCTTTGTAAAGCAATGTCTGTTTGGCCAATCCTGTCATTCCAGCACATGCATCTAGGCAGAACTCCCTCTTCTCAAGGTTTAGGTCGCACACAGTACTACAAGAGTACTCCCAGAATCCACCACCCAACTTCCAGAACTCACCATCAACATCTTCATTACCTCCTGAAACCCTTGGACAGCACCTGTTTGTGTTAACACTTGATCGTTTTGCTTGTGGACTACCCATATTCTCATCAGCTATCCTACTGTGACTTGTAGACACAGGTGTAAGAGTTCTTTCTTGAATTTTGGAAGCTCACAATGCCTTGCCTGTGGTTCCCTGATCAGGTCTGGAAATATGAGAAACTTATTCTGCTGCATATGACATTCCTCCTAATAACTATAGAGCAGGTGGTTGCATCACTGTCCCTGCCAGATCTCTTCTCGACAATGAATGTTCTCTCATTCGTGGATAGCTCATATAGTCTCTGATTCAGAAATCTGATTCGGGAGTCAGAACGCCTTACACTTTTACCTAGATTGACTCGTTTTTAGGCAGTCCTGTTGGTAGGAATTGTCGAACCCACTCAGATTCTCTCCGTTTTGGAGATAGTTTAAAGCACAGGGTCCATAGGTTGGATACACACAAGTTGCTTTCTAGGTGCTCCACTTTCATGTATAGATGGACAATGGAGTTCACATAACATTCCTGAAACTCCCTCATAGACTGTGTCATTCCCTAGCTCTAACATTGTAACCTAGATCTCACCCATCTTCTTGGAGCTCTCTCTTCAGTTGTCTCCAATCCAGCGTAATCCAGCTTCCCCTCACTTTTGTTTCTGTTCTACTTCCCATCCCCATCACTTTCATGTCTTGATCTGAGTTCCTCCCATGGATTAGGAAAACTAGGGCTGAAAAAATCCTCTTTTCTCCCTTTGTCTTCTTCTCTTTGTATGGCATTAGAAGTCTCAAGAAAGTTCCTGCTCTTGACTGCAGTGAGACAACCACCTTATTCCTATTGGCACCCTGAGTGAATGTCACTAGGAAACACCAGAATCACTTCTTTGAATTGGTAGGGGTGCATACCACCATTAAAACTGGGGCTAGTGATCATTTGTTAATGCCCCCATTAGGGAACTTGTCCCGTTTGATGCTCTTTTCTCTTCCATGGAAAAGTAATCATTGCAAATGGGAGTATGCTGACTGGCACTGATACACCACAACACTCCCCGCAGGGCTCTATCTCCCATGCAGCATCCTCCTCTTGAGATTAGCATTACTGCTGTTGTAGACATGTGCAGTCTCAATGCCTCGGGAAGCCCTATCATCTTCAATTTTGAGAGGTATACAATGTGTTGGCCTTTTTGGCGGATTCAAATGTTAGTGTAGCGGTCCCCAAGCAGGTCACCAGAGGCACTACCGCTTATACTCTATTGATCCAGTCTGAAGGCTCTGCCTAACTCTTGTCCCTTTTGGTGAAATCCTCCGAGTGAGGCAGTGCATACCAGGTCTCTATTAAATGGCAGGTTAGGTGCAGCCCAGATGGCGTGGCATCAGAATAGACTACAATTATCACATTTGAAGTTGTGGTTCTATTCTGACCCTGAATTTTATTTACTTATTTTCAACTGGTGACCAGTAGAGTCTAATGAAAGCATTTGTTACAATGAGTGCCATCCCAAATTAAAATTCTGATTGTAGCTTTGTCACTATGTGATACAGTTTTGCAAAATGTAATACCCATTGTTGACACATTTGAAGTGATTACACAAATCTCACATCAGTAGTCGCTCTTTGTTTTAAAACTCATTAGATGACAAGTAGGACAACAACTGATCTCCAGTTTCCACACACTCTGACTTTTAGGTCCCCAGTAGCATTGTTACTAGGATAGAAAGACTCTCTTTGACCTAACAAAAATAGCCATTCTTACAATAAAATCATTATCTTGAATTTCAGTGACGTGCTTTTGGATGATTTCTCTTTCTCTTTTCAGATTTGATTCACAGATTTTTTTATCTACCTATGTTTAAACCAGCTGAGCTGTCCAGCTATCCAACCAGGACCCTGAGAAACCTGGAAAACAACAGCATGCTTGACTCCTCTCAGAATGGTTTCCGCCCAGGTCACAAAACGGAGACTGCTCTCCTAGCTGTGACCGAACACCTGAGGGAGGCTTTAGATGCCGAACGTACCTCGGCGCTGATACTATTAGATCTCAGCGCAGCGTTTGACATGGTATCCCATCAGATCTTGCTGCAAGGTTGGAGGAGGCTGGCATCGAGGGCCTGGCCCTGGGATGGTTCGCCTCTTTTCTATCTGAGAGAACCTTCCAGGTGGCGGCCCCCCTTTTGCCTCCCTGATACACACTATCAATCAAGGGGTTCCACAAGGCTCAGCGTTGAGCCCTACGCTTTTCAACCTGTATGTCCAACCTCTAGCAGCAGTGGCCAGGAGTAGAGGACTAATGGTGGTATCATATGCTGACGATACTCAGTTGGTATTAGCACTCTCTGACGACTCCACGCAGGATGCCCTTAAGTTCAGGAGCGATCTTGCTGCCGTCGCAGAGTGGATGACTGCCAACTGCCTCCAGCTTAACGCTAGCATATCTGAGATCCTGCTAGTAGGGAGAGATACTGAGCTGTGGAGTGAGAGCTGGTGGCCTGCGACTTTGGGTTGCGCACCCGCTCCCAAACAGGTGGTTAAAAACCTGGTTGTATGGGTTGACTCAGCCCTCAGCTTCCAGGTCCAAACCAAAAAAGTTGCTGGGACCTGTTTTGGACTCCTGCGTGGGCTCAAACCACTGGTGTTTTTTTTTATCCCACAGTCCGGCAAGTCATCATCCAGGCCTCCATTATGTCTAGGCTGGATTATGCCAGTTCACTCTACCTGGGGGTTAACAAGGCTGAAATCCTACGTCTGCAGAGGGTTCAAAATGCGGCTGCTAGAATTCGACTCAGCCTCCCTAGAACTTGCCCTACGACCAACGCCATCCGCCGACTACATTGGCTGCCGGTGGCGAGGCGCATCGAGATCAAGTCACCGGAATTGGCTTTGATGTCCCAGGGAGTGTTCTCCATGTTTAAAAAAAGATTTCCAGGGCCAGGGTGTCTATAGATAAGGGCACCATTAAAGGAGTAGTGATTAGAGAGACTAATTTTAAAAGCCAAGGCTTCGCAGCCAGGATGGGATATTTGTCCTTAAAGAAAATAGCGAGACCGCCACCTCTATTCCCTGTACGATCCAACCTGATTAGAGAATAGCCCGGGGGAGTGGCAATAACCAGGTCAGGGCCCGAGGCCGCGTTGGCCCATGTCTCAGTAATGAAAGCTATATCGATATTAACATTATCTAAAAAAGCAGCCATTTCCACAGCATTTTTTATAAGTGAGCGAGCATTCACCAACCTACATTTTATTGTTTCTGCTGTGTATTTGCAGGTGCTGTCCAGGTAGTGGCTAATAGAGTTTATCTGGTGGCAGTTTAGTGTAAGAGAACAAACCCGACAAGTTTGGCTTGATGGTCTATCCAGTGGGGACATCATAGGGCCCGTACAAAACCTGGCTGCTGTGTTAAGTTGACGTAGTTCTTCGCTGGTATAGCTATAGCCATCGAGGGGCTGGGACATAAAACTGACAGGGGGGGCTGGCGCTGAGCATGGTCGGGCGCAGAGGGGCTTGCCTTTGGCGCACCAGCTGCGTGGCCGTGACGCAGCTCCCATGAAGGGAGCAAGGGCCAGGTGGTCGCAAGACTAGACCGCCGCCGACCCTCCCAAGATGGCACCTATGTGTGTCTAAGCGTGACCCAGCGTCAGCAAGTGAGCAAGGCAACACCCTGATGGTCGGGAGGCACAAGAAGGAAGCCCAACCCCGGTAAACAGGTAGGGGTTATTTGTACAGTTTAAAACAGAGTAGCACTCTTTAAACACAGTTAACACAATTTTAAAACAATAAAACTGATCAATGCACAACCAGAACACAGCGCTTCAGCACCCGGCAACACGCAGCAGTGCAGGAGACCAAAGGACTATAAAATAATTAAGTAATCGCCACACGAGCCTGGCATTGCGGTGCTAACCTACAGGTAGATCCATTGATGGAGGTTGCGTGCTGCGGTGTTGGCATCTGAGGGCGTTGGCGGAGTGGTTGTGTTGAGGGAGCTGATGAGCAGTTCTTCGATGGCCTTGATCAAGCTGCGGCTGGGGGGGTGATGGTGGCGGTGGTGTACGGTGGGCATGTTGAAGGAGAGGTGTACGCAGTGATGTTCTGTCCAGGGGAGTTCGTGGTGTGGCTGTAGCTAATGTTTCCGCTGGCGGAGAAGATGAGGTCGAGCGTGTGTTCGGCTGTGTGGGTCAGTGTGGTGACTTGCTGCTTGAGTTCGATGTTGGCGAGGTTCTCCAGGAGGGAGGCAGTGTTCAGGTCGCTGGGGTTGTCCAGGAGGAAATTGAGGTCTCCGAGTAGGATGTAGTCGGTGGATGCGAGAACCTGGGGTGCGATGAGGTCTACGATGGAGTCGGTGAAAGGGGTCAGGTGCCAGTGGGCCTGTAGACGAGGGCGGTGTGCCGTCCCATGTTGGGGACGAGGATTGTCCCCTATGAAATCAGTACTGCAGCTGTTGTGTGCATACAATTGAAGAAATCTATCTATTATTTGAGCCTGTGAGTGCTACACAATTTAGCAGTGGCATTGCTGCATGAGTCTGTAGGATATGTCCAATTACACTTCCTATAGCTTGTGATTGTGAGATTAATATAATTGTAGATTTTTCCACCCTGCCCCCTCCAAAGAAGAGTCTTTGTCGTGTCATGAGACCAAAAATCTACAAGCAAGGGATAGTTGGAAAAATGAAGTGAATATATTTATTACATATGTTATGAAAAATGATAGGCCATGTGATTTATTTAGCTGTCTGTAATAAATATAGCTCTTTGGGCAATATTCAACAATTTCACATTGGAAAATTTATTATTTTGCCATAATTTTTCAAAGACTTCTTGGCCCAGCAAGAGAAAGCTGCAGCACCTCCAGTGAGTGCAAGCCTTGACTGTCACTTCAAAAAAATTATTTCAATATTTCATTACTGTTTCACCAGTACCTCTGGACTTTTACCATGTTTTGTGAAAATTACAATGTAAGCTTTGCCATTTGGCAGATAACCCACTAGGTCCAATAAGAGGCAGGTACTTACATTCACTCCTACACTTTAAGATTTCACTAATACCACTGCTTAAGGATTCTCTTGGATATTCTCTATAATTTAAAGAAAATCAAATGTGACTTCTAAAGTTCCGGCAAATTACATAGAACTCACTAGATGATAAAGAAATAAAATTAGGGCTGCTAAAGTGCCCCTGTAAAGTAAATTCCAAAAAGATGAGAAATAGATAAGAAATAGAGAAAAATGTTGACTAATTGCAATCCCCCTCTTGCTAAAGCTTTAAGTTTATAATATGTTGAGCATAGGTCCCACCCTCAGCAGTTATGACAACTGACTTTATGTAGTTACTCCTCGTAAATAATCAGAATGTAAAGTATTGTAGTAATCCACTTGTTAACTTAATATTAAATATATTTAATCAATTAAATAATTTAGGATGAAAAAAACTTGTTTTGAAGAATTTCAGCAATAACATATCAGAATTGACTGTTAATGTGATTGAAATTGATTCATCTAGGAGAATCTGCAACTGAGAGTTCAGAGTAATAAAATATACCTGTTGCTGCAGCTTCACACTAGCCAAGACATGGCTTAAGTCAGGTGTCTCCAATCTTTCCTGTAAGATGAGCACCTTATGTTGATTGAAAATCATCCAGAACTACTAATATTATTATTGTGGTATCAGACCTGACATCCTTGGTGTGATATTCCCTCAAGCATTTTGTTTTTACCACTTCTGTATGGTAAACCCGTTTTTGTTGGCTTTAGGACACTATGCATTTTACTGCTGCTAGTCAGTACAAAAGTTCTTCTGCTCTCTCCTCCAAACATGGTAAAATAGGCCTACACCTAATTGGAACATTTCATTTATGTGTAAGTCCTTAGTAAAAAGTACTGCATTTACCCAGGACCTGTAACTTAAATGCTACTGGTGAGTCTGCATTACTCATTGTGCCATCCACTAACGTAGCCTTTTAAAACATCTCAGAAACAACTTTTAGAAAGTTGGCATTTTCTTGTCCCTACTATTTATGCCTTCTGCTAGTGTCCTGGGTCACCTGACTGTGAATGGCTCTGCTGTTGGGGTTTGTGTATTCCTTCCAGACAGTGGCACAAAGGGGACTTAGGTGTGGACAGAATATGCCATTCTAAGAGGAGCTGTACCCAGCCCCATTTGCACTTCAAAGGGCTCCACCTCACACACACACAAACACACACACAGGAATCTGACACCAGGCCAGTCCTGTCTTTGGTCAACCAAGAATTCTTGTAGCATTGACAGGGGATGGGAAGAACTTTCCAGATCCAGATGTGGGAGGGGGGGTAGTGTCCCTGTCAGACCAGGCATCCTTAATGTGGGTTTCCCTGTCTTTTTGCCTCTACCTCTTGTATTTTTTAAGTTATGCTGGACTTTGTTTTTGCTGGTTTAGGTACTCTAAACTCTTTACCACTGCTGTTCAGTGTTAAAGTGCAAGTGTTCCCTGTCCAAATTGAGATTCTGATTGGTTCTCCGTGATTGACATATTTGATTTACTGGTAAGTTCCTAGTAAAGTGCACTTGGTGTGCCCAGGGCCTATAAATCATTTGCTACTCGTGGGCCTGCAGCACTGGTTGTGCCACCCACGTGAGTAGCCCTGTAAACCTGTCTCAGGCCTGCCATTGCAGTGTTTGTGAGGGCAGTTTTAAACTGCCATGTTGACCTGGCAAGTGCACCCACTTGCCAGGTCCTAACCTTCCCTTTTTCTACACGTAAGGCACCCTTAGGGTAGGCCCAAGGTACTCACACGGGCAGGGTGCAGTGTATGTGAAAGGTAGGGTACGTACTGGTATGTTTTACATGTCCTGATAGTGAAAAACTGCCAATTTCGTATTTCACTATTGCAAGGATCAGTTTTCCAATAGACTATCATTGGAGCTGCCTTATAACATTTTACAAGTGTAACTTTCAATTGGGAACTGCAAGAGATTTGGAGTTTGGGCTCACTGAGCTCAGAATTTAAAAACACATATTTTAGTAAAGATGGTTTTTAAATTGTCTGTTTGAAAATGCCAATTTTAGAAAGAGTAACATAGAATAATGGGCAACTCAATCTACCCTTGTGGGCTTGGGTAATAAAGTAAGAAAGGTCAAAGTGCCTACAAGGGATTCATTTAGGAAATATAGTTTTCAATATCTTTATCTTGTATATATAGTGACATCCAATGACACTTTTCGGAATAAATCAAATTGATTTCAACAGAATTAAAGAAAAAATTAATTTCAGTCGGGTGTATCTAAAAAGAAAAAATTAAGTTTATATTTCAAACAACATAGAAGTAGGGGTACATAAACAACAGCAGACAGTTTAAACATACATTGACAACAAAAAACATATAATTTAGACATATAAAATTATCTTGATTGTCAGTGTGTATCAGCCCATCTTCATTAAACTGTATATTGAGTCTGTCCTCAACATACGATTCAGAACTCAAAGTATGCTGATTAACAATAACTAAAGAAGAAGAATGGGACAGACGTCGACGTTTCGGTCTCTGTTGAGTCAAATCAATGAGACCATCTTCAAGACAAACTTTGATATTGCGAAGTTTCTTGACCCCTCTAGAACAACAATAATGTAACTTATTTTTCTATACTACAATAATAATAGCAGATTAAGAAAAACACACCCGGGGTGATAGGAAAATTCTAAAGGAACGTGAAAGAGTATAAAAACAATCCCGGTTATTGAAAACAGATTCAATTCATTAAATGAAGGATAAGTGAGTCTTTAAATTAATCAAGCAAAGACCACCACAAAGTCCCAGTGTCAAAATATTGAAGGACATCTCACTGGTTCAAGGGTTAAGAGGAGATTCGCTTTTAAGAAAAAATGTCTTCAAATAGCTGATATAGGCGTAAATCAAATGAATTAGAATTACTAAAAAGTCAAAGCAAGGACTGTCACAGACTATTGTTGTCACCAAATCTGTGCTACTTACAATTATAATGAATCAATTGGCCTCTTATAAAGAAGGAAGGAAATGAAGTCCCTAGGAGAAATACGAGATAATTTTTTTATTTAACTCCGGAAGGATTGTTTGGTACTTATATATGGCAGGTTTTAATTTGATCATTTTGCTAACACGCATATTTACTTAATGTGTGTCACATTCTTTTCACAGATATTGATTTCTTTATCAATCAATCTGTTTTTGTTAATCTATATTCTGTTTTTTATTACCGATCAGAACACAGTGCAATTGGTAATTATATCGTTGCGACTACGATGTTGTATATAATGATGCAATCTCAGTGCTGGTATCGGTAAACCAACCTTGATGTTACACATGGGGCGGAGAACATGGCGGCAGCTAGTTGAGCTGCCGCTGCTCCCGGAGGACTCGCCTGCATGCATGCCTCCCTGCCGCTGTTGAGGATGATCTTTCTTTTCGGAGTGTGAGCCGTCCCGATTGTGCGGATTGTGAAGGGGGGTGAATTCCTGACCGAGTTTTTTTTTCCTCTCGTTTCCTTTCCCACTGACGTGGTGCCGCTGTGCTGTGGATGTGCCTGGGACGCGGGTCGGAATCGGCTTCTCCCCACCTGTGGCGGTGGGAGGCGGCAGCGCTGGAGCTCAGGAGGGGTCGCAGAGCTCGCGGCTTCCTCCGGGTTTCACGAGGCAGAGGCAGCACTGGTCGGGCGCCTCATACGCTGGAAGGGGCCGCGGAAGGGAGCACGACCGACAGGACTGAAGGAGCCCCCAGCGCACAATTACTGAAGGGGTCTGGTTCCCAGGAACAGCCACAAAACGGATGGGTGGCCCAGGTAGATCCACAGCCTGAGGTGGGAGTTACAGACATTATTGATAGTACAGATTTTACTGCTCTTACCTCAGTCTCAGCTTCAGCTAAAGCCCCCAGGAAGGGGAGGAAACGTGGTGTGGGAGTCCAGGGCTCTGCAAAGGGGAAGACGGCTGCAGAGTGCTCTACTCAGCTCATCGAGGGCATCTGTGAATCAAGTTTGGGGGATGCTAAACAGAAACAGGGTAGCAGAAGTAAAGCGTTAAGCACAGCGTCAGTGGGGAATCACAATTCTACCTACCTTTGTGGGGAAGTTAAGGGAAAGGGGAAAAGGTCTGGGAAAATCAAGAGTACCCCTTAGATGCCAAGCTAAAAATTACACCTTCGCTAAGATCTTATTTTAAAGTCTTGCCACAGGTCTTGAATTTAACGAAGCAGGGCGAGGCTTGCAGGAAAGGGGCAGAGAGGTTGACCGATCCGGTAGTGGAAAATGTCGATATGGAGGCATTAGGTCCCCCCCCAGTCCCGAGAGGAATCTCAGTCTCAACCATAGATATCGAGAAAGAGAAGGAGATGGAAGCGCAGGGTTTCCAAGCCCCACTCCAGGAACTACCTAAGGTAATGGAAGGCAATGAAAACGATGAAAATGTTGACAGGATGAATCCCAAGTCAGCTGAACCCTCGGTATCTTCCCTGGAGGCTCTCCTGTATACACTTTCAGCAGACATCAAAAAAGGATTTGAGGTTTCAGCCACAAACCAAAGAGAGATTAGGAGTTTCTGTGAGTCACTGGAAAGGAAAGTGGACCTCCTAAACACCAGAACTGAGACTTTGGAATCTACTGTGGGGGTCTTAACAGACCAGTTGGGTGCGGTGGAAGCGGATATTTCTACTCTTAAAAGGGAGGAAGGGGCCCTTCGAGATCAGATGGAGATTCTAGAGAATAACTCACGAAGGAACAATCTACGTATTTTAAATGTTTTTGAGGGGAGTGAGGGGGAAGACCTTAAGACCTACGTGATTTCATTTCTGAAGGAGTCCCTAGAATTGGATCAATCAGAAGATGAATTAAGAAGAGATATTCAGAGAATCCATAGGGACCCCTTCAGAAGAAACCCGAATAGAGTTAAACCAAGAAAGATCTTGGTAAATTTTCTTACCTACTCGCTGAAGGAAAAAATCTTAAACCTATCTCTCAAATTTAAATCATTGAAGGTCAAAGATTGTTCATTTCAAATTCGATCCGACCTGGCTCGGGTGACTCTTGACAGGCAGTGGGAGCTGGGCAAGAAGTTGGAGGATTTTAAAAGGCTGGGGGCCGTGGCTCAGCTCAAGTTTCCTGCCTCTTTGAGAGTTATGTTTAAGAACAAAATGCATAATGTAAAATCAATACAGGAGGCAGATGATTTGCTAGCCACTATGGAGAGGGGCGAGGCTTAGACAAAATTTCTCTACTTATTTTTCTGTCTCTCGTATTTCCCCCAGCTTTCCACCTGTGTCCCCGGACTAAGACTTTAGGTTTTAGTTAGGATTGATGTGTTTGGTTGGGACTGGCTATCCACTCTCGGGGTTGGATAATGGTAGTTTTGAACTGAAATACGGTAGGAAGAAGAGAAGAAGGAAAGGGGAAAAAAGGGGAAAAAAATAATATATAATATCCACATTAAAATGAAATAAAATGGGTATCTAAGTATTATAAGCACTTTTCTTTGGCCCTTTCCAGCCTTAGATTACCTGGGGCTGGATAGGTCCTTATGTTAAAAATTGTTTTTTCTCTTCTCTTCTTTTTTTTTTTTTTTGGAGGTATGGGCTGGGCGGGTATCTTCGGGGAGCAACTACCTGGATGTCATCTGTCCAGATGATTGGGGTCAGGGTTCTCCATGGGTGGGGCAGGGGTAGGGGTGGGGGGAAGGGCACAGGGAATCAGGGTGGGTGCAGTGGGGGGAAAAAATAAAATATCCTCATTTTCCCTCTTTTTTTGGAACCACCATTTTTACGCTAATCAGCAAGGTTATAGGAATGATTTTGACTTAGATGTTGGGACAGGCACTGATGCTGAAGTTTTTGTTTTTTTCTCTCTCTCCTGATGATGGGTATGGGTTGGATCCGCCATGAATAGTATTCAGATCCTTTCCTGGAATGTCAATGGCCTGCGTACTAGACCAAAAAGAGACAAAATCATACAATACCTCCGAGATTCTCGTGCGCAGGTCATTGTCCTCCAGGAAACTCATTTGCTTGAGGAGGAGACGATCTCCCTCTTTAGGCGTCTGAGTTGGGTTGGGTCGTACGTATGTACCAGCCAGTCTGCAAATATTAGAGGGGTCTTAATCCTATTTAAGAAAGGGGCTAAGGCTCAGGTCCTATCTCAGTTAGTAGACACATGTGGTAGATGGGTCATTGTTAAAGTTTCGATAATGGGGAGTTTGCTAACTCTGGTAGGATATTATGGACCTAACCATGATGACCCCTCTAGTCTTAAGACTATTTTCTCCCATTTGTTGGACTTTCTGGAACCATTCGTTCTGGCGGGGGATTTCAACATTGTTTTGAACCCTATTCTTGACAAAACCCCTAATAATAGAGCTTTGGTCTCTTCCAAGTCCCAAGCTTTTCTAATTGGAGCTATGAAACAGTTCATGCTCTCGGACATCTGGAGAGATAGATCAGGCCAACAGCTAGGTGTCTCGTACCGTAACTATAAGTATCGGCACCAATCTAGAATTGACTTTGTGCTGATCAGTTATTCATTAAGAGCCAGGGTCAAAAACATCTCATATTTGGCCCCTCACCTTTCAGATCATTCAGGGGTTCTCTTGGGACTTGAATGCCCTGCTCCTAGCTTAATTAGAACATGGTCTTTTGATCGCACTTTACTCCTGGAGGAAGAGTAGATCTCCTTCCTTACACAAGAAACCGAATGGTTTTTGGAGGTGAATCCTGGTTCTGCCCCGATAACAACAGTTTGGGACACATTAAAAGCATTTTTGCGGGGACAAATCATTAGTAGGTCCAGCCACAGAAATAAAAAATACAAAGCTGAGATCTCCGATATTGAAAACAAGATGAAGGCTGCGGAAGCAGATATCCCCGGCCACGCTTCCCCCGAAGTCTTGCAAACACGTCAAGCAGAGATTGATAGTTTAAAGGCTCAGCTGGAAAATGTTCTTAACACTCGGCTTACTCGGAGATGGGAGGCCAGTAAAATCTCTCATTTCAAGTATGGAGAAGGGGCAGGTAAGCTCCTCGCATGGAAGAGTAAATCAGACCGTGCCAGGAATTATATCAAGGAAATTGTTAATAACAATGGTGTCCACTCTACAGACGATGAAATCCGTGAAGCTTTTCAGGTCTTTTTTCAGGATATATATCACGAAGATAAAAGGGTGGACAACCTCAGTGCACAGCTGTGGCTTGGGGATATTTCCCTCCCCTCCCTCAATTCTGCCCAGCAGCAACTACTTGATCAGGCCTTTTCTCAAGCTGAGGTTAGAGAGGCTATTTCAAATTCCAAAAATGGCAAGGCGGCGGGCCCGGGTGGGCTTCCAGCTGAGATCTATAGACTGATGAGCGCTGTGCTTGTACCCACCCTAACACTTCTTTTTAATCAGATATTACAAGAGGGATTACATCTCCCTCTTTCGTGGAATCAAGCCACCATAGTCCTGATCTTGAAACCAGATAAAGCTCCATAAAATTGTGGGTCTTACAGACCTATTTCACTTCTGAATGCTGACTATAAAATCTTCACTTCAATACTGGCAGCAAGACTGGAACGAGTGGCAGGAGATATTCTCCACTTAGACCAGAAGGGTTTTCTCGGGGGTCGACAGCTTTCACATCTCACCTACGATTTCATAGGGGCGATAGACCTGGCCTCTGCATATTCCATCCCATTGGCGGCTATGACACTCGATGCAACCAAGGCCTTCGACAGGGTGAATTGGATCTACCTGTCGGAGGTCTTGAAGAAATTCAATCTGGGAGGGAAATTTAACCGCACAATACAATATATTTACCAGTCTCCAACGGCCAGACTTCTTGTAAATGGTAATCTCTCTGATTCATTTAAAATCTCCAGGGGGACCAGACAAGGCTGCCCACTCTCCCCTCTCCTTTTCGATCTTTATATAGAGCCATTTGCTCAACGACTTAGGGACGACCCTAATATCCAGCCCTTTAAATATGGAGAGTGGGAGAGGAAGGTGGCCCTTTATGCAGACGATATTCTTGTACTCTCTGCAAACCTACAGGCAGCATTTCCAACTGTTGTTCGTCTGGCTCAGGAGTTTGGGCTTGTTTCAGGTTATGAAATAAACGCCTCAAAAACGGAGATTATGGGCTGGAATTTAGGAGGGTCTCAGCATCAGTGCCAGACCAGTTCTAAAATGAAGTATTTGGGGATAATTATTCAGCAGGACATCACCAGCATAGCTGAGACTAACTTGACCAGAGTAACAAAAGAGTGTCAGAGGCTGATGAAATCTTGGGCCACACTCCTCTATCCATTATTGGTAGGGTCAATCTGGTCAAGATGTCAATACTCCCCAAAATTACTTTCATTTTTAATTGTATCCCCTCCATTTTGAGAAATTTTTAATCGACAAATTGCAGAGGGACATAAATTCGTTTGTCTGGGCCTATAAATCACCTAGGATCGCCTGGAAAAGTTGAGGCGTAGGAGAGAAAAGGGAGGTCTTGCGTTACCAGGCATTCAGCTGTATGCTTGGGCTTTCCAACTTTCCTATTCGCGCATGCTCTTGAAAATGCCTGTCAACACTGGAGTGGGTGTGATGTTTTAGCTATGCTCAGGGCTGCTAATTTGTCGGTGGAGGGTTTTTTGTTTAAATTCTGGTGATCCAAAGTTTAAAAAAAAATCAAACTGAAAGTTCTTCAAGGCTTAGCCAAAACATGGGTAAAACTAAGGAGTTCAGTTGCACTTGGCTACTTTTCTAGCCTAGCTCCTCTCTGGGATTCCCTGGGGTACCAGAGTGCTTGAGGGATAGGCTGGCAACTCCCCTGAGGGAAGCAGGTCTGGCGGTTTGGGGGACTTGATTATAGATGGTTCTCTCGCCTCCTGGGAGCAACTTAGGGTTAAAGTGGGTGCGGGCTTATCTAGATTTAAATATCTTCAGCTAAAAAGTTGGGTCCATTCACACTCTCAAACAATTGGAGGAAGCCTACTTGGAGTTGGTAATTCCTCGAATATCAGCTCACAACCAAGCTCCCAGGGAGGAAGGAAGTCTCCTTTGGTACCAAGCCATCCTTGAGGCGGTTGATGGCGAATTCAAACTGGCCAAGGACTTGTGGGGAGGCTTCTTACTAGCACAGGACTGCGATACAACATGGCAGGGCTCATGTAAGATGTTATATGAAGTGGTAAAACCTGCATGGCTAAAAAGGAACCACCTGTTTACCATCCACAGGGCATACTTTTCTCCTTCAAAACTCTCAAAAATCACTAGAGGTTCACCTGTTTGCTGTAAGAAATGTGGACTGGTCTCGGCTTCTGATATCCATATGTTTAAGGAGTGCCCCGCCCTTGTCTCCTTTTGGGACAGTATCAAAGAATTTATGGAAAATACCTTGGGAAGCCCTGTTAATATCGACTTACCTCTAATCATATTTGGCTTGGCAGATAACATCAAGGGCCCTGCCAGATCACTGCTTTTTATGCCATCTTACTAGCCAGGAGACAAATTTGCATTAGATGGATGGATTCTACTCCCCCTCTTTCTTCGACTGGCAGACCTCAGTTTTGGCGGTAGCTAAGCTGGATCTTATGAGAACAGGCAGCAGCAAAAAGAAAGCTTTTTGGAACATCTTGCAATCCTGATAGGGCTCAAGGTGAACCTCCTCTTTTTTCTTTTTTTTCTTTTTTTTTTTTTCCTGAGTCCTATGATTATGCTGCCTCTTCACTCCCTGGGTTTTTTTTTGGGAACTTCCAGTCTAGTACTGGTTGCCCCATGCCAAGAGCCATCTTGGAGCTTAGCAGAAGAGTTGTCTCAGTTGGTTTCTTCATGTCCACCCAAAAAAGTCTTGCTACCCGTAGGATGGTTCTTACAATCTTAGACCCCTATGCCTCTCAGCTTGCTGAGTGAGGGTACAGACGATCCGGGTGTACATTGAAGCGAGATTGGTGGCGAATGAGGATTCAAAAAAAAAAAAAAAGATGTTACACATAACACTATCTTATATTGCGTACTGCATCTCGAAATGGTTTCAAATTTATATTTAAAACATTAAGCCGAATATTTTTCAACATAGGCAATAAAGTTTGTTTCACAGCCATTCTAAGATATCATAGCACATTTTACAAAAAACATTTTTGCACCAATCATTTATATAATAAGATATCAAAGACATGAGAAAATGAGTCTCAGTCGAAATGAGCATATCACCATTTGCGGATATATAGGCTCTTCAGTTTAAATTTCAAAATTCAGAAATAATATTTCAAAAGTACAACAAGTGTTAAATGTTAAAACAATAAAGGTAAATTTAAAAACGTACTCGTTTTGAGGTGCTGTGGCGTTTGTCTCACGAGCACGATATACAATCCACATGAGGTTGAAAAACGCTCGCTGCAAAGATATCCGGCACACTTTAAATGACCCAGAAACAAGGATAAGTATCCACCATATTGGAGTGTACAGTCGATTAGAAATTATGTGCACAATGAGCATTTTAGGAATACGATGTTCGAAAGTTACATATCTTTGTATTTCACAAGTAACTCATAAAAACGAAAGGCAGTATGTATCACAACTTGTTGTTCATATGAATGTATATTAATAATCTTGTTGTCTGAACGTGGTTTTTATCACTGCAAACTAAACTTTTAATCAGAATGGCATCGGCCATCTTGGGGGATTTAGCAAGTCATTAAGTTGCCGGGAACATGCCACTATTGGTTGTAGAATCCAAAGTGATATTGATCATTAGAAAGTGGTCATTTTCTTGTTTAACCATCCTGTGCCTCTGCCTGCCTGTGGAATAAACGTATGATTTGGACTGACAGGGGCCTGTTTGTGCATTCACTCTAGATAGTCACACAAAGAGTTTTGATATGTGCCATGCATATACTGATGGCCCATCACCAGGCTGATGGGCCTTCCTGAACTAGAGTTCTGGGAGGAGTTGTCACATATACCTCAATTGGGCTGTGCCTGGCCTCTCGCAATGCTGTCTCCATCTCCCTGGATTGTGTCTGGAGCCAAGACCAGGCAGGACAAGAACTTGTGCACTACAAAGACAATCCTTTGAAGAATGCCTACTTCAAAGGCCAAGGGGTTATAATTATTGGACCTAAAACCCCAGATTTTTAGAACACTTCTGGATCAAAAGGAGACTCTGCCAAGGAGAAAAGCTAAAGCGCTCTGAGGAGTAGTACTGTCCATTTGCTGTGTGTTGTTTTGCTGGGTTGGCCTGCAGTTGCTGCTTCTGCTTTGGAGAGGAAAAGGACTGGACTTTGCTGTGGACCCTGCTTGTGAAGTTTCTCCAAGGGCTTGTGTGTGCTTGACTCCTGTTAATAAGTCTCAGGGCCATCACAGACTTCATCTGCAGCATCCCTGAACTCAAGTGAAGAGAGTTCTGACCTGCCAAGTGGTGCCAGTTCCAGTTCTGGGCCCTTGGATGTTGTTCCTGCTGCAAAAAGCTACCAAAGTCTTCGTCCTTCCAGCACCTGTTTTTCTGACGCTGCACTGCCGTGAGGGAAAAGTTTCCATGCACTGCCGGCATGCGGCTGAAGAAATTGATGCAGCGCCTGCCCGGAGCCGAAGAAATCGCTACAGCCTGAGTTCAGCGCACCATGTCTCCGAAGTGTGAGACCCCGCACTGACTTCGAATCAGGCCCTGCTGTGCGACTGAAAGAATCGACACATCATGGAATCGCAGCTAACACGTTGACCAACAGCACATCTGGATTTTAACGCATCGCACCTGTGCGCCAAGTTTTACACCACATCACCCGCAGACCAGAACCATCTTGGATTTTGATGCATCACTTCCCCTTACAGTCCAGATTTGATGCAACACTTCTCCAGCGTGCAGCAGAACTGAAGCATCGCCTCACCAGGGACTCAGGTATTGACACATTGCTGTATCTTCCGATGCTTCCCTCCTCTGCAGCTGTTTTCACTTATGGATTTTGACACATCTAAGGTACTTTGTGTAAAATCACTGCATCCATAGAGTTCTTGTAGGAAGGTGGAATCTGACTATATGGTTGCCCCCACTTTTTTCCTGGTGTTTTGCTGGTTTTTGACTTAGTTGGACTGGGACCCTGCTATTCAGGGCCCCAGTTTATCTGCTTACTCTTTAAAATGGTTTCCATGTACCTTAGGTACATCTTTGATTGAAATCTGGAGTGCCCTTATAAGTCCCTAGTATATGGTATACTATGTACCCAGGGCATAGGTACCCCAGAGGCCCTGCCAGGGGCTGAAGCATGTATTATGCCACCCCTGGAAGGCCAGCCAAAATGACACCACAGGTCTGCTACTGCAGCCTGGGTAAGGTGGTGCATTCACCCCTTACTGTGGTATAGGCTACCTATATCACTACCATTGCACACACATATAAACCTATAAGTCACTCCTATGGCAGGCCTTACCAATCCTGAAGGCAGAGTGCTTGGTTTTTATGTGAGAGGGTGCCCCTGCATGAGCAGAGCCCTCTGCAGCGTCTCGGAGTCCCTCCTCTGATGCTGTTTGTAGTACAGCCTGACCATATACTCTTAAGTGCATTATATCCTCGGGTACAATGCTAACTTTGGACTGGCTGCACCAAAACATGTCGTGTTTGGTGTCAAACATCTTGAATACTACCCCCCTGCCAATCCTGGCGGCAGGGGTAGCATTCCACCCCTTCTAGAGGGAGAGACATGTACACACCGGGCTACCCGGTAACTTCTTTCCAGAGCCCTGGCATCACAAAATGGATGCCGCTGCCACAGACACGGGTCTGGCCTCCTGCTGCTGACTGAAACTCCGGCAGGGTAGGCCTGGACAACAGGTTTCTGTCGAAGGGAGGTGTAACCACCTCCCCAGACAGGATAGTGTGTATTGGGGCTGGGCGGGAGCACTCTCTGGTGCTTTGAAGTCCTGCACTGGGGGCACATTTGGTGTCCCTGTGCATATGCCAGTTCGGGGCTACCTGCCCCTGCTCTGGCACGAAACTGGACAAAGGGAATGGGTGTAACCACCCCTCTTCCCTGACCCTCCCATAGGTGGGTCCCCAGAGTATGTCCAACCCCCTAACTTAGTATAAGTATGGGACACCAGTCCTTTGGACTTTAGATTACCCTGGATGAAACTCTGATGCTGAATCCTGGACCTTCGACGCTCTACTTTAAGATTAGAGGACTGAAGAATCTCTCTTGGCAGGCACCTAAGAAGCAATTGTCTGGTCTGCATCGCTGAAGCTCCCGCTGGACGCCGAAGTCTTTGCATCACCAGAGGTAGATTTCCAGACTTCCCCGAGGCTGTCCTGAGTTCCCAGTGAAGCTGAGGCCCGTAGCTGTCATGGTAACGTGGGACCATGACCCCTGGACACCAAGAACTTTTGCAAGTGCATCCTCTTCCTGGTCTCCCATGAAGTTGTACTTTGGGCTCCAAGTAGCCCCTACCTCCAGCCCCAACTGCACCAAAGATCACTGGCCTCCACTCCACGAGTGTCCTGTAAGCCAGCTCCAAGTGCGTCCACTTGAGGCTCCTTCGCGGTTGCTAGTCCGTTGGCTAGTGGGCCCTCCCGAAGGCAACTCTTCTTCTGCTTGGGCTTTCCTGGTTGCTCCAGAGGTGCCCTGACTTACCCTTGCTGGGTGAGTCCCTCAGACCTTGCTGGTTTGCATCATCGTCCTTTCTTTGTTTCCACGTGACTTGCCGTTACCAAGGCTTGTTGGGTCCAATCCGGTCGCCGATACCGCAGCAATCGACAGACGTCGTGGGACAGCTCGATTCCAGCTCCTGGTTGTCATCGACGCCTCCTGGACCTCGTGGCTGAAGAGTCAAGACGACCATCAACCTACCTGAAGCACCCAACATCGGTGGGCATCTGCTCATCGCCTTCCTGGTCACTGGCTAGTGACCCAGACTCTGTCCCCTCTGCTTTCAGGTTCTTCAGATCTTCGATCCACCCTTGGATCCACCCGAACACTTTCGACTTGGTCGCCAGCAGCACTTTGCAGCAGATCGCCATTGAAAACGACGACGAAACCCGACCCCGAAAGACACCTATGCACCCGGCTCCCCTGGGTGAGGTAACTCGAGTACTCCGGTGCTCCCGTGGGTATTGACTCTAGAACAGCCTAGTTCTAAAGGGGTTTGCTCCAAGTCCTCCTCTAAGTGTCCTTCTTCTTTAAAACTCCAACCGCGACATTCCCCATAGAAGTCAACGGCGGCTCGCGGCTGTGTTCTCACACTGCACGCGTCCCCCGTGGGTCCCCTGTGTCACTACCTTGGGTGGTTCCTTGAGGGCCAAGCACTTCTACAGGCTCTAGGCCTTGTGTCTAGCTCAGTCGTGGTTCTTATACCACTTTATTGGTATATGGTTTGGTACGCCCCTAGGGCTCAAACGTGTATTTGTGCTATTACTGTTGATATTCGACTTGTAACTTATGTACTTCGAACTCTAGCCTCATAAAGAGAGTAGAGGGGTGTGTTTAAGACTAAATACATATATTTTAAATATATACCTGGTGTGGTCCTCTTTCATTAGGTCACTCAAGGGATTATAGACTGGTAAAACAAGCTGCTTTACATTCCTTCAAGACTTAGCCTGAAGGCTGCTCTCCATAGCTACCACTAGGATAGCTTTCAATAAAGGTTGTCTTTAACCTATCTCCAATAAGGGGTTGTTTGGACTGGTGCAAGGTGCCCACTATAATTAGTGGACAGCATATACCAGGCCAACTTCTCACATTGGTGTGCAGCGTGTGGGATTCCAGCTTGCTATTGTTTTACCAGATAATCTCAATTGAATTGATCAACTGAAAACCACTAAGGGTACCTTAGGTACATATAATTCAAGCTTAGGATACAGTAAGTTCTACTGAAATTAGAGTTGTGTGTTAAGGGATAGCACACCCTTTCTACAACTCAAGAGAGTTTAGTAGGCCACACTAGAGTAGGTAGTGCATACACCACACCACACTAGTAATGTCTTCACTGCCAGGAACCAGTGAGCTCCTGCCATCCAGATATGACAACCTCTCATTCTTGGAATTAAGAGAGTTGTGCAAGGTTAGGAAGTTGAAGACAGGCAAAAGTGCCAACACCCAACGTCTCCTGGAGATGCTTCTGCTAGATGATCTTAGAAGACCCCTAGGGTCTGCAAGGGTAGGCAGAGAGGGTGGGGCAGAAGATGAGGGAGGGGCCAGGGATGAAAATGCCCAGGACCTGACCTCTGAAACTGGCCAGGGGGATGACAATGATCCTGAAATGGACAATGCAGCTACTCCTGAGGATGAGGAGGAGGAGGCCCAGAATGACCTCCCCTTTGTCCCCCCAGGTAGAGTTGTGAGTGTGCCCAGAAGGTCTAGATCTTTTTCTCAGGAGTCTAACCACTCTGACACCTCAGTAGGGACCTCTGTCTCTTCTCATAGGAGGGAATCCTCTCATGAGAGGAGAAAGAGACTGCTTCAGTATGAACAAGCCCAGCTTGAGCTCAGAAAACAGCAGTTGGCTATAGACAGGGAGTCCCTAGATCTCTATAGACAGAGAAAAAGATGGGACTAGAGTCCCATGGTGGCAGCAATTTCCCCAGAGATAGGGAAAGGTCTTATGACCATAGAAACCTAAGCAAGATTGTCCCTCCCTACCAGAGTGGGGATGACATCCACAAATGGATAACTGCACTGGAGAGGGCCTGTAAAGTACAGAGGGTCCCCCAGGAGCAGTGGGCAGCAATCTTGTGGCTCTCCTTTGCAGACAAAGGTAGAGATAAGCTCCTCACTGTTAGAGAAGAGGATGCTGACAATTACAAAGTCTTGAAGAGTGCTCTGATTGATGGGTTTGGCCTAACAACTGAACAATACAGGTTAAAGTTCAGAGATACCCAAAAGACTCAGACTCAAGACTGGGTTGACTTTGTTGATTGTTCTGCTAAGGCTCTGGAAGGTTGGATACATGGCAGCAAAGTGCATGACTTTATAGGATTGTACAATTTGATTATGAGGGAGCAGATCCTTAATAATTGTCAAAACCAGCTTTTACACCAGTACCTGGTGGACTCTGATCTGACCTCTCCCCAAGAATTGGGAAAGAAGGCAGACAAATGGGTCAGAACCAGGGTAAGGCCTAAGAATCAGGGTGGTGACCAGAAGAAAGATTCTACCAAGTCCCAAGAGAAAGGTGGGGATAAATCTAAGGATAAGTCCAATACAGGGCCCCAAAAGTCCTCTTCTGGGGGTGGGTCCCAAACTCCTTCCTCTCCTGAAAAGAAACCCTATTGCCATGTTTGTAAAAAGCCTGGGCACTGGAAATCTGATCCCAGTTGTCCCAGGATTGGCAATAAAGAAAATGTTCCTCCAACAAATACTACCACCCCTCCTGGTACTACCAGTAGTAATCCTCCAGTTGGGAGTAGTGCACCCAAAAAGTTAGGTGCTTTTGCAAGGGGAACAGAGGTGGGCCCTAGTTTAGACAGGACCCCCTCAACAGACTCCTCTGACTCTGATGGTGGTATAGGATTTGCCACCTTTACCATGGGTCCCAATGCACTGGACAGGTACAGACTGGAGCCACTGATTAATGGTCAGAAAGCTGTGGCATTTAGGGACACAGGGGCTAGTGTCACCATGGTGGCAGGGAAACTAGTCCCCCCTCACCAGCTTTTACCTGAGTTTAAATACCAGGTGACCAACATTGATGGTGTCAGAACAGATCACCCCATGGCCATAGTCAATCTCAGCTGGGGAGGGGTCACAGGCCCAAAGAGAGTGGCAGTGTCCCCAAACTTGCCTGTAGATTGCCTGATGGGCAATGATCTAGAAATTTCAGCCTGGGCTGAAGTTGAACACCAAGCCCATCTGAGAATGCTGGGCATCCATGGGAAAGTTAGGGGGGCTGTGATGGCCACAGCCCCACCCCAGGAAAATGTTGGAGTGATGGAGCCTGAAAGAATGGCCCACTCTCCTCCACAAGAGAGCACCAGGGTTGAAGAGAAGTCTTCTTCCCCCCAGACTATAGGTAAGGGTCAGCCTCCTCAGGGAACTGATCCTACCCCTAGTGAAGGAACTGCCCCAGAGGTAGTCAGGCCTGGCCTGGCAACCTCTCTGATGGCAGGGGATCCTTCCAAGGTGGTACTCCAGTCTGGAGCAGGTAACCTGCCCTCTCTGCCCTGCCTCAGTCAGCCCAGGGCTGCAGAGGTCAGGGAGGTCAGTGGACCCCCCAGGGCCCCCTGTCCAGAGGAACCCCCATCAGCAGATTAGGGGCACCCAGTCTAGTAGCCCTAGCCAGGTGAAAATTCCTCAACACACTGAGGGATCCCCCATACCTTTGTGTAGGGACCTCCCCCAGAAGGACTCTGTTAGGCGAGGGCAAACCTGGGATCAAAAGGTTCCAAACCTGCCATGTCCCTCCAGTGTTCCATCCAAAGGGACCCAACCCCCAGCTGTAGGCAGCCAAAGGTTGACCCTTAGAGCAAAGTGCAACTCAGTCATGGAAAGACAGGCATACATGGTGACCAGTGATCTGAGGAAGCTGAGACCAACCTTCCTAGGGCCTCATTTCCCTACTCAGACACGTCACCAGCCTTGTACTTTACCAAAGCACACAACAGGTAGTGATTCCCCATGGTGGAGACCCTCTCATACCCTTAGGTTGAGGGATAGCTTAGTGGACCATAAGATAGGGGGTAACCATGCTAGTGCAGGTACTTCCTTATATGGCCACTTAGTCAATAAAGGCTCAACTGGCCAAGGTTAGCCTTATCTCCTTTCGTTTGGGGGGGGGGGGTTATGTAGGAAGGTGGAATCTGACTATATGGTTGCCCCCACTTTTTTCCTGGTGTTTTGCTGGTTTTTGACTTAGTTGGACTGGGACCCTGCTATTCTGGGCCCCAGTTTATCTGCTTACTCTTTAAAATGGTTTCCATGTACCTTAGGTACATCTTTGATTGGAATCTGGAGTGCCCTTATAAGTCCCTAGTATAAGGTATACTATGTACCCAGGGCATAGGTACCCCAGAGAGCCTGCCAGGGGCTGAAGCATGTATTATGCCACACCTGGAAGGCCAGCCAAAATGACACCACAGGTCTGCTACTGCAGCCTGGGCAAGGTGGTGCATGCACCCTTACTGTGGTATAGGCTACCTATATCACTACCATTGCACACACATATAAACATATAAGTCACTCCTATGGCAGGCCTTACCAATCCTGAAGGCAGAGTGCTTGGTTTTTATGTGAGAGGGTGCCCCTGCATGAGCAGAGCCCCTCTGCAGCGTTTGGAGTACCTCCTCTGATGCTGTTTGTGGTACAGCCTGACCATATACTCTTAAGTGCATTATATCCTCGCGGTACAATGCTAACTTTGGACTGGCTGCACCAAAACATGTCGTGTTTAGTGTCAAACATCTTGGAATACTACCCCCCTGCCAATCCTGGCAGCGGGGGTAGCATTCCATCCTTCTAGAGGGAGAGACATGTACACACCGGGCTACCCGGTAACTTCTTTCCAGAGCCCTGGCATCACAAAATGGATGCCGCTGCCACAGACACGGGTCTGGC
This sequence comes from Calotriton arnoldi, assembly GCA_963921515.1. Classification (NCBI taxonomy): domain Eukaryota; kingdom Metazoa; phylum Chordata; class Amphibia; order Caudata; family Salamandridae; genus Calotriton; species Calotriton arnoldi. Next base: position 2,067,080 of record CAWUFW010000529.1, on the reverse strand, counting down.
CTCCTGCTGCTGACTTAAACTCCGGCAGGGGAGGCCTGGACAATAGGTTTCCTGTCAAAGGGAGGTGTAACCACCTCCCCAGACAGGATAGTGTGTATTGGGGCTGGGCGGGAGCACTCTCTGGTGCTTTGAAGTCCTGCACTGGGGGCACATTTGGTGTCCCTGTGTATATGCCAGTTCAAACCGGTTGCAGGGGCTACCTGCCCCTGCTCTGGCATGAAACTGGACAAAGGGAATGGGTGTAACCACCCCTCTTCCCTGACCCTCCCATAGGTGGGTCCCCAGAGTATGTCCAACTCCCTAACTTAGTATAAGTATGGGACACCAGTCCTTTGGACTTTAGATTACCCTGGACGAAACTCTGATGCCGAATCCTGGACCTTCGACGCTCTACTTTAAGATTAGAGGACTGAAGAATCTCTCTTGGGGTCAAGGAGTGACTCCCTGCTTGGCAGGCACCTAAGAAGCAATTGTCCGGTCTGCATCGCTGAAGCTCCTGCTGGACGCCGAAGTCTTTGCATCACCAGAGGTAGATTTCCAGACTTCCCCAAGGCTGCCCTGAGTTCCCAGCGAAGCTGAGGCCCGTAGCTGTCATGGGTAACGTGGGACCGTGACCCCTGGACATCAAGAACTTTTGCAAGTGCATCCTCTTCCTGGTCTCCCATGAAGTTGTGCTTTGGGCTCCAAGTAGCCCCCACCTCCAGCACCAACTGCACCGAAGATCACTGGCCTCCACTCCACGAGTGTCCTGTAAGCCAGCTCCAAGTGCATCCACTTGAGGCTCCTTCACGGTCACTAGTCCGTTGGCTAGTGGGCCCTCCCGAAGGCAACTCTTCTTCTGCTTGGGCTTTCCTGGTTGCTCCAGAGGTGCCCTGATTTACCCTTGCTGGGTGAGTCCCTCAGACCTTGTTGGTCTGCATCATCGTCCTTTCTTTGTTTCCACATGACTTGCCGTTGCCAAGGCTTGTTGGGTCCAATCCGGTCGCTGACACTGCAGCAATCGACAGACATTGTGAGACAGCTCGAATCCAGCTCCTGGTTGTCGTCGACGCCTCCTGGACCTCGTGGCTGAAGAGTCAAGATGACCGTCAACCTACCTGAAGCACCCGACATCGGTGGGCATCTGCTCATCGCCTTCCTGGTCACTGGCTAGTGACCCAGACTCTGTCCCCTCTGCTTTCAGGTTCTTCAGATCTTCGATCCACCCTTGGATCCACCCGAACACTTTCGACTTGGTCGCCAGCAGCACTTTGCAGCAGATCGCCATTGAAAACGACGACGAAACCCGACCCCGAAAGACACCTATGCACCCGGCTCCCCTGGGTGAGGTAACTCGAGTACTCCGGTGCTCCCGTGGGTATTGACTCTAGAACAGCCTAGTTCTAAAGGGGTTTGCTCCAAGTCCTCCTCTAAGTGTCCTTCTTCTTTAAAACTCCAACCGCGACATTCCCCATAGAAGTCAACGGCGGCTCGCGGCTGTGTTTTCACACTGCACGCGTCCCCCGTGGGACCCCTGTGTCACTACCTTGGGTGGTTCCTTGAGGGCCAAGAACTTCTACAGGCTCTAGGCCTTGTGTCTAGCTCAGTCGTGGTTCTTATATCACTTTATTGGTATATGGTTTGGTACGCCCCTAGGGCTCAAACGTGTATTTGTGCTATTACTGTTGATATTCGACTTGTAACTTATGTACTTCGAACTATAGCCTCATAAAGAGACTAGAGGGGTGTGTTTAAGACTAAATACATATATTTTAAATATATACCTGGTGTGGTCCTCTTTCATTTGGTCACTCAAGAGATTATAGACTGGTAAAACAAGCTGCTTTACATTCCTTCAAGACTTAGCCTGAAGGCTGCTCTCCATAGCTACCACTAGGATAGCTTTCAATAAAGGTTGTCTTTAACCTATCTCCAATAAGGGGTTGTTTGGACTGGTGCAAGGTGCCCACTATAATTAGTGGACAGCATATACCAGGCCAACTTCTCACAGTTCTATGGACAGAATTGCTTGAAACCTTTAAAAAGTCATAGTTTGAGTTATGTATGTTGGATGTTTGTCGTTTTGGTTGTCTTTGGTTTAGATAAAGATACTTTATTTTTCTAAAGTGATGTGGTGTCCATTTGTAGTGTTTTCACTGTGCTACTGTGTGTTATGTACAAATACTTTACACATTGCCTCTGATATAGGCCTGACTGCTCGTGCCAAGCTACCAAGGGGGTTAGCAGGGGTTATCATGTGTGTAACTCCCTCACCCTGACCAGGGAAGTGTCCCTACTTGAACAGGGAGCATATCACTGCCAATTAGAGACCCCCATTTCTAACAGTCCCTCCCACACACAAATGCTGCCACCAGGTATAAATATTGGCCCTTCAGAGCCACTCATCAGAATACTCCTGGACCTGAGGACATTACAAAAGAAGGACAACCCTGCTGCCAGAATACAGCCCTGTTGCTGAGGACTTGATGTGCTGTCTGAGAAGGAAGACTGGGCCTGCTTACCTTCAATTCAAGATAACCTGAGTGACTCCAAGGGTCAGTTGGGTGACATCCTGTTTGAGCTACATGGACACCACAAGCTCCAGAGGCCTCCCTGCGACTGTCCAGCTGAAACTGGACCTGCCTTGACCTGGATGTGGAACAGATTGAGCCCTGTTGGCCTCAGCTGGAGTGAGTTCCTGATCCCCAAGAGCCTACCAGGTCCTGGACCCTTGGCTGCCATCAGTTTGAGCTCCTCCAAAGAACAAAATGTGAAATCCTGAAGTTTGTGCTCTTCACAACCCTGAATGGGCCAGTTCGTGCTGAGACTCTGCTGCCTGTGATGACCACCATCGCAACGAGCCTGTGAGACCTGCCTTTTGTGCTACAGTGACCGCAAGATCTGCACTTTGTGCTACAGCAACAACAGTCTGCGGTGACCGCCTACACAAAGCTCCAGCAATGGCTGCCCACAACTCCCGACCGGCTCTCGCACTAAAGCGACAGCAGCCTGCGCCACCTGGCTTCTCTTCATTCGACAGTAGCGATCATCCACAACACTCTCCCTGGTCCTTATAGCCTCTTGCACTGCAAACGGAGGTCTTCGCGATGGATTTTGAGAAGGTAACTTTTTCAGCAGGGTTTACCTAGTCCCTGTATCTGACACCCGCTCTATCGCGGTTTGCCTGAACTTGTGACATTGCCCCCGTCTAGCTCGACCAGATGACCACGAGTGCCACTCTGTCCTTTCAGGCACTATTTCGACCAAAAACTTTAAAACTGAATGTCTCTGGTTCTACTGACTGGATTTTTGTTGTTCTGGTATCATTTTATTTATTAATTTATTTATTAATCAATTTTGTTTTATTGTTGTGTGATTTTTTTTGTTTTTCACTTTATTACTGCTTGTGTGCTACATGAATACCTTACACATTTTCTCTAAGTCAAGCCTGATTGTTTTGTGCCAAGCTACTAGATTGTTAAGCACAGGTTAATTTAGTGACTTCTGTGGGTTACCCTGACAAGAACTGTGGTTGTTGCCTGAGTGGTACTTCCACCCTCCCAACCATTAACCCAACTCTTACAGGATGAAATAGTGACCACATCAGAGTTTACATTAGTGGCCATTATATGCATGAATAGCATCGGGGTCGTCTCTGTGCATCTGGTACGGTTACCAGCAGTAACACAAAAATGTCTCTGTGTGTGCAATGCATAACAACCATATCTGCAAGCCCCTGGCACCAAAGTACTAATAATATCAGTTATGAGTCTCATCAAAGCCGCACTATCGAGCACTCAAATATCAACTGCAAATATATTTCTGATTTTAAATCATTTTTCTCCAAACATCGGTTTAAGAGTCCTGAAAATACACGTTTTTGTCCCGAATACACGCTTTTCATTTTTGGTAGACTTTTATTAATTCACCAAGCAAAAGTTTCTAATTTAGTAGACTGTGTTGCCCCGAGGAAAGCTACTTATAGGTAGCTAGCGAGCTACAAGTATCTCGAGCTACTCTTTGGAGAACCCTGGTTTAGGCAGTCTCTGGCATGTGTGCGTAAAACGCATTCTACCTCGGCCACAGTGCACTTACACACTCTCTTCCGATCCATACCCCTCTTTATCTATCCAGATTCCAGCTCTATTGCCTGAGTATCACAGTTCTCATTCCTTTTTGCTAATCCAGGTGCAGTGGCAAAATCACATATTTTGTCCTCAAGTACGACTTCGAAACACCACCCGTATAAACCGCATGAGAGACTTTATAATTCAGCATAGAAATCGACGTTTGTAATGTTCCAGCTTTCATAGGCCAGTGATGTTTAGTAAAGCCTCTCAGCTAAATGAAGAAACGTAAAATATCCTCGCTCTCAGGTCCTTGAGAGTTACTAATGTGTTTTTAGGGTGGAGCTACGCCAGGCATCGAACTGATGCACCGCTACTATCGCCTCACTTGATACATTGACCAGTAGCTATGATCTTCCAGTTAGCTAGTATTCTGAAAACAATAAGGAGTTTACTCATTATTCTGAAACACTTTCCACACGAAAAGAATGTAAATTGGAATTGAATTTTACTTATTTAAAATGTTTCCAAATGTATTCAACATCTTCATGAAAAATAATGAGAAAATCACGAAATTCGGGATCCATCACACCTCATTTTCATGGCTAATGATCTGACAAGCAGCAATTAGAGTTACAAGAACATTGTTTCATTTTCAATCCCTACGCCCTGTCTGTGGAGGTCAGTCTTTCCAACAGTGGGTCAAGCAGAGCGCGGAACAAGTTTCATCCATAAATATTTCACAGATAGCTCTCTGAAAAGAACACGACTGGCTTCCTGTAGCAGGAAAATTATTTCAAAAGGGGTCTTCTTAGCAAAGAGACATACACACTCCTGAATTTAAAAAATGCATGTGCCGTTTTTTCTGCTGATTTTCCTCAGGTTTATTTGTTTGGGGATGTGCTTTTTGAATTATGGGTTTGTTGGTAGCTTGTATTTTTGTGCAACTTAGGCTTGCATATTGCTTAGCACTGCTTTTCACAAAATAACACGATAAATATATATACCAGCTGCCTGCCTGCCTGCCTTAAGGTAAATCATCGCATCTCTGTTCTGGCCTGCAGATTTTGCTTCCAGTTGAGATGATTCTTAATGTATGAGGACGCCTCTCCGAGAGCCCAAGGACTCACCAAGATGGTTCAATCCTTATATACACCCACTTACAAATCTCGCTGTGGAGAATCCTTGCTGCTCCAAGGAGGTAAAGGGACCTTTTCCACTGTAGGCGAATTAGAACTCTTTCAAAATAATCAACACATCAATGACGTTTAGATTTTGGCGATTAGTCAATAATGAGAGATTGGTGAAGGTTTCTAAAACCTTTATTTATCATAAAATTAGAATCTCTAAATATCTTTATTCAGATTAGTAAATTTACAGAAATATAAAATAAGTTTGGTTAGAAATCATCATTAGGAAAAATTGCACAATGTTCCATAAAGAAACCAAATAAGCTAACTAAGGGACTTGTTCTAAAATAGAAACCTTAAAGAGTTCATCTGGAGAAGAGTGAGTAAGAGATGAACTTCTCATAAAGATTAGTTCTGGAAACTCAGCCGAGTTCCCTACAGCTGTACTACCAACTGTAATAAAAGCGTGATCCTTGCAGTAGCATTGATCACTAACAAAGATGAAGCAGAATCAGTCACCTCAGGGAAATAGTTAAAGAAAGTCAACTCTCCATAAAGAAGTCTTAGAGCAGGGAAAGATCCATCAGTAGGACCACCGGAGGATAAGATGGAAGAATTAAGAGGCAATGAAGTGTATGGGAAAAAGTGATTACCAACTAGCTAGGAACACTCATTAATATGGATTCATACTTTTGTAACAATTTTGTAGGCGTCTTCTGTTGATATCCAATGAGAATAGTTCACGAGATGGTGTCATCAGTCATACAATGCTTTTTCTTCCGATTCCCACAGTCTGTACTCTTGTCGCCATGATCGATACATATTATTACACCACTTGTTACATGAGGGAAGGTTCTCGTGAGAACCCTCTTACCTAAGCTAAAGGATGCACTATGAGCTCGTTGTGTGAACAATGACTAGTCAGTAATATGAAAGCAACTATCAATGCTATTCGAAAGCAGCATTCATAAAAGTCTCTAAGTCATCATTTAATATAAGCAGTTTTAATAAGCTCTTTATATTCTAACATATGATCTAAGATGGGGTGAACATGATGTTATAGTCAGCATATTTCTAAAGGATGTTCCTAATGCTAAGTAGTTTTACTAAATGTAGCAAGAGTTGAGAGCAAAGACTCTTGGGCCTTTGTTAATATACACGTTAATAAATGGTTGCCTGGTGCAAAAAAATTTGAACATGCATTTATGTGCAAAATATTGTAAGAGCATCCTCAGTCATACATGTGATTGGCTAATATATTTCAGTTTGTTACTAGGATTCTAAACATTATGCGTTTACACTTTTTCCTACTAGTCATTTTCTAATGTAAACATTCCTACAGCATTTAAAGCATTCTAAAGTGCAATTCTAACACAGTGAGTAAGTCGGTTTTCTAAATTCGTGCTCATTTCTCCCACCTCCCATCGGCATACTCAAGCATCAGGTCACACACACACATATATGTACATATATATGTGCATACCTATTAATTATATATATATATTGTTATGGATATATATCCTCAATGCAATTATGCAAATTAGTAAAGCATTGGTTACTTTCACTGGGTTAGAACACTAAAAACTCTTCGCCCGCCTATACTTTATGTGGCTCATTCCATGTGCTCTTTGACTGACAATCATTGTACGCGAGGACAAATCTCCAACTGACCTGAGTCCGTCAAGAGGCACCCCTTCTCCCTTACAGTACCTCTTTTTGAAAACTCTTAAAAACACGTGGCAGCAGTGGAAACACTGACTCTTTTTTACTCGTAAACCGCCCTGATTTAGGGTAATGGTTATGTCTGGTATTATGCCCAGATGGAGGCTGTTACCATAGGTTATGGCTGGGTAGTGTCTACATTTTTCTGTTATTGTTTTATGCTTTCAAAATGTGAATGAATGTGATGAATGTACTGAAGACTTCATGATTCAGTGAACTGGTCATGTGACTCTGCAACCCAGGCCAGAGATATACCAGAGAAGAAGGTTCAGGCTGGTTAGAAACGGTTCCCTGACAGGAACGTTAGGTGAGCGGACAGAAAAAGAGAAGGTTCAGAGAACTTCTGCACTAATGACAGTCATGGGAGGGGAACAAGGCACCTGGACTCATGGCTTACCCAGGAGAGTCTGATGAGAGTGGCTTGGTGGTGACATCGGTGGTTTGGATGGCATGCACCTGAGCTTGATAATATGCATGTCAGTGGAGTGTGTGATAGCGGATATTAGAATGGTGGAATGCAGGTTGGAGGATGTGTGAGGGAAATGAAAAGTGGCGCAGGCATGAAGAGGGTTCGCTTTTGAAAGTACCTGCTTCTTGGCGCTCCTGATAAATCTTGTATTTATCTTAATGAACCCATTTACAGTAATACCAGCTGTGTTCCAGGTCATATTACTGTCGAGCCTCCAGTGACGTATGTCCCTGGGTGGCCTCCATAATCCTTGTAAGTGCTATTGCATCAATAGGCCACTGGCTGCTGACTGGAGACAGGCTGCAGGTCAGACAGATGAACTAATGCTGATTGACAGCAGAGTGTGCTCAAAAGGATCTAGGGTAAGTTAGCACCAAGTATAGAGAGACCACTGGGCATAAGTAGCAAGCTACAACCCACAATTGTGAATCAAAACTTCCTCAAAGGATGTAGAGATGCATCCTAGCATCAGCCCACAACGGAGGCTCCTCCTGTAGAGAAATGTAAGTCTGAGGATGTGCAGGAAGTCAAATGATGCATTTACAGAGTCCATTGCACCATCAGTTGACAAAGTGTTTTATTTGAGGTGGTTGGAGAGAGATGTCCATAGGCTCTTGAAGCAGTGAAGGATTTTGACTCATGGGACACAGTGAAGGAAAAGTTGCATTGTTTTAGGAATGCCATAACCCACACAGGATACCAGGCCATGTTAAAGCCTACTCCAAGCTTAGAAAATCATGGGAAGGTTTGAGAGACAGGAGCAGTCAAGAAAATGCCCAGCTGTCATCATGGAGCACAGTAGATGCTGAGGAGAATGTGGGTAGGAGCATCCTCATGACTGGAAGAGACACCCTGCTTTGACAAGCAGCTCTGTGATATTTAGTCACGTGAATATGCACTGTGGAACAGGAGATATTAGATAGGAGAGCATAAGTCTTTAAGTAGGATTTATTGTCATTTGTGTTGCAATAAAGCAAAAGCAACGATCTTTTTCTGCTCTACCACCATGGTCATGCAGTGCATGAGTGAAATGAGATATTGCATACTGAGTACAGTGGTTTCAAACAATTGTGGTAAAAAAATATTCTTTAAGCGAGTATCTTTGGTGATTTCTTTTTTTGTTTTTCCCATCTTGGGCTTTGATACCAATTCAAAGCCTCTGATGTTTGATTTTGCAGTGCTGATTGCCTCAAGAGATAAGCACAAGTGCCAGTGTCCTGATCCGTTGAACATTCCAATCACCTTGCCAATTTGATCTCAGTCAAGTGCCAGTTGGCGCTCTGTGATCAGCTGTAACTGTACAGGTAGATCGTGGTGCTCCAAGTTTCTTTTGCGAGTTCAGAGGTTAGTGTGTATGTGAGGATGCTGAGGTTGGTGAGAATTACTCATGCTGCAAATACATCTGTTAGGTTTCCCTAAATGTGAGATTTCTCACTCAGGGCCACCATGAAAGAAGATACTAAGGCCCACTCATATGTGATCTGATGAGGCAACTCATGTTTCCTGGGGTCTAAAATGCACTTGTCAGTTCCAAAGTCAGGGCTTCATTACTAGGCTCTGAAATTTGTGGCCATTAACTCTGCTCTCAGGAATTAACAGTACCGGAGGCCCTGGTAACTCTGGAGTGTGTAGAATTTCTAGAGAAGTAAATTGGGAACTTGATGGACCACATAGAATATAAGAATTACCTGAAGAATCAGTAATTTCAGGTTCGACCCCCACAGTAAATCCTAATTGTTTGCCTGGAGTTTCACTTGGATAGTTCTGTTGCTTTGAGCAGCACAACTGATCCACTGTGCTTCCATGGATCTCACAATTCCAAAGGTGTCAGTACCTACCATTGCCAGCCCCATCGGAACTGAAAGGAACCCTCTGCTGAGGCAGCCAGAGTTTTCCTGCTACCGAGCTAGAAGAATGTTTACATAAAGCTCATTTTATTTTATTGCTTTTGGGTTTCATAGCCTTTACAAAACACAGTACGTATGGGGATGTGATTACAATCAGTGTGTACGAATTATGTTACATAAAACTGCACCACAGTACCCTCACCTCATGTAAAGAGATCTCAGAAATCATTATATACTAGTTCACGTCCTTCTTTTCTAGTAGAAGGCATTTGTTCACATGGACTCATAAAAATTCACTTATCTTCATGTAAGTTATCAAACAGAAGGGCATATTTTCAATGCCCCTGCGGCACTTTTACGCTGCCGGAGTGTCACTTTTAAACTATAAAAACCACAGAAATTTACCAGTTATAGTTATCTCAAGTAACTATAACTCATGCCCTAAGGTAACTATAACTCGTGCCTTCGCCATGCACTGCTAGTTACCCCACATATTATAACACTCATGACATCTTCTATGACATTATTGATAATATCATTGCAACATTTGCAATGGAAATATTGATGAGAAAACGGAGGCACGAGTTATAGTTACTTGAGGGAACTATAACAATAACTGGTGAATTTCTGTATTTTTTTTGTTTAAAATGTCACGTTGTTACTGAACATTTCTCCTAACTATAACGTTAATTTAACCTTTGTTTTTGTCAGTGAATATATATACATATATATATATATATTCCATCCAACACTTCCTCCCAAACCCGCAGTCTCTCAAGCAGCCGCTCTCATTACACTATCAGGAAAGAAGTAAGCAGAACAGTTTTCCATTGCGTAATCCTTTTTATTTTATATTCATCCATAAAGTGCAACAGTGCAAACATGACCAACGCGTTTCAGCAGTAGACTTCTACTGGGTCCCAGAGTTTTCTTCTGCAGAACGTACATTTAAAGGGACAAAACCCAATTGCCACCACCTGATTTAAAAACAACTTGACTGCTCAGTGCCATTTTTTGCTGTCTTACATCGTACTCCATTTTGAAGTCGCAGGTTCAACTTAGATGTTAAATAGACAGCGTAGACATTAAATATTAAAAATGAGGACAGACTTAATATTGGAATTTACAATTTCTTAGGTAAAACACATAGTTCTACACTCATCATGTCTTCTTGAGCTGTGAACAGACTTAACATTAGAGTTCACAATATTCTTGGGTGAAGTACCTGGTTTTTCAATAGTACATGTTACATCATTGTGTTCTCTTACCGCTTTCCACTATGGAGAAACTGAATATATATCCTCAATTACAGTGTCATAGGAGGGTTACATTGACCCCAATTGAATTTATTTCATATGACTTTTAATTTATATGTGCATGTTTTTATGGCATCTTTTTGAGAAATCCACTTCATTCTGATAGGACTTTTTATCTTCATATTTCTAAAGTTCTGACTCGGTTAACAGAATATCTCCCAAGCATTGGCTTGTTTTATTTCTAGAATGTGAGTTCCTGTTTTTCTGGTGTATAAGATGATTCTCTTTCAGTATTTCAAATGCACTTATAAAGTACAACATGCCATTTTTCACAGTGAAGTACTCATACCCAGTTCTTCTTTCTTCTTTCAGTCCAGGGTATCGCAAAAGGGATGCAAATGTTTTCCAAATTGTAAAGAACCAAGCGTCTTTCTATACATTTCACCTGTTGTCAATTAAATTTGGAGATTCTTCCAAAGGCATTAATTATTCCATTCTGAAAATGTAAGTAACTATGTTACATGTTGACACTCCGGTCATTACTGGACTGGTACAAGATTATTCAAATGCAATCATAAAGTGCAAAGTCCCTCTTCTCACAATAAGTTGCAAGTGCTTGTTCCACTTAAATGCCTATGATGTACATTGCATTTATCATAAGGTGCTAGTTCTGAAATGTGCAATATTCGCATTTTAAAGTGCAGTTGCCTAGTTTCATAAAGTGCACCTGAAAAAGCATCTCAGATGAAGTACAAAATTATCCAGATGCAATCATAAAGTGCAAAGTGCCTTTTCTCACAGTAAATTGTAGATGCCCATTCCATATAGATACCTACAATGTACATCACAATTATCATCAAAGCCTAATTCAGAAATGTGCAATATCTGCATTTTAAAGTTTAAATACCTTGTTTAATAAAGTGCCACAATAAGGTGTATGATGCATATAATTCTTCTCAATCACATGTGCCTAACACTCTTCTTCTCATCATTTATACAACATCCACATTTCTCCCTCATTTGTGACCTCAAGACATCAGTATTGCAGAAACATTCCTGATTCAACATTCTAGAAGACAAGCCTTTTAACTCTAGCTGAAATATGAGTCATAAAAAATAAACATTCTTATGTCTAAAACTCAGAGTCCTCATACTATTCATTGAAATGTCTGAAGTGCCATATCTTATCACTCAGAAGCTCTATAGATGGACATGAATTTCTGCATCTGCATTCAGACCCCAAGGATGTTCTGTTTCCTTTAGTAATGTTGCTCGGATATGAATTTACCTTAAAAAATTAAAAGACAAGAGGCGTTTGGCAAAACAGGAACAAGTTGGTTTAATTAAACACAGTGGCCGGGAGAGTATCGGCAGAGTAGCGTATGAAGAAAGTCTCTCATTGTACAGAAGTTTTGGCCGACCATTTAAACCGTTCGTGAGGTACAATAAACCGATCTGGCATTCTTGGCCTAGTCATAAACAACAAGTACCACCATCTGATAAGAGGAATACAGGTGGCTCTCGACCTTGGGGAGCCTCATTTACTGAGTGTTCCTAACTTTAAGTGGCATCTATCTTCCTCGGACCTCTTTGTGGTGTAACTGCCTGTCTGTGGGATTGATCAGGGTTTTTCCCTGGGTACGCGTTTGTCTATCGGTTAAGTGTAACCCCCCTGTGACCCTTCAATTGGTAGGCTCGGGTTTGAGTCGCAGGGCCTGACCACGTATCTCTGACTCTGCGTTGATGGGAAGGTCACTTTGGGTGAATCCGACAGCAATTATATGAGTTCTTTAAAATGTGTAAAATTACCATAGCGGTCATTGATATCACTTTTACCTACATCCTCAGTATTGTGGGTACAGTTGTCATAGCATACATTGATATTGTCTTTATTGATATTGGCATTGTTATGCATGTGTAGATCATGGCATACATTGACATTATTTCTACTGGTATCGACACTGTTATGCGAGCACATTTTATGACATGCATCAACATTGCATTTATTGGTATTGCCATGGTCGGGCATGCATACATCATGGTGTGTAATGACATCGTATTCACGGATATTAACAATATAATCCATTTTGATTCATTTTTTACTTTCTGTGTAAGCACATAAACAACTTGTGTTGTTTCACAAGTAATCCATTCCTTTATTTCTTTTGTGTGTCCATTTTGGAGCTCAAAGTTAGTTTTATTTTGACCATACAGGTTTTGACACTTCCAAAAGCCTTTCTTTTTCCTGACAACCAGTTTGAGGTTTTCACTTTATCAGGTTTACACAGTCATGAAACGTCTTGTGAGGTGGTCTCCCAATAATGCTGTTCTCCTGTAGGTTATATTTGAATGTTCTGGTAGCAATTCATTCAGGGTTTCATCCATCTTTAAGATTTTCCAATTTTGTTTTGAGAGGTTCTTTCATCTCATAGTTCAAAGTATTGAAATCCATGATATATTTTATGTTTTCTGAATTTCATGTACTTCTTGGAGTTGTCTTTTTTGCTACTTAGAGATTTTCCCTTTTCTTCTTTTTTTACTCTTTTCAGGGCATCATCCTATACCTTTTAGGATATCCCCTATCTTTAAATCTCTTGCACATTTCCGCAGATTGGTGGTCAAATTCATCATCTTCAGAGCAACTGCGCCTTGCCCTGAGAAATTCTCCATATGGAACACTCAATTTTAACACCTGAGGATGCCCACTATTCGCAAGGAATATGCTGTTGCAGCTTGTGGGTTTTCTGTGAATCTTCGTACAGATTTTATCATTGATGATGTATACTCCTATGTCTAAATAGTTTATTTCCCTTTCACTGATTTCATATGTGAACTTCTGTGAAATTTTTGTGGATTCTCATATAAGGGCTTTATAAAATTCTCAAGATCTTACTTCTTGACTTCCCATATCAATAACGGATCATCTATGAAACGAACATACAATATGACTTGTTCCATCCTTTTAATGTTCTATTCAGTCCACACAGTTTCCGCCTCCCACCAACCCATTGTTAGGTTTGCGTAAGTGGGTGCGAAGGACGTTCCCACTGCGGTACCTTGCTTCTGCAGGAAATAACTGTCATCAAATAAAAACATATGACAAATCGCCATTTTATCCATTTTTGTATGTATTTTTTTTTTTAATTGTGTGATTTTGTTTATGGTTTTAATTGATTAATAAACACATTTCTATATATTAAAAAAAAAACACATTATGCTCAAGGCAGAAATCCATTATTTGCATCAGCATATCTGGGTGTTCCATTAGACTGACTGATCATGATCTGAGGAAGTACTCACAAGCTTTTAGGCCATTCGAGTGGTGAATTGATGTATAGAATGATACAGCAACTACTGTGGCCATCAGGAAGTTGGACTTTCATGGGATACCATTGATTCTATCCAGGAAGTTCATTGAATCCCTCAGATACGATGGAAGGTTAAAAACGTAGGGGCAGAGGAAGATATCAATTGACCTTGAGGTATTTTCCAGAAGCGAGCCTATAGATCTCACAATCGGCCTGCCAGATGGGATTTCGATATTCTTGTGCACCTTCAGTAGCAAGTAGATAGTCAGTGTAACTGGGTGGTCTTTTTTTAAATAAGCTTCTTCATCATCATCCAAAAGGGTCTTCCCATGCCTGTCTGTCTTTTACTTTTTTTTATTATAAATGCACAAACATTTATCAGTTGGATCTTCAGGCAACTTTTCATAATGCTCTTTTTCATTCAGTTGTCTTTTTGCTTCCTTGATATTACCTCCTTTGTCGGAAGCCTTTATTAGGATGTTCTCATTTTGTTGGAGGTCATTTAGGGCCACCCAATCTTCCCTTGTCATATTACTTCTGGTGCCATTCTTGCCTCTCTTTCATTCCTTGTGGGATATTCTGTTCAGAGCCTCAACCATGACCTCTTGAAATAGATCAACTTTGTTGTGGACAGAATTTTGATTTGGATCTGTATCTGGTCCCTATTGTCCTGTCTGTCAGGAGCACCATCTGTTCACAATATTCCAGCTCCAAGAGACCCTCCATATATGCTTGTTCATTAATACCTTCTGATTCTAGTTCTAAATCCGATAGGGATCTCTGGTGGACTATGTCTTTGGTGGTGATGATATATATTTCCTGGATTTCTCCTTTCTTTTGCTTGTTTGGTCTCTGTACAAAATGTTTTCTTAGTTTGAGTTTTCTGAAGAATTTATATAGGTAAATCTTGGCCGTTGCGAGATCCATTTTTGTTTCAGGACAGAATGTTAGTCCTTTATTTAGCAGCTTGAAGTGACTTTCTTCTAGTTCCATAGAGGTGAGGTTGATGAATAGATTATTCCTGATTTCTGATGTTCCTACTGTTTCTTTCCCCTTCCTCCTCTCCCTCTTTCTGCTTCCCTTAGATCACTTTGTCTTCGTGATTTTGCGGTTTGGTTTGTTCTGTTCGGGCCCCTCTGCCCCGTCTATTTGTATTCATCTGGTATAGTCTCATCTCCCCCAAGAAATCCAATATGGGCATATATAGATCTAGATATAAAACAACACAAAATGACAAAAATCCAATAAGTAGAACCAGAGATAAGAGCTTTTAAAGTTTTAGGCAGAATAACTCCAAGAGGAGCTAAGCGCCAACTTTGAGTATCTTGTTGCGTGGGACCAAGACAAAGTCACAAGTTTAGGGCAACCCTGATGAAGCCCAAGCCTGAAACAGGACTAAGTTTGCCCTGCTGGAAGTTTTTTCTTCTGACTTTGGTGCAGGGACTGTGCAGCGCTGGTCTGCAGAGCTGTGCATCACTCTGTGCATACCCTGGTGAAGCTTTCAGGTGGGAGCTCTGTATTGCAACAAGGCTCTGCGTCACTCTGTGTCAGATTCTGTGAAGCTTTCAGTCAAGAGCTGAATGATGAGGCTCTGCGGAGCTCTGCGTTGAATTTGGTGAAACCTTTAGTTAGGCAGGGAGAAGTGCACTCTGACCCCCAGTCAAGGCTCCAAGACTTCAAGGAAAGCACTTGGGGGTCAGGTGGCACTCCACAGAGGCTAGCAGAGAGTACCAGATCAGGTCCAATTGGGTCTGGTCAGCTGGGAAGCAGTAAAGGCCTCTGGAAACTTGTTGTATTCCTGTAGTTCACACAGGAGGTCAGCCGACTGACACTTCGAGTCACTTCTGGAGTCCTGGGTTCACAGCAGTCAGTTCCAGTCTTCCTTTGGGCTTCAACAGGGCAGTCCTCCTTCTGAGTCTTCACAGGTCAAGCAGTCTTCTGATTTCAGGTTCTGGGTATGCCACTTTAATGCCCAGTGCAGGCTGTGGGTCCTTTGTCTACCTCCTAGACCAGTTTGGTCAGTTTCCCCCTTTTCCCCCTGGGTTTAAATCCAGATGGGCAAGTGAAAGAAAGGCGGGGTCAGGCCTGCTGTCAGGTTCTTCTCTGTATGCTCCGGGGCAGGTCCCTTTGAAATGTAATCAGGGCAGAAGCATAGCTCCTCCCCAGGTATTCTGTTGGGAAGACCTACATCTCCCTATGCTCAAGCCCTTTACCCACTGCCTGCAAGCAATACACATCTCACTTCGGTGAGCCACCAGGAGTCAGGTAACATCGGGACTCTGACAGGAAGGTAGTTTTAGGTTTAGGAAGGAAAATGATAACTTTCTAAAAGTGTAATTTCCAAAATAGTAAATTAAAATCCGACTTTTTCCATTAAGTTGGATTTAAAATTGCTATTAAAAGCAGTCTTCAAAATATTATTCTAGCTGCTCCCAAACTGAAATTAGCAATTATTAAATGTAATAGGGTAAACAAGTGTTAGTCTATGGGAGGCCAGCCAAGCCACAATGAAAATGACTTTGGAGATTTTTCACTATCAGGACATCTAAAACATTAAACATTCATGTCATACTTTTTAAATGCCCTGCTCTGAGCCCTGTGGGCATTTAGGGCCTACCTTAGGGATGAAGGTTTAGTCCTGGCAAAAGATTTATTTTTCCCAGGTCGAAATGGCAGCTTACAACTTCAAACACAGGCTGCAATGGCAGACCAGGAGGCATGTTTTGCAGTACTACTTAAGTGAGTGGCATCATGAGTGCTGCAGTCTCAAGGCAGTATTTAATTTACAGGCCCTGGGTACATGTTGTACTATATACTAGGGACTTACAAGTAAATTAAATGTGCGAATTGGGTATAGGCCAATCTTATCAGGTTTGAATGGGTGAGCACAGCACTTTTCCACAGGTGAGCAGGAGTCCACTGCACAGGTCCTAAGTCCAACAAAAACGGGTTCAGCTACAGAAGTCAAAATCTGGGGTGATCCTGCAGAAAGAGCAAATTTACAACTAACCTCCATGGTGTGAATTTGCTATTAGAAAGAACAAAAAAGCTTGCTGACGTGATGGCTCGGCTGACTGCATTTTTGCTGAAAGTGCTCTTGCTATGTCCATGGGAGAAGAGTCAGCAAATATTTCTCACCACCAAAGAGGAGGAACATGTTGCAGAAATGGCAATACTGGGGTGACTGACACTTCAGCCCCTAGGCCGCTGGACTGCTAAGCTCTACTTGACCTCCAATGTCATCTAACAAGCATTCTCTTTTCAGGGACTAATGAGGGTTGCGAAAAGTCAATTCAAGTCAGTCAATGCCAGATTCAATAAGGGCAGTAACTTCCTATCTAGGGCAACAAAGATGGTGATATTGCCCTTGGTTCCTTTTAAAACATATAACCTACCTTCTTGCATCCTAGAATATCTTACTTCTTCATATGGAACCTGGTATTGGTTGCACAAGATTAATTGTTCAACTATCAGCAGAAAACTCACAAGTACAAAGGACAGGGTGCCATTTTGTCCATTGACATTTCTTTGCTGGAGCATTTCAAGCAATAAAATAGTCACCTGAGTTTAAGGATCTTTTCAACACATTATGTCTAGTGCCTAGGAGGGGAATCGTTTGTTCATACTAAAACATGGCTGCTTGGTGAAGCAAGTGAGTGGGCTGTGAAATAACAAAGCTAGCCAGAAGGGGGCAGCACTAGATAAGGGAGATCTTTTGAATGGTACTATCAATCCTGATGATGACCTTGTCATTTCCAACACATGAGGTTGAAACATCAACAAATCTAGGAACCTTATTGATTCTTGTTGGCTTTCTTATCTTTTGCCGCATGCACATATAGAACTGTCGGTTTCCCAAAACCATTGCAGCGTATTTTAGAATTCTAGGTAGAATTATATTTCACACTATACCATTTCTGCTGCTTCTTATAGTAACAACAGAATGATGAAGAGGTTGTTGCTGCTATTTGTCAGCCTTCGCCGTCTCTTTTTCTTCTTCCAAATCTGCTGCACCCAACGTAATCAAAATACCAAGGACCACATTTACAATGAATTTGCATCAGGGTTGCATTGCTTTTGTGGCGCAGCTCAGATGAAAAAACAGTTTTTGCTTTTACTAAGCCATGCCAGGCCACTTTGCATGGCTTTGCATGGTTTAGTAATTACAAAGTAACGCAGCGCATAGTGCTGCCTTGTGCTACTTTGCATCGGGCAGGCTTTACATCGGTGGAGCATGGGCTTTCCCATGGAGCCACCCAGGTATTTTGATGCAAACCCAGAGTTACAAACACTTCCAAACCTTGGTTTGCACCAAAATGGTGCACCTACCAGACAGAGGCGTGGCGAGGAGAAATATCTTTATTACTTTATTTATTACTTCGTAGTTTATTTCTTCTTGTTACTTCCTCTTTCCGTGGAAAGATGAATATGCCTCTTAGGATTGTTTTATGTGCAGGAAGGAATCTTTTCCTGCTCAAAAAACGATCCTGCCCGTAACGCAGGCACCCTTGCACTTATGTGCAAGGGTGCCTGCAGAGATGTTTGGCTGCACACAGTGCACCAGCACAAGGACAGAGCAGAAATGCTCCATATCTGTGTAACTATGGAGCATTTCTGCTCTCTACCTTTCACGAAACGCAGTGCAGCAAGTTCCCTGGCTGTGTCACTTTGCATGACAGGTGCTACCAGTTGTGCACTCCATTTTCATGAGACAAGTAAGAGAAGCTGTCTCTCGGAAAAGCAATCCTTGAAAATAAAACTTGCTGCTCTTCACAAAATTAACTGAAGTTTGGCAGATACCAGTTCTTTAACAAGGGGTGGGTGCAATTAATATGTGCTGCGGCTTGTTATGCTTGAAGATTACTTTTTATTATGGCATTACATTAAATTTCATATTTTCCACCTATATAAAAACATAAATATGAAATGAACACGCTTCCAATATCAAAGGTGTTCATTCCTTCTTGAAGCTCTACCCACTCAAGGCATGAGGAAGGTGTGTGTCATAAATAGCAGCAAACGTGTGGACAGAAAAATATTTTACAACTGAAATTTACGCAAGGCGGCATTTGAGTTGAAAATGCGTGCTTTGACTGAATACCATATCACAGGAAAACAGACTGTACCTTTTCCACTATTTATGCTTTTCTACCACACTCAAGGAATGTATATAAAACCACACTTATTTATATCAATTGCCAATGGCAACTCTTCGTCTCTTATCCCGCATTGTTTGGTGGGTATGGCGGGTGTTCAGCCATTTTGGTGGTGTCATTCATACGCTCAATCTTGACCTACATTCTAGCTCTCATATCTCAGCCTTCCTGTGTGTGTATGCCCAATCTCTTATAATAATGGGCGCATTGCGAGGACACTCTACACTACAGACTAAAGGCATCAGATTTGCCTGTGTCTTTCTTAACTGGTTGTGTGTACAATCTGTGAGCTTTTAGAGTTTTTTGTTTCTTAGTGTGTTGGGGGAACTTTGAAGGACTAGTGTAGTTGGAAATTTTTGTTTTTTTGGCAACTCTTCAACTATTATCCAGCATTGTTTAGTGGGTAGAGGGGTCTTCAGCCATCTTGGTGGTGCCATTGAGAGACTCCATCTTGAGTTACGTTTTAGCTCTAATGTCATGGCCTCCCTGTGATTGCCTGATTTTCTACAAAAACAGACGCAATGTGCTCACACGCAGCGCTCTATGCTAAAGCCTCGGGGGCAGATTTACAAGCCCCTTGCGCCACTTTTGCGTCACTTTTAACATGGGAAAAGTGACGCAAAAGTGGCGCAAGGGGCTTGTAAATCTGCCCCTCTATGTGTATGCTCAATCTCGGTCTTTTTGAATGAGGTAGCTGATATTTATGCCTTCTTTGATATTCTAGAGAAGAAGAATCTCCCTCAATTAACACCAAAGGGTTAGAATCCACTATGCTGTCATTCGACCTGTGAGACTCTCCGAACTTCGAGCCCCTCTTGACTTCTATTAGGTCTAGATCACCCTCTGATCCTGCGCTTCTGTGGATTTTTAAACAGGTCAGCAAAATTCTCTCTCCAGTCTGGATTCATCTTCTTAGTATGTCTACATCACAGGCTACTGTCCCTGCCAAATGGAAGCACGACACGATTGTGCCTTTGCTTAAAAAGCCTTTATTGGATATGTCGAAATCTGAAAACTACCATCCAATCTCACTTTTTATGGCATTTCCGAACTTGCTTGAAAAACATATTCATTCTCGAATATCTTTCCATCTAAAGTCAAACAATTTTCTTCATGGCTCTCAATCTGGCTTCTGCCCTGGCCGTAGTCCTGAATCTGCCCTTTTAGGGGTGGCCAAACATCTTAGCACAATTTTTGATGATGGAGGGACAGGGGCCTTGATTCTTCGGTACTTAAGTGCAGCTTTTTATATGGTTTCTCATCTCACACTATTCAGAAGACCAGCAGAAAGCACCATCAAGGGTACAGCCTTGCAATGGTTCTGTTCTTTCTTGCACGGATGTACCTTTCAGGTTTCTTCGAATTCTTCTTCATCCACTCTTGGTCAAATGTCATTTGGGGTCCATCAGGGATCCTCCCTGAGCCCCACTTTTTCTAACTTTGGTGGAGGCTTTCAGTGTTACACTGTTCTCTTATGGCGATGACACGCAAATTATTTTCTCCATGTCTACTTTAGATGACGATAGCAGTATCAAGCAGAGGCCTTGTTTAGTTGCGGTGACACACTGGATGAAAATTAACTGCCTGAAATTAAACAGGAGCAAAACAGAAGACTTGGTTGTGGGCAATCAGCCTCAGCTCTAGGGGCCATCAGGATGGCCAGAGGAATTAAGTTCAGTTCCTAGCCCTAAACATGTCATAGACCTGGGATTCCGGCTGGATAGCAAGCTCATGATGGATTCCCAGATCAATAAAGTGTCTGCAAGCTGTTTTGGTCTGATTAAATGTTTGCAAAAAATAATTTGGCTTCTTCCTGTTATGGCTCAAAGAACTGTTGCTTAAGCCCTCATCATATCACGTTTTGACTATGGAAATGTACTTAGGAGCTTCAAAGTCACTGTTGAAGACACTAAAGACAGTTCAGCATGCAGCTGCCAGACTCCTGTGTCTTGTCCCTCAGCATATTTCGGTTTCCAACACTTTGCGAAAGCTTCACTGGCTGACCATTGATAAGCGTGTTAAGTTTAAAGCGATTTGTTTCATGTACAGAGCCATGAATTATACTGCCCCTAAATATGCTAAGTCTTGTATCTCCGTATGTTCCTAAACTCCCCGTACACTCTGGCTGCTTGCTGCAACCCTTGGGTTAAGCTGGTCTGACAAGATCTAGGGCCGTGTTCATGACCCCAGTTGTGTCACGCTTGCACCACGCAACATGGTACATGCACAATGCAAATGAAAAATTAGATTTATCAAGCCACGCAAGGCAACTTTGGGTGTCCCTGAGTGGCTTCATAAATCTCGAGTAAAGCAACGCAGCACAAATCACTGTGTTGCCTTACTCTGCGCTAGGGGAGATCCCTTACGCATTGGGTGTTCCCATACAACTGCCATGGTTTTTGAAGCATTCCCAGATTTACTAAAGCTGGGAATGCACCAAATAGATACGCCTTCCCAGGAGAGGCGTAACAAGGAGATATATATGTGTGCTGCATTCTGCACAACACATAGATAGAGGAATATGCCTCTCAGGATTGTTTTTGTGCAGGAAGGTGCCCCTTCCTGCACAAAAACAATCCTGCATGCAACACAAGCACCCCTGTGCCATGATGCAATGATGCCTGCATTGGCGCTAGGCAGCCAAAATGGTGCCAGCGCAGGAGAAAAGGCAGGAATGTGCTGTATTCTTTTAAATACGCCGCATTCCTGCCCTTTCCCTGTCACGCAGTGCAGCGCAGCAAGGTAACTCGCTGCGCTGCACTGCATGCCAAAACTCATAAATGTGCCCCCTAGAGTCCAAATTATTGTGGAATGTGTTACCTCTTAGGCTAAGATTATGTACTTCTTTGGAGAGCTTTTGGAGCTAAAGACATGATGGTAAAGGCTTAGTTTGCTCTGTCCTAGTGTTTTATATCTTGTTTTTAAATTTGGTGTGTCATTTTTATTGTTTGGGGGAACTGGGGGAAACGCTTCTACTTGCAATTGTGATTTATTTCGGCTGATCTCCTTCAAAAAACGATATTTTGGGAGTACTGGTGGGGAATGATTTGTACTTGAATTAACTATTGCTGAATTTTTTAAACGTTTGGAGTGTGTTAAACTCCCTCTTTTTTGCACTTTGCACTTTCGTGAGGCCAGTCTCGTTCAGCGCCCATTTTGGACGTGCCTCGCGCCTTTCGCGGGCAGCGCTCTAGTCGCTGCACGCTGCACGCACCATCAGCCAAACCCTATTTAACGGGCTTTGCTTGGGCAAGCAGCGCTTGGTAAAGGCTTAGTTTGCTCTGTCCTAGTGTTTTATATCTTGTTTTTAAATTTGGTGTGTCATTTTTATTGTTCGGGGGAACTGGGGGAAACGCTTCTACTTGCAATTGTGATTTATTTCGGCTGATCTCCTTCAAAAAACGATATTTTGGGAGTACTGGTGGGGAATGATTTGTACTTGAATTAACTATTGCTGAATTTTTTAAACGTTTGGAGTGTGTTAAACTCCCTCTTTTTTGCACTTTGCACTTTCGTGAGGCCAGTCTCGTTCAGCGCCCATTTTGGACGTGCCTCGCGCCTTTAGCGGGCAGCGCTGTAGTCGCTGCATGCTGCACGCCCCATCAGCCAAACCCTATTTAACGGGCTTTGCTTGGGCGAGCAGCGCTTGGTAAAGGCTTAGTTTGCTCTGTCCTAGTGTTTTATATCTTGTTTTTAAATTTGGTGTGTCATTTTTATTGTTCGGGGAACTGGGGGAAACGCTTCTACTTGCAATTGTGATTTATTTCGGCTGATCTCCTTCAAAAAACGATATTTTGGGAGTACTGGTGGGGAATGATTTGTACTTGAATTAACTATTGCTGAATTTTTTTTAACGTTTGGAGTGTGTTAAACTCCTCTTTTTTGCACTTTGCACTTTCGTGAGGCCAGTCTCGTTCAGCGCCCATTTTGGACGTGCCTCGCGCCTTTCGCGGGCAGCGCTCTAGTCGCTGCACGCTGCACGCCCCATCAGCCAAACCCTACTTAATGGCCTCTACTCGGACGTGCAGCGGGCGCGCCGATTGCGCGCTAAAGGCGCGCCTAAGGCAAGCCCGCCTGCGCCCGTCCGCGCTAAGTCAGCGCCCAGGGCCAGAAACGTTGTTTTTGCTGGGTCGTCTAGCTGTAAGATTCTCCATTTAAGTAGCAAGTTCCTAAAAACTGTAGACCTCCGTTATGCTCTTCTCATTGCGGCTACTCGCCGCTTCAAATTCGGTCTTTGTTTGTCCTGATTGCGGCTTTACGCCTACATGTGAGCCTTTCTCTGGCACTGCGTCTAAAAAATCACTTAGGCCTCCGTTTATTAGAGCTGCCCTTATTAATGCCAGATTAGTAAGGAAGCATTATGTGGACATTGCTGACCTGGTCTCTGACCACTCATTAGATCTTCTCTTTATCACCGAGACCTGGTTAGACGCATCATCTAACCCCATTGTTACGCTGGTTACTCCTGCTGGTTATAAATTTCATCGGGCTGATCGCCCAGTTGGTAAGGGAGGTGGCCTTGCCATCTTGCACAGAGCTAATTGGGCTCTTCACAGCGAAATTTCCAGTCTCTGGGGTGATTGCGAAGCCTTGGATTTTAGCGTGCAGCTCTCAGCCCATTTTACACTAGGTGGGTCTCTTATCTACCGTCCCCCAGGTCCGCCGGGTGCTTTCCTTAAATCATGCGGGGACGCAGTGGCTGATCGAGCTTTGCGTTTTTCACATTATCTGATTCTTGGGGATGTTAATCTTCACCTGGATCAACATGAGGCGCGCGACCCTGCTGCTTTCCTCGACTCCCTTCAATCGGTCCAACTTTGTCAACGGGTCACGCATCCGACCCATCAAGGGGGCCATACATTAGACCCCATTTGCTCGAATTTTCCGATTCAAGTCGATAAACCTTTGCCTGTCTCTTGGACGGACCATTTCCCGATCTTTTTTTCTTGGGAAATCGCGCGGCCAGTTCAGCCGGCGGGCTGTCATCGTCCGCCGGCTTTTAGCAAAATCGACCCTCTCCAGTTTATTAGCTCTTTGGCTGCTTCCCGGCCTCCTCCCCAAGACAGTCTGGAGGGATATGTGAACAGGTTTAAGACCTGGATCTCTGATTCGGTGTCCGCTCTTGCGGCTCCCTGCCAGCCTAAGTTGGCAAGAGATTCACCTTCCAAACCATGGTTTTCCCATGAGTTGAAAGCCCTTAAACACGAATGCAAAGTATTGGAGAGGGTGTGGCGCTCTAGCGGTTACGTTCCCTTGTCCAAACTCGCACTTAGGGCTAAACAAAAAAGTTACTACGCTGCTATTGTGGTCGCTAAAAGCCGCTACTATACTTTACGCATTGCCCAGGCCAATAATAATTCAAAGGAAATCTCTGCCATTGTACAAAGTTTTATGTCACCTAGTGCTCAGGTGCGTGCGACACCAGTTTCAGAGTCTTGGTGCAATATTCTTTCTAAGTTTTTCGTGGACAAAATATGCAGCATTCAAGCTACTTTCTCCGCACCTGCTATGTGGCTTACAGCTTCCTTGTCTGGCCGTTCGGCTGTTGGTCCAGCCAATATGTTGTCAACTTTTGCGCCAATAGATCCATCTGACACTCTCAAAATTCTTAAAGCCCTGAAGTCGGGCTCTCCCAATGACCCGTGTGCTGCCAGACTCCTGCCGCTGCCGCTGACATTATAAATCCTGAAGTCAACCAAATTATCAACATATCCCTTCGGGAGGCCACGGTCCCGATATCTTGGAAGCAGGCACTGATTCTCCCTCTTCTTAAAAAGCCGTCTCTTGACCCATCGATACCCGTGAACTACCGTCCAATCTCGCTTTTGCCAAGTTTAGCTAAGGTTTGCGAGAAAGTAGTTACTATCCAGCTCACCAACTTTGTTGAGGCATCTGGCCTGTTACACCCAGCTCAATCTGGTTTCCGAGCGGCCTACAGTACAGAATCAACATTGGTAGAGGTGGCAGAGGCAACTCGGGAGTGTCTGGATGCCGGCGGGAGGGCTGCTCTGGTTTTGCTAGACCTCTCGGCGGCATTCGACACAGTGCCCCATTCCCTGCTCCTTAACCGCCTCTCAGAGATTGGTGTTGCCGGTTCGGTCTGGAGCTGGATCAGGTCTTTTCTCGAAGCTCGAACACAGCAGGTCTGGCTCCCTCCGTGTGCCTCTGTGCCTCAGCAGGTGGCTACTGGTGTCCCGCAGGGTTCATCCCTTAGTCCCCTCCTATTTAACATCTATGTTACGCCGCTGGTTTATCTAGCGGAGGCATTAGGGGCTAAGGTGATGGCCTACGCTGATGACACCCAGCTCCTGTTCTCTTGGGGAAGAGATGATGAATCAGTCCTGTCTGCCCAACACTGTCTAGCCTCTGTCTTCCATTGGCTGGCCCAGGCTCAGCTGAAGTGTAACGAAGGGAAGTCGGAGGTCCTCCTGTACGGGACCTTTCCGGTCAACTTCAGAGAGAAGCTGTGGCCCCCTGGCTTCTCCCTGCCTAGTGCTGGGAATAATGCTGCAAAAATCTAGGAGTCTGGTTCTCTGAGAACCTGAACTTTTCCATCCAAGTCAAGAAGCTCGTTGGGACCTGTTTCGGCACCTTGAAAGCGTTGAGAAAGTTTCTTCCCTTTCTCCCAGGGTCTGCTAAGGAAACTGTGGTCCGTGCCTTGATTTTATCTCGCCTGGATTATGCCAATGCACTCTATGTGGGCATTCCTGGCTACCTCTTAAAGAAATTGCAGGTAGTTCAAAACTCCGCTGCCAGACTCCTGTTAGGCTTGTCAAACAGGTGCAGTGTGTATGTTCATTTGCGCTCCCTGCATTGGCTCCCAGTGGAGTCCCGAATACAATTCAAAATGCTGGCTATTGCCCATTGGGCTCTCTATGGCAGGGGCCCCTCCTACCTTCAGAAGAGATTTGCCTTCTATAATCCAGTGAGACAATTGCGTTCCTCTTCTCAGCTTCTGATGCAGACCCCTAGATTCAACCGCCAAAGGCTGGGTGGCTGTTCATTTGTCAGGAAAGCTAGTTTAGCTTGGAATGCTCTGCCCTTGGCGCTGCGGTGCATTCAGGATCATGTGATCTTTAAGAAAAAGTTAAAAACTTTCCTTTTTTAGTTGTCTTCTTGTTACACTTTTTCCTTTACCTCTGCACGCGCCGGGACACTCTGTTGAGTAGCTGAGCGCGATACAAATATATATAACAAATATATATAACATATTTTAGAGCTGGTCTTTTTCCTTTGGTCTGTATATGCTAGCACTTGGGATCCCTGTGTGAGCAGCCATGCTCTCTATAAATTTCAAATTATAATAATAATACTACAGAAGCAGCCAGACACATTTAGTGACAAGCCCAAGAGGATCTCTAGGCCACCAAATTGTATAATGACTATGTGAAATGAGTATTACTTTGTACTAAGCAAGACTTTAGCCCTGTTAAGGGGAAGATTTATGATAATATTGTGTGAGATTGTGTATTATTACATAATAAACCGGTATCTCCACTACACCAGCTGCTCTCATCTTCATTATAGTACATAACTTTGTCCAGAAACAAGAAGGTACCCACTACAGATCAAAACAAAAGGTCAATAAGTTTAAGGAGCCACAAAACACAAGGGACACATCACCCAGTGAACCCTTGATAGTACCCTCTCTCTAGCTGGTGAGCTTCTTATTCTCATAATTATTGGGCATAATTTTGCTTTAGTCTGTCACTGCAGCCTATTATTCGGTATTATATATCATTCTGTTTTGATTGCACCAGAATCTCTTGAACGTTTGGATTATTGTTTGATTCTTTTGTTTTGAATTATTTAAGAATTATTTTTAATAATTATCTTCGTGTCTTTGTAAATAATCTCTCTCATTAAAATTTGTTATTGTGTGTGTGAAGTTATTTAATAAGGGAACATCATTCTATGTACATGTACACTTTCATAGCTTACCTTGGGTTGTGTTTTTTTAATTTATTTTTTGTTTCTCTCGAGTGAACCTTAGTTTTTGATACAGTATTGTTATCCTGGATTTTAGGGCTGACCCCCGTATATTGTTATAACTCTTGAGGATAATGGCAAAACGGTCAGGGCCTTATTTATTTATGGGCTTTTGCCGTTGGGCAGCGCTGCAGGACTCCCTGCTGCGCTGCCCTATGTCAAAAGGAAAGGGCAGGAATGCGCTGTACCTATATGATACGGCGCATTCCTGTCCTTTTCTCCTGCGCCAGCGCACAATGGGCTGCTGTGCGCCAACGCAGGCACCTTTGCACCATGGTGCAAGGGTGCCTGCGTTGCGGGGATGATTGATTTTGTGCTGGAAGGGACCCTTCCTGCACACAATCAATCCATTCAGGCGCTTTCCTTTTTCTATGTGTGCTGCAGACATAGAAAAATGAAAGCACGAGGAGAAATGTTTTCATTTCTCTTCGTTGCGCCTCCCGAATGCCACCCCTGGGGTGGCGTTAGGTTCTGACGATTTCCCAGCTTTACGATGCCTCGTAAATCTGGGAATGTGTCAGGTTCCATGGGTGTTGCATGGGAACACCCACAGCAACACCTATGGAACACCCCTTTCAGGAAGTTTTCTGCGTGAAAGGGGCACATATTTATAATATGCGGTGGCAAATTGCGCCACCGGTACATCAAAAAAGTGACATTCCATGGGCGCAAAAGTGCCGATAGGGCCTTATAAATGAGGCCCTCAGAGTAGTCTTTGAGCTACAATGTCAGTGTACTGTCTTGTAAACAGAGTCATATCCTCAGTCAATCGTCATCTGGTATTGCTGCGAAAATGACTCCCACTGTTGTATGAACTGAAAGGAACCAAAGTGCAAGAGCTACGATAAGTGCTAACACTGACTGTTGTCATTCATTGCTTCCTATTTAATTGAAACTGATTCTCAATATGTTACAAGTTCTTTACAATTCTGGCAGGGAGTGTTCCTAGGAGGAGTGATATTGTCTTAACACCACCAAATCTTTCTTACCCTTTCACCTAGTATGCTATGACAGTGCACAGACATGAGGTACCTCATCATCAGGAGGTACTGTTTGGCTATAGGTTTCCTTAAAAACCCGAATTAATGCACAAAGGTATAGACAGCAGGGTTAGCTCTCCAAACTAACCAAGCATATGGAAATTGTTAAAAGATCAGGGCAGCCTACTACAAGCACTCATGTATTCTACAATGGCTCAGGCTCAAACGGAAAGCTTTGGTGGTGTTTGGATACCTCTGCATCTCATCCAGGAGGTATGCATCCCTGACCATCACCACACTGCAGCACAGCTGCAAGCTCTGGCAGATCATCACTTGTCAGATCACCAGAAAGGATGCCCTACAAGCTTAACCATTATTAATGAAAGTCCTTAACAGTTAAAATAATCTCCAGGCAGCACCTACCGAGGATCCATGAATTGGGCAAACGGGGATGACAGGGAGGCACTGACAGTTGGATTGAGAAGGATGGTTATTTACAAGACACCATGCAAATCCATGTGAAGTAGAAGCTCAGATCTCTGTATTCCCAGACCAGAGGGGCATGAACTTCAGTGGAGATTCCCCAGCAGGGCGTTGAACGATGATTTGCTTGACTCAGAAATTAGAGAGGCAATTGAGGATTATTTTGATTTAAATACGTGGTCAGTGGACACATGGGCGATGCTTTGGGAGGCCTTTAAGGCCTATATCAGGGGTATTGCCATATCAAAACATGCTGGGGTGTTGAAAGATCTGATGAAAAGTCTAGCTAATATCGAACAGCAGCTGACGGCGTTGGATATCTCTATGCTTCTCTCACCAGACGCTGCAGAGGGAAGAAAACGTTGTCTGGCATTATTGGTGGAATTTCGAGACGCGGCAGATAGGGAAACCCATTTCCTGAGCAAATATGCGATAGCGCGTAGGTATGGCGAAGGCGAGAGGCCAGGGCGCACATTAGCACAATTGTTGAGACCTTCATATTCCAAATCATACATCACAGAACTCCAGGCTGACTCTGGGCATATCTTAACAGATACATCGGACATACGGGAGGCATTCCTAGCATATTATGAACAATTGTATACTTCCAAACTTGTGCACAACTCCTCGGAGCGAGATGATTATTTCGCTGAGATTGCACTGGTATACATGGAAAAATATATGCAGGACTTCCTTGCTGAGCCATTTTCCACAGACAAAATAATTAGTGCGATTGATGCATTGAACGGCTCTACGGGTCCCGGCCTCGATGGTTTCACGGGTGACTTTTATAAAAGATACAAGGATTTATTAGCCCCGAAGCTCCTAGAAGTTTACCACAAATCCTTAGAACAGAATCAGTTGCCTCCCACTCTCAGAGAAGCAGTGATTGTTTTATTACCTAAACCTGGCAAGGATCCCCTGCTGTGCGGGTCGTACAAACCTTTGTCACTATTAAACTTAGATTATAAAATATTGGCCAAAACGATCGCCATGCGGCTCGCCCTACTACTGGACAAAATAATATCCTCAGTCCAGTCGGGGTTTGTGCCCCACAGATCTACCTCTCTAAATCTGTGAACTCTCTTTGCAGTCCTACACCGAATTGATCCGGCGACTCCGGCAGCAGCAGTTCTGCAGGACGCGGAGAAGGCCTTCGACTCCCTGGAGTGGCCATTCTTATGGACAGTTATGCGTAGGCTGGGCATGCCATTTGGGTTCGTAAATCTCACTGCGGTACTGTACTCGGCCACCACTGCCAGACTGCGATTAAATGGCACGCTGCTCCGCTCCTTTACATTATCCCGAGGCACCAGACAGGGATGCCCCCTGTCGCCACTCCTATTTATATTAGCAATGGACCCACTCGTTAGGCATTTCCAGGAGCGTCATTTACAGAGGGGGAACCAATTCAACACTGGACCTCTATTGGTGTCACTGTATGCAGATGACGTTATATTATATGTCAGAGACCCCCTAAACAATTTAGAACCACTAATCAGAGAGATCATCAGGTTTGGCAGCTTCTCCGGCCTTGGCATAAATTGGCACAAGTCTGTAATATTCCCCCTCACCGCAGGTACAGTAAGATGGGAACGTGAGTTCCCACTAGCCTGGTATTCGGACTCAGTAAAGTACCTGGGGATAAATATACACTTGAATACCATGGAAATTATACGGTCGAACTACGGCACGGCAGTACACACATTGGAAAAGCAAGTAGACAGGTGGCTCAGACTTCCACTCTCGATTGCTGGGCGAGTCGCACTGATTAAAATGATTGTCCTGCCCAAATTCCTGTATCTTTTTAACAATATTCCTATCTCTCTAACAAATCGATTCTTCAAATCAATATACACCCACCTTATTCGACTGACTTGGGGAGGTAAATGGCCCAGGGTCCGCTGGGAGGTAATGACACTCCCGTACCACAGAGGAGCCTTTGGAGTCCCCAACTTTCAATTGTACTACCTGATTGCTCAGTGCAGCTATGCACACTCCTGGTTTCACCCTGACGCCAGGATTCCTTATTTACGTCCTGAAGCGGATCTGGTCCTACCGGACACTTTGAACACTGTATTACCCCTGGGCTACCCACGTGACCCTACATACATTCAGACGGTCTCCACTACCAGCTGGGCCTGGCAGAAGCTGGTCAGAGTACTGGGGTCACCAGTTCTATACTCCCCGAGCCTACCTCTCCCAAATAAATGCTGGATTCCTATTACTGGGGAAAGGATACTACAGCTCACTCTCTCACTGTACGACATGACCACTATTGGGGATTTCTACATTGAGGGGCAAGTATTTTCTGTCTCAGATGGAGATAGGTTTAATGAGGCTTCCTTCATGGACAAATTTGTGCTTACTCGCCTTCGATCAACTCTGAGGGCTAAGATCCCTGGCTTTCCTGTCAAACCTGATCCATTCACCCCGCTTTCCACAGTTCTCGATAGTACCAATGGGGAACATCTAGTTTCCAAGCTCTACCGGGCTTGTGTGGATATAATCCCAATACGCGATGCTAAAATAAGGGCTGATTGGGAGGCAGACCTGGGCCACCCTATTACTGATGACCAATGGGCTGCATGCTGTCTACAAACCAAGGAGGTCTCCTTGAATAGCCGCCATAAACTAATCCAGTTCAAATTCCTGTGCAGAATATATGTAACCCCTGTGATGACACATAAAATAGATCCTGACAGACCCCATTGTTGTTTAAAATGTAAATCCCCGCACGCAGACTTTGTGCATCTCACCTGGACTTGTTGCAAAATGCAAAAGTATTGGGCTGAAATCTATCGTACCCTTGGGGAAATGATAGGCTTAGACATTGAACCTACTCCAGAGGTAGCATTGTTGGGGTACGTGACTAACATCCCTAAGCCAGTCCGGAAATTCACTGCCTTGGGGTTACTACTGGCCAAAAGAGAAATAGCACTCAAATGGGGACGAACAAATTCTCCGACGCACAAGGAATGGCTGGTCAGTCTTGCATATTGCAACACCAACTACGACTTATATGCCTCCACTCTTCCCAGTACATCCCGCCCACGGGACATTTGGGGCCCTTTTAAACACTACACGGCAGCGACACGATCACAACCCACCACACAGCTGGAGCGCAGAATTGTGCCTGCGGGCATTGGCTGATCAGATAGAAATTGTATACCAGACGTGGAAATTTGATATTTCCTTTAGCTATATGTTTTCTTTTCATAATGTGGTTTGCTGTGCACTGTAGCAACAAGGTAATTTGTGTATGCGATTAGCAGGTGTGGAGCTCAAGTAATTATAAAGCTGACTGTCCAGGCTGAATAGATCAGCATGGAGATACATGTTGTGTGGCGGGCAAATTTCTGTGTAATGCACTGTAATGTCACAATGCCATTGTAATGGAGCTGGAAAATATACTGTTCTAATTTTGAAACTGGTAAATAAAGTGTTAAAAGAAAGTAGAAGCTCAGATCCCTTTTCATATTCTGCTAAACCAATCAGGAGTTCAATAGAACAGGGCTCACCCAAGAGACCAGAGGAAGCCA
Organism: Calotriton arnoldi; assembly: GCA_963921515.1. NCBI lineage: Eukaryota > Metazoa > Chordata > Amphibia > Caudata > Salamandridae > Calotriton > Calotriton arnoldi. Next base: position 2,035,152 of record CAWUFW010000529.1, on the reverse strand, counting down.
GGGGCTGAGAGGATGGAAAACAAAACAAAAACCTATCTCAAAATGAATGGTACATGAAAAAGGTACAAAGAATGCAGCCCTCTGGCTTTGATCGTACCAAAGGGAAATATTAGTACTACAAAAAAAGGGATGATAATAAGTTAGACAGTCAAGAACGTTTTTGGATGATAAAATTGAATTTTGGAGTCGAGGGGCACCTTTAGAGAGCAGCTTAAACCTGACTACCAACTACCATTGTATTTCCTCCACCTTTAAAACACATTTGGGTTTACTATTGGTTGTTTTTATCATCTTTGTCACTTTAATATCAGTGTTTTCATTGATTCCGAGTGAGTTGAGATTATGAGAAGGAAATTGAATCTGACACACACAAGGTGATGTGCAGAGGTATTTTTTACTTCATGTTTTCTTGGTTCAAGTTGCAACCAATTGAGGGAGTTATTTTGAGGTTGTTTGAGGTAGGCAAACACATTTAAATACTCTCTGCCAGTCTCTACATAACCCTGAGTTTCGTCTTCACACATGCATAGGCCTTTTTATATTTCACCAGATTTGTTCCTTTTAATTTTACTCCGGTGCAATGACTCAGGTAACTCACAATATTCACCTTGGACAGGTCATGAACCGCCTGCTCTCAGGTTTTAATTTTTACAACTAATGGACCGATTTATAATTTGATAGATGGAGTTTACTCCATCAGGATTGTGAGGACATTACCTCCACCATCCCGGGGGAATCCGCCCGCCAAATTTGGAGATGCCCGCGGACATCTATCTACATTGACATGAACTGCCTTCATGAATGTCGAAAAAGATTGATAGAGGGTACTGTCAGCAATGATGGATATCGACTAAACTTTTCAAAAAAATGTATTGTTCAAAAGCAAACACCCAAAGTAGGAGTTTATTGTTGAAAAAGAAATATTGCCCCCCATGCCCGGGGTGTTGAGGTAATTTTAGGTTTTCTCCTGTTGCTGACCACCAGATTTTTCCTAGCGGTGAAAAACAGGAAAGAAAAGGCATTACACTGTTCACTCTAAATAGGGGGGGCAGTGCAATGCCTTCCTCCAACAGCCCCTATTCTTTCAGGCATTCAGAGGAAGTATTCCATCAACAGAGCCAATTATGGATAGAATACACACTGTCTGTCCATCTAAAAGTGAGGTGGGTGGACAGAGAGTTTTGCAGACAGGGTACTCTGTTGCATTTGTGACAGAGTAACCTGTCCACCCAACTATAAAACAGAACTTACATTTATTGGAACTTTGCTGCTATGGTGCATGAGGGAATCATGTGTGCTTCAGTGCTTAATTTGAGCCGGAGCTTTCCGGTGCTGAGCACCGGCACTTAATTGGTTTCCGGTGCTCGGCACTGGCACCTAATTGTCAACACCACACTTAGGGCAGTCTGCCACAAGGTGGCGCTGCTCATGTACTTTAGAGATGAGCAGTATAAAAGTTGTTTAGGAAAACAATATACATTAAAGAATTACTAATACCTGCCTCTCCAGCCATTCCTTTAGCTTTGGGGACCTGGAATAATCTGAACTGTCGCATTTACATGCGAGAGAGATGGTTAGTAGTTGTTTTGGCAGCGTTGACAAGGGCGATGGGTGGTGCAAGCTGCAGTGGCCTCCTGGTCAGAGCCCTGGCACTTAATATTTTACAAATTAAGCACTGGTGTGCTTTCATAATTTTAAAGGAGGTAATTGATGTTTGCCAATAGAAATCGGGATGTAGAGGTGTGCAATTGCTGTTCATCCCTTTATGACCACCATAGCTTCCCAGATCACCCTAATATCAAAGTGATTTTGATGCCAAACTGGGTAAATGCTGATTTTGAGAACCTGGGATGTCCTACATTTTACACATTTTTTAAAAACGCACTAAATAAAACATAGCAAATCAAAATTATGATGAAATGTTACTTTACACTTTAAGCAATGTATGTGCCGCTGCAGCATCGCCATGCATATTACGAGTTTCCCCACCGCCTACCTTTTCATGGAGGGGAGCCCACCAAGAAAAGGCTGACAGTGGGGAAAAAGGCCCCATGTTGTCCCTGTGCATGGGGGTGCATGTAGGGGAGTACATGTGTGCCCCCCTGTGGTAATGCACCCCTGTTTCTGCATGGCATGGACTGCTCAGTCCATGCCGTGCAGTAACGTGCATTGGCGGTCCTGCAGCGATGCAATTCTAAGGCTCGCTTATGAGCCTTGAAATTTCACCGCCATGCCGCACACCCACCAGACCACGAAAATACTTGTAATCTGGCAGGTGGCCGGCAGTTGACTTTGGCAATCCTGAAGCAGCGCACTGGCATGGCGACGCACTCCAAGACCACCAAAGTCATAATCAGGCCCTTTGTCAGCAAGTAAAGTACTTACCTACAACACACTAGAGCTACATCATACACGAACATCCTATGCAGCCTGTACCACACACCCGTCAAATCTTCCCATGTGTACAGAATGATAATTGGTTCCTGTGCATGCTCAGGCAAAACATATGGCTATCAGCCACAATACCATTGGGTTTAACACATTTTAACTTCGAAGGGCACTTCCCTTTGCAACCTTTAGCAACATGGTACTTCCTTTCTCCCACATCGCTCACCACAGTGTACTTCACCATGTAACCTTTCATGTCATGAAACCACTTGCCACCAACTACACATACCACGGGCTACTCCCCACAAAATACCTGAAGTGACAGGGTACTGCTCTGTCCCCAGATTGCACCAACAAACACACAAGAGTACTACACTTGGATCTCTCGAGATGGGGTACTACTCTCTGCCATATCAATGACACTTGGTCAAGCACAACCAGCACGTATCTATACAGCAACACATTGATGGATATCACACCCTCTTCTCCACACTTCTAACTAGACTTCATCATTCTAAAACACAAATCGAAAGTAAAGGATCACCATGTACACCTAAAACAATCCTACAGCCGGATAAATTAAACTTCTCAACCTGTTGCAGTACTAAGCATTCAGCACTCGACAACCATTAACATAAACTGCAGTTCCCAAACAATAGATGTCAACTTACACAGAACTGTACTAGTCTGACATATGCATTACAAATAAGATGTTTATGACGTGTCAATAAGCAAGTACAACCAACCAAACTGCCCCCAACCTAAAGTGGGAAATAAAGTAATTTTTAATAGAGTATTATGAATTCCATGAATACCAATTACCCTCTCTGATTAATTAGCTAAATCTCATATTTTAACATTGCAATTGGACAATTGCCTTGCAGGTGAAGTTTTGATGTCCCATGACTGCAGGACATAGTATATACTCGAAAAAAACAGTCTCATTTCTATCTCCGGTGTACTTAGAGTTAGTCCTATTTCTCTTTCTCACTTAACCAGGAGGGCTTCAGTAGATTTTCTTCAACGTCTCCAGACCTGCCCCAATCAAACATCAGCTGACTACCCTCCATCATGATGTCAAAGTTTGCATAGCTAGTACCTCCACTTAGACACCAGGGGCCTCATTTACGATAATTTAGCGCAGAGCAGCGCAGCAAGCCTTCCTGCTGCGCTGCCGTGAGTCAAAAGAAAAGAGCTGTCTTTTTCCCCTGCACCTGTGCACAATAGGCTGCCATGCGCACACGCAGGCAACCTTGCACCATGGTACAAGGGTGTCTGCGCTGTAGGGGGTGATTGTTTTTGTGCAAGAAGGGACACCTTCCTGCACAAAAACAATCACGAGGCGTTTTCCTCTTTCTGTGTGTGCTGCAGTAGAAAAAGGAAAAACGAGGAGAAATAAAGGTATTTCACTTCATTGTTCTTCCCTAACGCCTCCCCTGGAGGAGGCTTAAGAATCTGACGCAATCCCAGGTTTACAAAACTTGTAAATCTAGGAATGCGTCAGGTTCCATGGATGTTGTGTGGGAACACCCACAGAAACACCCATGGAATATCCCTTTCACATAGAGTAATGCATGAAAGGGGGCCATATTTACAAGGCCATGAAAAGCAACACAGGGTGGCTTTATATGGCCTTGTAAATGTAGGCAGGCACACTGCGCCACTGAGGGCGTCAAAAAAAGTGACACACCGGTGGCGCAGTGGGCTCGTAAATAAGTCCCCAGTTCTGGAAACCAAAACACTAATGAGGCTCTCTAACAAGCAAGTCGGGCTGCAATGCCCCCAGACACCACACCCTCTTCTAGCGCCAACTGACTTGCGCTAAAGAGAAATTATCCCATTTGTATTATAGTGTGCATTGTCACAAGACATCTGTCATTCGCCATGAACACAGCGCTAATGGGAGCATTTCATCTCCACTGGTCACTTTACACTAGGTGCACTAAAATATGCAGAATGCACACAGGGCTCTCTAAAGGCAGGGAATAGCCTTTGCCACAGTCACCTTATTTAAAAAATCATACTGAGCAGTCACCAATGCTGCTCCTTATGTCACTGTCACCGTTGAATGTATTACTGCCTGAGGCTCCATCGGCCATTTTATAGTTATGCTTACTGTAAAGGACATACCTTTCCATTACTTCTGTTTCCACAGTGCTCCCTTTACAGGACTGTCTCCATAACATTGTCTTTAAGCTTAGGAATATTCGTTGGGTCATATCTCCTCAGTTTATAACTCCCCTCAGCTGGCTCCTTTTATTTGCCCGGCCTTGCCCACCCTCCTGACTGGGCTCTTCCTGCTCAGCGCTTGAGATGACACTTCTTGCCAGTGGATTTGAGGGTGGATGGCCACAGAGTAGTTCTCCCTGGTCAGAGAGCCATCTTCATTCTCAAGACAGGCCTCATCTTCTGCCAGAAAAGACCCCCAAATGCAAACCAAGTCTTGCTGCATTTTCGCAAAGGTCAATAACATCTCATCATCAAAATGTTGAGGTTAGAGGTTAGGGTCTTCCTACAAGAGTATGAAGCCATTCAGGTAGGAGTTAAGTTCTTTATTTCATGTTAGGCCTTTAGGTGACAGTAACAGCAGGTAGATCCTATCAGGGCTCCAGTCTCCCTCCAACTGCCCCTATCTCCTAACTTCCACTGCAGCGCATACACTAACATTCTATTACATCATTCATTCTCCGCATTCCATTCTCTGCATTTTAGGTACCAGAGCTTACATACAGGGAATGGGAACACACGCATGCTACATGGCCAGATGCTTTCACAAGAAGGCATGATCTTCAAGGCTTGGAGAATGCTTCCCCTGAGAAAATTGTGTGTGCTCCCTTTGATGTGCCCAGCAGCGGCTCCTCCGCTGTGGCAAAGGAGCGTTGCCCCACCCCCTCAAAACGGCAGGAAAGGAAAAATAAAACGACACTTGTTTTATTTTCCCTTTCCAGCCCAGTCTAGGGGGTGGGCCTGGTAGTGACAGGCACTGAGGGGAGTGGTAGTGCACTCCCATCACTGCGCCAAACCATTCACGCGCAGCGAAAGCTCTATCCAACCCAGCAATGCGGCTGAGTTGGACTGAGCAGGCACAGTTTCACTGTCTGTCCTGGAGCGCAGATTAAGGGCACTCAGGCCAATCCTGAGGCTGCTCTCATGCGCTAGAGCAGCTTCAGGATTGGCCGCAGGGCATTCTGGGAGACTGTGTCTTCCTGAAGAGGGGCAGAAGAGCTCGACGGGGACGGCACCAGGTAAGTTTTTCTTATTTTGTATTTTTTTTATTCCCCCCGCGACCCCTAGTGCCCTTCCCCCCCCCATCCAGAACTCCTCCAGGATACCGGCCGCTCCTGGATGTGCCCATTGCAGACATCTTTGGTTGTATTGGAGTTAGATGTTATGAGGGGAGATTAGGTGTGAACAACAAAAGGTCAGATAGAGTGAATTGCCACTACTAAACACTATAAGCCATATTTATCATGGTTTTGCATCACTCTTGCACCACGCAAGGAGGCGAAAGGGTGAAGAAAAACCTAAGTGAGATTTATCAAACCACGCAACGACACCTTGCATGGCCCTGCATGGCTTGATAAGTCTCGAGTACCGCAAGGCAGTGTAAATGACTGGCTTACATTACTCTGCGCCAGGGAGGCGTTCCATGGGTGGAGCGTGGATGTTCCCATCCATGCACCCATAGATTTGAACACATTCCCAGATTTACCGTTAGTGGTAGACCTGGGTATGGGTCAAAATGCTACACCTACCCAGGCGTAATGAAGAGAAATATCTTTATTTCTTTTCGAATTTCCCTCTTTCCTCTCTCTATGTGTGCTGCATTATGGCCTAAAACACACTGTAGAAAGTATGATTGTGATAGATAATAGAGCACCCGTAGGCGATGGGAGCAGCTACCGCAAAGAGCCCTAATATGCTTAGGTCTAGTAAATGTACATGTTTCAGATTCTTGTTGCTCTTTGGCACCTCTTTAACTTTAATGGTGGGGACACATTCTGTTCTCTGCACAGTGTTCTATCTAGGCTAGGTCTATCTCACACCATAACGCAATATAATAAAATAAATAAGAAAACGTACCACCTATGCAGCAAGTTGGAAATGACAACCACTGTTTCCGATTGCTGTTTCAGTGGTCACCGAATTTGAAAATTGCCAGCTGAGACTATTTATTGTTTGCCTGCTGCAGAGTCACAGACATCACTGTTATTGTTTCTGCCAACGTATTCAAAAGAATAACATAATATTCTTATTAATCCTAAATTATATATCCTAGTAGATAAGCAACCCCCTATATAGTGCAATACTACACTGTACTTTCCACTATTAAGAACGCATTTCCTCTTCTAAACTTGTGACATCAGAGATAGTACATGGATGGTCTTTTTTTCGGAAGAGGCATTGTACCACACTGCCTTGAAAAGAAATCTCCTTAGCCATCCAAAAAATCAATAAACTGGTCCTTCTGTGGTATTAAATTCGGAGAGTGTTTTATGAGCTCTGTTTACTGTGTCTATAATCCGGCTGAAGCTGTGTCAATTCTCCCTGGGTGGACGCCTGGTGTCGCCGCCTACATCTGAACCCAGCATGCAGTTTTACGTTTTTTGGAAGATTTAGATTTGATTCAATTTCATGGTCCTGTTATATTTTAAAATGTCCGCTGATAGAAAACCTCTGACTGGTGACCGCCCAGTTCGGGTGATGCCAGTTTCAGTAATCCCATTTTTAACATCGAGGTTCATTTCTGAATCTGTCAAACCAAGGTATTGTGGGTACTGTTCTGCTTCAGCCATACTAGGTAAACACACGTCATCTTGGTGGTCTATCAACTCTGGCATAAGGAATCTCATTGCACGCATAAGCGTTGCAACTAAAATAATTGTAATTTGGTGATATAATACCGTGAGCACTGTGCATTTGACGAGCATTTTATATTGCGCAAACACTTGTGTATAGCATGTTGCTTTCTGCTCATGGCACTTTTGTTTATCTCAATATTTATTCATGTATTTATTTATCAGTGAGCACATTTTAGACAGAAACATTTTACATAGCACAATGGTAGTACATAGGAAACTAAGAGGACTGGCAGATTACAGATTAGATTAGGTGTAATTGTGGCACTGTATGACAGGCAATAGCAAACAAATTGGTTGGGCACTTCCTGTAACTAGCTAAAGGAGCATAAAGACTTGCTATACTCATACTTATAATGGACTGATGTCTCAGAGAGAATGTGTGGCATGAATGCAAGTTGGTTAAGAGTTCCAGAGTAAGGGACATAAGAAGTATACAGCTGGCAACTTTGAAGTGATACAAGGTGGCTTTAGCATAGCTAGAGATTGAGATTAGTGGATTTTAGTTTCCTAGTCGGTGTGCAATGAGAAAGGGCAATGGAGAGGTAGGTAGGGGCTAGATCACCCAGTGTTTTGAATACCAGATAATTTGGGTATTATAGACACAGAGGTGGTATGAGAAGCAAAAAGAGGAAATAATATGACAGAGAGAGGAGGTTTAAAATGAGAAAAGAAAAGAGCCAAGGACAAAGCTTTGAGGGACTCCTACTTGGGGATAGGGTAAGTGTTGATGTCTCCAATTCCCAAGTGACAAAGTCAAAACAGAGAAGTAAGAGGATGTAAGAAATTGGGTGATTGGTTGACAAGGCTGTGAGCCCTGGTCAAGCAGCAACCACAATCCTTGTCAGGGTAAGGCAAAAGACAACCCTACATTAACCTGTGCTCAACCCTCTAGAGCTTGGCACAGAGCAGTCAGGCTTATTTTAGAGGCAATGTATAAAGTATTTGTGCAAAACTTCAAACAGTAATAAAGTGAAAAACATCACATAAAAAGGAACCAACACCAGATTTATTTTTAATAAAGACAGACCAAAATGACAAAAATTCAATCAGTAGAACCGGAGATATGCAATTTTAAAAGATGTTACTGAAAATGGAGCCAACAAAGTGCAGACCGGAAACTGTGGATATCTGGTTGCATTGGACTGGGACAAATTCACAAGTTCATGACGACCACGATGGAGCATGGGCAGGCTAAAGGGACCCAGTTAGGCCCTCTAAACAAAATACCTTAAATCCTGTCGTATGGAGCGTTGCGAGGATCCGCATCGAAGATGTGATGCGCAGCTGAAGTAATGTGTCGGTTTCAAGATGTGGCGAGGCTACTACGATAGGTCCTGCATCGTCGTCGTGGATCCCATCAACAAGGTCTTGCGGCACAAAGTTCGGTGTCTAGAATGTGTTGTGCAGTCTGGGTGATACATCGGTTTCAAGGAGCTGGCATGCTGCAATGCAGAGTCTGGCATTGTCATTGTGGCGGCTCTCGACGAGGGATGCAAGGGCCTGCGTCGAGGATGCATTATGTACCGTGGTTCCAAATAGGTTGTGGGCTGCATATGCAATGCAGGTCTTTGCAATGGGAACCAATCTACGCAGCAGCGGCGATGCATCGGTTCTACTCAGGGTTCTGCCGTGCAGCAGAGAAGATGCGTCGGTTCTGCTGGATTCACAGAGGCTGGCAGAATACCTTGGGACCACTTCCAAGGGTTCAGGACTGGGTTGGCACCACTTTGCAGGGCAGACTCACAGATGGAAGAGTCCAGGTGCAAGGCTGTTGGAAGCCTGTTGTATCCTTGAGGCCAGCCAACTAGTCCTTGGAGTCGTTCTGGGGTTCTGGGTTCAAGAGATGCTGGCCCAGTCCTTCTCACCCAGGCAAGAGGGCTGCAGGCAGCCATCAGCACAGCAGGGCATGAGTCCTTTAGAGCAGCAGTCCAGCAGCGTGGCAGTCCTTCAGCAGCACAGCAGTCCTTTTTCCTCTCAGAGTATCCACAAGTCTAGAAGTGTACTGAAGAGATGGTGTCCAAGGTCCAGTATTATACCCAGTTGTGCCTTTGTAGGGGGGAGAACCTTCTAGAGACAGGCCTGCTGATCAGCCCATAACTAGGGCGAAGTGTTGAGTAGCTTGTGTTCTGGTTCACCGAGGACCTGGCTTGGCAGTTCGAAGTGGACTGCGCCTCTTGGAGCAGGGTCCAGACTGATTTGCATATAGCTGAGTCCAAACTGAGGTGAAATGGTGTACAAAATAAGGATGGATTGGGATGCGGCACAAGTGATTACCAGTGGCTAAGATTAATTCAAACATTACATCCATCACTGTTTTGTATGCTTACTGTGTCACCTAAGTGGGAGGGGTATGCGCAGGCGTGGGTCCCGTGGACACTGTGTCACTGGAACCAAGCTGTACACTGCTGTTAAGCCCTTAAACAGTTCCTGTGCTGCTGGTGACAGTTCAGTGTGGACCAGGTTTGGCAGTGTAGGCTGGACTGTTCCTATTGGGGCAGGGTCTAGACTGATTTGCATATAGCTGGGTCCAAACGGAGGTGGCATGGTGTGCAAAATAACAATGGATTGGGATGCGACCGAGTGATTACAAGTGGCTGAGATTAATTCAATAATTTATTCCATCCCTGTTTTGTATACTTATTGAGTCACCCTAAGTGGAACGGGTATCCCCAGAAGTGGGGCTTGTGCACACTGTGTCACTGGAACCAAGCTGTACCTGGCTGATGAGCCCATAACAAGGGTGAAACTGGTCCTGGGTTGCTTGTGTTCCAGTTCAGTGAGGACCTGGCTGTAACTTCCGGCTTGACTATTCCTATTGGAGCAGGGTCAAGACTGATTTGCTTATAGTTGGGTACACACCGAGGTGGTATGGTGTGCAAACTAACAATGGATTGGGATGCGGACCAGAGGGATTACAAGTGGCTGAGATCAGTTCAAGCATTCCATACATCACTGTTTCTTAAAAGTAGCATTTTCAAAATTGTAATTTAATATCCAACTTTACCAGAAGTTATGATTTTTCATTGCAATTCCAAAGACACCAAACGTGAACTGGGTACCTGTTCCCATTTGGAAATTACAGCTTATTAAATGTAATAAGGTAACTCCAATGTTATATTATGGGAGAGATAGGCCTTTCAGCAGTGAGAAAACAAGCGAATTTAAGAGTTTTTCATTACTAGGACATGTAAAACGTAAAAGTACATGTCCTACTTTTTAAATGCATTTTTCCCTGCCCTCTGGGCTGTACAGGGTCTACCCTAGGGGTGACTTATATGTATTAAAAAGAAAGGCTTGGGCCTGGCCAAAGGTTTATTTTGCCAGGTGGGAATGACAGTTTAAAACTGCGCACAGATGCTGCAATGCCAGGCCTGAACATACTTAAAGTGCTACTTAAGTGGGGGGCACAACAGTGCTGCAGGCCAACTAATAGCATTTAATTTACAGGCCCTGAGCCCAAGTAGTACCACTTTACTAGGGACTTACACAGCCGCGGCTGGTCCATTGGGGCTGAGGGACTACGCCCTCCACCTTATGCCCCTCACGAACAGTGTCTGTCAGGCTGAACAAGGGTCAGCCTGACAGACACTGTTTACTTTCAGGCCAGGCAGCCAGGAGACAGGCATGCGCTAAATGCGCAGGCTCCTGACTGCCTGAGCTGAGATTTGCTGGGCTGAGGAAGTCACAGCTCCTGTGGGCATGACGTCCTCAGCTCAGCAAAGGTCCCTGAGGCCCTCTCCTCAGTGATGAGGGGTAGCGTCACTGATTGCCTCGCACCTGGGCACTTAAGCTTTAAGCCCTGAAGCGCCCAGGGTCGAGTGTCAATCAGTGACACTTCATCACAGAGTGGGGTGGGGTCAGCAGTCTCACTGACCCCATCCCACTCTGTGATGACGTTGGGAGTGCTGCCTTCTCTCATTGGCTGATATTAGGTCAGCCAATGAGGGAAGGCAGCAGTCCCAAGCCTCCTGGAACCTCCGTGGCAGAGCTGGCTACAGGTAGTGTGTGTTTTCTTTTAAATTAATGTTTGGTGCAGGTGTGCGTGTTGTATGAATTTTTGATAAAGAGTGTTGTGAATGGATGTGTTTGTGTGTGTGCGAATGCATGGCTGTGAGTGTTGTGTATGTGTGTGTGTGTATGTGTGTGTGTGTGTGTGTGTGTGTGCGTGCGTGTGTGTCCCATCCGCCCCCCTCCCTCCAAAACGTACCGGCCACCACTGGACTTACAAGTAAATTAAATATGCCAAATGGGTTTAAGCTGATTCTACCATGTTTTGAGGAGAGAGCACAAGCACTTTAGCACTGGTTAGCAGTGGTGAAGTGTGCAGAGTCCTAAAAGCCAACACAAACGGATTCAGAAAACAGGAGGGTGAATGCTAAAAGTCTGAGAATGACCCTGCAGAAAGAGCCAAATCAAACTGAGGTTAACTAGTTGTGAGCTAGACAGTGATGCCTAGTGAGTCTAGAGATAAGACAAGAGTAGGATATAAACAATGTTGAAAGGAGAGTGATAAAATTTGATACATGAAATCTGAATGCAGTGGATAATTGAAGAGAGAGGTCAAATAGATGTCATCCAACATGAGGGGCTAGATGTTCTATGCTCTTTGGGCTGAAAGAGTCAAACTGACTACCCGTGGGGCTGGATTATTTACTATTGTAGATGTGTAACACATGTAGTATCATGTGAAAGAAATACAATAATGATTTCTCCAAGAAATTAAAAGTAAAACTTCGTTTTTAAGCATTCACAAATGGGCAGATTCAATTTATTTACTACAGTTTATAGGAATGTATCTAAGATATTCCTACTACGAGTTTGCATGTAATAGGTGAAATTAGGAAGCATGCCGGATACGGTTATTTAGGGCTGGGTAATAGTAAAATGGAGCAGGTGCAGAAAATGAAAATACAACAATTTTGGAAGAATTCCATGATGGATATGGATAGCGCCACATGTCAGAAAAAATCATATATATTCAATCACAATTCAAATTTCACATTTCAATGGGACTGCAGTCTTGTGGCAGAAACTTAGGTTCCATGTCTAGATGGGAAAATCCGTGGTTGTGGAAGATGGCGATGAATGCTTGCGCAATGTATAGAGTTTGGCAGTATATTATTCTTGGAGGTGGGACTAGAGAAAGCACTAATATCTACACGGTGTTGATAGAAGAGACATATAATACTTGAAGCACACTGAAAACTTTGAACACATGTAGACTTAAGTCCTTCATTCACCAGAGGCCCTTTTTAGCACTGAGGTTACGCTAGTGGCCACTGAGATCGAAAGCAGCCTCTCACAGCACCTCCTTTGGCCCTATGACGTGTTATGAGGTGCTAAGCACCCTCATACTTTGCCACTTGTATGTAACGGGCCCCATGAAGCTAATCCGGCCACCGTATGGGCCAAGGGCCTGCTCAGAGATACAGAGCGGCACCCAGACGGCACGCGGAGACAGGCAAGGAGCTGGTGGGACTCCATTGTCCCCAAAGGTCAAAGAGCAGCGACAGAGGAGCATCATCACAAAATCAATCAGAAATCAGTGTCAGAAGCATAATATCAGTATGCAGCTATCTGGCAGTAGGGCATGTATTCTATAATTGGGAGAGGATATAACGGTGCTGTAATTTGGACAGCAAGTTATGGATGGTGTTACTACCTTCCACTATGGTGCATAATTAGTACATAGAACTAGCAAATAGGAACCCTAGTTGTTTCAAGCTGCAGCCCCGGTTCAGGAGGCCCTTCCACCAGATGCAATATATGACTGCATTATGACTGCTGTCCCATTTGACACCTTGAACCACCAAAGATGGCATGTGGCTCCTTGTGGCTGTATTTAAACCACATGGCAGCACCACCACTACCACAATATTTTATGCATATCAGATGTATTTTCCGAATGTAGAACAGCAGCAACATGTGGCTGTTATCCATGAGTGGTGAACTGAATACGCAGATGTGAATCGTGAACACATACAGCTGCAGTGCGTGTGTTAATGTGGTGTATGAGAACATCTGTGGGCTCTTTTGCATTGATGGGCTGTGCTGGACAACAAAGGAAATGGTAATTGTGTTCCTCTCTGTAAATAATAAGTCTAGAAATGTTGAAGGCAGGATGATATAATAACTTTGGTCTTATTTTGGTGTGCCACATCGGAAAACCCGGGAGTACCACATTTGGTTAACAAGGCCAGCAAATATGCACTAGTGTGTACTATGGGGGTTAGGCCACATTTTAGCTGTGATCTACCTTGGGCACATCAGCTAATTAAATATCCATTTGTACATCTAAAATTGTGGAGTTCAGATGGCAGGTTAACCACAAAATACAGAGCTTTGCCACTGTTGGGTCGATTTGGCAAGCAGCGATTAACACGCTTTGGAGCCAGATTCTAAAATATCAACAATCAAATAAATGCAAAGGCAACAACTAAAGCAATACTTTTTCAAACTAGGCCGACATCCAGCGAGGGGATGCAAAGGAGTACTTGCATCCATGCAATGCTTCATGAGCACACAGGGTAACTCTGCAAGGAAGGTGCCGAAGGACTATGAGTTACGGAATGTTTGTAGCCTAGACACTATGAATGAAAATGCATAGAAACATTTCCCTGAATTTAGAGCTCAAACTGTATTGAACTATCAGGACTTTGGAGAAGTAAGCACTGTCGAGAAAGTTACTTAAGTATAAATGTCATTGTTAAATATTTCTTAGAAGGCTGCAACGCGACAAATGAAGTGCTTCCAGGATTTTGAGCAAATAAAACTAGATCAAGTTTAAAACATTTACAGAAGCCCTTTCACTAAGAAGGATAAAAGTAGTTAAAAAACGAAGCAAGATAATTATCAGTTTTTTAACTTGTATTTCATTTGGTGTTTTTCCAGAACCAGCACAGCAAATGTATGATATGGAGGCAGTATAAAAGCAAAGCCACTTGCGCTGTGAAATGTGATGTCTTCTTGCAGATGGGCAAAATATATTATGGACAATGAGATGTACCCAGGAATCTGAGTTCCAGAGAATCCTACGCTTGCCGAAGTTACTGTGATTATAAACTACGGGGCATATTAGCAACGAAGGGGCATATGATCAAGGGCTGGCGATATAATTATCGCCGCTTTAGCGTCCGTTTTCGGGCGAAAAGCAGCAATAATTATATTGCATTATTTACAAGGACACGCTAGCGCGTGTTTCCTTGATTCAGCTCCCGTTTTGTTCACGCCTCGCTTTGCATCTCTAATGAGATGCAAAGTAGGCGTTCCCTGTGAAAACAGATTGAAAATGATCGCTAATTGTCCTTCTCCGTATTTACAATACGGCCCAGGACACCCATAGCGATATTTAAACCCGCGCTTACGGCGGTTATCGCCGTTATTGTAAGTCTGCATTTTTCCTGACTAACCTATCTTTGACATGGGAGGTGGATTGAGTGGCTAAATCCACATCTCCCTATCAGCAAGGATTCCCCTATCGCTGCAGGATTATCGCTGGATTCCCAGCAATAATCCTGCATTTCGCGGCTATCGCCGGATTTCACATCGCCGTGGAGATAAGCGTTGTAAATAACGCGATATCTCGCCGATCTGATCCGGCAATAGCCGGCGTTAAGCTAAATCGCACTTAGCACGCCCTGCGATCTTTATCGCAGTTCGTTGCTAATATGCCCGGTATTGAAACAATTAAAGAGCAAGGTACAGAATTATAGTAATAGTCAGACGAGCAGTACATAAGATAACAGTATTATATGTACAGAACAAAGGATGAAACTTATTAAATCGTACATCATCAAGGGCAAAAACCAGTGATAAAACAAAGTTAAACAAGTATGTACCATAGTAGATTAGCATTTATAGGGGAAGAAAGAAAAGAGAAAGAGGAAGAAAATGAGAGAGAAAGAGAGAAAAGAAAGAGAGAAAACAAAAAAAGAATCAACATCTTAATCAGATAATCTAATGAGACTTTCCGTTAATAAACAATATAAATATACAATCTGAGAGAACAATATACATTCAATAAAAAATTAACAATGTGAAAAATATTGAACACAATACTCAGGGCGGCTGAAATGCAAAGCTACTATCCTTGGTACGTAATGCATAGGAAGATAGGTGATTAGTGAGTGGAGACCAAAAAGCTTCTTTTCGAAGGAGTTGCTGAGAAGTAGTTGCAGAGGCTCTATCTAGCCTATGATGGTAGCATAAAAGATTCCACCAAGCAGAAAAGGAAACTTTGGAGGCGTCCTTCCAATTGGATGTAATAACTTGAAAAGCAATGGCAATTAACAAATCTACAAAAGAACCCAATTTACGAGCACCCAGCCAATGAATGGAATTACTACCCAAAAAGATGGAGTAGATATCAAAGGGGAAGTTAGTGGAACAAATAGAGGCAATTGACTTACATACTTTTGTCCAAAAGATGGAAATGTGAGGGCAAAGGAAGAAAGAATGTAGATATGTACCAGGAGTATTCTTACAGGACCAACAGTTGGGGGATATGTCGGAACTAAATTTGGAAACAGATAATGGGGTTAAAAACAATCTCTGGTCAAAATAATAAAGAGTTTGAGTGGTGCTAGCATTGCAAGAAGTGTGATGTAAGCGAGTCCAAATGGAATCCCATGTGCGTGTAGAAAGAGTGCGTTGTAAGTCTGTTTCGCATAAAATTTCAGTTTTGCTTTTAGAGCAGGTAGGGTGAGAGAAGTGGAGCTATTTATATATGTGGGAGGCCCGAACCAAAAGAGAAGTATGTAATGGTACTAACGGGGGTTTGATGAAGAAGAGGGCGTTTCGGAGAGAAGAGAAAACTGTTGAGTTAAAATCAGTCTTAAAGATTCAAACTTGAGGAGGGAATTAGCAGGTAAGCCAAATTTAGATTGAAATTCCTGGAAAGACATAAATTGCATATTAAGCATTAGGTGTTTAACCTGAATAATCCCTTTGACAACCCAATCCTTCCAAAGGATGGTACGATTGGAGATTTTAATGGACTTATTATGCCATATAGAAGAGTCCAGGAATATCTGTAGAGGAGAAAGAGATTTTGTGATAACCGGATGAAAAGTCGATATAAGTTGTGAAATAGTGGGGGACTTAAACGATCGAGGGGGGTGAGTGAAATTAGCTAATGAAGAGAAGGGAAGAGGATTAATAGCGGATACCTCCAATTTGTACCATACCGATATAGTGGGATCATCCGAAGGATAAAGGTAAGGCAAAACCTGACAAATTAAAAAGGAGGAGTGGTATTGACGGAAGTTGGGAAAATTAACCCCTCCCTTATCTTTAGGAGCCGACAAAGCAGACAAAGATATACGAGCTTTCCGATTATTTCATAGGAATTTACTCAAAATACCATTAAGAGTTTTAAAACTTTTTTAAAGGAAGTCGAACTGGTAGAATGGACAAATAAAAGTTAATAACTGGAAGCATCATCATTTTAGAAGCATCCAGCCTACCCCACCAAGATAGAAATAAAGGAGACCATTTCTCTGCCATGCCAGATACCTTCAATAAAACTTCATCTAGATTAAATTGAACCGTTCTAGCAATTGAGGAGGAATATTTTATTCCCAGGCATGTAATGAAATTGGTCTTTGGGAACAACACCTCGCCATGAAACAAAGCATGGTAGCCTGCTTAACTCAGCCCATCCCCCGCCTGACAGACCACACCGGAACCTCGGCATCATCTTGGACAGCAAGCTATCTATGAAGAAACAGGTAAACATTGGCCTGCTTCCACACCCTACGCATGCTCCACAAGAACTTCAGGTGGCTTCCAGTCAACACCAGAAGGACTTTCATGCAGGCCTTCATCACGAGCAGGCTGGATTACGGAAACACACTCTGCATAGGAATCACCGCACTACAGACAATACAAAACTCGACGGTAAGACTCATCCTCACCAGATGGACTCACATCACACCGCACCTCAAGAAGCTACACTGGCTCCCGATCCAGAAGAGATACCAGTTCATGATGTTGACCCATGCATACAAAGCCCTGCCCAACGAAGGACCAGCAGA
Source organism: Calotriton arnoldi (assembly GCA_963921515.1). Taxonomy (NCBI): domain Eukaryota; kingdom Metazoa; phylum Chordata; class Amphibia; order Caudata; family Salamandridae; genus Calotriton; species Calotriton arnoldi. The sequence goes on along the minus strand of CAWUFW010000529.1, from coordinate 2,017,868 downwards.
CATCAACAAACGAATGACCTTCCACCAACTGACCAGACACCTGCAATCTGCCACCCTCTTCCTCACAGATAACCCCTGGATCCATCAAGGCAACAGCGGAGGACGCTCCTTCTCTCACCTGGTGGCCAAAGCTTGGAACAACCTTCCCCTGCACCTTAGACCTCCTCATCGCTCCAGGAATTCAGGAAAGGACTCAAGACCTGGCTGTTCAGATGAACAGAGCACAGTGAAGCAGATATCAACTCTAGAGCCTTAAGATCCTCACAGGTTATTTGCCACACTTTATACATCCTGATTCATTGAAGCAGCATATTGAAATACACAGTACCATATGGCAATCATTATAACATTTTCAACAACAAATGTTGTTTACAAGTAAAAGCTTCTTGTTCTGGGTAATTAATGCCCTAAAAATAAATGTATTTGAGGAAATGTGGGTCATGTCACAGTTTTGTTAAAGGATCCAACCACTGTGCTTGTCCCCCAACAATCCATGTAATCTCATCCTCGGGGGGCTCTCCCTCCCTCAAGAAGCAAATAATAATCTGGGAACCCATTTTTGGGTCAGGCTGGGGATTTGAGGAATTTTAGGTGGGATAGGACCTGATTTCTCTGGAGAGTATTGTGCAGGGACATGGTGATGGCAAGGTGAATCAGACTGTTTAGATGTGTGGGTTGCTTTTAGGACAGGTGGAATAGTGGAGGGAGGCAGAGGAATTTTGTCTGTAAGGGAAATTGGGGTGTATTTTGGAATGGGATAAGGAGGTGAAATGGGGTGCCGAAAGAACTGGTGTTAGAAGAGCCACTACCAAAGACAGACATGGCAAAATGCATTTTATCCAGGAAGTCAATCACTTGACCCAGTGGCTGACAGACACCCTAAATGGAATGCAACAATTACATCTGCCCCATAGAGAGGTTTTAAGAAACTTTAGTGCCTCCTTTTATACCAGTGCTGATGGAATAGGAGTGGGAGTGAAGGAAACTTCAGTCCATTTTCAGACTTGTTCCTGGCTTGGAATGTGTGGAAGGTGGCAAGAGTTAGGTTGGTGCTGGTGATAGGGGTGGTGGCAGCCAATGGAGCAGATGCTGTTGGCTCTGTTGTTTGTTTCACACTCTGGAGCAACTATCTATAGTCAGAGGCCTCAGTGTCAGATGGAGATATGGCCTACTGGCCAGCCCCATCAACCTCAGTGCCAATGTGTCCTCCTGTGATGGTAGTTCCACCTTTGGACTCACTTCAGACTATTTTTGTCTCCTGCACATTAGGTTTTAGAGTGTGTAACTAATGTCATCAACATTACTCACTTTGCTGCCATGTTAAGCTTATACAAATGTGGCCTATTTTGTTTAGTCATTGCATTTATGTTTTGCAGATACATCCAACAACCATCCCAGGCAAGACGGAGAAGGATACATCAATGTAAAGAACGAGTGTACAAACTACGTTTGAATCCAAAAGCCATGCAGGGAAGACTTATCTTTAAGAAGTACAGGTGTAACTGAAACACTATAGAGGTATTGGAACAGTAATTCAAATCAGAACTTTTGCTTGTGCCAGATTTTATACTGCCATCCCAAGTATTGTGAAGATTATGGCAGTGTTACAGTTCTGTGTGATGAGCTCATTCCAGTATACAGAGGGTGACTTAAATAGGATGTCTCGGCCAACTTTTCTGTTTCTCTGCTGTCTTCAACCAGATCCGTGATGTTATGTTCAGAAGCATGAATGACTACATACAGTCTTCTACAGATAATGCTACACTGAACAATATCAAGGCTGAGTCATATGGATTGGGAGACATACCACATGTTGTAGGTGCCATAAATGGAACATGTTGCATTGGTGCCACCTCATGACCAGGAGCAAATATACCACAAAAGAAAGCATGTCCACTCCATCAATGTCCACGTGGTTTTGCATTGTGGACCTCTACCTCACCAGTATCTTTGCACAATTTCCATATTCCATTAATGACTTGCCTGTGGCACACAAAAGTTGCATACTAGAAGAGATAGTAGACTTTGCACCGAGGCAGACATGGCTTGCTGGTAAGTCTCAGGCATTATGTTTATGCCCATCAAAAACATCATTTCACATACATTTGCTTTTGTGAGTACATATTTCAGTGTTCTCTGTGCATTTGAGTCACACCTGGCTTTTACCACCACATAGGAAGTCAACAACATCAAGGGATGTCTGCTTCAGTGATGCCCATGTGTGAATGAGGGGCCTTTGGAGCTGGCTTTTGGGCTCCTGAAGGCACAGTTCAGGTGCCCGGACTAGACTGAAAGCGTCATCATCTACTGTCCTGCGAAATTGTGCTATTATGTTGTACGCTTCACAACAATGCCCTGAGGAGGAACATACCATTAATTTCTGATGGCGATTGTTAGTGGGAGCCTCAGGGTGATGTTGGTGACATGCATCAGCAAGATGACAGTGTTGAGGATGAATGCATAGACCTCAGGTGTTCATTAAGAACATCGTTGCCTGGTCCTAAGTGCTTGCAATGAATGTGTCAGTTGCTTGAATGCCCCATGGACATATCCTGTTTGACAATGGAACCTACTAACCAAAACATTTCCTTTCTGATTGTGGTGTGCTGTGTGCTTTAAAAATACTATTGGGATGAATAGTGTGCTTGGATTTCGACTATTATATTTTCACAACCAAAAATATACTCATGGCCATACCAAATAAATGACAAGTTACGCGGTGCATCAGTTGAGATTGACTTGTAAAAATGTTATTAGAAAGAACAAAAAGACAATGTTAGCCTAGTACTCATTATTGTATCTGCTTAATCCTTCCTAGGTCATGTCATCCTGTCAACTGCTGAGGCACTAGCTAGTCCTTGGTAGATACGTTGGACTGTTGCACATATACTGGTTTTGGAGAGACCTGCAGTGCAAGTTGCCTGACCATTGGTGCATTAGTTGTGATTCATTAAGCACTACTCTTCCTTTAAGTCATTCAGTGATGCCAAAGTATCTGAGTTTTATCAAAGGTGGTATACGTGTCAAAGCTTAGAACTCGACTTTAGGTTATCAGCTTTTCCTTTTCTGTGGAAACGTTTCATACATTAAGCATGCTTCCAACTAGTAGGCAGCAAAATGTGTGGCTGAAGATTACCATTTGGGCTCCTACTATATTTAGAGAAACAGTTGTCATCTATATATAGTACTGACTTTATTTATTCACAATAGGTGGATTCCTTACCTTCCATTGAAGCAGTCATATTTTTGTTTTTTCATGCTTCACACATATTTTCATATTCATTTTGTGCTTCGAATGTTGGGTCTTCTCTACATGGTATGTATTTAGGCAAGTGTCTGTACTCATTGCTGTCTTGCCCTTCTTCCTTGCTAGGTTTTGGATGTCTACCACATTTAAAGTAAAATGCGGTTTTGACAAACCAAATTACTGTACATAAGGATGCTAGTTTTACTATTATTGTTTGTGGTCATGAAATGTGTATTGCCTATCCCTACAGGATTGTTAAACATTTTACATTTGATGTGAAGTATGTATGTGTTGTAATCAAATATATTTGCAAAAAGATTCTAAGAAGGATGTGCTTACACACATCACTTTTATTAATGAATTAACTTATTCATAATCAAAACACAATTTTTGAAAATAGCTAAGACCCAATAGGATTCTGAGAAAATAAGGTTATTTGGATGCTGGATGAGAAAATTACCATTGACCAACAGTTCTCAAGAGTCCTTTTCAGACAACAGTCCATTAGCAGATGGAAACTGCGTGGTCATCAGGAGGACAAGAAGACTAGTACAGATTCTCACATTAATACATCATTTGTTGCCTCTCTTGGTGGTAGTTTCTCTGCTGTTGCCCAGAACTGTACCAGATGAATGACCCCTGCTAGTGGTTACTAAAGAAATGTTTCTGGGACTGTTCTGGCAGCGAATGGTACTTGACCATGGAAAGCAGCTGCTAAATCAGACATTGCTGCAGTCAGTGTTCTGAAGCCATCCCACACCACCCCAACATTTAGAGACTGGAAACTCCAGTATATCATTCTGTTCCCTCAAAAGTTCAATAATCTGGCCCAGCTCATTTTACTAGTATGTAAGTGCACCCATCACATCTCTACTCATGATGTTCATATTGATGACCATACCCTGAGACTCCCTCCCTGCAGCAGGTCCTCCCCAGCCCTTTCCAAACTGCCCTGTGACATTTACTGGGTGGCCCCATGGGTGTAGTGTGTTCTGACTGCACAGTAGGTGGTATGTCTGTGGTTGTCACAAAAGCCAGGACAGGTGTGGTCACAGTTATTTGGGGAATAGGGCTACTGGGGTCTTGTACGGGTGCAGATATTGCTAATGGGGACATGACTGTAATTGATTTTCTTGATCTGGTGTAGGCAGAGAGACAGACAGGCCTAGGGTGATGGTTTCCCAAACTTGATGGATCAGGCTGGTCTTCAATATCTTCCTCTTCAGGCAGGAGTGCAGTTCCTACCGAAGCCCTGGGATGTTGTATCTTTAGGTAAAGTGGACAATGCAGTCGAGGCAGATGACTGTGATCTTACTTTATCACCTTTAAGAATTTTATAACAAAAATGATTGTGACTTTTTGGAAATTATGGTTGTTACTATATTAAGTGCAATAGTATGCTATTAAAAATGTACACCTTTATTGATGTTTATAAGGTGCCTAATTTTAAGTTGAAGTCATATATCTATGATATATTGAGTGGCCTCTAGATACAGAGTGAAGTGAAGGCATTTGGAGTCAACAGGACAGGCCTGACTTGGTGGACCTCAGCTATAGAGACCAGGGTTGTTTGGCTTTCCTGTCCCAAGATCCATCCTTCTATGCCTTACCAAAAGTGTGCAACGTACAACCCCTCAAGCACTTGACCATCATTGTTAATAATGATTAATCATAGACTTCTCAGGAAATTGAATATGGTAACTGAGCAAACTCAGATCGCAACATACTTGCTAAATTACATTAAAACAATTGAGCATCAAAATGCTTCAGAGTCAGTAAAAAAGAACTTTCTGTGAATTAAACAATACATACAATTTGCACACAATTTCAGACAGACAATATGCAGATGTGAGGCTGCAACATCTAGGGCTGCTGATTCCCTGCTACTCAACCCATTCCCTTTTGTAGTGTTGGGTCTATTATCAAGATACACAATGCAGGTGCTACTCTACCCCTCATTTGTTACAGTTGGCTATAGGTTTTTTTTTTACAGGATTTCAAACTATCTCTGACTATCAGCAAGGAAAGGTGTTCCTTCCACTATAAATCTGTTGTTACCTGAGATATGGTGTGCCATAGTTGAATGAGACAGCTATACCACTTTGGTCAGCAGATACAAGCCACTTAACTGTGCTCTTGTGTGACTTATAAATACATTGCTCTATTTCCACTTCAATGTAGATGGATGGTAGAAAAGGGGTTCCTGGTTGGCTGAGGTATGTACCCAGGCCAGGCAGGAACCACCACTCTAGTCAAGGTAAGCTACATACATACTAAAAGATAACCTGTGCTCACCACTGTTACCTTGGCACAGAGCAGTCAGATTTATCTAAAGAGGCAATGTGTAAAGTATTTGTGCAACACACAGTAACACAATGAATACACCACAAAAAGACTCCACAAGGGTTTTTCAAAAATAGGTTACTATTTTATAAACAAAACAAGACCAAAACAACAAAAATCCAATGTATAAGAAGTTGAGAGATTGAATTTTAAAGGTATAAATGCAGTAAAGCGCTTAGAAGCAAGTAGCGTGAAAAAGGTTACTTTAGTTGGTGCTGGACCAGGGCAAAGTCAAAGTTTGGGCCGCCCAAGATTGAGCACCGGCTGGCTACAGGATCCACTCAGGCCAGGTGAACAAAGTACCTCTCCAGGTCGCAAACAAGCAGATGCGTCGATGTCGGGTCCCACAGGCGCAGAATGCGTCGATCTTCTCCACGCAAAAAAGGCGATGCGTCAGTTCTATAGACGGGTGCTGGAGTTGAGAAGCGTTGAGCGATGCGCCGGATTCTGCCAAACAGTCGAGGGGGTGCATCGATCTAACCAAGCTGCAGCAGCTGCGATAAGCTGTCCAATGCATTGATCTCTGGAGGCAAAGTGCTGGTTCTGATGCGATGCGCCGGTTTTACTTCCACAACCGGGTCGATGCGTCGGTTCTGCTACATGCAGACAGGAGATGCATCAAAATCTGTGTGGCAAGTATCTGGGCCACTTCCAGTGGACCAAGCACAGTAGCAAGGGTAGAAAGTTTGATATCCCTGATTCTCAAACAACAGGAGGCAAGCCAACAAGCACTTGGAGTGAAGGGAGAACCCAGCTCTCCTTCAGACCCAGTACTTATACCCAAAAGTGCCATGGATGTGGGGGATGGCTTCAAAGCAGCTCTCTGACTTGCACAAGTATCCCTTTCAACCCAGTCCTGTCTGCCAGGCTTTCTGTGGGGGGTAATCAATTATTTGTGCGGGTACAGGACACAGCCTATTCAATTGAAGTGTTAGCCCCTCCCTTCCATCCTGCCCAGGAAATGCCATCAGAATGTAGATATATGTAGATGGGTACTCAGACACCCCATCATGTGTTGTGGCTGTCTAGAGGGAATGCACAAAGTGTAGCAAGTATTGGAGACAGGTTGCAAAGCACACATAGTTACATGAACAGAGACATGTCCACTTTATAAAAGTGCCATTTCTAAAATAGTAATGGCAAATTTAATTTTACCGGTATGGAGGATTTTAGATTACCATTCCAAACATATGAAACATGAAAAGTTACTTTTCTCTGATCAGGAATTACAGTTTAAAAGTGTATTAATGAATTCCTAGTGCTAACCTATGAGAGGAGTAGGCTTCACAGTAGTGAAAAACAAAATAGGCTGTTTGTCACTACCAGGACATGCAAACATCACAGTACATTTCCTATCTTTCATTTACACAGCACCCTGCCCTTAGGACTACATAGGGGTGACTTATGTGTAATAAAAAGGGAGTTTCAAGCTTGGCAAGTAGTTTTAAATGCCAAGGCGAAGTGGCAGTAAACTGTACACACAAGCCCTTCAGTGGCAGTCCTGAGACAGGTTTGAAAGGCAACTTCTGTGGGTGGCACAATCAGTGCTGCAGGCCCACTAGTAGCATTTAATTTACAGGCCCTGGATATATGGTATACCACTTTACAAGGGACTTACAAGTAAAACAGGTGTAAACCAATTATATCTTGTTTAGAGGAGAGAGCACATGCAACTTAGCACTTGTCAGTAGTGGTAAAGTACCCAGACTCCTAAAGCCAACAAAAAGAAGGTCAGAAAAATGGGAAGAGGAAGGCAGAGAGGGCTTTTTTAACAATGGGGCAATAGGTTTGCATTGTTTTTTTAAACAATAAGTGATGAATCTTTATACTTTTCAAGCTCCAACCTAGTCAGCGTTATGGGTGAAGATAATGTTTGGAATAGTAGCATGGCACTTTACTGTCAAGATAGATCAACGTCACTGCGACATCACTTTTCCATTCCTTCACTTTGCTTTCACTTCTCATTAGAATCATATGAGTTAGTTCAAAAAGCTAAATAAAATAGTAAAAATAACCTCCCAGAATACAGTGATATGTTCCAATAAAACTCAAAACTGGAACAGATTTGTTCCAATAAAACCCCAAACTGGAAGAGATTTGTTCCAATGACATGGATTCATCGGAGGTGAGGTGAGTTCTGGTCTAGTGAGGTGAGGTCTGGTCTGGTGAGTTCTGGTCTGGTGAGGTCTGGTGAGGTCTGGTCTGGTGAGGTCTGGTCTGGTGAGGTCTGGTCTGGTGTGGTCGGGTCTGGTGAGGTCTTGTGAGGTCTGGTCTGGTGAGCTCTGGTGAGGTCTAGTCTGGTGAGGTCTGGTCTGGTGAGGTCTGGTCTGATGAGGTCCGGTGAGGTCTGGTGAGGTATGGTGAGATCTGTCCTGTCCTGTCCGTCTATCTATGATAGCACTGGGTGCACCTTAGAATGGAATGAATAACTTGGTAGTTGTTGCTCTTACATAAAGTAGAGTGCGATTTGTGGCCGAAATGTGATGTCATGCATGTTTGATTGATTTTCCAATGTGAGTTTGTTAAGGAGAATGGTCCGACAGAATGAGGAAATGGAAGATTGTGATTGCAGAGCAAATGTAGTGAATTGTGACAGACATCAGGTAGCATACTTGTGTGAATAGGTTGTCATTAGGACAAAGATTTGCATTAGAGAACAGGGTACCAGAGATCAGGGAGGATGAATTTGTTAATTGGAGAGACCTAGTGCTTGTACTTACTTGTCTCCACCCTGCCTGGAATTCCCACAATGACTTTAGTGTGGATTATGGACAACGTCTTATCTCCCTGGGGCATGAGGTTGAGGGCTCTGGGAAACTCATCACCAGTTGCAGGCCCTCTGTCTGTGCCCTGGAAGTGAGGGAATGGACTCTTCCTACAGGTAGTTCCACCGCTTGCAGATGTCCTCCTGTGAGCATTTGGTGTTTCTGGCTAGCTGGAACGCACCGAAGCCAGACAGAATCCACCATCCTAGATAGGATGAGAATGATGCACTCGTCAGATAGCCTGTGCTTACCCTCTGGTAGCTTGGCACAGAGCAGTCAGGCTTATCCTTGGGGTCAAAGTGTAAAGTATTGGCTCAGCACCACCCCCGCAACACAATTAGCCCACTACAAAACGACTGCACACCGTATGTATAAAACACTGGTCTTAGTATTACACATACATTGAAATCAAAATGTCATACAAAATGGATATATGATTCACAGTTATATGATATTGTCGAACACTCCCACTAGCAACAGAACGACATGAACATATATGTACCCTTCATAGGAATTCACTTACTCTGTTATCCCCTCAGCCTCGAAAGCGACATAAACCCAGGTGCATCCTTTCCCCCCCGAGTGATAGACTTGGCTTTTTCAGAGGGGTTACCCCCAGACGTTTTGCTTTTTGGCCTCCTGTTTTTGACCAATTTTTCATTGGTTTTAGAACTCTGGGCACTTTACCACTGCTAATCATTTCTTAAGTGCATATGCTCTCCATGTAAATTGTGTATGGATTGGTGTTTCCATGATTGGCTTCTTTGATTTACTACTAAGTCCCTCGTACAGGTCACTGTGTGTACTCATGGTCTGTAAATCAAATTCTACTAGTGGGCCTGCAGCACTGATTGTGCCACCCACACAAGTAGCCTTTCAAAGGTGTCTCAGACTTGCCACTGCAGTGTTGGTGTGCAGTTTTTACTGCCATGTCGACCTGGCAAGTGCACCCACTTGCCAGGCCGAAACCTTCCCTTTTCTTACATGTAAGGCACCCCTAAGGCAGGCCCAAGGTACCCCCATTGGCAGGGCACAGTGTATGTGAAAGGTAGGACATGGACTGGTGTGTGTTACATGTCCTGATAGTGAAATACTGTGTATTTCATTTTTCACTATTGCAAAGCTATCGGTCTCATACGTTAACATGGGAGTTGCCTTGTAACACCTTACAAGCACAACTTTCCATTGGGACAAGATGGAGAAATGGAGTTTAGGCTTCCTGCACTCATAATTTAACAATCCGTCATTTAGTAAAGATGATTTTTATATTATGTGATTGAAAATGCCACGTTTAGAAAGTGGGCATTTTCTTGCTTAACCATCCTGTGTGCCTCTGCCTTTTGTGAATTCCCTGTCTGAGTTTAGAGTGACAGGACCAGGGGTTGTGCATTCACACTAGACAGACACCAGGGGGGGAGTTGAGGTGTGTCCTGACTTTCCTGGGTGACTCATAGCCAGGCTGAATAGACCTGATTGCATTTAGAGTAGTGGGAGCAGTAGCAGCCGGTGGTGGGAGTGCTGCCGGACGGTGACGCAGGGTGGGGGAGGGGCAGGGTGGGGGGTAGTAAACTACGGATTTCGGCCGCACTGAGGTAAGTAAACAAAAAAATAAATAAAACGAATTTCGTTGAGCGTGCTGCATCGCATTTGGCGGAAATGGATGTGACGTGAAGGGAAAAGGAGGGGCCTCTAGTTCCTTTCAGCTGATCATGTGGGATCCAACCGCTGCAACAAAACGTGGTTGATCATGTCATGCGACAAATGCTGTTATATTGCCGTTTAATCCAGGAAGATAGTGCATGTGATGTTCCATTCCCTCTCTACATTATAACCATGATCTGCACAATCTCCATTAAAAATCCATTGTTTCTGCACAACATGCAAAACAAGAAAGGAGGGATACAGAGGCCAGTCATATTACAGCTGGCAGTCAATGCCATGATGAACCTCAATTAGGGTTAGTCAGGAAAGTTATGGAGAAATTCCGCTGTCTTATCCTATCCCAGGGCTTTACCGTAATCACAGTTTTTCCCTGTCCTAGCTTTGTGAACCTTTTATTGATAACCGTATTTGAGGGTGAGGATTTTGCAGAAGCCCAAATATGGCACAGTCATACACTGTACTGTCTGCGTCAGCATTTTCGTACAATGTAACTTATTCAAGAGTGACTCGCATATTTTATAAAAGCGAACAACCTGATATGACCGCACAGCAGAGCAGGTAACCAGAAAACAAACATACCCAATGTTCTACAAAGTCACTGAGGATTTTATGTTGCTTTTTTATCAATCCAGTAATTATTTGAAGATGCGCTCATTACTTTCCATGTGATTCATGATAGTGTTATCAGTGGAATTTTCCAAATTACAGCGTGACAGTTCAAAGTACCTGTAATAAATGAAGCGCGTGCATTGTAGAAGAAAATAATGTAAGTGTTTCTCAATTTTGGTAAGTCTTATTAGTGGTCTACTTTTGTAATAATAGGTGTATTTCGGTTTTTTTCTCCTTACCCTTCTGGAACTGCTCTCTTGCTGTCTCAATAGTGGTGATTATGCCCTGCCAGTAAACCGAGCACTTAGTTTTTCGTCCCATTCAATGTTTGATTTGGGTCACGTGGTATGGAGAGTTAGTCTTGCTGAGCCGCACCAACACGTTCTGGGCCGCAATTTATTTATTTATTTATTTATAGGGTTTTATATAGCGCGAACGTGACCCACGAGGGTAACAGAGCGCTTTACAGTATATAGTTATAAAGACATACGAAATGAGGTAGTATACACGCATTTGATATTCATCATTACTTACAAAAGAGGTAAATAGTATAAGATAACATAGGTGACCAGTAGACAACATATGATAATCCCAGAGGGCAGCAGAACATTATATTATATAGTTATTGAGCCTTAGGTCAGTATTGAGGAAATAAACAAACATATAATGTTCTCTTTCAATCCACAAGAGTTAGCCAGTGATATGCGGATCGTATCGGTGACTCGATGTCAATACGCCTTTTTGCGCTGCTAGGTTTGGAATTCATAAAACAGTACAATGTCCAATATACGTTGCAATTTCTGTGTCAAGGTGCAACTGTTTTTAAAAATTAAATATAAAAAACTCTTGAAAATAACTAATGGTATGGCGAAATGGAAATGTTTTAAGAGTTCATGCAAAAACAAACTTTCACACAAAATGGCACCTTGAATACATTTTTGTGGAATCAAATATGAAGCATAGGCTATTTATGCACATCATTTCATGAAATGCAAATAGGACAGTAAAAAGCTACCCATGCCATTCAGTGTTGAGGCAAGCACTTGTGCACAAATCGGCCAAGAAGTCTAAATCCGCATTCTCAAAAGAAGTTTGCAACAGTGCAACATGTGAATTTACAAAAATATTAACGATGAGCAGGATGCATGGTAGAATTAGGTTTTTGGATAATGGGTTGAGAACCCTTCTCAATGCAGAAACCACAATCCTTGTCAGGGTGAACCACAAAAGTAATGTAATTATCCTGTGCTTAATTAACTCTCTAGTAGATTGGCACAAAAGCAGTCAGGCTTAACTTGGAGTAATATCTAAAGTATTTATGCAGCGCTTGAACAATAATACAGTGAAAACATAACACAAGAAAAATCCCACCTCGGTTTAGAAAAATAGAGCAAAATTTTATAGATTATTTGACACTAAAATGGCCAAATATCTAATCAGTAGAACCAGAGTTTTGAATTTTTAATGTTTTTAGAGAAAACTAGCACTGAAAACATCAAAGCGCCAACCACAGACATCTAACCGCAGAAGACCGGGGCAAAGTCGAAAGTTGTTGCCAACTGCGACGAAGTACAGTTCAGGTACACGAGGTTGCCATTTTTGGAATTTGAAAATTTTCAGCGTGACAAAGCTGCAGGCTGTAGCCGACGAGGGCTCCATAAGGCCAGATACCCCTTGTTGGAAATAGCCCTTTTTAGGGTGCTTTCCCTCGACTTTTTGCTTTTGTCCCTTCTGGTTTTCAGCTGATCTACGTGCTAGCCTTAGGACTTTGAGTGCTTTGATGCTGTATTCAGTGCCAAAGCGCTGTGCTTGTCATATACATATTGGTTTATACATGATTGGTGATTTGAGTTAGCTTTACGTCACTTCCAGTGGTATGACATATACCTAGGGCATGTAACTCAAATGCTAGTCCATGGGCCTGAAGCACTGGTTGTGCCACCCACGTAGGTAGCTCTTCAAAGGTACCACAGATTGGCCATGGCGGGGCATGTGTGTGGAGGTTAATGTTACTCAGCTTAGCATTTCAAAGCTACTTGCCAAAGTTCTGCATGCCTCTCGCTACATCTGAGTACTCCCTGGAGGCAGAGTAGGGCATGTGCATGTGTGCGCTACATGCCCTAATATTGAATAATACCGGATGGTGTGTTCAGTACTGTGAGGCCTGCTTCTTGCATTGATTAACATGGGAGATCTGTGGAAAGGCTATTGAGCTGTATTTCCTATGTGCAGAAAAGTAGCAGTATGGTGTTTAGTATCAATGGATTAGTAATGGCAAATCCTCTCTGGTAGTGAGAGTGGATTTTACATGACTAATGTGGAAATACCATTTTGGGAAAGTGGGCAGTTCTATGCCTCTATGTGCCTGTCAGCCTGTCTCCAATCTACATCTGGGTGTTTGGGGGACAGCTACATATGTGCATTCTTGATAGACAGCCATAAACTAGGGGCACTCAAGGGAAACTGCAGACCTCTGATCTGAGGGGTCTTCCTGGGACAGATAAGAGGGGGTGGAATTCGCACCTCCATTCCAAGGGGCAGGGTCCTGGCCCCACTAAAAATATTGATCAAACCTCCCAGGATAGGATGGCAGGCAGGACTAAGTTTAGAGGAGGCCTGTTCATTTCAAATGTGGCCTTTTGAACTGATCTCATCTTCAAAGGCCATTGTAGGTATAATTACTGGGGCTCTGTCCTCAGCAGTTTAGAGGATCTTTTGGGATTGGAACCATTCCACGCTGGTTTGATGCTGGGACATCGACAAGAGAAACCATTGGGGCAGGAGGGACTGCAACGGGATTATCCACAGACTTGTGGTGGCCGAGGGCTTGTTGTTCCCCAGGAAGAGGGCTATCACTTGATGGATTTTTGTCTGGATGTTGCTGGCCTGCAGTCATTCGTCTTCTATCATGGCCCGGGCCCCTAAATACTCTCCAAGGGCAAGTTGACTGGCTTTTGTCCATGAGATCCCAGGGACAGAAAGGATCTTCCCATTTCCACAAGATCATAAGAACCGCGCAGGGTGCATCTGAAACGGGTGGAAGTTATTGTTGGTTGAGACAAGGACAGTCCTGACGTATGCAGTAATCACACTGTGCAGAGGAGTGTACTCATAAAGATCAGTGTCCCACCTGGGGTGCAGTAATGTGAGGAGCTCGAGGAGTGCTGGGGTCGTCGAGCTTGCAACTGGAAATCTGTGCTAGCTCGCACTTCGTTGCGTGTGGTGTCAGAGAAGTGTTGGGGGACATATGCCTAGTACGTGGTACCCGAGCCGGAAGCCTCGGCTGTCTGCGACCTCCAGAGCATGACAGTACCTGACATCGTGGCCTCAGTCCGAGGTCACCGGCTTCCACTCCCTGGACCCACAACACAAGATACTCTGTTGTTGACAACATCATGACTGGACCAGAGTGGCATTGTTGTGCCTTGTGTGCACTCACGGTTGGCTGCCTAGAGCAGCTGGGGCTCGCACCTCCGTCTGGGGGAGAAACATTTTTCTAACTTGGAAGCGCTCCAGCTTCTAGTGTCGTAATCTTTTTCCTACAGGGGGATAGTGATCGCGCACTCGTGAAGATGCCACTGGGCACCTTGACAGCCTAATCTGGATGGACCAAACCAATTAACTGCTTCTTTCCGCTTTAGGTGGTCCCGACGACCTAATCAAAGTGTCTCCAGCGGGTGCAATGTGTATCATTGGCTGGTGTAGCTGGAGTGGCTGTGGGGCTGGATCATGAGGCATAGTCAAAACCTGTGATTTCTTGACCATTGCAAGCTGTACGGGGTATGCAATATTTGGGAATGTCGTGTTTGATGATAATGTGATAGCGGGAAAGTGGAATACCTCTGAATAAGCCTGCATATAGGTTCTGTCATTTTTATGTGGGAGGAATAGCTTGGATTGTCAATACCTCGAGAAATTCAAGGCTGAGGTGATACTGGAGCAGGTGAATTTCTATGACGGATACATATATGTTCATGCCGTTTTGCAGCTAAAGGGAGAGTTTGACAATCGCATATAACAGTAAATCATATATCCAATGTGTATGTTGTTTTGATTTCAATGTGTGTGTAATACAAAGACCAGTATTTTATACATATGGAGGCCGATTCACAAAAGGTAATCTGAGACAAAAGTCTAACTTTAAGACTTTTGGTATTCACAGAGGTAATTTACTAGTCATATCTTTACGTTTGCACTCATTCCAGAATCTCTGCACTCAGGGCAGAATCTCCGCACTCGGGCCTGAATCTCCGCACTCCGGGAGGAATCTCCGCATCTGGGACAGAATCTCCGCAGTGGGACGGAATCTCCGTCTCAAGCCAGATGAAGTGTAATCACATACACCTGCAGTCAATTGACACCACCTTAAAAACCTGCACTACAAACCAAATAAAAGCAGCACACAAACAAGACCCAGGTTTGGCCACACAGAGTTCCTGCATGCCTCATCTGCACCTTGCCTCAAGAAATGCTACCCCAGAGGAGAAAGAAAATCTATACTGAGGAGGAGACCACCATGATCCTGGAGTTCATTGTTAGGAACCACAAAAGGCTTCATGGTTTCCACTTTACAGCACCAGTGACACACAGAAGGGAGCCCTATGGCAGCATTTAGCTACTGTTGTCACAGCATTAGGGGAGGATATCCGTACTGTAACTGACATAAAGAAGAAGTGGCAGGACAAGAAGAGGCGTTGCTTGCAGTACGTGATGGACGCGGAGCTTTAAGCTAGTTTTCATCGAAAATATAGGTATACCTATTGAAGGCATGCTTGGCTAAGTTGTGGGAATATTGTTCCTTGTTGCGGCTCGGAACGCACTATACTTCGTAGAGGCAATCCTACACACATAAGAATCTATAATATTTATATATATCCTCCCTGAGGGCCAACATCAGATTGGATCAGAATTTCTGAAGTTAACATATATCATATCAATAGAAAGTGTAGTGGATTGACATCTATCTGTGACACAGGCCCTGCTGGCCCAAGCTTCATTCATACCTGCAATTGTTCAAGAGTTGGGATTTATCCCAAAGGATGCTAGTACCCCCCTGTATTGCCTGAGTGACACTTTATTCAATTTGGGCAAGGTCCTGATGAAGGTGGTTCCCAGTTGTGTGTTACCCCACCGAAATGCGCATCGACCTCGTGTGTCCAGACCTCATTGTTTTGGTCATCTAATTTGTTTTTGGAAACGTTTTACATCTGTGTTTTCCCTATACCCAATTGTGTACATGTGTCTTGTATGATTGTGAACGACTGTGAGGAATGAATGAGTTCTGATATAAGAGTGATTCATTTTATTGGGGGTTAATATCTTGGTATTAATTTTTGTATAATAACCTGGCATAAAGTTTGGATAAATAAAATGGAAAAAAAAATGTCTTTGTAACTTTTAAAAAAAGATGTCATTAAATGCATTTATTATAAAGGAAAAAGTAAATTAGTATAATAAATAAAAAATTGAAAAATTGAGATGTGCATTTGTATGCTGTAATTGTGCAATTGTACATTTATTCAAACCCACACTAGATTCAATCACTGGTAAAGAAATATACGTCATAGGGGAGTATTTCTGTCTTAGTTGTTCATATATTCATTCCCCTCTTACTCCCTGACCTCATACGCCTCTTAGAGGGGGTCCCTTACTCTATTATAGGGTGAAGGAGAAGTACACCAGGATTGAGGTGTCCAGAGTTCTTGCTGGTGTACAATCTGGACCTTGCCTCCTTCTCACCCCATTAGAGGAGGATGTCCTCAACACCATGCAACCCCACATGCTCCATGGGCTGCCTGTGAATGATGTCCGCAATGTGGTACCAGGTAAATGTGATGATAATAACATGGATATGAAATGTCTGTCTGCTTGGCACCACAATTGTCACAATGGAAGTTGTCCCAAGTATGTGTAAAAAGCATGGTGAGTCCAAGCCTCATGTGTCTCCTTTTGTACATTACACTACAAGTCCCAGAAACCTTTGTGATGGAAGTGGCAAATCCCATTTTCTCTATCACAAACAGGGGACCAGCCCTGCTGGTGTATACCTAACACTGGTAAATAGCACTAGACAAAGTGCCCCTTCCACTTAGCATTACTGTTAGCATGTAAATACAGTGAAGAAATGTATGAATAGTTGCACAAGTAAATTTTTGTTTGCTGACTTTTCTCTGTTCTCCTTTACTGACACATGCAGCCAGAGTACAGTCATCCACTGTAGCAGAGGTACCAGCATCTGCTGGGAGGCAACAACATCAGCCACAGCAATCCATACCACCATCACCACCACAAAAGTGGTCAAGAGAGGGTCCAAAAGACTACATTGTTAGCAGACAACTCACGGACATATTACAGTTATTCCATCAACAATGCCGGACCTGTGAACTGAACTCTGAAATCTAGTGCATCACATGTGGCAACTGGAATGATAACTGGCAAACACACATATCTTTGTAGGCCCAATGATGTCGTCCAGGAATACAGTCCACACAGTGACATCTGCTACAAGGTTGGCTATGACATCTGGTCAGTAACCACACACTGGGCAGATGTGGGACCCTTGTAAGTAAACACAAGAATGATGTACCTGAATGCTCATGCTCTTAAAATGTGGATTTAGTACCTGCAGTATGTTGTATATGTCTATCATTACTGTTGTCCCTCATCGCAATATGCCCACATATTACAGAATACCATATCACACCATGGTGGATAGTGAAAGGATGACTCTAAATGTATGGCAAGTGAGTACAGCATGTACATAATAGACTATATTGTGTCATCTCATGAAGTGGAGTAGCCACAACTGGATTGTAAGTCCTTGACATGAAAACTCTCAAGCGAAATCCAAGGGCCCAAAATTTATTTAAATTTGAGGATGATGGTCACACTGATGCCAGTTGTGTTGTGTTGTTTGGGGAGGGGTGTATGATCTGCAAAGGTGCATGTACGGGATATACACATGTGGTGGCTGAACTGCACAATGTAAATCCAGTGTAGATGCAACCGTCCAAACGTCTACACTTTACCACAATGTGTGATCCTAGTCAAATGTTGAATTCAGCTTGCCTCCTCTTCTACCGTGTTCTCAAATATAAGTGACAGGTTAAATATAGGAGTTCAGGATGCGTGCTGTACAAGACCTCATCTATCGATAGCTAAAATCTACCATGATGTTGTACATGTATAATGGGAATACAGGTCACACAAAGACTGCACAGAACAAATGTGTGATCTCCCTGTCCTAAATGGGCATTGTGACTTCATGGGAAGGGAAGCACAAATGTTCCCCAAAATGTACCTCGCTATTAGACATCTCACATATTAGCTCTCCAATGCAGTGATATGGTCTGATGTGCAAAGGAGAAACTGGTCTGCATGTTGAGGTACACTCCTTTAGATTTGTCAACAGACAACATCATACTCATGATGCATGATGGGCCTAACAATGAAGGTGTATCCAAAGGTAGGTGGAGGTGTTCACCATAATTACCCTCTTTCTTTAAATATCAGTTACCTTCTAATACACGTTTGTCTGTTAACATGATATCTGGTTGATATCAGTGCTGTGTGGAGGTAAGAGGTGGCAACTACTGCTGGTGACCTGGGGCCCGCAAGTAAAGGTCAGAAAGAAAACATGCGGCACACTGGCCAGAAATAGCATATCATTTCTCTATGACAATGACATATACATGTTAACTCATTGCTATCATCCTGTGTACTTGACAGGTATGTCTTATTACAGCTGCTGGCAGGATTTCAGCAGTGCTGCAGACAACACCATCCCGGGGTATGCGAGACATCCTGGCTGCAGCAGTCAAACCTACTCTCATCTGTCCGTCAGGTAGCGTACCGTAAAGTGTTTCCAATTATGAATTCCAAAATCATTCAGAAGATCGAAATCCTTGGGGAAGGACTTTAGCAGATTTATCCCCTTCTGCATAGCATCTGTAGTTGGTGTGTAAAAAGTTAAATACATACTCTTTCAGTTATGTGTGTGTCATGTGTGCCTGTTAGCATATTAGTCATGCAGATCATTCTCATGCTGGTGGATCGAGGACCACATCTTTAGCTACACCTACGAGGAGCCAGATTCAGTGGTTGCTATATGGGAGATCTCAAAGCAACACAGAGCTATGGCTGGAGCTAGTGAGTTTGCTTGTGCAGTGTACATCTCCATTCAAAACCTCAGTGCTATGGTGTGAGCTATTAAGTGTAGGTTTACCCAAACTAGGTCCCATGTACATCATCCGTTGATGAAAAGTACAGTAGAATCAACCCTTTTGTTGCACCGTATCATATACTAGGTCAATTACTTATCCTGTTGCAACCTCTGTCTTCCAGGTGATGAGGAAAATTAGGACAATGGACTTTCCACCAGCAGCAGACGATGGGCAAATGAAGGTGAGAACCCTCTACTCTTACAAGCAGTAATTTCAACTGCCAGTAATGCGCAAGAGGGGGGGAGGAGGTACCGACGAGGCGGATGAATTGGAGGACAATGGTGACTATCTGGCCCTTCATACAGAGGATGAGGAATCAGATGCCCTGACCATAATATTAGGTCCACTGGGCAAAATGTGTAGGGCCTCCCCCACTCTGCCCAGCAAAGCGTCTCATTATCCAAAGCTCAGATTGCCTGTTTTCAGCATAGCACTAACCAGCCACAGCTCTCACATACCCCAATACAGATATCACTCCCTCACAGCCCTCACATCCAGGACAGATGTGGTGGTTCCTTTACATACTCCTCTCAATACAGTGCATCCCAGGCATTCTCTCCACCATCTGAGGGACCTACCACCCCTGGTGCAATGCAGGTATTCCCTGGGCACCAATCTCATGTCCACAGACTACCACCATCCACCCCCCCACCCCTGCTGGTGGACATGAAGGTCATATCCACGGCTGTCCCATGCAGAGGGGGCTAGCAGATGGATGTTGTGGCCAGTGGGAGGAGGAGTTCCTCTAACAGCAGGCTAATGTGAGGCAGGAAAGTAGGGCCATAGGGGCTACTTTGTCTCACATGTCAGAGGCACTGCAGGACATGCACCAAATCCCTCAGGTGGTGGACAGACTGACCCAGGTGTTGGACAGGATGGATAAATCTTGGCAAGACATGTCCAAGAACATAAATGACATCATATCCATCCACAGGGAGAGTGCAAGACACCATGCCCTGGCCATGAAGATGATGGAGGGCATGGAGAAACTGATCCAAAGTTTCCCTTCAAGGCCAACGCAGGGAGAGGCTCGCTGCAAGATTTCACAGCCCATCACCCTTGCACCAGCCCCCCACTGCACTTCCACCATCACCCCCTGTCCAGGCACTCCCCGCCCTGTACAGACTCCTTCAGCCCCTGTCCAGGCACTCCCCCCAACTGTACAAACATTATCTGCCCCTGTCCAGGCACTCTCCCCATCTGTACAGCCACCTTCAGCCCCTGTCCAGCAACTTCCCCCACATGTACAGGTAGATTCACCACACCAATCTGCACCTCGGCAACAACACAGCAAACTCACTTACTCACAGCGATCATAACCACCAAATTTGCAAAGTCGCAAGCACGATCCCTCATGAGCACAAGAATTTTTTTTATTTACAATATGTGTAAATAAAAGATAAATGTCCTCACAAGTCAGGAATAAGTTGCATATAATGTACTGTCAATTGCTTACCCTTGTGGTGGCCTAGAGATGTCAGGATGAATGTGTGAGTGACACATGTAAAAGTGTAACACCATCAGTGCAACAAGCTATTATGTGCAGAGCAAATAACTAGTCCCAATGTATATGTCCATACTTTGAACACAAAATTTACAATGAAGTAAACAAGATATAGTTTGATTAAAAATTTAAGTTTATGTATAATGAAATGGATGGAAACAAAATACGCAGAAAACAGTCCGTTTGGAAGGAAGAAAGGAAAGCAAATAATGTTCTTTTCACAGAATGGACAAAGGGGACTTGGAGGGGTTGGACAACATAAATAAAACACGTAAGGGAGCATCAGGGGAACCGGTCTATATACAAGGGGCAAAGTAAATGTCCAAAAGAAAGTCATAGTCAAGCAAGTCAACTGTCCTTCTGGTCATCCTCAGTTTCAACAATGTTCAGAATCTCTGGATCAGATGCAGGCTCTTGGTTGGCTGGTGCAGGAACAGACACCACATGGGGTTGGGACATGTAAGGGGTACGGGGAAAACAGTGTGAGGCAACATACAGGGTGAAACATTGAGAGTGGATTTGGTAGGGATGTTAGGCAAGGGCAGACAACATGGCTGCACCCAATAGAGGCAGTGAGGGTGGTCATGGATCTTGCATGTTCCTCTCGGAACATACGCAGCTCATCACAGAGCTACTGTATGAGCCGAGAGGACATGTCTGCTGTCCCTCACATGCCCCCATCACTTCCTGGGATGCAGCCACAGGAATTACAATACAGGGAGGGGTTTGGGTTGGACATGAGGAGTGTGGTTTTTCTGGGTCAAACCCTTCATTGGGGTCTTTCTGGCAGCCTCTTGGAGGACGACTAGTGGCAGGAGATGCAGCTGGAGACCCCAATGAAATGGGGGCCTCTAGAGTCAGGGAGGGGCTGGTGGCAGGCCCAGGTTGTGGTATGACCTGCCCCAGGGACACCTCGCCAAATGAAAGTTGTTGATTGTCAAGGCGAGAGTCGATCTCCTCCCCCTCCCGGCCAGAGGTGTCCAGTTCTTCCCCCCCCCCCACAATGCCTCCACGCTTGAGGTGTGTTCTGGCTATATCCGGGTATGTGCATTTTCCCTGCCTTTAGATGCTGCCCCAACAATGTCCTGCTCTGCCTCTGGTACTGGTCTTGTTGTTCTTGGCCAGCTGGGCCCACTGGAATGGAAGACAAATCATTATGTAGTGGCTGTACCCGTCAGAACGGCACACATAACTACATGAAGCAAGTGCAGACTTTGTTCTCCTCTGATCACAAAGAAAAGCGACTTAGAGCCTAAAGTACTTGTATGCTCACTGTGAGGTCCTGATTTGATTCACACATTGACATGCACTTGAATTTTGATGACACACACTTCTGTACTGACAAACCCTCAAATCTGCATTCTTGTAATCTGTGTCTTCTGTCATTGCAAACACAATAAGATGATAGGCAGAGTGATGAAACATTTCAGACACTCACCCCCAGTCACAGATCTGGGTTTAATCCATCATCCTTGTTCCGCTCACTAAGTCACCCCAGTTTGGACCCAGCCATATCAAATCAGTGTTGACCCTGTTCCTCATGGGAGCAGTCCAGCCCGAACTGCCAGGCCAGGTCCTCCCTGGACCGGGAACAAGCATCCTGGGACCAGAGTCAGGGTTTCACTCATCAGCCAGGCAAGCTTGAATCCATTGGCAAAGCGTGCAAGGGACCCACGTCTAGGCATACCCTAGCCACGATGGATTAAACCCAGATCTGTGACTTGGGGTGAGTGGTTGAAAAGTTTCAGCACTCCATCCATCATCTTGTTGTGTTTTCTGTCACTGCTACATAGGCATCTTCCAATGTCAATCTACAAAAGGAGATGGGAGGTAGTCCTGATGGTTTTTGGATAATCCTGTGATATGGAGTCTCAGCACTCTTACACTTACTAACAAATGTCATCTGCTGTGAAGCATTGCATGGCACAACACGAATGCACATTTGGGTGTACATTGCCAAATAAGGGCTTGGATATTTGCTTTGCTAAGAGGTGAGTCTAATAATTTGATATTCCCTCGGAACAGCAGACTTTCTAGTGCCACAATTTGCCTTCAAAGACTGCTCAGTTGGTGCTGTACGCTGGTGAACAGTTGTGGCTAGTTGTATCAGCTACCTTGACTGGACACATGCCAAACAAGCCACTATTGGGAAAGCATGTGTATGTGGACCCCCTAAGAGAAGTTGGTATCACTTTAGAGTGAGAGAAGGGTCTCAAAATCTATCTTTACTCCATGGCACATGATGTTCTGTCTTAATCAGAAACCAATCTCACAAAAGGCCATGCACGTTACAGCATCCAACACACAAAGGCCTCTCATCCACACACTGGATAGTGTTTGACCCATTCCTCACCTAATGAACACATCAGTTATAAGGCCCTTGATTCACTAGTAATGATGATGCTGGTGCACTTTTACATACAAATGCAGGTGTGTGGCTCTTTTCCCTCCAGTGGCTTCCAAAAACTACAGGTCCCATAATGCACTCTGCTCCGTGCATTCTATGTGCTGCAATGAACCTTTCGCCTTAAAATGACTGCTGCATTTGCACATACTAGGTAAATGGAGAACTGAGACACACATCAAAGGCATGCAAGTCACAGCATCCAACACCCAAAGGCCTCTCATCTACACACTTGACAGTGTTTGTACCATTCCTCACCTAATGCACACATCAGTTATAAGGACCTTGGTCATTAGTAATGGTGTGCCAGTGCAATTTTACATACAAATGCCCGTGTGTGGCTGAGTCTTTTCCCCCTGTGGCTTCCAAAAACTACAGGTCCCAGAATGCACTCTGCTCAGTGCATTCTATCAGTGGCGGCTAGTAGGGAATGGGGGTGGCGAGGTGGACAATGACGGGGGGGTTGAAAATATAAAAAATAAAACGCACTTACCTTTTCCGCAGGCTCCATCTCTCCTCTGCTTCTCTGCTCTTCCTGACTCCAGTCCGGAAGAAGCTGCAGGAAGCACCTGGGCACACAGGCTCCCCTGAGCCAATCACAACACTGCAATGCAGCATTGTGATTGGCCTGAGTGCCGTGGATCGGCACTCAGATCAGGACAGGGAGCCTGTGCACATTCCCTACCTGGCAACCCATTACAAACTGATGGGGAATATGCAAAGTGCGCCTGACTGCTGGGCCGGCCAAAACAGCCGACCAAGCAGTCATGCACACTTAGTGTGCATAGTCCACTCCTACTCCCTGAGCCACCAGACCCGCCCCACCCTAACCCAGCCCCGCAGTAACCAAAAATAAAATTATAATAACGTTCAGTTATTATCACTTTATTTTTCCCTCTTTCACTGCTCTAAGAACAGTGGGGCAACGCCTCTCTGCCTTAGCGGGGGAGCCGCCACTGCATTCTAGGTGCTACAGTGAGTCTTTGGCCTTATAATGACTGCTGCATTTGCACAGATTAGGTAAATGGAGACATGGGACACCTGATGGTAGAGCTCTGTCATCCCTCACATCATACTTTCAGACACATATTGTAGTTAATAATCTTACCAGCTCTCTGCTGCTCATCCTCCTCCAGCTGAGCATGAAGGGTCGGCCAGGCTGCCCTCAGGACCCTCCGGTACTGTGGTGAGAGGTGGGGCTAGTGCACATGGTGCTGGGAGGACTGGCCCAAGATTTCCTGGGCCTTCAACCTGGCCCAGCGTTTTAGGTCCTCCCAGCGCTTACGGTGCCCTGCTCCACTGGTCATGGCACTGCAGCGCTCCACAATGGTGGTCCAGATTCTGGCACACGCTACATTACTCAGCTGGTACTCGGCCCACCCATACAGCTGAGGGTACTTTTCTAGCACCCCCTCTGCTATCAGGTCCAATTCCCTTTCAGTGAATGGGGGTGCTTTCTCCTCTAGTCCCTCAGCCATGTTGGGGCAGTTTGGTAGTACAGAGCAGCAGGATGGCAGAGTATCTGATCTGGTTCAGAGGATGACTCAGAATGAACGAACATTTCTGCCAGCAACTTCCTGTGATGTATTTCCTGTCTACACTGCATCACACTGTTCATGTTATGTACCAATTTTAAACTGCGCCGTCTCACTGTTTTCTTCAATCATGTGTCTCACTTTGCGCTGTTCACATTGCCACAAGCACTTTGTGTGCACTTATATTTTGGATTACACTCGCATATAATGAAATGTAATATTGGTGTCTGAAATTAATGCCTTTTCCAAAAATTCTAACACAGACCGCAATATGCAACTCTGGTGTTTTTCCCTTTCTTGCCTCCTCCTTGTAATTTATTTGACTTTCTAATAATTGTCTTTAAAGTATTACCTGGTGAGACATTGTTGTCTGTTACCACATTCACCTGGGTCTCAGCTGGGTTTATGGTATTTCTCCTGTTGTATTTTCTGTAAATTTCTAAGAGTGGCATATTTAGAGTTGTGACTTAAAATCTCACTTTACTTTTAAAGAGGATTCTAAATTGTAATTCTTTAGAAACCAAACATGACATTTCTACCTGTTCCCAAATAGACATTATCACTTATTAAATATTATAAGGTAACCCAATGTTATCTTATGGGAAAGGTAGACCTCACAGTAGTGAAAAACGAATTTGGGAGTTTTTCACTACCAAGACATGTGAACGTTTTTAAATACGATGCACCTTGCCCTATAGGCAGTTTAGAGCCTACCTTAGAGGTGACTTATATGGATTAGAAAAGGGAGTTTTAGGCCTGGCAAGAGTTTTCGTTTGCCTAGTGAAATTGGCAGTTTAAAACTGCACAAGGCTGTAATGGCAAGCCTGAGACATTATTTAAAAGGCTACTCAAGTGGTTGGCACTATAACTGCTGCAGACCCACTAGTAGCGTTTAATTTACAGGCCCTAGGTACACGTTGTACCGCTTCATTCAGGACTTATAAGTAAATTAATTGTACTAATCAGGTGTATGCTAATCTTACCACATTTTAAGGAGTGAGCACAAGCACTTTACCACTGGTCAGCAGTGGTAACGTGCACAGAGTCCTAAAGCCAACAAACACAAATTCCAGCAAACAGGAGGGGAGTAGGCAAAACGTTTGGGATAAGGCAACCCTAAGGCTGACAGGTCTAACGTGTGACTCCCAGCTGAAAATGATGGCTAACTACTCACCCCCATTGGGAGTTCTCATCACTAAGGCAGAAGAACCTGGATAGAACATCAGCATTGGAGTGGTCTGACCGAGGGGGTTGTTCCACTGTAAAATCCGTTCCCTGTAGAGAAGATGGTCCACCTCAACAGTATGGCATTATTCCCTCCTCGTCTGCATGTTCCATCTGAGGGGATTGTGGTCTGTCTGAACTCAGAATTGAGTCTCAGACAGGTATGGTCTCAGCTTCTTCAGTGACCAACAAAGCTTCTCTCTCAATAAGACCCCACCTCTGTTCCTACTTATGGAGGTTACAGGTTGGTCTAGGCCCTCCTCATTTAACTGCCATAGTACAGCCCCTAAGCCATGCTCTAAAGCATCTGCCTGCTCTATGAATTCTTTGTAGAAGTCAAAGGTCTTGAGGGTGTCAAAAGCTTTCTGGCAGGCCTCAGCCCAGATCACCTTCTTGGGCTGCTTCTTAGAAGTCAGCTCAATTAAGGGGTTAACATAGCCCTTAACAAACCTCTTATAGTATCCAGTGTGGCCCAGGAAGGCCCTAACTTCAGTCTGAGATTTGGGGGGTGTTCGGATTGAAATGTCCTCTGCATTGTAATATACATGCACCCTTGCCCTGAGTGCCTAATTGTACTGATGCCTGGATCCCTAAAGCTGATTTTTGCTTTTATAGGCAAACACAGATCATGTGTGTGTGCCATGACATAGGCCGGTCTCACAGATTGCAGTCTTGTTTGACCAAGAGAGGCACTCAAAGAGCTACCATCGTAGTGCTGAGAGGCTACTGCCTTAACCAGAAGTTAAGCAGCACAGTGGTGGCAGCCTACAGTTTAGTGATGAGTAGGAGTGAACAGGTCCTTTTTAACCTGTGTCCCTGGAGTGAGGACTACAGACTCAATTATGTTTTAAAGTTCCGCTGTTGTGTGCTTAATTTACTCTTAGCCCACATTGGTTTGGTATGTAGTGATGTGCCACACATGAGTGGTGTATCTGCGCTAGGTGTATGTGTGCCTGGGAAGGGTACAATACAGGGATAATGCAGTACTGAGCAGTGCGTGCATGGTGAGTGTATGTGCTGGATATATGTGTGCCTAGGAGTGGTACAATACATAGAGGATGTAGTTCTGTGAAATGCGTGCATGGTAAATACATGTTCTGGATGTATATGAGCATATGGGTTGTACACTACATGAAGAATGCAGTGCTGTGGAGTGCATGCACGATAAACGTATGAGCTGCATGTATGTGTGACTATGAGTGGTACAGTACATGAAGGATACAGTGTTGTGCAATGTGTGTAGGTTGTATACATACACTAGGTATAGTATGACCGGTCCCAGGACATTAGGAGTAAAAGGCTTCAACCACCACGGTTGTGCCCAGTAACCCCTGCTTGCCCCATGGCCCTCTCAATTTTAGCCTGGAGGGGCTACACCTTGTCCCCGCCCACCAGGTGTCGCATATACACCACAGATCCCTGCCCTAGTTGGCACTTTCTGGCCTTGATAGTCAGGCCTGCCTGTTGCAGAGTGTTAGACCTGGTACCATTGGCGTGGGTCTCCCTTCCCATTTTTTCGCTATGCCTCCCCTGTTGTTGACATGTTTTTGCTGGTTTAGATTCTTTGGGAACTTTGCCACTGCTAATCAGTGCCAAAGTGCAAGTGCTCCCTATGATAAATTGATGTATGGATTAGTGACTCCATGATTGGCTTATTTGATTTACTGTCAGACCCTAGTACAGTGCACCGCGTGTGCCCAGGGCCTGTAAATCAAATGCTGCTGGTGGGCTTGCAGCACTAGTTGCGCCACCCACTGGAGCAGCTTGGAAAGCATGTCTCAGGCCTGCCATTGCAGAGCCTGTGTGCAGTCTGGTACTGCCATGTCGACTTGGTAAGTGCACCCACTTGCCAGTCCCCAAACCTTCCCTTTTCTACATGTTAGTCACCCCTAAGGTAGGCCCTAGGGCTGGGTGCATTGTATGTGAAAGGTAGGACATGCCCTGATGTGTGTGGCATGTACTGATAGTGAATTGCAGCCAATTTCGTGTTTCACTATTGCAAGGCTACCTGCTCCCATAGGCCAGAGTGGGCAGTTTGATTATAACATCTTATAATCCTAACTGACCCAGGGAACATGGTAGAAAAACGAATTTAGTATGCCTGAACTCAGAATCATAAAATACATCTTTTAGTGAAGTTGGTTTTAACATTCTGTGGTTGAAAATACCACTTTTAGAAAGTAGGTATTTTTTTGCCTAACCATCCAGCCTGCCTCTGCTAGGTTGTGTATTGCTTGTCTGGTTTGTGAGTGACAGGAGGGCTTGGGCTCCAGCAGTCTGATTAGTCAGGGCTGGGCTGAATAGGACCTTGGCTGAATAGAGAGTAGGGGGCGGGGATTTCCTTTCACTCCCCTGAGCCCTCATAGAATAGAGAGTAGGGGGAGGAGATTTCCTTTCAGCTACCTGGGCCAGGTCTGCTTTCAGCAATGCTGTCTCCACCTCCTGCCAGGAAGCTGCACAGAACTGGTTTTGGTCAGGCACAGACACTCTCTGCCTTCAGAGACAAAGGATTTTTGAGTATAAATATTGGGGCCCAGACCCCAAGACTTTAGATCACTTCTGTGAATCAAGACGAACCTTTGCTGAGGAGAAGAACCAGGAAGCTGAAGGAGGAGACTACCCCTATGCTGCGTGTTGTTGGGGTTGGCCTGCAGTGGTTACTTTATTGCCAAAGAAAGGAGAAGAGGACTGAGTGTGCTTTCATCATCTTGAGGAAGATCTCCAAGGGCTTGAAGATTGAGCTTGCCTCCTGCCTGAAGTCTCAGAGATACAAGACTTCACCCCCAGCTCCCCTCCTGAATTCCCTTGCTGGGAATTGAAGTGCCTACTGCTGTTGGGACTTCTGAGAGACTGCATGTTGCTGGGAGCTGGAAGCGCGACTCAACATAGAGTAAGCGTGTCTCCGCTGCAGCAGTGTTGTCGCATCGTGGAGTAAGCGTGCCACCGCTTCCGCATCACCGAAGCGTCCCACATCACCGGAGAAGCGTGCCGCCGCCACCGAGGACGCCCGCGCATCACCGGAAAAGCGTGTCGCAGGGCCTGTCGCGGCTCAGAAGATCGCAGAGTTGCCGCACGGCCGTTGGGTGTGCACGCATCCCGTCTACGTTGTCGCACCGTAAGCAAGACGCCATTTTATCGCACCGGATCGTCATCGCATCGGAACGCCATCTCAACGCATTGTAACCGGGCCGCAGTAAGAAAGCGACGCATCCTCCTTTCTGCGTGTAAGGAATCGAAGCATCACCTTCCCTGCAACCCTTTTGTTTGTTTTGCATTACGCATCCAAAGGTACATTGAGAGTAAAGTGTTGCATTTATCACCTTTATAACTGAGCTATTTTCTACCATTTGACAGTCATATTTTCGTATTGTATTGTGGATTTTTGTCGTTTGGGTCTTGTGTTAAGTCTTTATAAAAATACTTATTTTTATACTACAATCTGTGTGGTGTCCATCTGTAGTGTTGTCACTGGGTTACTGTATGTGTTTACAAATGCTTTACACACTGCCTCTGAGATAAGCCTGCCTGCTCGTGCCAAGCTACCAAGGGGGTGAGCAGGGGTTATTTTAGTAGTGTATCCCCCTTACCCTGACTAGAAGCAAGGGTCCCTATTTGGACAAAGGTACCTACCTCTGCCAACTAGAGACCCCCAGTCCTAACATTTTTGGTAGATTGTTTTTCCTGGGATTTCTATTTTTGCCAAGAACTGCCAAGTGTAGTCACCATGAGCAAAGCAGCATCCATCGCATCTGTGGATTTAGATTTTGAGGAAGAAAAGCTTGAAACCTACACTTTGAAACAGCTGAAGTACTTCTGCAGGAAATTTAAAGTTGCTACCACAGGTCTCATCATGAAGGATGAGTACCAAAAGGCGCTGAGGGCCTGGGTGGAAGCAAGAAGTACCCGTGAGCAAGTGGAAGAGCATGGGGAGGTGGCTGAAGAGGCAGAGGGGCAGCTATATGGGCCATTGGGTCCAGGGGGGAGGAAAGCACCTTCCCCAGCAGGCAGCAGTGTTTCTTCCAAGCCTGTCCCCAGGAGAGCTGGAGGACAGGGAGAGAAGTAGGATGCATAAAATGGAGCTGACCAAGCTTAAGATGGGTGGGCAGTTAGAATTGGAAATTAAGAAATTGGCCCTAGAGGAAAAGAGGATGCAAATGGAGCATGAGAGAAGTTTGAGGGAGTTGGAGTTGAAAGCAAGGAGCTTAGAGATTACTCCCTCTGGTGGCAGCACACCGTCCATGCCTGTTGAAGCCAGGGTGTATATACCTAAAGATGTGGTGAAAGTTTTATAAGAATGATGATATTGGTCAGTGGTACAAGGCCTATGAGGTAGCTATGTCCTCCCACCGGGTCCCTGAGAAGGATTGGGGAGCGGGGTTGTGGGACGGTTCCTTAGTGAGGGGCGGGATACCTTGTTAGACTTGCCCTCTGAAGTCCACAATTTTTATAGCCATATGAAGGAAGCATTGATGTCTAGGTATGGGCTGACTCCTGAACTGTATAGGCAGAGGTTTAGAAATTGCAAAAAGTTGGAATCCAGTACTTGGGTGGAATATGTGACTTTTTTTTGCAGAGCATTGGATGGGTGGGTGAAGGGTAGCAAAGTGAATGATTTTGACGCGCTCTTTGATTTGATTGCATGGGAGCACTTGTCAGGAAATTGTTTTCCAGAGCTACGCCAGCACCTTATTGATAGTACGCTGACTAACCCTAGGAAGCTTGCTGAGGAGGCGGACCGCTGGGTGAGCACCCGGGTGTCACGAAATCACCCACCTGTACTCCGGTTTGTTCCTTCTTTTGATGCTGCCTTTTCCCAACTCCCTCTGAAATCCACCAGAAGGGCAAGAGTAGAATTTACCTGCCGTCCTGATAGACTCCCGGGGGAGGGGGGAATTGGGATGAGAGAGAGAGAAAGAAGAAACACTGGATTTCTGCAGATCACTTGCGTCTCTCTCTAAGGTGAAGTAAACTGGGCTTCTGCTTTTATTCGTATCAGTTCTGGTAATTGTACCTATCGAGAAAGAATAACAATCCTATCATTTAAACACAGTCTTGGAGGTTAATTTGTCTCTATTAATAATCTTTCGTAATTACAACATACCCGATTTCCAGAATGCCCCTTAAATTACTTCTTTAAGGTCGATATCTTCTTATTGCATATACCTTCATTAAACATTAAAGATACACAACATTAACTCAATGATGCCAAGACTCCTTACTTTTGTTTACAATGTTTTTTTCGTTTGATTAATAAATGCAATTCACATACCTGATTTACTTTTGACCTTGTTCTCAAAAGGGATTCCTAAAACTAAAGAAAAGAACAAACAAAAAAAAAGAAACAAGAAAGAGCAGCTGGAGCGCTCCTTGTTCGGTTGTCTGTAATATCACAGTACTCAGAAATATCAAGTAGTCACTGATGACCTATACAATAAGAACATTAACTGTGTAACCAAACATTGTTATCCCTTTGAGTCTTCTAGACAGACCCAAAGAATGTACATAAAGAGTGTGATATTTATTCTTTCTCATAAACAATTATTATGCCAAGTCTTTTTAGTCCTTTGAAGATTTCTCCTTTGAAGATCTCATGGGACAAAACGTTCTCTGACCTTTTTGTAAATTCAGAAATCCTGTTGTGGCTATTGAAATGTTTAAATTCTTACCGGAATAACTGTGCACTTGTCAAACGCCTTACCACTCGAGCTCAGCGTTGCTTGGCAACTCTTTGTTTAACCTTCTTCTGTTTTCTTTTTTGCAGAGATGCGGAAGATTGTTCTGGGGCAGCCGTAAATGCCGAGGCCGGAAGGAGCGCCAGAAAACTACTCCGGACACAGCCGAAGACGTCGGATGAAAGCAGGGAAGGAGTTCAGTGGAGCGGAGCTCCGGGGAAATCGTCCAGCCGATCCGGAGTCAGGTGAGTTTTCTATCACGAAGCGAAGCCTCGAGAATCGGGCGGTGGGGTTTAAATAAGTTTCAGAGATCAGCTTTTCCTCGCGTCTGCACGTGAAAACAACGTGAGCTCTAATTACTTCACGTGTGAAAACTAAGACCGTTTGCACGTGTCAAAACGTCTGCAGCACATAATTGCTCATTTGTCTAATGTTCTGAAAGCCGCTTGTGAAGGGAAGGTACTTAACATTAACAGTATCAACAAGCATTGGTTTCAACAAATCTGAGGATTATTTGGCACATCAAATGATTTACAAAGTATGACACATGATACATGATACCGGCTTCTGCATACTATCTAAAGACAAAAACGAAAATGTAATCACATCTTAAATGCTTTTCTTGTTGCTTCTATCATGGCCAAGTTTAGTCGGCTCGTGACACCGGGTCCACAAGGGTCACGTGGGAGACTCAGCCAAAGGTGGGCAGGGTCCCCAGCAGAGGAGTGAGGGGGGACAAGGGTAAACAGAAGGAGTTCCAGAAAGGGCCCCAAAGACATTCCCAAGGGAACCAAGGGAAAGGTTCCCAGCCTCTCCCTGAGAAGAAGCCAGGGGCCCCGACAGATAAGCCTGTTCACAGGGGGCCCAGGACTTGCTTTAAGTGTGGTCAAGCGGGCCATTGCTCCTATGATGCTAGATGTCCCTTGTATGGGAAGACAGCACCCACTGGTGCACCACCCCAGCAGGTGGCTAGTGTAGCCCTGGGGGAGGAGATGGGTGCCCAAGGTGGGTGGGGCCCCGTAGCGATGTCCTTGGTCTCTTTAGGAGACAGTGAGATGGTCCCCAGCAGCCAACTGCCTGATAACACTAAGAAATACAGGCAGTGGGTGACCATCAATGGCCAAAGGGTGGAGGCTCTGAGAGACACCGGAGCCAGTGTGACAGCTGTCAGTTGTCGGCTGGTGTCTGAAGAGCAGGTGATCCCCAATGCATTCTGCCCAGTAGTTGCCACGGACAACTCAGAGAGCCACTGCAGAGTGGTTCAGGTTCCCTTTGAGTGGGGGGGGGGGATCTCAGGTACCTTTCAAGTAGCTGTGAGGCCAGCCATGCCTGTAGACTGTCTGTTGGGCAACGATTTAGAAAGTTCACCTTGGGCAGAGGTGGAGAGAAGGTCTCATCTAGAGATGTTGGGTCTGCCTGAGTGGGCGTGCGCGACCACCCGGTCTATGGCAGCCAGTAGAGGTGTTCAAGAGGACCTGGAGCCTGAGAGGGTGGCCCAGGTGCCTGCCTTGAAGAGAAGAGGCAGGGGGCATGGGAAACCGGCCCCCGTAGTTCCCACGGTCCAGGAGGAAGCAGAACCTGTGGGGGATGCTCTGGAACCTACAGGGGAGCAAGTGGCCAAACTGGGGGACCTGCCTGAGCTGACCCATTGGCAGCAAAAAGGAGGACCCTCCAGGGAGGTGTTCTGCGAGGAGCAGAACAAGTGTCCTTCTCTTGTGGGTTTGCGGCAACAGGCCACAAACCAGGCAGCAGGTGATCAGTCTGGATCATATTGGATCTACTGGGAGAATGGTCTCCTGTATAGCGAGCCTAAGGTTGCTGAGCCTGGGTCAGCCCGTGTGCTGGTGGTACCCCAGCACTTCAGAGCCTTCCTACTGGGTTTGGCTCATAATGTGCCTTTAGCAGGACATCTGGGGCAGGGCAAGACCTTTGAAAGGCTTGTCACCCACTTTTATTGGCCCCAGATGCGCAAGAGTTCAGACACTCATTGCAGGACATGTCAGACTTGCCAGGCAAGTGGAAAAAGTGGGAGGAAGCACAAGGCTCCCCTCCAGCCTTTCCCTGTGGTCAGCACGCCCTTTGAACGGGTGGGTATTGACATTGTGGGGCCACTGGACCCCAAGACAGCCATGGGCAACAGGTTCATCCTGGTCTTGGTGGACCATGCCACCCGGTACCCGGAAGCCATCCCTCTTCGGACAGTGACGGCCCCCGTGGTGGGACGTGCACTGATGGGGATTTTCTCCCACGTGGGGTTCCCCAAGGAGGTGGTGTCTGACTGTGATACAAACTTCATTTCCAAGTATATGAAGTCCCTGTGGCTGGAGTGCAGTGTAATGTACAAGTTCACCACTCCTTACCACCCCCAAAGTAATGGGCTGGTTGAGAGATTCAACCGGACCCTGAAGGGCATGATTATGGGTCTGGAAGAACCCATGAGGCGTAAGTGGGACGTCCTCTTGCCATGCCTTTTGTTTGCTTACCGTGAGGTGCCACAGAAGTCCTTAGGATTCAGTCCCTTCGAACTGCTCTATGGTCACCCGGTAAGAGGACCTCTGAGTCTGGTGAAAGAAGGCTGGGAGAAAGTTCCCAGTAAACCTCCCCAGGATGTATTTAGCTACATGCTGGCCTTTAGAAACCAGACTAGGCGATTCAGGCAACTCGCTCAGGCGAATCTGGAAGCCAGTCAGGAGGAGATGAAACGGTGGTATGATCAGAATGCCACTCTGATCGAGTTTCAGCCTGGGCAGAAAGTGTGGGTCAAGGCCCCCGTGGAGCCTGGCGCTCTCCAGGATAAGTGGACCGGACCATTTGAGGTGGTGGAGCGCAAGAGTGAGGTCACCTACCTGGTGGACTTGCGATCTCCCACGGACCCTTTGCGGGTCCTACATGTCAACCGCCTAAAGCCCCATTTTGAGAGGTCCGAAGTGGGCATGCTCCTAGCAACAGATGATGGGATGGAAGAGGAGACAGAACCTCTTCCTGACCTCCTGTCTGCAACAGAGCAAGATGGGTCAGTGGAGGGTGTGAACCTCTCTAACTCCCTGACACCTGTGCAGCAGGAAGACTGTCGCCAACTGTTGGGACAGTTTCCTGACTTGTTTTCCCTGACTCCTAGTGTCACTGATTGGTGCGTCCATAATGTGGACACTGGGGACAGTCCTCCTGTCAAGCACAAGGCTTACAGAGTGACTGACAGGGTGAGAGCTTGCATCAAGGAGGAGGTCTCCAAGATGTTTGCATTAGGGGTGATTGAGTCCTCTCACAGCCCTTGGGCCAGCCCAGTGGTCTTGGTCCCAAAGGCTGCCGCGCCTGGTACCACGCCCAAACTCCGGTTCTGTGTGGACTACCGAGGACTCAATTCAGTCACCAGGACTGACGCGCACCCCATCCCCAGAGCTGATGAGCTCATTGATCGGTTAGGGGCTGCCCGCTACCTCAGCACGTTTGACTTAACGACTGGGTACTGGCAGATCGCCTTGACTGATGGGGCCAAAGAGAGGTCAGCATTCTCCACACCAGATGGGCACTACCAATTCCGGGTTATGCCCTTTGGGATGAAGAATGCCCCTGCCACCTTTCAGAGATTGGTCAACCAGGTGTTGGTGGGACTGGAAGATTTCAGTGCAGCCTACCTGGATGACATTGCAGTGTTCAGCGCCAGTTGGGAAGAACATCTGCGCCACCTCTGGGAAGTGTTGATGGCGCTGCAGAGGGCAGGCCTCACGATCAAGGCGAGTAAGTGCCAGATCGGGCAGGGTTCCATGGTGTACTTGGGACACCAGGTTGGGACCGGCCAGGTGGCGCACCTACAGCCCAAGATTGATACCATTCTGGCTTGGGAACCCCCTAAGACCCAGACAGAGGTGAGAGACTCTCTAGGACTCACCGGGTATTACAGGAGATTTGTCAAGGGGTATGGCAGCATCGTTGCACCCTTGACAGAGCTGACTTCCATGAAGCAGCCCACGAGAGTGGTTTGGACTGACACCTGTCAGAGAGCTTTTGACGCCTTGAAGACTGCCATGTGCACGGCCCCGTGTTTCAGGCGCCCAACTTCTCAAAAGAATTTGTTGTTCAAACAGACGCTTCAGAGCATGCTGTAGGGGCTGTTCTGGCACAGTTAAATGAGGAGGGCCTGTAGCCTTCATCAGTAGGAGGTTACTTCCACGGGAACAGAGGTGGAGTGCTATTGAGCGTGAGGCATTTGCTGTGGTCTGGGCGCTGAAGAAGTTGAGACCATACCTGTTTGTGACTCACTTCCGGGTTCAGACAGACCACAGGCCCCTCAGATGGTTGATGCAGATGAGGGGTGAGAATCCAAAGCTGTTGAGGTGGTCCATTTCCCTACAGGGGATGGACTTCACGGTGGAACACCGCCCTGGTACAGAACACGTCAATTCTGATGGTCTGTCCAGATTTTTCCGCCTTAGTGATGAGAACTCCCAGGAGGTAGGGTAGTTCTCCCCACATTTCAGCTGGAGGGGACACGTGTTAGACCTGGTACCATTGGCGTGGGTCTCCCTTCCCATTTTTTCGCTATGCCTCCCCTGTTGTTGGCATGTTTTTGCTGGTTTAGATGCTTTGGGCACTTTGCCACTGCTAATCAGTGCCAAAGTGCAAGTGCTCCCTATGATAAATTGATGTATGGATTAGTGACTCCATGATTGGCTTATTTGATTTACTGTCAGACCCTAGTACAGTGCACCGCGTGTGCCCAGGGCCTGTAAATCAAATGCTGCTGGTGGGCTTCCACCACTGGTTGCGCCACCCACCGGAGCAGCTTGGAAAGCGTGTCTCAGGCCTGCCATTCAGAGCCTGTGTGCAGTTTGGTACTGCCATGTCGACTTGGTAAGTGCACCCACTTGCCAGTCCCCAAACCTTCCCTTTTCTACATGTTAGTCACCCCTAAGGTAGGCCCTAGGGCAGGGTGCATTGTATGTGAAAGGTAGGACATGCCCTGATGTGTGTGGAATGTCCTGATAGTGAATTACAGCCAATTTCGTTTTTCACTATTGCAAGGCTACCTGCTCCCATAGGCCAGAGTGGGCAGTTTGATTATAACATCTTATAATCCTAACTAACCCAGGGAACAAGGTAGAAAAACGAATTTAGTATGCCTGAACTCAGAATGATAAAATACATCTTTTAGTGAAGTTGGTTTTAACATTCTGTGTTTGAAAATACCACTTTTAGAAAGTAGGTATTTTCTTGCCTAACCATCCAGCATGCCTCTGCTAGGTTGTGTATTGCTTGTCTGGTTTGTGAGTGACAGGAGGGCTTGGGCTCCAGCAGTCTGATGGGTCAGGGCTGGGCTGAATAGGACCGTGGCTGAATAGAGAGTAGGGGGCGGGGATTTCCTTTCAGCTACCTGGGCCAGGTCTGCTTTCAACAATGCTGTCTCCACCTCCTGCCAGGAAGCTGCACAGAGCTGGTTTTGGTCAGGCACAGACACTCTCTGCCTTCAGAGACAAAGGATTTTTTAGTATACATATTGGGGCCCCGACCCCAAGACTTTAGATCACTTCTGGGAATCAAGATGAACCTTTGCTGAGGAGAAGAACCAGGAAGCTGAAGGAGGAGACTACCCCTATGCTGCATGTTGTTGGGGTTGGGCTGCAGTGGTTACTTTATTGCCAAAGAAAGAAGAAAAGGACTGAGTGTGCTTTCATCATCTTGAGGAAGATCTCCAAGGGCTTGAAGATTGAGATTGCCTCCTGCCTGAAGTCTCAGAGATACAAGACTTCACCCCCAGCTCCCCTCCTGAATTCCCTTGCTGGGAATTGAAGTGCCTACTGCTGTTGGGCCTTCTGAGAGACTGCGTGTCGCTGGGAGCTGGAAGCGCGACTCAGCGAAGAGGAAGTGTGTCGCCGCCGCAGCAGTGTTGTCGCATCGCGGAGTAAGCGTGCCGCGGCTGCTGCTGTCGCATCACCGAAGCGCCCCGCATCACCGGAGAAGCGTGCCGCCGCAGCAGTTGTCATCGCATCGCAGAGTAAGCGTGCCGCCGCTGTCGCCATCGCATCACCGAAGTGCCTCGCATCACCGGAGAAGCGTGCCGCAGGGCCTGTCGCGGCTCAGAAGATCGCCAAGTCGCCGCACGGCCGTCAGGCGTGAACGCATCCAGTCTACGTTGTTGCACCGTAAGCAAGACGCCATTTTATCGCACCGGATCGTCATCGCATCGGAACGCCATCTCGACGCATCGTAACCGGGCTGCAGTAAGAAACCGACGCATCCTCCTTTCTGCGTGTAAGGAATCGAAGCATCACCTTCCCTGCGACCCTTTTCTTTGTTTTGCGTTACGCATCCAAAGGTACATTGAGAGTAAAGTGTCGCATTTATCACCTTTATTGAACTGAGCTATTTTCAACCATTTGACAGTCATATTTTTCGTATTGTATTGTGGATTTTTGTCGTTTGGGTCTTGTGCTAAGTCTATATAAAAATACTTATTTTTATACTACAATCTGTGTGGTGTCCATCTGTAGTGTTGTCACTGGGTTACTCTATGTGTTCACAAATGCTTTACACACTGCCTCTGAGATAAGCCTGCCTGCTCGTGCCAAACTACCAAGGGAGTAGGCAGGGGTTATTTTAGTAGTGTATCCCCCTTACCCTGACTAGAAGCAAGGGTCCCTATTTGGACAAAGGTACCTACCTCTGCCCACTAGAGACCCCCAGTTCTAACACAGAGCCTGAAGCACCTCCTGAAGGTGGAACAAGTGACCCTCCCAGCTGGAACTGTTGACAGCTATATCATCAAGGTAGGCCACACTGAAGGCCTCTGTCCCAGCAAGGACTTTGTTTACCCCCCTGGACGGTGGCAGGCCTGAGACATGTTTTAAAAGCTTACTTAAGTGGGTGACACAATAGGTGCTACAGGCCAACTAGTAGCATTTAATTGTCAGGCCCTGGGTACATGTTGTACTACTTTACTAGGGGCTTATACCTAAATTAAATGTGCCAATCAGGTGTAGGCCAATTGTACCATGTTTTAAGGAGTGAGCACATGCACTTTAGCACTGGTCAGCAGTAGTAAAGTGCACAGAGTCCCAAAGTCAACAAAACCGAATTCCAGCAAACAGGAGGCAATAGGCAAAATGTCTGGGGTAAGGCCACCCTAAGGCTGACTGGTCTAGCAATGCACAAAATTTGCCACAGAAGGGCACATTTACAAATTAGAAGTCTCAAGTATGTGATTCACTAACATTTGCAAATGAAAATAAATCACTAGCTGGGCTGTGATTACCTCACAGCACCCAATAGACCTCGGAGTCCAAGGTAAATATGTCGCTGAAAGAGGTTTCAAAATAAAAGTGCAAATTCTTGAGGGAAGGTTACCTAAAGGTTATTGAAATGTACCAAAGAGACACCACATCTCTTTGGTATATTCAGGAACCTTTACGGAGACTTTCTTCCAAGCTTAAACTATGGGGTAACTACATTGTGAGGTAGATAAATTGTTCAATCTTTGGCATACTATCAGATGCTAAACAGAAACTAGATATTAATGTTTTGGATGGTTATGCAGTAGGTTAGCCATTGCAGACAGTAACTCTAACTCCACCCAAGCCATCGGTTTAGGGACTTCTGACATCTGGAGAGACACTGACTTGGTGTTAACTCATCTCCTGACAATCCTCAGGGACAAGCAGCTAGAGGTGATGGTGAGGTACCAGTAATTAAAACATACTACAGATTGTACTAAAAAAAATGTCATGGCAGATATTTATATTAAGCCTTGGTACCTCAAGTTAATATTTTCCATGCCCAATGGTGCTGGAAAATCCAAGCAACCATGTTGCAACAACTTAGCTATTAAGCATATGTAGAAGCTAGCACTACAATATTAACATAAGTAAATATTACAACCATAAAAATGTATCAGGACACCAATGAGTATAAGGTGCACTGTGTGCACAGATGCCATGATTGCATGCAGGTTCATGGCCATACAGAGCACCATCAGAGGAACATACCCAAAATGATGAGGCAATTGAGAAAATATTTATGACATAGAGGATATAGCTGTATACAATACCGGCCAAAGGCCTGAAGGGTGGAGAGGAACTTCCACACAGGGGAAGTGGGACCAGGGGAAGGGATACATCCTCCCAAGTAATACTCAATATCAATAAGTATCCCGCCCAAAAGGAACTGGAATATTGGATATAGGCACAATTCTCTATCAGAGGGGTGATCATATGCTACTACCAGCACTGGGAGCAATACCTCTGTGTATAGTAACCCTCACACACTCTAATAGTGTCATGTTTCATCATCGGGTTCACCCTGGCTCCTAAAGGCCAGGGTGGGCTCACTGTATTGCAGGGAGCGCTTTTGAGAAAAGGCCAGGGGGGTTAAAGATTAAAAATCCACCACAAACTCCAGGTATCCCTTTAATATGGACAAATGGCGGATATTAAAAACAGAGAAATAGGGTGTTCCCAGGATACAATGGTCCTATGACCCTAAAACCATTGCCAACATGTTTCAGCCAGTGAACGGCCCTATGGATCCACGGCTTTCTTCAGGGCAAAACACAACGATAAATCCCTCCCTGGAAATATCAACATAGAGGAAAAATTCAATATAAAAACTGTTTCAACCACAATAACGCCGTATGGATATACTTATCCTTGATGTGGCGTTCGCTCATAGTTTCTTCCAGCCTGTAGGGAGACAGAACACAACACAAAACTATTGTGTATTTACCACAAGCTGAAAGAGTCAATATGCCTTGCGCTGTGTGCACATCCTCTTATCACCATTAGTCAGGGGGCCGCACCGCGCTATCATTATTTAGTGTGACAGATTTACCACATCCCAATTTTTTATATATATATATTGAGCAATTTTAGATCCACGGAAAAACCTGTTGTCCTGTGAGATGCACAATATATCATTCTCTACCCAACATGCAAAGGTGGCCCCCTCGGGGGTTGTTTGTGAGAGTTTTAAAAGTTGTTCACGTCATCTAATCAGATATAAACACCGCATCTCATCACACAAGGTGAAATGACTTAGGTATCACGGTGTGGGGCACCCCTTATAGTAGGCATAGAAATTCAGCCCAATGTGTATGATCGAGTAAAAAAGAGAGAGACTGTGATTCTTACCCAGTTTCGGCGGACAGTGCACGTCCCACGAGTGCAGAGCAAACGGGGCATTCCTGTAGTCAAACACGAGGAAAGAGTCGCCATAAGAGCCGTTATGATATCAAAAGCCCATAGATGTAAGCATCTCATTAAAAACCATTGTAACGCATTCTGTGTCTGTTGCAGAAACTTACGTCATCAAGGATCCGGGCCCCGCGGTGACACCTATTTGGTTCTGTAACTCCCGGCGGTGTTACCTCACCGAGATACGGTTTCATCTTTTTTACCGCATTACACTCACAGTAGATTACCGCATTACTGGGCTGCCCCATACTGTGCCCGGTGTGAATAAAGTTTGTGATATTCGGTTTTTGAAAAAATCCCGGATGTCGGTGAGGTAACACCGAATAAAGAACCACATCTCGCACGATACCCTGGGAGCCTGATAGTTCTTTTTCGGAACACCGGACATGACGCAATAGATATGCGCCGAGGGATCACGATTGGAATCACCTGCCGAGGCGGGTCCCATTCCATGTTTCCTTGAAATAGACCGCGGTTCCAACCCACCGGCACTCACACCGGGAGTTGCAGAACCAAATAGGTGTCGCCGCGGGGCCAGGATCCTTGATGACGTAAGTTTCTTCAACAGACACAGAATGCGATACAATGGTTTTTAATGAGATGCTTACGTCCATGGTCTTTTGATATCATAGCGGCTCTTATGGTGACTCTTCCCTAGTGTTTGACTACAGGACTGCCCAGTTTGCTCTGCACTCGTGGGACGTGCGCTGTCCACCGAAACTGGGTAAGAATCACAGCCTCTCTCTTTTTTACTCGATCATACACATTGGGCTGGATTCCTATACCTACTATAAGAGGTGCCCCACACTGTGATACCTAAGCCATTTCACCTAGTGTGATGAGATGCGGTGTTTATATCTGATTAGATGACGTGAACAACTTTTAAAACTCTCACAAACACCCTTGCATGTTGGGTAGAGAATGATATATTGTGCATCTCACGGGACAACGTATTTTTCCGTGGATCTAAAATTGCTCAATATATATAAAAAATTGGGATGTGGTAAATCTGTCACACTAAATAATGATAGCGTGGTGCGGCCCCCTGACTAATGGTGATAAGAGGATGTGCACACAGCGCGAGGCATATTGACTCTTTCAGCGTGTGGTAAATACACAACAGTTTTGTGTTGTGTTCTGTCTCCCTACAGGCTGGACGAAACTATGAGCGAATGCCACATCAAGGATAAGTATATCCATACGGCGTTATTGTGGTTGAAACAGTTTTTATAATTAATTTTTCCTCTGTGTTGATAATTCCAGGGAGGGATTTATCGTTGTGTTTTGCCCTGAAGAAAGCCGTGGACCCATAGGGCCGTTCACTGGCTGAAACATGTTGGCAATGGTTTTAGGGTCATAGGACCATTGTATCCTGGGAACACCCTATTTCTCTGTTTTTAACCCCTTCGGTGCGCGGCCGATTTTCGCCCTGTGCGGGGCGTTTCATTGAGTGGGCGGGTTCATGACGAGCTCAGCTCGTCATGCGCACACGAGCACTGCGCAGCATGACGAGCTGAGCTCGTCATGAGCACCGAAGGGGTTAATATCCACCATTTGTCCATATTAAAGGGATACATGGAGTTTGTGGTGGATTTTTAATCTTTAACCCCCCTGGCCTTTTCTCAAAAGCGCTCCCTCAAATACGGTCGAGCCCACCCTGGCCTGTAGGAGCCAGGGTGAACCCGGTGATGAAGCATGACACTATTAGAGTGTGTGAGGGTTACTATACACAGAGGTATAGCTCCCAGTGCTGGTAGTAGCATATGATCACCCCTCTGATAGAGAATTGTGCCTATATCCAATATTCCAGTTCCTTTTGGGCGGGATACTTATTGATATTGATAGAGGATATAGCTCCACCAACATCGTTCTCACCTCCTCCACTTTAAGAGAATACACAGGAAGTGCTACAAACAGTTTGAACCCTACCGATAAATTATAATGCAGCATGACACCTACTCTGAAGGAGCAGGCTTTTCAGCAGAGGGGTTCCAAAGATGCGGGTTAGCCTCAATGATTTATTGCAGCTGATATCCCCTATTAAGGGCTCCAACAGCAGCGAAGCTTACAGTAACAAAGCATAGGCTGAAAAATGTTGCCGAGAAGGAAGATGCGGAAGAGTCTATAACTGCTCTCAACTCATTGGTGTATGAATATTTGGGGTTTCGAGACAAACTGACTACTGATGCAGTCATTGTGCATGAGCTGCATGCAAACAGCGATATCGCTTATGCATCTATGTATACGAACAACTATTAAGATGTCAGAGCCTGCTCGGAAAAAGCTTAACGTGCCACAGCGAGTAGAGGTTTTTACCAACTTTTGTTTATACAGTACATATTTGTATATTTAATTTTAACTCAGATTATCTTTCTTGCTTTTTTAAGTCACAGGAAACATTCACAAAAATTGCTGGGGTAGATGGTATACCACTAATGGTTAATGCTGTTAATTTGTAGTGCTTATGCTGCTCAAAACAGACTGAAAGTTCCACAATCCAAAACAGAGAACTGCGTAAGAAATATACTGAAATGGAAGACCAGGGCGTACCCTTCAATGATGTGTGGCTTATTAAAGGTTTTGCAGCAGGTGTTGCCTGTGACTTTTATACTTTCTCTTATAGTCATCAGATCAATAATCTGCAGAAGGAGGTATACAAGTGTCTATGTGCCTCATACACATCAATAATGATCCATCATATATGTTTTTTGTTAGACCCGCACAAAGTACATAAACTGTTATGGTTGCTGTTTCATTTGACAAGGGTAATAAAGTCCATCCAGATATGATTTGGGTCTTGTTAGGTACATTGAGAGAGACCCAATGCCCATGCAACCCACGCACCCAACTTGAGTGCATGTAAGGCCAGGTTCAACATCCTTAGGTTGGTTTTTTAAAAGAGCTACAAAAAGTATGTGTGCAATGTTTATTTTAAAAATAGACAATGCAGATGGTCTTTAGTAACCTGAAAGCTATTGTAAAACAGGCTGAGGCCACATTATTGTGTTATTTAACATTACATACTCATTTACTTCTAGAACAAGCAGAAACATCTTGGTGTACAGTCTGATTCTGATTAAAAAAAGAATAACCAAAATACATCCTGCAAATCTGAACTATTTCAGGTTTTGTGTTCCACCAGAGGCACCACAGTCTGATAATTGTACATCCATAGCCAACTGGTGTTTCAATGCATGGTTACCTACAATGGATGAATATTGGAACATGTCCAAGCATGGTATGGTAGGATTAATACTACCATATGTATAAACAGTGGAAGAGAGGTTGGTCGGTCTGTCACACAGCCTTTCAATTCATAAAGCAATAACAAGTAAGTATGACGGTTTGGACAAGTATCCATAGTAACAGCTGTAAGTAAATAAGTGGTTTTTGCATGCTACAGAACTGAATGAACCCATAATTGCAGCGCAACCTTGTTAGGATGCAGGGTCCCTCACCCACAAAGTCTTGTTCCATGGCAACAGTAAAAATTATAATGGTCCTAGCAGGATTCTATGGATAATTATGCATGGTGAATCCATTATAGTTTTTAATGTTACCATGGAATCCAGCCACGAATAAAAACTTATATTAGGGATTACCATTACCACCTTTTAACCACTTA
The DNA here is from genome assembly GCA_963921515.1 of Calotriton arnoldi. Lineage (NCBI taxonomy): Eukaryota > Metazoa > Chordata > Amphibia > Caudata > Salamandridae > Calotriton > Calotriton arnoldi. Next base: position 1,973,874 of record CAWUFW010000529.1, on the reverse strand, counting down.
TTTTCTTTTGCCCATTCTACCACTGCTATCCCTCTAGACATCAAAAAAGAATTTTCAGACGGGGTAGTTTAAGAGGTCACACAGGCTTTCTGGAACTTTGGGTTTTAAAGATACATAAAGAGCTCTTGTTAGAATTGAAAATGTAATTGCCATGTTGCTCGTACTTCGTTCTGCATTAAGTTAGCATTCATTACGCCATTTTTAGTTGCCGCCATATTTGTCCCATGATTGACGCTGAGCTTCTGTCCTCACATCGCTTGCCTCAGCAGAAACCTGCCTCGATGTCTCCTTGACTGATATATCTCCAAGGCTGAGCTTCGCTGCACTAATGAATGTACTCTCTATTGTAACATACCTTTGCTGCTAGTTAGACCCGTTCCCACCTTCTAGAATGGCGGGCATGGGCTGAGCAACCTTGGGGCAGAGATAGTGTGTACCCGGCCCCAGGATTACAGCTCATCCTTGAGTGCCTCCTTTGTCCGCAGTTGCACGGACCGGAATTTTCCACTCTGGGCGTGTACTTGGGGATTTGGAAATGTATAATACCTGATATCATATTGGGAGAAGTCTGTCCCTCGGCCATCATCTCAGGAGAGTAGTCAGACTGGGCTCCTCTGCAGCGCAATACTAATAAATAACTTGGTTTGTATTCCCTACTGTCTGATCGACTCTTCATTGTTTGGAAGGCTGAGAGGTGGTCGTGAGTGACCCGGGTGGCCCTAATCGGGTCACTTCCTTCATTTGGCTCCGGAACAGGAACCCCATCGGGTGACCCATCCTTGCCCGCGGACGGGTGAGGAGGACGGGGCCACGTCAGGTCGGACAGGCAGATCGGGGATCCCCACACGACCGAGCTTAGTTCTCGCAGCTGCCCCGCCTCTCTGATCGGGCGGTGCCATGCCCAGTGGTCATCCCGGCTGGGGTCCTGCAAGGCGAAACCCTTGGAATTGGCCGTTAGGTCCGGAGAGTCGGCAGTGGAGAATACGTTTGTTCGACCTGTGTGCACCAGGTGAGTTTGCTTTGGTTCTTTCTGAATGGCACCATTTGAGAGATCTCTGGTGTGGTCGGAGGACCATTTTTGATTTATGCTTTGTAGGTCTACGGACCAATTTTGGAAAGAAGGTGTCTACAGACACTTTGCCAGGCAGACTAATGGATTTGGCTTACTCTTGAAAATACCTGGGGTTTGACTAGTATTTGGCTTTTGTAGTGTTGGTTCTGATTTGTAAAATTGGTACAGTCTGGGGACTGGCTCTTGGTCCTTCATTGCTTGATACGGTCCAAGGACCGCCCTTTGGAAAGATATTGGTAAGTCACTCATCTGGTACGAATAGCAAATTTGTTTCTCTGTGTTTTTGAAAATGCCCTGTCTTAGTAAATTGTGCTGTTTGGGGTGCCGTTGCTGTTCAGCTGATGCTCGATTGGAATAGAGGCAGCCTGCGCCTCCGGAAGGCACCCCGAATTATGACATGTATGTTAAACACGGCCTTGGCCCTATTATATTTAGTACATTATGGCACAAGTATACGAGGGACAATGCCGAGTTGCAGTGGCCGCTAACAGGTACTTTTGATGAACAGAAATTGAACTTCCTGCAGGATAAATTGTTTGCGAGACGAAGTAGGCAGTCGATGTTTGATTATTTCCAGGTATAGTAGAAGGAAGCTAAGCAAAGACGAATGAGAACAGAGAAGGAGGCCTGGAGAGGGAAGATGCAGACAGTAACACAGAAAGCAATAGTGTATGAGAGAGAGAGTAGAGAGGGGTATAGAGTGTGCTGACCGGAAGTTTAGGTTGCAATGTGATAAATCCTATGTTGCTCGAGAAGAAGGTGATCCCTTTTTAGAGGATCTGTTAGACATACGATCCCCACCTCCGTATGCTCCACAGAGAGTATATCCAGCTGTCCCACAGCCCCAGCCTTCCGTCTCCCTTGCTTCTGCATCTGGCTCTTCTGCTTTTGACTTGGATGCTTCGGCTGGAGCACCTCCTGTTTCCTCTTCGACTTCATCTGTCGCACCTGCAGTGACTGCAGGTCTTTCTGCTACGCCTATTGCTCCAGCCTCTTCTCTCTCCCCCTCGCTTACACCTACAACACAGACGTTGATGTCTCTGGTTCCTGCCTCTACAATGAGTGTGTCCTCCCCACGCCTCCTCTTCCCGACCTTGTTGAGCATTGGAACGCCAGTGCGTGGACTAGATGATGGGGATTGGGTGGCTGCAAAGAAAAGAATGGGACGAGTGCTGATTCGGTCTGATGTGGGAGATACAGAGAAAAATATGGTAGCTGACCAGGCCTCCCAGTGGGCCCGGAGTCCGATTTACATTGTGGAGGATGTGTGGAGTGTACTGAGGGAATATGAGCCGTTAGTACAGCAGCATGCTCTCAAGCATATGTCAGCTACTCTGATTGGGTTGTGGGAGCAGTGCTTTAATAGTGTTGCCCCCCAAATTATTTATGATATTCGAGATCGCATGTATGCCGCTGGCATGGCCCCTAATTACATTTTTAGTAATGTTACAACGTTAAGAGTCCGACCGCAGTGTCTCAGTTCCCAATGAGGGAAGTACATCCTATTTTTTACCCTGAAATACCAGAGCTACGAGATGGGGAGGACAATGCCTTCAGGCAGCGAGTAGAGGCCCGTTTCCAAGAACAGTGGGTTTATACTCCTTGGAAAAGGAGAGAGGTTTTGTCTCTTAAGACTCAGTTGCCCGACCCTCGGAAAAATCCTACTGCTTATTATAAAGAATTGACAGAGGTTGCGTCGTCAACGGTGATGACGTTGGCAGACATTGAGATGTTTTTCGGTTTGTTGGTACCAGTTGATATCTGGCGGCAGGTGCACACGCAGGACCACGTAGCGGAGTTGGGCGGCACTTGGGACGAGATCAGGGTATGGGATAAAGAGAGGAAGCCTGGCGAGAAGCCTAAAGCTGAGATACTAGCTTTGCCGGGTCGAATTATTACGTATATCCAAACTTTGATTCCGCCGAGAAGGGTGGATTGGGACAAGTTAACAGCATGTCGCCAGAAGAAAGATGAAAGTGTATCCGATTTCTTCACTAGGTTTGAAGGTGTATTTCTGGATTTTAGTGGACAGGAATTGTCGATGGAGGGAGGTGTCCGATTGTTTGTTAACAGGTTTGTTACAAATCTACTTCCTGAGATCGCGACACAGTTGCAGGCTTCGGAGAGCACTTGGACCACCTCCTCCCCATTGGTAATATTAAGTATGGCGCAGTATTATGAGCATAGAGAGAACGAAGAAAAGGAGAAGGTAGAGAAGAAAAATAAGGAGCTGAAAACGAAGGTGTTGATGCAGCAGGTGTCCCGGGGGAATGGTAGAGGACGAGGCATTGGTTTGGCCCGACAACTGCCCCGCACTAGCAGGAATGTGACGCCTGTGGGGCCGAACCAGTGTGCATATTGTAAGGAGGAGGGATACTGGCGCAGTGAGTATCCGACGTTGTTGCAAAGGGTTGGGGTCCCCAGAGGACGAGGTTCTAGAGGACGGGGTCGTGGGGCAAGCGGCCATGACGGAGGCCAGGGAGGTGAGGGACAGCCAGGTCAATCTGGCCAGAACTATTGTAATGATCTGAGGGGGTGACAGTACTACCATGATGACTACGATTTGGATGAAGTGACGGCACTTATTCATGGCTAGGACAGCCAGGGGCAGGGTGAGGGATCAGTTCAGATCCCTGTGGATCGGCGCGGACCTTATGTTACTGCTGTTCTGCAGGGCTCAGTGAAGAAATTCTTGGTGGACACAGGCGCAATGAATAGCTCTGTTTCTTGTTCACTGGTCCCCGGGGCAGCCCTGTCTGGCCAAAATAATGTTTCGGTAGGCTTTTCAGGTATACCCGTTGTGAGCCCCATCTCCGAGCCACTCGCCCTGACTATTGGTCCTTTTACTGTGGATTCGCCTTTTCTACTGACATCTAACTGTGGGGAAAATTTGATGGGTTTGGATTTGTTGAAGAAGTTGCATGCGACTATTTCGTGCTCCCCGGACGGTGTCTATATGACCATAGGACCCAATGCAGTGAGATCCAAGCAATGTTTGTCAAAGGATGAGCCCCTTCCCGCTGAGTTCAAGAACGTGCTGGTGTCATTGTGGGCTACAGGTGATACGGATGTGGGGCTATTGCGAATACCCCCGGTCTCCATCACAGTTAAGGACAATGCTGTTTTACCTCGTATCCCTCAGTACAAAATACCACAAGCAGGGGAGCGGGCTCTATTGCAGATTATACAGGATCTGATTGAGTCTGGGGTTGTTGAGGAGACGACTGCGAATGTGTGTAATAGCCCTATTCTTCCTATTCTCAAGAGGGCACCATCGGGTTCCTCGGATGATCACCCAGATGTCTATCGGTTTGTGATTGACCTGCGGGAGGTGAATAAGATTGTCCACACCCCACCCTCTCTTTGCCATTAGGTGGTCAGCACCGACCTGATTGGCCCTGTTCAGCTCAGTAATTATACTGTTCCACATGTCATTATACCAATATCAAGTGCATTTACCCCCATTGGAGGTATACCTTCAGTACAAGCCTATCCATTGGCACTGACACCACATCGCGGAGCAGTTGTCCATCAACCCCCCCTTTCTCTTTTTTCTTTTTCTTCTCTCTTCTCTCCCCCCTTCCCCTCTTTTCCAGCCACTGGCAGGGCAGCTCACACTTTGCTTTCTTTGTTCATACTTTGGTTGAACATAATCTCTACTATGTGTAACCACACTATCCTTTTTTCTTCGCTTGACCCTAACGCCACCACTTTATCCATTAGGACGGTCGGCGTATGTACCTTTGGCTCATAGCCCAGGACAGATGCGGTATATTCCCTGACTGTTGTAGGTGAGTCCCGCATTGACATCCACTCACTAATATTTTGGGATGTTTTGATTGTGCTATCTGATTGTCTTAATTAAAGCAATATCAAGGTATGTCTAGTGTGTTATGGTCTTACCATGCGCTATATGCTTGTGATTAAATTATTACAGGTATGGAACACAATTTGTTTATTTCACCACAGGTTCCACCGACGAATCTACCGAACAACAGGACAACTGGTGTAGTATCACATACCGGTGTCCTTTGTTTTCTATTTCACTTTTGTTGTTTCACACACTCACCATCTCTACAGTAGCTTTACATTGATCCTGATGAAGGCCACAACACTTTTATAGGTCCACAGGCCGAAACATGTCGATCATTTTCGTATGCAGCTGTCTCTAATGTCGGCAGCTACATTACAAGCTATTTGTTTTTTAATCCTGGCACAGGGTAGTAGAATAAAGTTTGTCTTAACTAACCTTGTAGGCAGTTTTAACCACCATTCACTCATTACTGCACCTTACCTCAAACACACCAAACTCACGTAGGGTTTTAGGACCATCCTCTCATAAAAAAACATCCCTGAGCTCATCCCTCGTAGCGGAGGGGTTATAGCCCACGTCACGACTAGGTTCTTGACGCGAGGAGGCACCCCTATGATGAAGCATGACACCTTTGGTGTGTGAGGGGAACCGTCCTTTAAAAGGGATCCCCCCTCAAGCATGGTAAGCACATTTCACGCACCCAGGACATTTACCAGTAGGACTCGTGGGCTCTTTTTGTGAGTAAGATTGTGGTCCCTCAGTTCCCAGTGGTCCCCGACATCACTGCTCTTCTGACTATGATTCCTTCCTCTGCCAAATACTTTTCTGTCATTGATTTGAAGAATGCATTCTTTAGCATTCCAATCCATCCAGATAGTAGGTATCTGTTTGGATTCAGCCTTGCAGGCAGAAGCTTTAGATTCTGTCGGGCTCCTCAGGGCTATACTGAGAGTCCCAGCATCTATAGTCAAGCTCTGAAAAGTCAATTGGACTCCCTCGTCCTTCCCACAGGTAACGTATTGTTGCAGTATGTGGACGATCTTTTGATCGCTTCGGATACTGAAGACGGTTGCAAAGATGTGACAGTTAAACTGTTGTTACATTTGGCCCACCACGGACATAAAGTGTCCCTTTCAAAATTTCAGTATTGTCGACAGGAGGTCACCTACTTAGGTCACCTACTGTCAAAGGAGGGAAGGAGACTTACACCTAAGCGTATTGATGCTATTGTTAAAATGCCCATCCCTAAGACGCAGCGGGATATGCGAGCATTTATAGGTATTACCTCATAGTGTCACCACTGGATCCCTAACTATTCCCTTCTAACGAAACCTATATTGCAATTAACCACTAAAGATGGGCATGAACCCTTGCCTTGGACGCATGAATGCCAACAAGCTGTTGAGCAACTAAAAATAGTGCTTTGCTCTGCACCTGTGCTTGGCACTCCAGATTACCTGAAGCCGTTCGTGTTGTATGTACACGAAACGGCTGGCTGCGCGCTCTCTGTCTTAACTCAAGCCTTTGGAGGTAAGCAGAGGCCGTGTGCCTATTTCTCTGCGCTTCTGGACAACGTCGCCAGAGCCCTCCCGAGCTGTCTAAGAGCGGTTGCGGCCGTGGCCGTCTCAATCCGACAATCGGCAGGGCTCGTCCTTGATACTGATCTCACAGTCATGGTCCCGCATGCTGTGGACACACTTTTAACCCCTTGCGCGCTGGGATAATTCTCCCGCTGTGCGGGAGAATTAATGAGCGGGCGGGGTTTGGATGGCCCCCGGCCGTCATCCGCACACGCCCACCATGACGAATGATGGCCGGGGGCCGTCCTAAACACCGAAGGGGTTAAACAGAACAAAGACGCAGCACCTTACCAGTGCGCGTCTGACTGGCTACGAGCTGACCCTGTTTGCACCACATGTCACCATCAAAAGATGTGCCACTCTGAACCCAGCCACGTTACTACCCCTCCCTTCTGAGAGTGAGGACACGGATGTGCACGACTGGATTTTCCGTACTGAGGAGGAGACAAAGGGATGGGTAGACCTGACTGATGTTCCCCGGTCTGAGCCCCATGGGGATTTATATGTCGATGGCTCTTGTTTTAAATTAACAGATGGCACAACAACAGCGGCATATGCCATCACTACCTTACACACAGTAGTCGAAACATCACGAGTCCCCTATCATTCGGCCCAAGCTGCAGAGCTAGTTGCTCTTCTTCAAGCATGCGAGTTGAGCGAGGGATTGACTGTCAATATTTATATGGACATTCGTACTGAATGTCCATATAAATTCGGAGTCGCTCATAACTTTGGGCGGCTCTGGGCAGAGAGAGGATTCCTGACTTCACATGGGTTAAAAATCCAAAATGGCCCACTGATACATAGGCTTTTGTCAGCCCTGACACTTCCCAAGAAGTTAGCAATAGTGAAGTGCAGTGCCACAAGGCAGTCACGGATGATGTGGGAAGGGGAAATGCATTTGCAGACCTGACAGCTAAGGAGACGGCCCGAACACAGATGAAAAGAATGTTTGTGGCAGGTCCTGCTAGATGGGTACCTGAAGTTACTATGTTTGAAGACACTTTAGACAACGTTAAGGAAATACAGAGTGAGACAACGATTGACGAGTTAGCAGTATGGCAGGAAAGATCGGCTAGTCTAGATGAGGATGGGTGTTGGACGGACAAGTCAGGAAAGCAGAGATGGATGTTGCCAGATGCATATGTCCTTCCTGTGGTTATTATGGCGCATGGGCCAGCCCACATTAGTGCGAAGGGGATATCTAAATTGTTAGACCCTGTTTGGCGGAACAACAACATCCCCAAGCTCGCTGCCCACCTAGTGAAGTACTGTATGGTGTGCATGATGCACAACCCTGGAAAAGGTACCCCTACCCCTTCTGGCAGCTTTGCACCGCCTTCCTTCCCTTTCGAGGTTCTCCAGATGGATTTCATTGAAATGGAACGAGTTAACAACCTGAAATATGTATTAGTGGTTGTCTGTGCGTTCAGCAAATGGATTGAGGCTTACCCCACTAAAGAGAATACAGCCATGGCGACGGCAAAGGTACTCTTGAAAGAGTTCTTCCCGCGCTTCGGCTTGCCCAGTTTGATTTGGAGTGACAATGGAAGTCATTTTAATTCAAAGGTGATCCAGCTGGTGTGCGATGGGTTACACATCAAGCAAACGTTTCATGCAGCAAACCACCCACAATCGGCAGGTTTAGTTGAGAAGTACAATGGTACTTTCAAACTGAAAATGGCAAAGATCAAAGAGAGCACAGTATTGCAGTGGCCAGATGCTTTACCCCTAGCGCTGTTATCCGCAAGAGCCACAGCCCACTCTAGAACAGGACTGTCACCGCACGAGGTCGTATTTGGGCGCCCAGCAAATGTTTGGGGCGTTGCGCGACCTCGTCAGTTTTCTGACATAGAATACCCCCTGCTTGTGGACTATCTCTATGAATTGACTAACAATTTGCGTTCTATTCACCAACAGATTTCCGAGACCCTACCGAAAAATCCAGAGGGGCCGGGTCACGAGATACGACCCGGAGATTGGGTCCTGAGTCGTAATTTCCAGAGGAAGAGTAGCTTGGAGCCTCGCTGGAAGGGGCTTCTCCAGGTCCTTCTTACAACCAGAACAGGGGTGAAGGTCGATGGCCGGAAGAACTGGATTCACAGTACCCATTGCAAGAGGGTACCCCTGCCGTTGCCTTACGACCAATGGGTCCTGGATGGGATTGGCGACTGTAAGACGGAACAGGTGCCGCATTTCATTCCCTTTTCAGACGCCCACCTGACGTGGGCACCGACTGAGGAGGAGAGCCATGCGGTGCTGAATGAGGTGGTGCCACCTGAAATTAAGGCCATCCAGGAGCCCCAGCCTTTTGGTCCACCTGTGATTGAGTCCCGACCCATTGAGCCCCAATCTGTCGGCTTGTCTGTGTTTGAGCCTTTGCCCCTTGGTCCCCTTGAGCCTGACCCCCTTTTTCCTGACCCCTCTGTGCCTGGAGTGTTAAGGTACAACTTGCGCCATCGCCGGACGAACGGTGCTCCAAAGGAAAAGTCAGATTAGTAGGGATGGACTGCATTGATGAAGAATAGGGCGAACGTACCCTGTCTGTGGTACCAACGGTAGCTTAGGGAAAGGGAGATTGGTGCATTGTTCGGACAGTGAACGAACAGGGCAAACGGACTGCGTTTCTGAAGAAGGGAATACCTTGCCCTGCAACGTGGGATCTGGATCTGAGCTAGACGGGCAGCTCCACCGCCGGTGCTCAACAGCGCCTACGCCTGACGAACAGTAGGGGTCCACCAGCGGGACCCGGAAGGATGCTGGGAACACTGTACCATTTTCTTGCTTTATTCCCGGTCGGCTCCAAGTGTAATTCTTTTCCTCTGGTTCAAGAAAATGTACCCCTTTGGTCGCCCCATTCAGGAGGAAGAACAGCCCTTTGCAGCTCCGCGTTCTGAACGGAATGGGCCTGTTTGGTCCTCCTGGTCTACTAAAAGTAAAGTTGTCTTTGTAACGATTATTCTGATCTCTCTGATAATAATACCTGGGATATCATATTATCTTGAGGAGAAATATACTGTGCATATGTTGATTGGTACTAAGCCTGTTCCCCCTGAACATATCTTTGTTACTCTGGCCCCTCACAAAGAGGAGCATCGAAAGTCCTATAAAGATAATGTGTTTATTCAGACTCAGTATAAAACGCACAATGCCTATAATACATCAAAGTGTTGGGTATGCGTGTTGTTACCCTCAGTGACTCATATAAGTGAGAACTTGTTGTCTATGCCTTTGTCATATGTCAGTAGCTGTGAAGGATGGTTTGCATTGCTTAGTATGGTACGTTCATTTCCCCGGGCTGATACATTGGAGCGAAAGAGTACTAGTTCTCGCACCCTAACGCAAACTGTACGTTTTCAGTATAGAGCACCCTCTGGTGCTCCCACAGGCCGAGAGCCGTTCGGCAGATTGCTCTTGAGCTGTTGTATGCATGCATACACGGGAGTAAGACAGGGAAATTGGTCCCAGGTGGAAATGGATAATTTCCTGCAGTTCAACACATCAGAATATTACCAGTCCTTCCAGGCCCGTAATGTCTCTGAAGATAAGACGATACCCCTGTCAGTGGTTAATGTTACAGCTGCCTTCTGTGTCCAGGGGGCAGGGAAAATAGAGGTGGGGGAGAGCAGGTGCAACACCACTTATAATTTGAGAGCAACAGATAGTCCGCCCCTGATACTGCCACCCAATGTCTACTTTGTTTGTGGATTCCGTGGTTATGTATGGCTTCCTAAGGGGTGGTCGGGAAGGTGTTATCTTTCTTACCTCTTACCCCCAGTATATATAGCCCCTCCCAATTACCATAAAGACCATCGTTTACAGCGTAGAAATGCCCATGTGTTCCGATTTAGGAGAATGATTAGTACAGACGACATAGATCAGACGGACACCACTTTACAGCAGTTCACAGATGCTATTTAGGGTATCCTACCTTTCTGGGGCCCTATGTCCAATAGCCCTAACATCCGGCGGCTCACTAGGGTGGTAGAAGGAGTCATTAACACAACTGTAGGGATTTTGACCAATATCACAGTAGAGGTCCAGGCTACGAGACTTGTTGCCCTTCAGAACAGGATGGTGTTAGATGTCATCCTTGCTGACCGGGGTGGGGCCTGCCGCGTCATCGGCAGTAGCTGCTGTGTATACATACCGGACCACGCTCCGAATGTATACGCCGTTATACAGAAGCTCCACAGGCTTGCCTCTGACATACACCAGGAAAATGGCACGTGGTCTCTCGCAGGGTGGTTTTGGGGCCTCATCGCATCTTGGGGTTGGAAGATTATTATTTTCCTGGTTGCCATAGCTGGCATCATTCTAGCATGCTGTCTGTGCATACATTGCCTTCCTGCCTGTTGTGCCTGCTGTGTATCAATGCTGACCCCGGAGCATGATTCTCAGAGCAGAGCCATGATGATGCAGGATATTCAAGATATGATGTGTATTGATGAGGGCATTTTTGAATACTAATTATGTATGCCTAACATTATAGAGCATTTAGTTTTGGTTGATAGTCATATAACGTAGTAAATGTTGCCTATGATCGAACGGTCTTCCTATCTTTAGAATTGTAAAGGTCCTAACCTGATAGCACCAATAAAAATTTGCAATGAATGCTAAAAGGAGGGTCTGTTAGAATTGAAAATGTAATTGCTGTGTTGCTCGTACTTCGTTCTGCATTAAGTTAGCATTCATTACGCCATTTTTAGTTGCTGCCATATTTGTCCAACGATCGACGCTGAGCTTCTGTCCTCACATCGCTTGTCTCAGCAGAAAACTGCCTCGATGTCTCCTTGACTGATATCTCTCCAAGGCCGAGCTTCGCTGCACTAATGAATGTACTCTCTATTGTAACATACCTTTGCTGCTAGTTAGACCCATTCTCACCTTCTAGAATGGCGGGCACGGGCTGAGCAACCTTGGGGCAGAGATAGTGTGTACCCGTCCCCAGGATTACAGCTCATCCTTGTTTGCCTCCTTTGTTCGTAGTTGCACGGACCGGAATTTTCCAGTCTGGGCATGTGCTTGGGGAATTGGAAATGTATAATACCTGATGTCATATTGGGGGAAGTCTGTCCCTCGGCCGTCATCTCAGGAGACTGGTCAGACTGGGCTCCGCTGCAGCGCAATACTAATAAATAACTTGGTTTGTATTCTCTACTGTCTGATCGACTCTTCATTGTTTGGAAGGCTGAGAGGTGGTTGTGAGTGACCCGGGTGGCCCTAATTGGGTCACTTCCTTCATTCTGTAAAGATGCCATTTGGGTATCACACCTCCCCAACCAACGGGGAGCAGGCTCCAATAATGAAGCATGTCAAATCGGAGAGTGATGGACCCTGTATCCTAACAGCAGAAGCCCTGCAATTATGGGTTCATTCTGTTCTGTAGCCTTCAAAAACCATTGGTTGACTACTAAGGCAAGCCTGCCTGCGCCCGTCCACACCCGGATTGCGCCGAGGGCCAGAAACTCTGCCCTTTTTAACCTAGGGAAAGAGAACAGAATTGCCTTTACAGGTAAGAAACTTCGTTCCCTTAACAATATCAAACAAGGCTGCATGCTGGCTGACCCTACTCATTTGCCTTTAGGGCTTAACACTCCATGGAAAAATTGTGGATATCATACTCCTCATACTAAGAAACTGCTAAAAGCTCAAACCTCCTACAGGATAGAAGCTTCTCCCAAGACTCCTGTAAAAGTTCTCTGTGCACTTATCAATGCCCGATCACTCGTGAAACATGCCCATTAATACGCAGAATTCATAGTGAGCCACCAGTTAGACATCATATTTATCACAGAAACATGGGCAAGTAACTTTTCTAGCCCTAACTGTTTAAATGCAATGCCTCAAGGGTACTCTATAGCCAGACTAGACAGACCCGTGAAAAGAGGAGGAGGGCTAGGGATCATCTATAAAAACTGCTTTAAGTGCAAAATTGACCCTATGCCCATCCTGGAGTGTGAACCATTCTCATATTGTTTAGAACTAACTAATAACTACTACTTCAGAGGGCTACTTATTGATTGCCCTCCAGGCCTAAGTAGTAGTTTCCTCCAATTCATAAACACTCTTCTCGAGGCCGGGGCCTGTTCCAGCAATTTTACTGTACTAGGCGACTTTAATTTCCATTTGGAACGCTCAGAGGATAAAGACACTGAGGCTATGTTAGAGATTATGAATACCGTAGACCTCCCTCAACTACTGCATCAGCCCACTTCCTTAGCTGGTCATACACTAGATTCTATTTTTTCAAATAACCTGCTTATCTCTATTAAGGACTTCCTTCTTCTTACCTGGTCTGACCACAATGCTATCACTTTTGAACTAAATATCCCTTCTTCTACCCAAAATTGAAAAACAGACTCATCCCACTTTCCATCGAGTCTGGAGTCTATAATATACTGCGACAACAACTCTCCCAGGCTGAGCCCACAACGTTATCTGACCCGAATCAGGCCACAGTAGAATATTCAGAATGGCTAAGCTCTGCCATCTCTAAATTGGTCCCCCTCACGAATTCCAACTCAGGTAGAACAAAATCATCTGCACCTTGGTTCACCAAAGCCCTCCACCTCGAAAAGCAAAACTGCAGAAGGCATGAGAGAAAATGGAGAACCAAATATGACTCTCAAGATAAAGAAATCTGTAAACTTTGTCTTGCCAAATACAAGATCCTTATCATTAAAGAAAAGACCACCTTTTTTACGCAGCAAATAGAATCCTCTAAGCACTCTGCAAGGGCGTTATTTCAAGTCATAAGAAAGCTAAACAAAGAGCCAGAGCTAAAATGACCAAACAACAGTCAATCTTTCTGCGAGAAGATAGCCCTCCATTTCTGCGACAAAGTAGGTCAAATATACATCCAGTACACCTCTTCAAGCATTGTCGATTCAAGTAATATCCCTCTGACAGCCCACCATCTTTGCAAAGATTCTAATACCTCAGTCAGCAGCTCCCTAAACAAGCTCAGTTACTTCACCTCCATCACTTTGCCGGAAGTTCTCAAGATTGTTCAATCCACCAAATGTGGATTGCTCTACGACCCATGCCCCCCTCCATTCTTTAACAGATCCCCGAACCCATTGCCACTTTCCTGACCAACATCTTTAATGCGATGTTTACCACAGGGACCTTTCCCAAAATGTAGAAAATGGCTTCTATTTTTCCACTTCTCAAGAAGCCTAATCTGGACTCAGATAACTCTGCTAACTACCGTCCTATCTCCAGACTGCCCTTCCCAGCTGAAATAGTAGAAAAAACAATAAATACCCAACTGACGCAATTTATTCAATCCAGTCATTTACTGGACCCCACACAATTAGGTTTTAGGGCTGAACATAGCACAGAGACTGCATTAATCAAAACCACCCCCGAGTCAAGAATAGTCCTGGATAGAGGAGGTACAGCAGCCTTTATTCTTCTTGACTTATCGGCGGCTTTCGATACGGTGGACCATTCCACTTTGATCCTCCACCTTAAATATCTCGGCATTAATAACAAAGCTCTTGCTCTGCTACGGTCCTTCCTGACGGGCAGAGAACATTCAGTGATGCTGGACAACCATGCGTTCAAGCCATTTTCTCTTCCTTGTGGGGTCCCACAGGCTCCCTCATTCAGCCCCTTACTTTTCAACATCTATGTTACAGAATTAGCATCCCTCATTAGATCTTTTGGCCTCTCACCCACATCGTATGCTGACAATGCGCAAATCATTTTGTCTGCTTCCAACAATTTCAATGACGCTAACCTCCAGCTTCACAACTATATGAGAGCTATAGGTAACTGGATGGGAAAACAATGCCTTAAATTGACCTCAAACAAAACTGTGGTAATTCTTCTTGGTAATAGACCACAATTCTGGAGCCTTGCCTGTTGGCCCTCTGAACTAGGAGCACTCCCTTCACCAGTCCAAAAAGTAAAAAATCTAGGAGTCCTAACAGACGATAACTTAAATTTTAGCAAGCACATCAACTCAGTCATTTCATCAAGCTTCAACACCCTCAGAATCATCAGGAAAATCCTTCCTTTTATTCCCCCTAATTCGAGGAAAATGGCCATTACACTGTTAATCCTCTCCAAATTGGATTACTGTACTGGACTATACTTAAAACTCCAAAAGAAATATCTGAACAAACTGCAGAGAGTTCAGAATGCAGCTGCTAGACTTCTTCTTGATGTTCCCAAAATTCCGATCAGTTTATTTAGCCATCAAAGGACTCCGTTGGCTTTCAAAAGGTAATCGAATTAAATTCAAGGCACTTTGTCTTACCTACAAAGCTCTCCATGACTCTGGCCCCACACATCTCAAACAATCCCTAGCATGGGATATACCCAGCAGGGACTTGTGATCTAAAAGCTCCATGATGGTCACCCGCCCCAGATTCAAAAGACTTAAATAGGGGGGTAGCTGCTTTGCTTCAGAAGCCTCTAAACTCTGAAATAGCCTACCTATAAACATTAGAGCGGCTCCCACCCTGCTGATTTTGAGAAAACTGCTGAAAATGTGGCTTTTTAACAACTAGTCTCCTTTTAAGCTCTGTGTTCCTTATGCAGATCCAGCTCCAAGACACCCCTCGGTATACGTGCACATTAAAAATGTATTAACATAACATAACTTACAATTTGTAATATGGGTTTAATACTATCTCTCTCTATCAGTTTGCGAATCGCTTATGAGCTTTTGACTTAAGGTCATTTCAGTATTAAAGGTTATGTACTGTATGGCAAAGAATTGTATTATCTTTTGAATGCCACAAGTATCCTCTGCATACAAAGTAACAGGATGAGTGAAAGACAAGTTCCATTTAGAGCTGAAAAAATATCAAACCGTGATTCTACGACAATGTTTCTGCTGCCACCGAAGGGGTTGTCTGTTGTGTATGTGATTGCTGCACATCCCATGTTGGGTGTGTCCCCCTAGGCACAACGTTATGTCCTAGTCACAGGCTCCTCAGGTTGTGTATCATGAAGTAATCCAAAGTATAGATTAGATCCGTCTTTTGGTTATACTGTTTATTGATATTTCAATCCTTATTCAATTCTTATAAAGGTTCATATAGCTGAACAATGAATCATGAATGACTGGCTTACAATATCCAATGCATTTCGGGTATTTTTACCCTTCATCAGGGACCAGTCCTAAAACAAACATATAATGCTATGAGGACTAAAAATATGTTCATTCAGTCAATTTTACTTATAATTCTAGTATTGTGTAAAGGTGCATGCAGTCACCCCTTACACCTGCCACATGCCGGTGCATCTGTTGAAACTTCGATGTATTAACTACGTTAAGCGTGAGGAGCTAATCAGACAAAATAAGTGGTTGTGGGATTATGAGGTCTTTTGACCTGAAGCGAATCTTATTTAAACGAATACAACGTGATACAGTATTAATGTGTTAACAAGTGTTGTTATGCCGTTGTTGGTGTTTAAGAATTATTCTTAGATGTGCCTGGTGTGTTTAACTCAAGGTATTGCCAATGTGCATTTTGTATGCGAGAAGTGCGTGAGTGCTTTTCTGTGCCGTGAGTTTATTAGCGTGCACGCATACATCGGGTTTTTAAAAAAACGTACTGTGATGTGCTCGTAAGACCAGGTTTAAAACATCGTTTCTGTGTGGTGTTTAAATTAAACGCATATCGTGCTCGTGGGCATGAAGTTAAACTAAAGTTTTGTGCTGATATACAGCGGAAACTTACATTATGTTCTTAGGCTGTTGTCATCGGCTGACATCAGTTCGGCGTGGTGGATGCCTTCGCGTCTGTGCATTCGTGTTTAAACCCAGTGTGATAAATATCGACGAAGGACTATACCTCCTCTCATTTTTGGCAGACATCTTAAAGTAGTGTGTGTTAGTATGCTTAATAGTGTAGGTCAGGTTCCTTCATTGTTAAGGGTTATATCGAGGTCCTAACTAAAGAAAATCTCACAATTCTGTAATAGCAAGGCTCATATACATGGAAAAGTCCATTCAATCCGTGAAGGTCATTGTGAAATTAAAGATAAAAAAATAAAGATGAAAAAATATATATAAAAAGTGTGTGTATTGACTTATTCCTATTGTATCAACAACAATGATGGTGTTCCAGATACTATGCGTGATTATAAAAGTCAAAATCATAGATAACATAAATATTCTATGCGATCATTCATCCCATTAGGTTTCAAGCAGTCCAATGTTTTTATCCAGCAGTTCTCTCGCTGGAGAAGGTGTTTTCTGTTGTCACGACCTTCCTTTTTAGCGATTACTTCAAGGATTAAGAATTGTAATTGGCTGATGTTGTGATGATGTTCATGAAAATGATTGGCTACAACCGATTTCATGTTCCTGGTGCAGATGTTGGATTTGTGTTCGTTAATACGGGTTTTGATTTTACGTTCCGTTTTCCCAACATGTACTTGTCCGCATGGACATTTTAGTAGGTAAATCACGTTCATTGTGTCACATGAAGCTGTGACCTGTAGTTTGATATTGTTACCTTTTCTGGGGTGCATGATGGTTGCTCCTGGTATTATGTTGTGACAATTGTTGCAGTTGTGGAATGCCATTGTTCCTTTGTAGGATTCCTTTTCTTTTTTGATGGTGTGTTTAAGCATCTCCCCCATATTTTTATTTCTAGTATATGCAAAAATGGGAAATTCTGAAAATAAATGATTGAAGTCCTGGTCTAAGGTCAATATAGACCAATGTTGTTTTATGATGCGTTTAAGACTCTTGCTGGCGGTAGAGTATTTAGACACCATCACCATACGATTCGAAGGTCTAATGAGTGACGTCTGTAATAGTTCTGTTCTGTTTTTGAGCTGGCTTCTTTGTTTGGCTTGGTCCAATAAGGGTTCTGGGTAGCCTCTCTGTGTGAAGCGTTTGGTCATTTCATCTAATCTCTTGACCGCAATTTGTGGATTTGATACTATCCGTCGTACTCTTAACATTTGAGAATAAGGTAAATGACGTTTCAGTGTGTCTTGATGGAAACTCCCATAATGTAAGGTGTTATTGCGGTCTGTGGGCTTTCTGTGGATGTCTGTTTCGAATCTGTTTTCTATGATGGTTATTTCCACATCCAGGAAAGTGATTTTTTCTTTTTGTATTTCGTAGGTAAATTGAATTCTTTCGTTTATGTCGTTGAGTTTATTCAGAGCTTCCATGAGTGTGGGTTCTGGACCTTTCCATATTATGAAAATGTCATCAATATAGCGAAGGAACAATTTACAATGATCAATCCATGGGTGTATGGTTAGGAAGTGGTCCTGCTCAAATTTTTCCATGAACAGATTGGCATACGCCAGTGCGGCGCAATTGCCCATAGAAGTTCCCGTCATTTGTAGGTACCATTGTTCTTGCCATTTAAAATAACTTTGAAAAAGGGTCAATTGTAGCAATTCCATGAGGAATACTTGCATGTCTGGGTTAATGTCCGTATGAAGTAGAGTTTGTTTGACAGCTTCTATTCCTAAGTTATGCGGTATTGATGTATATAATGATCTTACATCTACTGTGCACATTAACACAGTTTATTCCCCGTTAATTGAGATTTGTTGTAGTTTGTTCAAAAAATCGGTGGTGTCTTTAACAAACGTTTGCATTTTTGAAACACTAGGTTGTAGGTAACGATCTAAGAATTGTCCTATTGGTTCGTGTATACTACCTCTAGTAGACACGATTGATCTGAATGGAGGGTGAAGCGGATCCTTATGTATTTTAGGTACCATGTGAATTGATGGACTCTTTGGATGTTCTTGTATTAGGAACTTCTTGGTTCTATCATTGATCACTCCATTGGCGTGAGTGCGATTAATCAAATTCCTGAGTAAAGTAAAAAAAGCTTCAGTAGGATTTGTGTCCAATTTGATGTAGGTTGATTCATCTGAAACGTGTTTGTAGACCTCTTCTTCATAGTGTGTAGTGTTTAGGCTAACTAGGGCTCCTCCCTTATCGGCTTTCTGACAAGTTATGTGGGGGTTCATGGCTATGTTTCTGATGATACCGAATTCCTTTTGTGTAAGATTCCCTCGTTGATATTTCTTTGTGAGATTCAGTCTTGCCAGGTCTTGTTTTACCAAGTTTTCAAACAGGTCCAACGTCTTATGCATGACTGGTGCCATGTATGTACTCGAGGGGGATAATCCCCTAAGTTGATCTGGTTCCGGTGGTTGTTGCTGTGGCAATATGTTCTCAAAGAAGTGTCTGAGATGTAGTTTTCGCATAAACTTGAACAGGCTCACTTCCATTTCTAGTTGGTATGTGTTGGTGGTGTGAACAAACGAGGAGCCTTTTTGTAGTGTTTTTAACTCAAGCTTGCTGAAGTGTTGGTCTGATATATTAATAACCAAGCTCAGTTCGTCGTTTATTTCTTCACTTTCTCTTTCCTCACTCCCGTTGTACTCCTGGTATTTGGTGTTTCTCTTTCTTTTACTCCTCCTGGGTCGCCTTTGTCCATTTGGCCTTCCTCTAAAAAAGGCTGTCCGAGTGTTTGTCCTTGTGTAGATGTATGTGGTTGTCCGGGTGGTGGTGGAATGTGAGGCCGTTGTGGCGATGGTCTGTGGGTGGTGTCACTGTCGGTTGATGAGGTATCGGTATGTTGCGTGTATGGTTTATTTTGTCTGCGCCGGGCGTAAACTTCCGCCCAGCTGTAGACTTCCCCGAGTTTATAATCAACCGTGTCACGGCGAAATTTCCGAATCTTTCTTTCATTGATTTCTTGTGAGTGCTTGGTGAGTTGTTCATTTATGTCATCAAGTACCTTGGACCATTCTTCAGTCGACATTGTGTTGGTTAGTTCGTTAGTGACGGTGACTATTTCTTTGGATAATTCTTCCAAGATGGTGGAAAGTTCTTCGATGATAAGTAAAATTAAGTCTAAAGAACATTTATTCAGAATCGCGTACCAGCGGTCCTTAAATTTCTGAGCATTTTTGCAGAGTGATGGTTTTAAGGGAATTCTTAATCCTCGTGGTATACGCTGTGCTCGATGGTATTTAATTAGTGTGCTAGCATGCAACCTTTGGTTTATTTCACGCTTCGATAGGTAAAGTAGTTGTTTGATGTTTTGTTGTTTATCCCGGTTAGTGGTTGATTGTGTTGTTTCTTCATGTATTAGTGCGTAGATACGGTCGGCTTCATCCTCTTTAAAAGCAAAAGTTTCAGCTCGTAGGTCAGTTATGTTTGAAATTTCTTCATATGCCATTCTGATATTGGGGTGGTGTGCTGCGTATCTCTTGAACGAAACGTGGGTATAAATATTAAGAATGGATACGCGCTTTAACCAAGTTCAACAAAGTTGTATTTCAGTAATTAGTGTGATGTGTGCTCCTGGGGTAACGTCTTCCGTTTATGGCGCCTTGTAATATGTGATTGCTGCACATCCCATGTTGGGTGTGTCCCCCTAGGCACAACGTTATGTCCTTGTCACACGTGAGTGATTTTCTGTGCCGTGAGTTTATTAGCGTGCACGCATACATCGGGCATACAGCGGGTTTTAAACCTGGTCTTACGAGCACATCACAGTATGTTTTTTTAAAACCCAATGTATGCGTACACTCTAATAAACTCACGGCACAGAAAAGCACTCACGCGCTTCTCGCATACAAAATGCACATTGGCAATACCTTGACTTAAACACACCAGGCACATCTAAGAATAATTCTTAAACACCCACAACGGCATAACAACAACACTCGTTAACACATTAATACTGTATCACGTTGTATTCGTTTAAATAAGATTCGCTTCAGGTCAAAACGACCTCATAATCCCACAACCACTTATTTTGTCTGATTAGCTCCTCACGCTCAACGTAGTTAATACATCGAAGTTTCAACAGATGCACCGGCATGTGGCAGGTGTAAGGGGTGACTGCATGCACCTTTACACAATACTAGAATTATAAGTAAAATTGACTGAATGAACATATTTTTAGTCCTCATAGTATTATATGTTTGTTTTAGGACTGGTCCCTGATGAAGGGTGAAAATACCCGAAATGCATTGGATATTGTAAGCCAGTCATTCATGATTCATTGTTCAGCTATATGAACCTTTATAAGAATTGAATAAGGATTGAAATATCAATAAACAGTATAACCAAAAGACGGATCTAATCTATACTTTGGATTACTTCATGATACACAACCTGAGGAGCCTGTGACTAGGACATAACGTTGTGCCTAGGGGGACACACCCAACATAGGATGTGCAGCAATCCCAAGGCGCCATAAACAGAAGACGTTACCCCAGGAGCACACATCACACTAATTACTGAAATACAACTTTGTTGAACTTGGTTAAAGCGCGTATCCATTCTTAATGTCTGTTGTGTATGTCATGTATACAAAATGATTGGCTGTGCCCTCTCCAACGGCAAGGCTTATAACAATAAGCTACAAATAATGGAGCTGATTAGGATGGCGGTCGGGCCGCCACCAACAAGCAGTAGGGGGCGGTCTGACCAACATCCTGCAGAGCGGTCCGACTGCCGCATTATGATGAGGTCGGTTGGACTGCATCAGTTGGAGGGACCGACTGGTGCTTCTGACAGGCTCAAGGAGCCCGTTGGAACATCTGTCGGATGGTATACCCTACAATTGGGGCTGTGCCTGTGGAGGCACCGCTGTAGGGATTACGATGGCCCATTCCAACTGCCTTTTCATGGCGGTCCGACAGCCTTGAAAAGGCAGCCGGAATGCGGCTTTGGGGGCCCCTAGCTTGGCCCCTGTCCCTGTGGGCCTCTGCAATGGCCCCTAGGGGGCACATGCGGTGCTCCCCCCAAACATCCATGTACTGCATGCCACGCACCATGTAGTGCCTGGCACACAGTGCATGGAAGTTTGCAAAATGACTTTTACCATTGCGGCTTGTGCTGCGGCCCTTTTCCGGGCCGCAGCACCAGCCACAATGGTAAGAGGCATTTTTACGACCATCTACTTGGTGGTCGCATTGTAATCGGGCAGGTTGAACCGCCGACACATAGTCGGTCGGACACCTGCCCGAAACAATGCCGGTCGGACGCTCGACCGCCCGCCGTCGAAATCAGCCCCTATGTGTTTTTCTGTGTATATTACCTTCTTTCTTTTAATAAAATGACCTTACGCAAAACAATTATCTTTCATTTCATGGGCAACACAGGCAGATAACATGCCTGATGATGTGTAAAGGAACATTTATTCCAATAAAAGTGAGGTTGAAAGTTTTAGAAGTGCAGAAGCTCTGTTTAGAAGGGCCAGAGTTTAAAAAGAGCCAGTAAGTGGAACGCTGGTCAAGGCAAAATTATCTGGGGATGAGGTGTATTCCCTCCATAAGTCCGCTAGTAAGCATTTTAAGAGGAGAACGGCTATTGTTATTGCGTAAATAGATTATAAATGGCAGGTGGACGTAATCAGCCTTCAGGATCTAGGCAAACATAATAATGGAGCACAATACATAATGATGGCCGTAGATCAATCAATCAATCAATCATGTCACTTATAAAGCGCACTACATACCCGCGAGGGTCTCAAGGCGCTGGGGGAAGAGGGGGTGGTGCTGCTACTGATCGAAGAGCCAGGTCTTGAGGAGTCTTCTGAAGGCCAGTAGGTCTTGGGTCTGTCGGAGGTTGGTGGGGAGGGTGTTCCAGGTCTTGGCGGCGAGGTGGGAGAATGATCTGCCGCCGGCGGTCGTTTTCCGGATGCGGGGGACTGTGGCGAGGGCGAGGCTGGTCGAGCGGAGCTGGCGGGTGGGGGTGTAGAAGCTGAGTCGTCTGTTGAGGTAGGCTGGTCCGGAGTTGTGGAGTGCTTTGTGTGCGTGGGTGAGGAGCTTGAAGGTTATCCTCTTGTTGACAGGGAGCCAGTGCAGGTCTCTCAGGTGGGGTGTGATGTGGCTGCGTCGGGGGATGTCGAGGATAAGACGTGCAGAGGCGTTCTGGATGCGTTGCAGCCGTCTCAGGAGCTTAGCCGTCGTTCCTGCGTAGAGGGCGTTTCCGTAGTCCAGCCTGCTGGTGACGAGGGCCTGGGTGACTGTTTTTCTTGTTTCGGTGGGGATCCACTTGAAGATCCTGCGGAGCATTCGGAGGATGTTGAAGCAGGATGAGGAAACGGCGTTGACCTGCTTAGTCATGGAGAGGGTGGGGTCGAGGATGACCCCTAGGTTGCGTACGTGGTCGGTGGGTGGCGGGGCTGTTCCCAGTGATGTTGGCCACCAGGAGTCGTCCCAGGTTGAAGGGTTGGAACCAAGGATGAGGACCTCCGTCTTGTCCGAGTTCAGCTTCAGGCAGCTGGTCCTCGTCCATTCGGCGATGGCCTTCATTCCTTCGTGGAGGTGGGCTTTGGCGGTGTGAGGGTCTTTGGTGAGGGAGAGGATCAGGTGGGTGTCGTCGGCGTAGGAGATGATGTTGAGGTTGTGCTGTCGGGCGACGTGGGCGAGGGGTGCCATGTAGATGTTGAACAGCGTTGGGCTGAGGGAGGAGCCTTGGGGTACACCGCAGATGATCTTGGTGGCCTTGGATCGGAAGGGGGCGAGGCGGACGCTTTGTGTTCTGCCGGAAAGGAATGATGTGGTCCAGTCCAGGGCCTTCTCTTGGATCCCGGCGTCGTGAAGGCGTGTTCGTAGTGTGTGGTGGCAGACCGTGTCGAAGGCGGCTGATAGGTCCAGGAGGATGAGGGCTGCTGTTTCTCCGTTGTCTAGCAGGGTCCTGATGTCATCGGTGGCGGCGATGAGGGCGGTTTCGGTGCTGTGGTTGCTGCGGAAGCCGGACTGGGAAGGGTCCAGGATGTTGTTCTCCTCGAGGTAGCGGGTCAGTTGTTTGTTGACGATTTTCTCGGTGACCTTCGCGGGGAACGGGAGCAGAGAGATGGGTCGGAAGTTCTTGAGGTCCTTGGAGTCTGCCTTGGGTTTCTTGAGTAAGGCGGTGATCTCGGCGTGCTTCCAGCTTTCCGGGAAGGTTGCTGTCTCGAAGGAGATGTTGATTATTTTCCGGAGATGGGGCGCGATGGCTGTACTGGCTTTGTTGAAGATGTGGTGAGGGCACGGGTCTAGCGGTGAACCGGAGTGGATGGTGTTCATGATCTCGCTGGTGTCCTCGTCGTTGATGTTGGTCCAGGAGAGCAGGCGGTTGGTGGTTGTGGGGGCAGTGGTCTCGGTGGTTGCCGGGGCGGTCGTGGTGTTGAAGCTGTCGTGGATGTCGGCGATTTTGCGGTGGAAGAAGGTGGCCAGTGAGTCGCACAGGTCTCGCGACGGCTGGATGTCGTTGGTGTTGGAGCTGGGGTTGGAGAGTTCCTTCACGATGTTGAAGAGCTCTTTGCTGTTGTGTGCGTTGTTGTCTAGGCGGTCTTTGAGTGAGGCCCTTTTGGCGGATCTGATGAGGTGATGGTGACTGCGGGTGGCGCTCTTGTGGGCGGCGTAGCTGTCCGCTGTCCGTTCGTGGAGCCAGATCTTCTCCAGTTTTCGGCATGTTCGTTTGGAGGCCTGGAGGTCTTCGGTGAACCAGGTGGCTTTCTTGCTGGTGTGGCTGTTGGGCGGATTCTTGAGCGGGGCGAGGGTGTTGGCGCAGTCGTCGATCCACTGTCTGAGGTTGCGGGCGGCGGTGTCGGGGTCGGAGGGTTCGGCGGGTGGGCTCAGGGCGAGGGTTGTGGTTAGCTGGTCTTCCGTGACTCTGCTCCAGCAGCGGCGAGGCATTTGTTCGGTGCGGTGGTGCGTGGTGGGCTTCCTGTAGGTGAAGTGGATGCAGTGGTGGTCAGTCCAGTGGGGTTCGGAGGTGTGGTTGAAGGAGACGTGTGGGCTTGCGGAAAAGATGGAGTCTAGCGTGTGGCCGGCGGCGTGGGTGGGTGTAGTCACGAGCTGTCTGAGTCCGAGGGTGGCGAGGTTGTCGATCAGGGTGGTGGAGTTGGTGTCCTTGTTGTTCTCGAGGTGGAAGTTCAGGTCCCCGAGGAGGATGTAGTCCGTGGAGGCGATGGCGTGTGTGCTGACGAAGTCAGCGATGGAATCGCTGAACTGTGGTCGGGGTCCGGGGGGTCTGTAGATGAGGGTTCCTCTGAGGGTGGTGGTGTTGGGATCGGTGTGGATCTGGAAGTGCATGTGTTCGGCGGTGCTGAGGGTGTCGTCGGTGTTGGTTGAGACTCTGAGGGTGTTCCTGTGGACGATGGCGATGCCTCCTCCGACTCCGTTGGTGCGGTCCCTGCGGGTGATCTTGTATCCATCCGGGATGGCAATGGCGATGTCGGGGGCTGAAGCGGGATTCAGCCAGGTCTCCGTCAGGAATGCGACGTCTGGGGAGGTTGAGTCGAGAAGGTCCCAGAGTTCGATGGCGTGTTTGCGGGCGGAGCGGGTGTTGAGGAGGATGCATCTGAGGTAGTTGGGTTCTTTCCTGGGCGGTGGTTTGGCGGGGCGGGTGCTGGCGAAGCTGCAGTTCCGGCAGGTGAAGGGCCCTTGGGTGCGCTTCGGGGTGGCCTGGTAGCAGGCGTGATCTTTTCCGGGGTTGAGTGCGTGGAGGGTGCTGGCGTCGTATCGGCGTCTGTTGATGTGGCGGGGGATGCCCGGACCAGGGGGTCTGGCGCTGGGCGCGGTCACGGCGCGGACGGGCGCAGACGGGTTTGCCTTAGGCGCGCCTTTGGCACGCCAGCGGCGCGCCCGCTGCGCAGCGGCCGCCATAAATGGGGAGGTGGGAGGGAGGAGCAGGGAATGGGGCAGCGAATGGGCAGTGAGGGGGCGGGGCCGCAGGGGCGCAGCGGCGGGAAACAGGCACAGAAGGGAAAACGAGCACAATCAGGGCATCAAGGGGGCACAGAAAGGAAAAAAAATGAGCACAATCAGGGGCAGCAAGGGGGCACAGAAAGGAAAAACGAGCACAATCAGGGGCAGCAAGGGGGCACAGAAAGGAAAAACGAGCACAATCAGGGGCAGCAAGGGGGCACAGAAAGGAAAAAAAACGAGCACAATCAGGGGCAGCAAGGGGGTACAGAAAGGAAAAACGAGCACAATCAGGGGCAGCAAGGGGGTACAGAAAGGAAAAACGAGCACAATCAGGGGCAGCAAGGGGGCACAGAAAGGAAAAAAACGAGCACAATCAGGGGCAGCAAGGGGGTACAGAAAGGAAAAACGAGCACAATCAGGGGCAGCAAGGGGGCACAGAAAGGAAAGAAAACGAGCACAATCAGGGGCAGCAAGGGGGCACAGAAAGGAAAAACGAGCACAATCAGGGGCAGCAAGGGGGCACAGAAAGGAAAAACGAGCACAATCAGGGCCAGCAAGGGGGCACAGAAAGGAAAAAAACGAGCACAATCAGGGGCAGCAGCAGGGCACACAGACGGAGCTGTGTGGTGGGGAGCGACCTACCAGTCAAGGTCAGGGGTCGCTCTCTTCACCACGCAGCGGCCGCCATAAATGGGGAGGTGGGAGGGAGGAGCAGGGAATGGGGCAGCGAATGGGCAGTGAGGGGCGGGGCCGCAGGGCGCAGCGGCGGGAAACAGGCACAGAAGGGAAAACGAGCACAATCAGGGCATCAAGGGGGCACAGAAAGGGAAAAAAAAATGAGCACAATTAGGGGCAGCAAGGGGGCACAGAAAGGAAAAACGAGCACAATCAGGGGCAGCAAGGGGGCACAGAAAGGAAAAACGAGCACAATCAGGGGCAGCAAGGGGGCACAGAAAGGAAAAAAAAACGAGCACAATCAGGGGCAGCAAGGGGGTACAGAAAGGAAAAACGAGCACAATCAGGGGCAGCAAGGGGGTACAGAAAGGAAAAACGAGCACAATCAGGGGCAGCAAGGGGGCACAGAAAGGAAAAAAAACGAGCACAATCAGGGGCAGCAAGGGGGTACAGAAAGGAAAAACGAGCACAATCAGGGGCAGCAAGGGGGCACAGAAAGGAAAGAAAACGAGCACAATCAGGGGCAGCAAGGGGGCACAGAAAGGAAAAACGAGCACAATCAGGGGCAGCAAGGGGGCACAGAAAGGAAAAACGAGCACAATCAGGGCCAGCAAGGGGGCACAGAAAGGAAAAAAACGAGCACAATTAGGGGCAGCAGCAGGGCACACAGACGGAGCTGTGTGGTGGGGGAGCGACCTACCAGTCAAGGTCAGGGGTGCATAGATGCTCTGTCCATGTACACCTTTGCAGATGCGCTATGCAATAAAACAGGCACTAGCATCAGAGGGCTTTAAGGCCATATACAGCAAAAGCCAAACCCCTCAAAAACTACAAACAAATGCTGGAAAATAATTTTTAAACAAGATGTTTAAGAAATGTTTACAAATAAATACCCCAATTCATCATTTTATAATAAACACGGATGTCAATGCTGTGGTTATAACATTTTAACAGAACATTAAATCTAAGATGTGGAGATATTTCATGTCTTACAACATATGCCACTATGTGGATAGATTACAGTTATTTATAGATGCTTATAATGCAAGTTACCTCAGAACCATCAAAACCTAGCAAATAGTGGTAGCACTGCATAATTATTTAGCAGCAGGGAGAAATGTGGATGGCAACCGGTACACATCCAAAGTAAAGAAACATCTTCTAAGCTGAAAGAGGTCTTTGCAAAAGAATTTTTAGTGACTAAATATTTATAGTGGCAAATGTATAGCTGAAGGAAGGTATATATATATTTACTGCTTAAAAGATTATGACGCTGAAGAGGTCACGGGTAGCTTGTTCAACAAAGATTTACAATAGGTTCCCACCAATCCGCACCAGGTCTACAGGTTTGAAAAGATATTGCAATGGAAAAGTAAAGGGATGAAGAAGCAGGCCTTTTTTCAAATGAAAGGTCTGGCCTGAGAAATTTAATAGTTGATTGCTGGCTAGGTCTCTAAAGGACATGAGTATACAGCTCTCTGAAGAAGAAACAAAAATATAGAGACAACATCATTTTGTGTCAAATTGTCTTCCAAGGATTGGAAGGACATGTTCCCCAACAATCAAATCTCTAATTTTACTGTGAAACTGGCTACACCGGTGGACCTAAAATGGGATGGGGAGGTTTCCCTAACCAAAATACAATACCCTCAAGCTTGTTAGAGGCCATATTTCCCATAAAGCGAGACTAGAAGGTCATGTTCCCCCAAGTGGGGTTTCCTCCTGGCTACTGCCTCACAGTTAGTGCAGTGTTCAAGACTATCAATGTATCCCTAGCCATCCTTTTATAAAGACACAGTGCCATTTACTTATCATCCTTGTGCACTCATTTGATTTAATTTGCTTTCATGATAATATGTTTTGGGATTTGCAACTTATTTTGTGCACATAAGCTTTCTTAAAGGTGCAACAGAAATGGAGGTCCTTTGTCCAATTAATCTACTATGCAGTATTTTGCTATATATGCCTTTTAAGACTGCCACTTACAATGCAAACTTCATCATCTGCCTTCTTTTCATAAAACTGTTCTTTGATGGTACAGATGTTGTTCATTATAAGATTTTGGCCAGCTGTACTAAGAGACAGGTTGCAAAAAGTCACACAAATTGCACACCGATTTTTTGCGAACAATCTCTGATTTTGTGATGCAACCTATGTACTAACAGATTGCATTGCAAAGTCTCCAGTTTCAGGGGGTAGTAGAATTATCTTTATAATGAATATTAATTAGGTAGATCACACACTATTTGTGACACCCTGTGAGTGCCAACAAATACCGGGATGGTGGTCTGCAATGAACAACTGCTCCTTCAGAGGCCGACCGACACAATTCGCAAAAAGGAAGGTGTCCTGAAGGGACTTCTTCCCTTCTACACATCTTCCACCTTTGTGAATCAATTATCACTTTGTGATGTTGAGAACTGACCAATTGCAGTTGCAAAACCATAGATACATGTCATCCTGATTCATAATTAGAAGGGGACCTCGCTTCCACGTCCCTTCCTAATTGTGTTTTGGTATGGGTCTTTTAATAAATTATACAAGTCAGAAACACTTTTTACAACTCACAAAATGAGTTCCACACATACCTAAAAGCCCATTTTTTCAGTTGTAAACCCTGTGATTTTGCAAATTTCAGGGTCTGCAATCCCAAAGTGGTTTTCTCTATCTGGCCCTTTATTTCAGCGGAACCTGGGGCGACATAACGTCACCAACTCCTACCAAACACTACCAAAACATAGCTATTTGCATTGCTAATAATGTTTACTATGAATTTTTGGAGAATTTGAAATCTTTAAATTTTTATGCATCACAATTGTGGATTGAGGCTAGCATATGGTATTTTGTACTGAAATTCCTTTTCTCTTTGATTGAAAATGAGTTTGCTCATTTGAGCAATGCATTGCTCTGCCCTGCAGTTATCCTCTCTGCGGCACCTTCATACATTGCGAAAATTGTTTGCATTATCATCAACGACTTGGTGACAATTTACAAATTCACAAACGTTTGGGGACGAGGGCTCAAATCTCCTTTTTTTCACTGTTTAGCTCGTGGTATCTTTCTCCCTTATTACTGTTCCTGTGGTCTGGTCGTTAGTCGTGCAATACTTTTAAACTCAGATATGTGCATGACCTGGATAACATTTCTAGGACTTATTTGTATGAGCGGTGTGACAAGCTTCGAAGATAATTTTTGTTGAAGTACTTGTAAAACTAATGGCCTGTCCTGTCGTCCGCATTTCTTCTGCTCTGTAATGTCGATCACATGCAGTGAAGGGCAGTAGTGGCTCCAGCAGTTTGAATGACAGCAGGAGAGAGCAGCAAAGCAGAAAAAATGGAGTCATAGTTTAAAAACTAGGGCACTCCTCTGTATATCTCAAATTAGCACCTCATTTTTATCCCTAATGATCGTGACAGACCGGGCTCCATGTTATAACCTAATCATGAGTGTGTCCCAATGGGGGATTTTCACATAATTAGGTAGTTTGGAAGCACACTGAGTTGAGCACTCTTAAGTGGCAGAGCTGGCCTGGTACCAGTTTTCAGAAACGTTGCTGTTTGCCTAATTATAATGAAAAATATGGGAATACAAACATAAAATGTTCATTATGAGTCAAGTAGGGTAAAAAGGTGGCAATGCTAAGAAATGCTAATAAAACACTAATTTAGAAAAACATGGGTTTATAAGTAAGGTAAGGTTTGCAACAAATTATCAAAATAAACTGGGGAATATGATTTGAAATTTAGGTTTTATCACTGCTCAATGGTTCGACAAAATGAAATATACAAAAAGTAGGTTACCTTGCATTGCGATTTCAAAAATAATTACGAATAGGTGCTATGTAAAAAATAATGTTGTTTAATCAGTTGCTGTCATAACATTTAAATGCATCTATGCAAAATATGTATTTTCTTTTTCAAGGTATTTACTTATTTTATCAAGTTATGAAGAACTTATTACAATATAAGTAGTCATTTGTCCTAAGAATGTGTGTGTGTGTGTGTGCGTGCGTGTGTGCGTGTGTGTGTGTGTGTTACAGCATATGCTCCAAGTAAAATAAGCCTGCAGCAAGTAAAACACAACACACCACAGAAGACCCTAATGCAAATTGGGAGGGGATTGAGGCAAAGCAGATTGCACCTATCTTTTAGTGGAGTAATTTATATCGAAATATACTAGGTGCTAAGGACCGGAGACTCATTACCCCTAAGCCTCCAGAGATACACAAAATCTCTCAATTCCAAAACCACACAATGGTCCAGCACACTTAATTCAGGTTCACAAGTTAATATGCAATGGTTTTACAGAAGTACGCCTTGATATAGCTTAAACATTCATTTCACTTGATTAAATCTCAAAAAAGGGCAATTCAGCAGAGTTGTTCATTAAATTCTTTATTGATGACTTCTTTTTCCTGACAAGGTAAAACCGTAGCCAACGCGTTTCGTCCTCGCGGACTTCTTCAGTTCTACAAATAATATACATATATACAAATTACTTTACAAAAATTATTACATCTTCACTTTACAAACCTTATAAAAATAGAAATAAACAATCCATTTATTCTAAAATCCATACCCATTATGTTATAGAGAATTCATATTGTATTGCATTTTCTATTGGCACAGGTGTGAGTAGGACAAAGTATTTCAAATATAGGTCTCATAGCCATACTACATTCAGAAAATTTCTGCTGACTTTGCCACATATCACAGAAGACCCCAAGCAAATTAAACAAGAATTACCACATCTTGTACTTTTAACCCATACAACCGCAGTAGGTTTGAAGTTTATAATGAAAAGGGGAACTGCCAATCCACATCCAGAATAGGCAGTCACAGAAGAAGTTCGCCTTTCTGGATGAAGGATTACATTTTATGTTTCATGACGTTTTGAAAGCTTACATTTGAAGGTCCATGAGGTTTTCTTGCTCAAAATATTTACGTATATTTGATCTTAAGTTATGTCACCTTTTCCTGTCCTACTAAGGTCTATGTAGAGTTTGAAATGACTTGTTTTTTTTATGTTAGAAGAAAGATACGTTGTAGTGTATATATCACATATAAATTCTGAAAAAGCATGCTATCTTTCTGCCAAATTCCATTTGCACTGGATACTAGCACAACCGAAAAAATAGTCTGTGGTACAATCAAACACTCTGCATGTAGAGAAACCCTCAACTTTAAATCAGGCTTTCTCCTGCACAGCACCTCAATGTTGGATTAGCTAATGTACCATATTGCTGCTAGCTCCTTGTTTGCTTACTTTTCGTAAGACACTGAGCGAGCACTTCATATACTTGTGGTTTATTATTATACACCCTTTTATTAATAGTATTCTTCATGCAAGGTGAAGTATGACATTTTGTACCAAAACAGTGCCAATTCCGGCATGTTGTCTCATTTAAATTAACAATGTAAAGAGAAGAAACAGTTCCCTGGCAGTAGCGTGTGGATCAAGGCACTAAAAAGAACGCAGCATACATTACATTGCAAGAATATTGAACGGCTAACCAATCATCGAATACTATACAGAAGGAGTAAAACACTATTAACTTCAGAATAAAAATTAGAAGGTACCAGCAGGGACTCCTTATTCGCTGGCTGACATCATCATCAGCACCAAAAAGATACAGTGAGTCCATCTATTTCTCAATGGTTACACACAAGAACCTCCTCCGAGTACATCACTTTTGCATGAGAGTCCTCAGCGAGTCCAGCCGAAAGGTGTGGGTGGCACTAATTGCTGCCTATATCTTCACAGAGAATCCCCAGATTGCTTTATATATCTAAATATACCTGAAGCTGCTCATTCAATGCACGTATAGTGAGCTCATAGGAGGCCATGAGATGGAGTTGTTGCACCATCCATAGGGTGGGAGGAATTCTCGATTTGCGTTTGCACAGTATGCACATATTTGCCACCGCTAGTGCTGTGTCCATCTATCTTTGCCAATGGCTAGTGATTCCCAGGATATCTAGGAAGTATGATAAGTGATGGAGATGAGGGTCAATGTCA
Organism: Calotriton arnoldi; assembly: GCA_963921515.1. Classification (NCBI taxonomy): domain Eukaryota; kingdom Metazoa; phylum Chordata; class Amphibia; order Caudata; family Salamandridae; genus Calotriton; species Calotriton arnoldi. The sequence continues at coordinate 1,942,052 of CAWUFW010000529.1, read as the reverse complement.
AATCACTTATGTCTCGCAACTTGAACCATATGCCATTCCAATACACTGCGAATGAGAAGCAGGACCATACAACAGTCATAATATCACCATCCAGGTCACAACTCCAACAGCAAGGGTCAGGACTCAGGCTCGCCCACTCCACTTTCTGTGGAGTCCACTGCCAATACTGTAGGATTTCAAAGTAAATTAACTTAACCCTAACTAACTTTCCTCAGGCCTCTGTCATAGATACTCAGGAGCTCCGTCCATTCATCTTATGTGTGTTCCTTATTCAGTCAGGGTTGCATTTTATACATGAGTGATAGACTTAGCTGCTTAAAGACAAGTTCTTCAATTAAGAAGCCATAGATTTCTGAGGGCCCTTCTTTGAAAGTCACAGCACCTTCATGGATAAATTGTATCAGAGATTCCGGTGCTTCAAGGGTTCCAGTATCTAGAATATTATGTTGACAATATCACAATTGCAGCTATCTCCAATATTGATTTGGGGGAATGCCTACCCCTCCTCTCAGTTTCTCAAAGGACATTAAGATACAGCCGTCCAATAGATGATTCATAACAAAGATCCTTCTTATTGGCCATTCTGTTTAATGGACAGTGGTGTTAATAATCTTTACAACTGCATTGTTCAGATCGGTATTTCAACATGTTAAAAGCCATTAACCTTCAGCAGTTTATGGGTATGATCTCAGATTATATCAGTTGTGTTTAGGATGGCATTTTCTGGATCGCTGTATGATTTCACCCTGCCCTACAGAATCACAAATCTGGTGAGTCTGCCCATCAGGCTTCTTTCAATGTACACACATTCCTGAGTCTCAAGCTTCACCAAGATGTGGCAGGATAAGATCCACAATTGGTATGCTTTGTAGAATGTATGTACGGGGCCTATGTGCAAACTGTATTTTGTAGTACATTTAGTAGTACTATAATAGCTCTACTAACACCACAAAATGTTATTTACTAACGTACGTGTGGAGATCAATGCTCTCCTATCTTTTATGTTATCCCCCTCAACTATCATTCATGTGTTTGAAAAATTAAGTTATTATTGCTTTACCATTTTTATTTTGTTCTATTGTTAAAATAGATATTTTCGTTGAAATTCTGTTTATTGAAGTCAAGCAAATCGTACTTACATATCGCTGCAGTGATAACAATAAAGAAACATCACAGCGTAGGGTGGAGAGTAAACTAGAGGGGCATAATTCCACCCAAAAATAGATATTTTAAATAATCATATTTTAAAAAAAGTTTAATAAACTTTCAAACTTTTCCCTATACTTTACCATAAGGAGATCTTCGCCACAGTTGTGGAAACTTCTGCCTACATTTGAAAAGTTACAAGTAGTAACTTTATACTAGTAAATGATGTTCCACCCCATGAATGAATTCAGTGAGTGTCGACATGCAAGTCTACAATTTTGAGGAACTTTACACCCTAAAATGGTGAATAGCTAAAAGTAGTAAAGTTACTCATCAATTAATCAGGATTTATAAAGCGCAGCTAATCACCAGATAGGATATTCAGGCGCTTGCAGGCCCTGGATGTTTAGTAGAACAGCCAGGTCTTGAGGGCCATTCGAAATTCCGGAAGTGAGGTGATGGTCCTGAGGTGTGTGGGGAGGCTGTTCCAGGTCTTTGCTGCAATGTGGGAGAAGGAGAGTCCTCCACCTCTGCTTCGGTAGATCCGGGGAGTATCGGCAAGTGAAAGGGAGGCAGAGCGTAGTCTTCTCGACTGTTGGTGGAAGTTCAGGCAGTGGTTAATGTATGTGGATCCAAGGTTGTGTAGAGCCTTGTGTGCGTGGGTAAGCAGCTTGAATTCGCATCTCTTCTGTACGGGGAGCCAGTGGAGTTGCCTGAGGTGGGGTGTGATGTGGGTTCATCAGAGAAGGTCAATGATGAGTCTGGCTGCGACATTCTGTATGGTCTGAAGTCTCTGTAGGAGGTGTGTATCGACTCCTAGGTAGAAAGCGTTGCCGTAGTCCAGTCGCCTGGTGATGAGGGCCTGTGTCACGGTGCATCTCGTGTGTAGGAGTAGCCTCTTGAAGATTTAACGTAGCATGCCCAGAGTGAGGAAGCAGGTGGAGGAGACAACCTTGATCTGTGATTTCATGGTGAGCTTGTTGTCAATGATGATTACGAGGTTTCTGGCATGGTCGGAGGGAGTGGGTTCCGGACCTAGGTCTAATGGCTACCAGGAGTCAGTCCATGTGTTGCTGCTGTTGCCAAAGATCAGTACTTCTGACTTGTCTATGTTCAGCTGCAGGTAGTTGTTCTTCATCCAGATGGCCATGTTTGTCATGCATCTGTGGAAGTTGCTTCAGGTGTTGGTGAGGTCATCGGTGAGTGAGAGGATGAGTTGGGTGTTGTTTCCGAGGAAATCATGTTGAGACCGTGGGATCTGGCGATCTTGGCCAGTGGGGTCATATATGTGCTGAAGGGATGAGCCCTGAGCGTCACCCCAGGTGATCTCCTTGAGTTCAGAGGTGAAAGGCGGGAGGAGGATCCTCTGGGTTCTTCTGATGAAGAAGGAGGTGATCCATCTGAGCGCCTCCACTTGGATGCTGATGTGGTGGAGTCTTTTGATCAGAGTGTGGTGGGATACGGTGTCGAAGGCTGCTGAGATGCCAGGGAGGATCAAACTTGCTGTTTCTCTTCAGTCAAGGAGGGTTAGGATGTCGTCAGTGGCTACGATCAAGGCCGTTTCAGTTCTATTATTGCTGCAGAAGCCAGATTGGGAGGCGTCGAGTAGCTGGTTTTGCTCCAGGTGTGTCATGAGTTGATTGTTAACGATCTTTTCCAGTACATTTGCCAGGAATGGGAGCAAGGAAATTGGCTGGTAGTTTTTGAGGTCGCTGGGGTCAGCAGAGGGTTTTTTGAGTAGTGGTTTGACTTTGATGTGTTTCGAGGCATCCAGAAATGTTGCGCTGGTGATAGAGGCGTTGAGTAGGGTGGTGAGTTCCTGGTTGATGCTTTGGTTTCCGAGGTTGAAGATGTGGTGCGGGCATGGGTCTGTGGGAGCTCCCGAGTGGATGAATTTCATGTTGGAGGTGGTGTCCTGGGTGGAGAAGATGTTCCAGGTGGTCAGTGTGTGGTTCGTGTCAGTTACTGGGGTGGCGTATCTGTTGAGGAAGTCCATGGGTGTGGGTTGGGGTTCAAAGTTTCTGTATATGGTTTGATCTTGTTGTGGAAGAAGTAGGCGAGGTTGACACACAGCTCCTGTGAGGGTATGATGTTGTTTTCACTGCCAGCCAGGTTGGAGAACTTCTTAACGATGTTGAAAAGTTACTTGGTGTTGTTGGCACTGGTTTTGATGAGTGCGGCAAGGGCCGTCTTCTTTGTTGCCCTCAGCAGGCTGTCTTAGAGGTTGATCGAGGTCTCCTTGCTGGTGCGCCATCTTCTCTCTAGCTGTTTGCTGTTCCGTTTTGCTGTTCTGAGTTGTTGTATGTACCAGCTGGCCTTTTTCGAGGATTTTCTCTGGATGTTGCTCTTGATGGGGACGATCCTGTCTGTACAATTGGTGATCCAGGCGTTGAGATTTTTCACTCCCTGTTCGAGGTTGGTGGAAGTATCAGGGTTGGAGGTGTTGAGGGCGTTCGCCCAGCTGGTCTCTGAGATTTTGTACCACCTCTGGTGGGGGGCATTGGTCATCTAGGGGGGTGGCGATGTGGGAGCTGGAGATGCTGAAGTGGAAAATGGAGTGATCGGTCCATGTGAGTTCAGTGTCAAGGCTGTATTTGACGCAGTTGCTGGAGGTGAAAATTGAGTTCAGCCTGTTTTCTGTGGTGTGTTTAGGGTTGTGGACAATCTGGGTCAATCTGAGGCTGCTCATTCTGTTGAGGAGGTGTGGGGTGTTTTTGTCATTGGGGTTGTCGATGTGGACATTTAGGCCACCATGGAAGATGTAGTTCTTGGAGTCTAAGGCTAGGGGTGCAATGAAGTCTGCGATGGTGTTGCAGAAGCTAGAGAGCGGGCCTGGGGGTCGGTATGCGAGGGTGCCTCCGATGGTTGTCTTGTCGTTCATCTGGAGCTTGAAGTTGAGATGTTTCATGTTGGTGGTGGTGTTGTTGGTGGTAGATGTATACTGTATGGTCTCTTTGTGGATGCTGGCTGTTCCTCCTCCCGACTTGTTGGTGCGGTCCTGGTGAGTGATTTTGTATCCGTCGGGGATCGCTGTGGCAATGTTTGGCGCGGATGTGGAGTTGAGCCAGGTCTCAGAGATGAAGACAATGTTGGGTGAGAGGGTGGCAAGGAGGGGCCGTAATTCAGTCAAATGCTTGCATAGTGAGCGAGTGTTGAGAGGGGTGCATGTGAGTTGGTGTTTTTGTTCAGGTGGTATCTGGTGTGTTTGGGGTGGGGCTGGTCGGTGGGCTGGTGTGTGTGCAGTAGCAGATACAGTGGCAGTGGGTGGAGGTGAAAGGTCCTACCGTGGAGTGTAAGTCAGCGCAGTGGCAGTGTTTGTTGTCGTGTCTGTGATTGAGAGTGTAGAGCTCAGCAATAGTGTATCTTCACAGGGCGCAAGGGCCAGGGGTCATAGGGGTGCGGTCCAGGTGCGGGCGGGTGCAGAAGGGCTTGCCTTTGGCACTCCTTCTGTGTGCCAGCGGTACAGTCATGCTGCAGCCTTCAATAAGTAGGTCCTAGGGTGGGCAGGGCTTCTGTTGGTGGGAAGAACAGTAAGTGGAAAAACCCGGTCAGGAAAACCCCTGGGGGAAAATCCAGGGAGCTGCGGTTCAGTCTGAAACAAGCAGGAACTGAAGACCACAGGTAAGTGGCAAGCTAGGTGTTCAGGAACCTACTCATAAGTTTAAGAGTAAACTTACATGTGTAGATTTACTCACATGTAAGCGAGTGAATGGCCCCCAGTATGCAGTAGTCCCTTTAGTCTGCTTCATTCCATGGCAGTATACAATTTTTATCTTTTAAGACTCAGTGAAATTTTGCCCCAGGAGAATGATTTTACTTCTTTAGTCAATTCTTAGTAGCAGTTTTTGTGGTACACATAATAGTAACATTTGGCCAGATGTACATAGACTTCCATTTCCGATTTCCTAATAGCGAATTTTTGCGATTCGCTATTAGATAATCGCAACCAGCTATGTACAACAATGTGTTTTACACTGTTTGCAATTCCCAATGGGTTGCAAGGGACCTGCCTCGTTAATATTCATGAGGCATGTCGTAATTTGCAACCCATTGGCAATGTATGGCACTCACAGGATGGTGGCCCACTGGGGTCAGCAGACCACAATGTCTGTAATTGCTTTTTAGATAAAGCAATATTTTGTTTTGTAATGCAGCCAGTTTTCCTAAAAGTAAAACGGGATGCATTTCAAAAATAAACATGGAAAGCTACCTTTTCATTTTTATGAGCAGGCAGTGGTCTGTGGGACCACTGCCTGCTCTTGAAAAATGTTTACGCCCACATTCACAAAGGGGAAGGGGTCCCTTGGGAAACCCTTCCAGATTGCGGATGGGTTTCCACCAACTTGAAGCTGGTGGAAACTGCAAATGGTTTGCAACCACATTTGCAGGCACAAAACTTTCTTACATACCGCTGCAATTCGGTATTAGGAAGTGACGCCCTAAACATGCACCTTCCTAACACTGAATCGCAAACCCTATTTGCGATTTTATAATAGCTTACCGAATCCCAAATAGGGTTTGGTACATCAGAAAATGCTTTTTTCTGGCCACAAACAGGCCAATTCGCAATCAGGCCATTTGCAAGCAGAAAAAAGATTCTTACATCTGGCCCATTGTTTGTTATCTTAAGGAAACATGTTTAACATTTAAACCTTTCTAATATTTGTATGTCTACTTTGCCTTTTTTCTTTTGGGAGGTAAAGCTGAACTTTATTGAATATTTTAAATATTTTTTTTTGTTCTCAATACATTTTAAACTGTAAAGTGTTATGGTGTGTTAGAGTTGTATGTCACAATATCGACTATAAAAATATCATGACAAAAAAATATCAATGCAGAAATATTTACTACAAACATTAATTTCATATCCTTTTAATATAAATGACAACAATATCAACAACAGAAACCTCATAATTAAAAATATGGTGAGAACAAAACTATCAACTCTAAAAACATAAACTTAAAAATATTGCACTGAAGTAATATAATATAATTAAATACAAAAATCATAGACCACAAATATTTTGAAAGAATGGTTTGAAACATATTTCCATACATTAAAATATAAGTTTAAGTTACAGATAATTGTATTTATAGAGATATATAATCATTTCAAAATGTTTGTCATGCATACTAAACCATTTTCATTAAAATTCAAATAATACAAACAATATTTACAAATTAAAAACATATTTAATTTGTGACACTAATACAACTATTAAAAAAAAAACTTGTATACATTTATAATCCAAGGTATATTTTTAATTGCAAAATAAATTCATTACAGTCCTTTTCCATTAGACGGTATAATTAATAAATTGAAAATATAAACTACCTATATAAACTTATAATTATTTTAAACCAAATTATTACAATGTACACATTTATTCGTTTATAAAAATTATAACAATTTAAATCCAATCAACATATCCAAAAATATGTTAATTATTCATTCATTAAGGAGATACAATTACAATTGTTATTTGTTAAATAATAAACATTTTTAAATTCTTTAAAAAAATCTGAAACATTTAAAAAATCTTTGTTAAAATTTGTAGCAGAAAAAGAACCGTCACAAATAATATTAAAAACTATTAATTCACTGCATTATCTCAAACCCTACAAACACTGGAAAAGTACATAAATTGGTGGCTGTGAGAATTATTATTCTAAACCAGGCCTACAGACGAGATAAGTGTTTACATTCAAGGGTAGGGAAGAGGGTATCACACTTTACTATTCTAATTACAATTCAACAATAATGTGCAGAAACTGCATTCATTGAGGGAAGGGTCATACTGTTGTAACTCTAATCTGACAAAAAATGATGAGAGCACATAAATTGAAGAGGGGGATAAAAATGCATAAAGTGGGCATGATGTATTTTTCTAACGCAAGTCTACAGAAATCAGAGAAGGTGCGTAAATTGAGGGGTGAGATTTACTATTCTAACACAATCCCAAAAAAGTTTGGGGAAAGTGTATAAATTAAGGATGGTGAGATTTACTATTCTTATTCCAGTCTTACAAACATTGCAAAAAATGCATTAATGAAAGAGGTGAGATTTAGTATTCAAACACCAGTTCAATAAATACTACAGAAACTGCATACATTGATTGAGTAACATTTTCTATTCTACCTCCCGTCTAACAAAATTGGGGAAAGTGTATAACATGATGGGATTAGATTTGTCACCAGATGTGCAAAGAGTTTCCAAATCGGTAATCAGTTGCAAACTGCTTACTGATCACAAAAACACTGTTTTCCAATGTACTATAGATATTTGCAGAGCTTTTTTGTGAAGACGCTGGGCCTGATTCACAGAACTAACTTACGTCAAAACGTAAACGTAAACGTAAAGTTAGTACTTTTTAGGTATTCACAGAATACACTTACTCATTTTGGTATTCACAGAATGAACTTACTCATTTCGGTATTCACAGAAGTTAGGAGTCCTAAAGTTAGGACTACTAACTTCTGTGAATACCAAAATGAGTAAGTTCATTCTGTGAATACCAAAATGAGTAAGTGTATTCTGTGAATACCTAAAAGTACTAACTTTACGTTTACGTTTTGACGTAAGTTAGTTCTGTGAATCAGGCCCATTATTTTGCGAGTCGTTATTTTAAGAACTCAAATAGCATTTAAGGAATTGTTAATTACGATTTGGTATCCAAATGTTAAAATCATACACAATTTGCGAATAGTCTCAAAATGGCCACTTTGCACATGCAATTTACCAACAACTCAGAACAGTTTGTGACTAAGGGCCCCATTACGATGCTGGTCGGACTTACGTCTGACTGGCACCATGGCGGAAGCAGGACCGCCCGACTAGTAGTCGGCGGTCCCACTTGCCGCATTACAATGCAACCGCCTTCAAGGCAGTCGCAATGTATATAGTTTGTATTGTGGCATGTGCTGCAAGCTGCCGCACACGCCGCTCTGCAAAATAAACATATCTCACATATCTCTGCACTATGGGGCAGGCCCCATGTGGTGCCTGCCACATGGTGCAGAGTAATGTAGGGGGGCATCATAGCGGAGGTCCAGGGTGGAAAGGGGGCCCCCAAAGTCCCTTTCTGCTTGCCTTTTCATGGCAGGCTAACTGCCATGAAACGGCCAGCGGAAAGGGACATTGTAATCCCTACGGCAGTGCCTGATCAGGCACCGCGACTATTGTAGGGATTGCAGTCCCTCCGACAGTCCGATGGGCTCCTTGAGCTCATCGGATGCGTGGCGGCGGGTCTCTCCGCCCGCCCTACATCCGCCGGCCATCATAATGTGGCAGACGGTCCTGCAGGGTCTGATGGTGGTGGTACCGCCACCGACAGCCTGACGGCGGCGGTCTCACCGCCATCGTAATGGGGCCCTATGAGCAAGCTATAAAAACAGCCCAGAGTGCATCTGCGGCTTCTAAAAAGACGGCACGAAGAATGCATATACAGTCTGGTTTGCAGAGGAGCATGTGGAGACATAGATATGAGAGGATTTTTAGACTCAGATTTACTATTTTTCAGCAGGCTGGAGTATAAATATATGCAAACTTTGGATCTTCCCACCCTACCTAAGTTGTTTTAAGAAAAAGAGGTTGCAACAAACATACTTTCTAAGTCACGTGGTAGACAATATTTAAATATAACTGAGAAAATGGCACATTCATTTTCAGCGCCAGCTTGCACTTGGGAGAAAATATCACCAGTTTGCATAGAAAAACTACCCAAAGATGTAGAAAAAAATAGTAACTCTGCAAATTATTGGCAGGCCATTAATTGGAGTCAACACAAAACTTTGCTTACATAATAAAAACTTTGCACACCCCTAATGTATGCGCCTCACTAATAGCCGATTGTCATACAGTTTACATAGAAATACACCAAACATATCAATCTACATGGAAAGGTGATTAGTAGGTGCAAAATAAGTTCTGTATATGCAGATATATTTGTGGCCATGCACGTCAGATGAAAAAATTTCTTCCCTTCTCCACGTATACAATACAGTTTTTTTTGTTTGTTTTTAGCAGTTTTATATTGTGCAAACTCAACCGGAAGCGCTTTACATGAGCACCAGTTACATTACACAAGGGTACATCCATTTTTGGTAGGTACGGAGAGAATATGGGCCTTATTATGAGTTTGCCGATCCTCCTGTGGCACCGCCACCACGTTGTCCACAGGAAGACCGCCAAAACCGCGATGCGCCCGCTCGCTGGATTATGATTGTACTCCATGGCAGGCGGACAGAGTTGCGGCGGTGTCATTGCGGTCGGCTGTTCGGCTCATAGGAGAGCCTAACATGCAGCCCGCCGCTGTGACAGCACCTGCAGCACGTTCCTGCACAGTGTGGCATGCATGTCACACCGTGCAGGAACAGAGGCTCAATTCCGGGGGGGGGCACAGCATGTGCCCTCCTGCATGCACCCCAGGCACAGGGGCGGCACGGAGGCCCTATTAGGGCCCCTTAGTTGCCTCTTCGCCACCTTTCTACGGCGGGCTCACCACCATGAAATGGGCAGTGAACAAGCAATGCAGATTATTCTCTGTGGTGCTGCAGCGGAACAGCCAGCATAGTATTGTGCCTGACCGCAGCACGATCGCAGTGGGATCTTTGATCCCCAGCAGACACAGTGATCTGACTGCCACACTCGTAATACTGTGGGCGGGCCCGCGTTGTGGCAGTGGTCGGACCCCCACTGCGAGTATGGCTGTCCTATGGACTGCCGTACTCGTAATAAGGCCCTAAGGTATTTGCTCATAATCACAGGATGACTGTGAGTCTCATGCCGAGACTTGAACCTGGTTCCCCAGCACCAAAGTTGGCAGCCCTGGATGTTATGCCACATTATCTCTCCTCTGACATCAAGCATGTAAGAAGTCACAAGCAACTGCAGCAGGACAGCCCCAGGAGTGTATGAAACTTGCTTGCAAGTTAATGTCAAACACTACTTCAAGTTTAACCTGATATCTGAGTGGTGTACTAGCTTCTATCACGTCTAACACTTACGCAGCTACTGAGGTGTAAACATACACTGAGTCACAGAACATGTATTTACTACCTGATCCTCCATGTATTTGAGGGACCTGCTAGGCGATATGCTCTCAACATGCAGTACACAGGGCTATGTTGTGTACACGCATCCATCATGCACATGTTTATAACAAAGAGTTGCACAAAGGCATAATATTCTTTTTTTGGGGGGGGGGACAGTCTTTTAACAACATCCTCCTGAAATGATCCTTAGTAGAAAACACATTTATTTGCGGTTTTACTTTTTGTGGCAATGCAAATGTCTTTTTACTTCCTTTAAATCACCAACTCCTGTAAATATGGTGAATTACGAGCATCACTTAAGTATTTGTGAGCAAAACCATTTAGAAACTCTACCCGCCTCTCCCCACCGAAATACGAATCAGGCATCTGCTTCAAATATTAGTTATTAGATTCCACATACCAAGACATGAATATCAACAAGAGCATATTTGTTAAGTGTGATCAAGAAAGTCTCAAGATATGCTGCAATTGCTGATTCTAACCTATGTATCACTAAGAAAGGACTAACCTGTGAAATGGTCATTGTCAACAGCCGGATCTCAGCCATGAACATCCATGTGTGAAATGAGTGAATGCAGTGGATGCATGGGTGTACGCTTGAACCACACTTAACATATGTATGATTAAATAATGTAGGTGTTACACTTGCACACTAGGCCTCTTGCCAGAGTCCTGTGCAAGTTCTAGGACAGAAAATAACTTTATATTATTATTGTCCAGAGTAGCCTAGCTTCCCTAGACCCAGCAAACCCGACCCCTTCTCAATTTAACACTATATGGGTTATCTATGAAAATGGACGCACAGTTTCTTTCAGTAACTTGTTTATATATGATTGAGTCTATACCCTTCATTATGCCTTACAGAAGATACCATATAGGCAGCCGGTGATCAGATTTAGGGTCTGTTATGCCTAGGCACAGCTGCCTAGAAGGCAGACTGCCAGGACCTGTCCTTTTGCATCTTCATTGTGCATTTACTTGAATCCCTGGTTTCACAGTTCTCTCTAAAGGGAGGATCTCCACGTGAAATAAAAATAGATGCCGCTGGCATCTACCCTGCTCTACCTTATTTACGGCTATTTCTTCAACTCTGGCACCTGCAAATACAATCTGTTGGGATAAAGAGAAGAAGCCCTTTAAAATAATTTTTTTTTATTTTAAAGAGGCCGTCGTTCCTTCAAGGAAATCAAGATGCTTTGACAAAATGTTTTCTTTATTTAAAAGCAATCATGGTGGTCGGTGGGCATTGCAGGTAAATCATCCCTGTGATTGTCATCAATCTGTGTCCTGCAATTTGTCACCTACCCAGTTACTGTTAATTGGTTAAGTCAGACTGCGACAAACTCTGATTACTTATTTTACGAACTAACCTATTAATACGTAGGTCAGTTCACAAAGTAAGTTTCTGGTCACAAAAAAAGTTGCAAATTGTGATTGTTTTTTGTGATCAGAAAATAAATACATTAGGTCCTATATTCTCCCCCGCCCACCTTCTGGCAACCTTCCCACCTACCTCTCTCATTGTTAAAAAGTATCCCCCCCAGAGCCCAATTGCTCTGCATGCCTTTTGGGCTGTCGCCCCTGTTTGCCTCTTTATATCTGCCTCTGTATATCGAAGGGTGGCCATCTTAAAATGTTTTTTAACCACTCAAAGTTCACTGCCACACATGCACGGAGGACATATTTGAATGTTTTTTTTTTTTTAAAGTCATTCAAAGTTGATCACTGCCATTCAGATGAACTTCTGGCAACCATCTTTGAATAAATTTTCTTAAAGCATAAATAAAAAACATTTAAAAATTGCCAATCCACATGCCCACTCCCTCGCGGATGCTGTCTTTGAATGGTTTTCATCAGAGATTGCTGCAACACATGCACATGCACTTGCCATAGGGATATTTGAAATAATTAATTTGCTTGAATGGCCACCACGCATGCATGTGCACTCATGGTTGCCATCTTTGAGTGAATTTTCTTAAAGTTATAGACAAAAACTATCTAAACAATAATAAATTCATTCAGCATTGGCTACCATGCATATGTAGGCACGCACAGTGCCCATCTGGAATATTTTTCTTCCAAGAATAAAAAATTCATTCAAATATGGCCGCTGCATCTGAGTGCACCCACACAAAAGGCATCCGGGAAAAAAACATTGTAAAGTTAATAGTTTTCACAGGTGAGACCTTTTACCTTTTACCATGCCTGTTTATTTTATTTTATTCATAGGATTTGTATAGTGTTCACATTACCTGCCAATAGCTATAGAGTAGTAACTTTAATAGAGGTGATGGGCAGCACTGAACAAACTGCTGAGATGGTTCACCAGCCTGTGGAAAGAGTTATGTCAGTCAGAGTGCTTGAACCAGATGTCTACTTTCAGGCATTCGTAATACTATTGTATTTTCTGGTTCAGAGGGGACCTAGCCTGGTAGATCCAGCTGGAATGTTTCAAATGGAGCAGGGCAAAGCCTGGTTTCATTCAACAGGATTAGTTCAGCCCCAACTGTCAGGAGAGGTTCCCTTCCCTGTCAAGGTGAACACAAGCCAACTGAGACTCCTTGTGACAGAATGGATATAGTTTGTCTACTCTCAGACAAAAAAGAAGCAAATCATAATAACGTCGCAGTCAGTACCAGTTCAAGCCCTACGTCTCGAGCTATCGGTAACAGGAGTCTCTGCTAGAGTAATTTCAAATATTATTAGGTGGGCGTACAATTTACTACATGCAGCGCCAGACACCTTAAGGCATTTGTTAAAATTGGAGACTTTTAGAGAGGAAGCGTCAGGGTATACTTTTAATAGGAATATGGTAAAAGCCTTTGAGCTTTCTCAATGCACTGTTGCACTTTTACAGGAGTGGTCCCAGCACACTTGAAATCGTTTTTAAAACATTTGGCCCCTAGAATCAGTTATGAATTGGATAAAGAACATTGCGTTCAATTAAAGCATTATAAAGGGTTTGCAGAACAAATAGAATTTAAAACCTATGCTCCCTACTTGCGTTTTCAACTAGAACACGGAGTAAGGCGCTGTATTCTTCTCTTACGTTTGGGCATACTCCCTTTAGCAACATTCTTAGCTAGCTGGGAAGGTACTAATAACCCCAAAGGCATTTGCGAATTATGCAAAGGTGGCCGACAAGATTTGCTTCACGTTTTACTAATCTGTCCTAACGCGAGTATAGTAGCGGCACGATGACGTTATATAATTCCAATTCAAATAAAGTATAACGCATTCTTGGCCCAAGATTTAATTACGTTGTGTAACTCTCCTGTTAATGAAATTGTATGCCATAACTTGTTTAAGTTTTTAAAAAGCTTTCTGAAGCTGTTTTAAAGTTAAAACGTACAATCAGAAGATCTTATCTTATCTTTATTGAATGTTGTATGGATAGGCGATAGAATTTTGTTACAGCTCCATTTTATAGTATGTGTTAAAAGCAAAAGTTTTACCATCTTAATCAATTTAAATCCAATAATAATAATTTTAATCCTGTATTTGTTGATCTCAGTTGAGGTCTGATTCAAATAAAAATGTTACTGATTTACTGGATTTACTGGATTCAGCCCCAACTGTCAGGAGAGGTTCCCTTCCCTGTCAAGGTGAACACAAGCCAACTGAGACTCCTTGTGACAGAATGGATATAGTTTGTCTACTCTCAGACAAAAAAGAAGCAAATCATAATAACGGTTTAACATCAATGCCTATATCGGCCAACCTCAGCACCATGGTAGCATGAACAGTGGTGTCAAAGGCAGCTGACCGGTCCGGAGAACAAGAACCCCCACTTCTCCTTTATCTATGATTAACCATAGATCGTCAATGACTAAGAGCACAACTAGTTCAAGGCTTCTCTGCGTTCAGAAGCCAGTCTGATGAGCAAACCGAATGACATTTGACTACATCATGGGTACTCACAAACATTTTCTTGGGTCCCAAACTGTACAGTCCGGGGAGAGCCAGAGGGCTGCATCAATGGCTTATCATCTCTAGGGAGACACAGTGGAGTGGGGCATTATGGGTGCAGAAAGAAACACACCTTTTCAAAAGATTACTAGAAAATGATTTCTATCAGATGTATTTGCACATTTTGCAGAAGCCCTTCTTATATACTGAATGAAGCCTATATTTTCTTTTGTTATTTAGCCTATGTTATACTGCATAATACATTTTTTAACGCATGACTTGCATATTTACAGTGCTTACTATCAAGGGTTAAGACCTTATAGCAACGTAAATACACATCACTTTTCAGCAGTGCACCAACCTGGAATCTATTCAGTGGTCCTTCTGTTACACTCTTAGACATCTGAAGTCTGTAGTGATCTCACGAACCAGCTGAGATTTCCTCCCAAAACAATGCATTTCCACTGTTTAGTTTAAGCTGCAAGCATTTTTCATTTAAGGTGTCTGCATAACATTTTATATTCAGTTACTTGTAGGTTAAAGATGAACAAAATAGTTACGGAAAATTTTGTTCTTTTAGCTACCTGTCTGACTCTCTCCCCATTCTCACTGCCCCAACCCCATTGCACAGTTACAATACTTGTTTTATGCACTTCCACAGTCCGCTCAGCTTAACCTTCACCTATGAGCAGGCCTGCCTTGCTGACAGCACAAGCTGAACTGGCACTTGAAACAAAGTCCATAGGCAGAATTACACAAAAAGTTGGCCCTGCAAAATTATTACATAGCTTTTTTAGTTTTTTTAATTCTAGGTTTTCTTTCTACAGTCATTTCAGCGTGTTCTTTGAGCAGGGCAAGCCTGCTCATACAACAAGCTAACTGGCTTTTGAAACAAAGTCCAGAATCACAAAACAATATTGCTTTACTAACAGAATTAACAAAAAATAACTTTTTTGCTGCAATTCTCAGTTTACCAGGGGTTCCAGAAGGCATAGCTGCCAAGTTTTCTGATTGCTTATGTGTGACATTTTTTATGGTTTCAGTGTACTTATGAGTGACATTCAATGGGCAAATGAGTGACACTTTCTCCTGATTAAGACCAAAACATGAAGTCCAGGGAAACAGATAAATATCAGAAATCACACCCATTTGAGCAACGAGAAGCTCTAAAAAGATCTCGCATCTGAAAGGGAAGGGCACACTAACCTAAACCTACTGCAGTGGCAAGTGCCACAAACAGCGGGTGGTAGGGTAGGTAGAGGGAACCCTGGAGATGGGAGCGCAGGGGGGGAGCACGCAGGGCGGGGTGCTGGAATATATATAAAAAAATGGCCGCCTCCTGCTTCACGCTTCTTTTTCTCTTACTGGTGCCGGCGGCCTCTGGAACAGATTCCCATCAAATCCCCGTACTGCTCTCCTTGGAGAGCAGCGCAGGGATTGGCCTGAGCGGGATGAAAAGACGCTCCACTCAGTCCAGGGAGTCTGTGGGTTTTTTTTCCAGCCCGGCTGTTCAATTCAGCCGGGCTGGAGAAACCTAAGTGCGCATGTGTGTTTTGGTCAGCCTGAGACGGCTGGTCAAACACATATGCGCACTTAGGGAGTGCACATAGCACTCCTCCTCCTGTGCCCCACCCCTCCCTGCACAATCTGTCTCAGAGCCAGCAAATGAAAAATAAAATGATGCTAAAGCATCGTTTTAGTTTTCATTTGCTGGCTCTGAGCCAGGCAGAGGGGTGACGCTCCTCTGCCATTGCGGAGGAGCCGACCCTGACCTACTGTAACTCGCAACTTACCAATTCTCTACATGGTGCCTCGGGCTGCCAGCTGATGCTATAGCTGCAATGTACAGTGTGGAATCACTGCAAACAGCTAATGCAGCTCTGCAGTCATCAGTGCTAGACTGCTGCACGGTGCTGCAATGGAGTTGTTAGTCGGCTGGAGACCTCAGCGCTCTGCTTGTCTCTCTCTAACCTGTCAAGGGGCAGCTGCTCAGGCAGATGATCATGCACAGACTGTAGTCGCGGTGAGTGAGAGCTGTCCATGTGTGACACACTTCAGCCTAAACCAGTGCCTTTAAAAGCTTGCCATGACCAGACACAAGCAATAGCCTGCCCCCCACCCCAAACACATGGGAGCCAGAGCAGCATGTGTCGACATGATGACACTCAATAAATAAGTTATTTTTCCAGTGTGCCCAGCCTGGGCAGCAGAGATTGGCGTCCTTCGGGACAGACTGGCAGGAATTTTGCCAAATTAAGCATTGTGGTGGTGCCAGGACAGATATGCGTCTGGCACAGATGCATCTAGGTTGGTTAACACACACAGTGCAGCACTGTCAATGAAGCTGGGGTCGCATGGACCAGAGTGGGCCTCAGTCCCACTCACCGTCTGCCTGTGGTGGGCGCCGCCAATACAACAGGAAGGCAAGGCACCACCACTTGAATCATTCAGGGCCGGCGCACTGCTGGGTGATGTAATCACTCCATAATGTTATGTGTCTGTGACAGTGGTGAGTCACGTGATCATGTCTCGTCACATGAGGCTACTGAGCCAGCCAGAGCTTAGTGAGTCTAGGCTGATTGATGCAGCCAGAGCAGCTGAGCTCTCAGTCTCGCCATGCATGGTGTCAAGTTAATTATTTTGTGAGTTCTTCTACAGTACTGAGTAGCGCATGATACATGCTGCTTGTAATGGAGCACATAGGCTTATACACAGGCTTAAGTGTGCATCGCAGCGCTGGGGTGTCAGGAGGCCCTGTAAATGTGTGACTTGTTCCTTTTAGAGCAGAGATGCAGATCACCACACTAAAATGCGTTAGTCTAACCCCTGATGCATGGTACTTGGCAGGGATGAGTGGAAGGTCTGCTGACTGCAAGGAAAGGTCTGACAGGCCATACATTGAGTACCACTTGCCAAAACAAATTCTGACAACTGAGTGCAAACTACTTTCTCCAGGATTTTACCAAGAAAAGTCAGCAAGGAATTGGCCAGTAATTACTTAATATCTCAGGATCCAGTAATACTTTTTTTTTAAAGTGGCATAACTTTAGTTGTTTTACAAATGGAAGCTATTAATCCACCTTTGAATGAACTGTAGACAGTCTGAAGAAATAGCTCAGGAAACATTATTATACGATTTTATTAGCCAGCCAGCAGGGCAGATATCATCAGGAGAACATGAGACACACACTCTCCCGGCCGCTGCGTTTAAATCAACCTGTTCCCGTTTTAGCAAACACCTCTTGTCTTTTCATTTCTTTTAGGTAAATTCACATACAAGCAACATTTTGGTGAGCCAGATAGGAGAGATTGGTTATCGAGGCCGACTGCTGCTGAAGGACAAAGACCCCTGCCCGAACTGATTCATCCATGCAAACAAAGACCAGTGAACAGATGACATAATTGAATAGGTGAATCAGAGGGGTGTAGGTCCGTCTGGAGGCAGCCGTCATAAGGTGAGAGACTACATCTGAACCTTAGGTCCACTAAGTGGCGTGTGGCAAACTAGGGCAAGCGTAGAGCATTTTTTGCTTTTTCCCTGGTCAGCACGCTAGATAGGGCGAAGGTGACTACAACTGTTTTGGGACCACTGTGGGGGACACAGGGTACGCCTCATCCCTGGGTGACTGTAAGGGATCACTTGAACCTTTGGGCATGGATCAGAGGTACGCTTCATCCCTGAGTTTTAGTAGGAGATCGCTTGAACCTTTGGGTGTGGATCAGCGGTACGCCTCATCCCTGGGTGTTAGTAGGGGATCGCTTGGACCTTTGGGCATGGTACAAAGGCACACATGGGCCCTGAGTGTTATATAGGGCTACCACCTTGATCTTATTTATTAGCCAAATTATTTTTCTGAGGGAATTCTAAAAGAAGTGAAAGGTGGGTTTTTTCTTTTTTGCTTGGATGGCTGGGCATTAGGCAGTCGGTACGCACCACCCCTGGGTGTGATATAGGGTGTAATTTGGACGTTAAGTAAAAATTCAGACCTTGGTGAGTAAGGCATAGCTTGTGTCTGGCCACAGATGGCTGATAATTGTCAGGTTACTGCTTTCTCTCAGCACAAATCGTTGCTAAATGTTTGTCCTCCAAGTTGATAGGGACAGACTATCAGGCTCACTTAGCTCTGCGTGCTACGCAGAGCAACCGCTCTCCTTAGGCTGTAGACGCTAGGAGGTGGCTAAGTTTTTGACAAAAATAATATTTTTTTCTGTCAACATTTCTCTCTTAGTCTCTTTTAGAATTTTCTTTTGTATGCATTTTATTGATATCATGGTGCTGTTATAATTTGTAATATGATTTATGTCTTAATGTTATGTTGTGTTAAGTAAGTCTCTGCTTTATGAAATAATAACCAATTTTTCCTGACCAGAATTTAATGTTTGCTAGTTTACTGCTACAAATCAACTCATACTGCTCTGAACTAACAAGTGCATTCTGTTACAGGTTGTTACTATTTAATTTGCATTTTTTTTTAATTGTTTTGTGTTAAATGACCTTTTCAATGTATTGATTCTTTATAGAGCTCGTAAACAGTAGAATTGTTTTCAGTACCACCCTACGAACACTGTTCCCCAAAATTAGAGTAGGATTTGTAATTATTTAAAGAATCTCAAGACAATTCAAATTTGCAAAATCCTTAAAACAAGTTCCCCAATCCATAGTGGAGACTCCATTGAGCCATATGCAAGCGAGGTTCCCCACCCAGGCTAGGAAACTACAGAAACACTGCAGCGAGTTGCATGTCCATACCAAAACCCACACATTTCCTTGGCCTGAGCGGGGAATGTTTGACACCAACACCATATGACATACAAAGACTCACACTCAGGCCAGGTATACAGGACATAAAAAGGCTAAGATGGAGGCCCTACTAGAGCTGTGGGCCATCTTCGAAGTGGCCCCAGCCTATAAGACTATTCCTGAGTCTGTAAGTAAGGCATCTGCACCTCCCCCACCATACACCGGCAGGATGTGCTCTCGCTGATGCCGACCACCCCAGTCGTCACCGCGCTGGATTATACCAATCCACCAGTCGAGGAGGATGCTGGACCTCCCCAGGGCAGCAAGCCACCATGCGGGGAAGAGGATCACAGGTCCCACCAGCCCGAGCGCAGACCGCCCCAGCTCATTCCGGTGCCAGACCTCCTCAGGGCTCAACCCCTCACCCATAGGTTGTGACCCAAGAGGCCCTAGCTGAACAGGGAGAACATACTTCTGATCACCCCACCCGGGCACCATACGGTCAGAGGAAGGTTTGTGGCAATACTGGAAGGTGATTTGAGCGCCAGTCCCGCAAAGTCTGACTCCGAAGGGGGAGCCACGGGCTACACTCCACCCAGGCAGGCCTATGGCATGGAGGAAGCATCAGGGAATGAGGTTGAGACCAATTAATTGCCTAGAAGATCAGCACGTAGCACTGAGAGAATGAGGCAACCCAGCTGAGGGGTAGAAGAAAGATGAGAGTTAAGGATGGGGAGAGAGAGCTCTTGCCTGGGAAGCTCAGCAGGGAGAGGAGAAAACAATCCCTATCCCGGAGGGAGTAGGAGCTAGGCCTCGGGCCCCACATAGAGATGATTCTGGAGGTAGGCCCCACAGAGTCATGCACATCACCAGGCCATCCGCGTAGGAAAGGGGCTGACCAGGAAATGAGTAGTCAGGAAGGCCTTATAGGAACGCAATTGAGAGTAAGCATGGCACCCTTACGCATGCACGAGGAGAGTGATGACGAGGACGTCTTCCGCTCCCCCAAACGCGCTGGTCAGACAGACCCACGCCCTAGAGAAATAGTATCCAGAGAAGAGGATGAGGCCTTCCTGCAACCTTTCTGTCATCTACTAGCCTGCTGGACTGAAGGGAAGGGCCCCCAGAATGACCGTCCTTGGCCAGAGAAGGGATCCTTCGAATCCAAAGACATGGCCATTGCCGAGGACTGCATTCGGCAAGGAGGGAGAGATCCAAAATGGAGCTATCCCTACATGCAGGAGTGCTTGAGATAATGGGAGCGCTACGTCGGGTGCAAACTTCTTACTTTCTATATACTTTATTTCTACTTTAAAGTCATAAAAGTTCACTTACAGTACAGAAATTGTATTAAATGGTACAATAGTGTGCAGCTCTTAGTCCAAACCTATTTAAGACATTAAAAGTACAGGAAAAATGAAGGCGATTCTGCCATTGATAGATTATAAACTAGCAGTCAGACAAGCTAAAAAATATATATATATATATTTTTGATACATCCGCCTTATAACACATAAAAAGATGGATAGCAGCAATACTAGATTGTTATCATTACTTGAGGTACATACATGTCATAAAATAGGGTAATTGTAGTTGATTTTGATCAATAACATAACTTAAGCAGGCAATAATTATCCACATCAATTCCTTTGTACCGATGACAATCAATAGTGAACTATGTAAAAAACGGGCCTGATAAATACAATAAAAACAATAAGACCATATTAAAAATACATCAAATATAAAAATGTATAAAAATCATCAAATACAATACAACGATAAAAACCCCATTATAATAGCAGCAAAATACCAGTGTGCAAAAACTACATAATCACCCCATGGAGACATTATCTATAGCGACATCTTGACAGAGCTATGTCATAGGGAGAGCTTCACTTGTTAATCGTCCTCTGGGCCCTACCCCTGATATCCCACATTTGGCCCAAGAATTTTGCCACCACACAAGCAAATAGTGGCCTAGCATCTGACTTCAAGACTCCCAGTGCAATCCAAAAATTATCTGTTCCTATTAGCTTGCAAATTGGGGTAAGCCAGTTTTTCCTCAGCATATTATATAGTGGACAAGCGAACAATACGTGGGGTAGGGTTTCTTGATGGATTTTACAACCCGGACAACTAGAGGTAACTTCATTCGTAGAATTCCAGTTACCGCTAAAAAAATTCAGGGGCAGTGTACCAAACCTGAACTGGATATATAGTTTCCTATCCCCCGGGTGTTCTATAAAGTCAAGATAGCCTTCCAAGGAACGATTTAGTTTGTGTGCCATAAAATCCAAAGTAAATTTCCCCTGATCCTTGTTTAATTCATCCTGCAATACCCACTCCCAATAGGAGTTCTTCACGTCACATTTCTGGGGAAGTAAGGTGCGATTGTTAGCTTCCCATGCCTCCCTCATCCCAATGGCTAGGAGCAAACTCTTTACCCCTCTCAACCAGCAGATTTTATTGGCTGTGTCTCTGCATTTTATGACCTCTAAAGCCTGAGCATATGGCAATAGTTCAGGGGTTGTCTTGATCTTAAGCCAAAATAGCAGAGGGTATAATCTTACTTTTGAAGCAAGAGAATGCCTGCCCAGATCTAACATTAGGGGAAGAAGGGGAGTACTCTGGGGTAACATCCCTAAACCTCTTAAATACTTGAAGTCGAGGATGCTTAGCTCATCTACACGATCAAGGCCCCATAATTCTGCACCGAACATCACAGAGCTTACCACTTTAGCATCATATACCTGGAGTGCAGGGCCAATTGGTTTCCTATGGGACAATTGGTGCTCTCTCCCAAGAACCCCCGACAGATGTTTATGCTTCAAAACCATCTTACTAATATGGGGTTTCCAAGACAGATTTTCTGCTATCC
Source organism: Calotriton arnoldi (assembly GCA_963921515.1). Classification (NCBI taxonomy): domain Eukaryota; kingdom Metazoa; phylum Chordata; class Amphibia; order Caudata; family Salamandridae; genus Calotriton; species Calotriton arnoldi. Next base: position 1,920,324 of record CAWUFW010000529.1, on the reverse strand, counting down.
TTAAACCCAGACAGTCAAATCAAATCAAAATAAGCTTTATTCGATTTTAGTCGCTTAAAATCACAAAAGCAGACAATTTTAAATTTCATATATACAATAGCTTAAAAAGAACACATAGACTACACGGCTCACTCAAAATAGTTATTCCATATATCTTAATCTCCGTAAGGTACATTTAAGAAAAACAGGATGACCCACAAAATTAATACATACTAATCTATTTTCACAGTGAGTTAACCATTTATACTTTTCCTTACTCTCAATATATTTTTCAAAAAACCAGTCATAACACATACACAAATGGCACTATCCAAAAATTGTAACTATAATAAGGCAGGTCTGCATTGCCTCCATCCCCCCAGCTTTAACAATGGTAGGATCCATCTAGCTCTTTCCTTTGCATAAAATTTACAAAATAAAATCACTGAATAGTTGATTGTGGTGACATATTGTCACATGGACAATGGCAGAGTTCTCTAGACCAGTCATTAAGCTCTGGATAACTAACTAATCAATGGAAGCTACCAAACCTGAACCGTGATAAAAACATACCTGTCATACCCCTCTGTACAGCATAAAAGATATGGTTGAATATCATAAGTTATCAGGGTCAGTTGATGCTGGGCTACCGTCCGTTTGTTCATCTCTAAGTGTCTCTAAATGGGTCATGCAGATTAATTTGAACTCCTTCCTAGAAATGGAATTCATTATCTCTGGAGAAGTATAATAATCTAAATGACCAAGATCAATCATAAATTTTTTGACATAATTCAGCCAGGCGATCTTACTTGCATGGTCCAGGTTCATGGAATCCTTAATTATTTCTCTATTTAGACCAGTACTACTAGAGGTCCAGATTCTGTGCCAAAGTAGTACAGGTTGCACTTTAATAACATCAGAAATATAGGGAATACCCAACTCGCTTTGACAATTAAAAACTGGGGAGCTGGCTGGTACTGCTAAAATAAACCTTAAAAATGCATTTTCCACACATTGAATCGGGGATACATCATAAAAAACCCAAACTCCTGCCCCAAAGGTTGCAATACTTATACACTTCGCTTGATATATCTTAAGAAGAATCCCCGGGGGCCTTTTGCCCATTTTTTTAGAAAAATTAACAACAGCTGCGGTCGACTTCATAAAAAGAAGGCTCCTACTCTTAACCGCTGGTCCCCAGGAACCTGTATGCTCAAATAAAACGCCCAAATAAGTAAAAATATTAGTAGAGTTTACCCTACTAGCCCCTAATGGTAGACTACTACATTTATTTCTCCCCTTCCCGCAGGACATGACAAAAGTTTTTTTCGCCTTTAGTTTTAATCCTAGATTATCCATAAAACTAGTGTATGTGGCAAGGGCTTTCTGCAGACCTAATTGCGTACGGGCCATAAGTACCGCGTCGTCTGCGTAGAGTAGGGAGACAATTGGCCGTTTATTGACATATGGTGAATCTCTCGCCCTTTCTTCGTGTTCCTGTTCCAGAGCGTTGGTATATAGAGTGAACAGGAACGGCGCCAAGATGCAGCCTTGTCTCTCACCCCTCTCCACACTAAACGGCGCGGTACATTCCCCTTTAGATCCGTACCGCACCTTAGCAGTAGCCCCAGAATATAATTGTCTTAAAAACTGAACCAGTACCGGATCGATCTTCAAAATCGTCAGAATATTCCACAATTTATTGTGTGTAACACAATCAAATGCGGCTGTAAGATCAACGAATGCCACATAAAGTTTCCCTACCTTTGCCTGAGTATACTTTCAAATTAAAATACTAAGATTTAAAACCTGCTCGTTTGTCCCCAACCCCTGTCTAAAACCATATTGCACATCACTTAAAATATTATTCTCTTCTGCCCAGGTGTGCAATCTATCCAGAACAACCCTTCCCATTACCTTCATCAGGGAATCTAATAGGGATATCGGACAATAACATGCCGGGTTTTCCCGTTCCCCTTTTTTAAAAATCGGTATTATTACTGACTCCGACCAGGTCTTAATAAAACCTTTCGCGCAACAGGCTTGGAGGACCCGTGTTATCAGCGGTGACCATAATAGGGGGATTGACTTGAACAGGTCAATTGGCAGCCCGTCGGGACCTGGGGCCTTACCGCCCTTGCTTGCGTTTATTGCCCCAATTACCTCGTCATGTGTGATTTGGAGCTTGATGGGTGAAAAAATAAGAGGATCTCCCCCCTGATAATTCGAGGAATCTATTATGTTTTCCACATCCCCCTGAGTACTATAGACACTTGAGAAGAAATCTACCCAAGTTTTCTCATCTATTGCGACCGCTATTGTCGCAACATCGTTTTTAGTAAAAAACGGTGCATTCACTGCCCGCCAAAATGAGGAACAGTCCTTACTCAGTGATGCTTCATGGAGAGTAACCCACGCTTGTTCTTTTAACACCTTCTTTCGGGTTTTAACCCAGGCAGGTTTCGCACTGAGAGATTGTACCACACTGTTTATAAACAGTGAAAAAAATGTTGAGGCCAAAACACAGCCTTGGCGGACGCCCTTAGTAACTGACATTGGGTCTGTAAGTTGGCCTTGCGAGCCCCATCACACCCTGGCAGTATTTCCATCGTGTAGACGGATGAGTAAATCTATGATTCCCTCCTGCAAACCAAGGTCTCCGAGGGTTTGCCACAGTTTCTGCCTAGTCACAAGATCAAACGTTGTTTTGAGATCTATAAATGCAACATACAGGCTGCCTTTCCCAATTGACATAGTTTTCCAGCAGAGAAGGAGAAAACGGAACACTTGGTCTACAGTCCCTGTTTTCTCTCTAAACACTGCTTGATACAGGAATAAAATGTTATTATCATTGGCCCATAGCTGGATTTTATTCAAAAGCACCCTACTAAAGACCTTCTGCATAGCGTCGATAGGCCGATTGGCCTATAATTACTGGGGGAGGACTTATCACCTTTTTTGAATATTGGAACAACTTCGCCAATTTTCCAAGAATCAGGAATGGGGGCACCTTCAGCAATAGCGTTGAATAGTAAGTACATATATTGTGTCCAGCCAGGGGTAACACAAAGAAAAAGTTCGCCCGGTATCCTATCAGGGCCTGGAGCTTTCGACTGAACAATAGAACTAATTGCAATCAAAATGGCTTCCATAGAAAAGTAGACCCCACTGGGAGTAGAATACTTTCTTGGTTGCGCAACCAACTCCTTGGGCGCATCTTGATCGGTGTAGAGAGTAGAAAAAAGGGTATACTAGGCATCAGGCATGATGTGATTTTCTAGTTCGGTATGACCAAGTTCAGCCGCCCCGAGCCAGCAGCGACCTGAATTGTTTGCTGTTTCTAGCTTGGCATGCAACCTTAAGGGACTGCCATCTAGCTTCATCCCAGTCTCACCTTGCTCTCCAAAGTTCTAGCTTGTAGGCCTTCCTCGCATTTCTTGTCCCCTCTAAATCCCCACATTTAACTGCTTGCACTAGTAATGATCTAGAGTGCCTGCAAGCCTTGCTATAGCAGGTCTGTACATTGTTCTTATTTTGCCGGGCATGTTTGGTAAGCATATTGGCAGTAAAACAATGTGTCATCTGGGTGAAAAAACTACAATGGAGCCTCGTAACTAAAAGGCTCCTTTCCTCTGATGCCTTCAGTGCCGCTGCCTTGGCTGTGGCAGTCACCAGATCGCACCAAAAACTCCTTAATTTGTCTTAATCAGTGACTAAATTTTGACACTTAAGGTGGCGCCTATCATTAGTGGGGCAAACTTCTTTTGTAATCAGCTCCTGGCTCTTTGAAAAGACTACTGGGGTGCCCCAGATAGGTTGCATTGTAAGGCAGAGGGGATTATGGTCACTGTCTGTTGTATCACCAACCACCATGACGTCTGCCAGATACTACAACCTCAGGTCCAACAAGATGTAATCAATGCGGCTTTGCCCCCCTGGTCTGTTGAAGGTATTGGCCCCAAACCTATCTGATTTGGTCCTGCCACTGACTGCCCTAAGGCCAAATTCCAAAGTCATAGCTTTAACTTGCAGGACTATTTGGGTCCACTTTTTAACAGGCTTCAAGTTTACAGGTGGAACACGCCACTTCCTTTCTTCTTCCAATGATTAGTGCATCTCATCCCTATCTAGAGATTCAAAAGTTATATTAAAATCCCCTGCTATTATTAGGGGAGGAGAGGAACTTTTCGAACTTGAGTAATCCTCCAGGGTAGTAATAGTAGCCGAGGATCTACCCCCTCCAGTGCCTCTAACATAGACATTGAAGATGTCAATAATAATATTTGAGAATCCCTTAACGCGGATTACCATAATAGCCGGATTATTCACGGATAGCTGTGAAATATTTCTGCAGAGACCCAATTTAACCCACATTAAAAGACCCCCCGCCAGACGGCCCATTGCAGGTACAGAGAAGGTAGCAAATACTACCCTATGTACTGGGGCAATACTCCAGGCCTCCTGGAAAAGGTAAACATCAAAACTATCTATAAACTCAAACCAATGCGGGAGCAACAGCTTATTCTTAATGCCCGCCACATTCCAGGAGACCATCGAAAACATTGGGGGTGCTTCTTCGCTCGTTTGTCTATTTAAGCTAGTGTTCAGACAACTGTGTTTGGTACTGCCTATGGGGTCGAGCCACTAGCAAATTTATTCAAATGTGGGATCTCTAGAGGGGTGCCCGATGGATCCGAGGACACCTTCCTGATCCTTCGGGGCACGGGACAGATAACTTTAGCTAAAGGTGCTCGGGTATCTGAGGTAGCAGGTAGTAGCATAGGGGGCTCTGATAATACATCATGACAGGCATTGACAGAGTGGTCATTGGTCCTCCCACTCTGCCCTGCAAGTCAATCAACCTCCCTCAGTGGTGATTTGGTTGACGACGCCTTCATATGGTCACCCGCCATCTGTGATTGATCTACATGCAGTGGGCCACATCTAAACTGGATGGCCGAAGGGGCAGGTGGACATGTTCTAAACTCCTGGGCAATTAGATCCTCTGCCAATTGTCCATTGGCCAGGATCAACCCCAGATAATCAGTGCCAGAATGAGGGGTCACGTGCCGTTTTACCCTAACAATGTCTTTCCTAATTAGGGATCTGCACCCCCTCACTTGCCGTATCCAATGAGTAACCTTATTTCTCAGGGAATCTTCATTCTCAAAGCCTGTCTGTGGAGCGAGCTTCTGGACATTAGTCATAAAAGTTTTACAAGGGTTGTTGGTTTTTGGGCACCAATGGGAAAGGGGTCTTGACTCTCCATACGTATACAGCTAGGTGGCCCATCCTTCCGAGGGGAATGTATTAAAGAGTGTTCTGGTCCTGCAATCTGTCCCCCCTAATTAGTTGTAGTGTATGTACAGGTTTCCTTCCTTGGCCTACGCGGTGTACCATGTCCCACAAATACGGGATCTTGTGTTGAGGCAGAGTACGAGATTGACTGTCTATTGCCCACAGGTACTGGATGAATTTCCCTGACAGCAGGTATGTGCCTCGTGGCATGGGGTTGCAAATTTATTAAAGGCCATTAGTTCCCTCACCAACCCCATAAGGTCACCTATCATAGATTTCAAGGTAGTAACCTCAGCTTTTAGATCACTGACAATATCATTGATGCTTGGAATAGTGTCTGAGATATTTGGGGTATTATTCAGTTGGCTCGGGGTGAGGGTCTCAATACAGGCTTCCCTATTTTTAATTGGAATCTGCAAAGGAGCAAAGCAGTTACTGCATACCAATGGCAGGTCTGGTATGCTCTTGTAGCGCGTCAAGTGCTTAGCCCCGCCTCCTTCCAGTGATCGCGTCAAGCTGGGGGACCGAGTACCACCCCAGCGAAATGAAGCAGGGAACAATGGCGATGCAAGCCACACAGCAGGCAAGTGTGAAGGGGCCTCCTCTGGACCAGGCGAGCGTCCCGTGCTGCGGGAGTGTTCCAGTGCTCTTGTAGCGCATCAAGTGCTTAGCCCCGCCCCCTTCCGGTGATCGCGTCAAGCTGGGGGAACCAGTCCGACCCCAGAAAAATGAAGCAGGGAACAACGGCGGTGCAAGCCACACAGCAGGCAAGTGTGAAGGGGCCTCCTCTGGCCCAGGCGAGCGTCCCCTGACAGAGTCCTAACTGACAGAGCTGCCTGAGCCAGGATTTGTCCACTACTGCAGAAAGGTGCAGCAGGAACCATCTATGTACATTGGGCACATATAGACAAAGAAGGGCTCAGGAATAAACTGCCCCCATTGATGTGTGGGGTAGGGTAATGGATGTCATGATTTGAAAAGAGTACAGTGAGAAAAACCTAGCTTTAGGTGACATCAAAAGCCTGCTCCGTAGCCTCATCGGGTAGCAGACCGAGACAGTATTCTCCCGAGCCTGCATCTCCGCAGTCACGCTGATCAACACCAAGCATGACAGGGGTGCATTTAACTCATTCAGTCACCAGATCTGGACAGCCCTAAGGGAAATATTCCCTGCCCACCCAGATGTAGGAGGATTGATGGCAGAGAGTATGAAGCCTGGGGAGACCTCGACTGAATTCTTAGACAGAATGAGAGAACGATGGGGGCAGGAGACAGGTCAGCCCTGGACCAACATAGGTCCCCAGGTCGCATTCTTCTAGAGCATCCTTAAGCAAGAGCAGGCCCAAAATGACACTGCCAAACTGGTCCAACATAAGTTGAAGAAGACCACCCTTGAGGGGGCCGTGCTAGCTGCGAACGTTCAGATAGCACCTGTCTCATAGGGAGCTCCGCATATGGCTCCCAGAGGGTATTTGCCCAGTCTTGGTGGCCGAGGTCAGGGAGCCTGGGTCCAAACTGGCATAGTAGAGTGCCACTATTGTTACAGAATGGGCTGCATGGCTAATCGGTGATGCCTAAAAATGTACCACCGTTAGAATGGGATAGTATTGGGAGAGCCCTCACAGAATATCCACCTCCAAAGCCAAGGGCAGAACAACGCATATGCACCACACAATCAGCTTCAAGGAAATCAGGCTGCAGTCGCCTTACCTTGTGGTTGGCTTGGCACAGGGCAGTCGCTGCAACAGACAGGGAGCTCAGTCCCACAGGGACCGGACCCACAGCCATGCCAGGGTGGGGTGACTGTCTGGGGTGGCAGTGCCCTAGCACAATCCCAAAGTACAAACACACTATAAGTACAAGACCATCCCCCGAAATGGCCTATCCCCTTCATACCACTCTCAGTCATATTTGCTTACCTGGCACCACTGCCAGCCTTCAGGACAGCCATGCTATGTTGACCAGGAGTCTGCACTAGAATTTGCCATCTGGTACTCACAGAGAGCACATGGCCCCCACGGCTGTTGATCCCCAAGGGCGAGGCTGGCTGACCATGCCCCCAGTCAGGGCATAAAAGCAGGCACACAGGACCGTTCACCCAAGTCCAACTTTGGCCAGGCTATGTGAGTCTCCACAGCCTCAGGGTGTACTGCCCAATGGTGACCCCTCTTTAGTTCCAAAACAAGGCAAATGCTCTAGCATCAGCGTTGGGAACCAGGTTCCTCAACACACAGAGGGCCACAATGGCAGCAATATCCTCAAAAACTCTGTGACATTGCCTACACCCAGCTCGTCCCCGGAGGCGGGGCCTCTGCACCCTCATGACCATACACACCCCAACCCTGGTCATCCCTGAAGAAGATCTGTCTGAGTTGTCATGACATCTCTTATAGAAGAAAACAACTCTGTTGCATCTGGCTTGAAGAAGAAGAACTGCTGATCATTTTGAATGGGCTTAGTAAAAGGACATTCCAGAAGAACTTAGACTGTTCACAGAGAATCAAGTAAACACCTGAGGATCAATACCCTTCTTCACCATGCAAACAAAAGCCAATGCCTGCTGGTTACAAATAACCACATGGTAACTGATGCGAATGATCAACAATACTGAGATCAGCCTAAACGCTATCAAGGAAGAACTTAGAGCCATTTGCCCTATGGTGTTGCAACATCGGTACATGTTGGACTTGATGACCACGATGGACGGGGTGCCAAGATTGGTGCTTTCTGTTGTAGTTTTATTCCTGGAAACAGCATAGACAATGGGACATTAGCTCGTGCCATTCAGAACTGCAATGTATGCAAGCTGACATGAAGAAGGAGGGAGGTGCCCCAGAGCAGGATAGGTTGCATAGTATCTTTTCAACGATCCCCCTATGGGTGTCCAAACTATTCACGTCAATCATGCCAGTTTTCATTATTATACTTCTGTTATGTGGTTTCCTACAAGTAGGGGTTTCCTGCTGTAAAAACGCAGTCCTCAAATTAGGTAGTGTGCACACAGCTAGGGAGAAAGTTACAGACACTACAGACAAAACACACTCTCTAATAACACAACTCTCATGTCATACAAGGAGGCTAAAGTAGTTGAAGAATCAACTAGAGGGGGGAGTGTTGGAATAGGTAAATATGATGTCAATGAGTACCATGATACATGCAGGCCCAACAACGGCAATACCAATAAATGCAATGCCAACGTATGCCATAACCTGTGCCCATATGACAATGTCAATACTCATAAATACAATGTCAGCGATGCTACCGGCAGTAGCAATGTCAATGTAAGTCCATGTACAAACGACAATGTTATCAGTAAAAGCGATGCCAATGAACTTCATGATCTAGGAATACATAACTATGTCAATATCATTAAAAACAATATCAATGCACAGTATGACAACTGTACATGAACTATGGAGAATGCCGATGAAAATAACTCCATTGACTGCCATATTATTTTCAGGAGTTCCAGTGAACTTGCACCATTGCCATCGGATTTACCCAAGGTGACCTCCCCATTCACCCTGAGGCAGAGATACGTGGTCAGACAGGCCCTGCGACCCGCATCCATGCCTATCGAATAACAGGAAACAGGTGGGGCCTCTCTTAACCCAAAGATAAACTCACCCCCAAGGAATACCTTAATCGATCCCACATATAGATAGCTGCACCCGAAATAGGTCAGCAGCAATTGGCCCCAATAAAACTCGTTTGGCCAAAGGCTTGCATTCGCCATAAATATCACAAAGATAGATATCACATGTAGATAGAAACACTCAGCCAATCAGGACACGACATGCACACCACATGCAGTGATCACGTGTTCCTCATCCCCTAGAGCTAGTGCCAAGACCCCTCTGTGTCTTTATCAGATGCCAAAACTTGTTAATTTAGTACTGTGATCTTTTTTAAGAATGCAGAAATCATTTTATGGTACTTCACAAGATGTGTATAAAACCAGCCAAAACTTTGTACACCAAGAGACTTTCCTCAGACGCATTCTGTCGAGACTCTCTCGGCTGCTGCATTTAATTAAACCAACTTTTTCCTGTTTTGCCAAACGCCTCTTGTCTTTTAATTTCTTCAAGGTAAAATTAGTTTCGAGCAACAACTTTTTCCTAGGATAGTTTCTACTTTCTTTAATGGCAAGAACTGACATCAAATATTTGTGGTTTTCTCAGCAATCTGTTCCTTTAAGGTGGTCGTTGTCGATGTCAAGTGCCAATCTAAGTGGCTTGGCGTTACTCAAAGGTTGGGCCTTGAAACTGTCCAGGTTCAGTTTGTTGTTGGTGAATAGAAGGAATTAATTTTTGACAGGGATAAGTTTCAAGCAGGTGCCCAACATCCATGTCTAGATGAGGTGCTAGTAGTACGTGAGGCAATGCATATAGAAAGTGGTGGAGAACTTTCATGTAGAATTGTGTGTCAACAGGCAGGAGCTCATTTATCTGGAGAAACCTATGTGAATGAAATGGTGTCTGTTGAAGAATTTGGGGAATCAGTGGAGGATGCCACAAGTGAATCTCATTTGAGACTTCAAGGTGTGGATATGGTTTGAATTGTGGATGCTGTAAATGGTGGCCAATAGGTCCAGTAATATCATGAAGCAAGAGTTAACTTTATCACTGGTCAGGGAAGCATCATCCAGGATTGCTAATATATGTGTTTCCATGCTGCAGTGTGATTTGAAGCCAGTTTGGTAGTCATGCAGTAGATGGCTGTGATGGTGGAATCATAGAGTTGTGCATAGACAGCTATTTCAGTAACGTTGCCAATGAAGGATCTGTGGGTGATGGTTTGGTAGTTAGCTGAATCGATTTTACATTATTGGTATCTACATAAATGGCTTAATCTATGATATTAGTATGCTAAGAAGTACATTTCCAGCAATGGAGATTGCAAGCCCCATACTCCATTACCAGCCCTGAAGAGGAGGGGCCGAGCACTTCACCATGCTACAAAGAGCAAAAGGTTTCCCGCGGGTGTGGGACACGAATTTCCAGCAGTGGGGACTGCAAGCCCCATAATCCATGCCAGCCCTGAAGAGGAGGGGCTGAGCACTTCACTGAACCACAGAGCACAGTAGGATTCCTACGGGATGCTCATTTCCAGCAGTGAGGACTGCAAGCCCCATACTCCATTGCCAGCCCTGAATAGGAGTGCCGATCACTCCACCGCGCTACAAAGTGCAGAAGGATCACGCAGGCATGGGATATGTGTGGGAGGCGTGCAGGACTTGGGTGAGGGTTGCCCAGGCACATGCCTTGGCCAAGACTGGGCAAAGAGCAGGCCTGTCTTCGCCTGCCATCGGCTGTAAGAGGCTGGGCTGGGCTGGGCCACCCCTCTTGACCTGAGGACGTGAGACACATTGAGGTGAGCGGTACATCTCTCTCAACTCCCACCCAATAAGACTGGCCTTAACTTGGCTAAGCGGGTGGGGTTAATTCTCCCTTAAGAAACATGTAGGTTTGGGAGGTCACCGTTTACTTTGAGAGACAGAAGATTCACTTTCTTGCTTTAAAATGGGTAAAAGAATGACTCTGGGGGTGAAGAATCTTGCCAGCTCTCAATGGGAGATCCATAGTAGCACATTGGACTCCTTTTTGGCCAGAGCAGTAGGGGTTGTCAATAAGGAGATACTCCTCGCTGATTGGTGGCTTTTTCTTGAGCCTGCCGAACGTCAGGTTACCTCTGTTTTACCTCCCCAAGTGGGCCTGGTCTCGGTGGGACATTTGGACTCTGGGAATGGTCATGGGTCTGACTCGGAAGGCCAGGACTGGTTGTTGCTGAGGTCTGATTCAAATAGTCTGGCCACCTCACCGCAAGTGATGGCAGACCCCCAAGAAAGAGAAAACGACAGTCCAAACGGGCTTGCAATACAAAGAACAAAGGTGTAAAATGCTCCAATAATGATCCCCCTGTTGAAGTGCCTCATGATTCCCCTGGCTTTATTTCTAATGAAAACATTACATTTATTTCAGCCCATCTTCTGGAAGAGTAAGTTATTTAAAGCTGCATGGCACCTTTGATGGGCAAGCTAAAATCCCTGAAGTCAGCTGTTATAGATCTCATTAGACTACATATAGCAGAGGTTGTTCCATCTAGGTCTGTGTTGCCTGCACGTGTTAATATCACAAACAATGATATTGTCCACCAGGTTGATATTCAGGCAGGAGTGAGGAGGATCTTATATCCAGGCTTCGATTATGCTACAAGTTTTGGATTCCAGGAGGGTGACATTAATGATATAATGCCATCTCAAGCTGGGGTAGTAAATTTAATCAAGAACTCAGATTGTTCATGTGTGGGGACTGAGAAAGAAGGGTCAGGATCAAGCACTGGACTAAATAAGGGGAGTCAATTGTGTTCAAATCTTCCCCAAGATTGCTGCCCATATATTGCTGTATTAACAAAGTTACCACCTCTGGCACCCTCAGTCGAGGAATCTACTAACCAACTCAAGAATAAAGTTTGTTTTTAGTTAAGGCAGAATTCTGACTTCTATCGCTCAGGCTATAAGAACATTTTATTTGTCAGAAGGATTAGATGGATTGGACCCTCAGTTAAGCAACTGAAGGGAATTGTGTTGTCATTAACTGTCAACATCCGGGGTTAGCTCGGCATCTGATTTTTTCCAACACCTGGTAGAGCCAGATTATCAGTGTCATCAATTTGGTACCTTTGGGGTTTTTCTATAAATATTTAGAACCTAAGCCGGAGTTTGACTGGCAGCGGATTCACTCTAATGCTTATGTGGTGGATGGAAGTCTCCCTGTCAGGACTGGTAATAGGTCTGCCTCCTTCTCTGGTTTAGAGGATACTGACTGACCATCATCCAATGGCAACCCACAAGAGGTCTGGAGAACTCCCACTGTTTTAGATAGAAGTTCTGTAAATGCTTTGTCTTTGGAAAACCCTAATAAGGAAGACTTTTTGGAAGACTTTATACTGCACTTTGTGTGTTGGAATGTAGCAGGCCACCAGACCAAGCTTGAGGATGACTATTGGTTTGAGTAGATTTCAACCTTTGATTTAGTTCTCATGCAGGAAACCTGGCTTACGGTTAATATAACATGGGATGAGTATGAGTGCTTTTCTGTCCTAGGTGTTGCTGTACCCGGGCATAGAGCATGATGGTATCTGGCGACGATGGTCCATATTTCAAAGGTGTATGTCTGACCAAATTGTATGTAAGCATGAGGGGATATTAATTGTATTGGTTGCCCTTCATTATGGTTTGATTTTGTTTTAACTATTACATTTTACAACTCTGTGAGTTAGGCTGCCAAATCAATATTTATTCTCTGTCCTGACCACCCAAAAACATAGATCAGTTAGCATAGCTAATGCATTTCATGCTTTTGTAGTAGGAGATTTTAATGCCAAACTGGGGACAAATTCCACTCTACAAGACCCATTTATGGTAAGGGACAAATTATTGTATACCCAGGCAGTTGACTGCAGACGACTCAAACTACTAGAGGCCTTTCTAAAATTTGATCTGTTCCATGTAATTGAAAAGGTTGGGTATTTACTATTTATTCAGGCAAACACCGACCTTTGTAGGTTGGGGCCAGAGTATGATCATTGATTAAATTTTTGTCGCAGAGGTTCTGAGTCATTATATATATGCTGCGGGGAGGGTTTGAGGACCAAGAGCACAGTGACCATAAAACTGGCACTCGAGGTACCTGGTTGCAGATGTCCCAAATAAACATTTAGTCCCGACAGACCTGTGTGTCAAAGATAACGGGCTAAGGATCAGTTGGAGAAGAGCCTGTATTCCATCTGTGCTAACTGCTCTGGTGAGATCCAATCATGGACTGAATGTGGATTGTTTATTGGCTGTCAGTTCACCTCCATATGATATTTTATTAGCTATGGGTAACTGATTAATACTGTCAGGGATCTGATCAATGGGAGCCACAGACCTGTAAGGAGCCCTTACCCGGGCTGGTTTGACAGTTCATGTAGAGCTGCCAATAAATGTTTACGCCATGCACTCAGTTATAACCAGAGGAATAAGGCAATGGTGGCAGCTGCTAGACTTAAATATAAGCAAGCTATTAGAAATAGGAAATCAGGGATCAAGATGGAAATGTAGGAGAATCTAGTTTGGGCATGTAAAAAGAAGGATATTAAGACATTTTGGGATATTGTGAATAAAGGGAACCTTGGCAATGTAACTATGCAGGGGTTAGGATCCAATATTATCCCCGAATGCTGGCTAGAACAGGAGGATTTGGGGAAGGATGAGATGACCGATGCCCCCCACTTTTCACTGAAGATTATATTTCAGCTTGAAGAAGTGGTAATGACCATCAAGGACAGTCCAACTCATAAGGCTCCTGGTCCTGATGGGGTACCGATGGACCTTTATAAAGAGAATATTTCCTTGTGGGCTCCCATTATTACTAATGTTCTAAATGAGGCTGTCTCCCAGAAAATACCTCCCTCATGGCAAACAGTGTTCATACTACCTGTTTTCTAGAAAGGTAACAGAAAGGATCCCCGATGCTATAGCCCAATCTCATTGCTGGACTCTTTGGTCTAGGTATAATGAGCCCTTTTTAGCAATCGTGTATCATGCGTTGCATGAGGGGGTTAGTGCATCAGTTAGATATGGTCCGGAGGGGTAGTACACTGATTTTTTAAAACCTTTTTAGGGGTGCTCGACAGGGTTGTGTTTTAGGTCCTACTTTATTTCTTCTGTATATTATTGGGCTGTGCCCTATCCTGGTTTCAAAAGGGAAGGATCTCCCAAATAAGAAAACTAAGTATGTCCGCGCTTTCCTATACGCTGATGACACGGTCCTGCTCTCCCAAACACCCAATGTTTGGGGTCTTATTGACGCTTTTATCAAATGAATGGATGACTTAGATCTTGAACTACTATATTCAAAACTCACTTTATGGTGTGTGGCAAGCCTCAGAGAAAAACTGGGCCTATGATGATCAAAGGGCAAACTTTTAGACGAGTGAATGAGTTCTCCTATTTAGGGGTAACTTTTGACTCTAGGGGAAGTTGGTTACCTTGCTTAGTAAAGTGTTGCTCAAGCTTTAATACCTCCACGGGGGCTCAATTTGGGCTGCAATCCAGAGTTGGTAATACACTGATCCTGTGTTTACCTTAAGTGTTTACCAATTTTATGCTTCGATATGCGGGTATCGGGACTGCCTTTGTTTACAGCAGGAGGAGAATTGCTTTTGTAGGCGATTGCTTGGGGTTGGTCCTAGAAGCCCCCATTTCTTTTGCATGGATAATGTGGCCTGGGCTTTGTGGAAGATTGCATTAAGCGTGTACCACTTCTCTGGATTACAGTGTGGGGGAGTACACACACTGGGGCAGATTTACAAGCCCCTTGCGCCACTTTTGCGTCACTTTTCCCATGTTAAAAATGACGCAAAAGTGGCGCAAGGGCCTTGTAAATAAGCTCCACTGAATTTAACAGGGAGGTTATCTCTGATTGTTTGGCATGTGTTTTGGGGCATAAAATCCCATGGTAAGGTATATTAGCAGCATTGCTGAAAGTCTGGGAAGCCCAGAGCTGTTTTTGTCTCCTCATTCTCTGAATATAAGAGAGACTGGCCTAGTTAAGAAGGGGTATTTTAGATTCGCAGCCGCTGCCAAAGGGGAGGGAACTTGAGAAGCTATCAATGAGAGTTTCTATTATGTTTAAGACATGCCAGGGCATTGAACCCTATCTCTGACAGGTCAGTAATGTCTGAGAAAGATCACTTTTGTCCAAGTTCCGGCTAGGCTGTATCAGATGCAATCTCTTTGAGTTTAAGAGCTTTATTAAAGTACTTAGAAACATGGGTACAATAAGTATCAATGCATATGAAACAAGAAACATTAAATAATCAGCTAAATATATAATCTGGCTGAATAACCAATCCAATAAAACTATCATAAAAGAGAGATGTGCCAAAAGGGGAAAGCAATAAGAGAAATATGTACCTAAAAGCAAGTAGCATTTTACGTTTTTTTTTAATTTTCAGAGGAAGGAAGAGTCTAAATAAAAAGAAAGGAAAATAGAAATAGAAAAAATAGGAAAGATAAAGAAGATAGAAAAGAAGGAAAAGGAAAAGAAAAGAAAGAAAAAGAAAGAGAAAAAGAGAAAAGAAACTGGAGGTATATTATTATCATTCATCCAACATTATATTAAAAAGTAAGTCTTAAAATAAACACATTGGTTTCCAAAATCAGAATAATGACTGTATAAATAGTATAATAAAAGACAATAAAATAAAAGAAGAAAGGAGTAAAATACTCATGGTGGTTGATAAACAAAGGAAGTGTCTTGATTACGCAATGCCGCTGCCGATACGTAATTAGTAAGTGGAGACCAGAGTGCTTCTTTACGAATAAGTTGCTGAGAGGTTCTGGCAGAAGCTCGGTCCAATCTGTGGTGATAACATAGAAGGTTCCACCAGGCAGAGAAGGAAACCTTGGAGGCGTCTTTCCAATTAGAAGTAATGACCTGAAAAGCAATAGCTATTAACAAATCCACAAATAAGCCCACCTTGCGTGATCCAAACCAAACTACAGAGTTACTTCCCAAAAATATGGAAAATATATCAAAAGGGAAGTTAATAGTACAAATAGAGGAAATTGACTCACATACCCTAGTCCAAAATCGAGCTATATTAGGGCAAAGAAAAAAGGAGTGCATGAAAGAACCGGGAATAGAGGGGCATACCCAACAAATCGGGGATAAATTGGAGCTATATTTGGAGATTGATAAAGGAGTTAGGAATAGTCTATGGTAAAAATAATAAAGAGTCTGAGTGGTACTAGAATTACAGGAGGTGTGATGTATACGTGTCCAGATGGAGTTCCAAGTATGCACAGAAAGAGTACGCTGTAAATCAGATTCCCATATGAGTTCGACTTTACTTTTAGAACGGCTAGGGGTAGAAAAATGTAAATATTTGTAGATATGGGAAGCTTTAATGAAAGAAGAAGTGGGTAAAGGTTCTAACAGAGGATCTTGAGAGGAAAGAGACGATCCACGAAGTAGGGAAAGCTGTTCCGTTAAGAGCAAACGTAAAGATTCATATCTTGATAGAGAGGATGCAGATAAGTCAAAAGTGGATTGAACTTCTTGTAAGGAGAGGCATCGAGAATCCCAAATTAATTGTTTAACCTGAAAGATCCCTTTGGCAGCCCATGTCTTCCAAAAAATAGTACGATTAGACAGTTTAATACTTTTATTATGCCAAAGAGGTGAATCCAAAAATATCTGTAAAGAACTTTGAGATTTACAATTAATAGGATGAAAAGTTGAAATAAATTTGGAAATCATTGGACAATTAAAAGATCGAGGAGAATGAGTAAAACCAGTTAAAAGAGAAAAGGGGAAAGGAGAGATCAAAGATTTCTCTAATCTGTGCCATGTTGAGGTAATAGGTTCTTCCACAGCTGATATATATGGTAACATTTGGCGTATTAAAAAGGAGGAATGATACTGTCGAAAGTTAGGAAACTGGACACCGCCCCGATCTTTAGGAGCAGAAAGAAGGGCCAAAGAAATACGAGCTTTCCGACCATTCCAAAGAAATTTACTTAGAATGCTATTTAGGGTTTTAAAAAATTTTAAAGGTATTTTAACAGGTAACATAGATAAGTAAAAATTAATAACTGGGAGAATCATCATTTTGATGGTGTCTAATCTACCCCACCATGACAAAAGAGGGAGACCATCTGTCAACCATACTCTTAACTTTAGATAAAACCTCTTCCAAATTGACCTGAATCGTTTTTGCAAAAGTAGAAGAGTATTTAATCCCTAAGCAAGTAATATTGTTGGTATTCCATTTAAAATCGATAGCCTCAAACATGCTTTTTAGACAATATTTATTTAAAGGGAGCACTTCAGATTTGGAAAAATTCAATTTATATCCTGACAGAGCCGCATAAGAGGAGAGAAGATCGGTAAAAGCAGGCAGAGAAGTAGAGGGATCGGAGACATATAACATAATGTCATCCGCGTAAGCAGTAAATTTAATTTCAACAGATTTGTGTATGAAACCTCGAAAAGTGGGGGAGTGTCGTAAAGAGTGAAGAAATGGCTCAAGAGAAAGGATGAAGAGTAATGGGGAAAGAGGGCATCCCTGACGAGTACCTCTTTGTAAAGGGAAATAAGGGGATTGAGATCCATTAACGAAAACTGAGGTAATCGGAGAGGAATATAACAATTTAATAAAGGAAAGAATAGAAGGGCCAAAACCGTGCCATTTGAGGGCTCGCATCATAAATAGCCAGTGAACACGGTCAAAAGCTTTTTCCGCATCCAAGGCTACAGCGGCTATAGGAGAGGAACTTTTAGAGGCAAGATGAATTATATTGAGAAAAGTTCTGGAATTATCAGAAATAATCCTTCCCTTAACAAACCCTGTTTGTTCAAAACCAATCAAGTCCGGAAGGACTTGATTAATGCGGAGGGCTAAAATCTTGGCAAATAGCTTACAATCAAGATTAATCAAAGATATTGGACGGTAATTAGCACAACGGGAAGGATCTTTATCTTTTTTGGGAATGAGACAGATCATAGCTTCAAGAAAAGAACCTCTAGCCTCTCCATTTAAAGCAAAATATTGAAAAAGAGATAAAATATGGGGCAGAAGAACAGACGAAAAGGAAGAGTAAAACTCTGCAGTAAGACCGTCAGGACCAGGAGCCTTATCCTTAGGTAGCATGGACAAAGCAGATTTAATCTCAGATAAAGAAATATCCCCTTCTAAATTAGAGCAGTCCGGAAGAGAGGAAGAGCGAGGAGGTAATGAATCAAAAAAGAAGTCCAAATTAGCGTCAGAAGGGGAAGATGCAGGGGTATATAGGGTCTTATAGAAATCTGTAAAACAAGTTAATATTTCTTCATCCTTGAAACGAGGAACTTCCTGATCGTCGATAATCTTAACAACTCTAGATCTTTGAGATTTCACCTTCAAATAATTCGCCAGCAGCTTACCAGCTCGGTTACGACCACCATAAAATTTAGAGTTTATTTTTAACAATGTCCCCGAAGCCTCTTCGGTGGATTTCTTGTTAAAATCGAGTTTTGCTTGAATCAAAGATTTAAGGGAATAAGCATTTTTGGATGAATAATACGCATGTTCTAATTTTTTAATAGAAGAAAGTAAAGAGACTGATTCGTTGCGAAACTTTTTTCGTTTTGTAGCTACATAATCTATAATAAATCCTCTAGCTGTAGCTTTAAAAGAATCCCAGATAATATGAAAAGGCATATCCGGAGTAGAATTAAGATGAAAGAATTCAGAGACAAAATCTTTAAAGCGGCTGAGAAAGGTGGGATCTTTAAGAAGATAGTTGTTAAAACGCCAACGGCGAGATTTGGGAGACGAAGAAGGAAGATCCAAACTAATCAGGACGGGAGAATGATCAGAAATAAGAATAGGGCCAATCTCTGCATGTATGAGGTTTGAAAGAAGGTGTGGGCTTAAAAATATGTAATCAATTCTAGAAGTAGAGTTATGAGTAGGTGAATAAAATGTGTATTCTAAACTGTCAGGATTGAATATTCTCCATGCATCCACCAGACCCCTTACAGAAATGGTCCTAGCAAAGGTTTTTTGCATTTTATTAGGGATATACTTAGAGGAGGATTTCCTGTCTGTGAAGGGATCCATGACTTGGTTACAATCACCACCCACTATAAGGTTGGGGCTCGTACATGCATGTAAAGTATGGGACATGGATAGCCAGAATTGTGAGTCGATGCCTGTGGGGCCGTAGATGTTGAGTAAGGAAACCTGGGAACCATTAATAGTAGTATGAAGAAGGAGCCAACGACCCTCCTCATCCTTTTCTTCTCTTTCTATCGTAAGGGATAAGGATTTGTGAAAAAGTATTACAACACCATTTTTCCTGTCTTTAGAGGAGAGCAATAAACATGACCTACCCATTGCTTTTTAAGGGAATTAACATCACTAGTAGTAAGATGAGTTTCTTGTAACATAGCAATTTTGCATTGGAGTCTAGATAAATGGGTAAGTACCCGTTGCTTTTTAACAGGATTACGCAGACCTTTTACATTCCATGAGATAATCCGAACATTATCAGTCATTACCAGTCAAATTAGTTAGTACTAATATTAATAGTAATAAACAATTCAGCCAGATTATATAATCAATATAAAGGAAACCAAGAACAAAACCATGAATGCATTTAAAAATGAACAATTGGACATAAAAATATAGATAA
Organism: Calotriton arnoldi; assembly: GCA_963921515.1. Taxonomy (NCBI): domain Eukaryota; kingdom Metazoa; phylum Chordata; class Amphibia; order Caudata; family Salamandridae; genus Calotriton; species Calotriton arnoldi. The sequence continues at coordinate 1,900,820 of CAWUFW010000529.1, read as the reverse complement.
ATGCAATATAGTGAAGATAGATGAACAAGAAGAAGAGGGTGATAGGGGAGAAAAATCAGGAGAAATATGAGGAAAAGAGAGAAAGGGGATATGAGAAAAATATGTAAAAATAAAGAAATAAGACCAGAACGTAAGAAAGAGAAAAAAAAAGAAAAAGGAGAAAAAAAGAGAAGAGGAAAATAAAAGAAAGTACAAGAAGCAAGTGATAGAAAAAGAAGAGTTGACTAGAAGCCGAGAGACTTCAGTCAAGAGCGACGGAATAGATATTCATGTTGAAGAAATTAACATGTGGAGGCGGGGAGCTGCGAGAGAAGACAGACGACAAAATCGATACCAGCATCGAGATCCATCAAGAGAATAACCAATCAAGGGAGACCAATAACATGAAATGGAATGGAATAAAGTTAGCGGACAACTACAACCGAGATAACAATAGGATACACAACACTTACCAGACATAATAGACATCAATGAATCCTAGGGTCAGGTTGAAGGGGCAGGGAGGAGGGAAACATCTGGGAGAAGAATCAAAACAAGAGGAGGAGCAGCTATAATGAAAGACAATGAAAAAAAAAAAGAAACACAATGTAAAATAAAAGCTGAAAAAAAAGGCCACAGACCATAATAATCAAAAGAGACCAGCAACAACAGATCCTAAACTACAACAACATAAAGTAGAAAACTCTTCAGAACATTAAAATGGAAATATTGTTCTCAGAAAAACAGACACATAACAGAACAACAGTATACTTCAAGACCCTCCAAATTCCATATCATCCCCTTTATGGCGAGATATAAATTGTTGCAGATCTTCAGGGCGATCAAAGGAATAAGATCTCTCCTTATAAGTAACTTTGAAAAAACAGGGGTGAACTAGTCCATATCTGGCGTTCATGGATCGAAGCGCCGGGCGAAAAGAAAGGAAGTCTTTGCGACGCGCAGCAGTAGCGCGGGCTACGTCTTGAGAGAAGAAAACTTTTTGACCGGACCACAACATCTGCTTCCTCAACTTTGCTGCTGAAAGGACCATTAACAACTCAGTGTATTCCAAAAACAAAACAATTATCCCTCGAGGACGATGTACAGGCGATGACGAAGATGAATCTGCAACTTTGGGGCCGATGCGATGGGCACGCTGTAGATTGAGATTAGTGCCGTCCTTCAGACCAACAATCCTGGGAATGTGTAATTTTAGGAAGGCCAGCATGTCGGACCCTTCTTCACCTTCAGGAATACCATAAATTCGAAGATTATTGCGCCTATTGCGATTTTCTAAGTCTTCTGTTTGAATCTTGAGGAAAGCAATCTCTTTGGACATGGCCGCTACTTGAGGTATCAAATCCTGAGTATCACTGATCCTCTGTTCCATCTCAGACACTCTTGAGTCCAAATTAGACCACTTCTCATCTAACCTCTGAAGGGTAGCATTAGTGTCAATGACAAATGGTTTCAATAACTTAATCTCCTCCATAAGGTCTTCCATTGTAATGGGTAGTGGCGACTTGGTAGGCGAGTTAGGTTCTTTCTTCTGTCTTTTAGGTAGAGCGGCCAGGTTGGAGTCTTTGCGAGAGGAAGACATATTTGTTGAAATTAATTTCTGACCAGTCAAGGAAGAAGGCTCCATATGTAGAAAATTATTGAAGCACTGAGACCATCAGAAATATGCAGCACAAAAGGAGAAAAGAGAACCTTTTATGAATCTACTTATTTTGCACGACCCCACTATGGCGGAACATAAATTCCTGGCATATAACAAACTACATAAAGGTCAGTCACAACCTAGGAATATTTTAGTCAGAAAAATTGTTGTTGAAGCGGAAGCAATAACCTACCATTTGGCTTGGTAGTGGTAATTAGAAAACCAGTTGAAAAGTGTTAATTAGTCATACAACCTCCTCAGAAAAAGAAAAAAGAAACATTGTGAGGAGAAAGCCTTCACCAGAGTAAAGGAGGTTAAGGGCACTCAAAATGGCGGTCGCAGTGTTTAATTGATGAAACACACCTCATATTAAAGTTAGCTTGCAGGATACTTGGAGGTGGAGGCATGAAAAGTGATGGGCAACAGTCCAGCTCATAGAATGCGGAAAAAACGGCGTACCTGCATGATGCCAACTGCCAAATTAATGCGGAGCCGCAATATACACAAAATGGCGGCCGCGATCCTCTCAGGAAGCGCGCCACATTTCCGAGCCGAATTGCGGGTGATTGCGGGATCCGTGAAGCAAGAAAAATGTGTCCTTGTACTCAGCGGACACTCCGACGTCCGCATCTGGCTTCAAAAACCGCCGTGAAGCAACTCCATCGGCCGCCCTTCTTAATTAGCGTGATCTCGATCCGGAGCGAGATCAGCCTGCTGCCATTCCCGTCGGCGCTCGTGCCACGCTCCCCATCAGATGCAATCTCTGTTTCCCTCTGGGTCTGTTTGATACAAAAAGTATCCTCGTATGGCCTTGTGATTGCACCTCCCTTCAGACACTAATGCACTATACCCTTTTTTTCAAGTACTTTGAGCCTTTTAGATGTAGAATGTTATTACCAATTTTAAAGGTTAAGGGCTTTTGACAATGTAGGTCAGCATTTTATTATCCCTGTACTTTTACTGACCCTGGTGTGTGCTTTTCTGTGGAGGCCTTTTTAAAAAATGCACTGCAATGGCGTAATTCAGTGAATTTTCAAATATTATCATGTGTATTTTGTATAACTTTCTCTGATGTGTGTTTTATTGTGTGTTTTATATGATGATTGTTCTTTTATGATTATTTATCAATAATCAAATAAAGATGACGATGATGATGGTATGCTATCCTTCCCCTTACAGGCATGAGGTTGGTGTGGCTCTACAAAGAAATTGCTCGTGTGTTTCAGGTAGTTTTAATGAAATATTGCATTTTTTTAGAGCCCACTATGTTTGCGTGAGAAAATGGTACACCTCTTGGAATACACAGGATGGGAAATAATTTGGCAGCTTGAGCAGCGCCAACTTAATTCAGTCTGCCTCTGGGAAAATGTCCAGAGAAAAAACATCACATTAAATTAAGGTGCCAGAACCTAATGTTCATCATATTTCATGTGCCTGTCAGAAGCTCATTCAACTGATTATATAGTATGCTTATGTGCCGCCATTATATGTCTGGGCACTTTAGAGTGTTGTGCTAATATTTCATGCTGCTCTCATATTTTATTATTTTCTTAATGATATCTCATGTTCTTGTCCAATGTGTCTCAAATATGCCAAAATTCCACTCCATGTTCCAGACCGTCAAGGGTGATCACTGGTGCCCACTTAGACCTGGGCTGCTCATTGTGCCAGAGATGTTGCTCAGTGTGCTAGACCTGGTTACATATTACCATTAGGGTTTTAATCTTACAGGCTCAAGTCCCAGCCTGAAAAATTACACATCAGGTTAAAGATACTTCAGTTATATCAGCATCAACCATGGCCCACAATACCACATATTGCCATGTCGGTATTCCCATTACCATCACCTCCTCAACTATGTACAGAAGAAGCAGTGCCAATGTCCACATTTGCCCCATTATGAAAGCACTAGAACCATTTATGATGCCTCATTCTCAACTTCATATAAATCATCCATGCATTACCAGCTAATTCATGTGCCACATATGTAAACCATCACTGCATTGATAGGTGATATTTAAGGCACTCTTCAAATGCTAGTGTCCACATCTGTCTTGGTATGTAAAGCCGCATTGCATTGCTAGTGTCCAAAGATGCATTGGAGTACAGCACATTCTTCCATTGGTAGTTTCCTTTGTAACTATATGTAAACACTCTTGCATTACCTCTTAATGTATTTGCCACAGGCCTCAAAGGGGCCATGGAAAGTGCTATATGAATGCCAATACAATAAATTAATCACAATCTTAATGCCTATTTACATATTTGTCACGTTATGTAAATCACAGTTGCATTGCAGGTTACATATTTGCCCTATTATGGAAACTACCAAGCCTTCCCAGCCAATTGCCTTTCCACATTTACCTGCAAATAAAGTATAATTTCGTTGTTTACAGATATGCAGTGGCGGCTCCTCCGCTAAGGCGGAGGAGCGTCGCCCCACTGCCAGGAAGCAGCAAAAAAAGGAAAAAATAAAATGATAATCACAGAATGTTATTATCATTTTATTTTGTCCTCCTCCTGCGGCAGTGCGTGAGGGGGCGGGGCGGAGCTGCAGGGGAGGACTGGTAGAACACTCCTGTGCGCAATGACTGTTTGGTCGGCCCTCTCGGGCCACCCAAAACCGTCATGCGCACTTCCCCCCTTCTCCATGCAAGCTGCATTACAGCCTGCATGGAGAGCATGCCCACCCCTACAGACTCTGACTGAGCGCCGTGTCACGGCGCTCAGACCAATCACAATGCTGCATTGCAGCATTGTTATTAGCTATGGGGTGGGAGCCTGGCTGCCTGCTTCCTGTTCCGACTTGGAGTCGGACACAGGCGAGCAGGAGAGAAGACGTGGGACATGGTGGCGGCAAGGTAAGTTTTATTATTTTTTAATTTTGAAAATGCAGACAAAATTTTACATGCTTGTAGTTTTGTTTTCAAATATCATTATATATGTTGATGTTAATTTTAAAAATCACTTCTATGTGTTTATGTTTCTTCTGTAAATCTTTGCAAACCGTTTCCAGATATCCAAAAGGCCGAACAGATGTCAGAAGTATGAAAAAAGGCTACTAGAGTGATTTTCATTTTGCAGTTCCTTTTGTTAGTCCAATGAGAAAACAAACTGCCTAATTCAACAAAATCTATTTTCAAACACAACAAGCAGTGTTTAAGTCAGTTAATGACTTCTAGGTGTAAAAATCAACATTTTCCAACTGCTAGGTTCATTTAAAAATGAGGACACCTGTAGGCATACCAGTTCTATGCAAATGAAACAGAAATTTACATATTCAATTTAGCATAGTGTGCCTCTCCAGCTGTCTGATAAATGAATATGTACTATCCAGTGTACATACTGAAGGACGTTCCATAAATTGCTAGATTAGTGGAGTGCGAGTAAAGTCACTTTTGGACACACAAAACTAAGATAATCATCATTCTAGAACATCATTATTGCCAATCATAGCAGTCTTGCATAAACATTGTGACACGTGCATGTCTAGTAAAATCACTGTGATATAAGCTTGTCTAGAAATATTATTATTAATGTACTTCCTCATTGTGAGACATCATTGTGATACACACCAGTTTGGTTTTATCACTGTAAAACACACCTGTTTAGGATGTTCATTTGGAAGCACATCTTTCTTTTATAATCACCCTGAGACACTCCTGGATCTCAGGGGGTTCAGGGATTAATGTCCAGTCTCAGGGGTCAGTAAAGACAGATAGGCAGAGAAAGGTGGGCAGAAAATTCAAGAACACAATCCAAACCAGGCCTAATGTAGGCATTTGCCATCTTTTCTAAAGTCCTGGGAACAGTATGGCCTGTGGGACCGCTGGGTGCCTACCATCATATCTCAGAAGGAAAGCACCAGGGATTCCTGATACCCCTTGTTCCATTTCTTACAGCCCAGGCAAGTGCCACCTTGGTCTAGATAGAGACTAGAAGAAGACAACGGGACAGGTACTCAAGAGTTCTGAAAGACACCAAATTGTAAGCCATCCAGCAATCGATTAGTATCATGTATCGCTAGAGCACATATATCCAGCCCCCTTTATGGAGATCCAGCTGAAGTATATGCACAATGGTTCTGCTGAAAAATTGTTCCCTGGTACTGAGTGTAGTAGAGCCTTTAGGTATAGGCATAATTGACTACTTAAGCTTTTATGGATTTTTAGACTCACCAATTGGTTATTTGGGTATTGGGCATTTTCTTGTTTAACCATCCTGTGTGGCTTTGCCTGTTTGTGTATTCACCATCTGGTTTGGAGTGACAGCAGTCATTTGGCCTGAGGGGGGTCAGAGAGAGTCAACTATTGTTGGTACTGAAGAGTCTCAGCCACTAGAGTTGACTACGAGAAGTGTTGACACTAATGAAAGGCCTAGTGCAGCAAGAAAGCGAGTTGTACCCGGAGCCGGTTGGCCCAGAAGAGGTGAGATACTGGGACATTTCTTAACAGAAGGACGAATGCAAGTACAACAGTCTGTTCCTAAAAGCTCTGAGCAGTCTGATCAGAGTGACAGTGATGATGAGCGAACAGCTGTAAGGAGATCAAAATGAGCAAGAGTACCCAACCAAAGTTTCTCATCTCCTGAATGGACTTATCTGTCCACCTGAACTACTTGAAACAAACTTTGTTGTGGATTTGAATTTCAATCTTGGCGCACCACTTGAAGGACTGAAGTAATTTATCCTAAATATTCTCATCAACGAAGCTGATCTGCGTATTTCTAATTTTGAACAGAACCATTGAACTATGCCTTGGTATTTTTGTGCCGAACTTTTTTTTACTTAAATGGTCTGAATTGTGAGAAGCCATGAAGCCTAACACTGAAATCTCTCTTAGATGCAAACGTGTATATGCAGGAATTATTTCTGATATTTTCTTGATATTAGTTACATTGCATATTATTCTAAATTTACCACATTATGTGCCTGTTGAAGAATATAAGCTTACAACTTCTTTCAAAACTGATAAAACTAATAGCACTGATTTTATTGCTTTCAATGATAACACTTTACATCTTGATGTTACAAAAGCTGCACTGAATATATATATACTGGGTTACTAAATGAGTATATAGATACAATGGATGCTAGTGATTGCTAGGTATGCATGCAATTACTTGCATCAGTTTCCGAAGGTGTAACTTACCATAGTCTACCGTTAACATATGGAATTTCTTGCAGTGTGTTCACTAGTTTGTTTATGGTACTGATTGCTTACAATATTATTATTCAAATCAAGATCTGATCTTTTTTTAGCTTCCTGTACTAAACAACTTAAACCCACATCCTGAAGCTTCATACGTTGAAACTATGGGCTATCAATTTAGCCCAGCTCAATCTTTGGGTATGGCTTATGCACATAGAAATAATATAACATGTAAAATAGGAAGAGCTGAAAAGAAATTCATAGATTTAGTAGAAAGTAGACTAAATAATGTGATAAATAAAACGAATGCACCTTTAAAACAAACCCTTTGGAATTTAACAGAAGAAGAAAATAAAATGGTAGAAAGTGTGGTTAATGATATGACTAGCAACATAAAGGAAAACCTTGTATATACAGAAAAAGATCAAATATTAAAACAAAATTTCTAGGTCTTAGTGAACGTGAACAAACCTTTTATGTTCATGAAAACTGGGGAAGCTATTTAGAAGGAGTTGATCCTATCTTTCCTGGAGTGTATTATATTTGTGAAAAGAATGCTTTTTATAAATTACGGAAAGCATGGTATGGAAGCTGTAATGTGGGAATTGTGTTTCCGACAATTTATCACGGTGAACAACTTGAAGGAGAATTAAAAAAGGCAAACGGGAGAATGAAGAGAGGTGTGGGTGCGAGTGAAATAGTAGGCATGTTTTTGGATCTTTAATACCTTCCGTAGGAGTAGCATTAAACTCACATAATTATTACTAAGCGTTCTACTATAGTTGATAAATTAGCCACCAGTACAGCTGGAGGATTTACTGTTGTAGATATTAAAATGATTTCAATAAGATCATTGGTGATGCAAAATTGACTTGCCCTCGAAATCCTACTTGCGAAGGAGGGCAGAGTCTGTTGGTTGTTAATAGTTCAACAATATTGCACTTACATACCGGATAAGAGCAGAGATTTAGAGAGCTATACAAAACATCACTGCCTTAAACATAGACTTAAAAGGATTAAAATCTGATGGTGCCTGGGAATTATAGGGAACGGTTGTCAACTGTTAGCAACTGGTTGGATAACTTAGGTAATGGACTAGTGATTTCAGTCTTGAGGCCATTAGCGGAAATCTCTTTGTGCATGCTGCTGATGATATTATCTATCAAAATCTGTAAACATAAAAAGAATACACAAGGAGGGAAAAGAACGAGATCCACTCTTGAACTAAGACAAACAATGTAAATATTATGATGAAATTCTAGAAGAGTTTAGAAGAAAAAGGCTAAAGACAACAAAACTGTGATTTGCGATGATCTAATATCAATAATTGTGATGGCTTAAGTCACCATCCGAGGGGGGCCTGATGCAGCTTAAAAGTTGATCATGCACAACATATAAGCCTACCTTGACAATGAAAACACAAATGTGCACCTTGAGCATGTGTAGAAAAACGACAATGAAACTGAGGAAAGTTGAAGTATCAGCACCGTAAATGTGTGCCTGACTATGTAGAAACAGTAGGATTAATCAAATACTGAATTTAAGATGTTTAGTAACTGAGCACCTTAAATTATTAGCAAAGATGTCATGAAAAACTAACAAGAAGCTTAGCATTCCTATTGATTTCATTGCAGAGTGTCATAACAAAATCGACATTGGTGTAATTTGTGTATGGAAAGAGTTACATGTCTGAAACCTTCAGTGTAAGTACCTAACATTATAAAGAGCATTTGTTTATAGAAATGATTTTATTTTAATGATTCTTAGAAATAGTTTAAATGTTGCTACTTTTTGAAATTTTGGTAGTAGGCCACAAATAAAGTTGAACATTTCTGTGTAGCAATCACTTACAACCTTACAAAATGCTCATATATGATATGTTTGATTTATTTTGCTATGCTTGTACTTAATTAGGAGTTGTTTTACTAAGTAAGAGAGGTTAACTTTAAAGCGCACTTAAATAGATTTTCTCCTTATTTTTATTTATTTATTTATAAAGTTTTACATAGCGCTAATGTGACCCTTGCAGGTATCAGAGCGCTTTAGAATAATCAAGGCAACATGTATAAAAATAAAAACCTCATCAAGGAGGCATAGCAGATGGGAGAATCCCCTAGAGAGAAAACAACTGGTTTCCAGGCAGACAACAACCCGTAGAACAACATAAGAACATAGTCTGTGAGAAATAAGCATGTGTGCAGGCTACGGGATAATTCATGTCCTGGAGTATAGTTCATGCGTTCTGCAGCATAAATTGAAGCAGTTGAGGAATTCATTCTGATTTCAGGGGGAAGGGCATTCCAGATTCTCAGGGCATGTTATACATTTTCTTTTTATAAAATTTTGGTGGTTTCAGCTGTTCCTCTAGATGCTCTGCCGCCACCAGATAGCTCTAGTTTTTGTGCAAGGTATTGCGGAGTATTGAAATTAAGAGATTTCAGGTCAGGAGTGATGCAATTGTTTCTTTTTGAACCTGTAATGAGCCTAACCGCAGAGTTGAGAGAGACCCTTAGTGTGCCAGCTTAGCTCTGAGTAGGCCGCATAGGGTTGCACTCCCATACTCTAATCTGGGAATCATTTGAGCTTGAACAGCAAACTTGAGGTCATACGGGGGAAGGAAGGTTTTTTTTTTTCTTAAGGTGCGCTCATGTCGAAGTTCGCTCCTTTGGTGGCAGAGCTGATGTGCTCCTGCATGTTCAGATTTTTGTCCAGCATTATTCCCAGAGATCTCATTGGCTCTATAATGTGAGGTATACAATTCAGCGTTGTTAGTTGTTTCATTCATTCTGCGATGTCCGGTGAGTGTTTGTGTGGGGCAATTAGGAGGAATTCTGTTTTGAGACCTAATATCTTCAGGAGAATATATATTTAAGTACAGTTGTGTGTCATCTACGTACATAGTGGATGTTAGCAAAATTCAACAATTCTGTTAGGGGTTCCATGAATACGTTTATGAGCGTGGGTGAGAGTGAAGACCGCTGAGGGACCCCTAATGTGACCTGGTTGGAGTTACATAGGGACATATTGACCTTGGCTCTTTGGGTTCTGTTCTGGAAAAAAGAGGCCAACTAGTTAAGAATGGTCCCTGATATCCCCAGCCTACATTTAGGTAGGTCTAGGAGGCTGCCATGTTTGACAGTATCGAAGGCTGCCGAGATGCCAACAATGTGTGTGAGTGCCGATTTGGTGATGTGGCCATGGTGGAAGCCAGATTGGAATTGATCTAAGAGACTGAATTGGTCAGTGCAGTTGCATAGTTGAACATAAACACATTTCTCAAAAAGCTTTGCTAGTGTCGGAATCGTAGAGATTGGGCGGAATTGATTTGGGTCTGAGAGGTCGCAGTACTTTTTTTTAAAAATGGGGGTAACCTCTCCCGTTTTAAGGCACTCAGGAACCGATCCTTTTAAGTAATGAGGCTTTGACTATTTTACTCCAGAGAGGGAGTAAGGACATTTTGATCTCACTAAAGATGTTCGTTAGTAGAGGGTCACTGAAGTGGTTTGTGGGTTTTAGTGTTGTAAGGATTTTGAGGATGGCACTTTCATCAAACGTTCTGAATATGCTTCACGTAGCATCGTATTTGGAGGTGTGAGCTGGGATACCTAGTGTCTCAGCAATCAGGAGTGTGGGGGTGCTACAATGAGGTGCAAGAGGAAGGTGCTCTGAAGCTGACCACTGGTTGTTTTCAATCTTTCTTGTCTTTTCCATAAAGAAGGAGGCAAAATGCTTGCAATTTGATTGTGGAATGGAACCTGTGGAGGGAGAGTTGGGTTGCTTATTGGATTGTGACTTGACCAGTTTGAACAGTATTTTTTGGACGATTTCTAACTTTGTCTAATTGGCTTCTAAAGAAGTTCACTTTGGAACTTCTAATTTGTTTGTTGTAGATGCTCCTCAGGGATCTCAGGAGTTTAAGGTTTTCGAGGGACGATGAGGATCTCCGTGAAGTTTAGCTAGTCTAAGCTTATGCCTTTCTGTGTGAAGGCTGCCATTGAACCAAGATTTGGAGTCTTTTATAGACATTCTTTTTAGATGCAGGGGTGCTTTTAAGTCTAGAATGTGCAACATGGAGTTGTTGTAATAGTTTGTGAGGTTATTGACATCAGCCATATCCAAGGTTGGTGTCAGGATGTTGTTGCTGAGGGATGTCAGATCATTCCAGTTTGTACTCTGCGCGCTCCTTTTTCATTGTTGGGGTTTCTATGGTTGTCCCTTTCCTGTTTTCACTGATTCTGTGATGAAGAAGGTGATGAGGTGATGATCAGTCCAGTCACAAGGGATGATAGATTCCAGTTGGATGGTGTTATTCTTGGCAATGATAAGGCCCAGGGTCGCACCCAAGTTATGTGCAGGACTGTCATAGAATTGGGTGAGGTTGCGGTCAGCTAGGAAGGTTTTCAGACTGTTGACTGCTTGGTCATTAGGGTCATTCCAGTGGAGGTTGACATCTCTGAGGAAGATATGGGTGCCTTGGTGTCATGTGCTGGATGAGATGGTTTTCATCATTTGTTCTATAAAAGTGATGTTGTCACCTGGTAGGTGATAGATCATGTGCAGTTTGCACACTGGGCTGTTGCTGCTCAAAATGTCAATGCGTATGTGTTTGCATAAGGATATGCCCATTTTATGAGATTGTTTCACTGCAATATTGTTTCTGTGTATGCAGGCAATACCTCTGCCCGGTCTGCTTGGTCTATCTAATCTAATGATGTCATGATTAGGTGGCACTAGTAGGTCATGGGCAGGTGAGGAGACATCATTTAGCCACGTTTCAATCAGGATTAGAATGTCTAGCTCGTGTGTAAGGATGCGGTCCGGATGTCTGCCGCATGTTTCACTGCCAATCTGCAACTGAGTAGCATGCATTTCAGGTTTGGTTTTTAATAGACACCGCTGTGGGAATGCCAAAGGACCGCCCGCCAGACAACAAGGTAACTCATAATCTGGCAGACGGCAGGCGGTTAGTTTTGGTGGTGTGGTAGTGGGGCGGTGGCGTGCAGCCCTGCTCCCAGACCGCCAAACTCAGAATCAGACCCTAAGGGGCCGATTCCGATTTCGGCCGGAAGGGCACCGAACGGTGGTCGGAGCCCTTCCGACCGAATCGGAACGTGCCGGCCGGATTCCTTTCCGACCGAGCCATTCCGATGGGCTCGGTCGGAAAGGAATCTGACTGGGATTTCCGGATGGCTTACGACGGGCTCGGAGAGCCCGTCCGCCGTCCGGAAGTCCTTCAGTACTCCCCGGCCGCCTCTTCACGACCGAGGAGTACGATGGCAGTATTTCACTGCCTTTTCGTGCCGGTCTTTCCGGCACAAAAAGGCAGTCGGTAACTGTCTTTGGGGGCCCCCAGTAGGGCCCCCATGGGTGCGAGGCCGCCGAATGAGCTGCCTGGGGGCACCTATGGTGCCCCTCTGTTGATCCCTGCACCCGGTGGCAGGCACCTTGGGGTGCCGGCTACAGGGTGCAGGGATGAACTGCACTCCTGCTTTCCACAATGCAAGCATGCATTCCGCTCGGAATGCATGCTCCCATTGTGTAGTAGTACGAGTGCGACCGAACAGGGTTCGGTCGCATCGTACTTGCAGGGCCATAACCGACGACAGCAGGTCGGTCGGTTACGGCTCCTGGACGATGTCGGACGGACCTGAGTCCGTCCGACATCGGAATCGGCCCCTATGTCTTTTGAAACTGTGCAGGCTGAATTTCACCTTGAAAGATCTTAATTCTGGAAATTCCTACAATTGAAACATTGTTTGAAATTGAAACTCTGTTCTCCATCAATATTATTAATGGAGTCCTCTATTCATCACTTTCTTAAAGTGAGGAATGATTACAGAGGTGTTATTTCTCTGTTACTAGAAGAAATTCCGTCCACACTATCCCAGAATGCTCTGAAGGTAAAATGGCAAACTGCTCTAGACTTCGACTACTCAGATGAAGTTTGGTCCTCCCCTTGAGTCTCATGCCCATGGGTTGAGAGAAGCTGGACTAAAACTCAGGTATTATATAAGGGATAAAGTACCCCCTGTCATACATTATAAAGATATTGCAATTCTCTGATCAGTTCCATAAAGAGGTACGAGGCTGAAGGTTACGGAACTCCGAGGTAACTTGCAATATCCTTATCATGTACACCAAAGGGTACTTTAGCCCATATAATTCATGGTCACACCATCAACTTTCCCAATCACACCATCAACTTTCCCAAAAAACACTTACCTTGGTGTGTAGCTCTTTTATATGAAAGAGAGAGCATGTTTACGAACAGAAAGAATAAAAATAAAACCTCTAGTGCAAAATTAAACACATCAAAAACCTGTTAGATATTTGTTGCAAACAAATATTAGACGCAGCTTAATACAAATTAGTTTGAAAAAAATGCTGCAGTAGCTCGGAATGCATAGAAACATACAGAAAGCTTCTAGCTTTTCAAAAAATAAACATATTCTCTCTGCTTGTCATTGTAAGCTATTAAAATAGAGCAGAAGAAAGAAAAGCAACATTCAGTTTTCGTTGCTTTAAACAGCTGATTCAGTTATGCTCCATGACCTAACCTGTCTTTTAACTCGGCTGCTACTTCTGGCATCAGACATTGTGACATCAGAACGCGACTGTAATAACCTATGAAAGTAGAGTTCTGACATCTTTTCATTATAATCGGCATCACTAGTCACTGATTATAATGCATTTATACAGGGATTACAAAATCCCATGTATTATAAAGTACTACTTGATTGGCATTGGTGTCTCTAAAACGTTTGCCACGCAAACTTGATGGTCTCTGCCCAGTGCAGGAGGTGCAGTGACCCAGGAGGAGCCATGCTACACCTACTGTCGTTCAGTCCCACTCGTTCTTCATTCTGGCAATATGTTTCAGCGACTCTAAATTCGAATGGGGCAGTACAATTAAACCTCTCTCCAAAACTAGTCATGCTTCATTGCACTGAAGACCTACTAGACTTGACTCATCATCTAAAGTGCCGGATTGAAACTTCTTTGACAGTAGCAAAATTATGCATTCTTAAGAGATGGAAACAATCAGTCCTCACATCTCACTTGACAACTGGCTCCAAGATATGTTTGCAGGATGTTTACAAGAATGTATAGTTTATTGTTTAATGGACCAGCAAACTATTATTTAATTAATATGGTCGATCTGGCTTTCCTTGACTACACCATGACCCTTTTCCTTCCCCTTAGTTGAACAAGCCTTGAACTGATCTCCATAACACGGGCCAATGCCAATGATAGGCATTGAAATGCTAAAATGTTAAAAGAATAAAATGGTAGAGGGGTAAAATGTTAACCTTAGACTTTAAAAACCAAGATTACTGTGATTACATGTGGCCATACGCTAACTTAATATCGTGAGTCTTTCGAGTTAATATGGTACAAGTCATCTATTTTAAGTGAGCAATGCCATAATATTTCTGCAAAGTCATTTCGACAATGTCATAATATTTCTGCAAGGTTTCTTTTGTGTATCTATCAGTGCGTAATTTGTAAAAAATTAAGTGCCATGGCCCTGCTTGGAAGGCCACTGTAGCCTGCACCATGCGTTGCCCCTGCTATCGCTGCCAATTACAGTACCAACATAACACCTAACCATTGCACTCCTACAAGTGTGACAATTCAGACTATTTCAGGCCACACAAAGCTAAAATAATGGCGTGAGAGGGTGGTGTTATTAATTTTCAATGCCATTTGACTTAATAAACACTGTTGTTGTGCACATCTCAGGCAGCGTCACCATGTGGTGGACTGTCACTAGAGTCGGTGCTGACAATTAAGTGCCGGTGCCGAGCACTAGAAACCACCGGCTCAAATTAAGCACTGGTATCTATCCATGTAGTATACTGGTGCTCTTCATGCTTATTTGTTTTAAAATCCGACAAAGAATTGAAATACTTCAAATACAAAATTGCATGGTAGGGCAAAGGAGAGCCAGAGGGTGATGGGGTGGGTGAAAGGGAAACCAAGTTTAGGATGTGCAGAGGAGGCCACTGGAGAGGTCATTTTGTGTAGGACTTTTATCATTACTCCTAGTACTCATTGCTGATGACAGTAGCAAGACCCAACCACAGCATGGACACTGCACTCATCAGAACCACAGATGACATTCACATGATTCTGGATGTAGCAGACATGGCAGCCCTTATCCTCCTGCATAACTCTGCAGCTTTTGATATGGTCTCCCACCCCATGCTCATCCAACGACTACACACAATTGGAATCCTAGGACACGCACTCCAATGAATGTGATTCTTCCTGACTGGAAGGGCCCAGTCAGTGAGCCTAGCACTTAACACCTCGGATGCCTGCAACCTCATCTGAGGAGTTCCACAAGGATCCTCCCTATGCCCAACCCTCTTCAATGCATACATGATCTGTCTATACAACCCCGCCTCCGTGCCTGACATCGCCATCGCTACCCCCAAAGGCTATAGGATAACACACTGTGATTGAACCAAGAAACATGCAGGTGGAATTGCCAACATCTACAAGGCACCATCCGCCACACAACCTCCTCAGACGACAAGACCCAAATAATGGAGCATCCTGACTTCCAACTTCACATAAACAGAAAAAGCACCATCAGAGACACCCTCGCCTACAGACCACCAGGACCACTCCCCAGCTTCTGCAAAACCATCCCTGACCTCCTCGCCCATGATAGTCATCGACTCCAAGCACTACATTTTCCTTGGGGATCTTAACTTCCACCTTGACGACCCCAGCGACACCAATACAACAGACCTCCTGGAAAGCATGAGCAGCATCGACCTCAAGTAACTTGTCACCGACCCCACCCACATCACAGAACAAACACTCGAACCCATTTTTTTGCCAAGCACAACCATGTCTCACAGCTCACCTGGACTGACCACTACAGCGTTCACTTCACCCTCTCAGGACATACTAACACTTGCACCACGCCCCCCAGCTCCACATGCAGAAACTGGAAAAAGATTTTTGAAGACCAGTGGAACAACGCTCTGTACTACCAGCTCCCAGACACAACATACAACCCAGAAGAGGCTGCGAAGAACTATTTCCAGTGGATCACAGAATCCGATGACACAATCGCCCCCACCAAATCAGCCAAATCCAAAGGACTTGCCGGAAGAGCCAGCTGGTTCACCGCAGAGCTGTAATCCACCGAATGCAACTACTGGCAACTAGAAAGGAATTTGCACACCAGCAAAAAGACAGGAGACCATACCACCTTCAAGACAGCACTCAACCAGTACCACTGCATCCTGAAAGAAACAAAGAAGAGCGCCCTAGCAGACTGCATAGAAGCCAGCACAAACTGCAGCAAGGAGCTCTTTGCCATCGTGGAAGAGTTCTCCAACCCCGTAGCCACCGAGAACGACATCACCCCCTCCAAAGAACTGTGTGACACCCTCACAGACTTCTTCCATGAAAAGATCACAGTCACCTATGAAAACTTCAAACCCCAACCCTCCACCTCCGACAGCATCAGCCGGCTCACACACACGAACACAAACCCTGAACACCTGCTCACCCATTGGGACCCTCTCACAACTCAAGCTACCATCTCCATCATGAATTCTGTGCACTTGGAAACACCTACGAAACCCTGTCCACACCACATCTTCTACCTCGGGAGCAAGACAATTGGCGACGAGCTCAAGGAAATCCTGAACACCTCCATCACCTCGGTTTCCTTCCCTGAGGACTGGAAACACGCTGAAGTGATGCACCACCTGAAGAAACCATTTGCTTGACCCAGCAGAACCTAAGAACTACCGGCCAATCTCCCTGCTCTCCTTTCCAGCAAAGGTTTTTGAAAAGACAATCAACCAGCAACTCACCAAACACCTGGAACACAACAACCTCCTAGACCCCTCTCAATCCGAATTCCGAGCAACCACAGCAGTGAAACAGCCCTGATCGCAGCCACTGAAGACATCAGGGCCCTCTTGGACAGCGGCAAAATGGCAGCCCTCATCCTCCTGGAGCTGTCAGCCACCTTCAACACCATCTCCCATCACATCTTGATCAACAGACTCCACCACATCGGAATCCAGGGAGACACCCTCAAATGGATTGCCTCATGCTTCACCGGAAGAACCCAGAGAATCCGTCTCCCACCATTCATGTCGGAACGCAAGAAGATAATATGTGGCGTCCCCCAAGGATAGTCCCTCAGCCCCACCCTCTTCAACACATACATGATACCACTGGAAAACGCGTCATATCACACAGACTCAACATCATCTCCTATGCCGAAGACACCCAGCTCATCCTACAGCTTTCAAAAGACCCTTCCACCACCAGCGCCAATGTCCACAGATGTATGATGAACATCGGCGACTGGATGAAGGACAACTGTCTCAAGCTCAACATGGACTAGACAGAAGTCATCAGTTTTGGGAACACCTCACCATGGAATGATGTATGGTGGCCTGCTGAACATGACCCATCCCTCGCCCGACAGACTACGCCTGCAACTTCAGCATCATCTTGGACAGCAAGCTATCTATGAAGAAAGAGTTAAACGCAGACTCATCCACCTGCTTCCACACCTTATGCATGCTCCGCAAGATCTTCAAGTGGCTCCAAGTCAACACCAGAAGGACCCTCATGCAGGTCCTTGTCACTAGCAGGCTGGACTACGGGAACACACTCTATGTAGGAATCACTGCATGCCTCCTGAAGAGACTACAGACAATACAAAACCCAGACTCATACTTTATCTCCCCAGACGGACCAACATCACACCCCTTCTCAAGAAGCTGTACTGGCTCCTGATCCAGAAGAGATGACAGTTCAAGATGCTGACCCACGCATACAAAGCCCTGCACAATTAAGGACCAGCATACATCAACAAACGCATGGCCTTCCACCGGCCGACCAGACATCAACAATCCACTGCGCTCTATAAATCCTCAATTGAATGATTGAGTGATTGATTGAACATCATCCGCTCTCATGAACATCAATGTCTTCTTCTATGCTGATGACACTAGTTCATTCTGTCCCTCACGGACAAAATGCCACCATCAGGATCATTCAATGCCTTCATCCAGTGGCCGATTTCTGTCATCCAGGCATCAAACTTGATCTGGGTGCAGGGCGTTTTGTGCTAGTGGCCAATGGAGTTAGGACCAACAGCCACCCCCACCACCATGGAAAGAACCTCGGGATCATCATCAACAGCAAACCCAACATGCCCGCTCTAGTGAACGGCATTATCGCCTCATGCTTTCATAATCTGAAGATGCTGAGGAATATTTTCAAATGGCTCCCAATCAGCACCCGGAAAACCATCACACATGCCCTTGTCACAAGCAAGCTGAACTACGGAAACACCCTCTGTGTTGGGATCAACAAAAAATGTACCCAAAGGCTGCAGACCATTCGGAACTCGACAGCCAGAATCAGTCTCAACTACCACACTCACATTATACCACACCATAGGGAGCTCCACTGGCACAATTCAAACTCCTCACCCACACTTTCAAGGCACTATATAACCCTGGCATAACATACCTCAACAATTGCATTTGCTCCCACAAACCTCCCAGACACCTCCACTCATCCTGACTACTACTTGCACACATCGCACACATATGGAAAAGCTCCTAAAGAGTGGGATGACCTGCCTATAAACATAAGAGCTCCTCCTCACTTCTTGAAACCAGGAAGAAACTGAAGACCTGGCTTTTCAAGGAGTCCCACTAGGCCATAGATTTGGCTAGACTCACACTTTCTCACTGCCAGGATACCGTCCCGGGTGATAGTGTGCTCTACAAATCTGCATTACATAACATAGCAACATAACATATATTACATAAAATATAAATATAATTAAATATAAATATTAAAGATGGGTGATTTTGAATAAAGAGATATTTTTCATCTCAGGATTCTGAAGACATCATAGACGCTTCAACTTTTGCTCTCTCTTTGTTATCACTTTGATGTCACACAGAACCTCTCAGTGAAAAACATCCCTGTTATTCACAGTTACCCATTTATAATTCTATATTTGATTTTACTTTTTTATTAAATTACCAGTTCATTTTGATTATATCCATAGGGAAAATTGAATATCCTAATAATTGTTGGGTTTTTTCCCCAATCATAGTTTAGGGTAATGAAGTTGTCAATAGCATGGTACTTTCCAGCCACAATCTGCCTCCTCAGGAACACGGTTGTGGACATATGGGTTTGTTTGGGGTGAATGCAGGGATCATTATGCAGTGACAAACACACCTATTCATTATCAAAACATATAGGTAGGAGCTCTATTTAGGATCAGATATTGTAATTTATTCAATCACAATGAGTAAATTTATGCACAAACTAGTTTTTGGCATTTGAAATATCAGTATTTATCAACATTTTCAATTGTTGCTTTTGCTTGTCTGCAAGACAATATAATTGTATAAATAAACTTGCAAATGATGAACATATACTAAATTAGTAGTAGTATTATTTGCATTACCTTCCATCTCACTTTGGTTTAGATTTATTCTGCAGAAGACCAGTTCTATTTATTTTATCTAGGTTTCTACTATACTAATTGGACATATTGTCACGATTTATTTCCAGCTCAGTTTGATCATGTGCATGCCAAAAGGTCTGCCCCATCACTTTCTTTGACATTAATTTCTGTGGGGAGCCACTAGATTATGAAATTTGCAAACAGAGACCCCCTTCTCCACTGTGGAGCCACTGACCACTGAGTGTGGGTGCATCCTATTAAACGGTTAGAAGTATGCAGTAAGAAAGCAACTGTGAGGGAGGCTTAGAATATGGCAGCTGAAATTAAAGAAGAGAAGAGACTGAAGAGACTGTAGGGGAAGAACAAATAGTCACCTCTCTCAGTCCCCAACTCCCTTGCCTCCCTCTCATTTCCAGTACCACGACCAGGTGACAACAGGAGCAAAAGTCAATGTAAGCGACTGTTATGCTCCTCCTTGCTTAGAATCACCTGCTTTTGGATACACAGAGGCCTCTCAAGTGGATACAATCAAAGAAATCCATCAGGAGGCAAATCCACTCATGCTGGCAATCAGAGAGGCAGAATCACTAACCACAGATGACCGTCATAGACATACATTGACATCCTGGATCCATTGACGGAATACAATCCCTGCAATGTACTGCTTGGATTGAGAAGCTACATTATAGTGCAGCTTTATCTGTATCACACAGGTATGGATTGCTATCTCTCAGTTGACACAGGAGATCAAGAAAAAGGCTAAAACAAATTGTTAAATGAGAAGCTGACCAAGCAAAATTCATGCCCTCCATCCGTACAATTACACATGGGAGAATTCTACTTTAACTGCAAGGGTGCCGGGGAAACACACAAAAAGGTCTAAACTCCTCCTGCTCGATATTGAAGAAGGAGAAAGCTGATATCATCATCACTCTGTTGCAGGATATCCTGACCTGTCTGTGACAAACTGAAAGCAAGCACTGTAGACATGCACCATCCTGATTACTAGAGTACTTTCCACCCCTTTATCCACTCATAAGCCAGGATGACATCACCAAACAATGGCAGCAAAGTGGTGCAGCTAATGCTGTTGAATCTGTCACCTAAATTCCCATTGTCATGAACCGTCATGAACACAAAGGCAAACCAGGAAATCAAATTAAAAAAACGGAAAGGGAGAAGTTGCATGCTAACAGTCTACCTCAAATGCCTTTAGAAAAGGAAAAGTTATTTACACTTGAAATCAGCAGAACTTCCCTATCCACACAACACCAAACATCTGATCAGTAGATTGAAGAATATTAAGAATTCTCTTCGGGTTATATTCTAAACTAAATTAAGAAATAACATCATTAATACTACAAGGCAGTAATGAAGGAAATAAACAGAGCCCCGGAAGAGGAAGATGGCAAAGGAAATGGACGAAAAGAAAATATTACATCAGCAAACAACAGAAACAAGGAGACCATACTCCCCTTTTCTAGTTCAATGCAGTTGTCAGAACTGGATGTCTTCAGCAAGAAATGGTGATAGCAACTGGGGCAGTTCTACATAAAGATCTAAGGTTTATCAAAATTATTAATCTGCAGGCAGAGGATGAGAAGTAATTTACGTAGGAACAAACAGTTCTTTAAAAACGTTGTTTAGAAAGGAAACCAACTGGCCATGCCTGCAGAAGAAATGATACATTTTCTACCACTAGCAGAACATGAAAAGCACCAGGTAATAAATAGCCATCCTGCATCTGAATAGGAAAGGCAAAAGGCACCAAGGTACCAGACCAGCACACTGAAAGATCAAATAAAAAATGGGCTTATATAACAGCCCTGTGCGATCCCTGAAGAAGAAGCAAACCAATTACTGACCCTTCGAGAGGAAGCAATGTGATCCCAAGTTAAGAATTTACCCTACAAAACACTGTATCAGTTGAAGAGAGCTTAGTGGATGAGAAAAAATTACCAAGACAATTCCCTGATCTAGTTAAAGTGCATAGTCATGGGCATAGTCGTGGCCTGACTATGAAAATAACCCATGACTCTATAAGTATAATCCCTGGAAATGCCTACCAAGTGGAGACCCATGCAACTTTGTAGTAGAGAGGCAATTGTTGCCAGGACCCTTGCAAGAGAAAGCCAATGTTCATACCAACATGGCCAGCCAGAACATATCCACATATTATGACAAACAGACTCCATGTAATAACACCAGAACATGAGCAGAAGCCAATCGTGACTAGGACCTCACATCAACTCCATGTTAAAAATTGTCACTTGGATTATAGCCAGCCTAAGAGAGACGTTCTAGAAGATCCAGAGGTTAAACAGTTCCTTGAAGAAAGTGACATCACTGTATTCTAGGAAAAATAGCAGATAAATCCATGGCAACCATAAGAAATCATATTCAACAATTGAGAAGGGAAATCTGGAGGCCTTCAGACCTGCAGTAGGCTGGTCAAAATTAAACAGATGACTGCAGTTATAAATCCCAATAAAGCGTGCTCATAACATACATCCTTCTGCTGTACAATTCAGTGTTCAGGGCACTAAATACATATGCACAGTGCACCTAACTGAAGCTATTGCTAAGGTATATCATTTCACCACTGTACGTTATGTTCAGTGTCCTAATGACAAGTTCTGTAAGGTTTCTCTTCGTCTTGTGAAGTTCCATAAAAACCTACAGTCTATCTTGCCTCCAGAAGTGACCAGGCAGAGTGTGGAGTCCTGTGTCTCTGTATTCGCTCTTACCACATTTCCCGTTATATGATCTTACCTCTGGCTCTCTTGATCTGAAATGTGTGGTCACTGGTGGAGATTGTGAGAAACAGAAAAGAAAATTGCTTCTGTTAGATTTTGAGTACAAGATTAGTGCACAACCTGACAGGAGTGTGCTGCAAGCAAAAACACCTGATGTGAGAGCTGGAAACAGGAAATTCCTGCACACATGAAAAAAACTCGAGGAAAGAATACAAGACTTTGACTGAAACAAAAAATATCAAAAATCAAATTTGTCATAGGAAAAGGAATGGAATCCTTCAGATAGCAATAAGCAATCATGCTAAAGGCTTCTGGACGATAGTTTATTAGGGCACCTTTGATTGAACGGACTCCTTCAAGTCCAAGCACTCACAAGCCAGTTGGGTACACCATTTTCAGAACATCTTTCAAAATTAAGGGCAGTGTGAAGCTTTCGCAACTCCTAAACCAGTCGCAAAAATAGTTTGCAATTGTAAAAAAGTAATTTTTATATGTAGCAATGTAGTTTTCAGTACCATTTGAAAAAATTGTGATTCCAACCAAATGTTTATGACTCACTATTTTTGAGACTGGATATAGCGATTTCCTATTACCAATTTATAAATTGCATTTCCTAAATGGTATGTATTAACCATTTGTTAATGGTCGCAATAACGTGTTTTTGCATTCACAAATTTGCACCATATGGGATCAGGTGCAAAGTATGAAAGGAGAGGAAAGGCCCTTTTTCACAAAGGCTGCTCTGAATGCTTTGCAAGCAGAATAAGGGTTTTTGCTCCACAGCAGTAAGAGGAGAAAACAAAGACATGGCACATTTTCAGAGTCAGAGTAACCTTCTTTCAGCAGACTACGGATGAGATTTATGATGAGTATAGACCGGGCAGCGATGTGTTTTTGGGATCTAATTCCAAAATTAGATGCAGTATTGTCTAGGGACACACAGAAGTGTGTCTGTCTCCATACACGTACAAGTTCTTTGCTGCCTTCACTTTTTAGCATCAGTCAGCTTTCAGGGTGTAGCAGCCACAGCAGGAGGTGTTTCCTAGAGTTCACTGTCACTTTGTTCTGTAATTTCCTTGATGCAATGCTGCTTTAAAATAAACAGACACCTTGCATTTCTATGCAAACACCAAGAATTGCAGCAAACAAAAGTAGATTTGTATTTAATTGCTGAGTTTTCACAGGTTATAGGTTGTGTGGATGACACATATGTTTTAATTTGTCTACCAAGTGTTATTGAATATTTGTATAAGAACAGAAAAGCCAGCTCTCTTTTAAAGACAAAGAGCATGCAATGCAGGCTGCTTAATAACAGACCTTGTAGCTAAATTCCCTGGGTCTACACGCAGTTCCTACATTTTCAGGCACTGTGATTTATACAGCCACCTTTCCAGAGTATACTTTAGTGATGACTTCCTGTTCGGTATTTATTTTAATATAGAAATTATTGTTATAAATCTATATTTGCACTGATTTAAACTATAACATTATGTTTGTTTTAGGTGACAGTGCATATGCTCTCTGTACTTGGATCTTGACACCATACCTGACTGATGCAACATATATTCAAAGAAGAAACAATGTTGCTCACAGATCACCCACTTTGGGACTTTTCATGGCTAGAATTTGCTACCTACTTAAAAGTGGTGGTGGGGCAGGCAGAATTGAAGCAGCTTGTGCAGTGTTGAACAACTTGAAACCAGAAAGGGTCTTCCAATACAGCGTGATGAGGAAGAAGAATTTCCAACACACAACGCATTTCAGGATGCCAGGAGGGCTGCAGATAGAAGGGATCGAGGGGGGACTGCGAGCCATCCTCTGCTTTTCTGCTCTTCTCCCCAGGAGGGGGCCGCAACATCCAGTATCCTCAGCGCGCGAATGCGCTGAAAAGGAGCACGCCGTCCCGCGGCGCACTGTAGCGCCTGTTTTTTGTATCGAGGGGGGACTGCGAGCCATCCTCTGCTTTTCTGCTCTTCTCCCCAGGAGGGGACCGCAACATCCAGAATCCTCAGCGCGCGGACGCGCTGAAAAGGAGCACACCGTCCCGCGGCGCGGGATGCGCCCGGGCCGCGCCTGGGCAAAGCCCGGGCCAAGGGCGGGCCCGTCCATGCCCGTCGGAGCCCGGAAGAGGCTGGGCTGGGCCTACTCTCTGACTTCCACGCAGCCACAAGGTAAAGCGCTTACGTTTTGTATTTACCTGCTATCATTGTTAATAACACGGCCTATGACACCACTGACATTAACTATTGACACCACAGACTGTAATAAGACCTGGTCACAGGATGAGCAACCGAGAGGGCGGAAGGGTTGTTGGGACACTGGACCCATTCTTAACTAGGGCAACAACTGTTTTGGAGCACGAGATTGAACTGACGGAACGCCGTATATCATCGGAGTTCTTTAAGCACAAATGATCTTCAATGGGGGGAATATCTCCTCACAACCTTCCAGATGAACATTTGTCAATTGAAATGGTCACGGAAAGAGATATAACTACGGGACCCACACCTCATGTACCGGAACCTACTGGAATCTTACAAAGAGCTTCCACTAGGGTGGCAGCCATGAAAAACTTCCGGGAAATGGTACCGACACTGCGGTAAAGAGAAAGAGGGTGGGGGTCCTCAAAGACTGAAACCAGCGAAAGCCCCGAGACCAAATAAAAACCAGGGGGAGGTAACAACAGAAGAAGCACAATGTGACCCAAGCAACCTAAGTGGCCTGCAACCATTAAATACAATCTCGTGTCCCCTGATGAATGAGGCTATGTGGCAGAGTTTAGAAACACTGGTTTCCACTATGCTCAACCCCATTTCAGAAAGACTAAGTCAGATAGAGGAGAAATTAACCAGCTTAGAATCTAAAGCTAAGGAAAACTCATGCATATTAGAGGAATTACTAACAAAGATTGGCCCAAAGGTGGCCTCAAAGCCGCTAATACACAAAGAGAGACCCACAGTGGACCCTAGTACAACAACCTCAAACACGCTTTCCGCTATCTCAAATATGGTCCAGCATCCAATTGACAACTTGGAGGGAACAACTTTAAATGCAACATCAAGTATACCTAGCAATTCTGCCTGTAGTAATTTACGGGATTTCAGCTCCAATAACTCAAATGAAACGGGGGAAAATACAAATCAGGAAATGGTCAATCCTATCATAGCTCCTAAAGGCCAAAAAAGAACACTGCCTGGACGGGGTGGAGAAGATGATTTTAACAAGGAAGCAAGACCGGACTTGGACTCTCAGATGAATAGAGCCCAGGCCTTATACCTCCCCCCAGCAGCCGCCCCGTTGGTCCTAGTGCTGGGAAATGTACCCTTACTGCGGGAGGGTCAAGTAGAATCGACAACCCAACTAATGACCAAAGCACTTCACTGGCTAACTCAAAATTTGAACAAAAAGGGGGCTACGGGTAGGAATATTTCAGGCCAGCTGATCATGGCAAGAAGAGTATCATGGGTGGGCTCAGCCAGGAAACAAATGCTGGGAGACTGTGTGGTTCTGAATTTTAAAAATGAATTTGTTGTTGGTTTCTTGATGGCACAACTAGGTAACACCCCTATTAGAAGTTCAAATGTAACTGTCCTACCACTGGGCTTTTTTTATTATAGACCCTCCGTGCCACCAAAAATAGGGGGCTATTTACAATATAAGGGGGAACAGATGGGGGACCCATTTTGGGGAAACCCTGGATCATCTGATTGGAGACTAGAGAATAGATTTGCGCCTCTGTCCGACCTTGATGCTTGTGACTGACTACAGTCAGCACAAACAAGCCCTCAAGGGAACTGTGTAAGGCAACGAAGCTGGACTGGGGCCCCCAGTGAGAGTGTACAGTCACTTCTAATACACCAGAAGCCACAGAGAATGGCACTAAAAATAGCTGTGTGGAATGTGGCCGGCATCGCCCCCAAAATAAGTGATACTAACTGGCTAAAGTTATGGCAAGAGTATGAAATAGTATGTTTCCAGGAAACATGGGCCCGGAGCCAGTTTTTATCAATGGTTATAGATCTTTTCAGACACAAGCAAATCCATCTACTTCAGGGAGGGCGAAGGGTGGCATTCTGACCCTAATTCGGAACGATCTATCCGTAAAAGTAAAGATGCGTGCCCAATCAAATTTAAATTCTCATATCTTGATACTGGAGGAACAACAGGCAGGGAAATGGCTATTAATAAATTTTTATAATAACAGATTTGGGTCAAATATGCACTCAATTGTGGGGGAGGTTGACCAAGCAATTGCTGATACTATACGCAATATTAAGGGGCCGATTCCGATCTGGGTCGGAAAGCTCTCCGACCGATCCGGATCCGGATTGTTTTCCGACCGAGCCGGACCCCTGCAGTCCGACCGAACGAGTACGATGCAGCCGTATGCTGCCGGACTCGGTTCGGTCGGACTCCCATTGAAGTCAATGGGAGCCGGTCGTACGACGTGTACATGGGCTCCCATTGACTCAATGGGTACGTTGCGCACAAGGGGGCCCCCTGTAGTGTGTACGCGTTGGTGCCATCCACACCATACACACATGTATAGGGGGGACCCATGGGTCCCCCCTGTGTCCTACTCGTACGGCTACGGGTGAAGGGGGGTCTGGCACGGACCCCCGAAGTCCGCGTCCGGGAGCTTTTTCGTGTCGGAGGCTCCGACTCGATCCGGCTGTCCGGATCGTGCATCGTACTGGCTCGGTCATAAAACGTCTCCATTGCTCGCCACGAATCGAGTGCGAACGAGTCGGACGGAGCGGTTCGGACCCGGAAACGAGTCGGTCGGCGATTTCGCGTTCACTCGCATCGTACTTGCTCGCTCGGACGACTGTACGAATCGGTCAGAAACAAAGCCTCCGACTCGGATCCGGTAAAGCCGAATCCGATTCGGAGCCCTACCGACCGAGATCGGAATCGACCCCTAAGTATGCTAATATAAATATTATATGGTTAGGTGACTTCAATATACACCCTTGTAACCATAATGCAATGTGTGTCTGTGGCTTAGAGGACTCGGAGGGAAACCCAATACATCATTTTACACACAGTGAGTATGGCAATGGCTTAAATAAGTTATTAGCTTCCCTAAATATGGAAATAATTTGCGACCCAGACCCCGTAACAGATATTTTGCCGAAAACTTTTCACCGAAATGGGGTGGAGTCAACAATTAACTATATACTTTTAACCCCCCTCTCGGTGCAAGAGTCGCTAAGGTAGGAACTTTATTTATGACTTTTAGTGATCATGCTATTGTCTCAATAGAGTTGAAGATACTAATACAGGAGAGACAAAAGCGCAGCAATGTTGAAACACCGATTGTTGCAAGGAAAAATGGGGTTCAGTTAAAATGGGCACATATAGACAAAATTAAGGTGATTCCAGAAGTTGTATTAAACTCACATGACAATATACTACTGTGCTTAGACCCAGAAGCGGACGCAGGGGAAGTCGTGCTAGCTTTCCGTGATATCCCAGGAAATATAAAAACAGCCCTTACAAGGAAAAGAGCGCCAAATAATGCAAAAGGTAAGGGCTGGTTTGATTCATCAAGCACAAAGGCGAGGAGGGCTTTGTTGCATGCGTTAAAGGCTAGGCCTAGAAGCCAGGAACAAATAAAAACATTGCGGGCATCGTACAACCTAGCACGAAAAAAGAGAGAAAAGGAAATCAGGGAGGACCTATGGGCCGACCTTGAAAAGGCATCTACTTCGGGAAATACCTGTGACTTCTGGAAGTTGGTAAATGCCCCATATTTTAAAAGCCCTAGTGATCCGTCAATAGACATAAATGCCGATGAGGAGGCATGGGTTTCCCATTTTGAGAATAGTTTTGCCTCAAATCCTGATACCTTACCGCAATATGTGGCAGCGCAAGCAACGCACCCTGAGTCTTTATCTTTTTCTTTTATCGAAGTTAAAGTAGGGTTGGAATCATGTAGTCTGGGAAGGGCTCCGGGACCCGACGGTGTCCCAATTGATTTTTTTCAAGAGAACCCAGACTTATGGATACCACTCCTAATGAATGTCATGAACAGCATAGCTTCAGCAGGCCCCCCCCTTCATGGTCATCGGGGGTCATTGTACCCATTTACAAAAAAGGAGACAGGGCCAACCCCAAGAATTATAGACCTATTTCCCTGCTGGATCCAACATCAAAGCTTATGGGCCGTCTCCTCCTTTCCAGGCTAGAGGGATGGGCAAAGGAGAATAACATCTTAATCCAGGCCCAGTATGGATTCCAGCAGGGAAGGGGTACTGTGGACCAATGTCTGAATTTAGCATTGACCATTGAAAAGTACATGAGAATGAAGGACGGGAAAGTATACATGGCATTCATGGATCTGAGCGCTGCGTTCGACTGCGTGATCCATGATAAGCTATGGGACATAATGCAGACGATGGGGGTCGACATAGCTATATTAAACTTCATCAGGCAGTCGTACGTAAATGCGACCGCATCAGTTCACTATACCAAAACTGGAGATTGTACACGTTCTTTTAAATTCTCCAGGGGAGTAAGGCAGGGCTGTGTATTGGCTCCATTTCTCTTCTCCTTATATACGAATGGAGTAGAGAAAGCACTCACCATGACCACCAGGGATGTTCCCCTCTTTGAAAATCGAATGCTACCTATACTGGCCTACGCAGACGACGCGGTGCTAATTGCAAGAACAGGGCTTGGGCTACAAAAGCTGATAACAGCGTATGTCTCTTTCATGGATTCACTGCAATTGAAAGTGAACAAACTAAGTCTTTTGTAATAGTTGCCGGGTCAACAAAAAGAGAAAAAATGCTGTATTTCCATGCGGACGGGAAAAGAATAGAGGTAGTGGACTCCTTCCCCTATATGGGGATCCTCTTTGACAAAGATCTGTCATGGGTGAAATTGATGGAAGGAAGGAAGATGGTGATGGAGAGGGGTATCATTGCTGTAAAATCCTTTGCCAGAAAACTAGGTGCTAAACCCTTATTACCGATAAAAAAATATTTATCAGGCTAGAGTAAAATCAGCAGCGACTTACGGTGCTGGCGTTTGGGGTATGGTAGCACCAACACCATTACAAACCATTGAGAACAAATTTTTTAAGTCTGTAGTGGGTCTTCCTCCCTCTTTCACTAACTGCATCTTACATGCGGAATTGGGCTTGCCTTTTATTTCAGAATATATACAACTAGCCCCACTCCTTCTTTGGCACTCAATTTGGAGGAGAGACACAGTGCCACTCACTCAGTTAATAATAAGGAGCTGCTTAACCATGGATAAGTGGAAGAGGTCCAGATAGCTCAGTTATGTAGAGCTGGTATTAAGGGAGATAGGTCTCCCGGAACTGTTTATAGACCCATTGGCCTGTAAGAAAGTTTCCAAACAGAAAGTTACTAAGATGTTTTTGTTGATGTCTGAGTACAAGCGCAAGGAACAATATAAAGAGAAATACGCTGTTAGGACATACTGCCTCAATCCACCATTAATAGAGGGGGGGTTTTCTTATTTAGCGAACAGGTTGCAACATAGATTTATATTGCTGAGGTTTCGCACTAATTTGATCCCTCTCATGATAGGGTACCCTGACAAAACATATAATCATTCGGATTTAAGCACATGTCCATGTGACAACCTATCACCCCAAACAGAACTGCATCTAGTTTTATTTTGCAGGCTATACGAGAACGAAAGGAATGTCTTCCTCAAACCAATTTTAAAGAAAGGGAATTTTAAGCAGTGCCGGGTGGCACTCTATTTTCTAAAATCATTACCTGACCCTTTGGTTTGTTACTCAATGGCGTCATTCCTATGGGCCTGCATGAGGAAGAGGAAGGGGACGGCGAATAGACCAGTGATATGAACTTATCTGATCTAACTAAGCACAAATCCCATAGATCAGTGAGACTGTAAAAAAAAAAAAAAAGGGAAAAAAGAGATAATATGGTTGTCTAGACTTGGTACATGAAATGATTTTAACGATATTAAGGCACATATGTTTTCTTTTTTACCTTAGAATTATTGTTGAAATGTTTGTAATTTTAAAAAACAAAACTGTGTATAATTTTTATGATGATGTATCTATTTGTACTTTTATGATCATTTTTAATTTGATCGAATAAAGAGAAATTGATTGATTGATTCATGGATCAGCAGTCATACTTCAGAACAAACTATTTTTAATGTTAGTGCATTTATTGTAATCTATATAACTAAAGACTCGTAGGCCAAATCTTGATGATTAATTATTTTACATGTTTATTCACAGGGAAAATAAAGAAACAAAATGGACAGAAATAAAGACAATTTTGTGCAACCCTGAAATTTTTGTTGATATTATAGGATCAAAATAAAGGTTTATGTTTTGCTTTTGAAAAATATCTTTTAAATTCTCTTCCTTAACTTGCGTGGGGTTGGTCTGTCAGTGTTTGTCTCAGGCATGTCCCCTTCTTTTCAGCAGCCTGACTACGAGTACACCTTGATATCAGACACAGACAAACTACTGTGGCTGGAAGCCTCCTCACTTTCTAGAGCAGAGGTTGCCTGATCGCAGGAATATATTTCCATAGTTTGCCACAATTCCAGTAATAATGTAACCTGCCCCAAGCCCTTAGCTACAACCTTGCTACAGTATGCCATGTCTTGCTGAATTTGTATGGTTCTTCTGCTAAGCACCACCATAGCAGTAGCTAATTTTTCAAGATTCTTACCATAATTTTGCATTCTCAAAACGGCATGGCAACACCTTTTATTCTGTTGCTGAGTCTCCTTACGAATTGCCCCCACATAATGATTTCATGGCATCAGATAAATTAATAATGCTATTAATAATGAAAGCCAAGCTTTCACCCATGTTCCTGCCAATCACGTGTATAGTGTCCAGTGGCGGCTCGCCGAGGGAGTGGTGCGGGGCGGCGGGGGAGGGGGAGGGTGAGGGGGTAGTGGACTCGGACTTACGACGGACAGAACTCCCTCTGAGTTCTGTCCGTCGTATGTCCGAGTTCACTACCCCCCCACCTTGCCACTCCCCCAGCCCGCCACACCGCCCGCACCACTCCTTCGGCGAGCCGCCACTG
Source organism: Calotriton arnoldi (assembly GCA_963921515.1). Classification (NCBI taxonomy): domain Eukaryota; kingdom Metazoa; phylum Chordata; class Amphibia; order Caudata; family Salamandridae; genus Calotriton; species Calotriton arnoldi. Next base: position 1,869,735 of record CAWUFW010000529.1, on the reverse strand, counting down.
ATAGTGTCCTATTGTTTATTTTGCGCAGCCTACATACATTTCTTCTTTTGAGAGTGTTGCACCCGGCGCATCCTGTGTTACAGCTGATCCTGATACAACTTCTGGTGACCAAGTACTCTCAATTGCTCATCCAAAGGTGAGGGTGCTGGCTGTGTGAATGGGCACCCTCTAGTTCCGTTCCTCCGACTTGTAACTTTCTACTCTATTCTCATTTCTGCCATACTGTTTGTGGTTACACCCACAGCATTGAGGCGCTCATGAATTCAGCGCCAGATTCTTTTTTGTGTTGCTTCTGGAACTGTTAAAAATGCTTCACCCAAAGGTGTATCATTGTTGCCCACACATTCTTCCACAAGTATCTCTATTTTTGTATCAGAAATCTTTCTGTCCTGCCTCCCCTTGCTGACCTTCCTGACCTGCCATTACTATGGATTGAAGTAGATTGCATGTCCAGTTCTTCTCTCTTTGCACCTCCTGTCATTTTCAATGAGATTGTAACAAAGAATGTCCTGATTGACATTGACAGAGATTTCATCACTGTGAGTTTGTGCGACATTCAAAATGTGGCAACCTAACCTAATCGCATTTTGTGTGGTCGAAATTTTAGGGAAGCAAATCTTAAGAAATTAAAATCATGTACTCTATAGTACATTTCATTGGAGAGTCACAAAATAGCATTTCTTAACGATTGCAAACTACACATCACCAAATGTATCATTAGTACAAGTGACCCTAAATCTCTTCTGAATCCCAGCAATAAAAGATAAGTGAATACGAAAATTGAAGACTTTGCATCCTCGAGAGCCACTGTAAGGAAAGAACATATAGTAAGAATCAAAAACTGTCACTCAGTTAAAAATATCAAGGAGGCGTTTTCTAGCCTGAAAAATGAAAAAGAGACTGTGCCTACCTTCTCTCAAAAGAACGGTACAAATGATTTCTAAAATGGTGTGTGAAAACCTTGCAGAAGACTTCTCATGTCTGCCTAGAATCCTGCAACTTCCCAGAATCATGGCTTTATAGCAAATTAATGCCCTTATACAGGAAGGCTAAGACATCAGACCCAAAATCACACAGGCCATCAGCCGAAAAGATGAGATGGGAGAGCCAAGATTTCTACCAGTGCAATCCTGAAAGATTTTCCAGGGCCATTTATCAAGGTGAAATCAGATCTGGCCTCTCTAGCATCGACCACATCTTCTCCCTGCAGCACTTGGTGTCAAAATATAGAAACAGAACAATTAATGGCTATTTTCGGCTTTCTAGATTTCATATCAAATAGATCAGAACTATCTGTGGAAAAACATCCTTGAACCCACATCTGATCTTGTTTATTAGGACGCTGTACACGGACCCTACAGGGCAAGTGAGGTACAAGGTAAATGGGCAGCTGGCTCCAAAATGCGCCATAACAATGGGTAAAATAAGGCTGCTTCCTGTCACACTTCCTTTTCAGTAAACACAAAAACAACCCCCTGACGTATGCCTGAAAAATGGTCCTGACACCAAAAATCCAAAGGATTTAAGCCCACTATGCTGATTACTCAGTGCTCCTGGCACATAGCCCTGAACCAAAGCAAAAGCAAGACAAAGGTCTGGGGCTCTCAAAGCAAAGAAATCAATATCCACACAATTGTACCTGGAAGAGGAAACTATAGGAAGAGTGCAGACCTTTACTTATCTCAGCATATATTTTGCCATCTCAAACTCTCAGAAACCACACTTCGACGTGTTCTCAAGTACGACAGAAACACTTGCCTTCATTCACCGTTTTAGAGGAATTATTCTACTTTACTGACTATCCATAACTATAAGAGAAAAGATGGTTCAGTCATCACCTATGGAAGCCAGCCATGGAGAGGAATTCAGGACCGGGCGTCCTGCAGAGAAACAAGAGTTCTACCACATGCAACCGTGATGGTAGCTCTCCTAGCGGATTGGGTATATACTCTGGTTGAATTTCACTGCTGCAAAAGGCTGATGGGCTATGTAGCCAAATATAGCAAGAGGGTCCAGTTGGCTACAGAAACTAGGAAACTGAGTCTGTCATCACAGATGTTTCTCTCCCATAGATTTTCAGCAAATCAAGGGGCCAACAAGTCAATTTTAAAATTCGAAAATATGCCACTTACCTCCAAGAAGGGCAGGAGAGTCCAGAAATGTTCAAAGGTATCCTATGGATCAAGGACTACGAACTGTAACCACAACAGCAATCATACCTCTTAACTGTGAAAACCACGGATGATCATAGAAAGATTCAACCTGTTAAAATCCCATGAATGAAGCACTACATGGAATCAGGCCTCTTTAGTACAAAATGATTGCAATAGAAGGTCAATGAAAACCATTACCCATATTTTCTTCGAGTGGGAATTGTAATCCAAAAGCAGAACGTTCTTCCTCATGGAAGTGTTGAAGTCAAATCCATCTAATGAACACTCCACCATTCTGACATTTTTCCTGGGCCCCTTCCCAGATATTACACAGAAATTTCACGCCTTCCTTTGGGCAGTTCATAAAATCAGAGTCTCAAAACTTGCCACCAAGGTTCCAACTCCTAAAAATCCAGCAGAGGTTCAAAAGGGAAGTGCTTCACATACTTGATGATTGAAGAAAATCGCTAAACCACAAAAGGACAATAAGCATGATCACAAAATCGAACACAAGACTCAGGGCCTGATTCACAAAAGTAATCTGAGACAAAATCCTAACTTTACGACTTTCGGTATTCACAAAAGGCATTTAGGAGTAGTAAAATTAGGATGCCTAACTTTACTACTCCTAAATGCCTTTTGTGAATACCGAAAGTCGTAAAGTTATGATTTTGTCTCAGTTTAGGAGTAGTAAAGTTAGGAATCCTAACTTTACTACTCCTGAATGCCTTTTGTGAATACCGAAAGTCGTAAAGTTAGGATTTTGTCTCAGATTACTTTTGTGAATCGGGCCCACACTTTTTAAAGGCACAGTCATCCATCTGCCTTCTCCTCTCTTCATATTCTTTAGTGCATGCACACTTAGTGTGGTACTAGGGGCCCTCTATCAATTCTTACATATTCTTAGGTCATGTAAGGAAGAAGCAGAAAATGTCGAGAACATGGACAAAGGACTTGAAGTACAATAATTTTCTCAGCATGGCCTGGGGAGTGACTTCAATATCCAATGTCACATATCCCCTACCATCACACTTCTTATGCTGTATACCCCTAAGTATTTGGCGGCCTCTTCAGCCATAACCCCATATCTGCTTACCACACTCAACTAGTGCTTAACATCTGTTGTTAAAATTTACTTTATAGAAAGATAAACATTAAAATGTAAAGAAGCCACTGAATGAGTTGGTTATATTAACTGACAGCTCAGTCCATTAGCTTGCTTATTATGATCAATTATTTCTTCAAGTGTCTTCTCTGGGGATGGCAATCAAGGGCTCAGTTGTTCCATACTCAGCTTCATATAAACGACTCTAACCTCCTCTTCCTCCCCTTCTTCTTTCTTCAACATTGGTTGTCCGAGTCATCTGTTCTCGCCATTTCTCCTCCCCTACAGGCTTCTGTCAAATCTGTGTATAGCTCCTACACTCAACACTTGTATTTTATCAGTCTAGGACTTGGAGCCAAGTAGTTCCGGATGTAGCAGAAAGGAGTAGCTTCTCTATATAAATAAACCTGAACTAAATAATTGCCAAGGATTTAAGGACTGCCTGCAAATTAACTTTTAAGGTATGGTTTAACTCACACACTGCTGTAGGATGTGTCAAGATGGGCGAATTTCTGTTCCAGTATTTAGCCCATCAAAAGTACAAGTACTGTTAGGATTGCCCTGAAATATGTAAAAGCATCTTCAACTAGGGTCTGCTTACATTGTCATTTGTCTGGAAAATAAATGGTGGGTTTGCTCTAAAAATTCCAAAACCGCCTCTGCTTTACAACAATGAAGGATCACATAAAGATGTCACTGCTATAAGTGCAGTACTGCAATTATGATGTTGTATAAAGGTGTAGTCAATAATTGTATTCTTCCTTGACATTGCAAGTAGGAGTCCAGGGGGGTAGGGGATAAAATAATTCAGAATGCCCTATGTACCCGTTCAAGATACCAAAAAATAAACTTCAGATAACATGACAAAGAGGAGCGTTGTTATAAAGTGCAGATAACCTTAGCTAAGTATTTCCACCTATGATCCAGACCTTTTGTAATGTAAAATGAGAGTGGAGAATTTTAAATCAATTAAAGAAAATGGATATCTAACATGAGGTGATAATAACATTAGGGGCTGTGCTACCCCTAACAGTAAAGTTCAAACTCCTGTCTTTTAACACATAAAAGTCATCAATCACTCCATCGAAAATTACTCCTGTGACCTACTCTATTTCCTGTAAAGTTAATTTACTGTCAACAAATGTACACAAATAAATGGCTGACAGCAAAATGTGAGACTGCTTCAACGGTTTTTGGAAAGTTCTTGAATACTGCCTCCATTTTTCCTGAAGCTTTAGAGAGTGCTGTTGAACTGAAGGACATGAATGTATGATGGTACAACGCGTACCATCACAACGCGGTATGTTACATCGCGGTATTGACAACGCAAGTCGATACATCGACTTGCGTTGCCGGGCGCTGGACTTAGGAATAGTGTGAATTACTATTCCAACTCCAGTCTACGTACAGTAGGGAAGGTGTTGGAATAGTAATTCACACTATTCCTTAGTCTAGAGCGCCCTCCAGTGCAAGTCGATGTAACGGCTTGAGTTGTCAAAACCACGATGTAACCATACCACGATGTAATGGTTGCGTGGTAAAGGATGTTTCCCAAGGACATCAGCCTTATGACCCTTGGAGTCCACGTCTTTGCACTGGGTACAAGAGGGAGAGCAGGTCTAGTTTTCTAGTCTCTTCTCAAGTCACAGGCAGCAGGTTTAATCATCTTCTGCTCTTACGCAGGTCAGAGGTTTTCTGAAGTGGGTGCCTGGAGGTGTCATATTTATGCCTGGCACGAGCCAGTGGGTGGGAATGACTCTTGGGGGATGCCTTAACCAATCAGGAAAAGGTTCCAAATGTTAACCCTATCCACTTTGGGCATTTTCAAGATGGCTTCATTCTTCATCACACTAAACTTGGGCTCTGAGGGCCAGGGCGTGTGTGGATAGTGTACTATTGTAATCCTAGTGCCCCAGTGTCCTCCCACTTCTAGGCATTTCATGGACCCCCACATAAACTCAGAGACAGATGTCTTGAAAAATTAAAGCTAAGATTACAACAACCAGAAAGTGTATACACACAAAGGGGCCGATTCCGATCTCGGTCGGAGGCGCACCCAATACCATTCGGTCGGGAAAAAAGCCATGCGAAAGCCTGTTTCCCGACCGATCCGTACAGCACACCGAACGAGCAAGTACGATGCGCACAACAGCAAAGAATCCGGCCGAGCCGTACTCACCCAAACCAGGTCCTGTTCTCCGACCGAGGCGAATCCGGAAACGCCGAATCTAGTCGCACGGAAGGAAAAATGCAGCCCCGTCCGGCCGGACAAGTACGATGCGCTTTCCGTACGCGCCGAACCCGCCGCTACGCACGGCACGTCAAAGCATCTGGGAGAGGCGCACATAAGCTCCGATTCGCGCCACAACACGATCCACGGCTCCGAGACGAACACGGCAGCGACGAGGACGAGGCGAGCGACGAGACGGGCGAGCGACGAGGACGACGCGAAGCAACGAGAAGGACGAACGACACGAACCAACCATGGATCCCTTCGTCCCGATCATACCAATATTCTACATTTACTACCGGATCAGGCACGGACGCGTACGGCGCAGAAGGTAAGCCAGACACCAACCACAAAACACATACAACACGTACACGACACATCACACACACACACAGGGATGCAGAATATACTTACACCAGCAACAGCAGCACCATAGGGGCGGGATGCCCATCACCAATGCCACATATGCACACAGGGGCCTGAATGCGCACCACCACCCCTACCCAGGGGTGGCATGATGCCTACCACCACTACCACCCTCACCCAGGGGGCAGGATGCCTACCACTACTACCACCCTTAGCCAGGGGGCAGGATGCTTACCACTACTACCACCCTCACCCAGGGGGGCAGGATGCCTACCTCTACTACCACCCTTAGCCAGGGGGCAGGATGCTTACCACTACTACCACCCTCACCCAGGGGGGCAGGATGCCTACCACTATTACCACCCTCACCCAGGGGGCAGGATGCCCACCACTACTACCACCCTCACCCAGGGGGCAGGATGCCTACCACTACTACCACCCTTAGCCAGGGGGCAGGATGCTTACCACTACTACCACCCTCACCCAGGGGGGCAGGATGCCTACCACTACTACCACCCTTAGCCAGGGGGCAGGATGCCTACCACTACTACCACCCTTACCCAGGGGGCAGGATGCCTACCACTACTACCACCCTCACCCAGGGGGCAGGATGCCTACCACTACTACCACCCTTAGCCAGGGGGCAGGATGCCCACCACTACTACCACCCTCACCCAGGGGGGCAGGATGCCTACCACTACTACCACCCTCACCCAGGGGGCAGGATGCCCACCACTACTACCACCCTCACCCAGGGGGCAGGATGCCTACCACTACTACCACCCTTAGCCAGGGGGCAGGATGCCTACCACTACTACCACCCTCACCCAGGGGGCAGGATGCCCACCACTACTACCACCCTCACCCAGGGGGGCAGGATGCCTACCACTACTACCACCCTTACCCAGGGGGCAGGATGCTTACCACTACTACCACCCTCACCCAGGGGGGCAGGATGCCTACCACTACTACCACCCTTAGCCAGGGGGCAGGATGCCCACCACTACTACCACCCTCACCCAGGGGGGCAGGATGCCTACCACTACTACCACCCTCACCCAGGGGGGCAGGATGCCTACCACTACTACCACCCTTAGCCAGGGGGCAGGATGCCCACCACTACTACCACCCTCACCCAGGGGGGCAGGATGCCTACCACTACTACCACCCTCACCCAGAGGGGCAGGATGCCCACCACTACTACCACCCTCACCCAGGGGGCAGGATGCCTACCACTTCTACCACCCTTAGCCAGGGGGGCAGGATGCCTACCACTACTACCACCCTCACCCAGGGGGCAGGATGCCCACCACTACTACCACCCTCACCCAGGGGGGCAGGATGCCTACCACCACTACCACCCTTAGCCAGGGGGCAGGATGCTTACCACTACTACCACCCTCACCCAGGGGGGCAGGATGCCTACCACTACTACCACCCTTAGCCAGGGGGGCAGGATGCCTACCACTACTACCACCCTTACCCAGGGGGCAGGATGCCTACCACTACTACCACCCTTAGCCAGGGGGCAGGATGCTTACCACTACTACCACCCTCACCCAGGGGGGCAGGATGCCTACCACTACTACCACCCTCACCCAGGGGGGCTGGATGCCTACCACCACCCTTAGCCAGGGGGGCTGGATGCCTATCACCACTACCACCCTCACCCAGGGTGGGCAGGATGCCTACCACTACTACCACCCTTACCCAGGGGGGCAGGATGCCTACCACTACTACCACCCTCACCCAGGGGGCTGGATGCCTACCACTACTACCACCCTTACCCAGGGGGGCAGGATGCCTACCACTACTACCACCCTTACCCAGGGGGCAGGATGCCTACCACTACTACCACCCTCACCCAGGGGGCTGGATGCCTACCACCACCCTTAGCCAGGGGGGCTGGATGCCTACCACTACTACCACCCCCACTCATAGGATGGACAATGCATGACACAACCAGCACACCACAACCTAGGGAATGCAAGAAGAAGACATCCCCCAACACCATGACAAGCGTGTGTAGACTGTGTCAAATGCCTACAACACCGAACATGACTTTGAACATACAATGTGACCCCCTAGCACATGTGCCACACATATATGTGTGTGGCACCCACAATGCTAGCAGGCCATGACCATTGTGGCAATGGGGTCCAAACCCCCATCATCACAGTGACCAAAAGGTAAGTGTGGGGTCCATAGCTGCAGCACATCTTGAACATTGTGGCAATGGGGTCCAAACCCCCATCATCACAGTGACCAAAAGGTAAGTGTGGGGTCCATAGCTGAAGCACATTTCGAACATTGTGGCAATGGGGTCCAAACCCCCATCATCACAGTGACCAAAATGTAAGTGTGGGGTCCATAGCTGAAGCACACTTTGAACAATGTGGCAATGGGGTCCAAACCCCCATCATCACAGTGACCAAAAGGTAAGTGTGGGGTCCATAGCTGAAGCACATTTTGAACATTGTGGCAATGGGGTCCAAACCCCATCATCACAGTGACCAAAATGTAAGTATGGGGTCCATAGCTGAAGCACATTTCGAACATTGTGGCAATGGGGTCCAAACCCCCATCATCACAGTGACCAAAATGTAAGTGTGGGGTCCATAGCTGCAGCACATCTTGAACATTGTGGCAATGGGGTCCAAACCCCCATCATCACAGTGACCAAAAGGTAAGTGTGGGGTCCATAGCTGAAGCACATTTCGAACATTGTGGCAATGGAGTCCAAACCCCCATCATCACAGTGACCAAAATGTAAGTGTGGGGTCCATAGCTGAAGCACACTTTGAACAATGTGGCAATGGGGTCCAAACCCCATCATCACAGTGACCAAAAGGTAAGTGTGGGGTCCATAGCTGAAGCACATTTTGAACATTGTGGCAATGGGGTCCAAACCCCCATCATCACAGTGACCAAAATGTAAGTGTGGGGTCCATAGCTGCAGCACATTTCGAACATTGTGGCAATGGGGTCCAAACCCCCATCATCACAGTGACCAAAATGTAAGTGTGGGGTCCATAGCTGAAGCACATTTCGAACATTGTGGCAATGGGGTCCAAACCCCCATCATCACAGTGACCAAAAGGCAAGTGTGGGGTCCATAGCTGCAGCACATCTTGAACATTGTGGCAATGGGGTCCAAACCCCCATCATCACAGTGACCAAAAGGCAAGTGTTGACAAAGTAAGAGGTGCAACTGCCAAACTGCATGGATGATTCCTGGTCACAGAACAACAAACACATCAGTGGCAAAGTAGGTATGTGTCCCATTGCAACATAAATTGGGGGAGCCAAATCCTGCAGTGCAAATAAGACATAACTTTGGCCATGTGCAGACAAACAACACCCATGGGGGCTGACACCGTCAACAATCATCAATGACACAATGACAGAAGTGACCATCCGAATGCAGACCCACATATTTGCACCAATGGGCACACACATGCAGATACCCTGTGGAGACTGCAGATGTGAGGCGAACAGATACCATACCATGGCAGCAATGGGACACACAATCAACAATTAGCAACAAATGAGGGCTCCCGTCCCATCAGCCTGGTCATGGAAGTGCCAACGGAATCATCAGCACAGATCCAACACACTTGTATAGCAATGTTGCACTGACAACACAGATGAGTCCTTCCCCATTGATGCCCAAACCTGCATGTTCACTGGAGATGGCCACACGGTCAGGGAAGTAGACGAATAGAACAATGGCAGGCACAACAGATGTGCAGGGGTGGAAGCCACAGATGTGAAATAGCTAATCTAAGTAGGAAATCTCATTGCCAAATACTGAACACATGACACCCTCAGATGCTGCTGTGGATGATATGGATACACCACAGGATAGGACACAACCCCTGGACCACATGGGTTCCTGCACAGTAACACTTCATTTTCATGAGACCAAATATCACCATCATTGCAGCAAGGGCATTGTTAGCATCATCAACATCATGTACATCAGAAGCAAAAGCACTAGAGAACAGAAAGTTGCTTTATTCAGCATATGTGGCATTAAAAGTAGAAGTCCGGTAGAACATAAACAAAGGCCAATGGCCAGTCCATCAACAAAGTCACAAGTGGGTGACAGTGGCAGATGCCACCCTACACATGCCTGCACAAAACCAGGGACAATCCACTAGGAGAGGCAACCGGGGGGGTAGGCCAGGCACCGCAGGGACAGGATCAGGGCTCACCAGGAGGAAGCAGGGAAGGGGTGGTGGGTGCTGGAGAGCCACTGACAACTGCAGTGGAGGTGTCTGACATGGTGTGTGCCGGCACAACTGGGGGCATGGCTCAGATGTTGTGGGTGCCGGCACGACTGCAGTGGACCCTGCAGATGGAGTGGACAGGTCCGCCACTGCAGTGCCCAAGTCAGACAGGGTGGTAGTGGACTCCACTGCAGTGCCTACCACCAGGGAGGAGAATGGGGAACAGGCAAGGTGGGCTGGACAGAGGGGAGGACACCCTCACCACATCAGTGGCACAGACAAGCGCAGCGGGGGTGTGGTGCCGGGAGAGCAAGTGGCAGGGGAGAAGGCCGGAGCCTCTTGGGGATGGTATATCTGTGGGTGGGGGAACCTGGGGCAGGGTGTGGCGGGGGCACCTGTGGAGTGGGGGCCTGAGGGATGGAGGAAGGTGACCTGGTGCTTGAGCTGCAGGGCGGCGGCGGGGTCTTGCTCTTACCACTCCGGGGGACTTGCGGGTGGGGGCCTCAGTCTGTCTGCGCCTGGGGGAGGGTGTCCGGGGGCGAGGGGCACTCTGCTCCGTGTGGGGGCTTCCTCTTCCCCCTGGATGCTGGGGCAGCTGGATCGGAGGGGAAGAGGCCGAGGTCACTGAGGAAGAGGCGCTGGGTCTTTGGGGTTGCAGGTGAGGCAAGGGAGGGTGCTTTGGAGGGAGAGGCAACTGAGGACTGCGCAGTGCCCGTGGATGCGTGTGTGTGTACCAGGGCCCCATCCCCTGTGAGTCTGGTTTCAGTCCCCTGACTGTGCGTGCGTGTGCGTTTAGTTTGTGGCGTGTGTGTCTGTGTGCTGGATGTGTGTGTGCTGGTGTGTGCCTGTGCCGGTGTGTGTGTGCTTGGGATGGGCAAGGTGCTGGGGAGTGTGGATGGAGCAGAGGCAGGAGGGGTGAGGGACTGTATGAGGAGGGACACTACTGCCGTCAGGGAGGAGTCCATGGACCTGTTGCCCCTCTGTAGGTCAGACATGCCCGATGAGATGCCCTCCATGAACGACACCAGCTGAGTCAACAGTGCGGTGTGCGCATGGAGGACACTCAGCATGGCTGTCTGCCCTACATGGAGCTGGCGAAGGAGGTACACAGACTCCTCACTCAGGGCAGCAGGGGACACAGGGGCAAGGGGTGCGGTGCCTGGGCCAAAGGAGACACGCTCCCGAACATGGGAGCCTTCACGGACCTTGGGAATGGGAGCCGATGGGAGGGCGGTGGTGGTGCTGGTGGTGGCGGGGACAGCAACACTAGCTGGGGTGTGGTGGCTGCTGACACCCGCCTCCACAAGGGAGTCATCCTCCGAGTTGCTCTGGTCCTCAGCTGAGGTGGATGGTGCTGAGGATTCCTCGGTGTGGCTCCCCTCGCCCTCCGTGCCACTGGGTCCCTCCGACCACTCCTCGGCTGCTGACCCAGTCTGGCTCTCTGGCTCCTCCTGGTCCGTGGAGCTGTCCCCTTCCGTGGCCGTGGATGTATCTGCAAACAATGGGGAAACAGACAGACATCAGTCACCTGCACAAAACGCACACACCACTGTGAGCACAGCACATCACAGAGCAAGCCCTGGCATCATTAGTTGTACATTGCTAAAAGTGCCCTAACTGAACAGGAGAAGCCAATTGTCAGTCTGATGCCAAGCATGGCACTCACATCCCACATGGCCTTGCAGCCATCTGTCTGGTGTCTGTTGGATTGCAACACCCCAGTGTGGACACATGCACCAAGTACACAGTAGTTGGACAGTGCAGAGGACACGGTGTGGACACATCACAGCTCTTGCCACTGAGTCAGTACAGGTTTCCGGATGAAAGGGATGCCCAGAGTCAAATAGGAAATGCATGTGATGCATACCAGCGACAGACACCATGATGCACCCATGTCCTGATAGCCAGCGCCACTATGGTGTGCATGTAGCACATGTCACTCCCCTGCAGGACCACAAATAAGTTGACACATGCCATGGCAGAGGCATGACTGTTAAGTCATACATCACTGTCTCAGTGATGTATGACTTGGCAGCCAGACAACAACACTATGCACTGTGTCACAATAGTAGGTCATGGGGAATGCAAGTCCTGGAGCTGCACAAGTGCACATGTACATCCCCCACACAACACATCATCTCAACCCTCATCTGTCCAGGTCACACCTATTGGACATATGGGAGACCTGTGACACTACCCTCTGAACCTGAGCCCCTCACAATTTGCTGTGAATGGGGAACAGCTGCCTGAACATCACATTCGCATACCCCAGTCTGCACGGGCAGCTGATCAAACACCTATGTGACACACAAGTATCGTCTCCTATGGTCACATCTCCAGGGGCATGCTGAGCCCCTACCAAGAAACACCCCAGCAGTCCTGGCAACTAATCCACAGCACACTGACACAGAGGCAGACACCTGAGGGGTCAAATCACTGTGCACAATGTGTCAGCTGATACACGGGAGTGGGAGTACAGAGTGCATTGCATGGCCTGGAGTAGGCATGACTGTCCTGCTCCACATGAATGAGGGATGTGCCCTGGACAGTGGATAGCTGGCTATGTATGTGTGACACACGTAATCTGCACACTCCTGGGGCACAAACATTGTTCCTACCCGCTGCATGGGCGTGTGCCACATACCCCAGGCACATGTGGTGGCTCAGCTCAGCAAGTGGACCGCATATCAAAGCAACACGCAGATCACATGTCCAAACCCAGGCGTTGTGTGAACAATGGACCCACCCATGATGCCCACAACAGAGTTAGGGAAACAGATGCTGTCCCCCACCTTTAGTGAAGCAAACTGCAAGGACACAGTCCCAAGTGACACAATTCCCTGACTGTAAGGGCCACACCTGGGTATCAGATGAGCAGTGGGCAGTGCACAATAGAGGGACATGGCTCCTGGACAACATGACTGCTGCACTGTGGCAGTTGAACCAGGCCAGAGGAGGGCACAAAGCATGTAATACAGAGTTCACAGTGCAGTCTTTGACTCACCCCCTCCTTGCTGCTGTCTGGCCTTCAGCTGCCCATCCAGGTCTGGAAAGACCACCGCCAGGATCTGGAGCATGTGGGGGGTCAGGGTCCGTGTTCCGCCCCTCCTGCGAGGAGGCGACAGCTTCAGCTGGACCCGTGCAATCCTCCGGGTCCAGCCCCGAAGGTCCTGCCACCTCTTCTGGCAGTTGCGGATCCGGCGCTTGTAGACCCCCACGGACCGGACAGCCCGGACGATGTCCTTCCAGATTTCCTGCTTCCGATGGGCATTAACCTGTGAGGATGACAAAGTGAAAAGGCCATTACCACACATGCAACATATCCGTGCATGACACAGTTGTATATACATGTCTCAATCACAGGGGCACATGATGTACACAGGCAGTGCAAAGCTGACCATGGACAGTTTGCCAGACGTCACTACATGGTATCATTGCATGGGAAGTAAAACCATGTTCAAATGCACTGTCACTGCACCATACCTGTCCAGTGCAAGTCACTACACACTATGGGGGGTGACAACTACTCAGTGAGCCTGCTAGCCAGTGGCGTGCAGACTCTCAGCCTTGCTAGTCAGACAAAATGCACATTCAGAAAGGCAGTGCACAGAACACTCACCTGCTCCCCTGGTGTCCCATACAGCTTGCTGTACTGTGGAAGTAGGCTGTCCAGCAGGGCCTGGTTCTCTTCAAGGCTGAAGGCTGGGGCTCTCTCCACAGTACGTGCCATTGCAGGGTCCAGAGGGGCAGAGACAGCAGCAGTGCAGTGGCAGATGTCGTCTTGGAGCATGTAGTGCAGGCAAGTGGGCTCTCAGGGGAACAGCCAGCAATATATATGTGCTGGAGAGGCAGATACTGTCCCTTGTGTCCAAAGTGATAGGTCCAAGTCGTTTGCATCTTCTGAATCTGGCCAATCCATGGAATAGCAGCACCAAAACACGCCCACAGCATCCTTCAAATCTTCAACTTCATGACATACATGATTTTGCAACATTGTTGTGGGTGACCAACTGATTTTCCAGCAACCGACTCGTTCGAAATTCGAAAACGCGTCCGTTGCCAGGCAAGCCCATTGTCAATGGGTGCGCACCGATCGGTCCATTGCGGTACAACGCACACAGGGGTACAACGCGTACCCGCACACATTAAAAGCAATGGCCCGGCCGGAGGCACCGATCGGTCCATTGCAGTTCAACGCGCACAGGGGTACAACGCGTACCCGCACACATTGAAAGCAATGGGCCGGCCGGAGGCACCGATCGGTCCATTGCTGTTCAACGCGCACAGGGGTACAACGCGTACCCGCACACATTGAAAGCAATGGGCCGGCCGGAGGCACCGATCGGTCCATTGCTGTTCAACGCGCACAGGGGTACAACGCGTACCCACACACATTGAAAGCAATGGGCCGGCCGGAGGCACCGATCGGTCCATTGCTGTTCAACGCGCACAGGGGTACAACGCGTACCCGCACACATTGAAAGCAATGGGCCGGTCGGAGGCACCGATCGGTCCATTGCAGTTCAACGCGCACAGGGGTACAACGCGTACCGCACACATTGAAAGCAATGGGCCGGCCGGAGGCACCGATCGGTCCATTGCAGTTCAACGCGCACAGGGGTACAACGCGTACCCGCACACATTGAAAGCAATGGGCCGGCCGGAGGCACCGATCGGTCCATTGCTGTTCAACGCGCACAGGGTACAACGCGTACCCGCACACATTGAAAGCAATGGGCCGGCCGGAGGCACCGATCGGTCCATTGCTGTTCAACGCATCACTGTACATGTGACTGGCATATGTCAGCATGCCTGTCTCAGATGGACATATGCCAGCCACAGATAGCTCCCAGGGAGTGAGGGGCACACCTACATCACGACAGCCTGTCCAAACTTTATCATAAGGCATGTAAGGCTGCATTTCCTATTGTGTGTATGTTGGTGTACATGTTGTCCTGTGGGTGTCACCTGTGGGCAGCCACCCCCAGGCTGTGCACTTGTTCATGGGGACAGGATCCTGGGTGTTACGTGTACGTGACCACTGTGATGTGCAACTGTTCATATCTGTGCATGTGCCATGGTCACATTTCACAGTGGTGTATGTGTATGTCATGTCACATACCCCGTGAGTCCCATGTGGGACGGTATGTTTGAGCCAGGGTGTCCCAGTGGCACAATAGTGATGGTCCTCCACAGTCTTTGTGCATGTGGTGTTTACAATGTCTCTGATTTCATGTGCACAATGGGAGACAGTCTCCACATCCACGTTGTGTGTGCATGGACTCTGATGTTGTGCGTGTGTGTCACAGACGTCCATGTCTGTCCTGCCGTGGCAAGTGGGCCCACTACCTGTGGGGGTCATGGTTGTTTTGCTGTGGTGTATACATGATACTCCATGTAATGCCAGTGTCCATGTGGCATTACAGGGTCCCTGGGAATGTACCTGTCGTTGAGCTGTGGTGCCTGGGGCACATCTGTCCTCACATGTCCCTGTGGGGGTGATTGTGACACGGCAGCAGGAGATGGGAACTGTGACACGGCCTCATGATATCCAATGGGCCAACCTGGGACTAATTGATGCCACCTGTTGGACCGTGTTGACAGATGTTGGCCATGTATGTACCATACATGTCCTTCCGGTACTGCACACTTCATGTAGTTGTGCCTCATAATGATGTATGTTGGGATCTTGAGTGTGTTCAATGCCGCATATGTGGGGTGACTGACAATCTTGCTTACTTCTCCTCTGCACTGCAGGGCTCCTGCTGTCCATCGGCCATTCCCAGACCTGGCAACGATGGTGGAACGGGACAGCATCCGACGGTACCGCTTCACCAGGCAGCTGATTGAGGATTTGGCAGTGCAGTTGTCCCCACATTTGCAGCCTGGCCGGCCGTATCCTACAGCGCTGACCCCCAAGGTGAAGGTGATGGCAGCCCTACACTTCTTTGCCACTGGTACCTTCCAACATACTGTGGCGACTGCTGGTGGGATGTCACAGACCATGTTCAGCCGTGTGCTCCGCGATGTTTTGGCGGCAATGTTGCTCTTCCTGAACCGGTACATCTATTTCCCTAGACTGCGACGACTCACTGACGTGAAGAGTGACTTTTATGCCCTGGGGAGGATGCCGCATGTAATTGGCTCCATTGACGGGACACATGTGGCTTTGGTACCACCACAGGCCCAGGAGCAGGCCTACAGGAACCGCAAGCACTACCACTCGGTCAATGCACTGGTGGTGTGTCTTGCAGACATGACCATCACACACGTGTGTGCCCGTTTCCCTGGTTCAGCACACGATGCCTTTGTGATGAGGAGTAGTCGCATCCCCAGGATGATGGCACAGATGCAGAACCAGCGTGCCTGGCTTGTCGGTGTGTACTGACTTTGTGCCATTGTGTGTGATCTGATCTGTAGTATTCCGCCCACTTTTCCAAGTCAGCTAATGTGCACTTGTCTGTCCGTAGGTGACTCAGGATACCCCAACATGCCGTGGTTGCTGACACCCCTCAGGAACCCTGTGACACCTGCCCAGATGCGCTACAATGAGGCACATGGTCGGACCAGGAGAGTGATTGAGCGGACCTTTGGTCTCCTGAAGAGCCGCTTCCGCTGCCTGGACAAGACCGGAGGGTCCCTCCCATATGCCCCTGCGAAAGTGTGCAAGATTATCATCGTCTGCTGCATGCTCCACAACCTGGCAGTGCGGAAGGAGTTGCCTCTCATCCAGGATGACAATGACCAACATCCGCCACCTGTGGAGGATCCTGGCCTGGACCACGATGCCAGTGACGATGATGATGATGATGATGGTGATGGTGATGTCCGCACACAGCTCATCACCAACTTCTTTAGCTGAATGTGAGTATCCTGAGGTGTCATGTCAATGATGTGAGTTGGCATGATGTGTGGGTGGTGCTCTGGTGCTGTGGGAGTGTGTCCATGGGCCACTTGACTGGATGTGTGTTGCGATGTGTGGTGACAGGTGGGCTGTACTCCCCAACAGTGTTGACATGCTAACTTGGTTCTGGGTGGGTATCTTGTAACATGTATTGTGCATGTGTTTTGCTGTTCTGTCCTGTTCTCCATTGCTTTTGACTGTGTGTCATTTCTGTCCTTCACAGGGTACTTTCAGATTCGTTTGGTCAACTGTGTCCACCGACAACGTGATTGCACATCCAGGCTGGTAGCTGTTGTGACCCTACAGGTGATGTGCGCCACACCCATGGACTTCCTTCCGTCTACAGTTGTTGACTGTGTGCCCGCTGCCAGGTGGGGTTACCTTGCATCTGTAGTGGTTACGGCATGTTGCAACTGTGTAATAAACCTGTGCTTCACTTTGTGATGTGCGTTGTCTGTGGTCACATATTTGACTGCCATTTGCTTACTGCACCTGTGGGCTACTTGACTACAACTGGGAATGGGTGTGGTGTCTGTGCATTGCACCGTCTTCCCTGGCAACATCAGTGTAGGCAATGAGTCAGATGGCCTAGGTGTGTATGTGTCGTGTAGCCCTGGTGGTGTGTCTCCCTCATGTGTGTCACGTTTCCTGTACTCACATGCCTGTGTTGTCCTTGCTGTTGCAGTTCGCATACACAGTGTAATTTTGCAGTTCATCATCCCCATAACAGCACCCACGTTGGAATCACGACAGAGGCAAGTATGGTGTATTAGTGTGTTTATTGTGATACATTTGTGTTAATAGTGCATAGGATGGGTTGTGCTGTACATGAATCTTGCAATCCCAAGTTCCTAGGTGAATTGAAAGTCCGGGTAGACAGGATCCCCAGTATCGGGGCCACAGTTGTCTGACACATTGGTCCAACTTGTACTCCCCATGCAATGTGTGGGAGTAGTGTTGCCGTCAACAGGGTGAACAGTCTGTGCACAAAGGCGAACATCCAGAACAGGTTCAGGCTTCCTGGGAGTTGCACTTGGCCATCGGCCTCTCACTTTTCCCTCCTCGGACAACCCCTCTTCTTGGGGGGGCCCTCAAGTGCAGGCTGCTGCGATGCAGGGACTCTCCGCCAGAGTCCTCCTCCCTCCCTGTGGCAGTTGCAGTTTGTTCGGCACCAGATGTTGTTGGCACACAGGGAGGTGTGGACTGGTTGCTGTTCATCTGGCGGAGGCATTGTAAAATGTCCCTGTGCACCGCCGTCATCTCATGCAGTGCATCCCACTTGGACTCCACGCGGGACATGTGTGTGTCCACACGGGACATGTGTGACTCCACGTGGGACATGTGGGAGTCCAAGCGGGCATGATGGGCAGCCTGCTGCTGTTTAATGTCTCTGAGGAGCCCCACTACCTGGCTGAGCTCTCCGGTGCTGGACTGGTACGCATCAGCTATGCGTACCAGTTGTGGGTCATCATGCACACCAGCAACGTCTGCAAGCAGCGACCTCTGTCTCCCACCTCCCACCACCCCTGCTGACATGTGCAGTGTGTGCAGGGGCATGCACAGATAACCCTGGTCCACCTTGGGGGTTGGTGGTGGTGGTGGTGTCCATGGCCCCAGGTTGGTCCAGGGTCACTGTGCTGGTGTTGCTCCTTATTCTGTCCATGTCGGCAGGGATGGTATTCGTGGTGACAGTCGTTGTAGGGGTGGGTGCAGGGGGTGCAGCTGGTGGTCCTGCTGGTGCTGCAGCTGGTGGTCCTGCTGGTGCTGCATGTTGACTTGCACTGGATGTGCCAGGTTGTTCTTCATCGTCCGAGGAGGACAGAGGCTGTACGACGCCAGTGAGCTCGGCATCCTCTTGAGCCTGGGACTGGGACTCCTCAGCGTCTGCTGCTGTGTCCCCATCATCACCTGTTTTTGGGAGACACAAACAATGTATGTCAAGTTTCTGCAGGCATCAATGGTTGACACACATGACAGTTGTGACTGTGCCTCTGGGTGCGGGCCTGTACATTGCATTGTCCTGAGTCGTCACAGTCAGGGGTTGATATTGGTGTGGCACATTGTCCTGCATTATTTGGGCATTTCTATGTATTTTCTGGGGTGTGAACATGGTCTGCATTGGTTGTGTTTGGTTGGCAGCCGGACCTCCTTCCCACCCACCCAGCCAGTCAGTTATCCCACCATGGAACGTGCTTGCGTTGCAGGGAGTGTAAGTTGTCTCTCAGGATGTCAGTCAGTGGTGTCCTGCTGTTTGTTGGTGCACAGTTGGCAGCAGGGCCTTGTGCTCCCCACAGCAGTAGCCAGTGTCAGCCATCTTGTGAGTCCTTCTCCACTCCCTGTGATGTGAGCATGGTCCAGGGTGGTGTTGATGGGACAGTTGTGGGGGTGAGCTATGTCTGTGACTACGACTCCCATCATGCCATTGCCTCCACCCCACTTCCCAGCATTCCCATACTTACTTGCTTTTGTGTGGAGTTCAGTGTGTGTGGGTGTGAGAGCAATGGCAAGATGGCTGACAGTGGTGTCCTGCTGTTGGTTGGTGTGCAGTACCCAGCATGCCCTTGTGCTCCCCACGACACAGCAACAGTGTCAGACATCTTTGATGGGCCTTTCCACTCTCTGTGGGATGTGCATGCGTGAGTGTGAGCTTGCTGGGCCATGTGGTGGGGGATGTAGAGCTGTGACTACGACTCCCATCATGCTATTGCCTCCTCCCCCTTCCCAGCATGCCCATGCTTCCTTCCTTTGACTCTGCTTCCCTGTGGGGTGGGCTGGCTGTGCTGACAGGATGGCTGGGAGTGTTGTCCTGGCAGTTGTTTGGCTAAGAGTCCCAAGAGTGTCCCTGTGCTTCACACAACATAACCCAGGGTGGTGGTTCTTTGTGGGATCTTGTGTTAGGATGGAGGGCATTGCATTCTACCAGGTGGGTACTGTGGAGTTTGTGTTGGGGGGTGTGAGGGGAGGTGCTTGTGACTATAGTCAGTGCTGCAAGTCCCCCTTCCCACCCAGCCAGCCAGATATCCCACCATGGAACGTGCTTGCATTGCAGGGAGTGTAAGTTGTCTCTCAGGATGTCAGTCAGTGGTGTCCTGCTGTTTGTTGGTGCACAGTTGCCAGCAGGGCCTTGTGCTCACCACAGCAGTAGCCAGTGTCAGCCATCTTGTGAGTCCTTCTCCACTTCCTGTGATGTGAGCATGGTTCAGGGTGGTGTTGATGGGACAGTTGTGGGGGTGACCAATATCAGTGACTACGACTCCCATCATGCTATTGCCTCCACCCCCTTCCCAGCATGCCCATGCTTCCTTCCTTTTGATTCTGCTTCCCTGTGGGGTGGGCTGGCTGTGCTGACAGGATGGCTGGGAGTGTTGTCCTGGCAGTTGTTTGGCTAAGAGTCCCAAGAGTGTCCCTGTGCTTCACACAACATAACCCAGGGTGGTGGTTCTTTGTGGGATCTTGTGTTAGGATGGGGGGCATTGCATTCTACCAGGTGGGTTCTGTGGAGTTTGTGTTGGGGTGTGTGTGAGGGGAGGTGCTTGTGACTATGGTCAGTGCTGCAAGTCCCCCTTCCCACCCAGCTAGCCAGATATCCCACCATGGAACGTGCTTGCATTGCAGGGAGTGTAAGTTGTCTCTCAGGATGTCAGTCAGTGGTGTCCTGCTGTTTGTTGGTGCACAGTTGCCAGCAGGGCCTTGTGCTCACCACAGCAGTAGCCAGTGTCAGCCATCTTGTGAGTCCTTCTCCACTTCCTGTGATGTGAGCATGGTTCAGGGTGGTGTTGATGGGACAGTTGTGGGGGTGACCAATATCAGTGACTACGACTCCCATCATGCTATTGCCTCCACCCCCTTCCCAGCATGCCCATGCTTCCTTCCTTTTGATTCTGCTTCCCTGTGGGGTGGGCTGGCTGTGCTGACAGGATGGCTGGGAGTGTTGTCCTGGCAGTTGTTTGGCTAAGAGTCCCAAGAGTGTCCCTGTGCTTCACACAACATAACCCAGGGTGGTGGTTCTTTGTGGGATCTTGTGTTAGGATGGGGGGCATTGCATTCTACCAGGTGGGTTCTGTGGAGTTTGTGTTGGGGTGTGTGTGAGGGGAGGTGCTTGTGACTATGGTCAGTGCTGCAAGTCCCCCTTCCCACCCAGCTAGCCAGATATCCCACCATGGAACGTGCTTGCATTGCAGGGAGTGTAAGTTGTCTCTCAGGATGTCAGTCAGTGGTGTCCTGCTGTTTGTTGGTGCACAGTTGCCAGCAGGGCCTTGTGCTCCCCACAGCAGTAGCCAGTGTCAGCCATCTTGTGAGTCCTCCACTTCCTGTGATGTGAGCATGGTTCAGGGTGGTGTTGATGGGACAGTTGTGGGGGTGACCAATATCAGTGACTACGACTCCCATCATGCTATTGCCTCCACCCCCTTCCCAGCAGGCCCATGCTTCCTTCCTTTTGACTCTGCTTCCCTGTGGGGTGGGCTGGCTGTGCTGACAGGATGGCTGGGAGTGTTGTCCTGGCAGTTGTTTGGCTAAGAGTCCCAAGAGTGTCCCTGTGCTTCACACAACATAACCCAGGGTGGTGGTTCTTTGTGGGATCTTGTGTTAGGATGGAGGGCATTGCATTCTACCAGGTGGGTACTGTGGAGTTTGTGTTGGGGGGGGGGGTGTGAGGGGTGGTGCTTGTGACTATAGTCAGTGCTGCAAGTCCCCCTTCCCACCCAGCCAGCCAGATATCCCACCATGGAACGTGCTTGCATTGCATGGAGTGGAAGTTGTCTCTCAGGATGTCAGTCAGTGGTGTCCTGCTGTTTGTTGGTGCACATTTGCCAGCAGGGCCTTGTGCTCCCCACAGCAGTAGCCAGTGTCAGCCATCTTGTGAGTCCTTCTCCACTCCCTGTGATGTGAGCATGGTTCAGGGTGGTGTTGATGGGACAGTTGTGGGGGTGACCAATATCAGTGACTACGACTCCCATCATGCTATTGCCTCCACCCCCTTCCCAGCATGCCCATGCTTCCTTCCTTTTGACTCTGCTTCCCTGTGGGGTGGGCTGGCTGTGCTGACAGGATGGCTGGGAGTGTTGTCCTGGCAGTTGTTTGGCTAAAAGTCCCAAGAGTGTCCCTGTGCTTCACACAACATAACCCAGGGTGGTGGTTCTTTGTGGGATCTTGTGTTAGGATGGGGGCATTGCATTCTACCAGGTGGGTTCTGTGGAGTTTGTGTTGGGGTGTGTGTGAGGGGAGGTGCTTGTGACTATGGTCAGTGCTGCAAGTCCTCCTTCCCACCCAGCTAGCCAGATATCCCACCATGGAACGTGCTTGCATTGCAGGCAGTGGGAGTTGTCTCTCAGGATGTCAGTCAGTGGTGTCCTGCTGTTTGTTGGTGCACAGTTGCCAGCAGGGCCTTGTGCTCCCCACAGCAGTAGCCAGTGTCAGCCATCTTGTGAGTCCTTCTCCACTCCCTGTGATGTGCGCATGGTTCATGGTGGTGTTGATGGGGCAGTTGTGGGGGGGCAATATGTGTGACTGCGACTCCCATGATGCTATTGGCTACACTGACTTGGCCAGCATACACAGAATTCCTTCCTTTGAGTGTTCTTCACTGTGTGTTGGTGTTGTTGTGGTGGCTACATGTCTGGATGTGTTTGTTAGTTCTTTTTGTGCCACTGCCTAGCTGTAGTTGTAGTTGTTTGTACATGTGATGGCACAGGTGGATGTGACTTTTTTGATGGCATGTGTTGTGTTTATCTGACTGACATCCACATTTTGGGATGATTCTGTTCTGGTTGCTGTGTAATTGCTATGAGTGCATGGTTTGACTCTCCCCTTGACAGTGATGTGTGTG
The DNA here is from genome assembly GCA_963921515.1 of Calotriton arnoldi. Classification (NCBI taxonomy): domain Eukaryota; kingdom Metazoa; phylum Chordata; class Amphibia; order Caudata; family Salamandridae; genus Calotriton; species Calotriton arnoldi. The sequence continues at coordinate 1,846,918 of CAWUFW010000529.1, read as the reverse complement.
TGTTTTGTGGCAGTATATTGTGTACATTTGTTGTGTACTCACCAGGCTCTGGGATGTCCTCTAGTCCATATACGCTCACTGGCGGAAGGATGGCCCGCACCTTCTCCTCCCAGGGCCTGAGGTATATTGGCTTGGCAGGAGGGCCACTGCCGGTGTGTTGGCTGTTGATGTAGTCTTGCTTCAGCATTTTCCGTACCCTCCTGCGCACGTCATACCACCTGTTCTGGATGTTGGTCTTTGTGCGCCGACATGGTGATTGGGCGTTCACCCTGTTGATGATCCTCTCCCACATCTTGGTTTTCTGCGACATGGGGGTCTGTTGGACCAATGTGCCAAACAGCTGTGGCTCCACCCTGAGGATCTTGTCTACCATGACTTCCAATTCACTATCTAGGAACTTGGGATTCTTCTTGGGGGCATGGTGATGGGTGGTGATGGTGGGTGATGTGTGTGTTGGTGTGCAGGTGAGGGTGTGTGAGTGTGTGTTTTGCTGGGTGTATGTGAGGTAGGTATTTGTTGGTGTGCTGATGGTGTGTGGCTTGTGTGAGGGATGAGCTGTGGGTGTGTGGTTGCTTTCTCTTGGGTGCTGGCAGTGGAATGGCATTTGCAAAGGCTCATGGTAGTGATTTGTGTCCTTTATATAGGTGGAGTTGTGGGTGTGTCTTTGTTCTCTGTCCCCACCCCCAGTATTTATTGGCTTGGTAATTGCTTGTTTGGCCTTTTTTGGGTGATTTTTCCTTTGTGCTGTTTGTGTATGTTGGAAACGTTCTTGTGACCGAGTCGGACCCTGCATTGGTCTCGTACGGTGTTCTCCGTTTCGTTCACGCTGTGTTTGTGCAGTTTTCTATGCTGCGTACGCGTCGGTCGCGGTGTATTGTGTTGCTTCGGCTCGGTTTTGTATGCGTGTCGGTCGTACGGCTTGGCCTCCGTCCGACTCGCTCGTGGATTTCGCGCCTTGCATCGTACTTTGCGGTTTGGAGTTCGCGTGTACGTTTCGGTCGGATTTGTTCCGGGTGCGTGTCGGTCGGTTGGATTCGCGTGTTTTCCGGCCGGATTGCTGCTTTCCGTGCGGCTCGGTCGGTCGACTTTGTTTCGGTACGTGTCGGTTGGATTTTTCGCGCCTTGCATCGTACTTGGTGTGTCGTGCGCCACGGGTACGTGTCGGTCGGTATTTTTTCCGGATCCGAGTCGGTCGGTGCTTTTTCCGGCCCGAATCGGAATTGACCCCAAAGTGTGTTGGCATTCTATCAGACAGTGGATACACACAGAGGTACTCATTACGATGTTGGGCAGAATCACTTCCGCCCGACACTGCATCGGTCATGGGACAAATCGACACCCAGTCGGCGGTCCAGACTGCTATATTAGGATGCGACCGAACACTTTTCGATGACTGGTCAGATTCCTTTCCCACTGCCTCCATCAAAATGAGGTGGTCGGAAAAGAATCCGACCGGCACAATACGATGTGGTTCGGAAGGCTCTGACCGATGGTCGGAGTCTTCTGAACCGCATCGTAATTGGCCCCAAAGTTTTTTGGCATTCTGTTTCCCTCCTTTGAAGTGTGCCCTGAATGTTATATGTAAAACCATGATGTAAAATTCAAGCAGGATTTGACACTCCAATGTCAAGGAAGATGCTCACAGCTCCACCCCGGTGGGCTGACTAAGAGGACAAAAGGGGAGGCAGACCCAGGTGTGAGCTACATCTGCATGTGACCTTGGTGGCCCCTTTGAAGTGCACAAATGGTCTAAGTGGAGCCCCCAAGTCATCCTGTCAAGGGGTGGATAACATCTCCCTACACCGAAGGCCCTTTGTCTCTGCCCTGGGAGCAGTTCACACCTCACCACAGGGGAGCCATCAAGCTGCTAGGTAGCAGTTGAATACATACAGAAAGGCCTCCAGAGGCATTTGGCAGTCAAAATGTAACTTTTCCGAAGTATGTTTTCCGTAATAGTTAGACAAAGCTCAACTTTACCATTAAATTGGATTTTGTCTAATTATTAGAAAGAGCCCTTGAAATATTTCTCTAGCTGTTACCAATCTGAAATAATCATTATAAAGTGTTATAATGTAACCCAGCATTTACGAAGGAAGCAGCCAGTCATCATACAGTGAAAATAGTGTGTAGGCTTTTCACATCTACATGTCCTACTTTTATATACCATGCATCCTACCCTATGGGCAATAGGGCCTACCTTAAGGGTGACTTATTAATATTTAAAAGGAAGGTTTAGGCCTCTCAAGAGGGTTTCTTTCGACAGGTCAAATAAGCAGCTTAAAACTACACAGCCAGGCTACAGTGGTAGGTCTTGAGACATGCTTTATTCTGTCACCGTAATCGTAGACATAATGAGAGCTCCTGCCCAGAGCAAAAATAAGGTACGGCAAAAAGGCCAAAAACAAATCAAGGTGACCCTGCAGAAAGGGCAAATATTTCCAACAGCCAATCTCTGCAGATGATCCCTGGGGATTTTGTAAAGTGCAAACAGAGATGTCCGGCACAGAGTACTTGCTCCCCATGCCACAGTTGGCAGGCAAGGGAGGTTTGTCTCGCCAGAGACAAAACCTTCTTGAACTTTTATGTGAGCTGCACTGCATGTGTGGTCCATGGTGTATGTGGCCACATCTGCTGAGTGCTGTGCCATTCCAGTGGTGCCAGGCACCTGCCTCAGCCTTTGATTGATTTTGTGCTTGAGGTGAAACATGGCGGTATGCCTTCTGTTGCCATGTGCTTTGCATTTTTTTATGCTTTTGATCACATCATAGCATTCATTTATTCATTCATTCATTATAAATGCATGCTTTTACTCATCATTTCATTGCCTGTATTCATTATGTAACATGATGTTTTGATAATGGTTGATAATGCATCAATAGCTCATATATGATGTTTTCAATATTGGATTTATAAAGTAGAGTACACTGAGGTGAATGTGTCAAAGTAATTCACATTTTTCTTTTTCATGCCTTGCATCACAAATCGCGAGAACGTTTCTTCTTATAATAATGGTGAAAAGTTGTATATAAGTCGGATGTACAGGCATCTCAACAGAGAGGATTGTCAGGTTTCTGAGAGACCATATAAGCTGCAAGCAGTCTACTTGAAAATCACTCAATGGCATGTTCTGAAGCTATATGTTGCTTTCTCAAGCAAAGCTTGATAAAACAAAGACAGAAACTGACCTCACCTGCTGCATAGTGAGCAACATCAAATAGCTAGGAGGGAAAGGCATGTGTCTAAAGAGGCCATCTAGGATACTCATTTGTATTGAACTTTTTGTGGGAGGGATTCTGGTACAGATTGACTCCATCAATGATTTTACTTAGTGATCATCAACTACCATTTTGCCATTTTTCTTGTGTTTGCTTGCATCACTTTTTTTCTTTTCACCATTATTTTCAAATTTGCAACAATACTCATTCATATAATCTGTGCTAAAATTAAGTTTTGATAGTTAATAAAGCCCTTTAAAAATATATAGTGTAGATTGGTTGTGTGTGTTCAACTTTTAGGAAAATGGACTGAAGAACTCACAAATAAATATTGCTTGAAATTGAGTTGTTGGTTGACTGGGGTGTGAGCCCTGGTCAAGCAACACCCACAACCCCTTGCAGGGTGAACCACAAGAAGTCACTAAATTAACCTTTGCTTCACCCTGGGTAGTTTGGCACAAAAGGCAGTCAGGCTTAACTTAGAGGCAATGTGTAAAGTATTTATGTAGCACACAACCAGTAATAAAGTGAAAACAAAACTCAAGAAAAATCCCAAACCAATTCAAAATAATAGGGTACATTTGAATAAATTGACACCAAACTGACAAAAATCCAATCAGAAGAACCAGAGTTATGAATTTTTAAAGAAGAAACTGCAATATAGCACCTAAAAGCATAAAGCGCCAACCGCAGCTACCTGTCCAAAGTCAAAAGTACAAGCCGGCCGCGATGCAGTGTGGGTCAGACACAGTCCCAGATTAGTCCTGCTGAAAATTTACGTTCTCAAGTTTTGTACAAAGAGTCCAGTTCGCATTGGGAAGGTCGAAAGGAGAGTGTTGTGGGCTGCAGTCAGCGTGGTGAGAAGAGCAGGCCGATCGTCGCGGACAGGTTGGCTGGAGCTTTGCAGTCCTTGTTGCAGCACAACAGTCCTTCTTCCTGGCAGAATGTCCACAGTTTCCTGAAGAGGTAGGATGAAGGCCCTATTTTTATCCCTGGTGCCCTTCTCCTAGAAGGTGGGGGAAACGTCTGGAAATGTTCTTAGAAGTGCATGGAATTTCCAGACTCCCCTGCCCTGGCTCCAAGCTGGCTGCAGTGACAATATAGGGTAATTAGGCCCTTTGTGTGAAGATAGAGAACAGGTTATTCAGTTGTAAACAGGACTGTGTACGGCTCCCCCCATCCTGACATCAGAATGCCCATTCAGGCACACCTAATCCCTCTATTATATGTTGGTCTGGGAGGAATTAAAAAAGTTTAACTGTCAGCTACACCCAGTCATGTGGCCCAAGACAGGCTGCATACACAAAGGGCTATGAGCAGGAAAATGCCCCCTTTCTAAACGTTGTAATGAAAAATCCAACTTTACCTTTAAACAGGGCTTATTATTACAATTTCATAGGTACCATACATGACAGATCTACATGTTCCCAATGAGGAATTATAGCTTATTAGATGTATTAAGGAATCCGCAATGTTATCCTATGGGAGGGGTAGGCCTCACAGTAGTGAAAAATGAATTTAGGAGTTTTTCACTACCAGGACATGTAAAACTTAAAAGTACATGCCCAACCTTTCAATTACACAGCACCTAGCCCTGTAGTCCACCTAGGGCCTGCCTTAGGGGTGACCTATATGTAATAAAAGGGCAATTTAAGCATGGGCGTAGGAACTGTGGGGGACGCGGGGGACATATCCCCCCCAGATTTTGGAGTGGGGGGGACACAGGGGACAAGGGTGGGGGGGACGAGGGGACAAAAGAATTTCCCCTACCCTTCTGAAATTGGCATTTGGCAGGCCATTAGGCACGAAAGCGCGACCTAATGGCCCTGCACTTTACCTGGCTGTGACCTGCCTCTCATGTTACCTGTGACCAATCCGATAGTACAGCATAAAGGTGACATTACAGAGGCCACCCGCCCTCTGCCCTTTTGAACTGCTGCACCCCTGAGGCTCCGGGAATTCTTTCTCACCTCCCACCACAGCTGCCTGCAGTCTGCACTGCACTAATTGCTGTCTCACCTCGCCCCGTGTCTGCTGCCAGCTTCAAGACAGAACCTTAAGGGCAGCAGGACGATTGGAATACCAAAAGGTAAGGCGGTTTGGCAAAGGTGGGGAAAAAAGAAAAGCATTTCGCTTTGGGGAAAAATCTTTAAAATATTGTGCTATAAAGTATAAAGTACACAATTTTCCGTTTTTAAAAAAGATGTTCCCCGTCACCCAGCACTCTAAGGATATGTTTCACTTCTCTCACTTGGTGCTTTAGTCTCGTTACTTCTCATGTTTTCCCCTCCCCCGATGCCTGTACAGAGAGCCCTTACTGTCTCCTCTCTCCTCCCATCTTTTCCTGTTTTCCACCTTTGCTAGAAAGTGTAGGCTCTCAGTGTGGTCGGTTACCTGGGTGACTTCAGAAGAGGCAAGGGGCCATTGATTTATTAGTCCAAGCTACTCTCGTATCGCCCTTTTTTGTCCTTGCCAAACCTGGAAGTGGGCTACACAGTGGCCACAAGAATACTGCCCACCCAGTGCTTAATTTGTGCCGGTGGTTTACGGTGCTCAGCACCAGCACTTAATTCACAGGGCCAGGGCTTTACATTTTTTCTCCTCACTCCGCCGAGCTCAGCATCACCCTGGTGCCAGAGGCTGCCTGTGCCCCAGTATTGGCACTCCAGTGGGTTCATCATTCTCCCCAGTGCCAGCTGCTGCATGTGTCCCATTACTGGCTCCCTGTCGGCCGGCGGTTACCAGGAGCAGGTGGGAGATTCCTGCCAGACCTGGACTGGCACCTGCGCCTGGCTGCCTGCTGGCACCGAAAAAGGCCTGGCTGTATTTAAGCTCCAGTGCCTGGCCCCCTCATGCTTCCCAGGTGTGCCCCTTTCCCTTCCAGCCCCTCCAGCCTAGCACCAGACCCCACGCTGGCCGGCTGCCCATCTGGTGCGTGACACTACTTCCTGGCCTGGGCAGTTTGCACAGGGCCCAGTTCACCCTGCCTGAGGAGATGTGAGACACCTTATTCCCCCTCCTCCACTGCGCTGTGTAAAGTCATGATTCCTCCCAACCAGTACACACAAAATGCAAAATTCCAGGGCACCTCAAATGCCGTTTTTGAGCACCGGGACTTAATCATTTGACAAATTAAACACTGTCCCACCCAAGGAATAGTGGAAGTCAAAAGGAACAAATTAACCTTATGCCCTGAAGGCACCTTATTTTTCTTGATATCTGCTCTTGGTGCGAGAGGTTTATGCGTGAATGGTTGGCCTGTCTGGAGCGGGGGTTTCATATATATTTGATTATGATGTGCTGTTTAAAGAATTGTACCAGCCACAATGCAGAATTGTCTTGGCTGTCTGAGACTTCGCTTATATAGCGTACAGCAATGTTCTGTCAAAAAGAATTGTAAAAACAAAAAATTAAATTTTAAATGTGCTTTGTGTGCAGCTTAGAAGGGAAGAAAGCTACGGCCAATGATAAATGCCACAACTTGCACTCTGCCTTCTACCCAATTCGGTGCTTTAGAGTAAACCGTGACCTCACAGCGCCCTATTTCTGCCTTTATTGAGGGTGATGTAAAATGTGATGCTGACCCTATTGGACAATAAATAAACAAGAGGGCGTGTACAGGCAGAAGGCAAGGGTGTGTAACAACAGAACTTTGCCCTACGCGGAGGAGGGAGGGCAGGGCTAAGTAACACTGACGGACACCATTGAGCCCAAAATGACTGCGGCGCCGCCGTGACTTAATGCAAATGAAGGGCTGTGCATAAGGAAGGAAGGACGGGGATAATTAACATGGACACGGTGGAGCAGAAAGTCATTGTGGCACATTTAATAAATAAAAGCCCAGGGAAGTAGCACCATCACTGTGATTGCAGCGCGGTTACAGCCAGGAAAGGCATGGCAGCCATCAGCTGAGCACGAGAGCTTTGCTCAAGGTCAGCTGAGCACCAGCGCTGCTCATGTCCTGCCTGGAACAGCTGGTAGGAGAAAGTCCTTTATTTACAGAGGGGTCACAGACAGGCCAGATTGGTTTTATTTAACCCTGGGCGGAGTTCGCGGAGTTGCACTACGCGGAACACCGAGAAGTATAATAGAAAAATGCCGTTCGCAGTGATTGCACAGTGCCGGATGCTTGTCCGCACTGTGCAATCATTGCGAACGGCACCATGCACAGCGTAAGCTTTCCTTTTCTGCCGCTCGAGTAGATTTTTACTCGAGCGGCAGCTTTCTCAATGCGGACGGGCAGTTTCTCAACGCGAGCGGTCGCGAGCATATGCGACCACTCGCAATGAGAAACCTGACCCCCGCGTTGAGAAATCTCGCTGGGATGCTGATTTTCCACGCTCGCGCTCGCTAACTTGATGTTGACGATCGCGAACGAGGAAAAATCTCGCCAGGATGTTGATTTTTCACGCTCGCGCTCGCCAACTTGATGTTGACGATCGCGAACGAGGAAAAAGAGTTACCTCCAGAGAGCGTTCCCTCATTTGCATGGGGGTGCTGTCCCATTCAAATGAGGGGATTCCTTTGCCTCTGTGCCCGCGCTGTATTACAGACGTAGGCGCAGAGGCAAAGAAGCTCTTATGAGGTGCACCTAAAATGTGGCGCACTGTCAGTGCGACTCCTGAGAGCAGCCCTCTGGAGGGGAGAAAGGGGGTCCTATGGACCCCCCAGACATCCCCTTTAAGAGTGCAGGCGGGTTGCTGCCTGCACTGTGAAAACACATAGCATCTGTAAAGCAGCCACTCTGGTTTTCACATGAATGCAGTTTGCAGCTGCCCTGAGGGCAGTGCATTCATCATAAATCATCTTCATTGCGCTGGGCGCACCTTCTAAAAGGTGCGCCCAGCACAATGAAGGGAAATGAGCGGTATCTATAATGCGGGGCCTGGTGTCTCAGCACCAGCAGGTGGACCCTAGCGGTGGCAAGTGGGTGTGATTGAAGGCCTGTCCACCACAATCCATACTGAAGTTCACCTCCAGCTCCAGTCTTGCGGGCAAGCCTACGAAGCAGTGCACCCTAGAGTGAAAGTGACTCTGTCACTGAGGTCACAAGACCCTTGAGGCAGTCCACCTCTACCATTGGTACCTCCATTGGCCTTGTTTCAGCAGATGTACCTTCTTTGAAACAGTGGATTACAGCTAATTGAGCAGAATATCTCAGCCTAGACATCCAAAATTAAGTTCTTCAGTTATTGTCCCATGCAATTTTGCATCAAATCCGTAAAAATATTGGTGATAATCCATACGCAGTAAGTGTTGATGGCACACAGGATATATGTGGTCAGGAACAAGAAAACGTTTGTATTCGTTACACTGACCAAGATCTGTACCCTCATGAGGATTTTATTGGACTGTATCAGGCTGATAATACCACTGGTACTGCAATTGCTACAATTGTCAAGGATGTTTTATGCCGTCATGGTCTTTCTCTGTCAATGTTGAGAGCACAAACATATGATGGTGCAGCAAATATGGCAGGGAAATACCATGGTGCACAAGCATTAATACGCCAAGAACAACCACTTGCTCTTTATGTGCATTGTGGAGCACATTGTACAAATCTGGTGATGCAGGCAGCAGCACATAAATGTTCCATAGTGGAAGATGCACTACTTTATGTCCAAGAACTTGGTAATCTGTTTGGGCAATCTATGACATGCCGTACAATATTCTCAGACCTCATTCAACACAGTGTAGAAGGCCTTGCAAATGTGTTAAAAATAAAGCCTCTGTGTCCAACATGCTGGACGGTCCATGTAAAAGCTGTAAAAAAAGTAATGGATAATTATGAACCTGTTCTGGAAACCCTAGAAAAATTATCAACATCCAAGTCCAGTGGTGATGTGTCTGCTCGTGCTCGTGGTATGTTGGCACAGTTTCAGAGAGGAACAACTGTCCTTGGTCTTCAGATTGCTCTCCAAGTACTGCAGCTTCTGTAATGTTTGAATATTGCCTTGCAAGGACGCCAGCAAACTATATCAGGGCTACTAGCTGCTGTTAATGTAGCAAAAAGTGCAGTTCTAAAGCTCCGTAGAGATGATTCATTTGACAGTCTGCTCAATGCCAATAACCACACGACTGCTAAGTACCATCTTAATGCCATTGAAGTGCCACGACTGCGCAGAATCCCTAAACGAATAGATGATGGAGCAGCAGAAACTTTTCATCCTGCAACCGTTAGGGACTACTATCGCCCTCAGTATTTTGAACTTTTAGATACTGTTTCTCTTCATCTCACTCAGCGTTTTGACCAGGAAGGCATCCGAACATATGAAAAACTTGAACAGGTGCTTTTAACAGGCAATGGCATTGACTCTCTTGCTCAGTACAAAGAAACTGACCCTTTGTTGCTCTCTGCTCAATTGACTATGTTATCAAGTATGTTCAAGTACTCTTCAGTCCCGGAACTGGCAGACATACTCCGAAAAATGCTTCCAAGAGAGAGAGCTTTCTTTTCACAGGTTGAGAAGCTACTACAGATTCTTTTGGTTATACCAGTATCTTCTTGTGAGGCTGAGAGAAGTTTCAGTGGTCTCCGTCGACTGAAAACTTGGTTAAGATCAACTATGTCTCAGAAAAGACTGAATCATATTGCCATATGCAACATACATAAAGAGTTGACGGACTCAATTGACCTACAGACAAAAGCGAACGAATTTGTCCTCCGCACTGAACGGCGCAAGAAATTATTTGGCTTTTCAAAATTAAGTTCATAATTTTATTATAGATTCCTGCAGCAAGAAAAACTATTTCTAATTAGTCCAATTACATTTTGAGATGTAGGAATGTCGCTTAGAGCATTTAGTTTATTCTTCCTTTTTTCGTCCCACCTTTGTTTGCTTGGTGCGTGAAGATGCAAGATTCATATACATATTTTTTTCCCATTTGGTCTAATTACTTTGTGAATGTAAATAACAATAAAGCATACTTGCAAATTGTGACTACATGCCTGCCTTTCTCAATATTTCTCTTCATAACTATGCGTTTGTATACATTTAATGGGCGTACGGTCTCACACAATGGGCGATTTGTATAGGGTCACTGGAAAGTCCACAAGGTTGTCCCTGTCCCCCCCAGAAATTTAGTGTCTCCTACGCCCCTGAATTTAAGGTTTGGCAAGGTGGTTTAAATGCCAAGTCGATATGGTAGTTCAACACTGCATTCGGGCTGAAAGGGCAGATCTGGGACATGCTTTAGAGTGCTACTTAAGTGGGTGGCACACTAAGTGTTGCAGTCCCACCAGTTGCATTTAATTTACCGGCCCTGGTTATATGGCATACCACTCCACAAGAGACTTATAAGCAAATTAAAAAAGCCAATTAGGTTTATACCAATCAAACCCTGTTTAGGGTGTGAGCACAAGCACTTTAGCACTGATTAGCTGTGGTAAAGTACACAGAGTCCTAAGGACAACCAAGGCATACATCCAGCCGAAATTGGAGGTAAGTAGGCAAAATGTTTGGGGGAAGACCATCCTAGGGCTGACAGGTCTAACAAATATAATCCTGCAGTCTCTGACAGGAATTGTTGTAACTCAATATGCATAACCTCCAGCGAAATTGTGGGAGCTGCATGGGTCACAGCCTGTTTGTCTTTCCTACTTGTGTTGGTAAGTTGATTCATACCTATGCTTGCCAGGGGCTCTGATAGTTTTATTGGGCAGTATTAACAAGAGACTTGTAAAAACACATCACTTGTAGCAACTTGTATCTGCTGGGCACAGAGCTGATCAGGCCTGTGGAATATTAGATAAGAAACGCTCACGCCCTGCAATTCTGGATCTGGGAACGCTATGAAGAATCATAGTTGGGCCATGACAATGCTTTGGAAGAGTAGCTGCTTTCGACACTAACAGCTTTGAGATGTCTAAACGACACTGCATATCTCTAAACAGAACTATTCTGTGTGTCTGTTGCTCAGTTTATACAGTGACAAAGGGTTTTTGGGCATAAGTGCAGACCATGCCCTGTGCCCATTCCCATACCGGTCTACTTTTAAAGACCACAACTAGGATGATATGGTGATATTACTGAAGTGCTGCAAACACCATTAGTAGTTTGTGGATAAACAAGGGAGTGGGAACACAAAGCTCCATTTATTCACCTATCTTTTCTTTCCTGCCTCTGAGCACAACTCACCCACTTTCACCTCAGTTCCCTTCTTTACACCAGCTTTTCTGTCCCTCCTCACTTTAACTGCTGGTATCTTCTTCATTGTTCATCCTAGCTCATCTTTCCTTCTGTTAGTTCCAACTATCCTCCCCTCTCTTCCCTCTCTCTCATTCATTCTAGCTCTTATTTCTCTCATCAGCCACAGCTGTCCTCTTACAGTCAGAGTTTTTTTCCTCGCCCATCTTAAACTGCTGCTGCACCCCAAGCGTCCTTCTTTGCTGGCCAGCTCCCCTTTCCAGAGCACATCCATGCCTTCTTCTCACACTCCATTGCCTCAGCGTCCCTCAGAATCGGTCAATGCTGGATATTGAAAGCTGGATAAAAAGGGAGGTTTCCAAGAGGGGATAGTTTTAGCTGCCTGGACCTGCGCTCATAGCACACCTGCTCCCCTCCGAACAGAGGAATCTACTGAGTCTTTTTTGCCTCTCTCCACCCTTCCAATGAGTTCAAAATGGTGACTGCCATCGGCGCTGCTGTTAATAACAATACGAGCTGTGTAACCTGTTAACCAGACACCACCTGGGAGGACCCAGCCGGCTAGACAAGCGAGCACCGGTGCCATGATGGGACTCTTGCTTCGCACAGTCTGCCAAAGAAGTGCTACTAATGCTGAGCGAGCACCAGTGCCACCATTTTCATTGCCATCATTGGTGCCTGCAGACCCTCTTACACCGTCTCTGGAGACTCGGCGGCCAGCCTGAGACTACCGCTTGGCTCGTGTAGGCTTCATAGCGATAACAGTGGACCACTATATGTGACCACGGTAGTCAGCAAGGTTTGCGATCTTACCACCTAGCTTTTACCAGGATCTATACTGCTGTCATCATCTCCCGGGCATGCCGTGCCATTAATTACGCACTCACCTTGGCACCACTCCTTGCATGCCATTGCAGTCCGGTGCGGCCAGCACAGCACATTCTCTGCAAGACCGCAAATTTTTGTGCTGAGCCTGCCTCCACGTAGTCTCCAAATGGCAGATCACAGGGGCAAAGAAATCAAAGACTGCAAGGACACTAAGGACCCCAAAGCCAACTTGAAATGCTTCATGGTGGAGCCACCTTTACACGTATTCACTGGTCAAACCCAAAGCAAACACAACCTCAAACTTAAATATCATCCTACAGAGACTGGGTGCACTTCATGATCTGGCGCAAGAAACCAAAGCCAATACTGATGCTATGTATCATGACCTACAGGTGCTATGCAATGATTTTAAGGGCCTGGCAAGCCAGATTGCTGAAGCGGAATCCAGAATTAGTGCCCTGTAGGATTCATACATATCAGGAAAGAAGTGGGCAGACATGAAAACACATACGTGAAAGTGATTTCAAGAGAATTCTCAGAGCTTGAGGACCACAACCGAAGGGGCAACCTGCAAATCTTTGGACTTCCCGAGAATGTGGAAGGTGGCGTGAACTCCTGCATTTAATTTTTGGACTCTTGAATACCACGCTCTCTTGGGCTCATATTTAAAAAGAACTTCAGCAAACCGCTGATTAACTCTGCTAATCATGCAGCAAAGCCAAGAACGATGATCTTCCGACCATTGCGGTATTGTCACACTGAAGCAATCCGGTCCCATGTGAGGAAAATCCAGCACATACAGTGGAACGGTTCTAGAATCACTATAGCACATGATTACTCTAAGGAAACAGTATCCATCAGGAAGGGCTTTATGGTACTCCATCATCCACTGAGAGACCTCTCCATCCCCTTCTCTTTTGCTGGCCCAGCCAACTGCTGCATAGAGTTTAAAGAGAAGTCGATGATCTTGGTGGACCTAGTGGACCTACAGTCTATCATAGCTGCTTCAACTCCATTGGATATGGTAACCTGAGCTGATGGTCAAGGACAACCTCCTGAACTTTCTGGACTGGTCATCCCATTTCCTGTGTTTATGTTAGCAGTATGCATTTTTCTGGATGTACCGGCTCTCCTCATGATGGCTGCAGACGCTGGATAAGTGTACAGACCACGTTCTCATGACCCTTCATTTCGTAACCTATGTTAAAATTGTTTTACGACTGATACAACTGATGTTAAGTGCATGTCAGTCTGGTTAAATCTTTTCAAATCTGTGAGTCACTGTGTGTCTTCCTCGTACTATTCCATGCCTTATATACCTTTGGGTTGTACTACTTTAAAATTCATTGGTTCTTGATAACCAGTTTGAATGGGGTTTTGTATAAACATGTTTTCATAGATAAATGTTTGAAGGGCCGATTTCGTAGAGCAAGAGGTAGCTATATGTTTTGTAATGACATGTTTGGGACAAACATGTTCTTTTACTTATTGGATTGTGGTGGGACCTGCGGTATTGGGGTTAGCCTGCTTGTGGCCTATCTCGTCCTAACAAGACAGAATGTGGTGAAATGTGGTTTAGTCGCATTTCAAGGGTGGGATGGTTGGAGAGTTATGATCATGTAGCTATTCTTTGCTTCTTTGATGATTTTTTCCATTGGTATCTCTTCTTCTTTCTGCCTTCAACCCCCGCTTTCCCCTCCTTCTCTCTTTGCTACTTCACAGAATATGGTGGGTCCGCTTCATTAGATGACACCAATAGGCAGTTCTCTCACTGGCGTAATGAAACTTGAAGAGGCCTTCCTGCAAAGTACGTGGAGGGGCCCCCTCTGGGCTCAATCAGGAGCTGTGTTACGCCCCTGAGTTCTCTGCATCTTATGGATGTGATGTAGTTATATCTTTCTCATGTAGTTTCTTTGCACACTCCCTAGTTATCATTTTGAAATACACTCCTCTGCAATCTCATGCACATGGAGGGAAGGCACACATCCTCTTCCAAATTATGTCTGACTACTGAGCATATCCACTTCACTATACAGACCCATAATGTCTCCTTCCATTAAAATGTATGTACTAAATGCTAAGGGCCTGAACCACCCTGTCAAATGTAAAAACAACTGCAGATTACTGTAATAAGTTAAAGGGTGATATGATCTGACTATAAGAAACACGTCTTGACTACATCAGATATACTAAATTCTATTGTGCATGGATAGCGGAGATTGGGCTTTCCCCAGCAACACAGAAAAAAAATGAGGTTCTTACCATAATATCTAAAAATCTGAAATCACTGTGCTGTCTCACTCACACGATCACCAGGGTAGATGGCTCATAACCAGAGCTAAAAAATAAAGATAGGGCATTCTTTATTGTGAACATTTATGCCCCAAACGACAACTTGGTAGAATTCTGGAAAGAGCTTGACAAACAAATATTAGAGCTGCCTGACAACCTAGAAGTGAAGCTGAATGGAGATTTTAACCTCCCAATGTATGGGACTCTAGACAGAATATCGACACATAAATTCCTACGTACTGGATCACATAAACAAATTAAAACATGCTCTGAGGATAACAATTTGGTGGATGCATGGAGTTTATGCAATCAATTAGGCAGAGACTACACATTTTATCTCCCACCACACTGCTCCTTCTCCAGGATTGATTACATTATGGTCAGTAAAGGACTGCTTTCTATGTCCCTCGATCCCAAAATAGAACCGATCTTATCTCCTACCATGCCTGTGTATCTTTAGACTTTGACCTCCTGGACCCCTCCTCTCCCCGCAAACAATGACTCTTTAACAATGATGTCCTTGAGGATAATGCTAATAGAGGAGAAATTGCTGTAGCAATTGGCCATTTCTTGGAAGAGAATACTGCTGAGGACACCTCTGCCACTAATAGATGGGACTCACTCAAGGTTACCCTCAGAAGGCTACTGATAAACCTAATGTCAATCAAAAATAAGACATTGTCCAAACAATTAGCACACTTAAATCAGAAATACAACTGTTAGACATTAAACTCAGACATACTAATGGCTTGGTAGCTTTAAGAAAACTGCGTAACTTGCAGTATGAATACAACAAAATACTAAGCAAAAGAGCGCAAAAGTGGATAGCGGCCTCTGTAGCTACGAAAATATGTAATAGAAACAGAGCTGGGAAAACACTGGCAAACTACTTGAAATTTACCAAGAATCAATACCTTATACCCGCGATAAGGAATACATCTGGGGATGCTGTTTCATCAACCCAGGGCATTCTGGTTGCATTTAGAACCTCCAACTCCAACCTATATGACTCCAACAGAGCAGTTCCCTTAAGCATATGCAATGAGTATTTAAAATCATGGGTTCTCCCGCACGTAACCCAAGAAGACCAACTCAGTCTCAAAGCACCCATCGAAGAGGGGGAAATCCTGAACACTATCCACAGCCTTAGAGCATGAAAAGCTCCGGGTCCTGATGGTTATTCGTGTATATTTTCTAAAACCTTTGCGGATCTAGTTGTGGACCCCCTGAGGGCTGTCTTTTGCCAGTACGCGGAATCTAGGTCAATTTCAGGCTCTGCTACTGAAGCCACAACAGTGGTAATCCCAAAGGAGGGAGGACGACTTGGATGTTAAAAATTATAGACCCATGTCATTAATCAACCTTGATTGCAAAGCATATGCTAAACTTTTCACGCGCAGACTGGAGACAGTCATACTAAAACTCATCCCTTCCTCACAGACTGGTTTCCTAAATGGTAGACTTGCAAGCACAACATCAGATTATTTTGCTATTTACTTGATAAAGTGAAGCTTATTAAATTCCCAACAACTGCATTGGCGCTTGATGCAGAAATGGCCTTTGACCAGGTCTCATGGACCTTTCTCCATGCAATGATACATAAATATCATTTGGGGGAGGATTTCATTAGTATGGCTATGGCGCTGTACTCAAACCCGATAAAGAAGGTAGGGTTAATGGCACCTCTTCCAGTCATTTCCGCTGTGTCAGGGCACCCGGCAGGGTTGCCTTCTTTCCCCGCTACTCTTTTTGTTACTTATTGAGCCATTGCTCTCGACATTTAGATGTAATCGCAACATTAAGGGTATCCCCTTCAGCTCTGTTATACAGTACATAGCTGCCTATGATGATGACATCCTATGATTTACTGAAGAAGCTGATCTGGCCATCCCCCCACATTATGCACGAGATAGAGAGATACTCATCGGTCTCAGGTTGATCTTTCAATAGGGACAAGACCGAGGGTTTTCAACTTAATGTCCACTGTACTGCATCAGTGATTGGTAACTTGGGCTTGAAGTGGCAGCCAGAATCACCTAAATACTTGGGTATCTGGTTAGGTAAGGATCTGAAAAGTTCACTTGCCATTAATGAAAATAAAACGTTGTCTAAAATAAAAGATTTACTGAGTGCATGGTCCCCCAAACAAGTTACTTGGTGGGATAGGACAGAGACAGTCAACATGACGATAGCCCCATTGGTTAACTGTCTTTCCAGTATGTTAACAGTCACACTTTCCTCCTCATGTTTTAAAACCGTGGACAAACACATCTCTGAATTTCACTGGAAAGGCAAGAAAGCCAGGATCTCCTTGAATACTTGAAAATGGGCAAGATCAAAGGGGACCTTAACCTAACTGACTTTCTTTTTTTTTTTAAGTTTAAGTTTATTCATCAAAGATCAATAAAATATAAGAAAGTACAACATGTACCTTAAAGTACAATACATATGAAGAAAAAATTATTAAAAATCATTCTATGAGGAAGTGGGAAGAGAAGAAGAGAGGGAAGGGAGAAGAAAAGACGGGGGAGGGAAGGGAAAGGGAAAATACATCTACTATTATAAACATTATACTATTATAATCTGGAAGGAAAAATAGCACATGTAATAAAATATCTGTATGCATAAACACAATTAAAGAGATATAAAACAATTATTGTATTAAGGAAAAAAGCATCTAAGGGATTATTAATATGAACCTATTACAATAAAGAAAGAGAAGACAACCAGCATATCAAGGAGGTTTTCGAACCTCATCTGAAGTAAGTACTGATGGATTACTGTGAGAGGCACTATATGTTAGGTATGTGGATATAGGGAGCCACAAAATATCCCTTTTAATGGACAGGGAAATGGGGGAAACATAACTGGTATCAAGTCTATGATGAAAACAAACTGCATTCCACCAGGCTCTAAACGTGACTTTATCTGCTTGTTTCCAATTAGAAGTTATTAAGTGAAAAGCAATTGCCAATAGCAAATCTACTATTTTAAAATTAGCAGGAGATTGGGGCCAGTTAGGTGATAAAGAGCCTAGAAAAACATTGGTAGGGGAGAAAGGAATTTTTGTACTAAAAATTCTGTTAATCTGGGACCAGACTAATTGCCAAAAAGTGTGTATTGGGGGACAATTAAAAAGCATGTGTTTAAGATCAGCATTATT
This sequence comes from Calotriton arnoldi, assembly GCA_963921515.1. Taxonomy (NCBI): domain Eukaryota; kingdom Metazoa; phylum Chordata; class Amphibia; order Caudata; family Salamandridae; genus Calotriton; species Calotriton arnoldi. The sequence continues at coordinate 1,829,273 of CAWUFW010000529.1, read as the reverse complement.
GCAAGAACAAGACCAACAGGTAGAGGTAGAGTTAGCTGAAAAGGAAGCTAATTTTGCAGGAGTAAATAAAAGACGTTGGTATATAAAATAAAGGGTTTGAGAAGTATTAGCAGCTCTGGAAGTCTTGTGTATCTTGAGCCACAACTTATCCCAGAAAGGGGTTGTCCAAAATTCCGCAAGGTCCTTCTCCCAAGCCAACTCGCCCTTTGTTTTGTTTCTATCAGAAGAAACAGATAAACATTTATAAAGTGATGAAGCTGAGGAGGAAGTAAATATTAAGGGAAATAACAAAGAACATCTGGAGGAAGGAGACGACGTCGATGGTAAAGTATCAAGGTAAAGGGAGAGGGAAGGACATAAAAGATCATATTGAGTCCTACAAGTGGAAGGAAGAGAAAATTGTGTTTGAAGATCCGAAAAGGATAAAGGAACATTATTAAGTAATAATTGTGAAATCCAAAATATTCCCTTACCTCTCCAGGATTTCCAATAAATAGTGCGGTTCTTGATGCGTAAAAGATTATTGTGCCAAATGGGTTGTTGATCTAGTGAAGAATATGAAGGAAAGGAGGAGGGTAATAATGGTGCAAGGATTTTACGAGTGTGTGAGATGATTGGAGTTCGAAAGGAGGAGATATTGTTAGTAAAAGCTAAAGATTCCTTAAAACTGAAGGGAGATATAAAATAGTTTTCTATAGTTAACCAGATTGGAGGGTATATAAACCGATCGAAAGAAAGCCAACGGGAAGATTGTTTTAAAGAGAAAGTATAATGATATTTTTTGAAATCAGGGAATTTAAGTCCACCAGAAGTCTTGTCCGCCTTCAGAGCGGATAGAGCTATTCGGGGAGGTTTGTTTTTCCAAAGAAACTTTGTTAAAAGAGAATCTATTTTCTTAAAGTAAAAGTCAGGAATATGGACAGGAATCATGGAAATAATATATAGAACTAGAGGAGAAAGCATCATCTTAATAGAATCTAGCCGTCCCCACCAAGATAGAAAAAGCGGGTGCCAGCGATCAATAGAGTCGGATAACATTTTGGATATATGGGCAAAGTTTAATTTTAGTGTTTCGGGAATATTAGAAGAAAACCACAGGCCTAGATATTTTATCTTGGAAGTATTCCAAGAAAAGCCAGAAGAAATGAAGTCTTGCTTAAGGCAAAGTACATTGAGGGGGAGAACTTCACATTTGTCTAAGTTGAGACGATAACCGGATAATAGAGAGAATATATCAACCTGTTTCATAAAGGCAGGAATGGACGTAGAGGGATTGGAACAATAAAAAGAATATCGTCTGCATAAACAGACATCTTAACCTGAGAGGTGTCAAGACAGAAGCCAGAAATTTGAGCATCTTGTCTAATATGAGTTAAAAAAGGTTCCAATGCTATTATAAATAAAAGAGGAGAGAGGGGCATCCTTGACGAACTCCCCTAAGAAGCGGAAAATAATCTGAGGTCTTCCCATTAACAAAAATAGAAGCTTTAGGACCGGAATACAATAATGATATAAGAGATATTAATTTAGGAGGAAACCCTATCCATTTTAGCGCTTGAAACATGAAATCCCATCCAATTCTATCAAATGCTTTCTCAGCGTCCAACGTTATAGCTGCAATAGGATAATTGAGAGAAGGGGCTTTACTAAGGATATTAAAAAAGACTCTGGAATTATCAGATGATAGACGACCTTTTATAAAACCCGATTGTTCGGAACCGATAAGGTTAGGTAAAATGGGATCAATACGAAGAGCAAGAATTTTTGCAAATAACTTATAGTCAAGGTTAACTAAGGATATTGGGCGGTAGTTTTTGCAAAGTGAAGGATCTTTGTTATCTTTAGGTATTAAGCAGATCATTGCTTCCTGAAAGGTACCTGAAGAGGCGCCTGCTGTGGTAAACGAGTTAAAAAGTAAAAGAAGACGTGGGAGAAGAAGGCTAGCAAAATGCGCATAAAATTCAATAGTAAATCCATCTGGACCAGGAGCCTTTCCCCTTTTTAAAAGAGATACTGCATGAGTAATTTCAGAAAGCGTGATATCCTTTTCTAAAGATGCAAAATCAGTATCATGACTTGGGGGTTGATCAATAGATTGAAAATAAGTAGAGAGATTGGTTGGAGTCGGTTGAAGTTCGGGAGTGTATAGAGATTTATAAAAAGAAGCAAACTCGTTTAGAATGTCATTATCTTTGAATAAGGATAAACCAGCGGAATTCCGTATAGACTCAATCTTAGTCCTATCTCGTCGTATTTTCAAGTAATTTGCTAATAATTTCCCCATTTTATTTTGACCTCCATAATAACGAGCACTACTTTTTAAAAGATATGAAGAAGCGGCTTCAGTGGAAGATTTATTAAACTTGAATTTTGCATCAATTAGCTTTTTTAATGAAGATTCAGAATTGGAATGATAATAAGTATACTCCAGTTGTTTGATCTCAGCAAGTAATTGGGTATTCTTAACATCAAAGAGTTTCTTCTTCTGGGAAACATAATTTATGATAAAGCCTCTGGCTGTAGCTTTAAAGGAGTCCCAGATCATAACAGGAGTAGAATCCGGAGTAGAGTTGATGGAAAAAAATTCAGAAGTAAAGGAGGCGAATTGGCTTGAGAAATTAGGATCCAATAGTAAGGAATTATTGAAGCGCCATCTACGTGAGTGCGGAGTAAAAGGTAACAAATCAAAATCAACAGAAACTGGAGCATGGTCAGAAATTAGGATAGATCCAATTTCGGAATGGGACACCTGTTGGGACAGGGATTTACTGAAAAAGAGATAGTCTATTCGAGATTGTGAGTGATGGGAAGGGGAATAAAAACTATATTCTCGGGTATCAGGATTACAAAGTCTCCAAATGTCAACTAAGGATTTTCGTCTAATGGCAGATGTAAATTGGGAGTGCATCTTGGTATTAGAGAATCTAACTGAAGAATGCCTATCTAATATGGGGTCAAAAACCTGATTTCAATCGCCCCCAAAAATAATATAATCATCGTCAAATAAAAGGAGCTTCTCAGATATTTGAGTCCAGAAAACATTATCAACAGCAACTGGGGCATAAATGTTAAAAAGGACCAAAGGAATTTGATTTAAGAGAAGTTTAACTATGATCCAACGACCTTCCAAATCACATTCTTGATGGGTAATTGATACCTGGTACTTTTTGTGACATAAAATAGCGACTCCATTTTTCTTACCTAAGGCTTGAGAAAAGAAAACATTTCCAACCCAACATCGTTTCAATTTAGAGGCTTCAGTATCAGATAGATGAGTCTCTTGAATTAATGCTATGTCGGTATGTATTTTAGCTAAGTGGGATAGTACCCGTTGTCTTTTTATGGGGTTATTCAATCCCTTAACATTCCATGTAACTACTCTAATAGTAACCAATCAACGTTAATATGAACAATTATCATGCATACAATAAATACATTAAATTTATATCTAAACAAATGATAAAAAAGGGAACAAAATTGTAACCAGATGAATTGAACTCGAACAATTATTATGTAGAAACTAAAAAATCTAAAATCATTACTGGAAGGAAGATAGAGAGTGAGACCATAAGGAATGAGATAGAAAAGATTCCAGATTGAAAAGAGAAAAAGGGAGAGGTAGAAGAAATATCTCCAAAAATAAAATGAAAAAGGGGAAAGGTAATGAAGGAAAGAAAGGAAGAGAAAGAAAGGAAAAGAGAAGAAAAGAAAAAAGGATATGAAGGAAGAAAACATTGAACAGGGGTACAAGACAAATCAAACAACAATTGATGATGCATAAAAATTTCAAAAAGACATACCACACAGAGACAATGAAAATGGGGATGGAGGAGCCACATTAGGGAGGTAGCACACCGGACGGAGGACTCCAAGGGGATGCAGCAAGGGGGAGCAACCTCCAGGCCTACGACGAAGAAGTTATAACACAAAGGATCACAAGACCGCACCTGATAAAAAGAAAAGGAAGACATTAGGAAGGTGCCTCAGAACAAGACCAGATACAATTGGAAAGGTGGATAAATACAATTAACAACACATATTAATGGGATATTCAAGACAGTTATAAACGGGGAATGTCCATGGGGTCAACTCCGCAGGTGTTCAGAAATTGTCGAAGGAGCGCAGGATCTTCATAATTCGTCGTTTTGTTATTATAAGTTACTTTAAAGAGACAAGGATGAAACAATCCATATCGAGCGTTCAGGGAACGAAGAGCAGGTCTCATGTTCAAAAACTGTTTACGGCGGTCTGCAGTGGCTTTGGCGTAGTCTTGCGCTAGAAAGAGGTTGGAACCATTCCAGGTAAGCTTCCCCTTCTGTTTGGCAACTTGGATAACTTTGACCAAATCTGTGTACTCTAGGAAATAAAGGATAAAACCTCGAGGTTTCGTTGGCGTTGATGAGAAGGTGGAAGAGCGAGAGAGTTGACCTAAACGATGAGCTCGCTGAATGTTTAATGAAGGAGAATTTGGGAGACCAAGAAGCGTTGGCAGAAAGGTTTGAAAGAAGGATATAGGATCAGGGCCTTCGAGACCTTCCGCAAGGCCGTAAATACGTAGGTTGTTGCGCCTGTTGCGGTTTTCCAAATTTTCAACCTGCTGTTTAAGGTGCTGTATTTCTGTATGCATACCTGGAACCTGAGCTGAGATTCCCTGCACTGCGGTTACTCTTCTGTCAAGGTCTGCTACTTGTTGCTCGGTATGAGACCAATTATCTTCAAGGTTTTGAAGACGTGCATTTGTTTCGGCCATATATGGTTTGAGCGAGCGTATCTCCTCAAGTAAGAGTTCCATAGAAATGGAGGAGGAAGAGTTGGAGGGAGAAGGAGGATTTGTCTTCACTCGCTTTCCTGATGTGGAAGGTATTTTAGAGTTCATTTTAGAACCTGGGCGAGTACTACTAGAAGAGGAGCTTTTTATCCCAACAGAGTCACTAGGATTTTCATCCATATCTTCCTGCAACACACTGAAAGGGTTACTGTCCTCTAACGACGTGCTACTGGCATTAATTTGTTGTGTAGTACTGCGGTTGGAGCGAGCCATTGTCTTCAGACAAGTTAATAAAATAACTGGCAGTTGTAGGCAGGACAGTGAAATGGCGCCCAAGAGAGCACTGAGTAAAGCCGAGGAGATTTAATAAATTCAATCAACACAAGCGAAGGACAGACTTAACCTCCATGTAGAAACAGTGACCCTGAAGACCAAAAAACAGCACTGCTTAAAGTGGGCGAAGGAAAAACCAACTGGTAGATGGATTCAAGAAGAAAATCAAAATGGCGTCCAGGAAGACATTATCCTCTCTGAGGAAACATGAAAGTTCGTCTATACCTGCAGAAACACACTCATTTCCCATAAAAGTTAGGAGGAGGTGAAAAAAGGCATTCAAAATCGTCCATTGCCTGTTTTAATCAAATAAAAAAAAATAAAAAACATTTTCCCAAGCTGAGCAGAAAGCGCGGGGAGCGGCAGAAACACAAAATGGCCGCCGCGACTCAGCGACGAGCCGCGGACTTCCTCAGAGCCGTCAAAAACATACTGCACGCTCACCCTGCGTCTCCGCGATATCGGCAATCCACGCCGAAGAGGTTCCGCTGCATGGAAAAGCGGTCCCGGAATCACCTCGTCCGCATTGGAGGCCCGGAGGAGTCCCGACACCCTACGTCCTCCCGGAGCCTCTCGAAGCAGCGTCCATTCCCTCCGGCACCTAAGCCACGCCCCCCACCTAACTGACTTTCTGAGATACCGACAGGCTTTCTTGACCACCCAGGGCTGACAGATGGAACCAGACTGTGGCGTATGTATTAAACTTAAGTTCCAACTTCATCTTGTGTGGTGACTTGATTATGAGCATTTACTGATCTCACAGTGGCAATGAGGATGGCATGCGACCCTGTGATACACCTCAACACGCTGTGAAGAAGATAATGTGATGTTGGAGTCGTTCTCTTAAAGAGCTAGCAGAGAATGTGAAATTTGCTTACAGTATTTGTCCACAGCCAGGGGCATATGACGTTGAAACTAGTGTGGACGTCATGAGTAATATTTCTTGGGTTAAAGACTGTTTCTGTGGCTAGAGCTGCGCTTGGGGAGTGGGCAATCAAGTAGAGCGCTTGTTGGTTTGTGCGATGTTGGCATTATGAGAAGTGGGTCAGCGATCGCTCGCTACCAACAGTCACCTTACTAGAGATTTGGTACAGCGAGGCGAGGTGAGAGGAGCACAATTTCAATTACTCACAGCGTGCCTCCTACCTCAGAGGGTGTTGACAGAGCATATTAGCGTTCTCTACCAATATTCACCTCACAGGTCATTCGTGGCCGGAGCAGTGGGGTGCAGGGAGAGGGGGCGCTAATACAAAAGGTTACTGCGCACTCGCAACCTCAGTAAGTGAAGATGGTGAAAGGCTCAATGTTACCTGGGGGGAATCCTCGCTGAGTACATCGTGCGTGGAAAGAGAACGCAAGGATAGTGTCTCCCTGACTACTGCAGCTGATGGGGGGTGTCTTGCCGGAGGAGGAGGCAGGTCATTAAGCTGTGAGAAGAGCTTCCATCTACCAGACGGTCTTGCTCCATTATTTCAAACTCCAATATTTTGATCTGACTGCCAGCTGGTGAACATATAAAGGATGCAATTGTGCCGATGACTTCACAGATGTCTGGAAATTGTTTTCTCTGGTGATTTGTACACTTGTCAGAATGGCAGCAATAGGTGCAGCTAAGTGATAATATTTAAGTTGCGGATGGCTGAAAGAGCGTTATCAGTGATTCGCATATGTGAGAGTTTTGGCAACATCACAGAGCTGGTATAGACATTGTGAATAATGAAATAAAAGGGGCTTTGATTCAGTGATTCCTACACTTGTGAGTGGCACTGCAAGCCTAGTATGTCTTGGTGTGTGACCGTTTATGTTTTGTGGGGGTTTATCTCTGTTATAAGTGGAGCAGTTTACACAGTGAGTATTTCAATACAGATGTAGTGTAGTCAAACATGCAAAGTGTCACACCACCCTCTTTCTTCTTATCATGCCCTGGTGAACTACCTTTGAGATGGAGCAAGTGGAAAAAGGTTTTCCAAAACTATGCAGTAGTCTGTGGACCCAATTTAGGTTTAAAAAGGAAAACAGCCTTATTACTTCATTGTTTGGGGGCAGAAGGCGGGAGTTTTTAGAACATCTCCCAGACTTAGGGGTTAATGATTCTAGAGGTTTAAATGATCATAAATGTTGTGTAAAAAATGGATAATCATTTTTTACCCAGAATTAGCACCATTTTGGAATGCTTCCATTTTGTAAACGTTTGCAGAAGGGTGGGGAAAGTGTAGAAGAATATTTGTTGGTGCTAAGGAAGGTGGCAGTCACATGCAACTTTGGGGCAAGTTGTGATGAGCGCATCAGAGACCAGTTTCTGTTGAGCTGCAACATAGACAAAAATTTGCGAAGAACTGTGGCTTAAAGATGATCCTCCCGTGTGTGAAGTGTTAATTGTAGCAAAACAGGTTGAGCACATGTTGAAGTGCATGCAAGAGATTAAGAAAGATAATGCTAGCAAAGAAGAGGTACACCAAGTGGAAACGGAAGACAGTATTGTACAAGTGGTAACAAGTAAATTGGTCACACATGGTAAGAAAACTGATGGTGAGTTCAAGGGACAGTGTTTCAGAAGTGGGCATACGGGGCACATGGTAAATAGTAGAGATTGCCCAGCTGTTTGGGCACTCTGCAACAAATGTGGAAAAAGGGGACATTACATGTTATGCTGCAGGAGTGGAAAGTTTGTAAAGAAAACAGATAAGAGGAATATAACAGAGGTCTGTAATGAAATTGTTTTACAGATATCAGATACAAGTCTGAATAATCCAAAAGATTGGATAAAAATAGAAGACATGGATGTAGAAGTCATGTTTGACTCCTGTTCCAGATCAATAATCATATCCGAAGGGGTGTTCAACTTAATGCACAAAGGACATGTAAAATTACACAAGATGGACATATCCCCCGGAGAGTGTGGAGGACAACTAATAAAAATGAAAGGATATTTTCTAGGTAGGGTGGAATACAAGAACAGATATGTGGGGTGCAAAATATATATGTCAATTTATGGTGACAATATCCTGGGTTGGTCTGTACAGAAGGATTTGGGTGTGTATCTCAACCCCAACTCTAGTCCACAATTCTAGGGCAGAATATTCCAAAGTCAGGGGATGGGAAACATAACTTTGAGAAAGAATTTCCAGAGGTTTTCTCTGACAAGCTTGGATGCCTGAAAACTTTGTGCATAAAATAAAATTAAAGGACAATGCTATCCCAGTATCAGCGAAAGTAACAATACTTCCCATAATTGTGCATGAAGCAGTAAGGGCGGAACTGGAGTAGTTATGCAAGTTAAATGTTACCACACTGGTTGAGGCAACAGAATGGTTGGCACCAATTGTGGTTGCAAAGAAGACAGATGGTAAAATGTGTCCATGCGTAGACTTAAGGGCTCTCAGTAAGGAAGTTGTGGTGGATCAATCAATCAATCAGTATTTGTAAAGTACACTAATCACCACTGGGGTATCCAGGTGCTGGATAAGTTCCAGTTGCCCAAAATAGCTGAACTATTTACCAAGGTAGCAGGAGCGAAGTATTTTTCAATAAATATTACCATGTTCGCTTACATGCTGATTCTAACAGCATTTATAACTCCCATGATGGCTTACAAGTTTAAACAGATGCCATTATGCCTTGTGTCAGCGGCATATTTTTTTCAAAGGGCCATGCCATCCATCCTAGCTAATGTCCCCCTGGAATTGTTTTACCAGGATGGCGTGTTGATAGAGTATGGGCTGACAATTAAAAAAGAGAAATACAAAATTAAATGTGCAGAAATCAATTATTTGGGTCTCATGATTTCTTCTCAGGGCATACAGCCTAAGAATGAGTTGGTAAACACCATAATGAATTTGGCTTCTCCTAAAAACAAGGGTGGATTGAAATCTTTCTCAGGAATAGTGGAGTTCTATCGTAAGTTAACAATCAATTTTGCAGCTCGCACCTTTCAAATGAGAAAATTACTCAAGAAGAACATGATTTTCACTTGGGACAAAACGTGTGAGGGAAAATTTGAAGAAATCAAAAAAGCATTTCCCACTATACCCAATTTAAAATTGTTTGTACCTCGAAAGAAAACTATGTTTGCAGCTGATGCTAGCTAAAAGGGGTTAGGGGCGGTCCTCCTACAGGAAGATGAACAGGTGAAGGTGAACAGACAATTGCCTCTGCTTCTGGGTTGTTGATACAAACAGAATTCAACACTCAGTGATTGAGAGAGAAGCAATGGCTGTATACTGGGCCCTCAATACATTTAGAGACTTCATTTGAGGAATGCTTTTTTAAGTGAGAATGGACCACAAGCCTCCTAAAGAAATGTTTACAAAGAAATGCTAGATTGCAATTTCAAGCAGAATCAAAAGATGGGTAGTCAATCTCCAAGAATTTTACTTTGCGGTTGAGTACATTCCATAGATTAGGAACTGTGCTGCTGATTGTCTGTCACGTTTAGTAAAAGAAACAGATACTGATTGTGATTTTGGAATGAACTGTAGTGAGGATATTGATGTCCCAAAGGAAGATGTCTGTGTAATCACTAAGGGTGCAATTGAGGAGAATTGTTGGAAACAAGAATTAAAGGTGGGTCCTTTTCTAAAGAAAATACAGGAGATGTTAGTGAAGGGATGGGGCTTGGAAGGGAAAGTTGGAGAACAGTTGAGACCATACTGGATGGTTAGAGGAGAATTATGCGAGTTAGATGGGTGTCTTTTCAAGGGTACCATATTGATGCCTCCAGGTAATCTTAGGATGAGATTAATTGATCTGGTACATGAAGGTCACTTTCATATCACAAAAAGTAAACGGAGTCTATGGCTAGACTTTTGGTGACCAGGGATGGATGTTTCGCTGGAGATGGTAGTCAGTGATTGTATTTCTTGCTTTGCTAGTGATAAAGTAATAAAATCTTGTACTCCACAAATGCTGTATCATTCGTTGCCTGAGGGCCCCTGGATGGATGTGGCCAGTGACATAATTGGTCCATTGACAGAGAAAATAATTTTCCATATATTATGGTGTTGGTTGACTTTCTTTCAAGGTGGCCAGAATTTAAAATTGTATCAGATGTCAGTTCTAGTGTTGTGATCAAATTTCTTGTGGAAGTCTTTATGCGTGAAGGTCTTCTCAACACATTGCTGACAGACAATGGGACTCACTTTTTCTCTAAGGAAACTAAGGAGGTTTAGAGCGCAATGGAATGACACATAAACTCTTTGCTTTTTGTCATCCAGAAACTAATGGGGTAGTAGAAAGGTTCAACAAACCTCTTAAGAAGGGTGTTTAACTAGCAAAGGAAAATGGGTTGTGTTGAAAGGAAGAAGTTATAACTACATTGGCAGCTTATCGTCTCACACGAAGCCAGGTCAATAACATGACGCCATGTGAATTATTGAAATTCAGGACACCTAACTCCAGATTTGTGCTGGGTGGATGAAATGGTATCAATTAATCAATCAAGTATTTGTAAAGCACGCTACTCACCCGTGAGGGTCTCAAGGCGCTAAGGGGGGGAGCAGCAGCTACTGATCGAACAGCCAGGTCTTAAGGAGTCTCCTGAAGGCCAGCAGGTCCTGGGTCTGGCGCAGGTGGACGGGGAGGGTGTTCCATGTCTTGGCGGCGAGGTGGGAGAATGATCTGCTGCCGGTGGTCGTCCGGCAGATGCGTGGGATGGTGGCGAGGGCGAGGTCAGCGGAGGGAAGCTGTTGGTTCGAGGTGTAGAAGGACAGTCGTTCATTGAGGTTTGTTGGTCCGGCGTCGTGGAGCGCTTTGTGAGCGTGAGTGAGGAGCTTGAAGGTGATCCTCTTATTGACCGGGAGCCAGTGCAGGTCTCTCAGGTGGTGGGTGATGTGGCTGTGGCGAGGGAGTCCAAGGATGAGGCGTGCGGAGGCTTTTTGTATGCGTTGGAGTCTTTTCTGGAGTGTGGCCGAGGTTCCCGCGTAGAGTGCGTTGCCGTAGTCCATCCTGCTGCTGACGAGTGCTTGGGTGACCGTCCTTCTGGTTTCGGTGGGGATCCATCTGTAGATCTTACGGTGCATGCGGAGGGTGTTGAAGCAGGAGGAGGAGACAGCATTGACTTGCTGGGTCATAGAGAGCGTTGAGTCCAGAATGAACCCCAGATTGCGTGAGTTGCTGGTGGGTGTAGGGGCGGCTCCCAGCGCGGCCGGCCACCAGGTGTCGTCCCATGCTGAGGGGGTGGAGCCGAGGATGAGGACCTCCGTCTTGTCTGAGTTCAGTTTCAGCCGGCTAGTCTTCATCCAATCTGCGACGGCCTTCATTCCCTCGTGGAGGTTGGATTTGGTGGTGGCCGGGTCCTTGGTAAGAGAGAGGATCAGCTGGATGTCGTCGTCATAAGAGATGATGTTGAGATGGTGTGCTCGGACGATGTTGGTGAGCGGTGCCATGTAGATGTTGAAGAGGGTCGGGCTGAGGGATGATCCTTGGGGCACGCCGCAGGTGATCGTGGTGGCATCGGATCGGAAAGGGGGGAGGCGGACTCTCTGGGTTCTGCCAGTGAGGAAGAAGGTGATCCAGTCCAGGGTTCTGCCTCGGATCCCAGCGTCGTGGAGGCAGGTGCGCAGGGTGTGGTGGCAGACGGTGTCGAAGGCGGCCGAGAGGTCCAGGAGGATGAGGGCCGCGGTGTCGCCATTGTCCAGTAGGGTCCTGATGTCGTCGGTGGCGGCGATGAGGGCGGTTTCGGTGCTGTTATTGCTGCAGAATCCAGATTGGGAGGAGTCCAGGACGTTGTTCTCCTCCAGGAAGTGGGTCAGTTGTCTGTTGGCGGTCTTCTCGATGACTTTCGCCGGGAACGGGAGCAGGGAGATGGGTCGGAAGTTCTTGAGGACCTTTGGGTCCGCCTTGGGTTTCTTGAGTAGGGCGTTGATCTCGGCGTGTTTCCAGCTCTCCGGGAAGGTGGCAGTCTCGAAGGAGCTGTTGATGATCTTTCGGAGTTGGGGTGCGATGATGGAGCTTGCTTTGTTGAAGATGTGGTGGGGCAGGGGTCGGACGGTGAGCCGGAGTGGATGGTGTTCATGATTTTGATGGTGTCTTCGTCGTTGACTTTTTGCCAGGAGAGCAGAGGGTCGGTGTGTTTTGTGGGTGTTGAGCCGGGGGTGTCGGCATCTGTCGTCGGCGTCTGGGTGTCGAAGCTGTTGTGGATGTCTGCGATCTTGCTGTGGAAGAAGGTGGCCAGGGAGTCGCATAGTTCTTGTGACAGTGGGATGTCGTTGGAGCTGGAGCTGGGGGCGGCGAGTTCTTTCACGATGTTGAAGAGCTCTTTGCTATTGTGTGCGTTGTTGTCGATGCGTTCCTTGAAGGAGGTTCTTTTGGCAGATCGGATGAGCTGGTGGTGCTTGAGTCTGGCGTTCAGGAGGGCTGCGTGGTTGTCTGGTGTCTGGTCATTGCGCCACTGCTTCTCGAGTCTTCGGCAGGTGTGCTTGGAGTTCTGGAGGTCGGCATTGAACCAGATGGCTCTCGTGTCGGTGTGCCTGTTTGAGGGTTTCCTGATCGGGGCGAGGGTGTTGGCGCAGTCGTCGATCCATTGTCTGAAGTTGTGGGCAGCTGTATCGGTGTCGGAGGGCTCGGGTGGAGGGTCTCGGGCGAGGGTGGTGATGAGCTGGTCTTCGGAGACTTTGTTCCAGCTGCGGTGTGGGAGCCGTTGCGGTTGGTTGTGCGCGGTGTGTTTCTCGAAGGAGAAGTGGATGCAGTGGTGGTCGGTGGTGTGGCTGAAGGTGACGTTGTCGCTGGCGGAGAAGATGGGGTCGAGCGTGTGTCCGGCGGAGTGGTTGGGTGTCTTGATGAGCTGTTTGAGTCCGAGGTTGGCGAGGTTGTCGATCAGCATTGTGGAGTTGCTGTCGTTGGCATTCTCGAGGTGGAAGTTCAGGTCTCTGAGGAGGATGTAGTCTGTGGAGGCGAGGGCGTGCATGCTGATGAGGTCGGCGATGGATTCGCTGAACTGAGGTCGGGGTCCCGGGGGTCTGTAGACGAGGGTTCCTCTGAGGGTGGTGTTGTGGTCGACGTGAATCTGGAAGTGTAGGTGTTCGGCCATGCTGAGGGAGTCTTCAGTGTTGGTTGAGATTCTGATGGTGTTCCTGTGGACGATGGCGATTCCTCCTCCTGGTTTGTTGTTACGGTCCCTGCGGGTGATCTTGTAGCCGTCCGGGATGGCTATGGCTATGTCAGGCGCCGAGAAGGTGTTCATCCAGGTCTCCGTCAGGAAGGCGACGTCCGGGGATCAGGAGTCGAGCAGGTCCCAGAGTTCGACGGCGTGCTTGTGGACTCAGTGGGTGTTGAGTAGTATGCAGCTGAGATTGTTGTGGTCTGTAGTGGTGGGATGGGCAGGGCGTGCAGGAGTGCGCTGCCTGGTGTAGCTGCACTTTCGGCAGGTGAAAGGTCCGTGGGTGAGCTTCGGGGTGGCCTGGAAGCAGGTGGAGATTCGGCCGGCGTTGAGTGCATGGAGGGTGTTGGCGTCGTAGCTGCGTTGGGTGTTGTGGTGGTCGCAAGGGCCAGGGGGTCTGGCGCTGGGCGCGGTCCAGGCGTGGACGGGCTTGCCTTAGGAGCGCCCGCCGCGCGACCACGCAGCGGTCGCCATAAGAAGGGGAGGGGGGTGGGAGCAGAGGTAGGGGGCGGGAGCGGGCTGGATCGGTGGGCGGGGCCGCAGGGGCAGCAGCGGCAGGAAAAACGGCAAAACACAGGGGGCCAAGAACAGCGCAGAAAAGATAGCAGAATCTAAGGAGCAGAAGAAATAAAAGGGAAACAATTGCGGGGTACAGAAGAATAAAGGAAAACAATTACGGAGTACAGTCACGCAGGGGGGCCTCTGAGCACACCCGTGAGGGTCTCAAGGCGGTATAAAGGTTGGGTGAAGATAGACACAAACCAAGCATAGAGGAAGAAAGAGCTGGATTTACAGACCGCACGGAAGAAGCACTATGATCAGACACATACGACAAAGTTCATAGATTTTAATCTGGGTAAGTGGGTTAAAGTGAAGGCTCCCTCTGGTCACAGAGAGGGGTCAAAGTTCATGGAACCAATGAAATAATCATATTGTTTTGTAATGCTGTCAAGACTCAGGATGGTAGGATTTGGAATTTGGAAAGGGTGGTTAGATATGTGGGGCCAAGACAGAGTGATGATGAAAATGGAACAGCAGGCCAGAGCAATGAGGAAAATGAAAACGGTGATGAATATCGATTGGAAGATAACCCCATGGTTGGGAAAAACATTGGATCAGACAGTACAAAGTCCAAAGTATGTGTCTGGATGAGTGGGCGGGTGACTCGCCCCCGAACTTTTTAAAGGATTATATGCTCAGTTACATTTTTTCCTTCATTTAAATGTTAGGTTTTGGCTTTTTATGTATACACCATTGGGGGAGTTTGTTACAATCTTCAGACCCTAATCCCAAGTACATTTTTAAACCACCCAGATAATGATACATACATTTTCTACTCAAACATTTATGTTTTGATGCTTGTTCTAATCATTTTCCCATGTTAGTGATTACTTATTGCTAGTTTCCCACACTGTCCTGGAGGAGAATGTTTTTCACTCAACGTACTAACGTGAAACCTTATATGTGTGACATCATGTCTACTGTCACTGGGAATTGGTCTGTAACTGTGGAATTCTGGTCTCCCCAGGATTCTAGAGCCAGCCTGAGAGGGAACTGGGATAGTGAAGTGAGAGATGGAACCAGGGTGTGGCTGAAGTGTATGTATTAAACTTGAGTTCCAACTTCATCTAGCGTGCTGTCTCGTTTATGATATTTACCGATCTCACAGACAGCTCTTTACTATGTGCAAAATAACTTCAATTTGTCACTGATTGACTTAATATGATTTTTTTCAATTGGAGTTAAGGCTACAATGGGTGAAGACCACAACACTTAAAAATTCATCTCAAGGTACTGAAGGTACTGAAGTTTACAAAACACATAACATTGCCATCCAAAATATTTAAATTATTCTGAATGATCCCCAATACTCAGTGGCCGGATTCCCTGCATTTTTCTAGAGTAGATGAGAGTTGGATTGTGAGGAATGTGAGGTTTGTAACAGTGCTCTAAACATGGTGCTTAAGCATGAAATGTTGTAGAGAATGTGAGAATCGAAGCATTCACACATTCCAATATTGACCACTTGTTGGGGTAGCTGTGTCATAAAGTGGAAGCCACCTCTGATGTGGGTCTACTTAGGAGCGACATCAGTACAACCACTGGGGGCACTGTTATAACACCACAGACTAATATATGGTGCCATCAATGAGCAACTGAAGCCTAGACGTACAGCTAAGGAACCAGAGATCATTTAATGGTGTTTACCCAGGAGCGACAGTAGCTCAAACCTTGGAGACGTTGTTATTCAATAAAAGCAAACTCTCTGAATTTTATTCAGGAGCCACAGAGGGTCAAGCCATGAATGTATGAGTAAGCGATCAGTGCATACTATATGGAATACACTCAGAGCAGCAGAGGAGTAGCGATTAGGCAACCAGACCAGCCATAGTAAAGCCTGAGGAGGTCTAGGAGTTACAGGGATTGGCTAACAAGAATGGGCACTGGACAAGTTAGACAGTGGGTATCACACTTGCCTGGAGTCAGGAACACACTGGTTTTGTCAGAGATCTATCGATCGGGTTTCAGCCAGCAAACAAGAGGTTCAAAGAAGTCCAGTGTATGATCACCTTTAAAGGGACTGTCTCATCATCTCCACTTATATTTTTTTAGGTCATACCTAAGACAGCACATCTGCTGTCTGTTGCGAGACATATTGTTAGCTTACACTGGGCTTAGATCCCACCCATTTCTTACAGTGGGCCGGTTTTATTGTCACTCTCATTTGCTAGATTCGTATTAGTCAGCTTTCATGGACATTCCTTCCTGTTCTGGAGTTTGTCCCTTCCTTGGAGGAATGACCATTACTTGTGTACTTCCACTGCTCCGTTTTCAGTTGCTACGTTTTTCTTTGTTAAGAACTCTACAAGAGTGCATGCGTTTCCAGTTGTCTCCTCTGTGGCTCCTTTGTTCCTCTTTCTCACCTGTATGTTTCTCCCCTTGCCCTCCCTCCCTCACTTGCCATTTTTGCTTGATAAATGCCGGCCCAACCCATCGATGTGTGTTCCCCAACTCGCCCTCCACTGTCCGTGTGCTTTCCCATCCTTGCCTGCCCATGCTCGATTCGTTGTTAGTGTGCTTCCCCATCCCCTACCCTCTGTTTTTAGTGTGATTCCCTATTATTGTCTCTTGCTTGTCCTTCTCTCCCCCACCAGCATCCTTCCCTTCGTCCTCCCTCTGCGTTGCATCATCCCTTGCCCGCTCCCCACCCCTAACCTGATCCCCATTTGTTTTTGGGTTTTTTAAGCAGTGCTTTAGCGCTATTTTGAAAAAAGCATGTTAACGCTATATCAAAAATGAGGATTTTGAAAAACAATTCATGTATGAATCCATCTTATTATGGTAAATTAAAAAGTGCTTGCCTCATTTTGTAGGTGTGCACACCTGTGCTGGCGCGTCTTCAAAATGAGGCAACAGCTGTGTCACAGGCTTTTTTTAACATTATTTTCAACAACACTGCAGAGCAGCTGCGCTTCTGTACAGCATGGCTAAAAATTAGGCCTGGGCATAAAACTCTGCTCTGCTCACGGAGTTTGTGGAATTTGTGCACTCTCAGTGGAGTTCCTGAATTCCGCCCTCGCAGGCGCGAAGCAAAGTTTTTTTTCAGCGCGCTTGAGATTTCTTTTGCCACTGACTTGCGCCACAATAATCTCTGGCCGCTAGCAGCTCGCGCAAAACTTCCCACTTGTTTGCACCACCGATCGCGAACCTCCCGCTCAAGCACCATTTTGCTCCAGAAGCAGCTGAGAGGCTTTTCGAGTGGATTTTTTTCTCCAACTGGCAGCTGGAGCTGTTGCCCCAGAGACTCCAACTTCCTGTTCCTGTCCAGCAGGCTCCTCTCAGTGCTTTGTCCATCTCCTGGTCACTTTTCACTGGAATTAAGAGCTGGGAGGATCACTCCTTGTCTGCTGCATATATACCATTGGATTTAAGGGTTTGTATTTGAAATTTCACAAATAAGTTTGAAAAAATGATGTATAAGGGTGTTGTTTGTTGGATTGGTGGCATGCACCAGGATTTATTTGTACTTTTATTTGATTTTTTAAATTTATTGTGGCGATGGCCTGCAGTTTTAGTAGGGGCCTAGTCATTTTTAGGTCTCGCCTAGCGTGGCAGCGCATGCGCTGCTCGCTCGGCGAGATTTATTGTTAAGGAGGACTTTCAGAAGAGGGCTTGAAGCCCCGCCCCTCATTTCCATTGGCTGCCGTCACCGTTTATGCTAAACGGTGGCCTGCCATTGGAAATGAGGGTTTTTGGTTCACGCCCTTTTGCCTCCGATCCGGACTCGGTGGCCTGCTTTGCTGCTGTCGCAAAGCACTTTCTTATCTTTATGGGACCATGTTTTTCTAGTTAGAAACACATGGCCCCATAAAGACAAGAGATCCCCATGCTCCGGCTGCAGCGCGGTCCTCTTTCACTTTTGGGAGCGCACTTGTTTTGCATGCATGTGGACGGCACGCGTAAGAGTCCTGTTTTTTTTTTTTTTTTAAACTCCTTTGTATTTTTGTGGGTTATGCTTGCAATAAATAAGCCTTAACTGACCCCCGAGAGGTTCTGGTCCATTTCTAGTTCAGCAATTGATGCGCTGCAGAAAATGGGAAATTTGCACCCATTGACCTAGGCTCCCTTTTTCGGGGGCCACCCACATGCCAGCCTGGATACCGAATCAGTTTATTTAATGTTGTTTTTGAAAGCACCGCGAGCACAGCGCTGTATGAACATGAGTCCCATCACGGTATATCAGCATGACATGGGGAAAGAAAAGAACTCGTTATGAGGAAGGAACATGGTCCGCGTTTTAGCCTCGTGCTAACAAAGGGCGCTGTGACATCGCCTCACCCCAAGGCTGGCATCTTTTGAAGTAACCACAGCAATAAAGTTCATAACTTAATGTTCTTTCCTATTGCCGGCAGTATCACAAACAAGTCACAAGGGGCAATACAATTACTTTTTCCGCTTTTGCAGAGCAGGCCATTTTTTTTATTCAGTTTTTTTTTCAAACCCACCACCCGTGAATGACAAATGAGGGCAACAGACGGCCTTTCCCGCACTCCGCAGGTGGTCACGTGATAGAGATGTGGTGACCTTAGTCACGCTTTCAGCGAGATGCATTGAAAGGCAGTACTTTGCTCTCAGGCGCAGTGGTGATGGCTGCTTGCAAGAAACGATAACTAGCTGTGCTCTATGCACACGGTGCACCCTGGCCAGGAGCGGCCACGTGCAGCACTCCCAGCGAGTATACCTATGGTGCCTCGTAACCTTTAAAATGTACCCCGCCCCACACACACACACAACCCCAGCAGTGGCGCTATGGGTGCTTCTGCATGCAAGGAAAATGGGTTCTCTTCCCCAACCGGTTTGGTAGTGATAAACAGCTAGACATGTGGGCAGTGAGACGATCCCACATTTGGGCCCGAGTGTCTCTGCCATATTGCA
The DNA here is from genome assembly GCA_963921515.1 of Calotriton arnoldi. NCBI lineage: Eukaryota > Metazoa > Chordata > Amphibia > Caudata > Salamandridae > Calotriton > Calotriton arnoldi. Next base: position 1,810,641 of record CAWUFW010000529.1, on the reverse strand, counting down.
TTAGTGATTACTCGGCACCGCTACCCACGTGCCCAGTACATTTAAAGGCACTTAAGGCGTGCACGCATGAGCGCCCAATGTCTTTCACAGAAACGATCACTCTAGTCGCCACTATGATGTCGAGCGCCCCACTGGTCCCGACTGCCCTGTGCACGGCAGAGGCTCAAAGTGCATGGTGCGTGGCACTGAAATTGGTGTAAACAAGCACCAGATATCACTAGGAGCGCATCGATTAATCAGTTGCAGCATACGTCTGACTTCCGCACTACATCGCCTTCACTGGCTTTCCGTGTTTAACCTGTGGAACATTACACACAAGTGCCCCGAGGCTGCTCCGGAGAGCCCAGTGCGCCCGCCGGCGGTAAGTGCTGCCTGCCTGCCTGCCTGCATGCCTCGTCTCCGCTGTGCTGTGTCGGCTTTCCGACTCTTGGAGTTTGAAAATTCTGTGTCATTTTTCAAGTATCGGAGCACCATTATATTTTAAGTTTTTAATAAGCAGCACGGCACATACACCATGCTGCGCTGCTTACTAAAAGCATGAAGTATTGAAAAAATAAAGTTTAATGAGCCACGCCTTTCTTTTACACGGTGCCGCTCACCAAACTCCTTTTTGGCTCTATGCAAGCCGCCTCACCCCACTCCAAACAAAGGCGTGGCTCGCCAAACTCTACTTTTTCAATATTTTATTATTTTAATAAGCAGCGCGGCACAGGCAACATGCTGCCTGCTTACTAAAAGTATAAAATATTGAAAAAAAGAGTTTGGTGAGCCGCGCCTTTATTTTATTTCTTTAGCAGGCGATCGGGACGGGACAGCAGAGGAGCGTGGGCAGGGCGGGATGGAGGTGGCTCGGAAGGGGAGGGAAGGGCTGGGTCGGGTCGGAGCAGAAGACATGAGTAGTTGCATGATGCTGGGTGGGGGAGGGGCAACCACACTCGGGGAATGCTCAGATTATGGGTATTGGCACACATTTTGTTTACACTTTTGGTCCCCCGCCCGCCCCCAAACAGGGGCTTTGCATTTCCAATGAGGCCTTTGCTGTGACTGTGCAGTAACAGATCCGTGCGAGTTAACTACAATGGCCGACCGGGCACATAACAACACACCCAGCCAGGCACATAACACTGGGCCTGCCAGCAGCGCCAGCAAGAACACTCCCTTGGTGAAGAATACCTTTTTAACTCCTTCCATTGAAAATGTCTTGCAAGATTGATGCCACATAATTTTCTCTTTTTGCCATGTTTGATATGGATGCCATTTGCTTTAATGTTATACTTACCGAACTAATACAATGCCAATAGCTCAAACTCGTATAAATGCAATGCAATAGGTCTGGCATTTACAAGAGTTTAAGCTATTGGCATTGTAAATGACAATGCCTTTCTATTTATGTTTTAAAAAATAAAAAAATAAAAAAAACATTGTCATTTACAATGTCAATAGCTCAAAATAATGTAAATGCGAGACCTATTGCATTGCAAATGCACAGTGATGTAGGAGGCCACAGTGTTTTTATAGTCTGTCAGCATGGGCCACCTTTTAACAAAGAAAGCAGTGGTTTGTTATGATATGGCTCTTCCCGATGCTTGCAGTGAAATGTAAGATATACTCTGCCATATGTGCCTGGCTGACAACAACTTTTAGAAATTTTTGAAGCTGTTCATTTTCCATTGGCTTTTGTGATTTGAGGAGGTGGGGTTGCACTTTGTTACTGTGTTCAACAAGCATTTGCAATACAATGGGTCTCGCATTTGCGAGCGTTTAAGCTATTGGCATGTAAATGACAATACCTTTTATTTATCTGTTTTGAAAAACAACACATAAATAAAAGGCATTGCCATTTACAATGCCAATAGCTCAAACTCTCGCAAATGCGAGACCTATTGCACTGCAAATGCTTGTTTGGCATGTAATTGTTCATCTTTTGTAAAGGAAAAATGTTGCACAGTTTAGTACACGCTCTCCGTGTTTTTTTAATAAATGTGCAATATTCATATAATTCACTATGTGACCTTGTCTGCCAATGGGCCTTCCACCCAGTAGTAGTCATGGGGGCATGAAACAACTGTTTCTGTGGTGTCTGTTGAACTGAAACATCATTTAGGTCATGGATGGCATTGGATTAAATTACAAAATGTGTTTTTTGGAGGTATTTCACATTTTGTTTCTGCAAACAGTGTATAGGTGGGGTAATTATATTTGATGCCTTTGGATGATGTGTGTTGTTGTGAAATGCCTTAGCCCAGTTAATGTTTGTTTTTAGCATTGCTGAATTAATGCTGTTTTTCTGTGTTACCATGCCTTCTTTGACTGGCCAGTATGGGAGTGTGTTTGCCATATGCTACCATTTGTCTTTGTTCCCCATGCCATGTGGCCATTTTTTTTTATAGTCAGTGTCCATAGGCCTATATGTGTTATTTGTTTTCTATGCCTCCTGCTCGTTGTTGTTGTAACGATGCAATTTAGAGTCAGAATGTTCCGTAGAAGCGTAATTCAGAATCTGATACGAACTATGAAACAGTATAAAAGGATAACAGAAGCAGTCAAACAAAAGAAACGTATTGAAGCTGTAGTTGATAAGGCATTTGCCCTGAAGAGGAAGCTATTTATTTTGATTCTGAACAGAATGAGAACAGTCGATAAAATAGTGTTGTCTATGATGAGTAGAAGCCAAAAGAAAAGACTTTTGAATAGAAGTACCATTTGCAAATGTTTCAGTAGCGAATGGAAGCATACTTCCAGTATTGAGCCTTTCTTTAATGAAGAAAGCTACTTCCAAGAGAACACATTGGTGCATGCAGTTAAAACAAGTGGTCGATGTTATGAGGTGACAGATGGTACTCTCATTCCAAAAGATGAGATGGTTCCTAGGAATGTTGAAGAAGTGATAGCTGAAGAGGTACAGGGAAGGCGTAGACAGGGTCCTGTATACAAATGGAACTGTAGAAGTATTTGCAGTGGTGTTCGGCAGGAATCAATTGATATATTGAGAACTTTCTTACCTAAGTTTCCAAGCAGAAGTCTGAAACAATAAATTGTGGCTTTTCAAGGATGCAATCCATGAAAAGTAAGGAAGTATACTAATTTACAAGGACATCCACTAGCATGCCTTTGAAAGAAAGTGTGTACAAGCACCTTTCATCACTTTAGAATGTTGGCTGTTCATCATACTAAAATGCTACATTTAGTTAGGAGGCTTTACTATGTCAAAACTCCTGCTGTATGTTTAGGAGAAATGAATAGAACTCTTTTGCATGGTACAGTAGCAGAGGTAGAAAAAGTTTGTGAAGATGTTCAGTTTTGTTTCTTTGGTCATGAGCAGGAGTCTAGGGAAAATGAGGAGTAGAGGAACACGACACAGGTATTAGTGTTGATAACTTTACAGAAGAGAATAGGAAGTTTAACATAGTTTCTTCTGAGAAACCAAACTGTGTTTGTATGTGTCGTTGATGCACTTACTACAAAAGCCAAAGTCACAATGTAGTTGTATTCTCAAATAATGAGCAGAAGAACAGAGATAAGTGGCAAGAATTTGGTGTTTATTTATTTACAGAGGAACAGTTTGACTTGTCTACTTAGCAGATTATATGTAAGTACTGCTATGATAAGTTAGAGGAGAACAAAATACCAGCTAGAGCAGTACACAACAAGTTAGAATTAGTATCTATTCCACAAGAACTACGAGATTTAAATGTTTATGAATCTATTCTCATACAATGTGTACACTCATTTTAGGCTATAGTTCGTATGGAACCAAAGACAGGGAACCTGCAACCAGCTGACTTTCAAAAAGGCCTTAAAGGAAAAGTTGTCTACTTACCTTTAGATTGCAAACAGAATATCAAAACTGTTGGTGTACACAGATATGTTCATGAACCACCTATAATTCTAATAAATGGTGAGCCTATGAAGAATAAAAAAATCTGGCAAGAGTTAGTGGATGTTAGTAAAGTAAAAAAAGCGACATTACACCTGGTACAAAATAATATTTATGATAAAAATGTTGATGTTGTTCAAGATATATTATATATAGAAGATAAAACATTACCATCATGTGGACAGATTGAAAAAGTGGAACGAGCCAGATCAGAGGAGATTTATGAACACTGCAGCATCCTTCCTCGGCATTCTAAAGAAGCCATCGGTGATGCTATTGATCTTTTCCAAATCAAGCAAGCCAAACGAGCTTCCATAAGTTTGTGGGAGAAAAGTTTAGAAGCTCCTTGTTTTCCAAATCTGTTTCCCGCTGGAGGAGGTTGGCGCTTTGATGACCGCCCTGTTTAGATACCAGCAGCAGTCACTGTAGCTGGGGATTTTAATTCTTCCTTTGAACCCTCTCATTCTCTTAGTATGATAACAGTAAAGGAGGACGAGCAATGAGGTATCCCTAGCCTTGAGGGTAAATCTTATCACTGTCTTTCCCATGTTGCTCTACAAATTGCATCAGTGATGGTGGGGCGAAGTTTGAGAGCATGTAATGGGAGAGCCCGCTCTGACATAATGAGAGCAGCTACATTCAAGAGGGGAGCCTCTACTAGAGGTTTGACTACAGTTTTCTGGAGGTCAGTCTCTGGCCATTGCTGTATGACATGGTGGTTTTACCATGTACAGATAGTGACCACAATCCCCTGATTGTTACACCTGTAGGGAATGACCTTTTGAGATCGCTCTCCACCCAGAACGCTGCAGTTCCTGAGCCTGTTGTGGCCAATAACTATAGAAGAATTTATTGGCCTAGGTTTATGGCTAATGAGAACATTCTTGCTGAGATATATCAGTGGTTCATAGATTTTTTATCTAATTATGAGAATTCCCCTGAGGAGGCTATACCAATCCTAGATATCCATGGCAGGTTTTTAAAACAAATTACAGAGTATTTTTTATAACAAATCTAGTGGTAACATACAAGACTCTTCCAAAGACCCAAGATGGTATTCGCCCGAATGTGAGCAGGCCAAGGAAGTGCTGAGAAGCGCTATTAGGGGCCGCAATTGACTCAAGATTAGCACAGCCCGACGGGATTACAAATCCGCAATCGATCATGCAAAAAGGAAGTGGGAGGATGCTAACTGGCAGGACATACTCCAGGCCCTTAAAATGAATGATGGCTGGACATTTTGGCATATTATTGCAAATGGTACAAGTGGAAGTTTTAATCCCAGGAGGAATGATATCCCTGCAGAAAAATGGGAGGTACATTTTCCAAAACTATACTCTCAGGCTCCATCTTTAAAACAGCCCCCTAATGTGGTTGAAGAGTGTCCCAAGGGCGATGTCATCAAACTGGTAATGGTAAGACCATTGAGATATCTTTCAGTCTAGAGGATACACTCTCGGCTATTAATAGTCTTAAGGAACTAAAGGCCCCCGGTCCTGATCGCATTCCTGGTGAGCAATATAAATCAGAACCTGGGCTATGGGCTAGTTATGTGAATATCCTCTCTAATGCAATAGCAAAGGGTGGGGAGATCCCGGATACTTGGAGGGGGGCAGAAATAATCCTGATATTTAAAAAGGGAGATGCCAGCTGTCTAACTATAGTCCTTTTAGCCTAGTAGATAACCTTCGAAAAATAACGTGAGGGTAGCCAGTGGCATTGGTATCAGATGCGCAAACCTTTCAGTATCCCCATGTAACTCAAGAAAAATCCTATGGTGTTCCAAAGGGAAAGGGTGGCCACGTACACCCTTAAATGTGGTGAGGACAAAGCCCCCAACCTGGAAAAAGTTATAAGACCACTTATAGAATTCAGTATTCATTCCAGTCAATCCTGTAGGCTACACGATTGACTGGAATGAATACTGAATTCCATAAGTGACTTCTATTTTTGTGGAGCTGGAAGAAAAAAAAGACAAAGGAATTCAAGTAAGGAACAAGAACTGGTTTTGTGTGGATGGAGATCAGAGGATTCTAACTCCCTTTCAGGCAGGATTTTGTGCTAAGGTTAGCACTTTAGATCAGGTTTTTAAATTTGCCCTCCTTTATTGCAAATATGTCCTGCTGGGTAAGGAAAAACTCTATGTGGCATTTGTGGACCTGTGTGCTGCATTCGATTTGATACCCAGTGAGAGTCTTTGGAGAGTACTAGCAGACATGGGAGTAACAGGGGGGTTAATTGAATTACCAGCTAGGTTGCATGAAAAAAATTACACACAAGTCAGGTGGGGTGACGTAGGTGGGTTGACAAAGCGCATCCCAGTCACAAGAGGGGTTCAACAGGGATGAGTTCTGGCCCCCACCTTGTTCACCTTATATATAAATGATGTGGCAGAGAAACTGACAAAGTGTGTTAATGATTCTCCTACACTCAAAGTGGGTTAAAACACCAATAACTCCTGTTTGCAGATGATTCATTATTAATCTCCAAGTCCCCGATGGGGTTACAAAATCTTCTAAATACATTATTGGAGTTCTGTGATCACAGGGGTTTGGAACTGAATGCTGCAAAAACCAAATTTATGGTCCTTGGTAAGAGTGTCAAGAAGAGCTGTTCATTAATGGCTGGGAAGGACCGTTTGGAAAGGGTCTTTAGTTTTGACAAATGTAGGTAGGTTCACCAAGTAAATAAAGGAGCCCTTATGATATCTCATAGATTTAAGGCCATTTAACATTTTCAGAAGAATACATACTTGTGTTGTATTTCCCTGGCCTTGGAAGCCTATCGAGCTAAGGCGCAAAGCGCCGCATTGTAAGGCGCAGCATTCTGGGGCTACAGTGACATGGTGAGGCTCGCAGTGATGAAGAACATATTTGTTAGATCATTGCTCTCGGTCCCTGTAAGTACCCCTTTGGTCCCACTTAATTTTCACACGGGGATGAAAAGCGTATCTGATCTGGCGCATGCACTACTATTCTGAATCCGCATCTGGACTATCCCGCAATTAGCTGACTATAGAGATTGCTTGAGTGATGTAAAGAATATGGACCGTGCCTTGTAGATACCCTGGTTAAGGTTTGTCCGCGACTGGTGTAAAAGATTTTGTTTGACAGAGTGTGGGACTTGCCCGAATTACTGTGTAAGGTGGACAAGCAGGTCTTAAAATCATTTTACTGGTCGCTAGTTTGGCAATAAATAACAACCAGGGGCACTATGGGCCATCTTATTGAGCAGTTTCTGGCATTTAAACCTACTCCTGTTTTTGCAAGCTACATGCACAATATAACACCACCATTGGCCAAGAGCTTGTTTATTAGATTTAGTACAGGCTGTTTGTCCCTTTGATCGTTCAGAAAAACCTGGAATAATATTCCCTCGCCTGACTCATGTCCAGCTTGTGGCATGAATTCTGTGACTCTTGACCATATTATGTTTGTCTGTCCTGAATACCATAGTGCAAGTAGAAAATGGTTGCGTCCGATCTGCCTGGCCTTGGACAACACCTTAGAGAGGCGAAATTAATCTTGACGACTGACACATCTGGCCTGGATGTCTTTTCCATGTGCCGGTTTTGTTCAATATCTAGATATAGCGGGAGAAGCTTCTGAAACTATTGTAAATGTTGTATTTTACTACACGGGTTGTCCTGTGGGACCCATTTTAATCATATATGTCTTAAGTAAATTGTGTTTTATATAATTAATACCGGTTGGCCAGCCCAATTTTAAAGTACTTTTTACAATATTGTATTTTATAAATTATCATGAATTTTATATATTTCTGAAAATTAGGATTAGTATAAATTAATAATCTAGACATATAGAGATAGGACTATTAATTTGAGGGACTATCTTGATATTCAGACAGATATTCAGACAGAAACAGGTATAATGGAATGGCACTGCATTTGGTCAGCTGGGATTAAGTTTTATGAATACAATTTAATGTTTTATGACAGTATATTTATGTATTAAGGATATGAAATGAAGCAAAATTGTTGCATGGTCTACATAATGTATATTGATTGATGATTGATTGATAACAGCAGCTGAATACCGGTCAACTAGATTATACTCAGAGGATCTAAGATTTCGGCAGTGTATTCCCTACATATTCCATCTTCTGCTTGAGAGTGACTTGTCTGGACTTTCATATTCTGTTAACCAAATACTGAAGACAGAAGTTAACCTTCAAATTCTCTTTGCAAAGGAATTCATTGATAAAGTTCATGACAAGGACGAAAAGTTTGAGTACAACTTGATTTATCTGATGGCATGCCAACATGGCACCAACGAATATTGGTATCGTCTTCATGGAGAACTGAAATATATGTTGAGAAATCTGGGTGCACCTACTTGGTTTATGCCACTCAGTTGTGCTGAGTATGCCTGTGATGACCTGATTGTGAGACAAGCAAACTCTAACATTAAAGACATCAAAGTGAAGACAGCTGGAGAACTTTGCTCCTTGGATCCCGCTAGTGTTTGCAGATATTTTAACCACTGGTTTCAAGCTATAATGTCTTTCGTCTGCAACAAAAGAAATACTCCTCTTGGTGAAGTAGCTGATTTCTTTTGGTGAAAAGAGTACCAAGCAAAAGGTGCTCCTCATATTCACATACTGTTATGGATAAAAGATGTACCGAAATTTGGAACAGGCAGGGATGAGTCTGTTTTATCTTTCATAGAACTGTATGTGACATGCAAAGTCCCAAAAAATGGTGGTGAAAAGGACTTGAGACAACAAGTTGTACGCTTTCAAACTCATAGATGTGGGAAGTACTGTCGTTGAAAATACAGATGCAAAGGAACACGAGATGTCGATTTGGATTCCCATGACGTGTGATTTTTTCAGGGAAGCATGAACAGCTTTTTGTCTGTAGTCAGACATACACTGACATGGAAATCACTGGTAAAAACATACAACCTGAGAAGAACAGAGGCCTCCAGGTATATTCATGACTACAGCCCTGTGATTCTGAAGATGTGGAATGCAAATATCGGTCTACAATTTGTTGCAGACAACTACATTGTTGTTGCTAAGTATGTCACTTCATACGTTACAAAATCAGAGAGGACAGAGATGAAGGAGATGTGGGAGGAGATTTCTGTAGAAAATACTCTATGTAAAAAATTGTACAGCTTCAGCTTGAAAATGCTTTCCCATTGAGAGATGAGCTCCTATGAGTGCTGTGACCAGTTGAGCTTGGCCAGTTTGTTCTCAAAGTCAAGGGGGAATGTTTGGGTAAGTCTAGGCCTACCAAGTACATGAAATAGAGTGTTAGTCTTTCCCAGATATTCAGTATCTAGCAGAGGTTGACCCTGAAAGCACAGAAATTGTGAAATCAAAAATGTTAGATACATTCTATCCAAGAAGGAGTCTACATGTAGAAGACATGTGCCTTTAAGAAGTACCTCAACACTACAGATACAAAAGGAATGTAATAGAAAACACACAAGAAGGGAAATATGCCATTGTTGGATGTGATTTCTTTTGGTGAAAAAGGCAAAAGGAAAGCTAATTAATCACAGAAAGCTTAGCTGCCAAACTCCAGACAGAAGAGAGTTTTTCTATTTGGCACTACTGCAACTCTTCAAGTCTTGGCATGCTGAATCAGAATTACTTGGAGACTGTGACTGCTATGAAGATTCTGTGAAAGAAAGTAATCAGTGTTCAGTCTTCGTAAATTATTTGCAAATGTTAAATGACGAGATTCAACAGGAGGAAACAATTGCTATTGAGATAGCTAAGGAGATCTTCAAGCTGCCAAAGTTCTGGATCACTGAGTCAAGATCCTCTTAGACAACCCATTATTGAAAACGAAGATGCAATAGCTGTGAATGAGGTGGAAACTGCAATGGAACAAGCAAGACAGGAAAGTGTTGATTGCAAACAGTTAGTTGGACAATTGAATGACAAGCAGGAAGAAATTTATATGGAAGTAAAAGAGAGAAGAAAGAGTGCAAATGTTCATCAGTGGTCAAGTAGGCACCGGGAAAAGTCTTTTAATGAAAGTGCTCACCGTTTACCTACAGAGGACTAAAGAATCACATTTATTGAGTGTAGTAACAGCACTCACTGGATTAGCTGCACACAACATTAAAGAAAGTACTCTACATTGTCTTTCAGAAAGACGAATTTTTAGCAAACCTTTCTCATCTAAGAACACAGCAGCACAGTTAATGTTCAATTTCATTGAAGAAGGCAAATCAATAGTCTGTTTAGAAATTTTGGAACTTACAGCTATTGACAAAATGAAACACCAGGGAGTAACAGCACTGCTAAGTGTAAAGCTGCAAGCAAAATTGGATTCATTGTAGAAATCTGTATCCAAGACTGTAAGATTAGAAAAGTATTTACGCTTATGCAAAAACTGTAAAGAAATTTAGCGTAGAAATGGAAGAGTTGAGGGAAGTTTAGTAAATGGTGCAATGGGTAAAGTTATTGATTTCAATAATTTTCCAAATAGGGATGAGGTTGAATACTTATCCATAAAATTTGATCAGATTGATGGTGTCAGGCAGATTGTCCAATGTGTAGTATGTTTTTTGCAAGTAAAAGTCTTATATGTCTGGTGACAGCAGTTCCCAGCATCTCTAACATACACTGTAACTATCCATAAATCTCAAGGTTTAAGTGTAGACGCAGCTTTTATTGATATTGGTAGCCCTGTGTTTAAGGGAAGTATGGCATATGTTGCATTGTCTCGAGTGAGAACATTGTTTGGTTTGTTTTTGGTTGATTTTGATGACAATAAAGTTAGTGCCGATGGAAACTGAGTCAGAGAGTACAATCGGTTAAGAAGTGTGTACGCTCCTCATTTAGGACAGTGCCCCATTTATGAAAAATGGATAATTTGGCCAAAGCAGAAGCTCACAAAAGAATGTACAGACTTTGCTGAAAAGAAGGAAAAAAGGACAACAAGGAAGCTATTAAGAAGAGAAAACTGGAGAATGAGGAAGAGATTGTAGGTTACCAGTTGTCAAACATTACTGGGGCCGTATTACACATTATCACTGTTTGAACCCGGTGCACCTTTTGAAAGGTGCGCCGGGCGCGAACAGTGACAATGTGCCCCATTATGGTGTATGCGCTGCCCCCATGGCAGCCGCGAGCACGCGCTTTCCTGGGGGCAGCACATACATGTGAAAACACGGAGCAGCTGCTCCGTGTTTTCACAGTGCAGGCAGCACCCGCCTGCACTTTCAAAGGGGTTTAGAGATCCCCTTGCAGGCGGGTGCAGTCAGTGACCACACCCGCCTGCAAGGGGATGTCTGGGGGGTCCATGGGACCCCCTTCAGAGGGCTGCTGTCAGGAGGCGCACTGACAGTGCGCCACCTTTTAAATGGCACACTGTCAGTGCGCCTCCTGAGGGCTTCTTTGTCTCTGCGCCCGCGTCTGTAATATGGCGCAGGCCCAGAGTCAAATGAATTCCCTCATTTGCATAGGGCACGCCCCTATGCAAATGAGGGAACAACCTCTGTTGATAGCGCTGGCGCTTTAAGTGCACGAGCGCTATCGAAATTATAGAAAGGGATGCACAAGCTTCTGTGTCCCCTTCTATAATACCAAAGGGCCCCGGCGGTGTGCAACGCAGGCGCAAACGCACATTGCGCCCCAGAGCACCATCTATAATAGGGCCCCTGGTGTCAACTGTTATGCATATGTTGTTCTCAATGTACTGTTTCATTTACCACATCTTATAAATGCAATAGAACAGAAAGCACAGAAGAGATTATGTTCTGCACTGTGTTCTTTACAACAACGTTCACTTATTGATACGACTAAAATACATTGTGCTTCAGGCATTCGAGATCTAGTGAAGATATGTACTGCTTCAGTACTATTTACTCAAAACACTCAAAAGAACACACAGGAATTTATAATGGTCCTGCTTTGAATTTTAGAAGAAGAAGAAGAAATAAACATAGGTAAATTCTGAGAGATATTTGTACTTAACACTACCGGATTTCAAAACTGTGCCTTTTGACAGATTGATCAAAAAGGCAAACCAAAATATGACCTGCCCAAATTGTAGATCAGATGTTATGTCTATATTGCATATGTAAAGATTTGGAAAATACCTTATATTAATGATGCAACTTTGCAGAGTAGATGGACCTAATTGGAAAATCAAAATTACAAGCATTAAAGCAGAACAAATATCAATTTCTGGAAGAACTTTTACTACTATTACTATTATCTTTCATGAAGACATTACTGTAACATCCGGACACTATATTGTCTATTTAGAGAGTGAAACTGGATGGACGGAATGCAGTGACAACTATCATAAGTTCAAACCAAAACTTCCTTTCAAACTACGGAATTCTCACCTTTCGTTTCTTCAACTAAAGTTCTAAGGAGCATTTCTGGAAATAAAAGTAATGTACGGAGTTTCTGTCAGTGTTTTAGACATCATTCAGCCCATCAGGGGTGATGTCTATAAAAAGTTCTCCAAACTTCAAGAGTGCTTTTATTTTCCACAAGGGAGTTAATATAACATCTGGATACTACACTCTTTAATTAAAGAGTGAAACTGGATGGACACAATGCAATCACAGGAAGCTTACATTGAAACAAAACTGCCTTTCAAACTACAAAACTGTCACCTTATGTTTCTTCAACCAAACTTCTACCTACTGTTTGTGGAAAAAAAGTAATGTATGGTATTTTGTCTACATGGATCATCTGTGTTTTAGACATCAATCAACCTACCAGATGTGATGTTTTCAAAAAAAATTGCAAAATTCAAATGTGGTTTTTATTTGTTAGTAGTATTGTACCAGGTATATTAATAAAACAAAAATTCGCGGAGGAGTTGCTGATGTTGTTTGGGTTTGGAAGTGCAGCAGGTGTCATGTTGTGCAGACAAAAATAAGGACTGAAACACCAAAAACAAAATTGTGGAAGAAAATACAGAGGCGTAAAAAAACACACAAAGTTGGGAACAAGGGGTGGAATCTTCCTGTATTAATGATAGAAAGGTGTTTAACCTATCTAATCCATTTTTTCTGTGTCACATAGGATTCGCGATACTGTCGCATATATGTTGCGGCGGCGTCGCAACACCGCAAAATGTATTAAAACAACCTCTAAAAAGTATTTCCTCTATAACTATACTACTTTTATTACTCTATTAGTAAACCTCTTACCTTGGACAAAACTTTGAAAGTGTCTATATATGTGTTCTACTTATGCCAAAATGACGCCGGAGTCGCGACCCTCCAGTGACCCCAGAAATACTTCATGGCACGGATCGCAATGGCATCACAACTCCCAAAAAATTATTAAAATCATGTTTAAAATGTTTTCGCTCAATAATTATGCTACTTATAATAATTTATTAGTAAACCACTTGCTTTAAACAAAACCATTAAAGTGTGTATATATCTTTTTCCATTGTGCCAAAACCATGCCAGAGTAGCGACTCCACCGAGAAAAGTCAAGATGGGTTCACGACTCCCAAATGTGATTTTTTTTTAAATAATATTAATATAAGATACATATTACAATACACACCTCATAACCATCCCGATAAACCTTACAAATTCACTAAAAAAACTAAAAGTTACCAAGATGTTATAGTTAGAAAATCCATTTTATTTTTAAAAAGAGGAAAGTTAGGAAATAAATTTTAAAAACCTTACAAATTCAGTGAAAAAACTAAAGGTCAGAGGGACATTTTCCTTAGCAATGAAGGAAAACATTAGAAATTCACTGAAAAAACTAAACGTTACTGGCACGTTATAGTTAGGAAATATAACTGTTTTTAAATAAGTTAGAAAATATTATTAAAAGACTTTACAAACTCACTCAAAAAACCAGCAATTGTGTTTTCTGGGCAATTGCACATTAAGAGACAATCTGAAATGCTTCCTAGACATGAATGCAATGTTGATCTATTGGAGGACAGTAGTGACTGTGATGAGTACCTTCTTTCTTGTCCTTACCTGGTGAGAGCAGAGTAAATGGTTCTCAATTTAAATGATTACGAGTATACAAATGTTCAAAATCACCTGAAGGTTTGCCTGTTTATAAATCAAAAAAAGGGGGGAGATGGAGGCCAGGATACAGAGGACTCAGCCTCCCGTACTTAATGTAACAACCAAGAAGAGTCCCTCTGCGCTGTTTGGACTATCTTTCCACTCTTCTTCAGAGTTTGAAAACAGAAAGTTTTCTTAAAATAACCCTCGCCCACCAAGATTTCCTATGGTGGCATGCTTCATCATTGGCTTCTTCCCGTCCCGCTTCGGGACGGGCATGCTGCAACCAACGAAGACGTGGGAGCACTTTTAGTCAAATGCTATAAAGAGATGGGTGGTATAAGAGTGCGAGGGTCTAATCTAGGGTTAAAAAATACCTGGCTAAGTAGGAACAGATATTTTATTCAATCCTCTTGCTGGTATCGTGAAAAAGGGGGAAATAAGAGAAACACATTTATGTGTGTGTATCTCAGGGTCAACAGGTTTCAAGCCATCACCCCAAGGCTTTTCATCAGGACCACACCAATGATCCCGAGTACCACTCCTGGTTGTGAGCGACACCAAATAGGTCTCCTTAATGAATATCAAGGCAAAATATACAATACAATACCCAATTGGTAGTTTTTCTTTTGATCTGGAAAGATATGACAGAGAAGGTTATTATATCCAAATTAATATTTTGAATTTTTTAAAACACATCCCCATATGAGGAAACACCTGATATATTTTTCGCTTGTTACCGTGCTATACAATTTAAGCTTTGTCGTAGATTGTGTCTGTGTTACCCATAATCAGGTCCGTGAAGACAGACAAGACAATACAAAAACATTCAACATGAAACACACTTAGTTGTATCCAGGTTCATGCCATGATAACGAATAGCATTTTCTTGTTTGTGGTTACAATGCACTTGAAGTATATTTCTATAACATTGGCCACAGACCCGGGAAAATTGAAGATACAATGTTGTTAGGTAATAGCAGTACGGTTCTATACTGTCGATTCTATGCAGAATAATATATGATAGAATTAGGAAAGTTCTGTGAAACTGAGAGGAGCAGTAGAGGTATAAAACATACATTTGTTATGCTATAATATAGCCTCATGAGCTCAACGGGGAAGGGGCACTTGTAGTCAAACACTGAAAAAATAAAAGAAAGTTGGAAATAAACAGCGGAACAAAGTCACCAGCAGTTGTGAAAATAAGGGTACCTCACTTGCACAAAGGGGGTCCCGGCTATGCTGTACTCACTTCATCAAAGCTAATCCCTTGACAATGCGAAGTAGCCAGACCCCGGCTCCGACGATGTCAGTGAAGTGCGGAGCAAGACCTGTACTTGTAGCTTTGGTGTCCGCGTGCTAGAAGAGACAATAGCGCTCACCTTTCAAAATGGCCGCCCGCGACGGCACCACTTCCTGGTTTCTTGGGCTCCCAAGGAAATGAGTTTGAGAAATCTGCTGACTTCCCAGCTGGTCAGGACTATCAGAGAGATTGGATATGAGACTTTCAAAAAGACTGAAAAGTTCGTAAAAAATGGAAAGAATGCACGTTGCTCCCCTTAAAGAATTTTTGGGACATATACACTAGATTCAAAACGATAATGTGAAACATCTGCATAAATAAAAATTGAAAGAGATCGGATATGAGAATATTCAGAAATAAAAAAAATCAATCAGATTAAAAAGTTAGTAAAAAATGCAAGGTAATGGGCATATCCACTCGATACAAAGCGGTATCGAGAACGTTTGAGGGTTTGAGCAATCTGGAACCAAGTACCGATAATAGACTGGGATAAACTGAACACACTGAGGCGAACCCAGATTAAAACGGCTTTACATGGGTTAATGATGATTGAATATCTAAGGGCCAATGCGGCCCTATAAGGTCTTATTGTGAAAAACGAACCATTCATTTTTCAACACGATAAAACTTTCAAGAAAGACTGGTCATTGATCTCATGACATTGTACCAGAGATTGGCTCATTTTGATAATAAAGACAGCTACTCGCATTTCCCAAGAATTGAAAACAGAAATTCAAACGATTGACGTACGCCTGAAGAGCTACCAATTGGTTAGCTCTGTCAAAAAGAGGCTGTAAGAACTGAACCAGACCTTAAAAGATTTTGAGGAATGATTAAAACAAAGCAAATTTACCAAACCAAAAAAAGACACCAGTAGGTTTAGTCTCAAACAGGTGTATCCATACATCAGAGATGACTATGTTCCATCAGGTAGGAACCCAGGCTACCACACTGATGTAGATACATCTGATACAGGTTCCAACAGCTCTGGTTAAAGTAGGGGAAGCAGGACCAACTATCAAGGCAAAAGGGCTTATAGGAGAAGAACAGGCTACAGAGGCCCCAGAGGCTGGGGTCTACATCAAGGCCCTCCTATGTACCTGTTACCATACTCCTATGGACCCCCGACGGCACAGGGTCCCCCATTGCCTTTCAACACTTGGGACACAGCCTCCCCAATGGAATATCTGCACAACCAATACAATCCTTTTTTAGGGACATGCCAAGTCCCCCGAAGGGGAAGAACAAGGAAGAGGACCCAGGTACACTGGGCCACAGACCAACAACAGAGCGGTGTATCAACCAGGAGTATGACGAATACACAGAACAACCAGGCAGGAACAAGAAGACGACCAGTCTAGTGGTGAACCTCACTGACTACACTCTCATACCCCCTCAGGTGGAGATTCTGGAAAAGGGACTAGGTTTTGTCCCAATGGAGAGATTGGACAAATTCAGATTGCACAGTGAGATCAATGAGTTTATCAGAAAACTCAAACTAAAATACTTTTTTGCCAACAAGGAGACAGAAATACATACCCTGGATGACACTGGGCTGAGAGTAAAATCCACTTTCTCCCTACCCAACACATCAGTACAGGTGGAACTTTTGGCTTTTGAAAAAGCAGTCCTAAAAGACCTCTGGGAAATTGACCCTGGAAGTATGAAAGCATATCACAGTACAACCAAAGAACAGAAATTGGCAATAAAACAACTGGCTGATAACAAGAACCTAGTCATCGAACCCGCCGACAAAGGAGGAGCCATGGTGATTCAGACTACGGAGGTATACTGGAGGGAATGCACACAACTTCTCCAAGACTCTAGGAATTATGAGCCACTTACCCAGGACCCTACAGAATACCTGCGAGTACACATTACCAGCATGACTGAAGAGGCACTTGCCCACAATTGGATTTCTCAAAAGGAGGGTGATTTCCTTATCAATAAATCTCCTATAACTCCGTATTTCTATACAATCCCAAAAATACACTAGAATTTAACTCAGCCACCCAGACGACCGATAGTGTCAGGAATCGGCTCAATACTGGAACCCCTCAAAATTCGCAGATGCCTTTCTGAGACAGATTATCCAAAACACCAACACCTACCTCAAAGATACAAAGGATGTACTGAGACTCTTACAGGACAGATCTTTCAACCCAGATACAGAACTCCTAATGAGCCTGGACATTGAAAGCATACACCCGCCTCCCACATGGTGAAACATTAAACATCATTGAAGATGTGTCATTCGAAGTAGACTGGGAATACCAAACCCCGCGCAATGTAGTTATGGAATGCTGCAAATGGGCACTGACTAGGAACTTCTTCCAGTTCGATGACACCCTTTACCTCCAGAAACACTGGACCAGTATGGGAAGCACTTTAGCCCCAAGCATAGCAGGACGTTATGTACACCATCTGGAAAAACACAAGATCCTTAGCCCTGCTAATCCGTATCTGACCAACATTCAAATGTGGAAGTGGTACATTGATGACATTCTCATAATATGGCAAGGTGATGAAGAAACGGCACACCAATGTCTAACCTGGCTAAACTGTCAAAACGAATTCCTGAAGTTTACACACACTGGGGCAGATTTACAAGCCCCTTGCGCCACTTTTGCGTCACTTTTAACATGGGAAAAGTGACGCAAAAGTGGCGCAAGGGGCTTGTAAATCTGCCCCACTGTATCTAACAAGGAACTGGTGTTCTTAGATTTGAACATTATTTCAGACAGGGGCAAGTTAAAACCAACCACACACATAAAACCTACAGCAAAGAACTGTCTACTGGTTTTTGACAGCTTTCACTCTATACATCTTAGGGAAAAACCTTCCATTTGGACAATTCCTCAGACTCAGATGGAATTGTTTGGATATAAACGACTACAAGGAACAAGCAGAAGGTCTGTGCTCTAAACTGAAGGTCAGAAATTACCCTTCCAATATCATCTTGCAAGCAATGAAAAGGGCCAGAAACAACAATAGAGAAGGTCTTCTGGAATTGAAACCTACTAAACCAAGGGAAGAAAGACCGATCTGTATCACCAAATACAATATAGCATCCAACCAAGTGATCCAAATAGTCAATACCCATTGGCGCATCCTGAACAGTGGATCTCTGAACTTCCCAAAACAAATGTTCTCACATAAATGTGGGAGGAGCCTTAGAGACATGATAATCCATACCAGACCACGCATTAGGGATGACCCGGGTACATCGTAGAGATTCCTCTCCCCTCTCACAGGCCACCACCCATGCGGCAATTGCAGTGCCTGCAACCTCACCACCACAACTAAACAACTGACATTTAATAACAACACAACTTGGGAGCAAAGACGGTTCCCAAACTGTAATTCGAGACGTGTTATATACATGATCACCTGTCTGTTTCATCTCCACTACATCGGAATGACAAAACGCATGATCAATACAGGAATCTGCAAACATAGCAGAAACTTGAGCTGTGATCAGGCCACTACAAAAATGTCTGCACGCTACATGAAAATGGACATACAATGTTGGATCTTAACTGGACCGTCCTCGAACAAATCTCATATTTCTTGCAACTGTATGAAAAGGAACAACGTTGGGTTTTCAGATTGTAAACCCATACTAATAGGTTTAACGAGAACATATCCTGGAGCCATTTCTCTCGAATGTATCTACAACACTACCACTCGATATATATTTCCCTATGCATAACACAACCTTGTGGGGCTTGCCAACAAGAAGTCCAGTAGAATACTATCCCTGTGTTCTATTTAGAGCCAAGCATATATTTCCTTAAAAAACTTTTCCTCAGTACTTAGCGGGAACGCATATATATCTGTCACTTCCCCACCTCACTACCCCACACTACATACAGTCCTTTTGGGGTTCACACCTCGGGAATGTGTAGAGAAAACATCCCTTTAGGAGTGTAGTCCTTTTCCATTCATCACCTGACGTTTCTCGATACCGCTTTGAATCGAGTGAATATGCACATTACCTTGCATTTTTGACCATCTTTTTGATCTGATTGATTTTTTTAAATTCTGAATATTCTCATATCCAATCTCTTTCAATTTTTATTTATCAGCAGACGTTTCACATTATCGTTTTGAATCTAGTGTATGGGTCCCAAAAATTCTTTAAGGGGAGTAACTTGTATTCTGTTTCTTGAACTCATATCCTTGGGAGCCCGAGAAACCAGGAAGTGGGGCCGTCGCGGGCAGCCATTTTGAAAGGTGAGCGCTCTAGTCTCTTCTAGCACGCGGATGCCAATGCTACGTCCTGTCCACCTTTCAAGTGCAGGTCTTGCTTTGCACTCCACTGACATCGTCGGAGCCGGGGGCTGGCTGCTTTGCATTGGCAAGGGAGTAGCTTTGATGAAATGAGTACGGCATAGCCGGGACCCCCTAAGCGCGAGTGAGGTACCCTCATTTTCGCAACTGCTGGTGACTTTGTTCCGCTGTTTATTTCCAACTTTCTTTTATTTTTTCAGTGTTTGACTACAAGCGTCCCTTCCCTAGTTGAGCTCATGAGGCCATATTATGGCATAACAAATGTATGTTTTATACCTCTACTGCTCCTCTCAGTTTCACAGAACTTTCCTAATTCTATCATATATTATTCTGCATAGAATCGACAGTATAGAACCATACTGCTATTACGTAACAACATTGTATCTGCAATTTTCCCGGGTCAGTGGCCAATGTTATATAATTATACTTTGAGTGCATTGCAACCACAAACAAGAAAATGTTATTCTTTATCATGGCACAAACCTGGATACAACTGAGTGTGTTTCATGTTGAATGTTTTTTTATTGCCTTGCCTGTCTTCACAGACCTGATTATGGGTAGCACAGACACAATCTACAATAAAGCTTAAGTTGTATAGCATGGTAACAAAAGAAAAATATATCAGGTGTTTCCACATATGGTGATGTGTTTTAAAAAATTCAAAATATTAATCCGGATGTAATAACCTTCTCTGTCATATCTTTCCAGATCAAAAGAAAAACTACTGATTGGGTATTGTATTGTACATTTTGCCTTGACAGTCATTAAGGAGACCTATTTGGTGTCGCTAACACCCAGGAGTGGTCCTAGGGATCATTGGTGTGGTCCTGACGAAAAGCCTTGGGGTAATGGCTTGAAACATGTTGAACTTGAGATACACACACATAAACGTATGTCTCTCATTTCCCCTTTTTTAACGATACCAGCAAGAGAATTGAATGAAATATCTGCTCCTACTTAGCCAGGTATTTTTTAACCCTAGTTTAGACTCTCTCACTCTTATACCACCCATCTCTTTATAGTATTTGACTAAAAGTACTCCCACGTCTTTGTTGGTCGCAGCACGCCCTGTCCAGCAGTGGGACGGCAAGAACCCTATGATGAAGCATGCCACCATGCGAAATCTTGGTGGGTGAGGGTTATTTTAAAAAAACTTTTTGTTTTGAAACTATGAAGAAGAGTGGAAAGATAGTCCAAACAGCGCAGAGGTTTGCCTGTTTGGCCATGCCCTGTCCACCTTAGTAGTATGCAATGGTCTTCACGCCTTTTGCCAAGATGATAGGCAGCTTACCAGAAGGCCTCCCAGCGCTTTTCCCATCGATTTTGGGGATGCATTCTTGATGCTGAGGAAACTGAGGACATCTCCACCAAATAAAGAAGCACTTACTTCATGTAGTTAAGAGGAAGGAACCTTGTTTGCGGGAGATTTACCTCTTTGTATTCCCGTCATCTTTTCTATAAGAAAATTAATGTTATTACACATTTCAGGATAAAGACGCATTAAAAAACAATCACATTGCAAAAATGCACACAATGTCACTGCTGACATTTCCTCAGGCTCCATTACGAAGTTGCAGTGTACAATAAGCGGTTCCCGGTAAGGCTGACGCTTGGACTAATTACACGGGTACATTTTTAAACCTGACTGCTTAAGCAAGCAAGCATTCTGCGAACTTTCAGTAATTTTAAAACTCATTTTAAACTTGACATCACCATTGTTGTTATGCTTTGAGCACATATTTTGCCATTCTTACCTGCCTCCCCGTCCTGGTCCACCGCGGCTCTGCCGTTTGTGTGGAGGGCGTGGCAGACAGGGAGCGGGCCAAACACTGTTTAGTTCCGGGTGAGGAGGGGGCTGATTAGCATTGCCGCTCTTTCCCGCTCTTTCCCCTATATTAGGTCGATGGGCAAGCGGACGCGCAGCGGTTCCCGGTAAGGCTGCCGCTTGGACTAATTACACGGGTACATTTTTAAACCTGACTGCTTAAGCAAGCAAGCATTCTGTGAACTTTCAGTAATTTTAAAACTCATTTTAAACTTGACATCACCATTGTTGTTATGCTTTGAGCACATATTTCGCCGTTCTTACCTGCCTCCCCGTCCTGGTCCACCGCGGCTCTGCCATTTGTGTGGAGGGCGTGGGAAACAGGCAGCGGGCCAATCACTGTTTAGTTCCGGGTGAGGAGGGAGGCTGATTAGCATTGCCGCTCTTTCCCGCTCTTTCCCCTATATTAGGTCGATGGGCAAGTGGACGCGCAGCGGTTCCCGGTAAGGCTGCCGCTTGGACTAATTACACAGGTACATTTTTAAACCTGACTACTTAAGCAAGCAAGCATTCTGCAAACTTTCAGTAATTTTAAAACTCATTTTAAACTTGAGATCACCATTGTTGTTATGCTTTGAGCACATATTTTGCCGTTCTTACCTGTCTCCCCGTCCTGGTCCACCGCGGTTCTGCTGTTTGTGTGGAGGGCGTGGCAGACAGGCAGCGGGCCAATCACTGTTTAGTTCTGGGTGAGGAGGGGGGCTGAATAGCATTGCCGCTCTTTCCCCTATATTAGGTCGATAGGCCAGCGGACGCGCAGCGGTTCCCGGTAAGGCTGCCGCTTGGACTAATTACACGGGTACATTTTTAAACCTGACTGCTTAAGCAAGCAAGCATTCTGCGAACTTTCAGTAATTTTAAAACTCATTTTAAACTTGAGATCACCATTTTTGTTAGGCTTTGAGCACATATTTTGCAGTTCTTACCTGCCTCCCCGTCCTGGTCCACCGCGGCTCTGCCGTTTGTGTGGAGGGAGTGGCAGACAGGCAGCGGGCCAATCACTGTTTAGTTCCGGGTGAGGAGGGGGGCTGATTAGCATTGCCGCTCTTTCCCGCTCTTTCCCCTATATTAGGTCGATGAGCAAGCGGACGCGCAGCGGGCGCGCCTTTGGAGCGCCAAAGGCGCGCCTAAGGTAAGCCCGTCTGTGCCCGTCCGTGCCCGGACGGGACCAGGGGCCAGGTCCCCTGCCCCCCTAAAGTAGAAAATAGTGGCTACCTTCATTACTCTAGAGATAGACTCACTGCACTATCTAAGCACGTAGCAGGTAATAAACTACCTTGTATGAAAGCCTTTCCAGGGAATATGGGGGGTCCTTTTACTTGTCTCAGCTGCAAATGGTGCAGCCAAGTACAATCAGACTGGTCACACAGAAAAACTGATGACCAAACTAAACTAAAATGCATTTATTTTAATGCTAGATCTGTACCCAAACACTCCCTAGAGATTTGGGACACAATAAAGGAAATAAACCCAGACTTAGTTTTCATTATGGAAACCTGGCTGGACGACAACAATTCTCCTGATATTGCTAATTCCCTAGCTACAGAGTATAAACTGTTAAAACAAGATAGGCAGGGACGAAGGGGAGGGGGATTCGCTATTCTGTTCAAGGATTGCTTCACCTGTCTCCCTGTTACAGTGGCCCAACTAGGAGATCATGAAATACTGTCATTCCAGGTCTCTAGGGGTGGCCATATAACACTCGGCGGGGCAGTAATTTATAATCCACTAGGGCATCAGTCAGACCTCAGCGCTCAATTACTCACCCAACTATTCCCCTCATGTTTAAAATACAAACATTATGTAGTAATAGGGGATTTTAATGTTCATTTCGAGAAAGAAAACAACTCTATGGCAAAAAAACTGGAAAATGACATGCAGATTCTGCAATTAAAACAGTGGGTCAAAGGGCCCACGCGTACCGCGGGGCATACACTGGACCTACTGTTTTCCAATATTGAATCCACCCATGTCCAAGAGGTCAGACCTCTTACCTGGACAGACTATTCGTTAATCTCGTTCTCGTTCAGCCTGATAGCACCCTCAGTACACACTCACACGCCCTTATCAATGGTAAATCGAGTCTGGAGGTCGGTCACTCTTGACTCATTTCAACTTCACTCCTCCCTTAATGATCTTAAGATGCTAGGTGCACTCCCCATTAATAAGGGAGTAATAAGCTTTCAAACCGATATTCTACACACACTGGATCAGTGTGCACCTAGATTACAAAATAAACCTAGGAGGAGAACACCATCTGAGAAATGGTATTCGCCTGAACTTAGGATACAAAAAAGAAGGTGTAAAACATTGGAACACAAATGGAGATTGTCCAAACAGGACACGGACAGGCTGGCATACAAGACAGAGTTGAAAAACTACAATGATGCCATTAAGAAAGCCAAGAAAAACTACTTGCAAAGCGAATAAACGAGAACACCAACTCGCCTAAAAAATTGTTTAAAATAGTAAAAGAACTCTGAAAACCAGCAAGCATGTCCCAAAACCTACTTCCTTCAGAAAAATGCTGCGAGAAGATTAGCAACTTCTTCTCTGACAAAATTAGGGAGATATATTCCTCATTTAGTATTAAACCTTCGACAGACACGATAGCTTGGGATTACATGGATCCCCACCCTGGTGCCCTAGCTCAACTAGAAGGTTTTTCACCTTTTTCAGAGGAGCATGTTTCAAAGGCAATGGGGGAAGTCAAATCAGGATCCCCACTTGACCCATGTCCACATTTCATCTTTTCCCAAATCATACCAGCATTATGCCCATATGTAACCCAACTATTCAATCAATCACTGGATACTGCAGTTTTCCCTGAAATTTGGGAGAAGGCTATTGTGACCCCGTTACTAAAAAAGGCAGGAGCGGACATCCACAACCCAGCCAATTATAGACCTATCTCCCAACTCCCTTATCTATCTAAATTTATGGAGAAGCTGGTTAATAAACAACTATCAAATTACCTTGAAACCAATGATCTGCTGGACCCCTCTCAAACTGCTTTCAGAGCCACCAACAGTACGGAGGCAACTCTCCTGGCTGTCTTGGACAACATAAGATCTCTAATTGAACAGGGGAAAGCCACAGCCCTGATCCTATTGGACCTGTCGGCGGCGTTCGATACGGTCTCACATGGACTACTGCTGAAAATTCTACACGAAAAAGGTATACATGCCAAAGCCCTTCAATGGCTCAGCTCTTTTTTGAACAATAGAACGCAAACTGTACAAATGGGCACGTTTTCCTCAAGTCCAAAACCTATCAGCTATGGTGTCCCTCAGGGAGCCTCTCTGAGCCCCACACTCTTTAACGCCTATGTATCATCTTTAGCTAAAATCAGCGAGAAATGGGGATTCAGCATTTGCTCCTATGCAGATGACACACAGCTGATGATTGCCCTCGAGGAAAAGCATGAGAACACCAGGATTAAGTTGAACAACTGCCTCTCAGAGATGGCGACCTGGATGTCAGAGCATTGTTTATAGTTAAACGCTGACTAATCTGAGATCCTGCTCTTTGGAGGAAGCCCATTTAATCTGGAACACATCCTGGTGGCCTCAATCATTAGGAGCCGCTCCTGCACCCAAGCAGGTCGCAAAAAACCTGGGTATCCTTATTGATAACACCCTGACCCTGCAGGACCATGTTCAGGCTCTGTGCAGAAGATGCTTCGCCACCCTAAAGCTGCTAAAAAGATTATTTCCTTGGATTCCTATTGAATGCAGAAGAACAATCACACAGGCCCTACTCATTAGTAAACTGGACTATGGTAATGGACTGTTCGTGGGCATGGCTGACTATCTCTTTACACGCCTGCAGGTGATACAGAATGCAGCCGCCAAATTGGTCTGTAATAAAAATAGGTATAGTTCAGCGTCTGACTGTATGAGACAGCTCCACTGGCTGCCCGTGCGTCAAAGAGCCAGATTTAAGCTTCTGAGTCACGCACATAAAGCCCTACACCAGCACGGTCCCAGAATTCTCCAAAACAAAGTCCAATTCTATGCCTCTACAAGGTGTCTGAGGTCATGCTATTTGGCTCTGGCCAAGACAAAACGTATCAAGAAAGCTAGAGCGGGAGGCTGAACTTTTTCCCACCTGGCTGCAACACAATGGAATGAACTACCGTTAGATTTACATCTTACGGATGACTACATGGCATTAGGAAAGAAACAAAAAACCCATCTGTTCCCTAAAGCCTAAGCGCTGGATATAGCGGCAGCAAGCATTACCCCTGCCATAGGATCTTGCTTCTCTAGTGCCGTGATATCCTTTTGGATGAGTGTTGCGCTTTATAAATAAATAAAAAATAAAATAAATAAGTACTGGATATTTACCTCAGGAGGTAACACTTAGTAATTAGCCAGTAGAAAGTACTCCACTTTGGTAGATATTTTGTGCAACACTGTGGACTCTTTCTGGATAAAGGGGCAGGTGCAGTTTTGTTGTCACCCAGTCACTGGCACAGCAACTGACACACCCACCCAAATACTTATATACCCACTGACACACTCAGACACTCACACAGTCACTAACAGACTCACCTAGTCACTGATACACCCACTCACACACCCACTCACACACCCACTGATAGACCTACTCAGACACTCTCATACAAACTCATAGACCCACTCAGACACTCATACACCCACTCACAGTTTCACTCAGAGACTCTCACACCCACTCACAAACATACTAAAACACTCATAAACCGACTCACAGACCCACTCAGACATGTACACCCACTCACAGACTCACTCATTCATGCACCCACTTACAGAACAACTCATACTTTCTCACACCCACTAACAGACCTACTCACAGACTCATGCACCAACTCACAGGCCCACTCAGAGACTCACATACCCACTCACATACTCACTCACCAACTCAAAGAGCCACTCAGACACTCATGCACTCACTCACAGACTGACTCACACACTCATGGAAGTACTCACAAACCCACTCAGACACTCATGCACCCACTCGGACACCCACTCAGACACTCATGCACCCACTCATAGACCCACTCTTGACACTCACGCACCCACTCACACACTGAGTGAGACAATTATGCAGCCACTCCCAGATCCAATAAGATATTCCCACACTCACTCACACACCCACTGAGACACTCATGCACTCACTCACACACTCACTCTCAGATGTTACAGGTTGCAGTTAGAAAATATATTTTTTTTTAAACCTTAGAAATTCACTAAGAAAACCAAAGGTTACAAGGACATTATAGTTAGGAAATGGCATTAAAAATAGTTGAAATTCATTAAGAAAAACAAAACTTAGAAGGACATTACAGTTAGAAAACCAAAGGTAACAAGGACATTGTAGTTAGGAAATAACATTAAAAAAGTTGAAATTCACTAAGAAAAACAAAATAACGTTAAAAAACTTAGAAATTCACTGAAAAAACAAAGGTTATAGGGATGTTATAGTTAGGATATAGAATTTAAAATAACTGAAAAATTCACTGAAAAAACAAGATTATAGGGATGTTATAGTTAGGCTCAGATTAAAAAAATCATTGATATTCAGCAGTTATAGCTACCTGAGCTAACTATAACTTACGCCTCTGCAATGAACTGCTTATGACCTCACATATTACAGCACTCACTGCATGGTCAGTGTCACACTAATGACAGCACTGATGACATCTCAAATGACATTACTGATGACATCATCCATAGAACAACTCAAACACCCACTCACACCCCTATACAACCTCTCATACACCCACACACCCACACAAACACTAACCTGCCCATTCACAGATCCATACAAGTACTCACACAACCACTCAGTCATCCATAGAGCCACTCACACACCCACTCACTATCCCATACAGCTACTCATACAACCAGTCACTCACCCATACAGCCACACAGGCAGCCACACATTCACCCATACAGATACTCACCCACACACTTATTCACCTATACAGCCACTCACTCACACACCCACTCACTCACCCATACAGCCTCTCAACACAGCCACCCACTCACCGATACAAGCACTCACACACTCACTCACACACCCATATAGTTATTTACACACTCACTGTTCAATACAGCAAATCACACACTAATGCACTTAACCAAGCAGCCAAACACTCACCCATACAGCCACTTACACACCCAATCACTCACCAATATAGCCACTCACACACCATCTCACTCACCCACACAGCTACTCACACACCCACACAGCAACTCACACACCCATACACACAAGGATACATATAGTCACACAGCCACTCACATAATATATGTTAAAAGTAGTATCACTCAGTAGTAGTGCACCTAGTATTCTAATTTAACTTTTGTAGTAGGTTAGTATATATGTTTAACACCCATAATCTCTTAAAAACACTTACACTCACTTGATGAAGTCATCAGTGATGTCATTTGAGATGTCATCAGTTTTGTCACTGACCATGTCATGAGTGATGTAATATGTGAGGTCATAAAAAGTGCATTGCTGGGGTGTAAGTTATTGTTAGCTCAGGTAACTATAACTGCCAAATTTCACTGGTTTTGTACCAGTGACATCTGAGCCTAACTATTATGTCCCTGTAACCTTCGGCTTTTTCAGTGAATATATATCATCCAAGACGGTTCAAGGTTGCCGGTGTGTTGCAGCGCTCCTCATAGGTGCGTTACCCCGCGGCAGAACCACGCCGCTTACAATTCTCACACTGTCCTTCCCAGATGGAAAGGAAGAATGGGTCGCACTCTCGTCGAGTTTTGCAGTTTTTAGTTTTATTTTCTCCCTTTCATTGGTAGGAACACAGGCACAAAGATCAACGCATTTCGGTATTCTCCAATACCTTGTTCACGATCTAACACACGCACTTGTGATCATTGTTTAAATAAATTTGAACTTCATCCGCATCATTTCCTGTATGACGTCACAAGTGACCCTGTGGATTATGGGAGTTGTATTTTTTTTACATTTTTGTTTTTTATCAGTGTTTGTTTGTGTTTCGGTGAAGTGACATAATAAACAAGTGATACATGTTGCATAAATATACAATTTTGACCAATTCAATTCATTTACACTTTGCACATTTTTTTGTTTGACTATATGTCGCGCAAAACACCACCCCGTGCTTTACCCTTCTCATAATTAAAAAGTAGTCCCCCAGTTCTTTGGAAAATCTGTCCTTATTTTTATCATCATTTTTTACCCTCCAGTGGGTTTCGTCAATTTTATTGTTATTTCCTTGTTCTTTTTGCTGTTCATATCCTGGTTTTTTCCTGGGTCTGTTTTGCTTAGACTTTTTGACACAGTGTGTATTGTATTTTATTATTCTTTTTATTCATTTTCATAGGGAAGTCAATTCCTGGGTCTGTTTTGCTTGGACTTTTTGACACCGTGTGTATTGTATTTTATTATTCTTTTTATTCATTTTCATAGGGAAGTCAATTCCTGGGTCTGTTTTGCTTGGACTTTTTGACACCGTGTGTATTGTATTTTTTTATTATTCTTTTTATTCATTTTCATGGGGAAGTCAATTCCTGATTTATAGATGAATATACAGTTCTTCCGATTGGTTGAGGCCGTGTGGTGTCAATGTTCGTAAATTGAGGGTGTATCGTGATTCCTTTTGACGTAGGAGTCTTTCTCTGTTTCCCTCCTGCTCATTAGATGGTACTGTTTCAATTCCATAGAACTTTAGCATCTTCCAATCACTTTGGTGACACTGTTCCATGTGTTTAATGATTGCATTGGATCTGTCTTTGTTTGTCGTGGCTCTGACATGTTCCATTATTCGTTTTTTCAAGGCACAAATTGTACTGCCCACATACTTTAATGGGCATGGGCATTCTATCACATATACTGTGAATTGTGTTTTGCATGTGATTAACTCCCTTATTTCCCAGATTTTGTTGTTGGCTAATTTGACTTCCTTTGTAGGCTTGGCTATCTGGCATACTTTGCAGGAGTGGCACTTTATGAAGCCTTTGGTGTTTAACCATGAAGTGTCCTTCTTGTTTCCTTTAAGATGGCTATGTATTAATCGATCCTTCAAGTTTTTTGCCCTGCAGTAGGTGATTGTTGGATGCTTTCCAACCAGTTTGCCCACCGTGTCATCCAATTGTAGGATTTTCCAATTCTTTTTCAATATCTTTCTTATCTCTTTATTTTCTTGTGAAAAATCCATAATTAGCCTGATGGGTTCAGAGGTGGCTATTTCTTTCTCTTTCTTTTTCATTGGAGTTAAACAATCCTCACGTGACCTTGCGTTTGTTTTTGACCAACATTGTTTTACAATGTTTCGATTGTATTTTCTGTTTTCAAATCTCTTTACAGTTGATTTGCTATGTCTCTGCCATTCTTCTTCCTCACTGCATATCCTTCGAATTCTGAGGAATTCTCCGTATGGGATACTTGATATTAATGTTTGTTGTTGGAAGCTGGTGGCTTCTAGGGTTGCATTTGTTGCAGTAATTTTCCGATGGAGCGTGGTCTGAATTTGATTTTCTTTGAAATATATTTCTATATCCAGGAAGACAACTCGATCATTGCTGATTTCATATGTGAACTTTATATTTTCTTCACTGGTGTTGATTTTTTCAAAGTAATCATGAAATTCCTGCTTCGTTCCATCCCAGATGATTAATAAATCATCGATGAACCTTATCCAGCTAATGATTTTGTTAGCTGATCCTTCATTTTCTGCACTCCATGCCACCTCTTTCTCCCACCATCCCATTGCTAGGCAAGCATAGCTTGGGCTGAATGAAAAACCCATCGCGGTTCTGTTCTTTTGCCGATAAATTTCCTCACCAAACAGAAAAATATTTTTCGAAAGGCAGCATTGTATCATATCCAGTATCATTATATTATGGTCTCTGTAATGGATATTTCTTCCTCCCAAGAAATAGTTACATGCTTTCAGTCCCATGTCATTACCTATATTCGTGTATAGGGATATGACATCCATTGTGACTAGATGGTAATTTTCTTGCCACGGTGTGTTTTGTAAAATCCTCAATACATCGCTAGTGTCTTTTACAAATGAGCTGAGCCCAGTTACAAATGGTATCAAGAAATAGTCGATGTAATTCGTTATTGGTTCTAACAAAGAACTCTTTGCTGACAGTATAGGTCGACCAGGAGGCTTCTTTTGGTCTTTATGCAGCTTCGGTAAGAAATACATCGTGGCTGTTTTTGGGTGATCCACAGTTAAGCATTTGCGTTCTTCTTCGTCCAGTAGATTCTGTGCTGTCCATACCATGATTTTTTCATCCAACTCCTTTTTTATTTCCATTGTTGGGTTATTCTTCAATCTTTCATAGTACTTTCCATCTCTTAGTTGGCGGTGAGCTTCTGTAGTGTATGCTGTTCGATCCCAAATTACTACATTTCCTCCTTTGTCCGCCATCTTTATCTCTATTGACTTATCCTGTGCGAGGCTTTCTAGTGCATCTCTTTCTGCTCTTGTCAAATTATCTTTATATTTTTTTCCTTTTAGTTTGTATAGGTCTTGAATCACCGCCTCTTGGAATAAATCTACTTTGTTCCCAGGTGTTAGCTGGGGATAGAATCTTGATTTGGGTCTTTTTCCACTCAAACCTGCCCCTAGTTGTGGGCATGCTGTTTGTAGTGGGATGTCCTCGTCGTCTTGTGCATTAAGTTTTAGTAAAGTTAAAAAACTTTCTGTGTCTTTTGCTAGTAGAGTTGAGACTGTTTGTTCTGATGTTTTTGGATTTCTTGGAATACTTTGGTTTTCCATGAAGAATTTGGCTAGTTTGATCTTGCATATGTATAAATATAAGTCAATTCTTATGTTAACGCCGATTCTTATCTAATTATCTATAAGAACCTTCTGGTCGCCAAGATCTTTTTACCTGTTGAATAGTGTAAAGGAGAGAATCTCATCTGATTATATAACAGCATTCATTTTGTCTGAAAGGACCACTGACTCCGAATTCAAGTTTAAGAATTTATTATCGCCAAAAATAACTGAACATGCAAGCACCTCAACACGAGGTTAAAGAAATAGATGGGCACTAATACAAATAATAACCTACGCAGGAGTCTCATCCGACTCAGAATAAAGAGGATAGATAGTTCTAGAAGGATCAACCAAGCTATGATTGCTCCAATTTCTACGTTGCTCTTCATTTGTCTAAGCAAGCTTTAAATCAATTGCTGTCCCTACACTAACACTTAGTGACATCCCTACATAACGATTTTCCCAGGCAAGAGTGAATAAAAGGTGTCAGCTGTGAAGACTTCCTCAGAAGTGCAATCACATAATACCTAAGCTCAGCTCCTTCCTCAGGACACTCTTTGTCCTTCTCTCTGGTCTCCCCTACCTCTTCTCTCGCCTCCTCCCTCAGGGCACTATCCCTAATACAAATCCCTAATACAATTGTACACACCTTGATCACGCCTCCTTGGCCAGGTCTTCTTTCTTGTACTTTTCCATCGAAACGGTTACTTCATCCTGGACGGTTGCGATGACCTTGAGTCCCAGGCACCTTCTCCGCTGAAAGTATCATCCCTAAATTCCATTGCACTCCCCGTACCATGCCTCCCATCTCTCTAACTTTTGAAAACAAAGAGTTAGTCTTTTACTAACGAGACATGTGTCCTTGCACCTGCAACAAAAGATACGTTCAACAGAAACCTTCTACTGTGCTAATTAAATCTACCGTTTGTGCCCAGAGAGCCTTACCAAGAGAATCTTTTCTCTTCCTACAAAATAAGCTAACATAAGAATAAACCAGGCCTTCCCTAAGCATATATGTAGTCAGGCCTTTACATATAACTTTTAAACACACACCTTACTTTTCCCTATAAGCATTTTCATTACAATTCATATGCGAAAATGAATTACATGTGCAACTTTAATATGGTGCACGTTTAAACTACTGCAATTGAATTACACACGAACTAATTTGTCTATGCATTATTTTTCACACAACTCAATAAACATTACATTACATGATTGTCATAACACAACTATACTACTGATTCACTTTATATCAGTGAACTATTCATTCTTTACTAAACATGCATGGGTATACAACTGAATATATACGAATATATGTCTGAGTACATGCGGGTGCGGACTACCAGTGATTATGATGCACCCCTACAATTCACAAGAACATTTCACTCTATCAGTTCCCCCCTTTGATGACTCCTGTCATCACATTTCATTCAACTCCCTTGGAGAAAGAACCGACCTAAACAGAACTCGTTGCCATTTTCCCTGACCTTAGTTTCTCCATGCTCTTGAGCCTCTGATATTGACTGTCCTGCAGTCTCGCCAATCTCATCTCATTTTCCCTCAAAGCTCTCTTGACTCGGCCTGCTCGATACCACTTGTAGGCCTTGATCGAAATCCACAGACAGACCACACAAACCACCACGATAAGGAGGGGTCTCAGAACATACCCAAGGAATCCTTTTCCCAGATTTGCAACCCAACTTCCCACTTGACCAAAACCCTTGCCAACCTTTTCCCAAGCCCCCTCTTCGGTCAAATCCGCTATTTTTGTGTGGATTGTAGTGATGTTACTTATATATTTCTCCAGATCCTTGCTACGGTCTGGTATATAAGTGCAGCACTCTTGAACCTTCAACAATTTACAGACTCCGCCCTCTTTTGCCAACAAGACATCCAAAGCAAGGCGATTCTGCAAAACCATTGCCCTTATCGACAACATCTCTCCTTCCACCAGCACCAATGACTTTGCTGTATTCATTAAAAATTCATCCACCACAGTCGCTAACCTCCGGATTTTCACATCATTCAAAACTACTCCCAGACTGGGTATCATAGCTCCAAAGATATCCCCCACAACGATTCCTGCACTTGCAGCTCTTCTCGCTCTTGAATGCTCCCCACCTTCTAGAAGTTCCAAATCCTCTGTATGGTAAATCTTTGGAAATATTATTGCCAAATAACATGTTCCATACCAATTTGCAGGCAACCTCACATAAGCATTCTTCCCACACACATAATACACCGTTGGTATCACTTGTACAGGACCTTGGAGAAAATCTTTTGCCACATCTGCCATGGTGAACACGTGATCACAAGTGCTCTGTCCCACTGCAACCTTTTCGTAGTAAGTCTGATAATGCCTTATACACAGCTTACCCCTCTGCTCTTTGTCTAATGCTATAGGACCATAGCTTCCCTTTGTCTTATGCAACTTTTCTTCATCTGTCCAATCCAGCCTGTGATGCCCCATGCCTCGTGACTGGGTCAGCTTTCTATACCTGTCCTCTACCTGATCTACAAACTTTTTCTCTACATCTGACAACGAGCAGATCAGATTGTGTCTGTGAGCGAATGCTGTATCCAATTCCAAACTCGGTATGAAGAAATTCCTGAGTCTATCCTCGGTCTTATAATAGTCATACTTATTCAAATGCTTGTAAGCTGGGACTTCAGGAAGCACTGCGTCGAAATTGGAAAAGAAATACTCAAACTGATCTCTCTCATAAAATAAACTAAGCAAAAGACTACATGAAATTCCATAAGTCAGTGGAAGATGGTGGTACCTAATACCCTCGTCCACTGAAGCAGGCAACTGCATACACACATAACAATCCTTCGCATCCATCACATCAACATACTCATATAGCAGCTTAGCATATGCGTTAAGCTTAAAATCACTCCTAGATAAATCTATATGTAACCTACGACTTTCTTCTAATAGCAAAGCTCTGTCAGCTCCCATGTTTACCCCTTTTGGCTAGGTGTAGTAGGTGTAGGTGTCCCTGGCACCCCCTTCACTTCTAGCTCATGCGAACCAGTATATGAGACTATGATTACTATGATTATAGAAACTATCACACTACTTATAAGTACGCCTACAATCCACTTAGATCTACGATTGGGATCTCCCGGCTCCATGGTTTCGAAAGTTCTCAAAAGTTCTTGGTTATAGCAAGGAACCCTGAAAAAGTCTCTGTGTCCTTTACTCGTGACTTGCTTAACCAGCTCGAGCAACCATGAAATCCCCGGTTTTTCCCTTTCCCTTCACAATCTTATTTACACAGTCCAGAAAAAGACTTCCCTAGTTTTCGTTCCTCTTCTGTGGAAAGTCCCTAAGTTTATTCTTCTTCCACTTGGACCTAGGTTATCTTCTTCTTTTAGACTTTTATTTACAGGTTATAGTTGATCCACAATAAGATCCTCATTGAGCAGTTCCAGAACGTGATACAAAAGTTCAAGACGCAAAATTACCATTTCATGTGAAGACGGCTCAAACCCAAAAGACGGAAATTTGAGTCGATGCAGAACCAAGTTTCGAACTTCACTCAGAAGCGGGGGATTCGGAACTGTGAGGGTCAGTGTTCCTTCTACTTCGAGCCCCGGCAACTGCAGCACCACCTTCACCACCACATTCGGGCTCCGACGGACCACCAGCACTGACCTCAGCCTTCCCGTACTCACCACCCCCTGCATCAAATACTGTGTAAGTCCACTCAGGGGTAGAGTATCTGCGACAAGGTACTCTGGTTCTTTTCGACCTTCGCCGACTATCTTGAGCCTGGTCTTCGTCACTTGCCTCTGTTTCGGACGCTTCAGACACTGGGGCAAGGTCTCTTTCAGGTGCCAACTTCAGGTTCCGTCGCCTCTGTCTTTCAGGCCAACTTTCTGCACTTCTGTTCGATCGTCTGCCTTCCCCTGCTATACCCAGTGCACTACTTCCTCTTTCTGCTGAATCTGACTCTTCTCCGCCCACTGCACCGTTTCTGTCTTCGGTGTCTGAGTCAGGGTTCGAACTGTGGAAACCCCCTTCAGCTTGCTCTAGTGCACCACCAGCTGTGTCAGCGACCCTTGCAGCTTGACTTGTCCTCTCATGTGGCCCTGCCACATCTGCTGGATTTTCATTTACGAGAGGAGCTGTTTCTTCCAAGGGTGCTGAAACTCTGCGGGTATGGGAGGCATGCACCCAGTTCGGCAATCCTCCACACTTTACTGCTGTGCTCGTGATGAGTATCACCTGATACGGGCCACGCCAACGGGCATCCAAGCAACTCTTCCTCACGTGCTTCCGGACAAGCACCCAATCTCCGGGGCACAGGTCGTGGCACAGATCACTCGAGGCTGGGACCACTGCAGCCTGCACCTGCTGGGATACAGAACGGACCACATCAGAGAGTCCTTTACAATAATCGAGAATCAAGTCATCAGTGATGCTTATCAAAGCTGTAGCTGGTACTGCCGGCAACCTCATTGCCCTTCCCATTAGTATTTTGTGGGGGGACAACCCGGTTTTCATGTCTGGGACACTTCGCATGCTCATTAACACAAGCGGCAAAGCGTCGGGCCATTTCAGGGATGTCGAAGAACACATTTTTGCCATCCGGGCCTTCAAAGTTCCATTAACTTGTTCCACCATCCCAGAAGCCTCTGGTCTGTAACTACAGTGGAGTCTCTGGTCAATATTCAATGCAGCACAAAGTAACTTCAGGATTTCACTGTGGAAGTGCCTTCCTCTATCCGATTCCAAAGAGGTTGGGATCCCGAACCTAGGGATGAGCTCCCTCAACAATAACTTAGCCACTGTGAGAGTGTCACACCTGCGTGTTGGGTAAGCCTCCACCCACCGTGAGAATACACATACCAGCACTAAAATGTACCTCAACCCATTACACTTAGGCATTTCCACGAAGTCTAGCTGTATCCTGTTGAAAGGCCCACCTGACCTCCCAATGTGACTCAATGTAACTACAGTTTTCTTTCCAGCGTTCATCTGCTGACACGTAACACCTTTGACACACTGTTTCAGCCATTGCCCGAAATCGTGGGTTGTACCACGTCTGTCTAAACACCCTCATCATTGCGACTCTACCAAGATGTGCCTGTCCATGTATCAGCCTTGCCATCGGACTCAACAGTTCTTCTGGTAATACGGCTCTCCCATCGCTGGATACCCACACATCCACATCTCCTCTCTCACAACCGGCTTTGATCCATCCCTCTCTCTCCTGGTCTGAAACTTCGTCCTGCAATCGCTTAAGCTCTTCCCAAGTGTCTGCCATGGCCAACATTATGCTGAGCTCGGTTCTTTCTTGGCTCTCCCCTGCGTGAATATGCATCCTTGTTCTGCACAGAAACGGGCGACCTCGTCCGCGTAATTATTACCCAATGACACAAAGTCCTCTCCTTTCCCATGGGCTGAACACTTTACAACAGCAATTTCCTACGGATGCTGTAATGCATCCAACAGTTGTCTTACATATTCTCCATTCCGAATGGGTGAGCCAGATGATGTCAAAAATCCCTCTGAGACCATAACTGCCCGAAGTCGTGCACCACACCAAACCCATATTGGCTGTCAGTGTAAATCGTGATTCGAATTTGGTCAGCGGCCAAACAGGCACGGGTCAAGGCAATGATCTCAGCTACCTGCGCGGAGCGTACTCCTTCTAGGCAAGCAGCCTCAACCACTCCCGAAATGGTACACACAGCAAACGCTGCTCTCAATTGCCCAACACTGTCTCTTAAGCATGAACCATCGACAAAGAAAATTTCATCTGGGTCAGCCAACGGTTCATCGACAATGTCAGGTCTCGGTTTGGTGCAAAGTTCGGTCACATCGAGACAATCATGGTCCGCACAATCTTCATCATCCGTGTTCGGTGTAGGCATCAATGTCGCAGGGTTCAAGACAGAGCACCTTTTCAGAGTCACATTCTCTGCGGCAAGTATGACTTGCTCGTACCTCGTTAACCTATTGTTCGTTAGGTGCTGAGTCTTGGTCCTGGTCATCAATAACTCAACCGAGTGTGGCACATGTACAGTCAGTGGATGTCCCATTACAATGCTTTCACATCTTTCAATGCTGACAACTGTTGCAGCAACGGATCTTAGACATCCGGGCAACGCAGAAGCTACTGGATCTAGAGTAGCTGAGAAATAGGCAACTGGTCTACGGACACCTCCATGGTTCTGAGCTAAGACGGCTAATGCACATCCTTCCCTCTCATAACAGAACAACGAAAAGGCCTTGTTGTAATCAGGCATTCCCAGTGCCGGAGCACTGCACAATTCCTCTCTCAGTTTCAGGAATGACATCAAGCACTCCTCGTCCCATGGTACCGGATCTCTCACATCCTTGTGCGTAAGCCTCTGCAAAGGCTTTGCTCTCAAGGAGAAACTAGGAATCCACTGTCGACAGTAGCCGACCATTCCCAGGAACATCCTAACTTCCCTCTGTGTGGTGGGTACTGCCATACTCATTATTGCCTCAATTCGGTCTGGTGACACCTTCCTCTTGCCTTTTTCCAATCTGTGTCCCAAGTACTGTACCTCATTCAAACAGTACTGTAGCTTGTTCGGGGACACCTTATGTCCATTCTCTGCTAAGTGGTTCAACAGGGCTACAGTGTCAATTCTGCAAGCATCTTCTGTTTCTGAGGCAATGAGTAAATCGTCTATGTATTGCACGAGAACTGAGTTCTGCGGCAACACAAGGCTCTCAAGATTCTTCTTCAGGATCTGGTTAAAGATCGATGGACTTTCTGTATACCCTTGAGGGATACGACACCATGTTAACACGCGATTTTCCAGCCTGAATGCAAAAAGAAATTGGCTTTCCTCATGGAGCGGTATCGAAAAGAAGGCTTGACACAAGTCGATGACCGTAAACCACTCGGCTTCGCATGGGATCTGGAACAGTATTACTGAAGGATTCGGTACCACTGGACAACAAGGGACAACTATCGTGTTGACCTTTCGCAGGTCTTGCACGATCCTGTATTTCCCGCTTGGTTTCTGTATTCCCATAATAGGTGAATTACAGGGGCTACCTCTGATCTCTTTCAGAATGCCTTTTTCAATGAAAGTCTCGATCACAGGTTTTATCCCTGCAATCGTTTCAGGTGACAAGTTGTATTGAGGTGTCCTGGGGAAATCAACATTTTGCTTCACCTCAATCCGCACTGGTTCAACCCCTCTGATTAGACCTATTTCATCGCCTGCGAAATCCCACACCACAGATGACACTGCGTCTCTCAAATCAGGTGGAAGTTCTTCCACAGTCACCATTGGGTACAGATCTATACATAGATGCTGATTTGTAACCTTAAAGTCAGCATCGTCATCTCTCGTCTGGACCTCCACTCCCTGAGGCGTACAATAAATCGTGCAGTTCAACTTGCACAACAGATCTCTTCCCAAGAGGCAAACTGGACTCGTATCACACACTACAAACTGATGTCTAGTTTGGAAGGAACCTATCTTTACTAAGATCGGTTCTGTCAATGGGCTGCTTATTCTTTTGTTCGCTACTCCAACAACCTGGATTGATTGTCCCGAGAGGGGTAGGTTAGGGACTACTGCTGATCTTACAGTAGACCGGGTAGCACCAGTATCAACCAAAAGTGTGGCAGGATGACCCTCAATATCTGCCTCCACAAAAGGTCCTCTCTGGTCTACCTCCAAGACCGCTCCAAGCGTGCAGTCTTCCTCCCCCTCAGGCACCGTCAGGATAAAGGGTCTGAGCTACTCTCGTCATAGTCTTCGAACAGGGGCATCTGTTGGTACGTTCGTATTCCTTGTGTAATCCTTGGAGCCTGGGAACCTGGGCGTGAGAGCTGTATATCCCCCTTTCATCGTCCTAGGCCTCGTCACTGTGTTAACTACCTCTTGCGCGGGTGCCTGAGCCCCTCTTCCTCTTCCTGCAACTGATTAACTGGGTTCAAAGGACACTCGCGTTTCCAATGTCCGACCTGGCGACAAAGATGACACGCAGTGGTCTTCTTCAGTGTGGCCACGTCCACTCCCGTCTTGGGGTCTATTGGTTTTCCCTTTCCCTGTCCTTGCCCATTCTGGTTCCCCTGGAAATTTCCTTGTTTTCTTCCTAAGGTCCCTCCATTAGACTGACCCTGTGCTGTCTGCATCTGGACAAGCATCAATTTGTCTTTTAGCTTCCGATGTTTCGATTCCACCTCATCACTACAGTATCTCGCATACCTCAAAATTTCATCTACCGGCTTGTTCTGCCAGCAGATCAAATGGTGCTGTATCATGAGACTGACTTCCATTCTCAGACCCAGTACAAACTTTGAGACAAACTGTCCCATATCCTTGGGGTCTAACGTATCTAATCCACTATACTGTTTAAAAGCTTGCAGAAGTCTTTCGTAATATTCATGCACCGTTTCTTTGGGTTCCTGTACAGTCCGATCTATCTTAACCCAATCTATATCTTGAGGTGAAATCTTCAGTTTTAGCCATGTAATCACCTGCTCATACTTTTTCATTACTAGGGGTGATGGACCATTTGTAACCGGCTCCCTTTCAGGTTCCGAAGTCGGCCACTCGACAGCGACTTTACAAGCTGTCCACAAATCTCCCGGTACCACTATGTCAAACAAGGTGTTCAAATCAATCCACAATACTTTTGAAATTTTTACAAACCGCTCAACCTGCTTTTACCACTCTACTGGTTTCTCCCTCAGCCGAGGAAAA
Organism: Calotriton arnoldi; assembly: GCA_963921515.1. NCBI lineage: Eukaryota > Metazoa > Chordata > Amphibia > Caudata > Salamandridae > Calotriton > Calotriton arnoldi. Next base: position 1,770,873 of record CAWUFW010000529.1, on the reverse strand, counting down.
TCATTTGTAAATGCAGCCAAATCACCTCTATTCCACTGCACATGCACATACCCTCCATTCTGTACTTCCCGCAAAGGAAAATTTCCGACACCCGTCGCCCCCCCTCCTGGAGGCGGCGTTTCCCCCTCAGCTTTCTTTGCTAGTTTCTTCTTGGACCACCTTTCTTCCCATTTGTCCAACAAAATCCATATTCTCATTCCTACAATCAGATCTCTGGTGTGTGTCCTTAATCCTGTGATTCTTTTCTCCTCCAGCTCCTGGTCACTGTATTGTAATCTATGCAGTCCTTGCAACGTTTTAGTTTTGTTCAGGTCTACCTCATATCTTTTGGCCAACGCCGTTAATTTTTCATGTGCTATTCTAGCTTTTCGAGTCACATCTTTTGCTACGAACAGCAACTCATCTGATCTATAAATTTCTATCCTTTCCAAAGGCAGACCCCCGCTAATCATCTCGTCCACCTCTGCTTTCAACCTTACTACGTCTAGCAACCTTGCCTGTACTGCACTCCTCAGTACTTCTCGACAAGTTGAACCGTCCCGCTCATCACAGTCACTATTCTGTCCTTGTGACCTATTCCCTTCCATCATATTCCTGGAACTTGGTCTGTCTTCCGAGATGTTTTGTGCCCTATCTCCTGGCATCCTATCACTTTGGTTTGTTACCGTTGGTGTCCACATCCTCAAAGCTGACTTGGATTCGTGCAAAGACCTCGGTCTGACTGGTCTCTCATCCTCCTGTCTAAAGGAAGAGTCTGCAGTAGCCGGTAACGGCGTACTTGTCTCCAATGGTCTTGGGAAATGAACCACTCGTACTCCGAACCCATTCCCACTCTCACTGGTTATTTCTTCCCTTCCCCTCTGTACGGAGCTCCCTTCTCTCACTCGGTCTGGGTCATATACCGGTACTATAGGGCCAATGGTAACCGGTACTGTCAAGGAGTCCGGTAACCTTGTGTTCCCAACAGGAGGCTGTGTTATCATAGACGTGGTTGCCCCTTCCGTTCCTGTGGAAATCCTTCCCACTACTCTCATGCTAGTCTGATTCTGGCTTTCATCAATTGTTACTGCTGGAGTCGGCTTTCCCTCTTCTGAGTCTGGATTAAATGGTGGTGGCCTTTCTGCCAACAACCTATCTAACAGGCTGTCGTCTGTATCACTGTCGTCCTCATCGATTCTTGTAATCTTTCCATTTTGTATTAGCAGTGGGTATAATTTATCTCCCTCGATCGTTTCCACTCTCCACCTTTTCTCCAATGCATCCCACCTTGCATCTTGAAATGCCCTGACCGATTTCTTCACCCTTTCCTGGCTCTTGTCTTTCCTCCTATCGTACGCTGCTCTAATCCACGCATGTAGCGCTTCAAACTGTGTTGGTCTAGGTAGTGGTCGTAAAGAAGCCATTATACTTTTTAGCTGGTACAACACCTCTAACCTGAAAGTACCATAGCGTGGGAAAGTCAATTCTCCTTCTCCTTCTGTCATTTTATGCCAATTTTCAAGCCAAATTATAGTATGCAATCCTACATTCTTTGCCATATAATGTGCTGGCGTATCCTCGGGAGGAGCTTCCTCTCCTTCCCGAGTAACCACATGCCTATCACCTCTACACAGTTCCCGTAAAACTTTAAAGCATTTCATGATGAATCAACTTTTTATTTGCACTCAATATGTCAGCTTTTACTTCCTGATTTCAATCCACCAATGCCAGCGCGGCTCACACCAACCGGCCTATCGCAGCGCGGCACTTGTCTGACGTCACTTTTCCTCCGCTCGCAGCAGTTCCCCTCCTTCCTAATTCACTCGTTCTCGCTCGCACCTGTCCCAATCATACTCTGAAATAATGTCCGTCCTACCGAACAATTACCTCTCTGACCGTCAGTCTTTCCAATGACCGATCAGCCTCTTGAGCTTGTTGACCTCAATCTGGCAACCGTCTGTCCGCGAAACGACCGGACAGTCGCCTCTAACACACTCGATAGGATTCAATCACTTGATGTTCTGCACACAATAACCTACGACCTGCGTTGGTTATTCACACACTCACACATGTGTTCCCTATCTTCAGTGGGTCTGTCAATGACGTCTCGTGACCCCCACAACCTCTGGTCAACGCTCTCAACTCTGGGTGTGTTCTACACCACAATAAATCTCCCGGTCCTGCGCGCGCTCACGGTCCGGTTCTCAATCACACAACTCTCGTTCTAACTCCGCAAGACATCACACAACAATAAAACACCGCAATCTACCAAACACCACTCTTTTCATACTCACTCTACCACAAACTGCTACTTCCGCCGCACCGTCACTCTCCGTCAGTTTTCAACGACCTCCGACCTCCGACATCTTTCTCCCGCGGTCCTCTGGATCTGCGTCACTCGAGCTCTATGGGGCAACTTAGTCTCCTATCTTGCTCTAGATCTCCCCTTACCATCAAAGGTAACCATCCTACTCTGCTACCAACTGTTAACGCCGATTCTTATCTAATTATCTATAAGAACCTTCTGGTCGCCAAGATCTTTTTACCTGTTGAATAGTGTAAAGGAGAGAATCTCATCTGATTATATAACAGCATTCATTTTGTCTGAAAGGACCACTGACTCCGAATTCAAGTTTAAGAATTTATTATCGCCAAAAATAACTGAACATGCAAGCACCTCAACACGAGGTTAAAGAAATAGATGGGCACTAATACAAATAATAACCTACGCAGGAGTCTCATCCGACTCAGAATAAAGAGGATAGATAGTTCTAGAAGGATCAACCAAGCTATGATTGCTCCAATTTCTACGTTGCTCTTCATTTGTCTAAGCAAGCTTTAAATCAATTGCTGTCCCTACACTAACACTTAGTGACATCCCTACATAACGATTTTCCCAGGCAAGAGTGAATAAAAGGTGTCAGCTGTGAAGACTTCCTCAGAAGTGCAATCACATAATACCTAAGCTCAGCTCCTTCCTCAGGACACTCTTTGTCCTTCTCTCTGGTCTCCCCCACCTCTTCTCTCGCCTCCTCCCTCAGGGCACTATCCCTAATACAAATCCCTAATACAATTGTACACGCCTTGATCACGCCTCCTTGGCCAGGTCTTCTTTCTTGTACTTTTCCATCGAAACGGTTACTTCATCCTGGACGGTTGCGATGACCTTGAGTCCCAGGCACCTTCTCCGCTGAAAGTATCATCCCTAAATTCCATTGCACTCCCCGTACCATGCCTCCCATCTCTCTAACTTTTGAAAACAAAGAGTTAGTCTTTTACTAACGAGACATGTGTCCTTGCACCTGCAACAAAAGATACGTTCAACAGAAACCTTCTACTGTGCTAATTAAATCTACCGTTTGTGCCCAGAGAGCCTTACCAAGAGAATCTTTTCTCTTCCTACAAAATAAGCTAACATAAGAATAAACCAGGCCTTCCCTAAGCATATATGTAGTCAGGCCTTTACATATAACTTTTAAACACACACCTTACTTTTCCCTATAAGCATTTTCATTACAATTCATATGCGAAAATGAATTACATGTGCAACTTTAATATGGTGCACGTTTAAACTACTGCAATTGAATTACACACGAACTAATTTGTCTATGCATTATTTTTCACACAACTCAATAAACATTACATTACATGATTGTCATAACACAACTATACTACTGATTCACTTTATATCAGTGAACTATTAATTCTTTACTAAACATGCATGGGTATACAACTGAATATATACGAATATATGTCTGAGTACATGCGGGTGCGGACTACCAGTGATTATGATGCACCCCTACAATTCACAAGAACATTTTGCTCTATCACTTACTTGTGCCAAGTCCATTTTTTGTGTGGGGCAGAAGTTTATGCCTCGTTTTAGGAGTAAGATTTCTGTTTCAGATATAGTTTTTTTGGACAGGTTTACTACTTGCAATTCCTCAATTATCGGTTCTTCCTCTGTCGCATGCTCCTTGTCTTGTCTCCTTATCTTCTCGGAGCTGCCACTTGCGCCTTTTTCCTCTTCTCTTTGATTTTTTGCCAGCCAGTAGCGCCCTCTTCCTCTTCCTCTTTGTTGCTGGTATGTTGGTCGACTCTGTTCCCATTGCCTTTGTTGTAGTACCAGGCGCATGTCTCCTAAAAAAGTTAACTTTGTGCTGTCAATTGATTGTCCCTGTTCCCCCTCACTCAAATCTGTTGACGCCAGAGATGAGAAGCTGCTAGAGACACTTGCCACATTTCACAAGGCTGCTTGATGTTTAAAAGAATCGAATTTGCGCGCAAAAGTGAAAATGCGTCCTTCCGCATAGTCGGTAGAATCTCTTATGAATTTGGTGTGCTTGCGCTGCCTCACTATTTCTTCATGTTTATCAATTTGGTCTTCCAATTCCTCCTTAAATTTTGTCATTTCTGCATTTAGTTTTAATGATGACAACTCTTTCTCCGCTTCATGCAGCTGTTCCTTAATTTTGCACAGACCAATCTCAATGTGTTTCACTAGTATGTTTATGAGACCCAATGATGATTTTAAAATGAAATCTCCTCATTCTTGTAGCAATTCGTTGGAGGCGTCTTGATTATTTGGCATCAGCATTATCCTTAAGCCCCTTGGCACCCGTTGCACCTCTAAGTATTTTCTTAAAGTGATTACTTCCCACGATTTGTTTATTTCTTTCCTGCTTAGTTTTTCCCATGTCCGCAGTTTGCTTTTTGTATCCGTTTTTGCAGGTATATTCATGGCATCTGTGTCCCTTTCCACATTGCCTCTCTCAAACATTGTCGATATCAATTCATTTCTTTTGGCTTCCCTCTTATCCATTTTGCCTGTGTATTTCCCTCGTGATTTTAACCTTCCGTTTTTTGTGTTTGTTTAGGGAAGTCGTTAATTTGTTCACGTAGCTTACTCGGCGATCGGGTCAATGGTTGAAACTATGTATCCAGAAACACTTTCAATCGCTTGTTTCCTTTGAAACCATATTGCGTTTCATTTGTGCTTTCTGTTCAACCCCACAGACATTTAACCGGCTTTCCGCTTATTTGCGCTGCATTTTAAACATAGTTTACTTTGCTTTCAAGGAAATGTTTGTTGCAATTTCACACGCTTACCTCGGTTTCCAATCCCGAGTTGTGTGATCCTTTTTCCCTTCCGCAATCCACTGCCAGTTATGCCGATGGTCACCGCTACCGGCTAGAATCAATCATCCAAGACGGTTCAAGGTTGCCGGTTTGTTGCAGCGCTCCTCATGGGTGCGTTATATGTATATGTATATGTATATGTATATATATATATATATATATATATATTCACCAAAAAATTAACCAAAGGTTACAGGGGCGCTATAGTTATTAGGAAATAACATTGAAAAACTGATGAAGTTCACTAAAAAAACTTATAGTGATGTGACAGTTAGAAAATAACATAAAAAACCTTAGAAATTCACTGAAAAAAACCAAAGGTTACAGGGACATTATAGTCTATATCAAAAATAAAAAGCCCTGGGGTGGTGGTGGTCCCCAGGGCAGTGGGGTGGTTGGCGAGGCCACCCCATTACATTAGCCCCGGGGATGAGCCAGTCCACGGGGCTGTGGGGGAGGCCATACAGACCTCCCTAGCACCTATTCAATAATCAGCCCAGGAAGGGGGCAGTCCCCGGGGCTGCAGGGGGCCGTGCTGGCCCCCTACATCACTTCACATATGTTTGCCCCGGGGAGGTGGTGGTCCCCAGGGTGCAGGGGTTGCCGCAAGGGCACACCCCCCGCATTACCATAAAAACTGCCCCCGGGACATGGCCAACCCGGGGGCCTATATTTACCGAAGCACAGGCACCTGTTTTTTTTTTTTTTAATTGGGTGGGAGTCTCAGTTCCAGTGCGGCTCCTGACCAAAATGTTTAAATAAATTGGCCCAAGAGGCCTAGGGGGTCAAAGTGTTTATACTCTGCCCCCTTTTCTTTTTTTAAATGTTTTTTCTGTGACTTGGTGCAACCGAGTCACAAGATGGCTGCCAACACTTCCTGGTTTGAAGTGTTGACAGCCAATCAGATTTCAGCATGAGATTGGACGGGGTCAGGGGTCCTCCACTTCCCCAGATATACAATTGGAAATTTCTTTAAATATCTCCGAAACTACTGAACGGATTTACAGCATTTAACAAAAAAAAACACTTTCTAGACCAACAGCTACCTTTCTGTCAAATTTGGTGTAATTCCGTTCAGCAGTTCGGGCTGTAGATTGGGTCTAAAATTTCCTATGGAAATTAACATGGGGAAAACGTGTTTTGAGACCCCCCTTTTTCTCAGTCCGTGCTTGACGGATCACCCCAAAAATTCTGACAAAACAGTTGAAGTGAGTAGCAAATTTGTTTTGAAAGTTTAGTGAACATTTCTCAAACTACATAAGCAGGGTTGGGGGCCCCCGTAATGGAGTTTCTGCTGTGTTATGGTGACATGACCTGGGGCATGACCTTCTTGCTTTGTACCAGTTGAAAAAGAATTTGCCTAAGTATTTCTGGATAGGGATGATAAAGGGAGAAGAGAGAGGTAATCACCTCTCTTGGACAATTCCAGACTCCGAGCATGCAATAAGATATTGTTGCTATTTTTATTCATTATGCACGTGGTCACTTTATTTCAAGTAATTTGCACTGGTAACAATATAATTATGTGGTTACGGATGCTATGCAGCAGGACAAACGTACCACAGTATAAAATATTTGAAAAGCACTACTGGTGCACCTTGGGATGTGTAGTATATATACATATATGTAAAAAAGAAGCAGAGAACTCTGGTTAGTTCTCAAGTTTAGGTGGAAAGCAGCTCCTGTATAGATCACCCTCACCATCAGCGAGACTCTAGATCTGCTCACCTCAAATGTCTGCTTTTCTATCAAAGTCTTTAAGCATAGGGTTAGCAGAGAGCAATCTACACCAAGATAGAAAGGGAGAAAGTCTTTTGCCATTTCTACAGCAAAGTCTTTAAGCATAGAACTAGCACAGTGCTGTCCATGCTGAGCTGTAAAATGACAAAAGCCATTTACCACTCCAGGCACAGTATTACAGCTTTGAAATGTGTGATGTAATATGTGAGGTCATAAGCAGTACATTGTGGGGGTATGAATTATAGTTAATTCAGCTAACTATAACAGCTGAATTTCTCTTGTTTTGTACAAGTGAAATGTCAGCCTAACTATAACGTCCCTGTAACCTTTGTTTTTTTTAGTGAATTTCTAAGGTTTTTTAAACTCTATTTGCTAACTATATTGTCCCTGTAACCTTTGTTTTTTATGTGAATTTCTAAGGTTTCTTAAATTATATTTGCTAACTATAATGTCCCTGTAACCTTTGTTTTTTTTGTGAATTTCTAAGGTTTTTTAAATTCTAATTCCTAACTATAACGTCCCTGTAACCTTTGTTTTTTTTAGTGAATGTCTAAGGTTTTTTAACTAGCAGTCACGTTTGCAGAGTGGTGGAGAAAGGGGGCTGGGCCTCCGACCACCACTCAGGAATTGCGCTGCGTAGGGCTTCCAGGAGATACCAGGAGGGCTTCTTGGCCCCCAAGGTCCCACTGGAGCCAGGGGGACTTTATCCCCCAACTAGTAGTGCACCAGGAGGCACATTCGCAGAGTGCTAGGGAAAGGGGGAGTGGCCTCTGACAGCTTCTCAGCAATCCTGCTGTGTGGGACTGACTGGAGGTAACAGGAAGGGTAGTTAGCCCCCAAGGACGTCCTTGGGGGCCAACTACCCTTCCTATTACCTCCAGTAAGTCCCATACAACAGGATTGCTGAGTTCTGATAGCAGGCCACGCCCTCTTTCTCCACCACTCTGCAAACGTGCCTCCTGGCACACTCTTGCTTGGGAATGAAGTCCCCTTCGCTACTGAGGGTCCTTATGGACCAACTTGCCCACCTGTTACCTCCAGTAATCCCCACACAGTGGGATTGCTGAGAGGCGGTAGCAGGCCACACCCCTTTCTCCACCACTCTGCAACCGCGCCTCCTGGTGTACTACTATTTGGGGGATGAAGTCCCCTTGGCTCTTGAGGGTCCCTGGGGGCCAACTAGCCCTCCTGATACCTCCAGTAAGCCCCACACAGCTGAATTGCTGAGAGGTGGTCAGAGGCCATGCCCCCTTTCTCCACCACTCTGCAAGCGCACCTCCTGGTGCACTGCTGCTTGGAGGATGAAGTCCACTTTAGCCCTGAGGCCCTCAGGAGGCAAGGGGACCTCATCGCCCCACCAGCAGTGATCCGCGAGGCGTGTTTGTATATATATATATATATATATATAAACACATGCACATACACACACATTTGCTCCATTTATGGCCTCCCCGGCTCCGACAGGGTGGCTTTGATTGAGCTGGAAAGGAGTCTGCCGCTGGCAAATGAACTCACAGCACTCCACCAAAGAAGTACATCAAAGCCTGATTCCAGGATTCAAAGCGCTTTATTAGACAAACATGTACTTGGCAGCCTGCTGAAATACCAATCCCAATGAGTTTCAGCTCTGCTTGGAGCCTTGATCAAGAGAGAAATGAAAGTCTCTGCATTGAGAATGACCACGTAGTGTTAAAAACTTCTTTAATTACTTAATAAAGTTGGACTCCAGTCATTCTTGCCAGCGTGCGCAGTGAACGTTAATCAATCATTTATTCCTCTGCAGCATTAAAATTAATTTTAAATTTGAAGTAACACTGCAAATATCCTTATTTATATACGTTCAGTGCACAGACAATACTTCAGGTTAGAGAAAGCAAACATATCGCCTTTTTTTTGTCTCCTGCTGCGCCTTTTAAAATAATGCTATCCGTAAGTCAGAAAAGACAGAAGTTCACAACCAATTGTTTTGAATATGTTTATGTTATGAAAGAGGTTTTCATTTCAGACAAAACCTAGCAGGTCTACTGACCGTTGGGTGGCACAAAGGTCGAAAACGGGGATAGCTATCATTAATGCAGTGGCACTGGGGTCCAGAAATGCAAGAACCCATTGCACCCTAATGATTGCTAATAGCCATCCAGGGATCTGAGCTCTATTTTTCTTCACTATCTTTTTATGTGTATGTCACTGCCACACTTTGTATGCCTCTCTGTGCCCTTCTGTGTTACGAGTACTTCAAAAATAATTTTTCCCTACCCTTCCATCTTCTTTCCTGCTCTCCACCCTGCCCTATCTTGGATACATGTGGCACACTACTCCAATAATGTCCCTCCTCCAGAAGGTCTCAGACAGTTGGGTACATCGAATTCAGTGAGCCCAAGTCAAGCATGGTAGATGGAATCTTGTGATCAAGACTATTGCTAAACATTCTTCTCCTAGCACCCTAAAATACTTCCTTAAACTATGGGTAGGCGTAGTGAGAGAGGGGACAGGCCAATACACTCTCAGTTATCTCAGGAACAGATCCAAGGTTTTTATTTGTCTAGTTACTGCTACGTGTGGCAGCTGCAGCTTAAATTGTACCAGTGGTTGTAAGTGTTGGTCAACTGCATATAGTTCTGGGGAGCAGGACTTATTTTTATCTTCATACTTCGATCGAGACCAAGAAATCCAAAGGGACAAAAGGAAAAAGGAGTACTAGCAGAAAGATAGGAAAACAATGACAAATGGTGAAAGTATAGGTGAAAAAGATTCTGCAAAAATAAGAGAAAGGAATCGTAGGAGATGGAAGAAAAAGGCTGCCGTAGGTTTTGGAAACCCCAGCATTTGGCAGCACGCTTCGAAGAAAAATCCTGGAGTGCATCACCTACTTTTTTAATTAATCATTGAGCAGCTGTGATTGTCTCAGAGGAGTGTCCTTTGGGTTAATTTGTGGATCCATTGTTCTTCCTCCCACCACCTCCCCACAAAACTCTGGATCGCAGTAGGGCATATAGGGGATTGATGAGCCTCAGGTAAACAGGAAACCATCAGTTTATAATTTTCCTTTCTCCCAGTGAATCTACATCAGAGCTGCTTTGAAATATAAGAGATGCAAAAATTTCATCTGGAAATCGGCCATGGATTTCTTTTAGTACTGTTACAAACATGCACATTTAGCCATTTTCAACACAGACATTAGGTACTTTTAAATTAGCTTCTTTTCTCAGATAAAAGCTTACAAAAACCCAGTCGACTAGCTCATACAACTCTCCCTTTTGGAAGATAACAGAAACTGAGCAAAGTTGTTAGAAATGCCTCTATTTAGAAAGGTGAAGACGATTTTGTCTGAGAACATTTGACAGGAGTTTTACATTTGGAAATAATTTGTATGTCAAAAGATTATTCACTGTTGGAGTGTGGTTTTTGCCACATAATTTAGCATGGAAATGTGCTATCTGAAATAACAAGACACACGTCTGAAAATGCAGGGATCCTGCTGGTCTGACTCGGGCACACGCCACACACCTCTCTGGGTGACTCCACTTCCCGAGGTGCACAGCATGCGGACGCGCTTGAAAAGGGGATGCCGGCCCGGGCCAAGCGCGGGCCCGTCCACGCCCGTCATCGCTTGGAAGAGGCTGGGCTGGGCCACCCCCTAACGCCTGGTCCCTGAGCCCCTTCTATCCTTCTCCAGCAACAATGGTAAAGCGGAAAGGAAAGGCCTTGGAGGCAGGGGATGAAGTTATTAATACTTTGGATTCATTCCTGGTGAGGGCGGCAGATGTGCTGTCCAAAGAAATTGAGATATATAGGTTTACATAACCTATATACGTATCCGAGTTCATGCACAACAATATCAAAAACTGATCTAAAGGCCCGGCTATTAGCCTACTTTGATGAGAAGAGATTTGATATTAATTTTAAACTCTGTACTGTCAGACAATATCATATGGTACCTAGTATGAATAATATGAATTTTTGTTACTAATTTACAACATAAATATATTTTACTAAGATTTCGATTAAATTATATCCCTTTAATGTAAGGTCATCCACCGAAAATATATGTGATTGATGCACTTCCACTTTGTCCCTGTGACTTGCAGTCCAGACAGAATGACCTACATTTTATATTTTTTGTAAATATTATATTCATGAAAGAAAGAGATATATTCTCCCTCTTATGCGTAACCTGAATTTTAGACAATGTCGCCCAGCCCTCCATCACCTCAAGACATTACCGGATCCTTTTACGTGTTTTTGCTTGGCTTCGTTTTATTTATGCGTTTTAAAAAAGAAGAGATTAACTGCTTGAATGTGATCTCTTACGTATAACCAAAGGGGTCTTTGTACATAAACTAGGAGTAATTTTAACGAATCAAGGACTACTATTTTGTAATTTTTTTTATCTCTATATTGTTAGATTGTCTTTTTAAACATGATTTTATGTGTCATTGTGTGGAAATTATTGATGAATTTGTTTGTTTAGAATACTTTTATGCCAGTTTCTGACTGGCAAAATAAAGTTATGTGACTTGACTTGAGTCAGGAGTGACACTATTTATTCAAACAACTGAACAATAAAGGTCAATAACATATCATTAGTCAAACATCACACTATCCAATCTAGTAAGTTACAAGTGTCAAAGACATATCGCAGATCATGAGCAAAAACATGCAATCTAGTAAGTTTAAAATCACGGCAATGCAAAGAAAAAGAGAGAGAGAGAGAAAATGAATATCAAAGTACAATGAAGCATTATAAAAAATGCTAAATAAAACGGTTAACCGGGAGCACTTCACCGTGAAAAACTATTGTGTGAAGTGATCAACGAATGGGCTGGTAAGTAGCCCTTTTATACACTTTTAATGCAGAACCGTTGACCGCAAGATCTAACTTTAGCAGGTGTTTGACCGAAGAACATAACAAAAAGTTGCATATTTTATCAAAAACTATTTGCGTCACTTCTCGGAAGCTTTAAGGCAGAAGCTTTATATAATGCTATTGTTTATTTTAAGCCCTGTCGCTATCTTAGTTTCCGAAGCTGCAGAAAGTCCCAGTTGGCCCCCACTCCTACTCTTAGCCCATCTTGTTCTTCTAGATGACAGATGCATCCTGTTATTGCTACATCTTCTTGATGTTCAGAAAGATGTAGACGCAGAGGACAGGGGCTCAGAGACTTGTTCATCAGAAAGGCAGTGACCTGAGGTTATTGGCCTTCAGAGAAGAGATGCATCTGAGTTTAGAGGTGGCTGGGAGGCCTACTGCCTCTGTAGACGCTCAAGGCAGTGTGAACAATTTTAGCACAACCCTGTCTATGGGCTGGCAGGGACATTTGAGACTCTCATGCTTTAGATGTCGACAGAAGGGGCCTGGGGCACTATATGGTAAAACTAGACCCTGCTTCATTCCCTCCTCTTGTTCATTCTTGAACAAAACTCTTACAGCATACTTTGTAGGCCCTCAACCTAGTTGGGGTATCCCAGGGGTGCCATTCACATTGGAACATTGGCTCTCCTGTGGCTTCCTTAACTCTAATTACTCTTCTTCAGGTATGTCAACGAGGGAGGTATTTTGTATTGGTGTAGTTGATGGTGTATCTACATTTAAATCCTATCTCAATTGGTATCTACTGGTGGTGAGTTGGGGGCTACAGACCTGGCACTGGGTAATGGTGGCAGCCTGCATTGAGTGTAGTCCTGGCGTTGTGAGTTCTACTACTTCTAAGAGTTATCCACATTCCCTGTTCTACCCTTCTTCTTCTTGTGTATAGGCCTTCTGAACGTTCTTGTTCCCGCATAATTCATACCCACTAATTACCAGCATTTTTTATACAATGACAGAGTATCTGTACCGCACAACAGAGGAGCAACAGCACATCGAAAACCGGTAACATAATTTTTAGAATGGCAGACAGACACGGAGGCATCCGGTCAAAGTTCAACCAATCAGTGGCTGTATCTGCTATGGCACCTCCTTCAGCAATCATTTTCTTTTCTATGTTGTTCAAGTCCTCGATGACCTTGGTAATGGAGCCTTTTTCTTCATCGTTGGCAGGCACTTAATGTGCAGCACGACCTCCCTATCAGAAGGCATACCCTCCACTTGGTGTTTCGAAGCCAGCGTGCATTCGCCTTGATCTGGATCATCATAATGATGGTGTTGAAAAAAAAGATGGACCTTGTTGAATAGGCGGAACTCCTGGGGTTTGTCTTTGAAGGCTGTCCACCCAAAGTATTCAGCATACCGCAGAGGTCGGTGGAGCAAGGTAACAGAGCCAGTCATTGGATGGGGATGGATGTGGGAGATATTGGCTGTTGGAACGACCAGGGAGACTTTGTGCATTGTTCTAGTGAGAACAGGCTGCTCCATCGAGGAGGCAGTTGGAGATAGAGACGTTCTCAGCAAGTCTAGTAGAAATCCATTAGGCTGGAGGTGCCATATTGCATGTCCAAATTATAGTTGGTGCTGTTGCATCCAGAGCTGCGTCCAACAGGTACTGTGCCATTTCCTAGAAAACAGAGAAGAGGTGACTTTAGTTTGAAAGCTTTTTTAGGTTTGGACATTTTCTCCCCACCCCAAGTGTACCTTCCAGTCTGTCCCATCTAAATTTGTGCAAATAGACATAGAACAGTTATGTTTTGGCATGGGCAATGTAAGGTGTGGGGTAAAGAGCCATTACAGTCTGAGGGTGATCTTGTTATCATACACCCATTCTTTATACCAAAAGCTGCACTAAGGTCGATATCAGGAACTCCTATCTTGAGCATCTTTGTTACCTCCCCCTCTATTCTGGAATTGTCAGTGATAACCTCTTGCATTGTTGGGGTGTGGTCTCATACTGTGGTATTTACGAGCACTTCAGAGATGTTGGCCTCAATAATCTCACCTTGTCCTCGTATTCTGTCGAGGAACAGGTGTAGGAGACATTTTACTAGACCCTGCTTCAGCACAGCAGCTTAGCTACTATCAGGCTTCTATAGTCTGGTGCTTGGCTATTTGTGCAGGAAAGGAGCATAGGTAATGAAAAGTAGGTCACGGAGGGCATCCATGTTCTCCCCTGAAACCAATTCCCATATTACAGAGGAGAAGCCAAGTCTCTCTCTCTGGGAACATACCTTTAAAGTTTATCTCTGCTGTCCTCGACTCCCCGGGCAGGCAGTTGCAGCAAAAGGAGAACAGTTAGAACTGATAAAAGACTGATCCTTTTTCCAACAAATTTCTAGCCCAACATGCTAAAAAACTAGCACAAAGTAATTTATAAAATAGACCAAAATTTGGCAACCCGCACAACCGGGAAAAATGTAGCCCAATTGTGCATGATCTAGCCCAATCTAGCAACACTGAGCAGGAGGCATGTCCACCTGCCTATGATCGAATGGCAGGGGATTCGCATTCTGTGTAGTCGGCCCAAGGAGAAGATTCAAGTGCCCAAGTTTATCGTAAGAATACGATGTCCATCTTTCTTAAGTTTAGTTTTGACTCTTTTTTCCCTCATCAACCAACAAACCTTTTAATGAGCATACTATGACAGGATAAAGGCGATTACAATGATGTTGTCTAGGGCTGCAAGGTTAAGGCCCCTGAAAGCCAGGCCCAGTCCCTAATTTTTGTCTGATAGGCTGTACATGTTCTACCCTTCCAGGGCATGTAGGCCCTGATTGTCAAGTTGCATGTGTTCACAGTGGAATAGCTGGGGAACTTTTGGCACAAACTAATTTGGAAACGTGATCCTTCGTTTTTTCGATCGTGACTCCGGCCCCTTTCCGTAGGCTCCTGCTCAATGTAGGGTCCTATTGCATGAAAATTGCAGGGTATTTCTTTTCAGCTGGCTTTACAACTTTTGTGCCCCATTGCTATAATTGTATCTGGTGTTCTTCCAGCACTTGCACTGTTTTTGAACTGATGAAGAATATTTCTGAGCGCTCATTAGCTCCACCTGCAGCCGGAGGAATAAATGCAATGGATCCGATATACTTGGAGCTGAAGACTTCTAGGCCAAGGAGGGTTGAGCAAAATATAATGACATTCCCTCTGTTTAACAGGTCCTATTTACCACAGGAAACATAATTTGGATACAGTATGATATTGTTGCTGGTCGTGGTGGTATGGTACCATTTAATGGCCTGTTCTCAACTGGTTGTGTAATCCATGATCATTCTTTCTCTGATGATAGTGTCTAAATCCTCTGGTTTTCAGTCTCGTAGTCCCGGGCTCTGTCTCTGCGGGAGTCATACTGGACTCAGTATATTTGGCCTGTGCCCACTGCCACTATTTAGAATATGCCCGGTTCACTACTAGGAGTGCTTCAGATAATACAGTTTGAGTGCCAGCTACCTGCTTACCGATGAGGGTGCTGGTGGTGGACTCCGGGATCGGCTGGATGATAGGGGCAGATCCAGGTTCAGGGAGAGGTTTGCTCTCATTTCCTGCCATGTCCGATTCTCCTCCAGTGAGAGCTCTAGTGGGATCTTCAAGGACGGGATCCTGCTCGGACTACTGTTCCCTATTGTCTCCCTCTGCATTGGTTTATCTATTTCCTTGGCCCCTGAGGTTGTGCAGAAGTTTGTGATTGAGCAGACACTTATCTTTTGCTGGTTTGAGGGTAGCCATTTTCCCTTATTTTTTTCTAGATTCTTACGTCTCTTTTTATTTTTCCATGACAGAAATGGTGCCTGGTCAGCTGGTATCGGTTTGTGCTGGAGCGAAGATTCACTACCAGGTCCAGCAACATCTGTCGTCAGGCCCCAAGTTCATGGGGCCAGCTATTATCCATCTATGTTAGACACTTTGTAGTGTCCAAAATGCTGAACTCCCACTCCGACCCATCAACTTGCACTTCTGATGGTGCAATGGCTGCTTGTGGCTTAGAGAGGATTTCTGCTCCATTTTGGTTGACACTACCTTGGCTATTGCCTCAGGCCACCCTTGCCCTTGCTGCTTCCTCTTTGAGATCGCTGATCATGGTTGCCATTATATTGGGTAGGGTTGACAATTTCTCAATCAAGGGGCTGCAATGGCACATGGCCATCTCTTCCATCATTGTCAGAAGCTTTTGGGCTCTAATTATCAGCTGATTTAACAGATCCTGTTTACTGTCAACAGCCATGATTAAGGAGGATATTTTTTGCAAAACTGTGATTTAAATGTCTAATTTATCAGCATGCAGTGAGACAGCTTGCACCATAGAGGCCAGTGTGCTGTCCATACTGTCCAAAACATGCCACTATGGGTGATCCAGGTGCTTGGGTTCTTCTGTTTTCCAAGGGGTAGATGTCGAAATTGATTTTTATTGTAGTGCCTCCTGGATTTCTTAGGCAGCTGAGTTGTTTGTCTTGGCATTTGGGGAAGTAATGTAGGGGTGCGGCCTTTGTGGAGAACCTACTCCATGAACTATAGAACCCCTCCTGGTACCATCTTTGGCCTCAGTAACCATACCTGCTTGTGGTGGAAATACTGGGGATAGAACGCTGGTCTCAGTCCAGTTGTGGGGTTTTCGCCCATCTTTGGGGGACTGAGCTGTGATCACTGTCAGGGAGAAGCAGATCCAATTTCTGACCCTGAGTTAAGCTAACTGGATCTCCAATACGCTCCTCCCCTTGGACAGAGGAAGGCATATAAGGTGCCAGGCTACTACCCTGGGCAGTGGGCTATGTTATACTTCGATGGAGACGGGATTGCGTGGCCAATCCAGAGTGGCATAGTGGTCTGCATAACATAATAGTGAGCAGTTGTTGACTATTTTTACTTTGGGGCTCAAAGGTCGAGCCAGCTGCTGGCTTCACCCACCCCTTCAAACCGGCTGCTCTCTTGACTGGCCATAGAAGGATAGCTGCCCAGTGTTAATAGTCAAAGTGGAGTGTCAAGAGGGAAGGATCCTGGACTCAGAATCCGGGGAGATTATATTGTTTTCACTATGACAGCATTTCTTCAATGATTTGGGATGAGTCACGCTGTAGTCCGCAACTGGCATGGAAGTTTTTGGCGTGAAAGAGAAATACCCTCCAATATCTTTGGCGGACTTGGTTGAAGCCAATGTTGCCGTAGTTGAAGTTAAGTGGGTTACTCTGCTGGAGGGTTCCTGTTGACGAAAGAGACCACGGATTGCTGAAACATCCATGCTTTGACCTACAGCTTTGCTGAGAAAAGCATTATTGCATTTTTGTTTCTTTGTCGATTTACGGGGCCTGTTCTGGGCCTGCGCTTGCAGCAATAGTGAGCTGTGAGTTATCATGTTGCCCTCCGTATGGCGGTAGTAATATTAAATTCAAATTGATGAGGGGGGTTTAGCTGTGCTGAGATAGAGGAGATGTTAAATGATGATGTTGGTGGTGGTAGTGTTTGGGAATGTGGAGACCTGGTAATTGCTTACACCTGAATTGCTGATTAGCTTTAAAAAAAAAAAAACAGAAGGTGAAAGAATGGAGAAAAGAAAAAAGGGAGGGGGTTGGGCACAAGTCGCACTGGGGCCGCCAGCCAGGCATGTCTGGCTGGGGAGGAAAAAATGGACATAAACTCACGCCTATGCCTTGGCCGTAGGCTGTTGCCACTACTCTCCCTCCAACCTAGCTGCCCTAATCACCAGAGCCTCTACCGGAACAGAGTATCAGGGCTGTAGCAGTGAGAAAGCAAGGAGGTGAGCAAGTCCTTTGAATGCACACATTCGGGGCACCAGGCTGGGTGGGTGAGCGGGGCTGACTGGCCAAGAGGAGGGTATAGACTCTGCACATCCACGCCACAAGCGCCACCAACTGCTTCTGCAACCCCACATGTAGCATATGGCATCCCCTCAGCTCCTGCCTCTGCACATGGCCACCTCAGCTTTCACCCCTGCACACAGACACCTCAGATCTCGCCATTTGCGTCCTCTTCAAAGCTGCTCAGTTTTCTGAGCTTTGGTCCACCCACCTCATGTCAACACGTCGGCGTTCAATACCTGAAGAGACCTCTATGTACAGGCTGAAGATGTTTTGAGACAACCTGAAACCTAGGTGACTGTGCAGGTTATAGGGATTTTCTGGGACCTGGAGGCTTCCATGAGAATAAACTGGTGTCAGATCAATAGGTAGGAGGAGTATCAGTTTAGGGCATTGCCAGTAAATTCCATTTGATACTTTCAGGTATGAATGAGGGTAGGCTGACTGATGGTGCTGAAGGCAGCTGAGAGGTCCAGCAGTATCAGGAGGCAAGGGTCACTTTTATCTCTGGTAAGGAGAGCATGATCTGTGGTTTGTAATGTAGCTGTCCTCATGCTGTAGCATGATCTGAAGCTGGATTTTTCATCTTTCAGGAAATGGTTGGTGTTGATGTGATTGTTGTTATGATCTTAGAGTCAAGCGTAGACTATTTTTTCAATATCTTCAATGAAGGGTAGATGCGTGATGGTCAGATAGCTGGCAAGGTCATCCGGGTTTATTCTGGAATGGAGGGATCTGGCCTGTCTTGAGAGATCATGTGAAGATTCCTGAGTGAGTAAAGTGTTGATGATGATGAGCAGGAGTAAGAGAGCTTCTTAGTAGACAGCTTTGACAAAAGAGAAGGGTAAGACAACATCTTCATAGAGGAAGCTATGAGGAAGTTGAAGATGTCTGTGAGGGATAGTAGTTTGAAGGATGACAATTGTCAGATGCAGCAGGGAGGAGTGGGTGTAAGAGAAGAGGCAGGCTTGGAGTTGTTAATGTACTGTTGGATCTTCTGTATTTTTTCACAGAAAAATAGATTAATGATATTACACGTCTGAGGAGTGTGGGATAGGGGGTTATGAAAGGGGGCTGATACAGTGAATGATTTTCTTGAAGAGTGCTTTACTTCTGTTAGCAGCTTCAGTAATGGTGTTATAAGTACTTGGCTTTTACAGATGTGATGCATAGAGGGACTTTAGTAGCATGAGGTTGTCAGGGATTTGTTTGGTCTTCCATTTTATTTCCTGTCTAATGATAGAGCATTTGTTGTTGGCAAGATCTTTGGAATACCAAAGTGCTGTAGTGCTGGGTTTACACTTGAATGTTGTAGTTTGAGCGTGTGCATTCATGTGTTTTCCAGAAGTTGTATGAAGTTGTTTAGATGTGCGTTTATGTCAGATGTGGAGATGGCAGGAAAAACTATGAGTTTGAGCTTTTCCTATCAACAGAGAAGTCTTTGAAGGGCAAGAGTTCGCTTTTGATTTACCCTTGGAGTGATGGTAAGAGGTGGAGCAGGGTGATGGGAAAGGCAAGATAGTTGGTCTAGCCTAGTTGTATAGGAGTTTTGTATTGGATGGTAGCCGATGTTGAGAAGGCGAGGTTGAGGATTTGGCCTTTGAAGTGAGTTGGCTGAGTAACTAACTGTAACAAGTTGAGAGTGTTTGATTTTTTCAAGGTCATAGGTTCCATGAGTGGGTGTAAATGTTCAGGGATCTGGCTGAATTCTGTGATTCAGGATCACTTATTTATGCCCCCAGATGGCACTTTTGCCACCCCTATGTTGAAGTTAGAAGCTCATATCATGGTGTTTTGTGAATTGGGTGCATAATTATTTTCAAGTGTAGTTATCTTCCAGTCCTGAGGCTTAAAATAAAGTTCTCTTGTACCAGATATTTTAGGTAAAGTATATGTTCATTTGTCTAGCCCACCGGGGGCCGCATTATACATGAGGCGCATTTTCCTTCTTTGCGCTGGGTGCACCTTTTAAAAGGTGCGCTAAGCGCAATGAAGGAAAATACGCCGTATTATGATGAACGCGCTGCCCCCAGGGCAGCTGCGAATTCACGGTGCCCTGGGGGCAGCTCATTCATGTGGAAAACGGAGCAGCTTCTTTGAAGCTGCTTCCTGTTTTCACAGTGCAGGCGGAAACCCATCTGCACTTTGAAGGGGGATTAGAGATCCCCTTGCAGGTAGGATGTCTGGGAGTGTCCATAGGACCCTGTTTCTCCCCCTCCAGAGGGCTGCTCTCAGGGGGCGCACTGACAGTGTGCCACCTTTTAGGTTGTGCTCTATCAGTGCGCCTCCTGAGAGCTTCTTTGCCTCTGCGCCCCGTCTGTAATACGGCGTGGGCGCAGAGGCAAAGGGATTCCCTCATTTGCATGGGGCACGCCCCCATGCAAATGAGGAAATGCCCCCTAAAGATAGCGCTGGCAAATATGTGCCAGCGCTATCGGTATTACAGAAGGGGGCGCACAAGCGTCTGCGGCCCCTTCTGTAATACTAAAGTGCCCCAGGGGGACGCACATCAGGCACAAACGCCCGACGACACCCAGGGCACTGTGTGTAACACAGCCCCTGGACATTATTTATGATGAGCTTTAAGGATTGGAAATTATCCACTTAATAATGCACCTATATTTTGGGTGTGTTGTACTGTAAGTCAATTTGACAAATCAATGATTTGAGTCCAAAAATATTTCCACCATGGTTTCTTTTGAAAATATAGAGCCCAAGTCACAAACTGCATTTTGTAGTATGTAAATTGGTACCACAGAAGTACTGCTTACTAATACAAACTGCAATTCACAAACCTTGGAATGGAAATCTCTACCTCTCCTTCCTTATAAATGGGTAGATCACTACACATGTACATTTACTACTTAGCAGTAAATGTGGGAGGAGCCAGGGGAGAGGTGCAAAAATGGGGACAGGGATGTGTAAGGAGAAGTTTACGTAGGGATATGCGAATAAAAACTTCCATCCATCAAAGAGTAAACCTATTGCTATTCACAAACCACACTTCTAAAGTTACCATAGTCTAAAAACCACAACAGTTATAAATGTACTCCAACCCAGCCTTGGAGTAGGTCTGAAACCACACATGGCCACTCACAAGTACTGCAACACACTCATAGAAAATAATGGAGGCAGGGAATTAAAATAAGACGCCATAGGAACATTTTATGCATATATACATTTGAATATTAAAAGGTTTTATTGCATTTAAATATAAGTATTTTGTCATTTTTAAAATAATAATTAAAATATTTCCCACAAACATTAATTAATTAAAAATATGACTTCACTTAAATGTAGAAACTATTTTTTAAATGTTAAAATACTAGTGAAGGTGGTAGTTTCTTTAGATTTATTTAAAAAATATGTCTAAACTAAATTCATAAAATGTAATTATTAAATTTTGTAATGACATGAATTTGGTGAGTTAAAGTGATACAACACTATATTTATTTGCTCTAGGTTAATAATAGTCATTTTAATTTAGTGTTTAATTGTTTAACTTCCGGTAAAATATTTTAATTACCAAATGTATTATTATTCCTTACATAGGAAGTGCTGCCCCTGGTGGCGGAGTTCTCCACCTACATGTGAAAGGTTAGTAGAAGTTCTGTCTAAAATGTCTCCACACATTGGTCTCATGGGGTGAGGCATGTAAGTATACGATTAGTCATAAATCTACACTCAGAAATTATGAATAGCAGATTTACACCTAGATGCAAGAGAACATTTACACCGTAAAACTACACAGGTAAATTTAGCTTTTGTGAATAGGATCAATAGACTTCATATAGGTACATTTGCTGTCCCAACATTCCTGGGCCCAGTTTTCCCAGATGCAGAAACACAGGTCCCTATTCTACTGGCCGAAAAATCCAGCTGGTAAAATCACTTAAGGCTTCAGCTGCAACAGAAGCCAGGCATCGGCTCCAGCTGTGTCTGACTTTTTCGTTCGAGCCTGGGCAGCGCATGCGCTGCTCTGCGAGCCATGCTGTATTTGAGTATGGAATAGAAGCCCCGTCCACTCTCTGCCCAGATTTGTCATTGGCTTGTGTTATTGCATTGTCCTTCGTAAATGCTGGCTTCTGATTTGTTAATAAGCTTGTAGTCCCTCCTTAGTACCGCCTTGTCTTCATTTGTAACCTCCCATGAGGACTGGCCCTTTTACTTCGGTTGTTACATGGTGAGTATTTTTTGGTCTGTAAGCACTATTTTCTTTAAGTAGTTTCTCCTACTGCAGGCACGACATGCTTTCCTGCAACATTCAGCGCGCCATGCGCGCTTTCACTTTATAAGCAGCCCGGGACAATGGCGGACGCTTCTTTGCATAGATCTCGCATTTACAAGAGTTTGAGCTGTTGGCATTGTACATGACAATGCCTTTTATTTATGTGTTATCAAAAAATATAAATACAATGCATTGACATTTACAATGCCAATAGCTTAAACTCTCGCAAATGCAAGACCTATTGTATTGCAAATGCTTGTTTCTACAGCAAAGGGGGGGCATGTAGTGTTCCCCCTGCCAGGATACTTCTTCCTTTTCTCTTCCTACCTCCCTCCCACCAATACCGACCCTGTAGAAGCCACTGCTCCCATTTACATGGAACTGGGAATTGCTTGCGTTTTTGTGTCCGGTACAACTGGGTCTGTACTGTTATTCCCCATTCCTTAGATTTTAATTTCAATTCCACAGTACTGGAGGGGTGTTACCACAAGGTCACAGTAATCGCAGTAATTACATGTGACGAGTTGGCACGCTGATAGTAGTGTACAATTTGTAATCAGGGCTCGAGTCCGCTACGTTTTTTGATTTCCCACATCTTTGTGAGCATCGCGACTTTTGAGCTATGTTATGTCGCTAATGGTCTTACATAACAAGAACAGTAGAGTGCTGTAAATGATGCACCGTTCTTTGTCTGTATGATGGCATTATGCACAGATAAGCTCTTTTAAAGGTAAACATGCAGAAAAAATGATATTTCCGGCCTTACTGCATTAGAGTCCCGGAGCCCAGCGCTTTCCTTAAAATGTGGGAGAGTTGCAGAACTTTGCGAAAACACAAAATACAGCACATTTCTATCACTGAACAATATAACATCATAAGCACGGGTGTTACAGCAAATAAACATACATCATTGCCAAAACAAGTTAATCGTGGAAGTGAACACTGATGGAAAGAAGCACAACAAACCTTATGTTAAGGGTAGGTTCCATAAATCACATCACACCTACGCCACGCCTAAAACATCAGGTGCAAAATGGATGTCAGAAGAGGAGAAAACCAACGCCCAAAAAGGTTAAAATCAAGGTCAGCATTCAAGTGCACAAACCAAACTAACCAGGCAAATATGCCCAGCTGAATAAAAGATAAAACAATGAGAACAAAATGCAAAACTAATGTACAAACTACATCAGTCACTTACAAATATTATGTAAAATGCCCTGTACATTTAACTCTGTTGTATAGGCAAAATGAATATCTCGTAAAAAAAAGTCTTCTTCCAGACGTGTATAAAATGCACCTTTGTTTTTTAATTTTTTTTTGCTGCATACTTTGCACCATATGCCTGGTTTATTTGTTTTATTCATATATCAGAAAACAGGCAGCAAAATATTTTCACTGGGGTAAACAGCACTGCTCGTTGTTTATCATTTGGCTGGCCTACTCATCTACTCAGTGGTTGAGAAAAAACGTAAAGTCCTCCTTCTAATCACGATTCCAAGATGTGTGATATTTCTGCTCTCCACTATTTTTTCACCTACAAAATTTTCGCCAGGCTATGCCTGATGGAATTTGTTCGGAAAAACCCACGTGATTAAGAGTTTTACACGTCAGAAGGGGGAAAACTGCACCCGGCACATACCGCATTACTGCTATTTACGTGTCTGTAATTACTGTAGGGAATAATGGAGCACACCGAACGAGGCCACAGGACGTGATCTCCGGCTAACACGTAATAGGGTATCACGGGTCCATGGCTTCCCCACTCCAGTTCACACTAAGCTTTGCTCCCAGTTACCTTCTCGTTTCTTCCTCCCTTGTCATACATTTTCACCCTTACTGTGGTTTGTTGGGCTTCTGAGCTATATGATCGTGCACACTTTGGGGCAGATTTACAAGAACTGACGCATCTCTGCATATCAGCAGAGATGTGCCAGTTAATTTGCGTCACGCAAGAAAACCCTTGCGCCACCATGGATGAGTCACATTTACAATGCGGAGCACCGTGGCGCAAGGATTGACAGATGCGAAAAGGCAACGCATTGCTGGAGTCTTGTCGCAAGCACGACGTAACTCCAGCAATGCTCAGGAATGCCGCAGGCGTAAGGTTTTGACGCAGTGGCGTCGTAAAAGTGACTCAGTTAAATCTTGTGGATTTCACTGCGTCACTTTTACGAGGCTTTCTTGCGTCGGAACGCCCACCCTGCATACATTATACCTGACGCAGGTATAATGTGACGCACGACTTTACAACGTGACGCATCTCCATAGATGCGTCACGTTGTAAATGTGTCACAACGTGGCGCATTGTTTATGCCGTCGCTGCGTCACAAAAGTGACGCAACGGCGGCGTAAAAGTGTCGCAAGGGGCTTGTAAATCTGCCCCTTTATTTTTTACTTTGAATCACCTGCCAGTTCTCCCAGTCACTCCTGGTCCTTCAATCTACAAAATCTGAAATTCTTCTTTTCCTTTTATTAGCGAGATTATTATAAAAGGGAGAATAGTTTGAGTTTGCACATAGAGACAGACACCCGCAAAAGAGCCTTTCCAAGCACCGGCCACCAGTAATAAACTGGAAGCTCAGAGGCCTTACCTCCCAGTCAAGGCTGTCTCCCTCCCCCTTCAGATTGCTAACAGATCCCCCACCATCCTGTCATAAATCCACAGCCCGTCCACCGATAAAAGCTAATCGCATGAAAGATTCTGGTCCTTTGTGCTGACAGTTTCCTTTCGCCTACACAATCCACTGGGAGGCCTACTTTTCACAAAGCTGTAGTGTCTCTCAAAAACGAACTTCTATTGAACCTGTTTGCATATATGTGCCTGTCACAACTCACTCATCTTCTCTCCATCTCACTCCCTCCAACTTTTTCTTCACTTTCAGTGCCTAGAAGTGATATTTTTTTCAGTGTGTGCTCTCTGTAAATTTCACTTGCTCTAACTTTGCTTATTCCTTTTAATTTTTCATGTGTAATTGTCATCATTTTGCAAGGCAAGTCTTGGAAATAGGAACATTTTACTCATGGAGACAACCCTGGGGAATAGTGGTAAAGTGGGACACGGCAAGTAGGCGAGGGGCGGTGTTTACTGACAGCACTGGGGGATCTAAGAGAAGAACCAGCACTGAAGAACTGTGGCAGGCAGGCGTTGCCCTTTGGCCTTCTAAAACAATGTAATAACAGAAGATATATGCTTCGCTTTCAAGAGAAAATGATCAAAACTAAAAGAGAAGTGGTATTTTTTTAAGCTTTTACAGACTCTGTCATGTGACAGCAGAGATATTCCTCATGTTGCACTGATCTTACAGGTTATTGCCCCAGACAAAAATCCATCAGTTAAACCAACTGCCATTGCACATCAAAGCTGTTGATGCTCCTCATCTGAAACCCAACACCATAAATTCAGTGCGCATTAAAATTCAATGCACTTTACAGATGGGAGTTTCATTGAACATTTACTTGAAGCTCCGACTCACTTCTCCATGGAATTCCCAAGCAATGACAGAGGAAAGAGAAGGAAAAAGGGACACTAGACATGCAGGAGCTACGAAGGGGTATCTAGGAGCCCAAGAATAGAGATGGCTCATCGTGCTTCCGTGAGCATGAAGCATAGAGGACTCACACTGAGGCCCCTCTTCGGTAATCAGGGTTGACTATTTATCTTCACTGGTCTCCCCAAGAATACGATAGACAAACTGAAAATAATTTAAAACTAAGGGCCTGATTTAGAGTTCAACGACAGGTTACTCTGTCACAAACGTGAGGGGTATCCCGTCCACCATATTACAAGTGCCATTGAATTTAGCATTTGTGATAGAGTAACCTGTCCGCTGAACTCTAAATCAGGCCCTACATTGCAAAACGTATTTGCAACTGAGGGTGCAAAGAACATATCACCCTCGCCCCCAGATTTCCCCACTGTCTGTCTATCAAAATGACAGCATTTTTTAAAACTCTGGTCATCATATATAAATCTGTTCATGGTCATTGTTAGAAATTAGGTTACTGGTAAATTATGGTGCGGGCCCTGGTAAGCAGCAACCAGAAATCGAGTCAGGGTAAGGCACAAGAAACCCCCAAATTAACCTGTGCTGAACCCCCTGGTAGCTTGGCACAGAGCAGTCAGCTTACTTCAGAAGCAATGTGTAAAGTATTTGTGCAACATTTCAAAGAGTAATACAGTGAAAATACCACACAAAAGGTCCCACACCAGATTTAGAAAAAATTAGCTTTCTTTAATAAATAAAACAAGGCCAAAATGACAAAAATCCAATAAGTAGGACAATAGATATTGAATTTTAAAGTTTCTAGTGAAAAGAGCTCCAAAAAGCACAAAGCTCCAACTGGGGATATCTGGCCGCGCAGGATCGGGACAAAGTCACAAGCTCAGAACGACCATGATGAAGTGTGGGCCAGCTACATGGACCCAGTTAGGTCCGCTGAACAAGGTACTGTAAATCCTGGTTACGGAGCGTTCCGAGGATCAGCGTCGAAGATTCGGTGTGCAGTCGAAGCGATGCGCCGGTTGACGATGCGGCGCTGCTGGGGTGTGAGGTCCTGTTGTGCCTTCGTCGAGGATACCAACGATGGAGCTTGCGATGTGAAGGCCTAGCGCCGGGGATGCAGTGCGCAGCTGGCAATGCGCTGGCTGCTGTCCACGAGAGTTGCGAAGACCTGGGCTGGAGATGTGCCGCGCAGTCAGCAATGCGTCGGTTCCAAAGACTGCGGGGGAGATGTGGGTCTTTGCGACTGGTCGAATCAGCGCAGCAGCAGGGCTGCTTTGGTTCTGCTCAAGGATGTGCGGCTCAGCTGAGGGGATACATAGATTCTGCTCTGGGCTGAGGCACTCAGCAGAGAAGATGTCGGGTCTGCTGGTCAGCACCTTAGATCCACTTCCAAGGGTCCATGACTGTGATGGCACCACTTGACAGGGTGGGCTCACAGATGGCAGACTACAGGCGCAGGTGCAAGGATGTGCAAGCCTGTTATGGCCCTGAGGCTTCGGATCAAGAGGCCAACCGGCTAGCCCTTGGAATCTCCCTGGATTCTGGGTTCACGAGATGCAGGTCCAGTCCTTTTCACCCAGGCAAGAGAGCAGCAGGTCAGCACAGCAGGGCAGCAGTTCCTCCAGAGCAGCAGTCCAGCAGAGGGGCAGTCCTTTCAGCAGTCCTTCTTCCTGGCAGAGTATCCACAGGTCCAGAAGGGGTTGTGTCTGGGTTCCTTCTTCTATACACATGCCTTTGAAGTGCACAGATGCCCTGACCTCCCTGCCCTGGCTCCAGACTAACTATAGGGGCTATGCAGCCCTTTGTGTGGAGACAGGACACAGTCTATTTAGGAGTAAGTGGGGCCAGGCCCAGCTCCTCCCTCCCATCCTGCCAGTGATGGCCCATTCAGTCACACCTAAACTCCCATTGTGTGTGGCTATCTAGGAGGAATGCACAAAGCCCAACTGCCAACTACACCCAGTTTGTGACCAGAGACAGGCTGCAGGCACCAAATGGCTAAGGCAAGAAAATGGCAACTTTCTAAAAGTGGCGTTTTCAGAATTGTAATTTAAAAATCTGACTTCCCCATAAGTTAGGATTTTAAATTGTGATTCCAGAGACATCAAACTTGAAGGTGTTATCTCTTCCCATTTTGAAATTACACTTATAAAATGTAATAAGGCAACTCCAATATTATCCAATGGGAGAGACAGGCCTTGCTTTAGTGGAAAACACATTTAAGAGTTTTTCACTACCAGGACATGCAAAACTTAAAAGTACGTATCCAACTTTTTAAATGCACTGTACCCTGCACTTGAGGCAGTCTAGGGCCTGCCTTAGGGGCAATTAGGCGTGATCTATATGTATTAAAAAAGGAAGGTTTGGGCCTGGCAAAGCGATTATCTTGCTAGGTCGACATGGCAGTTTAAACTGCACACACAGGCTCTTCAATGGCAGGCCTGAGATATGTTTAAAGGGCTACTTAAGTGGGTGACACAATCAGTGCTGCAAGGCCACTAATAGCATTTAATTTACAGTCTTTGGGCACATGTAGTGCACTTTACAAGGGACTTATAAGTAAATTAAATATGCCAATTAGGTATAAGCCAATGTTACCAAGTTTTTGGGAAGGAGCACAAGCAATTTAGCACCAGTTAGCAGTGGTGAAGTGATCAGAATCCTAAGGCCAGCAAAAACAAAGTCAGCAAAAACATGAGGTCTGAACGCAGAAAGTGGGAAACCACGCCAGGATGCCAGATATAACAATCATGCACCTGCTTACCTGGTAATCTGCTTCAGCTCTATCATGCACGCAGACTCTGGAGATCCTCCTCTGCTCATCCACCTAAGCTGAAAAGATTTGTAACCAGAATCCTACACATACAGGGCACCTCCCTCTGGAACTTCCTTCATCAGTTAATGAGATTCGAAAAAAGACTTCCTCAAGTTTAGGAGATGCATTAAAGTCTCACCTGTTCTGCTCCACAGACGTCACCTGGCTTTCTGCTTGATCTCCCATAGAACATCAACATCTTCTGCCAGTCAGACGTCTAAAACCTGGCAACACGTCTTCAAGGCTTTTCCATCATTTCGGTAGATTATCAGATTTTCATTTCAGTATTTCCTTATGACTATGTCTTTTCTCCCTCAACTGCATGTCACTTCTTTGCTGTGTTAATTCAATGTCTCTTTCTCACCCCAGTTTTCTGAGACAGCAAATTGAAGCTTGGGTGCGTCAGAAAGTCTCTAACTGCAAACAAAAAATTCAAAGGTACATACAGAAAAGACACACAGATGTATTTGAAGACATTATGTATACCGTCATAGGTAATCAGTCGAGACCAACAGACTGCCACTTAAAATCAAGGCAGCAAGAACAAACTCACCCTACCGCAGTTGCGGGGCCTCGTTCCAGGGGTCAAGGGGCAGGAAGTCATCATTTTTATTAAAGCCAGGAAAGAGTTTGTTCCCTAATGTTAGAATCTCTCGTTTTGTCTCATCTCACTGCTCCCTATGAGGGGTAACAACTACCAAAGGTATCAGTGAGTAGATATAAGGTGGTTTGTGTCACGGACCACCCTATAATTATTTTCCATTAGAAATATCAATGGCTTGTAATAGAGGAAGCAAACTCCATCTTAGTAGCCATGCAAACACACCATACAGTTTAGGGTGAAATCAATTTCAGAAATGCACATTTGAAATTTAAAAGTATTTGCTCACATGTTTGTCATAAATATGATTTAAAGTTCATAAAGTATTTCCAAATGTTTTAGAAAAGCATCTTCTGACATAGTTTGCTCAAAAATGTACAGCGCATTGCAAAGCGAAATGTCCACCTGTGACCTCTACCTGTATAGGTAGCTCCAAGTCACCCACACAGTAGAGAGAACCCACAGGGAACGCTAATGGAACAGCAACAGCTGTGGGTGACACATAACATCTTCTTATGTGTTTTATTTCACTCTGCAACAAGACGACTTTGAAGGGAACAACACAAAAGGCAGCCAGATACCCTTTAAAAGAGTCCCCACCAACACAAGCTATTTCAAAAACAAAGAAATGTAAGTCAGCTCTGAGGTCATTTCATAGACAGCAGCAGGGCTTGGTTAACGTATGTGCTCGAACAGACAGAATTCATAACACTAAAAAATGCGAATTGAGCATAAAATTAAGTCTAACAAAATGAAAAAAATGTTTCATTGTCCATCTACAACATTATGGCCTCAAATAACAATGGTTATTTTTTAGTCCAATTATTCATTCCCATTTCTGGCACTGACAGAACGGCTCAAGGCTTAATTTGTAAAAGTGTTGGTCACCAAAATCTTTCTCAGAAGCCCGCAGTTGGCACTGACAAATGTTGGGATTGCTGAATACCAAGGCTACGCAGTTTTGATTCTATCTCTTAACTCTATCTTCCACCAACAAGCACTCATTACCCCCTTTTTTCACTCTTGGAGGATTTTTCTCATCCATGCTTTCTCCCTTTTGTCACTATTTTCCCATCTTTCTCTTCCTTCTTCCTTCCTCCTTTTGTGTTTTTGTCTCTCTCTTGCTCTGGGTCAAAGCATGATGAGGAAACCTAAGTCTGGGTTCCCAACAATTAGTGCCAATGGTTTCCACCTGCAACCACTGGCTCAATTTAAGCACAGATGGGCCTTAACAAATTTTGAAATTGCATGTGTTTTACTGTTCGGTAGAAATAGCCCAGTACTGTGCAATTACAAAATAAACCCCATGATATGAGGTATTAGTATGAAGGGCGATTTTTGTGTCCATAATAGCACACAGAATCCCTTATTCTATGTGGTTTTACAGCATGCATTAACCACTGCTCTGAGCAGGTGGTAAATGTATGCAGAGGCTGGTCCTTAGGGTGGGGGTGTGGGAAAGGGCTGTGGGGAAATCGAAAAGGAAAGGAGAACCTTTTTTTATATTGGGGAAGCATTGTTGTGTTATAAAACAAGGCATGAAACTAGGCTGCTGCTGCAGCCAAAGGCTCATTTGAATTTTCCGACAGGGTCAAGTTCTTCCACAACCAGAAAATATAGGTACTGAAAATCACAACCACTAATAATCAGGCTTCCACATATCAATTTTGCTCCACCTGACTTGGAATGAGTCCCTTGGTTTCTGCTGCAGCCAAAGTCTCATGCAATTTTTCCAGCCAGGTTTTTTTGGCTGGAAAAATAGTCAAGTTCTTCCACAATCAGCAAATCCAGGTATGGAAAAGCCTAACCACTAAATATCAGGCCAAGTTAAATTAACTCATACTATTTTGATCTGATTGATTTGTAATCAGGCCCACTACCTAGTGACCCCTCCCCCATTCCAAGGTGACTGTAATTATTGGGTGCTAAAATCACCTGTGGTAAATACCATGACTGCATGGTTGTAATATAACCTGAGGCACCATTACTGGCTGGTTCCAGTTTCCCATTTCAGAATGGAAAATAACATATAGTTATCGATTTTACTGATCCAGTACAACCACACTCTACTCCCTTTATAGGTTTCGCCTGCACAGCGCTTGCACTGTGCTTGGGAAATCTATTGTATTTAATATAAATCTTAAAAGGGGCTTTCATCCCGCCCCCTTGCTTTCCTTGTTTTGTTTGGTTCCTGTGCTTGCCACTTACTTTTCTTCCATTTCTATTGGCTGTAGCATACTGTTTCCTGTTGCTCCTCGTGTTTTCCTCGTGTGCCTTTCTTATCAGTTTCCCGGAAACCAAGTACTGTTTAAATTCGCCTTGCCCAAGTACTCCTTTTCATTGCCTGCTAACACCCTCTTCATTAATGTCATGTTTTTGCACATTAAGCCATCCTGTGGATGTGGATTCCCAACCCTTAGTAAAGGCTGTATGACTGTTATCTAACTTGTTCACCTTATCTGTATTGCGAGTGCCATACACAAACATGAACTCACTGCCTAAGCGAATCCTTGCTATTAGGTTAACGGTTCAGTTGTTGCAATCATGTCATGTGTGAGGTTGGCAGCGCTAATTTTGTTGTCTGGCAGCACACGCGCTGGAGCAGTAATATTTCTTTTGTATCCCACGCGCAGGAGCGCTGCTTTTATAGTTTGGCTGCACACTTGCTGGTTTGTATCTTTCTCCCACTGTCTTGGTCTCTCTCTCACTCTCTCTGTCGCATTCTCACCTCTCTCTCTCAGTACCTCTTAATCGCTCTCATCTCCACTCACTCTATATATCCCTCCACCTTTCTTTCTCCCTCACTCTCTTTCTTATGTACCCACCTGTTGCTATCTGCCTCTTTCTCTCTCCTCTCTCAATTCCTTTCTTACAGATCACATCTCTGTCTATAAACCTTGCTTGCCCTCTCCCTCTCGGCCTCACAATCTCTCTATCTTTTTCTCTAATCTCCCTCTCTAGCCCCGTTTTTCTCTCACGCAGTCTCTCTTTTTCTCTCTTCCCCTGCCACTGTTTTTCTCTCTCCACTTTCAAACCACATCTCTCTCTCTCTTGCTCATGCCCCCTCTTTTTTACCTCATTCTTACTTCCTTATCCACTTTCTGTTTATCTCACACTGTTCTTTAGAAGATTCAACGGATCTGAAAATGACGGCAAAGATGTTCTCTCTATGTCACGGTGAAGCTGTTATTGAGCCCTTTCTGCTCTTTGCTTCAAAGTAAAAAAAATAAATCTTCAAAATGCATTTAAGCATGAATATTGAGATAACATTCAGATTTGCATGTTTGTTCAGCTTCGTGAAGACGTGTTAGGACAAGTTCCCATGTTGCCGTGGCATGATTCGCCATTTTCATCTTTCAGCACTGCTCAGTTTTTATGAGTTGCTTTTAGCCCTCTCTGGATAAACACAAAGATTTAAGTTCAAGGTCCAAGCCCTCATTACAAAAAACATGTGAGTTCAAATCGGCTGCTGCCAACCCGTTTGCTGATAGAAAAAGATCACCGTATTGGTTAGATTTTTAAAAAAAAATTATTTGGAGGGAAGATTAAAAAAGTCATATTAGATCAACGACTGACACCCAGATGTCTGCATCAGATTTAGTACTGTATATTCACTGCGCAACTGGAGCTCTGCACAGCCTCCACGAACCCGCAATGGATATTCCAATGAATGAGCCTCAATCACTGAAGTTTTTACTGTCATCCAAATGCTTAACATCTAAAGCTCGTGTCACATAACAATGCCGTCAATGGAAGGTTTTTCATAAACTAGGTCTCTAGATATGTCTCATAATGTCAGCTAACCATTACATGTGCCCCCGTCCCCCCACGCGCATACACTTTAAAACAACCACTGTTATTTCAACTTCTCACTGAGTCTATCTCCGAAGATTAGGCTCTAAAACACACTAGCATAGCAGCCTATTGGATATTGTCCACATTACCCGGCGTCCTCGCTTTCTTGATAAAGCCCTACCTGCTTGCTTAAAAACCAAGCATACATCCTGCTGACAGACAAAGTACAAAAGATGTTGATGCATTAATCAATGCTACACAATTCTTTATTGCTAAGCAACTGCTCACTTAGCTACAACTTACAACTAAAAACAGCTTATTATTAATCACATAGGCGAAACTGATACATTACCAATGCTTGTTAGGTTTTGCCTGCACAGCATTTGAGCTGTGCCTATAAAATCTCTTGTAAAGAAAAAATTATCTTTAAAGTGGCTTAGAGCCAGCCTTATACTTAACTTTACTTAACATTGGTTACTATCATATCACTCTTATTTCTGTGCTTCCTATTGGCCAGCGCCTCCTCCTCACCTCCAGCTTCCTCTTGGTCTTTGAGTCTTGTCCTACCATAGAGCAAGGGCCAAGTACAGCTTCCTGTGGCTAGTGTTCATGCAGTGGCCGTAGGTACCGCAGGTACACTTTTTTTTACTTTTTGACGGCTCCCTTACAGGCCTGAGCTAAAGATATTCATTGTTTAAAAAAGCTGGCAGTCTGGGCACAGATTGCCCTTGTTTTCTCCTCACTTCTCACCCATTCCCATACAGTGAAGCACAAGTATTTCAGACCCCCCACCCCCCACTGCCATGTCTGCTCAGCATTTGAAGAGAGAAACCACCAGGTTTTTAACAACATCCGCATTGACTGTAGTGAGGCATGAATTAACATTTCAGCTGGTGTCTGAAGTGGGGTGTGGGTGGGATGCACCCTCAGACCCTCCTTTGTGGTGCTGCCAGTTCCTAGCCCCTGTTTAACTCATGTGTGCATCTCTATCTCCTCCAACTGTGGTACAACACTCCTGATCTGTAAGGGGGGCTCAACAAGGTATAGCAAACACTAGACCCTGCCAAGCCTCCCGTGCTACAAGACAAGGTGAGGGAGAGGGTGATTGTTGGAAAATGGCTCTCTCTGAAGGGTCACCCCAAACGTGTTACCTTCCTCCTCCTCTGTTTCTGTCCTTCTTTTTGTGGGCTTTAGGACTCTGGGCACTTTACCACTGCTGACCAGTGCTAAACATGGCATCATTGCTTTACACCCGTTTGGCATATTTGATTCACTTATGAGTCCATTGTAAAGTGGTATACAATATACCCAGGGCCTGTAAATTAAATGCTACTAGTGGGCCTGCAGCACTGATTGTGCCACCCACAGAAGTAGCCTTTCAAGCCTGTCTCACGCCTGCCACTGCAGTGCCTGTGTGTGCAGTTTACTGTCACTTTGACTTGGCATTTAAAAGTACTTGCTAAGCCTTAAACTCCCATTTTAGTATATATAAGTAACCCCTAAACTAGGCCCTAGGTAGCCTGAAGGGCAGGGTGCTATGTACGTAAAAGGTAAGACATGTACTTTTAAGTTTTATATGTCCTGGTAGTGACAAACAGCTAAATTAGTTTTTCACTGCTGTGAGGCCTACTCCTCTTATATGCTAGCATTGGGAATTCCTTAATACACCTTTAAGCTGCAATTCCTGATCAGAGAGGGCTAGCTTTTATATACTTCATATGTTTGGAATGGTAATGACAAATCCTTCTTACTGGTAAAGTTGAATTTGGCATTACAATTTTAGAAATGCCACTTTTAGAAAGTGGACATTTCTCTTATAACTCTGTGTATTTTGCAGCCTGTCTCCAATACACATCTGGGCTGGGTGACAGCTATACTTTGTGCAGTCCCTCTAGATAGCCACAACACAGTAAGGATAGGTGTGTCTGAGTACCCATCTACATACATTTGCATTCTGATGGCCTTCCTGGGACAGGATGGAAAGGAGGGGCTAACAATGCACTTGAATAGGCAGTGTCCTGTCCCCACACAAACTTCTGATTACCCCCCACAGTTACCCTGGCAGACAGGACTGGGTTGAAAGGGATATCTGTGCACTTCAGAAAGTTGCTTTGAAGTCACCCTCACATCAAAGGCCCTTTTGGGTATAAGTACTGGGTCTCTGATCCCCTCAAATCAGACACTTCTGGATCTTGAACTGAACCTTTATCAGAAGTACTGTTGTGCTTCTTAAAATGACTCATCTTTGGACTGCAGACTTGGAAGGCCTGCTTTTCTCTTGTGTTGCCCTGCTGCCTGCTGCTCTCTGACTTTACTGAAGGACAGCTGGACTCTGCTTTCACTCCAAGTGATCTCCAAGGGCTTGTTGGCTTTCCTCCTGTTGCTTGAGACTCAGGGAAATCAAAGTCTCTACCCCTCCTCCTGTGGGTGGCTCACTGAAAGTGTCCCAGATGCTTACAACATTGATTTCAACACATCTCATGTCTGCGTGTAGCAGAACTGGCTCATCGACCTGGTTGTCAGAGTAAAATCGGCACCTCGCATCCGAACCAGCGCTTTGCCTTCCGTGATCGACGCATTGGATAACGTATCGCCGCCGGTGCAGTTAGGTGAGATTGACGCATCCCTTCGACTGCGCGGTAGATCCGGCACATCACTCAACGCCTCTCGACTCCAGCACCCGTCTTTGGAAATTACGCATCGCCTTCACTGTGTGGAGTAGATCGAGGTATCTCGCTGTTTGCGAACAGAAAAGGTACTTTGTTCACCGGGCCCGGCGTTGGTTCTGTAGCCAGCCTGCACTTCCACGAGGTCAGCCTGAACTTTGACTTTGCCCCAGTCCAGCGCGACCTAAAGTAACCACTTTTCGCGCTACTTGCTTCTAAGCACTTTACTGCATTTAATCTTTTAAAATTCATTATCTCAACTTCTATAAATTGGATTTTTGTTGTTTTCCTCTTGTTTTATTTATAACATAATCTATTTTATAAACCAGTGTGAAGTTGTTTTGTGATGTATTCATTGTGTTACTGTGTGTGTGTGTGTGTGTGTGTGTGTGTGTGTGTGTGTGTGTGTGTGTTGCACCAATACTTTACACATTGCCTCTTAAGATAAGCCTGACTGCTCTGTGCCAGACTACCAGAGGGTGAGTATGGTGTGTATCTTACTTACCCTTTCTAGAGTGGTGGTTCCTGCCTGGCCTGGGTGCATACCTCAGCAAACCAGGAATTCCATTTCTAACAGTTATAGTTAAGTGAATATGTCAGTGATAACATTAATGTTTTGCACTAATAAAAACCCAGAAATTCACCAGTTATAGTTAGCAGAGCTAACTATAATTTGTGCCGCCCAGCCATGCACTGCATATGACCTCAAATATCATATCACTCATGACATGTTCTATGACATAATTTATGACATCACTGATGACACATCAAATGATATCATTGATGAAATCACTTCTGTGTTTATTGTAGTTCAAAACGTTAATGTTGTCATTGACATATTATATATATATGTATATATATATATCTGCATATATATATGTGTGTGTGCATATATATTAGAGAAAGAAAGGCGTTCAAATTTGATAGAGACCGGATGGACTATGAATGTGGTCGCATTATTACTTTTGCGAGGAAATTCGATTCCATTAAAGCCTCCAAATACGGCGTATCTTTGGGAACTAAATGAAACATGTCAAGCGGAGGAGCTCAAATAGATACAGTCTCTACCTCTGATCTTAGTTCCGCAATGGAAAGCGAGACGGAACAAGATCCTAGAAGTCATGGAGCACAACAAATACCAGCAAAAATCTCTCTGGTAGAAGAAGTAGATTTTTTATGTTGGGAGCGCAGGCAAACGCTGCGCCCCAGAAACCAAATGAAATCGCAACTAAAAAATCAACCATCAAACACAGAGAGAGGAGAGCAGCAAAACACAAGCGCACCCAAAAAACAAGGACAATCGAAACGCCGGAATTGGAGACGACAGCACCAACAGTAGGCCCTACAGTAATCAATTTGGCAAACATAGATTTGACCAAGGCGGAGGGGCAATTATTATCGCTAGGACTGTCATTTTGTCCGGAAAGCTCGTTTAATTATGTCACTACTCGTATGGATATTTACAGGAGTATACGAAAACTAAAACTCAAGAAATACTTCATACAACAAAACAAATCCCCTGAGACAAATATGAATGAACATCAAGAGTTTTCGGCACAATTGTCTCCTCCTTACGGTCTAACAACATCTGATTTGCCAACGTTTCAAACAATGCAGGAATTGTTGGAGGAAAATATGACTACCACACAATTTGAAGAACGCAATGTATCTCTGAATAAGATAAAAGATCAAGGCAAGGAAGTAACACCTTTTAAACCTAACTCCAGTTTCAACCCAATTATGCCTCGTGATGCAATCGAAATATTTCAAGAGCAAATAGTGAGTGATATCAAAAAATTGAATCAAAGTCCAGAGGTCAATGAGAACGAAGAAAAATAAAATGGACATTCAATATCGCTCACTGATGACGAAACTAAGATCCAATACGGAGTTGGTTATTCGCAATTCCGACTAGGGAGGAAATCTAGTTTTGTGGAACAAAACGGACTACAGTACAGAGGCAATGAAACAGCTCCAGGATAGGCACTGTTATCGTAAATGTGATCAAGTAACGCTCAAGACCACATACAATACATACAGGATGAAACTGATAGCCTGGAAAAATGCCGGCTTACTCACGCAACAGGAATATTTGTATTTAAGAAACGACCATCCACTAACACCGATTATGTATTTTATTCCTAAGATACATAAAGATCCTGCTACACCGCCGGGAAGACCGATCATTTTGGCAAGAAACAGCCTCCTGGAACGTACCTCTGTATATGTGGACTATTTCCTTCAGGACTATGTCCAACGTTTACCCTCATACATCTGAGATACTGGAGATTTTTTTATCTAA
This sequence comes from Calotriton arnoldi, assembly GCA_963921515.1. Lineage (NCBI taxonomy): Eukaryota > Metazoa > Chordata > Amphibia > Caudata > Salamandridae > Calotriton > Calotriton arnoldi. The sequence goes on along the minus strand of CAWUFW010000529.1, from coordinate 1,733,425 downwards.
AATTGTTAGAAACGGGGTAGCGTGGTGCGGAGCGGGTAGGCCCAACTCGGAGGCATTGTCTAAAGCATCTGCACAGCACACTCACAAGCGACACACTGGACACACTACAAAAGAGACTCCACACCAGGTTGCATGAAAATAACTTGTGTATTATAAAACACATATTAGAATGCAATCTCAGGTACAGAGAAACTGTGCCAACCGGCACCGGGTTGCAGTTCACAGGGGGACTATTTACAAGGCAGGGCCAATCGGGCCGCTGCCAGAACCATCTCCAACACAATGAAAATAAAGGGAAGCATCAGTAATAAACGTAACGCAGCCAGTACCTCCTGGCAAGATCACGCACTTAGCCACAGTGCAACTAGCCTTAGGCCTACACATAGAGCATCATCACATTAGCATGAAAACATTAGGGTCAAGCATATAAATGCAATATGCATAATCATAGTAGCATCCTATGGGCCTAAACAACCCCTTCTGTATACCCTTAGGCATAAAAACCTCATTAGTATAGATGCGTTAGGCAGGGAACCAGTAGGCATAAGGTATAAAACATATTCTGCATAACTTGTGGCCTAATCATATTAACATTGGCATCGTCATGAGTAAGCAGGTAAACATTATGCATAACCAGCCGTGTAGCTACATTGCACAGAACATCAGTGGCAATGGACCATATCATTAGGCATAAATCATCATCCTGGGGCATAAACCATCATGACATGAACTTAGGCCTGGGACACATTAGCCTGGGGCATAAAACGTTATCAGGCCTGAACCTAGAACATCCCAGCATGATATTAGGCATCACCATTAGGCATAAAAGACACGTTATGCATACATCATGTGCATTAGGCCTCATCAAATACCCTATGCATCAATCAGCCGTGTAGCCATTAGGGAAAAGCTGTGCACATTATAAATGTCCCCAACATTGTAGGTTAGCCTGTGGCGCCACTGCGCCTGGAGAGCTCCCTCTCTGGGACTCTGCCCATTGCAACTGCCCACTGTCTGGCGGGGCAGTTGAGTAAAGTGAAGTCAGCCCGGGTCCCAAAACAAGCACTGGCACCACTCCTTACGTTAGAGCCCCCAACAGAATCCTGGCACCGGGGACGGGCACCGGCAATGTGCCCCGACACACCCCCCAACCACGGGATGACTGAGCCCCACTCCGGGACTCACTTCAAGTATGCCCAAAGTTGCAGCGGCCCGCTACTGCGATGCTGCTGTGTCCCCCAGCCGAGTACTGGCACCACTGGGCACGTGGGAGCCCACTCCGGGGCTCTTGAAATTAACAGTGCCCCTCAACGTTGCAGCTGCCCACTGTTATACGGGGCAGCTGTAAAATCAGCGCGGGCACACCGGTGCCCTCAGAGCAACACTTGGGGGAGGCGGGCACTGACAATGTGCCCCGACACCACCCCCCCACCAAGTTAAGATCGAGGCCCTACTCACCGGCCTGACTGGAGGAATCAGCTCTTCCCTGTTGCGGCAGCACTTCTTCCTCGGCGGCGGGGCAAGCACCGACAGTGTGCCTCGGGCCCCCTCCACCTTTAACTGCCGAACGCTGCAGGACTTGCGGGGCTCTCTCTTCACCCGGTCCCCCCTCCTGGGACCGGGGCTTCGCTCCGGAGCCCGCGAGGCTCCCGGACGGCTTCCCTCGCTTCCTGCTGCTCGCGGGGCGGGACTTCCCCCAGGCGCTCCCGCCAGCACCAATCCCATCACGGCTCCCCTGACGTCACGGGGAAGCCCGCGCAGCGCTCCTGGGCCCCCGGGCCGGCGGCGGTGATCCTCAGCAGTTCCTCCGTTCGGCAATGAGGGGTAGGCTCCCTCCCAAGTCAAAGCACACACGCAGGGTGGGCTCCGGCCGCCCCACTATGCATAAAGCGGGGTAGACACCCGCCAGTAATGACAACGCGGGGTAGGCTCCCGCTGCACTCCTAAACAGCAAAAGGGCGGCAATACGCGGGGTGGGCTCCCGCTGATGAATAAAGTCAAACGCGGGGTGGGCTCCCGCTGATTTCACGAGCGTAGGGGGGGAATCCCACACGCCGGGGATTCCCTTGCAACACAGCGCTGCAGGCGTCAGCTCCTCTTCCCCTGGCACTTTGAATATAGCGCTTACGAGGCGCTAGGTCCCAACAAAAGCTTCAGGGACAGAAGATAGCGTACCTCTTCTGGTAATCAAGAAAATAGTCCCACCAGGCGCTAGAGTGCAGGCAGGGCAGCACCGGCACTTCGAATATGGCGCTCACAAGGCGCTAGATGGCTCATATTGCCAGGGTCCCACACGAGAAGGTAGCGCCCATGCTCCTCACCTCCTTGGAGTGCAGGCCAACAACCGATGGCGCTCACGAGGCACTAGGGCAGGAGAGCAGGCAGGCCAGGCTGGGTAGGATCAGCAGACAGTGGGCACTCATCAGTACAGGACAGCAGCTCCTAGAAGCAGTCATCTCCCATAAAGTGGCACTCCTCCTGACATAGCAGTTGTCACTCCAGCAAAGGCTCTCACTGGCCCTGTGGACAGCAGGGGGGTACAGATGGGCTCAGGGGCCAGCACACAGGCCCTTGCGGCGGTACCTCCTGGCAGAGTGTCCCCTCTCGATCAAGTCCACGCTCAGTCTGACTCATGGAGGCACAGCCCCCCTATATATACCCCCCTCACCCCACCTACCAGAAAGGGCTAGAACCTTCTAGAAGGCTCCTGGCAGTTCCAGTCTCAACTGTCACTGTGGGGGAGGTGTACAGCACCCTTTCTGCCAGACTTCCTCCAAAAGCTGGGGCTGGGTGACAGACAACTAGACCGGCAACCCACCGCAGGCAGGCGGCACCACGCACACAGCAATGGCGTCCATTTTAACAGTGAAGTTACTGCAATGGTGAAAATAAAGGTGCGTACACCATTGCACAGCATTTATCATCCTCCTCTCACACCACCCATGGCATATACATTTCCTACCATGGGGGAGATGTCCCCTAAAAGGGGGGGGTTCCTAATATAAGCCTATGTAAGGCAGAAAGCACACACACTTGGCACTGCTAACCAGCGCTAAAGTGTCCAACGTCCTACAACCACTCATTCCACAACAGCAAAAAGGCTAGGGGGAAGGCGAAAAAGCTCGGGATGACCCTGCAAGCAGGGCCAAGTCCAACACGACCCCCTCCCAGCCAAAAGCCAGGGTAGACCAATCAATGCCTTGATGGGCTTCCCGGCTTGGGGCGAGAAAACATGGACGCGGGCCCGCAACTGCAGGGGCACCCGCAGGTTCTCCGCCACTCTGGACCCAGGTGGTTCCCTCTGTCAACACTCCCTGGACCAACTAAGCCACCCCACTGGCACTCTCTAGTCGGTTGCGGCCAGGACCGGCCCCAAGGCCATCCAGATGTTTCTGGCCCTTGCTGTCTCACAGAGCGGGGGGCAGTAGCCCCAGGCCCGTAGTACCCATTGGCCACTCTACTTCTCCTCCGTGCAGTTCCGAACTGCCACCGGTCCTCCCACCTGGGGTCCGCACCCTCAGGCTGACCAGTAGTCAGAGGCGAGGCTCTCCTCCCCCTACCTCTCCTTCTGGAGTTCCGCACTCTCCTCCTATGCGGGGCACCCTCAGGACACAACTCTCTCACTCGTCCAGGGCCATGACCCTGCATCTGATCCACCAACCCAGGGTCTAAACCCTTAGGTTGCACCGGTGCTAGAGGCGAGTCCTCCCTCCCTCTGCACCCCCTCCCAGAGTTACGCACCCTCCCAACTGGAGTAGTACCCCTGGAAGACAACCCAGGGGGGACACCGATTACAGACGTCCCTCCCGCCAGGTCAGGCAGTACCTGTCCCTGGCCTCCCAACCCAGGATCTAAGCCCTGTGGCTGAGCCGGTGCCAGAGGCGAGTCCTTCCTCCCTCTGCACCCCCTTCCAGAGTTCCGCAGCCTCCCACCTGGAGAAGTACCCCTGGAAGTCAAACCGGTAGGGACCCTGATTACAGGTGTCCCACCCTCCAGGTCAGGCAGTCCCTGAACCTGGCACCCCAGCCCAGGATCTAAACCCTGTGACTGAGCAGACCCTAGAACCCCTGGAGCTCTGATTACAGACGCCCCTGGTTCTCCTGACACTAGGGGATCCCCCTCAGTGGACGGCCCATCAGGACAGCCTAGGCTCCCAACCTGGGGTTCCCTTATGGAACTCTCCAGGCCCTGAGACTGTGGTTGGGGCACCTCGGGACACCTCCCCATCTCACTCCTTCTTGTAGATAGGACGTGAGGCCCTACAACCCTCTCACTACCCTGGGACCTAGCTGGGACATTCTGCACCTCTCCCACCTCGCTGGGTTGGAAGAGCCCTGCACCATTCCCTTCAGGATCACTCCCCAATGCCTCCTCAGACACTCTGGCGCTCACCCGTAGGTCTGCCTCCCGTGTGAGCTCCCTGGGGTCAGAGAGCCCACACTGCAACAGATGTTGGCGCAACCTGGGAAAACAACTCCTGAGCACGTGCTCCCTGATAATCAGATGGAACAGCCCTTCCCAATCGATCACCGCGCCACACACCATCCACTCCTCCAGTGCGGTCCAACACACGTCCACATACTCCCCCCAAGACTGATGGGACAGTTTCTTGCCGCCCCTAAATTCCAACCTGCCCCCCTCCTCCTGGGGATCAGGCACCATCTTCCGGGCTCTGGGAGTGGAATCACTCTCGCTGCCACCACTGGATCCCACCCTCACTGGTGAATCCAGACTCCTGAAACCACTCTCAGGGGACAACCTACCCTCCTGAGCTAGTCTCTCTCTAGCGAAGGACCTCTCTGCCTCCGCCATCCTTTCCTGTGCTAGGACCCTTTCGGTCTCTAGCATTTTCTCCTGCACCCTCAGCTGCGCTAACTCCTTGGCGTGCTCTAACCTGAGCCTCTCCAAAGCTAGCTGGTGCTCCCTTTCTTCCCTCCTATCCACCCACTCTTCTGGGGACAGGGAAAGGGGTGGGGCAGTGCCCCCGGGGCTGGACCCAGCAAGGGACTCCCTATCTATGGGGTCCTCACCACCTACTGGTGTCTCCGCCCCATCATCTTCTTCCTCCTCAGTGTCCCCACCCTCCAGGGTTATGGACTGGGCACCCTCACTCTCAGGGTCCTCCTTACGCCTGGGATCCTCCTCAGGGTCTCCCCCTATAGCACCACTCAGATATGCGGAGGGGCAATCTGAGAGGTCCCCACAGAGCTCTACGGGTTCTCCCCTTTTCAAAACTTCGAAGAGGAACAATTTTCTGCGGAAGTCACCCTCTATTGGTATCCCCCTTTCTCTGCAGAAATCCATCACTTCCTCCTCAGTGTACTCCCAAAGTTCATCCTCATCATAGAGTAACCCCATCTTGGCGAGATACACAGATACAGTAAACAGGGAAACACAATTCCACAGTGACCCTTTTAGGAGGAGAGGTAATCAAACAAAATAATCCCCAAATCTGAGATTATTTCAACTGCTCAGTTTCTAGTGCAACCCGTTGTCGCTGTGGTACTGCGCAAACACAAGTCCTATCCCACCGCTGAACACCAATGTTAGAAACGGGGTAGCGTGGTGCGGAGCGGGTAGGCCCAACTCGGAGGCATTGTGTAAAGCATCTGCACAGCACACTCACAAGCGACACACTGGACACACTACAAAAGAGACTCCACACCAGGTTGCATGAAAATAACTTGTGTATTATAAAACACATATTAGAATGCAATCTCAGGTACAGATAAACTGTGCCAACCGGCACCGGGTAGCAGTTCACAGGGGGACTATTTACAAGGCAGGGCCAATCGGGCCGCTGCCAGAACCATCTCCAGCACAATGAAAATAAAGGGAAGCATCAGTAATAAACGTAACGCAGCCAGTACCTCCTGGCAAGATCACGCACTTAGCCACAGTGCAACTAGCCTTAGGCCTACACATAGAGCATCATCACATTAGCATGAAAACATTAGGGTCAAGCATATAAATGCAATATGCATAATCATAGTAGCATCCTATGGGCCTAAACAACCCCTTCTGTATACCCTTAGGCATAAAAACCTCATTAGTATAGATGCGTTAGGCAGGGAACCAGTAGGCATAAGGTATAAAACATATTCTGCATAACTTGTGGCCTAATCATATTAACATTGGCATCGTCATGAGTAAGCAGGTAAACATTATGCATAACCAGCCGTGTAGCTACATTGCACATAACATCAGTGGCAATGGACCATATTGTCTTGTGGTTTGTTGCCTGCCTTGTTATGTTGGCCTAGGACTAGCTGCCATGCTGCTTTTCTTTGCGCACGTTACACTGAGCCAGGGCTCCCTCGCCCTTTGCTCTTGCCAAGTTCTTTTGCGCTGTCTGCACTTTCTGTCTTTCACCTTTTCTCTTGTTCGATTTGGGCTCAGACTGCACAACATGTACAAGGTCGCATAACAATGTATTTCGGTTCTTCCTGATATGGCCAGTCTCGCGCACCCAGACATAACATTAGGCGCAAATGACATGAAACTTTGTGTGCCTTTAATACTGGGGTTTTTACTGGCGCTGCACACACACTTGGAGGAATCCTTTCCAGTGAGAAGAGCTGTGATTGTCTGCTGATGTAGTTCTGCATCTAGAGACCGAGGTATGAGGGTTCGCTAGTCAAAGCCCAGAGGTCTTCTATTTTTATAATAAACTATCTTACTGCAAGGGGAGGGTGGTAATGTTATTTATACATTTATCCACTGAGTTATGAAATGCTTTCCCCGTTTGTTTTCTATGGAATTGTAACCATGCTGCTTATATTATTCATATGCATTATGCTATTAGTACTGACACGTGTACTGTACATTAGAGCACGTAAGTTGGAATAAACATTTTAACCTATCCAGTGTCTCTTCCTACGCACCTTGTGGACAAGTACGAGTGAGTGACGAAAGAGTGTTCTTGCTTCTGCGAGTCCTGAGATAAAGATACCGTGTTCTGGGTTGTCTAATCATTGGTACTTGGGTGCTAATGGGATGCTAAGCTAGTTGGGTTGGGGTTTTTGGGTGCTACGGTATATGGTAGGCAAACCACTGTATTCCGGGGTCCCATTATCCTGTGCATAGCTCTGTGTATGTGCAGAAACCTTATGACATGGCGCGACCACCGTGGGGCAGCTTATCTGCGAGACGCTTGAGTAGTACTTGTGCTTGTCCACAAAACCCTCACGTACGCTTCCGGAGGCGTAAGTGACGGTGATACCTCCTATATTGAACGCTTTATAGGTTCTTTCAAGCTTGAAGTTATTAAAAAAGGTTACATAAATAACCCATTTTGTGCTCCCTGTTAAGTTGCCGAATACAATTGTTTAGTTATGGCTGGTGTGGCGATAGCTGCACATAGCCGAGGACCAATCCGAGAACACCTAGGTGTATATGGAGTGCCCGATGCTGGGGTCGAGTTGGTCTTTGTGGTTCAAGCCGATCCGGCTTATCACTTTGAAGTGTTTTACACTTGGATCACTTTTGAGGCGGTGGATGCAGGTGATAAACTGTTTCATGAATATAAACCCACCGCTATTCCTGCTGCCTATCGACCCTATACTACTCTTGAAGTGCCTCTCACGGCTTGGCAGCACCGTGTTTGGTTTAATGGCGCCCTCCCACAACCAACTACCGCAGTTCGTTTAGGCCCCTTATCCATTCTGGGGGCCACTTGGCCTGTATTGGCCGGGTATACCCCGCATCCAAATTATCTGGCATTACCAATTGCGGAACTGCGCACTATGCATACCGAACTGGTGCGAGTGCATCGAGCCTTAGTGACATACGTTACAGGTAGCCTACATGGAGCTGCCCCTGTAGTCGCTGGCCAACCAGCTGTTGCAGCTGGAGTGACCATAAGTCCTGTCATGGTCAATTCTGTGATGGGCAAACGTCCACAAAGTAAGGACGATTATCCTTACTGGCTTGCCGAAAAGTTCGATCAGATAGAAGCGGTGTTTCCACATACGTCCCCAGTGGATAAACATCGCATGCTTACGATAAGTTTGCCAAAAGACTTAATCCCCGATTTGACATCATGTGAAAACTGGGGTAAGGTATTCGCAGCAGTTTATTCAAAATGTTTTGGTACTCCTTCCATGACGGTTCTACCCTCTGTAATTAAAAAAGTACAGGATGAACATGGCCCTGAAGCGGCTGTGGAATTAGGGATGAGACTAGTGGGAGTGTTTGATGTAGTAGCTGAACTGATCCTTGGAAATGTCAAGGGCGATGCTATGAACTTTCAAGTAGCGAATGCTTTGGCTTTAGTCCCAGAGTTGGACAGGCCTCGCGAATTACCGAAAATTATAGCCCGGGCTTATAAAACAATTGGAAGAAATAGCCTAGGCAACAAGCCTTTTGTAAAAATGCAAACTCAATCGCAACCACAAATTACACAAACAAAAAGTACATCTGAGAAAGATGATAGACCAGTCTTCACTAAAAAGAGTTGGAGACAGAAAAAACAGGGTAAGCAACAAAAGAAGCCGGGGTCGAGAGGCGCTTCCCCAGTTTCGGTTTCTTCTGAACGTACTTATGATTTACGTGATAGGTCGAGAATTAAATCACCAGAAAGGTTTCAGAGCTCTGATACGCGTTCTCCTCGTTCTTCACAGGCCCAGACGTCGTCACAGGCTGGTGGAGGAGGACGGCAAGATAGAGGAAGGGGCCGAGAGGCTCCCCAGGAGCGAGACCAACCTCGACAACAAGTCAGAGGGAAAGCAGAAGACTTTTACCTTCCTCGACCGCAATTTCAGAAGAAAAAGTTGCCGCTGTAACAGCGAAATATGCCACAGACCGTGAGAACGAGACTCCAGAATTGGACGTGGGCAGTGACCCTCCTAGACAGCGCCGCGGAAGTTACCATAGTGCGGGAGGCGCTATGTCCTCATATGGAGGCGACAGCAACTGAAACATTCGTTACTGTAGAGACAGCTGACACGAGAGTGGCACCCCCTGACAGACTTTACAACATAGTCATCCAAATTGAAGGTGACATACCGCGTGAAATAAAAGGGATTTTTTGGGAAAATCTAACCTCTTCATATGACATTTTGTTAGCAGAGGTGGATTGGCCACCCCCATTCGTTTTAGCTGCACATAAAGGAGAGGAGGTAATCCTTCCAAGCTTTTCACGGCATGTCCCAAAAGACAAAGCTGAAGCACTTGCAGCTGAGTGGGCTGTGTACCTGGCACCAGCGTTATACCGCAACCATGTGGGATGGGATGAAGAATCACCTCCCCATGCAATACCTTTGCGGTCACTACCGCAGCCACAACCCCAATATCCCATCAAACGGCAGGCAAAAGGCCCCGTCTCCGAAATTCTGACACAGTTGGAATATCAGGGAGTGATTGAACCATGCGTATCACCTATGAACAATCCCCTTTTCGTGGTTTCTAAACCCGATGGATCGTACCGCTTAGTTTTAGATTACCGGCATTTAAATTCGCATTGTCGGAACTTTGCGGTACAGAATACACATAGTTCTGCGCTTGTAGACAGTCTTGTTCGTAAAAAATATAAAACGACACTCGACCTTTCAAACGGTTTCTACACGCACAACCTAGCCCCGGAGAGTGGCCAATGGACCGCATTCACTTCCGGTGGTAAATTATTCCAGTTCCGGCGTTTACCCATGGGCTACAAAAATAGTCCGGGTATATTCGCCGCCCGTGTTGTTTCTTTGTTAAATGACATTGATCAAGACGCATGTTCGTACGTAGATGATATCTATCTGACAGACGACGAATTATATCAGCATCTGTCCCGTGTGGACCGCATTATTCTTGAATTTGCGGAGCAGGGTTACAAATTTAACTTTGCTAAATCACACATTGCTGAGTTTACCGTTCTGTTTTTGGGCTATGAGCTCAATAACGAAGGTAAGGGCTTAGCCCCCCATTTCTTGGAAAAATGTGCACATTTGTGCCCCCCAAATACACTGAAGAAACTTCAGTCTTTGCTGGGTTTCTTGAATTTCGGGCGTACCTACATTCCCGAATATGCCCAGCGTATCAAGCCTTTGTATGCTTTGATACAACCTACTTATTCAAGGTCTTGCTGGCTGCCTGAGCATACCTCAATTCTGCAGTCGTTGCAGACAGACCTATTGGAGTCTAAATATCTTTTGACTCGTGATAACCACACAAACCTGGTGATTAGAATAATTCCGGGGCGGTGGGATTCACATACTTAACCTTTAATGAAGGTGATACAGTACCCATCGCATACAAGTCACATCTGTACACTTCCGCTGAATTGCGCTTTACATCTGTCGAAAAAGTTCTAACTGCAGTGCAAATGGCGATTTTAAAAGAACGCGCACTGGCACAGGGAAAGCGAACTCTAGTGGTAACACCCTGTCCTGCCCTAGAGGCAGTAACGAAGGCAAGTGTACCGAACTCAAAAGCAATGCATCCCCGTTGGATACAATGGGCTACATCCTTGACGTCATCAGACGTCACCTTTATTTTCGATTCTTCTCTTCAGACTCAGGAGTTCTTACAGTATGAATTCGTTCATCCTCCTCCTCTGTTTTTATTGCCGCTTGAGGATTACAAATGTGTGATCTACACCGATGGTTCGGCGCAACCGGCCACTGGGTCCAAGCACGCTTATTCAGCTGCATGTGCTATTGTTGCGGGTTCCTTTGTAGATGGAAAGTTCAAATCCTCTGCAGTGCATACTCGCACACTTGGAGATAGTACCGCACAATTGGCCGAGCTGCATGCATTGCTACTTGCGCTTGAGTTCGCTTCTCAGGATGAGACCACTCTTATTGTATGTGATTCCTTCTACTGTGTACAATCTTACAATGACAATCTGTTTTTCTGGTCAAAAAATGACTACAAGGACGCAAAAGGGAGCACAATTAAGCATAAAATGCTTTGGGTTCGAGTGGCAGAATTGCAACAACGTCTGCCCCTCACACAGGTGGTTCACACCTTAGGCCATCAGCGGGTGGGCGCACACGCTATTGGTAACGATCTGGCAGATGAAGCTGCCCGTTCAGCAGTAGTCACGTGTTCAGTAGCAGCGGTTACCAGGTCCATGTCTAAAATAGACTCTGTTATTCTAGCAGCTATTGCTGCAACCGAGGAAGGTGATAATTACCCTACAGGTTTCCCTTCCAAGTATTCTTACAAATTAAGTCCCGATCAGGTTCCTTATGTAACAATACCTGACGTTGGAGATCGGCTGATCCCCAACGCGGACCGCAGGAGTGCCTTGATATCAGCTGCACACGAAGGCATGGCTTCGGCTCATGCAGGTGTGTCAGCTACAGTTTCCATCTTGCAGCAGCGTTATTGGTGGCGTGGATTGTATAAAGACACCCGTGCTTTTGTGCTTTCTTGCGATGTTTGTCAACAGATTAAGCCTTCCACGGTAACACGCCCACCACAGACCCCGCTCTGCATTGCTAACAGACCCTTTGGGTGTGTTTACTTGGATCACTGCGGTCCATTCTCATCAGACACTGCCTATAAATACATCTTAGTAGCAGTGGACTCGTGCACACGGTTCCTCTGGGTCTGGCCACAACGTAGTGCTGACGCTCGAAATGTAATCAGGGATTTGCGTGTCTTTGTGGGAATTTTCGCATGCGGCACCTTCCATTCGGACCAAGGTCCAGCGTTTGCCTCTAGGGCTTACAAGGATGCAATGGCTTCGCTTGGGGTGCGGGTGAAATTTTCGTCTCCGTATAGGCCTGAGGGCAACTCTATCGTTGAACGAATGAACCGTGACTTAAAGCAATCCTTAACAGCTAGAGTTATAGGTACTGGCAGGAACTGGCTGGCCCACTTGTATACCGTTCAGCGTGCACTTAATAATCTCCCTAGAAGACCTCTGGGTGGGCGGACCCCATACGAAATGCTCTTTGGCATAAGAATGTTTGTGCCTGACCTTGAGGGTCCAGACATCGCGGCGCAATCCGCCAAGTTTGATGTAGATAACCATTCTGCTATGTTACAGGACTTACAAGAAGCCCGAGACAAACTTGCAACTACACATTTGCCTTCAGCCACAGATCCTGCGTTGCAGATTCCGGTAGCCGGCTGGCTTCCAAAGGTTGGAGAACTGGTTCGAGAGAAGGTTGAAAACAAAAAAGAATTTGGCCCCTCTTTTCGTGCACCGGTTCCAGTTCTGGGCTTGAAGGGAACACATACAGTCATTTTACCACCGCTTCCTGGTCGCAAGGAGAACAGATACATCTCAGTGGAAAATGTCAAGCTACAGCGCCTGGCCGATCCTGAATAGTGTCACACCAGCGGTCTCTTGTCCTGCCATTTATCGGACATATGTTCGTGACCCATCTACACGAACGGTCGCTGATGCTGTAATTGAGATGGTTGATTTGCCTGACACTACAATTGATCCCCAACTCTCCACCAATATCGACGAGGACGAGTATACTTATCCTGCATCTGAATCGGTGGCACATCAACCAATAACGCCACTGAGCCCGACTCGTTATTCCTTTGATTCGGATTCCACATCTTCAAAAGTCCCATCCAAGTTCAGTATTTTTGTATCCTGGTTTAGAGACAATTTTTTGATTCCACCCTGGACATACCTCTGGTTGGTACTTTTCTTGATTTTTTTGTTCATGTCCATTGGCTTTGTCACAGTGTTTTTTCTACTAATCAATGGTCACTATTTACCTGAACGCTCTGCTGTAGACTATGTTTCTGGAACTTTGGCTCCTCATTCCTCGTCTCACATCATGAAGCGTGACCATACATTTGTGAACATTTCAGCTTTTCCAGTTGCTGATGGCATCGTATGGGATGCAGTGAACTATCAAATCCATGGTCCGACAGAAATTATTAATGTACCTAATGTCCTTCGTGTTTCTATGGGTGATTTAGTAAAATATAATATTCATTCTGATGATTGGGATGTGCATGCCGTTGAAGCATTGTTTGCCGATTTAAAATATTATGCATCTTTTCATGCTGAAGATTTATATATGAATTCTGCGAATTATGCCGATTTGTATTGTTACCAACATTGGGGTAATCATTTTCTCCATAAGCCAAGTGCCCTGCGTAGTTCTGTTAACTACACCCAATGGGAACATTGTCCAAACCCCTTGCCAGGTAGCTCACAAACTCTTCGAAATAAGTTTACCTATTTTACTGATTTTAATCGGTCGAACCCCGCATCCTATTATTTTAGACTTAATACCACATCAACTCAGAAAATTATGTTAACACATACCAAATTGCTTTATTCAGGTTCCTTTTTAAGTGCCCTAGCTGTGGGTGGTTATGAGTACTGGGAGAATACAGTGGATTTGAAATCTATTTGGGGCTCCAAACCATGGCAGGTACAGGGAACCGAGGCATTGCATCGTGCTTGCCTCATCCCTACCCAAATTATGTTCCTAAATGCTTCCATCTATCAGACTACGTGTTGGGGCTTAGCTACCACTAAACAATTAAACTCGCCCTCAATACCATCCCTGTCGAGTTTTCCCAATGAAAGCTCATGATTTAACCTGTCCCTGACGACCCTGCAGGCTCTGTTACAGAATAATTTGTTTAATGTTTCTGAACTGGATCAGTCACCCTGGTTGGTATGGCCTATATCATCTAATGCATGCCAAATGCGTTTTCATGACTCAGGTACTGGCTACACACAGGATAGGCCTGATCCGAGGTTTACTGATTCCCGTACTGTCACTACATATTCAGTTGGTAAATTATGCAAACAATGGCTGCAACATTCGTCCCTTGATTCTGTTAAACAACATTTGTCCCTCCTTTCAGGCAATATTGATCTGTCCGACTTTGTTTTGGGACCTCGTGGTCCCCGACCTAAGAGATTCATTTATGAAACGTATAATGAACTCTGGAAGCTGTCACAAATGGAAGCTGCTTCCCGTCTTCGGGAAATAGATCAAGCAAATTTGGAAAAGGTGCTTGCTGTTGTTGACAATAGTATTAATACCCTGTCTTCTCGCATTTACACTTTAGAGAATATTGTGTCCTCTGTTGTTGATATTGTACAAGATGATGTTTCTGTGTTATATCATGGTCAGAATCAATTGCGCTCAGTTATGCAGTTTGCATGGACTTTACAAACGCTCAAGTTAGGTAAAGTTCCTTGGCATTTTTTGAACACCTCTGCCTTGTTTCTACCTTTTAATTTGACTGACAAACAGCAATTCATGTCCATGAAAGATGCAACTTACACTCTATTACATATCGAAAAGATGGATCCTTTGCCGTTCTCTGTTGCAGAACTTGATTCTGCTGTGTGGCTAGTTCATGGGGTTATCGCTTTACCTTTTCCCTTGTATGAATTTGACTCGTGCATGAAACATTATCCTGTGGGCCGTTACCGGCCCTTGGGCAGTGCTTTCCTGCATGAACTTTGGTCCTTGCCTTTCATGTATAAATGCCTTCGGGACGGCAAGGAAGTCTTTCTCACGGGGGAGTACTGCGACTCGACTATGGGTCATTCGCTTATTTGTAAACACATTAAATTACATGGCTCATGTAGCGTTTCCGCTCCTAATCTTGCTTGTGTGCTGAAAGGTATTCCTGCTCCTGTTATTTCTCCTACTTTCACTCTCCTTTCCAATGGTAGTTATTTACTTTTAAATAACGAAAACTGTTGTGGCCTGCAGGCTGGCATTCCTTACATTGTAACAGTTTCGCACAGGGTTGTCTGCTGCAAAAATTTGCTTTTTCCTCCCCCTCATGGCAAGGTTGATATCTCTATTTGGCCTTCCATCCCTACCATGGAGGCAGATTTCAATAGACTGAGCAGAATAAAGGCACTGTTATTGAACGAGGAAGTTATGCTCACGTCCGCCCGGGAGACATTCATTCTCCAGGTGGCGAGTACCCACAGTGAAATACAGGCCCTTTTGAACACTAATCTCCCCCAACATTTTGGGGAGTTAATTCATCGTATTTTTAACGCATCTAACACAGAGGGTCTGGTACACTTTTTTAAAGTCGTGGGGTCTGGTTTGGTGTCCTCCTTCCAAACTATTTTTGGTGTCATCCCGGCGTTTATTCATTCTATTTTTTCCAGCGTCTTTGGCGGTTTCCCGTTGATCATCGCCTTGGCGGCTGGTGTCCTGTTATTAATTTGTTTTATGCGCAATGGCTGCTCCCCGATGGGACCTGCTCGATCCAGAACGCCTCCAGCTGCTTCGTGAGCGCCTTTTGGCTGGTTTTGGTGTCTTGCCATTGGCGACACTGAGTGTGTCATATACTCTTTCCTTTCGCTTTGCGTATTTCACTTGCGTGCAACCTGTAATGACTTGCATCCGCTGTCCTTTCACCTGGACCTTGGATTATTGCCTCTCCAATTCGTCATTGTCTGTTCCGGATTTTGTTCAGTTGATGGGTCCCTTAGAGGCCCATGTGCAGGACTGTTCCGTTGCCGGCTGTATGGCGCGTGCGGCTGCACTGGGGATTTTGGCGCAATGGGATATCTGGGCGGCTGCCCAGGATCTCCTACAACAAAGCTGTTTCGTTTATCACGCAAGTTGTCCCGCATTGCTTTTGGATGCTCCCTCTGCTGAGGAGCATTCCTGCTCTTTTGATCTCATGGATTGGATGGCATCTATGTTTTTTGACAATTCCAATGATGCCCTTTTGGAGGGTATGGCTTTTTTCTGCACTTACACTTTCATGGATTGACTTGTTTTTCGCCGTTTGGGCGCTCCCTGTGCTCTACTGGATATTTTTTTGTTTGCCCTCTGTCTTGGACGCCGGACTGACCAGGGGAGGGTGTCTTGTGGTTTGTTGCCTGCCTTGTTATGTTGGCCTAGGACTAGCTGCCATGCTGCTTTTCTTTGCGCACGTTACACTGAGCCAGGGCTCCCTCGCCCTTTGCTCTTGCCAAGTTCTTTTGCGCTGTCTGCACTTTCTGTCTTTCACCTTTTCTCTTGTTCGATTTGGGCTCAGACTGCACAACATGTACAAGGTCGCATAACAATGTATTTCGGTTCTTCCTGATATGGCCAGTCTCGCGCACCCAGACATAACATTAGGCGCAAATGACATGAAACTTTGTGTGCCTTTAGTACTGGGGTTTTTACTGGCGCTGGACACACACACACACTTGGAGGAATCCTTTCCAGTGAGAAGAGCTGTGATTGTCTGCTGATGTAGTTCTGCATCTAGAGACCGAGGTATGAGGGTTCGCTAGTCAAAGCCCAGAGGTCTTCTATTTTTATAATAAACTATCTTACTGCAAGGGGAGGGTGGTAATGTTATTTATACATTTATCCACTGAGTTATGAAATGCTTTCCCCGTTTGTATTCTATGGAATTGTAACCATGCTGCTTATATTATTCATATGCATTATGCTATTAGTACTGACACGTGTACTGTACATTAGAGCACGTAAGTTGGAATAAACATTTTAACCTATCCAGTGTCTCTTCCTACGCACCTTGTGGACAAGTACGAGTGAGTGACGAAAGAGTGTTCTTGCTTCTGCGAGTCCTGAGATAAAGATACCGTGTTCTGGGTTGTCTAATCATTGGTACTTGGGTGCTAATGGGATGCTAAGCTAGTTGGGTTGGGGTTTTTGGGTGCTACGGTATATGGTAGGCAAACCACTGTATTCCGGGGTCCCATTATCCTGTGCATAGCTCTGTGTATGTGCAGAAACCTTATGACAATATCATTAGGCATAAATCATCATCCTGGGGCATAAACCATCATGACATGAACTTAGGCCTGGGACACATTAGCCTGGGGCATAAAACGTTATCAGGCCTGAACCTAGAACATCCCAGCATGATATTAGGCATCACCATTAGGCATAAAAGACACGTTATGCATACATCATGTGCATTAGGCCTCATCAAATACCCTATGCATCAAAAAGCCGTGTAGCCATTAGGGAAAAGCTGTGCACATTATAAATGTCCCCAACATTGTAGGTTAGCCTGTGGCGCCACTGCGCCTGGAGAGCTCCCTCTCTGGGACTCTGCCCATTGGAAATGCCCCAAAGCGTTGCAACTGCCCACTGTCTGGCGGGGCAGTTGAGTAAAGTGAAGTCAGCCCGGGTCCCAAAACAAGCACTGGCACCACTCCTTACGTTAGAGCCCCCAACAGAATCCTGGCACCGGGGACGGGCACCGGCAATGTGCCCCGACACACCCCCCAACCACGGGATGACTGAGCCCCACTCCGGGACTCACTTCAAGTATGCCCAAAGTTGCAGCGGCTCGCTACTGCGACGCTGCTGTGTCCCCCAGCCGAGTACTGGCACCACTGGGCATGTGGGAGCCCAACTCCGGGGCTCCTGAAATTAACAGTGCCCCTCAACGTTGCAGCTGCCCACTGTTATACGGGGCAGCTGTAAAATCAGCGCGGGCACAACGGTGCCCTCAGAGCAACACAGGGGGGAGGCGGGCACCGACAATGTGCCCCGACACCACCCCCACACCAAGTTAAGATCGAGGCCCTACTCACCGGCCTCACTGGAGGAATAGGCTCTTCCCTGTTGCGGCAGCACTTCTTCCTCGGCGGCGGGGCAGGCACCGACAGTGTGCCTCGGGCCCCCTCCACCTTTACCTGCTGACCGCTGCAGGACTTGTGGGGCTCTCTCTTCACCCGGTCCCCCCTCCTGGGACCGGGGCTTCGCTCCGGAGCTCGCGAGGCTCCCGGACGGCTTTCCTCGCTTCCTGCTGCTCGCGGGCGGGACTTCCCCCAGGCGCTCCCGCCAGCTCCAATCCCAGCGCGGCTCCCCTGACGTCACGGGATAGCCCGCGCAGCGCTCCTGGGCCGGCGGCGGTGAACCTCAGCAGTTCCTCCATTCGGCAATGAGGGGTAGGCTCCCTCCCAAGTCAAAGCACACACGCGGGGTGGGCTCCCGCCGTCCCACTATGCATAAAGCGGGGTAGACACCTGCAGTAATGACAACGCGGGGTAGGCTCCTGCTGCACTCCTAAACAGCAAAAGGGCGGCAATACGTGTGGTGGGCTCCCGCTGATGAATAAAGTCAAACGCGGGGTGGGCTCCCGCTGATTTCACGAGCGTAGGGGGGGGGAATCCCACACGCCGGGGATTCCCTCGCAACACAGCGCTGCAGGCGTCAGCTCCTCTTCCCCTGGCACTTTGAATATAGCGCTTACGAGGCGCTAGGTCCCACCAGAAGCTTCAGGGACAGAAGATAGCGTACCTCTTCTGGTAATCAAGAAAATAGTCCCACCAGGCGCTAGAGTGCAGGCAGGGCAGCACCGGCACTTCGAATATGGCGCTCACAAGGCACTAGATGGCTCATATTGCCAGGGTCCCACACGAGAAGGTAGCGCCCACGCTCCTCACCTCCTTGGAGTGCAGGCCAACAACCGATGGCGCTCATGAGGCGCTAGGGCAGGAGAGCAGGCAGGCCAGGCTGGGTAGGATCAGCAGACAGTGGGCACTCATCAGTACAGGACAGCAGCTCCTAGAAGCAGTCATCTCCCATAAAGTGGCACTCCTCCTGACATAGCAGTCGTCACTCCAGCAAAGGCTCTCACTGGCCCTGTGGACAGCAGGGGGGTACAGATGGGCTCAGGGGCCAGCACACAGGCCCTTGCGGCGGTACCTCCTGGCAGAGTGTCCCCTCTCGATCAAGTCCACGCTCAGTCTGACTCATGGAGGCACAGCCCCCCTATATATACCCCCCTCACCCCACCTACCAGAAAGGGCTAGAACCTTCTAGAAGGCTCCTGGCAGTTCCAGTCTCAACTGTCACTGTGGGGGAGGTGTACAGCACCCTTTCTGCCAGACTTCCCTCCAAAAGCTGGGGCTGGGTGACAGACAACTAGACCGGCAACCCACCGCAGGCAGGCGGCACCACGCACACAGCAATGGCGTCCATTTTAACAGTGAAGTTACTGCAATGGTGAAAATAAAGGTGCGTACACCATTGCACAGCATTTATCATCCTCCTCTCACACCACCCATGGCATATACATTTCCTAACATGGGGGAGATGTCCCCTAAAAGGGGGGTTCCTAATATAAGCCTATGTAAGGCAGAAAGCACACACACTTGGCACTGCTAACCAGCGCTAAAGTGTCCAACGTCCTACAACCACTCATTCCACAACAGCAAAAAGGCTAGGGGGAAGGCGAAAAAGCTCGGGATGACCCTGCAAGCAGAGCCAAGTCCAACAAAAATCCAGAACTGTGAGTGGAATAATGACTATCTTTTAATTACGTTGGATGTTTCCTCACTGTACACATCTATAAACCACCAAGATGGTATTAGGGCTCAAACTTACTATTTGAATCAAAGATCATCTGAGTTTTCACATCACAGCAAAATGCTTAAAGACATGGTCGAATTCTGTTTAAATAATAACATCTTTATTTTTCAGAATGTGCTATACCAGCAGCTACGAGGCGTAGCTATGGGGGCCAGCTTCTCCCCCAGCTATGCTTGTCTTCACATGGGATGGTGGAAGGAGCTGGTCCTGCTCAAAGATCATGAGAGAGTAGTCACCCACAACATCAAGGTTTGGCTGAGGTATATAGATGATCTTTTCATCATCTGGCAGGGGACCCGGCCAGAGACGGAAAGATTCATCGAAAATCTCAACACAAACAAACTCAATTTAGAGTTCAGGGCCACCGTAAGTAATCAAGAGGTCAACTTTCTTGATGTCCAGATTTACATTAAGGAAGGCAAAATTGCCACCAGACTACATCGTAAAAAGACAGCTGGGAATGCTGTCTTACATGCCAGGAGCTCTCACCCACAACATCTAATACGAAGTATACCTTATGGTGAGATGCTCCGGTTAAGATGCATTTGCAGCAATGACGATGACCTACATACAGCCCAATTAGCTAGCCAGAAAAGGTTTCTTGAAAGGGGCTATGCCAAAAGCATAATTTCAACTGCTATAAATAAAAGCAATGCCATAAAAAGAGAAACCTTACTAACATCTAAGTCTAGGCCAAATGAAACAAGACCTAGAAGACCATTAACACAACAAGATAACTTGGACAATCCTGAAACTTTCCGATTTATCATTGGCTATAGCAAACAGGCGAGGGACATCAATAACATCATCAAGAAAAACTGGCCCCTTGTTTTGAGTGATCCGACAATAGGTCACTTAATACCCACTAGGGCAGCAATCACCTACAGCAAAGCACCATCAATGAGCTAGTCCACAATGATCCTTGGAATTATACCAAATCCACCTGGTTATCCCAACGAAAGGACTTTTTTAAGTGCCAGGTCTGTAAGGCATGTAATTATGGGGTCAATAAATCCTCATATAAAACACCCTTTAGTGATGACGAAAAACCCATCCATAGAAGCCTTACCTGCAAGTCTGAATTTGTGGTCTATGTGCTGGAGTGTCCGTGTGGCCTAAAATATGTTGGAAGTACTATACTTCAGGGCCACAAGAGGATACTCCAGCACATAAGGGCGATTAAGAACAATGACCAAGCCTACCCAGTGGCATGGCATTTGAAGGATTCCCACAATGGGGATCCTAAGGATCTTACATACTTTTTAATTGACTCTGTGCCACCAAACAAACGTGGAGGTAATCGGGAAAAGGCCCTCAGAAAATTGGAGACAAGATACATCTTGGAACTGGATAGTAAATATCCAAGGGGTCTAAATGGGATGGAGGATCTTTACACTTGCCTCTGATAATCCGATTACAACAATAGCTGATGTAAATTCAATACAGGCCATAACATGGCACAAATTAAACCGCATATAGCCCCCTTTTTTAACCATCACGGTGAATTTTATAGGTTTTAGCTTTTTCTCACACTGGTGAATTGCACATATCACACTATATATTTTATCCATTTGCACTTGCACTTTTTTTCAAACAATGCATTGGTATTGGAAATATTGTACTAAGGGCATTGATAAAACAATAGCATAATTTTGGGTAATAAATGTTTAAATCTTACAGTGATGTTCAACAAATATGGATATTGCTTTTAAAGTTAGCTACCATTATGGTTCCTATTAATTGAATGTATGTAGCTTTAAAGTACATAAACCCATAGTGGTGATTGTAGGTATTTAAACCTGGATGTCTTTTGTACTAAGTCTGCTGCTTTTATGTATTAATAATTTTTAAGAAAAAGTCTTTTAAAAAAAAAACAACTTAAGAGCATCCTGTGATAAAGCCTATACTACTCGATGTAAGATTTTAAACAGTGGCTGCTTTAGAATTAGTGAACCTGGCAATGTACAAACACAATGAAAATGTATTGAAATTGTGATTACAATAATTGGGGTTGCCAAGTCGGTATTTTACACCATCAATTATGAAAAATTCTGTTTTAATCGTAAGCAGTCACTCATGCATTAGTAACTTTTCTATGTCCATATACCATGCACGATACTAGCACCTGTCACTTTAAGAAAAAGGTGAAAAACTGGTTTAAACGCTAGCCATTACCTGTGAAACGCGTCATGTGATCAAGGGCCTACGGGCTCGAAACGCGTCATGGCTGCAGTTTGTAGTTGAGCTGCCAATAAACTACATTGAATTGCACGAAATTGTGGTCCGGGCTCCTGTTCTTCGCCGCAGTAATTGCACTACGAGAGGAGTTCCTGTTATATATATATATATATGCATATATATATGTGTGTGTGTGTGTGTATATATATATATATATATTTTCCACAGCAGGATCCCAGGGGTACCACCATCCAAAGAAAGGCGCAACACCAGGAAACAGACTCCAAAGGCAAAGTTAGAAAGTCAATGATGGTTTATTTGAGCATCAAATGTCCAAATGACGCGTTTCGGCCGCCAGACATGCGGCCTTGATCACTATATATATATAGTACATAGCTGTGGAGTAAGAATAGTAAATCTATATTTTCAATTATATATTTACCATCTGGATATTTTGGTTGTGTTGTCTTTTTTTCTGTGTCATTCTTGAAGCATGCTATTTCTGTAGCCAGTATTCTGACAGGCCAGTACGATATTCCTCTAGTCGATATTCTGGCAGACAAACCCAGTATCAATACACAGTTATGAAATTGCGTAACAATTATTTGTTTAGATATGATTTATACTTAATGACATATGTAATCGTTTCTGAAAAACCTGTTCCAACATTGAGTTAAACATAGGTTGCTTCATAAAATGCCTAATATCTGTCGTTTAATAATTCCACGGCAATTACTCCACCTGTGTTTAGTGTCAGGCATCAATCTAGCAAAGGGAAAACATGAAAACGCCCAGGCAGCAGCTGTAATTGACGCACAACATCACCGGCACGTGTTTTGGTTTATCCATCAACAGGCAACTCTTAAGAGAGCAGCACAGAAGGTAGTCAGTTACTCTTTACAATGATTACCACTACAAAAACTATTTTAAAACCAAATGAATCTAAGTATTTTGGTATTGGTGCCCTCCTCCATCTGGATCCCTCCTGCCATCCGATTTCTTTGAAAACATTTAAGATATTGTTTTGCAGCTTACAAAACCATTTTTTTTTTAACTAAACAAGTGTCAGATTAGTTTATGTTGCATGGTTGTAAGGCCATGAGAATGTTAAAAAGGGCCTCACACAATTCATCAAATTGACAAATTTGTATTAAGTATACTATAGGGTGAAGTCAATCCAAAGTAAACTTCAGGTCACTGGTGCGCCTGAGCATCACCGTGGTCGCCAGCAACTGTGGTGCCTTATTGGTTCAAGTAACATTCGGCCCACATTTAGAGAGGGCGGAAAGCTGACAGAACTGTGGATTTCCACGGAATTAACATTATTTATGAATTTAAGCCAAGTGGTGTTAATGCATCAAAAAAGAGATAAAGACATTTTTTTAGCGTTGAAAAAACTGCGCTTGTTAGCAGCAGTAAAACTTCATAACTATAAATTTCTAAAAACATGTGAAAACACAATTTCTATGTTATTTCCGACTTAATGCTCAATGTGCAGCACTCTCATGATTACCAGTCAAAATGAGGCCCTAAATATTGATTCATTTGAAGACACAGCAATCTCACCTTCTGTATTTTGGACAAACTTGTTAAATAGCCATTAGAATGACATCAGCCTGAAATTTGTACAAATACTACGGATTCCAGAAAATGCTCATGCTAACATTACACATGTGTCAAGCTGGTAAAAAGCTGCAATTTCAGAAGATTAGCATGACTCCTTCATGAGGACTCCCTTACCCAGCAGTGTTCTGCAAGTGAAACCCACAGTAACTGTTTGGATTCGAATTATTCCAGTACATCCAGTAGCCCACATTTAGATTTTTGATATAGTGAAAAAACGAATTTGCTCTTTCTCTTAAATTACAGCTTCCTCGCTACTCCACAAGTTTCTTGCCGCTCTCTTTTAAGCAGCTCAAACAAACAGAGATAGATTTATCATGATTGGAAGAAATATGTATTAAATAACAGGTACTACCCTATGGGATACAGTTTAGTGCGAAATTGGGTTGTTGGTTGACTGAGGTGTGAGCCCTGGTCAAGCAGCAACCACACTCCTTGTCAGGGTGAGGAACAAGCCAACCCTAAATTAACCTCTGCTCAACACTCTGGTAGCTTGGCACAGAGCAGTCAGGCTTGAGATAGAGGCAAAGTGTAAAATATTTGTGCAACACTTCAAACAGTAATAAAGGGAAAACACCACACAAATGGGATCCCACACCAAGTCAGAAGAATAGGGCTTTATTTAATAAATAAAACAAGACCAAAATGACAAAATTCCAATCAGTAGAACAGGAGATAAGTCAGCCAACTAGCCCTTGGAGTCACTCTGGGTTTTGGGTTCACAAAATGCAGATCCAGTCCTTCTCACCCAGCAAAGAAGGCAGCAGGGCAACACAGCAAGGCAGCAGTTCCTTCAGAGCAGCAGTCCAGCAGAGTGACAGTCCTTGTAGCAGCACTTCAGTTCTTCTTCTTCCTTGCAGAGTATCCACAGGTCCACAAGTACACAGAAGTGTATTGAAGAGTTGGTGGCTGAGGTCCAGTATTTATACCCAGTTGTGCCTTTGAAGTGGGGAGAAGCTTCTAGAGGCATGTCTTTGAAGTGCATAGGTGCCCAGCCTTCCTGGCCGTGTCTCCAGAATAACTACAGAGGGGTATACCTGCCTCTGTATGGAAACAGGGCACAGCCTATTCAAATGTAAGTGTGGCTGGGCCCAGCTCCTCCCTCCCATCCTGGCAGTGATGGCCCATCCAGTCACACCTAAACTACACCATAGTGTGGGACTGTCTAGGAGGAATACACAAAGAACAACTGTAGGAAAGTAGGATATGTTTCTTATGGTTACCCCCACTTTTTGCACCCACTGTTTTGACTAGTCTGGCTGGGATCCTGCTATTCAGGACCCCAGCCTATCTGCTTTCTCCCTTAAATTGCAACATATGTACTTTGGTACACTCCAGATTGGATACTGGGGTACCCTTATAAGTCCCTAGTATATGGTGCCCATGTACCCAGGGCATAGGTACCCCAGAGTCCTCCCATGGGCTGAAGCATGTATTATTCCACCCATGAGAGGCCATGCAAAATGGAACTCTAGGTCTGCTACAGCAGCCTGTGTAAGTTGGTGATTGCACCACTTACTTAAGATATAGGTTCACTATATCTATATATATCACTACACTTAAAACTTTGTAAGTCACCCCTATAGCAGACCTTAACAATCCTGAAGGCAGGGTGATGGGTTTTGTGTGAGAGGGTGCTCCTGCATGAGCAGGGCCCCTCTGCAGTCTTCAGAGACCATTCTCCCAGGCTGTACGTGATACTACCAGACATATAGGTAGAGGTGCATTATAACCTCGCGGTAAATGCTATCTCGAAAACGACTGTAACGAAGTATGTCGTGTTTGGTGTCAAACACCTTGGAATCATACCTCCACACCAGTAACTGGTGTGGGAGGTATGATTCCTCCCCTCAGAACCGAGGTTCTGGGGGTACCTAAGTCTACTGGTACCAACTTTCTCGAGCCTTACAGCACAAAATGGATGCTGCCAGCCACAGACACAAGTCTGCCCTCCTGCTGCTGAGCCAAGCTCGAGCAGGGGAAGGCAGCACAATAGGCACCCTGTCACAGGGAGGTGTTACCACCTCCCAGACAGGATTTAGTGTATTGGGGCTGGGTGGGTGCACTGTCTCAGTGCCAGAAAGTCTGCACGAGGGGCACACTTGGTGTCCCTGTGCATAGTCCAGTTCAAACCAGTTCTAGGAGCCATCTGCTCCTGCTCTGGCACGAAACTGGACAAAGGACATGGGCGTAGCCACCCCCCTGTCCTGTCCATCCCCTAGGAGGGTCCCAAGAATCTGTCCAACCCTTTCCCGTGGGTATAAAATGGGTTACCTGGCTACAGGACATTAGATTTTACGTGGACAAGATTCTACAAGAAGATACCACTACACTTTGACCGTCTGGACACGCTGGACTTCGCTGGACCTCCCTTGGGCTCGACTTCGTCTTCCCTTGCCGTCCCCAGTCTCGCCACTGTCTGTGATCCATACAGGCTCTGTGCAAGACCCTGTGGACCTCCAAGACAACAGAAGAACCTCTCTTGGAGTGAAGGAGTCACTCCCCTGCAAACGCAGGCACCGTAACGCATCTGACCAGTTTGCTGACCCTGAGCTCCTGCAGACTCCGAAGGATCCAGCAACACAGGAGGTGGGTTTCTGAAGGTCTCCCAGGTTGAGCTGCCCTCTTACCGAGTTTGAGGCAGATATCCCTCGTGGGGACCGTATACCCGTACTCCTGTGTACCACATCCATTTGCAACTGCACATGCTTGTTGTCGTGCAACAACTCCGTGTATTGGGCCATTTGTAGCCCTGACCCCAGCGCATCTTTTCTGAGAAGGACTCCGGCATCCTCACACTCTGTGCCCTGCTAGCTGGTATCCTGTGAAACCGCCTGAGGTCCCCTTGCGACTCCTGTGCCTTCGGCCTGTGGGTCCACTTGAAGGTCAACTTGCTTTATTTGGGCTCCCATGGTTGTTCCAGGCCTGCCCTGACTCCCCTTGCTGTGGTGAGTCTCCTGGTCCTTGCTGTGCCAGATCGACACTGAATTTGACCATCTACATTGTTTGCCGCTGCCAAGGCTTGATTGGTGCTCCCGACAGACACCGACCCCTCAGCACTAGACATCCTTCGTGGGACAGCTCACCTCCGGCTCCTGGTCATCCTAGACATCTCTGGGTCCTCGCAGCTGCAGAGTCAAGCTCACCGTCAACGCACCTGAAGCACCCGACATCGGTGGACATTCGTCTACCGAGCCCTTGGTCACTCCAAAGTGACTCAGACTCTGTCCCCTCTGCTTTCAGGTTCTTCTCACCTAGAATCCACGTTTGGATTCCACCGGACACTTTTCTTTCTTCCAGCACCAGCATTTCTTTGTCGACATCCATAGAAAACGACGAGGGGTTCCGACGCAAAGTCGCACTTATGCACCCGGCTCCTCTGGGATAGGTAACTCTGGTACAAAGGTATCCACGGGTGGGGTGGCTCTCCAAACCCTTAAGTTCCAAGGGCTGTCTTCGTAATCTGCTGGGAAGGGTCCTTAATCTCTGATTTTCCAACCGCGACTTTCGCATTGAATTGTACGGAGCACGCGGTAGTGTTCCCACACTGCACCCGTCCTCTGTGGGGTCCCTACTCACTCACCTTGGGTGGTTTCTTGGGGTCCCAGTGATTCTACACCTTCTAGACTAGGTCTATTCCCGAGTCGTGGTTCTTATACCACTTATTTAGTACATGGTTTGGTCTCCCCCGGGAGCCCACTGTGTATTGTGCTACTTACGTTTGATTCTTTGCAACTGTATTATTTGATTTGTGTTCTATCCTCGTGTAGAGGATACTAGAGAGTGTTATATATAATAAATACATATTTTTATAACTACTGTGTGGTTTCCCTTTCATTTATCCAATACTATAAGGTTGCATTCTGGTAAAACAACATGCTTAACATTCCTTCAAGACTTAGCCTGAAGGCTGCTCTCCATAGCTACCACTAGGATAGCTTTCAATAAAGGTTATCTTTGACCTAATCACCATAAGGGTTGTTTGGACTGGTGCAAGGTGCCCACTTTAATTAGTGGACAGCATATACCAGGCCAACTTCTCACATTGGTGTGCAGCGCTTGGGATTCAAGCCTGCATTGTTTTACCAGAAAAATCTTTGTATTGATTAACTGAAAAACCACTAGTATCTAGGAACATATAATACTAGCTTAAGATAGTAAGTTCTACTGAACTTGGGGTTGGGTAAGTCAAGGGTCTAGCACACCCTTTCTCCAACCTAAGAGAGTTTAGTTCCCACTAGGATAGGTAGGTGCCTACACTACACCTCACTTAGTATGTCTTCTACTGGGAATGCCACTGGTGGCATCCTGCCTACTAAATATGATAGCTTTGCATTCACTGAATTAAAAGCTATGTGCGTATCTAGGAAGCTGAAGACAGGAAGAAATGCCAATACTCAACGTCTAATAGATGCATTACTGCTAGATGACATTAGGAAGACTCCTGGGTCAGATGAGCAGGATAGAGTGGGTGGTACAGGGGAAGAAGATAGGTCAGGAGGGGACACTTTCTATGACCTAGATTCAAACCCTGGACAGGAGAATCAAAATGATCCACCCCTGAACAACTCAAATCCCCAGGAGGAAGAGGAAGAAGAGGGTCAAGAGGACCATCACTTTAGTCCTCCAGGGAGAGTGCAGAGTTTACCCAGGAGATCTAGGTCTCCCTCTGCTGAGTCAGATCATTCTAGACATTCAATAGGGACCTCTGTTTCTAACAAGAGGGACAACTCTTATGACAGGGAGTGCCAATTGCTAGAGCTTGAGAAAGCTAAGTTTGGGCTCAGGCAACAGCAATTGGCCCTGGATAAAGAGTCCCTAGAAGTCCAGAAGACTAGGAATAAATTGGGACTAGAGTCCCATGTTGGCAGCTATAGTGTCCTTAGGGTTAGGGAACACACCTTTGATCATAGGAACCTGAGCAAGATTGTCCCTTCGTTCCATGTAGGGGATGACATCCAGAAATGGATAACTGCTTTAGAGAGGGCCTGTAAAATACTGAAGGTCCCTCAAGAGCAGTGGACAGCTATCTTGTGGCTCTCCTTTGCTGACAAAGGTAGAGATAAGCTCCTCACTGTAAGAGAAGAGGATGCTGATAACTATTCAGTCCTGAAGAGTGCTCTCATTGAAGGGTTTGGCTTAACCACTGAACAATACAGGATTAAATTCAGAGACACCCAGAAGACACAGACTCAGGACTGGGTAGACTTTGTTGATTGTGCCATTAAGGCTCTGGAAGGCTGGTTACTTGGTAGCAAGGTGAATGATTTTAAAGGATTGTACAACTTGATTATGAGGGAGCAGATCCTTAATATTGCCAAAACCAGTTGTTGCATCAGTACCTGGTTGACTCTGATCTGACTTCTCCCCAAGAATTGGGAAAGAAGGCAGATAAGTGGGTCAGAACCAGGGTGAAGCAGAAAGCTCAGACCAATGGTGGTGACCAGTAGAAACCAGACTCTAAGAACTCAGATAAGGGTGGGGACAAAAATAAAGATCAAAAGTCTTCATCAGGGCCCCAAAAACCTGCATCTGGGGGGGGAGTCACAATCCAACAAGGGAAAAGGCAAAAGGAAACCTTGGTGTCACATCTGTAAAGAGAAGACCCATTGGACAAAAGATGCCAATTGTCCAAGGGCCAAGGATTCTACTCCTACCACCACTGCCCCTAAGGCAATTGCTCCCCCTAGCACAGTTTCAAGTGGTGGTACGCAGAACAAGGGAATAGTGGGGTTAACCTAGGGCTCTGAGGTGGGTTCTGGCCTAGTCAGAACTCCAGCTCAGGCTGTTCTGGTCTGTGATGGAGGCATGGACATTGCCTCCTTATTTGTTAGTCCCAGTAACCTGGGCAAATACAGACAACAGCCTTTAATAAATGGTAAGGAGGCCATGGCATACAGGGACACATGTGCAAGTGTCACCATGATGACAAAAGATCTTGTGTACCCTGACCAGATTATACTTGGTGAGATGTACCAAGTGACCAATGCTAGCAATGTCAGGACAGACCATTCCTTGGCAGTTGTTAATTTCACCCGGGGAGGGGTAACTGGCCCTAAGAAGGTTGTGGTAAGTTCAGACCTCCCTGTGGAATGCTTGTTGGGCAATGATTTGGAGACTTCAGCCTGGGCTGAAGTGGAACTCAGGACTCATGCAGCAATGCTGGGCATCACTGCAGATGTGTTTGCTGTGACTAGGTCACAGGCCGAACTGAAAGCCACTGAGCAGGCTCTGGATCCTGAAAGGATGGACCAGGTGCCTTCCAAGAAGAGGAGCAGGAGGGGTAAGGCTGAGTTTTCCCCCTGGCTCAGGAAGAGGATCAGTCTTTTGAGGAAGTTGATCCCAGGCCTTGTGGAGGAACTGTCCCAGAGGAACGTGAACCTGACCAGGTTGAGTTCTTGGGCACAGGGGGCCCTTCCAGGGCAGAACTGAGTCAGGAGCAGCAAACCTGCCCCTCTCTTGAACCCCTCAGACAGCAAGCTGCTGCTGAGGCTGCAGGGAATGTCAGTGGATCTCACAAGATCTATTGGGTTGAGGGACTTCTATATTCAGAGGGTAGAGACCCCAAGCCTGGTGCCACCAGGAGGTTGGTTATACCTCTGACGTTTAGGGGCTTCCTACTCACCCTAGCACATGACATTCCCCTAGCAGGACACTTAGGCAAAAGCAAGACTTGGGACAGGCTTATCCCTCACTTTCACTGGCCTCATATGTCAGAGGACACAAAGGAGTTTTGTCGCTCCTGTATCACTTGCCAAGCCAGTGGAAAGGCAGGTGGTACTACAAAGGCCCCCTTGATACCACTAACTGTGGTGGGGGTTCCCTTTGAGAGGGTTGGGATTGACATAATTGGTCCCATGAACCCTCCAACAGCATCTGGACATTCTTACATCCTGATAGTGGTGGACCATGCTACCAGGTATCCAGAAGCTATTCCCCTTAGGACCACCACAGCACCTGTGGTGGCAAGGGCAGTCTTGGGGATTTTCTCCAGGGTGGGTTTTCCTAAGGAGGTCTTAACAGACAGAGGTACTAACTTTATGCCTAGTTACATAACTGCAATGTGGAAAGAGTGTGGTGTCAACTACAAGTTTACCACACCCTATCATCCTCAATGCAATGGGATGGTTGAAAGGTTCAACAAAACCCTAAAGGGCATGATAATGGGGCTCCCAGAAAAGCTCAGGCGAAAATGGGATGTTCTGTTGCCCTGCCTTCTCTTTGCCTACAGAGAGGTGCCACAAAAGGGGGTTGGCTACAGCCCTTTTGAACTTTTGTTTGGTCGCCCAGTTAGGGGTCCCCTGTGTCTGGTGAAGGAGGGATGGGAGTTACCTCTCAAACCTCCTAAACAGGATATTGTGGACTATGTACTCGGTCTCCGCTCCAGGATGGCTGAGTATATGAAGAAGGCATCCAAAAACCTTGAGGCTAGCCAGGAATTGCAAAAAGCCTGGCATGACCAAAAGGCTGTCTTGACTGTTTACCAGCCAGGACAGAAAGTGTGGGTGCTGGAGCCTGTGGCCCCAGCAGCTCTCCAAGACAGATGGAGTGGACCCCACACCATACTTGAGCAAAAGGGAGAGGTCACTTACTTGGTGGACCTTGGAACTCCCAGGAGCCCCCACAGGGTGCTCCATGTGAACAGGCTCAAGCCTTATGTTGACAGGGCAGACATGGGCTTGCTCATGGCTACTGATGAGAGACAGGAGGAAGAGAGTGACCCACTCCCTCACCTCCTCTCACAGAACCCTGATGATGGCTCAGTAGATGGTGTAGCTTTGGCAAGCAGCCTCACTGAGCAGCAACAGTCTGATTGCAGGAAGGTCCTCAATCAGTTTAGGCAAATGTTCTCACGGACTCCAAGTCAGACCACCTGGTGTACACATGAAGTGGACACAGGTGAAAACCTACCTGTAAAGAACAAAATTTACAGACAACCTGACCATGTCAGGGACTGCATCAGGACTGAGGTCCAAAAGATGCTGGAATTGGGAGTCATTGAGCCCTCAACTAGTCCTTGGGCTAGTCCAGTGGTCTTGGTACCTAAACCTCACACCAAGGATGGTAAGAGAGAGATGAGGTTTTGTGTTGACTACAGAGGACTCAATGCAGTCACTAGGACTGATGCTCATCCTATTCCAAGGGCAGATGAACTCATAGATACTTTGGCCTCAGCCAAGTTTCTGAGTACTTTTTACCTTACGGCTGGCTACTGGCAAATCAGACTAGCTGAGGATGCCACGCCAAAAACAGTATTCTCAACCCCTAGTGGGCACTACCAATTTGTGGTGATGCCTTTTGGCTTGAAGAATGCACCTGCCACATTTCAAAGGTTGGTGAACAAAGTTCTCACAGGCCTGGAAGACTATAGCGCAGCTTATCTAGATGATATTGCTGTCTTTAGTTCCACCTTGGAGGATCACCTGGTCCACCTGAGAAATGTTTTGGAGGCCTTGCAAAAGGCAGGCCTCACTATCAAGGCCACTAAGTGCCAGATAGGGCAGAGTCAGGTTGTGTACCTGGGCCACCTTGTGGGTGGAGGCCAGGTTCAACCATTGCAGAGCAAAATCCAGACCATAATGGAATGGGTTGCTCCAACTACCCAGACTCAGGTCAGAGATTTCCTGGGCCTGACTGGGTATTACAGGAGATTTGACAAGGACTATGGGTCCATAGTGACTCCCTTGAATGACCTGACATCAAAGAGAAGGCCCAAGTAAGTTCAGTGGACAGTTAGCTGTCAGAAGGCATTTGATGACCTCAAGCAGGCCATGTGCACTGCTCCCATTTTGCAAAGTCCTGACTATTCCAAACAATTCATTGTTCAAACTGATGCATCTGAGTTGGGGGTAGGGGCTGTGTTATCACAATTGAATGCAGAGGGTCAGGATCAGCCAGTAGCTTTTATTAGCAGAAGGCTGACCCCCAGAGAGAAATGTTGGTCAGCTATTGAGAGGGAAGCCTTTGTGTGGTTTGGGCTCTGAAGAAGTTGAGGCCATACTTGTTTGGACCTCACTTCATTGTTCAGACTGACCACAAGCCCCTCTTGTGGCTAAAACAGATGAAGGGTGAAAACCCAAAACTTTTGAGGTGGTCCATTTCCCTACAGGGGATGGACTATACAGTGGAACATAGACCTGGTCATCTCCTTTTGTTTGGGGGGGGTTGTGTAGGAAAGTAAGATCTGCTTCTTATGGTTACCCCCACTTTTTGCTTTTTGCACACACTGTTTTGACTAGTCTGGCTGGGATCCTGCTATTCAGGACCCCAGCCTATCTGCTTTGTCCCTTAAATTGCAACATATGTACTTTGGTACACTCCAGATTGGATACTGGGGTACCCTTATAAGTCCCTAGTATATGTACCCAGGGCATAGGTACCCCAGAGGCCTCCCATGGGCTGAAGCATGTATTATGCCACCCATGAGAGGGCATGCAAAATGGAACTCTAGGTCTGCTACAGCAGCCTGTGTAAGTTTGTGATTGCACCACTTACTTAAGATATAGGTTCACTATATCTATATATATCACTACACTTAAAACTTTGTAAGTCACCCATATAGCAGGCTTTAACAATCCTGAAGGCAAAGGGGCTGGGTTTTACATGAGAGGGTGCTCCTGCATGAGCAGGGCCCCTCTGCAGTCTTCGGAGACCATTCTCCCGGGCTGTACGTGATACTACCAGACATATAGGTAGAGGTGCATTATAACCTCGCAATAAATGCTATCTCGAAAACGATTGCAACGAAGTATGTCGTGTTTGGTGTCAAACACCTTGGAATCATACCTCCACACCAGTAACTGGTGTGGGAGGTATGATTCCTCCCCTCAGAACTGAGGTTCTGGGGGTACCTAAGTCTACCGGTACCAACTTTCTCGAGCCTTACAGCACAAAATGGATGCTGCCAGCCACAGACACGAGTCTGCCCTCCTGCTGCTAAGCCAAGCTCGAGCAGGGGAAGGCAGCACAATAGGCACCCTGTCACAGGGAGGTGTTACCACCTCCCAGACAGGATTTAGTGTATTGGGGCTGGGTGGATGCACTGTCTCAGTGCCAGAAAGTCTGCACGAGGGGCACACTTGGTGTCCCTGTGCATAGTCCAGTTCAAACCAGTTCTAGGAGCCATCTGCTCTTGCTCTGGCGTGAAACTGGACAAAGGACATGGGCGTAGCCACCCCCTGTCCTGTCCCTCCCCTTGGAGGGTCCCAAGAGTCTGTCCAACCCTTTCCCGTGGGTATAAAATGGGTTACCTGGCTACAGGACATTAGATTTTATGTGGACAAGATTCTACAAGAAGATACCACTACACTTCGACCGTCTGGACACGCTGGACTTCACTGGACCTCCCTTGGGCTTGACTTCATCTTCCCTTGCCGTCCCCAGTCTCGCCACTGTCCGTGATCCATACAGGCTCCGTGCAGGACCCTGTGGACCTCCAAGACAACAGAAGAATCTCCCTTGGAGTGAAGGAGTCACTCCCCTGCAAACGCAGGCACCGTAATGCATCTGACCGGTTTGCTAACCCTGAGCTCCTGCGGACTCCGAAGGCTCCAGCAACACAAGAGATGGGTTTCTGAAGGTCTCCGAGGTTGAGCTGCCCTCTTACCGAGTTTGAGGCAGATATCCCTTGTGGGAACCGTATACCCGTACTCCTGTGCACCGCGTCCATTTGCAACTGCACATGCTTGTTGTCATGCAACAATTCCGTGCATTGGGCCATTTGTAGCCCTGACCCCAGCGCATCTTTTCTGAGAAGAACTCCGGCATCCTCGCAGTCTGTGCCCTGCTAGCTGGTATCCTGTGAAACTGCCTGAGGTCCCCTCGCGACTCATGTGCCTTTGGCCTGTGGGTCCACTTGAGGGTCATCTTTGCTTTATTTGGACTCCCCTGGCTGCTCTGGGCCTGCCCTGACTCCCCTTGCTGTGGTGAGTCTCCTGGTCCTTGCTGGGCCAGATCGACACTGAATTTGACCGTGTTATGTTATGTTACATGGGTATTTATAAGAGCGCACTTTCACCAACCGGTCTCTTGGCGCTAAGGATCTAAGCAGAGAGAGTTCAAGCAGAGAACATCTAGTTATAAGCCAGAGTGAACAGCCATGTCTTAAGCTGTTTCCTGAACCGCATGTAATCTACCTCAAGCCTAAGTGAAGTGGGGAGTGAATTCCAGAGCTTCGGACCCAGATAGGAGAACCGAGTCCTTCCAATGCGTTTGCGTCTGAATCTGGGCACTGCCAGGAGATTCAGATGTATAGATCTCAAGGTACGCTGGGGTAAGTATTTACTAATTAACGAGGAAATGAAATTAGGACCGGTTCCCTGAATAGCTCTGAAGAGAATGCAGCCTGTTTTAAACATAGCTCTCTGTTCCACTGGAAGCCAGTGGAGATCCATAAGCAGTGGGCTAATATGACAACGTCTGTCCTGAAGGTAGATGATTCTCGCTGCTTGGTTTTGGATCATCTGTAGACGATGTCTCTGCTTTTTGTGGGAGGTCAAGATAGAGCGCGTTTCCATAATCAATTTTCGATAAAATGAGAGCAATCACAATTTGGATACTGGCCTTTTTGCTGAAGAAGCGTCTAATCTTACGCAGCTTGTGAAGTTGGATGAAACAAGCAGATGTAACTGACCCAATTTGGGCCCTCATTGAGAGATCCGAGTCAATGGGAAAGCCCAGACTCTTTATCACTGGTTTAGGAAGTGTGGCCACACCTAGCTCGGGGGGGCCAGTAAGAGGGTGTCCAGTGGGTGAGTTTATTGCTGGGTATGATTATCTCAGTCTTTTCTGAGTTTAATTTTAATTGGTTGTTGTTCATCCAATGTTTAACGTACATCATGGACTTCCTAACAAATTCTTTGGATTCAGTTGAATTCTCCAGGGTAAAAATAAGCTGCATGTCATCAGCATAATTAAAAAAATGTATCCCCATCTGCCGGAGGCTGGAGATCAAAGGACGTAAATATACATTAAAAAGTATTGGCGAAAGAGAGGAGCCCTGCGCGACACCACAGCTCATTTCTACAGTATTAGATTTATAAGGAGAGAGCCACACCGATTGTTTGCAGCCCTCTAAAAAGGATCTAAACCAATCCAGGGCCAATCCTTCGATGCCCGCTGCAGCAATGCGGTCCAACAAAATTTTGTGGTTCACGGTGTCAAATGCCGCAGACAGGTCTAGGAGGATTAGGGCCTGAGTGCAATCAATGTCCACCTGTCCTTTGAGATCGTTCATGACAGAAAGAATCACAGATTCAGTAGAGTGTGCTGGGCGAAACCCTGCCTTATGGGTATCCAAAAACTTGGTGGCTTCTAAGAAATAACTGAGACAGGTGGCTACATGCGCTTCCAGCAATTTACCTGGAAGTGGGAGGAGTGATATAGGCTTGTAATTCTCCAGCTTTTTGGGATCCATACCCTGCTTTTTTTGAGGCGGAATAACCACCGCTTCCTTAAAGACTGACGGTACAGTACCATCGGACAAAGAAAAATTGAGAAACTCAAGAATAGTATCAGGGAAGGCCATCTATGTTGTTTGCCGCTGCCAAGGCTTGATTGGTGCTCCCGCCAAACACCGACCCCTCAGCACTCGACATCCTTCATGGGACAGCTCGCCTCCGGCTCCTGGTCATCCTAGACATCTCTGGGTCCTCGCAGCTGAAGAGTCAAGCTCACCGTCAATGCACCTGAAGCACCCGACATCGGTGGGCATTCGTCTACCGAGCCCTTGGTCACTCCAAAGTGACCCAGACTCTGTCCCCTCTACTTTCAGGTTCTTCTCACCTAGAATCCACATTTGGATTCCACCGGACACTTTTCTTTCTTCCAGCAGCAGCATTTCTTTGTCGACATCCATAGAAAATGACGAGGGATTCCGACGCCACTTCGCACCTATGCACCCGGCTCCTCTGGGATAGGTAACTCTGGTACAAAGGTATCCACGGGTGGGGTGGCTCTCCAAACCCTTAAGTTCCAAGGGCTGTCTTCGTAATCTGCTGGGAAGGGTCCTTAATCTCTGATTTTCCAACCGCGACTTTCCCATTGAATTGTACGGAGCACGCAGTAGTGTTCCCACACTGCACCCGTCCTCCGTGGGGTCCCTACTCACTCACCTTGGGTGGTTTCTTGGGGTCCCAGTGATTCTACACCTTCTAGACTAGGTCTAGTCCCGAGTCGTGGTTCTTATACCACTTATTTAGTATATGGTTTGGTCTCCCCGGGAGCCCACTGTGTATTGTGCTACTTACGTTTGATTCTTTGCAACTGTATTATTTGATTTGTGTTCTATCCTCGTGTAGAGGATACTAGAGAGTGTTATATATAATAAATACATATTTTTATAACTACTGTGTGGTTTCCCTTTCATTTATCCAATACTATAAGGTTGCATTCTGGTAAAACAACATGCTTAACATTCCTTCAAGACTTAGCCTGAAGGCTGCTCTCCATAGCTACCACTAGGATAGCTTTCAATAAAGGTTATCTTTGACCTAATCACCATAAGGGTTGTTTGGACTGGTGCAAGGTGCCCACTTTAATTAGTGGACAGCATATACCAGGCCAACTTCTCACATTGGTGTGCAGCGCTTGGGATTCAAGCCTGCATTGTTTTACCAGAAAAATCTTTGTATTGATTAACTGAAAAACCACTAGTATCTAGGAACATATAATACTAGCTTAAGATAGTAAGTTCTACTGAACTTGGGGTTGGGTAAGTCAAGGGTCTAGCACACCCTTTCTCCAACCTAAGAGTTTAGTTCCCACTAGGTTAGGTAGGTGCCTACACAACACCTCACTTAGTATGTCTTCTACTGGGAATGCCACTGGTGGCATCCTGCCTACTAAATATGATAGCTTTGCATTCTCTGAATTAAAAGCTATGTGCGTATCTAGGAAGCTGAAGACAGGAAGAAATGCCAATACTCAACGTCTAATAGATGCATTACTGCTAGATGACATTAGGAAGACTCCTGGGTCAGATGAGCAGGATAGAGTGGGTGGTACAGGGGAAGAAGATAGGTCAGGAGGGGACACTTTCTATGACCTAGATTCAAACCTTGGACAGGAGAATCAAAATGATCCACCCCTGAACAACTCAAATCCCCAGGAGGAAGAGGAAGAAGAGGGTCAAGAGGACCATCACTTTAGTCCTCCAGGGAGAGTGCAGAGTTTACCCAGGAGATCTAGGTCTCCCTCTGCTGAGTCAGATCATTCTAGACATTCAATAGGGACCTCTGTTTCTAACAAGAGGGACAACTCTTTTGACAGGGAGTGCCAATTGCTAGAGCTTGAGAAAGCTAAGTTTGGGCTCAGGCAACAGCAATTGGCCCTGGATAAAGAGTCCCTAGAAGTCCAGAAGACTAGGAATAAATTGGGACTAGAGTCCCATGGTGGCAGCTATAGTGTCCTTAGGGTTAGGGAACACACCTTTGATCATAGGAACCTGAGCAAGATTGTCCCTTCCTTCCATGTAGGGGATGACATCCAGAAATGGATAACTGCTTTAGAGAGGGCCGGTAAAATACAGAAGGTCCCTCAAGAGCAGTGGACAGCTATCTTGTGGCTCTCCTTTGCTGACAAAGGTAGAGATAAGCTCCTCACTGTAAGAGAAGAGGATGCTGATAACTATTCAGTCCTGAAGAGTGCTCTCATTGAAGGGTTTGGCTTAACCACTTAACAATACAGGATTAAGTTCAGAGACACCCAGAAGACACAGACTCAGGACTGGGTAGACTTTGTTGATTGTGCCATTAAGACTCTGGAAGGCTGGTTACTTGGTAGCAAGGTGAATGATTTTAAAGGATTGTACAACTTGATTATGAGGGAGCAGATCCTTAATATTGCCAAAACCAGTTGTTGCATCAGTACCTGGTTGACTCTGATCTGACTTCTCCCCAAGAATTGGGAAAGAAGGCAGATAAGTGGGTCAGAACCAGGGTGAAGCAGAAAGCTCAGACCAATGGTGGTGACCAGTAGAAACCAGACTCTAAGAACTCAGATAAGGGTGGGGACAAAAATAAAGATCAAAAGTCTTCATCAGGGCCCCAAAAACCTGCATCTGGGGGGAGTCACAATCCAACAAGGGAAAAGGCAAAAGGAAACCTTGGTGTCACATCTGTAAAGAGAAGACCCATTGGACAAAAGATGCCAATTGTCCAAGGGCCAAGGATTCTACTCCTACCACCACTGCCCCTAAGGCAACTGCTCTCCCTAGCACAGTTTCAAGTGGTGGTACACAGAACAAGGGAATAGTGGGGTTAACCTTGGGCTCTGAGGTGGGTTCTGGCCTAGTCAGAACTCCAGCTCAGGCTGTTCTGGTCTGTGATGGAGGCATGGACATTGCCTCCTTATTTGTTAGTCCCAATAACCTGGGCAAATACAGACAACAGCCTTTAATAAATGGTAAGGAGGCCATGGCATACAGGGACACATGTGCAAGTGTCACCATGATGACAAAAGATCTTGTGGACCCTGACCAGATTATACTTGGTGAGATGTACCAAGTGACCAATGCTAGCAATGTCAGGACAGACCATTCCTTGGCAGTTGTTAATTTCACCCGGGGAGGGGTAACTGGCCCTAAGAAGGTTGTGGTAAGTTCAGACCTCCCTGTGGAATGCTTGTTGGGCAATGATTTGGAGACTTCAGCCTGGGCTGAAGTGGAACTCAGGACTCATGCAGCAATGCTGGGCATCACTGCAGATGTGTTTGCTGTGACTAGGTCACAGGCCAAACTGAAAGCCACTGAGCAGGCTCTGGATCCTGAAAGGATGGACCAGGTGCCTTCCAAGAAGAGGAGCAGGAGGGGTAAGGCTGAGTTTTCCCCTGGCTCAGGAAGAGGATCAGTCTTTTGAGGAAGTTGATCCCAGGCCTTGTGGAGGAACTGTCCCAGAGGAACGTGAACCTGACCAGGTTGAGTTCTTGGGCACAGGGGGCCCTTCCAGGGCAGAACTGAGTCAGGAGCAGCAAACCTGCCCCTCTCTTGAACCCCTCAGACAGCAAGCTGCTGCTGAGGCTGCAGGGAATGTCAGTGGATCTCACAAGATCTATTGGGTTGAGGGACTTCTATATTCAGAGGGTAGAGACCCCAAGCCTGGTGCCACCAGGAGGTTGGTTATACCTCTGACGTTTAGGGGCTTCCTACTCACCCTAGCACATGACATTCCCCTAGCAGGACACTTAGGCCAAAGCAAGACTTGGGACAGGCTTGTCCCTCACTTTCACTGGCCTCATATGTCAGAGGACACAAAGGAGTTTTGTCGCTCCTGTATCACTTGCCAAGCCAGTGGTAAGGCAGGTGGTACTACAAAGGCCCCCTTGATACCACTAACTGTGGTGGGGGTTCCCTTTGAGAGGGTTGGGATTGACATAATTGGACATTCTTACATCCTGGTAGTGGTGGACCATGCTACAAGGTATCCAGAAGCTATTCCCCTTAGGACCACCACAGCACCTGTGGTGGCAAGGGCCCTCTTGGGGATTTTCTCCAGGGTGGGTTTTCCTAAGGAGGTCTTAACAGACAGAGGTACTAACTTTATGTCTAGTTACATAACTGCAATGTGGAAAGAGTGTGGTGTCAACTACAAGTTTACCACACCCTATCATCCTCAATGCAATGGGATGGTTGAAAGGTTCAACAAAACCCTAAAGGGCATGATAATGGGGCTCCCAGAAAAGCTCAGGCGAAAATGGGATGTTCTGTTGCCCTGCCTTCTCTTTGCCTACAGAGAGGTGCCACAGAAGGGGGTTGGCTACAGCCCTTTTGAACTTTTGTTTGGTCGCCCAGTTAGGGGTCCCCTGTGTCTGGTGAAGGAGGGATGGAAGTTACCTCTCAAACCTCCTAAACAGGATATTGTGGACTATGTACTCGGTCTCCGCTCCAGGATGGCTGAGTATATGAAGAAGGCATCCAAAAACCTTGAGGCTAGCCAGGAATTGCAAAAGGCCTGGCATGACCAAAAGGCTGTCTTGACTGTTTACCAGCCAGGACAGAAAGTGTGGGTGCTGGAGCCTGTGGCCCCAGCAGCTCTCCAAGACAGATGGAGTGGACCCCACACCATACTTGAGCAAAAGGGAGAGGTCACTTACTTGCTGGACCTTGGAACTCCCAGGACCCCCACAGGGTGCTCCATGTGAACAGGCTCAAGCCTTATGTTGACAGGGCAGACATGGGCTTGCTCATGGCTACTGATGAGAGACAGGAGGAAGAGAGTGACCCACTCCCTCACCTCCTCTCACAGAACCCTGATGATGGCTCAGTAGATGGTGTAGCTTTGGCAAGCAGCCTCACTGAGCAGCAACAGTCTGATTGCAGGAAGGTCCTCAATCAGTTTAGGCAAATGTTCTCACTGACTCCAAGTCAGACCACCTGGTGTACACATGAAGTGGACACAGGTGAAAACCTACCTGTAAAGAACAAAATTTACAGACAACCTGACCATGTCAGGGACTGCATCAGGACTGAGGTCCAAAAGATGCTGGAATTGGGAGTCATTGAGCCCTCAACTAGTCCTTGGGCTAGTCCAGTGGTCTTGGTACCTAAACCTCACACCAAGGATGGTAAGAGAGAGATGAGGTTTTGTGTTGACTACAGAGGACTCAATGCAGTCACTAGGACTGATGCTCATCCTATTCCAAGGGCAGATGAACTCATAGATACTTTGGCCTCAGCCAAGTTTCTGAGTACTTTTGACCTTACGGCTGGCTACTGGCAAATCAGACTAGCTGAGGATGCCAAGCCAAAAACAGTATTCTCAACCCCTAGTGGGCACTACCAATTTGTGGTGATGCCTTTTGGCTTGAAGAATGCACCTGTCACATTTCAAAGGTTGGTGAACAAAGTTCTCACAGGCCTGGAAGACTATAGCGCAGCTTATCTAGATGATATTGCTGTCTTTAGTTCCACCTTGGAGGATCACCTGGTCCACCTGAGAAATGTTTTGGAGGCCTTGCAAAAGGCAGGCCTCACTATCAAGGCCACTAAGTGCCAGATAGGGCAGAGTCAGGTTGTGTACCTGGGCCACCTTGTGGGTGGAGGCCAGGTTCAACCATTGCAGAGCAAAATCCAGACCATAATGGAATGGGTTGCTCCAACTACCCAGACTCAGGTCAGAGATTTCCTGGGCCTGACTGGGTATTACAGGAGATTTGACAAGGACTATGGGTCCATAGTGACTCCCTTGAATGACCTGACATCAAAGAGAAGGCCCAAGTAAGTTCAGTGGACAGTTAGCTGTCAGAAGGCATTTGATGACCTCAAGCAGGCCATGTGCACTGCTCCCATTTTGCAAAGTCCTGACTATTCCAAACAATTCATTGTTCAAACTGATGCATCTGAGTTGGGGGTAGGGGCTGTGTTATCACAATTGAATGCAGAGGGTCAGGATGAGCCAGTAGCTTTTATTAGCAGAAGGCTGACCCCCAGAGAGAAATGTTGGTCAGCTATTGAGAGGGAAGCCTTTGTGTGGTTTGGGCTCTGAAGAAGTTGAGGCCATACTTGTTTGGACCTCACTTCATTGTTCAGACTGACCACAAGCCCCTCTTGTGGCTAAAACAGATGAAGGGTGAAAACCCAAAACTTTTGAGGTGGTCCATTTCCCTACAGGGGATGGACTATACAGTGGAACATAGACCTGGAAGTAACCATGCCAATGCAGATGGACTCTCCAGATATTTCCACTTAGAACACAAAGACTCAACTGGGCAAGGTTAGTCTCATCTCCTTTCGTTTGGGGGGGGTTGTGTAGGAAAGTAAGATCTGCTTCTTATGGTTACCCCCACTTTTTGCTTTTTGCACCCACTGTTTTGACTAGTCTGGCTGGGATCCTGCTATTCAGGACCCCAGCCTATCTGCTTTGTTCCTTAAATTGCAACATATGTACTTTGGTACACTCCAGATTGGATACTGGGGTACCCTTATAAGTCCCTAGTATATGTACCCAGGGCATAGGTTCCCCAGAGGCCTCCCATGGGCTGAAGCATGTATTATGCCACCCATGAGAGGGCATGCAAAATGGAACTCTAGGTCTGCTACAGCAGCCTGTGTAAGTTTGTGATTGCACCACTTACTTAAGATATAGGTTCACTATATCTATATATATCACTACACTTAAAACTTTGTAAGTCACCCCTATAGCAGGCTTTAACAATCCTGAAGGCAAAGGGGCTGGGTTTTACATGAGAGGGTGCTCCTGCATGAGCAGGGCCCCTCTGCAGTCTTCGGAGACCATTCTCCCGGGCTGTACGTGATACTACCAGACATATAGGTAGAGGTGCATTATAACCTCGCGATAAATGCTATCTCGAAAATGATTGCAACGAAGTATGTCGTGTTTGGTGTCAAACACCTTGGAATCATACCTCCACACCAGTAACTGGTGTGGGAGGTATGATTCCTCCCCTCAGAACTGAGGTTCTGGGGGTACCTAAGTCTACCGGTACCAACTTTCTCGAGCCTTACAGCACAAAATGGATGCTGCCAGCCACAGACACGAGTCTGCCCTCCTGCTGCTAAGCCAAGCTTGAGCAGGGGAAGGCAGCACAATAGGCACCCTGTCACAGGGAGGTGTTACCACCTCCCAGACAGGATTTAGTGTATTGGGGCTGGGTGGATGCACTGTCTCAGTGCCAGAAAGTCTGCACGAGGGGCACACTTGGTGTCCCTGTGCATAGTCCAGTTCAAACCAGTTCTAGGAGCCATCTGCTCCTGCTCTGGCGCGAAACTGGACAAAGGACATGGGCGTAGCCACCCCCTGTCCTGTCCCTCCCCTAGGAGGTTCCCAAGAATCTGTCCAACCCTTTCCCGTGGGTATAAAATGGGTTACCTGGCTACAGGACATTAGATTTTACGTGGACAAGATTCTACAAGAAGATACCACTACACTTCGACCGTCTGGACACGCTGGACTTCGCTGGACCTCCCTTGGGCTCGACTTCATCTTCCCTTGCCGTCCCCAGTCTCGCCACTGTCCGTGATCCATACAGGCTCCGTGCAGGACCCTGTGGACCTCCAAGACAACAGAAGAATCTCCCTTGGAGTGAAGGAGTCACTCCCCTGCAAACGCAGGCACCGTAATGCATCTGACCGGTTTGCTGACCCTGAGCTCCTGCGGACTCCGAAGGCTCCAGCAACACAAGAGGTAGGTTTCTGAAGGTCTCCGAGGTTGAGCTGCCCTCTTACCGAGTTTGAGGCAGATATCCCTCGCGGGAACCGTATACCCATACTCCTGTGCACCGCGTCCATTTGCAACTGCACATGCTTGTTGTCATGCAGCAATTCCGTGCATTGGGCCATTTGTAGCCCTGACCCCAGCGCATCTTTTCTGAGAAGAACTCCGGCATCCTCGCAGTCTGTGCCCTGCTAGCTGGTATCCTGTGAAACTGCCTGAGGTCCCCTCGCGACTCATGTGCCTTCGGCCTGTGGGTCCACTTGAGGGTCATCTTTGCTTTATTTGGACTCCCCTGGCTGCTCTGGGCCTGCCCTGACTCCCCTTGCTGTGGTGAGTCTCCTGGTCCTTGCTGGGCCAGATCGACACTGAATTTGACCGTGTTATGTTATGTTACATGGGTATTTATAAGAGCGCACTTTCACCAACCGGTCCCTTGGCGCTAAGGATCTAAGCAGAGAGAGTTCAAGCAGAGAACATCTAGTTATAAGCCAGAGTGAACAGCCATGTCTTAAGCTGTTTCCTGAACCGCATGTAATCTACCTCAAGCCTAAGTGAAGTGGGGAGTGAATTCCAGAGCTTCGGACCCAGATAGGAGAACCGAGTACTTCCAATGCGTTTGCGTCTGAATCTGGGCACTGCCAGGAGATTCAGATGCATAGATCTCAAGGTACGCTGGGGTAAGTATTTACTAATTAACGAGGAAATGAAATTAGGACCGGTTCCCTGAATAGCTCTGAAGAGAATGCAGCCTGTTTTAAACATAGCTCTCTGTTCCACTGGAAGCCAGTGGAGATCCTTAAGCAGTG
Organism: Calotriton arnoldi; assembly: GCA_963921515.1. Lineage (NCBI taxonomy): Eukaryota > Metazoa > Chordata > Amphibia > Caudata > Salamandridae > Calotriton > Calotriton arnoldi. The sequence continues at coordinate 1,689,406 of CAWUFW010000529.1, read as the reverse complement.
GGCTAATATGACAACGTCTGTCCTGAAGGTAGATGATTCTCGCTGCTTGGTTTTGGATCATCTGTAGACGATGTCTCTGCTTTTTGTGGGAGGTCAAGATAGAGCGCGTTTCCATAATCAATTTTCGATAAAATGAGAGCAATCACAATTTGGATACTGGCCTTTTTGCTGAAGAAGCGTATAATCTTACGCAGCTTGTGAAGTTGGACGAAACAAGCAGATGTAACTGACCCAATTTGGGCCCTCATTGAGAGATCCGAGTCAATGTGAAAGCCCAGACTCTTTATCACTGGTTTAGGAAGTGTGGCCACACCTAGCTCGGGGGGCCCAGTAAGAGGGTGTCCAGTGGGTGAGTTTATTGCTGGGTATGATTATCTCAGTCTTTTCTGAGTTTAATTTTAATTGGTTGTTGTTCATCCAATGTTTAACGTACATCATGGACTTCCTAACAAATTCTTTGGATTCAGTTGAATTCTCCAGGGTAAAAATAAGCTGCATGTCATCAGCATAATTAAAAAAATGTATCCCCATCTGCCGGAGGCTGGAGATCAAAGGACGTATATATACATTAAAAAGTATTGGCGAAAGAGAGGAGCCCTGCGCGACACCACAGCTCATTTCTACAGTATTAGATTTATAAGGAGAGAGCCACACCGATTGTTTGCAGCCCTCTAAAAAGGATCTAAACCAATCCAGGACCAATCCCCCGATGCCCGCTGCAGCAATGCGGTCCAACAAAATTTTGTGGTTCACGGTGTCAAATGCCGCAGACAGGTCTAGGAGGATTAGGGCCTGAGTGCAATCAATGTCCACCTGTCCTTTGAGATCGTTCATGACAGAAAGAATCACAGATTCAGTAGAGTGCGCTGGGCGAAACCCTGCCTGATGGGTATCCAAAAACTTGGTGGCTTCTAAGAAAGAACTGAGACAGGTGGCTACATGCGCTTCCAGCAAATTAGCTGGAAGTGGGAGGAGTGATATAGGCCTGTAATTCTCCAGCTTTTTGGGATCCATACCCTGCTTTTTTTGAGGCGGAATAACCACCGCTTCCTTAAAGACTGACGGTACAGTACCATCGGACAAAGAAAAATTGAGAAACTCAAGAATAGTATCAGGGAAGGCCATCTATGTTGTTTGCCGCTGCCAAGGCTTGATTGGTGCTCCCGCCGGACACCGACCCCTCAGCACTCGACATCCTTCGTGGGACAGCTCGCCTCCGGCTCCTGGTCATCCTAGACATCTCTGGGTCCTCGCAGCTGAAGAGTCAAGCTCACCGTCAATGCACCTGAAGCACCCGACATCGGTGGGCATTCGTCTACCGAGCCCTTGGTCACTCCAAAGTGACCCAGACTCTGTCCCCTCTGCTTTCAGGTTCTTCTCACCTAGAATCCACATTTGGATTCCACCGGACACTTTTCTTTCTTCCAGCAGCAGCATTTCTTTGTCGACATCCATAGAAAATGACGAGGGATTCCGACGCCACTTCGCACCTATGCACCCGGCTCCTCTGGGATAGGTAACTCTGGTACAAAGGTATCCACGGGTGGGGTGGCTCTCCAAACCCTTAAGTTCCAAGGGCTGTCTTCGTAATCTGCTGGGAAGGGTCCTTAATCTCTGATTTTCCAACCGCGACTTTCCCATTGAATTGTACGGAGCACGCGGTAGTGTTCCCACACTGCACCCGTCCTCCGTGGGGTCCCTACTCACTCACTTTGGGTGGGTTTTTGGGGTCCCAGTGATTCTACACCTTCTAGACTAGGTCTAGTCCCGAGTCGTGGTTCTTATACCACTTATTTAGTACATGGTTTGGTCTCCCCCGGGAGCCCACTGTGTATTGTGCTACTTACGTTTGATTCTTTGCAACTGTATTATTTGATTTGTGTTCTATCCTCGTGTAGAGGATACTAGAGAGTGTTATATATAATAAATACATATTTTTATAACTACTGTGTGGTTTCCCTTTCATTTATCCAATACTATAAGGTTGCATTCTGGTAAAACAACATGTTTAACATTCCTTCAAGACTTAGCCTGAAGGCTGCTCTCCATAGCTGCCACTAGGATAGCTCTCAATAAAGGTTATCTTTGACCTAATCACCATAAGGGTTATTTGGACTGGTGCAAGGTGCCCACTTTAATTAGTGGACAGCATATACCAGGCAAACTTCTCACAACAACTGTCACCCACACCCAGGCATGTGACCCAGAGACACGCTGCAGGCATCAAATGGCTAAGGCAAAAAAATGGCAAGTTTCTTAAAATGGCATTTTCAGAATTGTAATTTAAAATCCAAATTTGCCATAAGTTAGGATTTAAAATTATGATTCCAGAGACACCAAACATGAACTGGTTACCTATTGTCATTTAGAAATTACACTCACTTTACAAACGTAATAAGGTTACTCCAATGTTATCCTTTGGGAGAGGTAGGCCTTGCAGTAGTGAAATAAACAATTTCGGAGTTGTTCACTAACAGGACATGTAAAGCTTAAAGTACATGTCCTGCTTTTTAAATACATTGCCCTCTGGGCTGTCCAGGGCCCACATTAGGGGTGACTTATATGTATTAAAAAGAAAGGTCTGGGCCTGGCAAAAGGTTTAGTTTGCCAGGTCGAAATGGCAGTTTAAATCTGCAGACACAAAGGCTGATATGGCAGGCCTCAGACATGTTTAAAGCGCTACTTAAGTGGGTGGCACAATTAGTGCTGGAGGCCCACTAGCAGCATTTAATGTATACGCCCTAAGCACAGGTAGTGCCACTTTACTAGGGACTTACAAGTAAATTAAATATGCCAATTGGGTAGAAGCGAATCTAACATGTTTTAAGGAGAGAGCACAAGTTCTTTAGTGCTGGTTAGCAGTGGTAGAGTACGCAGAGTCCTAAGGCCAGCAAAAACGAAGTCAGCGTTAACAGGAGGTTTGAAAGCCAAAAGCTAGGGGGGACACCACACCAAGGATGCCAGCAGGGCTGGACTGGCCATAGCGGGCACCGGGCGTTTCCCCCCGTGGGTTGGGAGGGTGGGCCAGTTTTGTACTGGTGGGGGGCGTTTTTGTTGCTGGGGGCCAGTTTTGCAGCAGTGCTGCAAAATCGGCCCCATGTAACAAAAGCACAGCAGCAGTGCAGCAGCAGTGTTCCAGCTCTGGCAATTACGTCTGACCAACACCATCCCCCACACCCTTCCCCCCCCCCAGGGGCCGGTTGAAAGTAATTGCCAGGGCTGGTTTGCGATCCCCGTCCAGCCCTGAATGCCAGGTCTAACAAATTCCACTAACCAAGCACTCCTAACAGCACTCTCAACAGACTATGAATCCTAACTTCCTAATATTGTATAGTAAACTATATCGATGTAGCCATTGCCATAACAATTAAAAAGGTTACACTTGAAAAATACTCACTAAATACAGTCAGGAAAAAATTACAAATAAGAATAAAAATGGTAGATAAGCACAGTGCAACATTGCCTGCAGCAAATGAGATTCCCTAGTTACTTATAAGGGATTACATGGCTGCCTTTCCATTTTCTCTATTTGAACTTGCAGATGATTAACCAGGCAAACCAGATGTTGGATACTACTGCAAAGTATATTGATGTTTGTTTAGTTCAATAGCAAAGTATAAGTGCATCAGTAGGTCGAACAACACCATAGGTTTCAATTAGGGGTCGAATCATGTTCTTGTGAATCACAATAATGTGGAATTTCGAAGCAGAAGACACACACACGAGTCTTGGATGGCTACGGAGAACCACGCCTCCGTGTAGCCACAGGTGACCGCCGCCCCTCCTCCAGGCAATGGAGTCCCGGCATACCTGAGCAGGGGTGCTGCGCAAGGCTGAGGTTTTGCTGGCGATTTTTTCGGTTTTTTCTCGGCTGGCATTATATCTTGGCTGGCGTTTGTGGCGGCCTCCTCTTTCTGCACGGCCAGTTTTTCTGAATGTAGTGACGATGGAGGCTGCTTGGCGGGGGTTTGGAGCAGGACCCGCGCTGTCTTGGCGGCGTTCAGAGCTGGGTAAACGGAGCACCTGAGTCAAGGCGGTGCTTAAGGCGAGAATCAGCAATTTGCTGGGAGGGCGCCGTTTAAAGAAGTGGAAGAGGAAGAGTGTCAGCTAATGGAGACGTGGACGCCAATCTGGGCTTCCAGGAGGACGTCTGAAGGAGGCAAACGCACGGCGGCTGCGAGGTGAGGTTGGTAGCGAGGTGCTTGGTGTTTGGTGGGAAGCGTTAGCGCGTATTAGGAAATTTGGCAGCTGGACTATTCAACAGTAAAGGGAAGAGGAAAAGAAAAAAGAAAAAACCCCAACTCAGAGGTTGAAAAGCAACTATTAAGCATTCTAGTGCAACCCCGCCAGCAGAGAGGACTTGGGGCAGCTGGCATAATCAGCCAGGTTCGTTTGTTTTTTTTTCTCTTTTATTTGTGCTTGAACTATTTGGCACGCAGGTATCCGGATAAAAGGAAAGATGGGAAAACATCTAAAACAGACGAATGTGTTTGCTAAAGTTGACGCCGCAACAGGGCTTAAAGCCAAAACGCGCTCAGCCCAAGCGAAAGCGACTCTTTCAACAGCTAGAGCTGGGAATATTGTAAACCGGTCAGGCCTGAACTCTTGTTTTGAGAGCTCGGAAGAAGAACCGTCTGAGACCCGGTCAGGGGAGGAGATTTCTATCAGTTCTATCAGTTCGACTCAAGTGGATGGCCCCACCACTGGAGAGAAGGAGCAGACCAGCGAGCCAGTGACAATGATTAAAAAGGTAGAGCTAAAAAGTTCTAAAGACTTTCCATTATTCTCTAAAAAGAGCGCACAGCCTACAATTGCTCAAACTATGGCCGCTCTGTCAAAATCAAATGAGGCTTCTGAAACTGTACTAGAAGAAGTGTCAATTAACTCTTCGCAGACTCTGTTCATATCTCCTCCTCTCTGGGCCCCGGTACCTTTGGCAGCTACTCTGACCTTACCAGAGGCGGGACGTCCAGTGCACGGCCAGGCCAGTACACCAGCACCAGCACCACCAACACCATCAGTTCAGCTTTCGGCTCTTGCTCAGTCTCCCCATGCAGAAGATACCCTAGAACAACAGTTGGAGGGAAGGGTGCAGCCTCAGTTATCATCCCGGACGCCTAGTAAAGATGGTCCGCAACGGCCAGACCAGTCAGTCAGATTGGATGGCAAACCTCAACAAGAAGAGCCCGAACTATTAAGTGGAGGAGCCAGTACGCAACAGCTTGAAATAAAGACCATGCTTAATCTCATTTTGGATGAGATTAGCAATATGAAGAAATCTCAGGAGAATGAGATCGCTGCCTTACATCATCGGCTTGGGAAAATCGAGGAGGCTGTGGCTGGCTTCCCTGCTAGAATGCAAGAAGCCGAATCGAGGATTGCTTGCTAGAGGATCAGATGAATTCCATGCTTCTGAAAGTAAACTCAGCAACGAAAGACAAAATGGTTCTTGAGAATAAACTTGAGGAATTGGAGAACCATTCTCGTCGTTCGAATCTTCGGATTGTCGGGGTACCCGAGGGAAGCGAGGGAGCCAATGCTCTCCAGTGGGTTGAATCATTTATTAAACAAAAGGTGCTACCTGATTTTACCGGAGACTTAAAACTAACGAGGGCTCATCGTGTTCCAGCTCATTCCCTACCTAATCCCAAGTTTCCACGTACTATTTTGACGAACTTTGCAGACTACCGTGTGAAAGAGAACATTTTGGCAAAGGCAATACAGCAGAGACAGTTTTTCATCAATGAGGGGTCTAAATGCCGGATTTTTGCAGATATGTCTGTGGTAGCCGCAAGTAGGCATAAAGAGTTTGTGAAACTCTTGTATCTCTTCAAAGCTCAAGGGGCGCAGGCTTCTATTGCCCAGCAATCAAAGCTCAGGGTGCTGGTGAGAGGAAAATTCCATATGTTCTCAAGCATAGAAGAAGCCCAGCAATTATTGAAAGAGATTTCTTCTTTAAAATGAATCAGCGGTTAAATTTGATCTGTTAAACTCCATTGCTGTGTGGGGGGGTTGGTTACCCAGGGTGCAGGTCCGGGGCACCCCATAGTGTAGTAGGGGAGGAAGAGATGTGGTTAGCGAGGTTTACCACATTTCTTGGGGGGTGGGGACTCACGGGGTCGGGGGTGGGTGTGTCTGGGTGAATGGCAGTAAAAAGAGCAGTTGCAAATGGGACTTAGATGAATGGTATAGGGGCTTGAATCAAAATGGTCATTGGATTTACTTGAAACACGAAAATGGCTAGAATTTTTCGTATCATGTCGGTTAACGTGAACGGTATGTTAAATAGACAAAAATACGGAGGGCTTATTAGATGGTTGGCCACTTTCACGCCCCAAGTCCTCTTTCTGCAAGAAACCCATTTAAAAACAAACTCACCAAGGCTTTTTTTCCCTGGGGCGTTCTCTAAAGCCTTTTTTGTTTCAGCTGGGGTGGCAATGAGAGGGGTAGCCATTTATTTTTGTAGAAGTATGGCTTGGGAATTTGTCCAAGTCCAGAGAGATCCTCAGGGAAGGTGGTTATGGGTGATGGTGAGGATAAACGGGAGCATATTAAATTTCATTAACTATTATGGTCCAATAATGGATGATCCCTCTGTATTATCAACGCTTCATGAACTTCTAAGAGGGGTCCCTGGCCAGATTATCCTGGGAGGGGACTTTAATTATATCCAAGATCTGAGAATAGACACCTCAAATAATAATAAGAAACAACTGAAGCCAAAGACTAAAAGAGTCTTTGAGGCTTTAATACAAGACCTTCAGTTGATTGATTCGTGGCATAAAGTTAATCAAGGAACTCGTGATTTCACCTGCTTCTCTCGCCAATTTCATACTGCATCACGCATAGATTTTTTTTTAACTTCACGATCCCTGAACCTTGTTGAGGCAGAAATCGGAACGAATGCTTTTTCGGACCTCTCTTATGTCAGGGTGGAAATAGAAATAGAGGATGGGAGGAGGACGAGACCCAGGTGGCAGATGGATCGCCTCCTTCTCCAGGATCCTCAAAGGGTAGAAGGTCTAAGAGAGTGGATACTCGATTTTTTCAAAAGAAATGAGGGGACGGCAAAACCATTCTCAGTATGGGGTGGATTCAAGGCGGCTGTTCGTGGACAAATGATTGCCTTTTTGGCGGCCCAATCAAAATCTCGACGTACGAAAATAGCTGAATTACAGCTAGCCGTCGAAAATGCTTTAAGCCACAGAAATTCCTCTTCACGGGGCCAGCTGGAAAAAGCTAAGAAAGAGCTATGGGACTACTTTATAGTTGAAGAAATCAATAGTTCACGGACCTATCAACAGCGTGTATACAAGGAGAGTCAGATGGTGGGTAAGCTGCTAGCTGGGTCTACTAAGACGCGACAGGAAGCGGCCCTAATTACGGAGATTTTGGATCCAAAGACCAGATTAGCAGTGACCGACAGGGAGGGGATTGCCCGTGTTTTTGTGGAACATTACCAACAGCTTTACACTACTAAATATGTGGTTAGCCAGGATGCGATACATAATTACTTCGAAGGGGTAGAACTCCCGATGCTATCTAATACCCTGGTAGACCAGGTTCAAAGAGATATATCATCTGCAGAGATTTTGTCAGTCCTGAAGTCGATTGCGGGAGCAAAGGCCTGCGGGGACGATGGGCTGCCCATAGAATTGTATAAAGTCTTTGCCAAGGAGTTGATCCCTTTTCTAACTAAGCTTTTTAATTATGTAAAGGCAGGAGGTGCTGTTCCCTCTGCGTTTAAAAGGGCTATTGTGGTCAGTTTTGTTAAAAAGGGTAAGAACCCCAAGGATGTTAACTCATTTAGACCAATTAGTCTTCTTACCGCTGATTATAAGATTTTGATGAAGACTTGGGTGCAGCGCTTTACACCTCTAGCCCAGGAAGTGATCCACAGAGACCAGTCGGGGTTCGTTGCCGGGAGGTCGATGTCTTCCAACACTGGGTTCCTGATTCAGGCACTCGATTTTTTCAGCGTTAATAAGACTCCTGTATGCATCATGATGGTCGACGCCGAAAAGGCGTTCGACCTGGTTAACTGGGAGGCCCTGTTTTATGGTTTAGGCAGGTTCGGTATTCCGTCTTTGGTCATAACCATGCTTAGGAACATCTACCAGGGGGCCCAGGCTCAGCTGGTGATAAATGCTAGCCAAGTTGGGTCTGTAAATATAAACCGCGGGACCAGACAAGGGTGTCCGCTGTCGCCCTTACTATTTACTTTTTTTATTGAACCCCTGGCTCTCAAAATTCGGGGAAATTTAGCAATTAATGCCCCGATTCAGGGCATGGCTAAACTAAAGTTGTTTGCTAACGACATTATTTTATATCTTAGCCCGGAAAGCCAGAATTTGAATCGGGTTTTAACCAAATTTAGCCAATTTGAACTAATTGGGGGTTATAAAATTAATCAAAATAAAACTGAGATCTTAATTTTGAACACCAATACGGATTTTCTACCGGCAAATTTGAAACAACAGGCCCTTAAGTCAGATCCAATACGATATTTGGGGATCTTTGTTACAAATCAATATGGACAGCTATATAAATTGAATTATGAGGCCACGCGCGGAAAAATTAAGAATTTGTTGGATAACTGGTCGTGTTTACCGTTAACTTTGATAGGTCGGGTTGCCCTTTTAAAGATGTCCATACTTCCCCTATTAATTTTCTTGTTTATAAATATACGAATTAATATCAACAACAGTTACTTCATAGAGCTAGAATCCATGTTCAGGTCGTTCGTATGGAATAAGAAGGCTCCTAGAGTTAATCTCTCGGTGCTACAACTTGATATTAATCAAGGTGGGTTAGCACTACCGCATATTCGAACATATTATGAATCTGCGATTTTGGATTTAATAGCGTGTTTATTGTCTTCCAAAGGGTCATTAGATGACTTTTTTTAAGATAGAATGGTACAAGAAGCTGGCTTGCAGATCCCGACTTTTCTCAAAACCTCAAAACTCCCCAAAAGGACCAGATACAAAATTCTCCTGGAATTGTCTAGTAGATCACAGTTTTTTCTCAAGCAAATTGGCTTCATTGGGTTTCACTTTTTGAAATTAAGTGAGTGCAAAAGTTTGGGCCTTCAAATTCACTCTAGTCATCTTAATATTTGGAAGGAGGGTGGTCTGGAAGAACTGGGGCGTTTCTTAACGCAGGGAAGAGTGATTACCTGGCAAGAGGTACTGGATAGATGCGGTGATCGAAATAAACCTGTCTTTTTTTTAATATTTACAAATTGTATATTTTCTAAATAGATATAATTTTCTCTCCGGCAGTGCTCCAGCTAATCTGGCGTCCACTCTATTTAGAGGAAACGTGAGAGGGGTGGGCAACTGGTATCGGTTGTTGCGTACCCAAAATGAGTCTCCATTGGTTGAGAAATTTCTGGAGAAAGTAACCCGGGAGACAATGTACTTTTTCTAGCCAGGAGTGGCAGGCCATATCCCTGTTAGGTAGTAAGGCTTTAAGAGCCGCCAATTTTAAAAGAATGGCTTTTTTGTCCCAATGGATGGCATATTTCACTCCCAAAGCTCTTAATAAGAAATATCCAGAGGTGGAGAATAGATGTTTTCGCTGTCGGGCAGAAGGGGAAGGGGGATGACTACATACATTTTTTACATGTCCAAAGCTAGGGGTATTCTGGGGCAGGATCTTTGCGGCCATAAGTCGGGCATTCCAGAAGTCGTTGGATCCAACGGCGGAGGCTGCCCTCTTCAGTATAACGAGCATGGGGACAAATTTGTCAAAATCAGAGGAGACCTTTTTAGCGATTTCTTCTCTCGTGGCTCGTTCCTTAGTTCTCCAAAATTGGAGGTCGGCCTAAGTACCTTCATATGAGAGATGGTTAAGTAAGATGAAGCATACCCGAATATTTGAAGAAGCTTACGCAAAGCGGGTGGGGGCAACAAAAAAGTTTACTGCGACATGGAAATATTTAGCTACTCTTGAAGTCGAGGACGGTATAGATGCCAGGTCAACTATTGCACTTTAGCACGTCAGCACTTTAGAAAGCCAGGAGATTTTATATTTATAACTATTTCTACTTGTAAGATGGGGGGATAAGAACTTAAATTAGGTGGGGAGAGTGCTGCAGGCCAGACCATGGTAGTGATCTGTTTTAATCTTGTATTTGTATCTTTTACCTGCTGTACCATTTCTATTGAAGGACAGGCTTATGTCTATCAATTGTTATCATGTACTTTTTGGCTCATCAAGAATGGCTTGACTTTTGGATTTTAATATTTTGTATGTTTTATTTAAAGGGGTCTTATTTTTAAGGCTCCTGAAAAGGTTGTTTTATGAATGTCCCTGATGCTCAGCTCAATAAAAAATGTATTTAAAAAAAAAAGGTTTCAATCAGGGGTAACAGCAATTTTTTACAAGGGAAACTTGTCTTTGCACATTAAAGCATAAAGTGTGAAATGTCGTTGTCCCCCTACTACAATCACGCAGTCCCTTATTGGCGTTTGACTTATCCCTTTCATCGGGAGGAATGTCAGTCTGAAAATAGGGTTTAAAGTATGCCACACCTCTTTTTGAACCCTATCCAGATAGGTCTCATGACCCATTGTTGCTTTAAACAGAAGGTAGTTGTTCAACAGAGAGCCATGTTTGTTACAAACACTGCTCATTACTTACAATGCAAACTTCATCTTCTGGCTCCTTTTTATAATACTCTTCTTTCAGGGTACACCTTAGCACAGCTGATACCGTCTCTTCAATAAATGAGTTCCACTCCCAGCTTCCATAGTCGTGCAGCCCAAGAGGTTGCTCTATTATGGTATTTTCTTTGTAGTACAACTGAGAGCAACACAGATAAAGTTGCCCACCTATTACCAAACATTTCCATAACAAAAGCCAGACCTATTAGGTTTACCATTGCTGATTAAGAAAAGAAAGAGATGTAGCTTAGCCAATGCTTGTTTAAGGGAGGAGCCTAATGTGGGCACACTGGTTCTCAGCCAGGTAGAGCCAGGACAGTCCTCTCAGCAGGTTACTTTGGATGGGCCGAAAAATCTGCCACATTATTGTGCAAATGTGTATAACTGGAGGTTTCACTCTTCCTCCTTACTCCATTCCCCTCAGACCAGTCCGGTATTTCCTCTATGAATGTTACCTGTCATCACTTGAATTCTAGGTTTGTTTTTGCAGTTTTTTATATTGCGTGGACTCGACCAGAAGGTATTGGAGCGCTTTACATGCGCACCAGTTACGTTACACAAGGACACATTCATATTTTTTTTTTTTTTGGTAGGCACGGGGAGGTTAAGTGATTTGCCCAGAATCACAGGATGTTAAGCCAACGCCGAGATTTCCAAGGTTGGCATCTCTGGTCGTTATGCCACATCCTTTCCCCTACGTTGCTAAATCCTTTCCATTATACTTCGGAATTATGCTGTTTTCTTCTTAAAGGAGGAGGTTCCGCTGTGGACTATAAAACATAAATAAAATGCTGTAAGAGTTTCCACTGGGTGAAGGCAGGGCCTCTCGTTAAGGTTCCTTATCGCCAGATACGGTGGTTAGGCACACTTCCTCTCTGGCATTATATTGCTGCCTGCCGCAATGTCCTGAACACACTTGAGTTCACCTGCACCAAGCGATAAGCTCTTTCACCTCCTCAAGTTATTGCTTTTTTCCATCTTAAAGTTTACACGGAGTCGAGCCATCCTTGTTGATTACTTTTCACTCACGTGACGGGGCCGGTAGCTGTAATAAAGGCATTTAGAATGAGGTCACAGTTTTCCACTATTCATTTAAGTGCTGAGACTATCAATTAAAGCGCAGCCTATGACCATAAACAGGCTGTAATGATGGCTTTCTCATTCTGAGATTATAGCCTCCTGGATTCCGATAGATATGAATTTTGGACGCTGGCACTATTGCTCTCGGTATGTACGCCCTACAAACAACCAGAGCCCTGTTTAAGGCAAGTGTTCCCCAAATAGTGGCTCTGTGGCAGCTTCTGGGAGTAAACAAGGCTCCCGACCCTGTAATATGCGGTGCTAATACTAACTTAAGCACCAGTGTATGGGTGGTGTCTGCCGAGCCGCCATCTTTATGATGGACTGTGAAGCTGTGCAAGGCAGTCATTCATGCCAACCCCCTTCCCCAAAGTGAACATATATTTAGCTCAGACTTACAGTGGTTAGTTACTAGCTGTTCAGCTGGTATATCTGAGACTCTAAAAAGTAAACAAGCAAGCTAAGCATGCAGCCTCGTACAGAGGTCTTCAAACTTGTCAGTGTGTGGGGGAGGGGGGCGGCCCTTCTGGGAGGAGGAGGCTGAGTGGATGGCAGGGTGGGCGCCAGGCTCTCGCCAAGTAAAGCTTTTAATAGGCACCTGGCTGTGGAGCAAAGATGAACGTGCAGGAAAACAGCAAGGTGATTGTACAGAAAGGAAAGAGTGGAGGGGAGGGGAGGGGAGCAACTCTGTGATGGGCCATCAGTAGCTCTTGTCATTCATGTCCAGGCTGCGAGCAGGAGTCGAGGGGCCTCCAAGTACCCTCCTCAACCATCATTTCTGATAAAGGATCACACTGACACTTTAGGTGTCTGGCTCTGCCAATCAAATGTTGGCAATCATTTTGAATTGCATTTTTAAACGCAGAAGCAATTTTCGACTTAATGTTCAAATTGGTAAAAATGGCAGAAGGGCCTTGCATGTTGGTACTCACAGTTTCATATTCACTCAAGATGGGCTCAAAATTAATAGGTTGCCAAGAGTCTTTAGCTAAAATACCATAATGGGCTGGTTGTGTCACACATGACAGGACCACTGACAGAAAATCGAGGACAAAAATATTGTGTGGACAGAATATTGTCTCAATATCGAGGATCAGAATATTGAGAAGGTAAGTACTAAAAGGTAAGTATACAAGCTCACCTTCATGCTATTCTTGTCCTCGATATTCTTGACACATTAGTTCCCATCAAGGCGTGATCATGTGACCAGTTAACATCACGTTCCGTAAAAATGTCTCTGATGCCCTCTTAAGTCTTTTCAAGCTTTAGTCTCATTTGAGTGCAATATTGACCTCATTTGATGCATGGCGGTGATTTATCCTAAGAAAGAAGTAAGACCGAAGATAGACTTTTCTCATGTGAAAAGCTTGGCCTGCTCTGCTTTACCTTTCTTATATCTAGTGTGCATAGTTGAAAAGCTCTACTGCAAATCAGCTTTGACTATATTTGTTAGAAAATGTTCACTCAAGCCCCATAACATTTTGTAAACAGAATTTTATTTACATTTTAGATAAGTCAAACATTTCCCAAATAATATGATCAGGATATTAAAAAAATCACATAAGCATCAAAATCCATCGAAGAAATTAATCTTAGTAGAATTAACCAATAACTTCCTCGCCTCCCCATCCCCTTAAAGTCCCGCCCCTATCATTGAGTTGCGTACATATTCTACACACCTCTCACTCCAAGGTATATTTATTCAGAAATTGCTGCTACATGCTTTCCTTTCCAGATTGTTCATAAATTACTACTATGTGCATTCCTCTCCAGATACATCCTCCGTGCCGGGTTCTCTAAGACAATCCAGTAGATGATCCCATGCTCTGCCCTGTCAATTGATCCCCTTCCTTTCCTCACTTCTCTGTGTAACACAGAACTCTCGTAACAAGACCTATAAAATTCTTTGTTTGCAGTATATAACATTCTATAGAATATCTGTGAGAATGTATTTGTCATTTTGGGGGGCCCAGGTAAAATGAATTTACACGAGGGGCAGACAGTAAAACGCTTGAAGACCACTGGCTTAGCAGAAGCCTCTGCATTTCCCCAGATTTGTTTTTAATTAGAGATGGTGTTATTGAGCGTGGAATAATCTACATAGGGAGTGGGAGGGGGGGCTGAAGAGTAAAATGAGCAATTCAACCCCTTCTATCCATGTCTGTAGAATCTCAATCGATTAGAGTTACTCCGAATGATAAACATTGCGTAAATGGCTTTGTGACTTTTTGTTGTGTAGTGCACTGCCATTATAGCATGTGTGATTCACCTTCATTTAAAACGACATGGATTTTGGTTTTTAGGCAATGTTTGCAAACAAGGCTGCAGTAAGGCCTACGTTATTGGAGCCCCCGGTCAATCAAATGTCAGTAAAGGCTATAATTTTATTCAAAGGCAGCAATCTTTAAACTGTGGGGTTTGCCCCCACTTTTGTGGGTGAACAAAAGTATGCCAGGACGATATGCAAGATCAAATGTATAATACATACTGCAGGGCACAAGTCCTAAAAAAAAGAAGTGGGAGGACTAGCCAAGTTAGGCAGTATGCAAGTGACATCATGGCTCGTGACGTCACAGTGCGTGACATCACGGCGTGTGACATCGCACGTGGCATCACAGGCAGTGGCGTCACAACCCATGACCTCCCAGGAAGTGGCATCAGTTCTCATGACCTTTCATATGTTTAGCAGGTCTATCATGAGTACATTTGAGCGCATTAGAATATTTAATAAAATAGATTTTGCTTTGGGGCTGTGCCAAAAAATTGACACAACCCCGACGCAAAATCTGGGCCTCAACTTATATATTTATTTTTTAAAACCTTGCCACAAAGAAACTGGCAACAAGGAGATATGTGGCAGTTAGTCTGTTATGCTTAATTGGTTGCACAGTCTGTTTTTTAAAATATCTAATGGGGTTAGAGCACTTGCTGCAGAGATCTTTGTGTGCCAGCTAATAATAATAATAATGGTAAGATAACTCTGGCGGATAACATATTTGCTGGAGAGATCTGTGTTTTGCCTAGTCCTAGTTTTGAATAAAAGTAGCATAGAGGGTTAATATGTCTCCTGCAAAACACATTATGTAACATGCAGATGACAGATTTTTATGTAAATGGGTAAGTGAATTACTGCTTTTCACACAGCGATCCTTTTGTTACTTGCAGTTCATAAATTGTAATCCTTCTAATATGCCACAGCAAGCAATGGAGGACATGTGGCTCCTACACCTAGTTACCCTCACTGTCTTATGTAACACATCCTGTACATTGATTTACACACATATGGACTTATTGTCATTGTATCATGTGCACGTATGATGTAAAGCGCTCTGACACCCTGCATTGGGATAACTAGTGCTAAAGCGCTTTAAAAAATACAACAAAATAGTGGTATTTCAATTGTTATTTGTGTAAATACTGGGACAGACCAACACATCTGAAATTCTTAAAGTACTTGCATATCTCTTATATACAGGGACTGAACAAAGTCAAAACCATGCCTCTCTTTAGTACCTGTGAAGTGATAGTAAGCAGTGAGCCTTTGTTTCCCCTCCATTGCATGTAGGTGTGAGGCTCCCAACAGCTCCCAGCCAGGATACTCCGACAAAAAGAGGCCTGATGGCCCCTTAACTT
This sequence comes from Calotriton arnoldi, assembly GCA_963921515.1. NCBI lineage: Eukaryota > Metazoa > Chordata > Amphibia > Caudata > Salamandridae > Calotriton > Calotriton arnoldi. Next base: position 1,674,023 of record CAWUFW010000529.1, on the reverse strand, counting down.
TGGCTTTTGTTATGGACGAGCTGGAATCTGATAAGCTCCTTCCCCGCCTGAACGTGCTGCTCGTAACAGAAGTAGACAGTGTGCAGGAGCTGGTAAAACTGTCCTGGTGTCTGAAAATTACACCTCGACAAGTTTAGCACATTTCTGTGGAGCCCAACCTCTTAGCAGGGTATATGGCAACCACCCTGTGAAAATAGTAGGTAGAGGCCTTCTACCCGCGTGTCCTCTCGACTTGTGCCCCGACATACTGGCAAAACAAATAGGTCTGAGTTATAAATGAGAACATCAGTTTGCTAATTGGTGAGGTTGTGTGTCTGTCTGATATTGTACACAATGTACATATGCATTCAACATGTCAGCAGTCATGGTCACATTTTTGGGAGGCTACTGGAGAGGACTCATAAAGCAGCAACGTGAGTGAAGTTTTTAAGCATGAAGCTAACATGCCATGATAGTGGATCCTGGTGTTGTTTGTGTATCTTTCTGTCTCCCAGAAATGGGACAGATGTGACGGAGAGGAAGATGAATTAGATTAGGTGCTTGCACAGGGCACAAACCTCATAAGCGTGTGAAGAATGAGAAGTTATATAGGTCCAATGTGTTACTGGTGGCTACGAAGGAATCAAGTTATGGATTGCGGTAAAGGAGAGGTTGTCAGTTTGCAAAGCAGTAAGGAGTTCATGGTTGAGAGTTACAGAAAGATAAGCAGTGACTCTGTGCATGAATGAAGAAGGCATATAACTATAGTTTAGATGTCCACGGATGCAACTCAGCAGTGTGGGTTTACAGGTTTGGTCTAGATTTAAACATGTTGTCTTAATGCTGCTTGGTCATTTGTGGTAAAGGATGCTACCAAATTAAAGCTGAGCTCCGTTGATTATCCAGACGGAGAGGCACAACAAAGCTCAAGTTATATACTTGTATACTGCGGAGGGAACTTAGTAGTTTGAATGGATACAGTTGACTAGCTTAGAGGGACGAGAACAAACTGTTTGTTTATACGTCAATGACATTTCATTGTGTCCAAACCTGTGGCACCTATTACTTAGTATGACTGAGTGAATTTGTGCATGCCTGTGTTTGCATGCTATCGCCTCTTAAAGCCAGAGATGTTGGGCTTGCTGTTACTTGTTGCAATTGTATTAGAGATCTCTAGATTTTACCATTTTCATCTCCAGTTTAGCATGGAGAGAGTGGGTTAAGGTCAAGATTTTGAAAGGAGGCAAAACGTAGCCTAAACACTCCAATTTGAGATGGTTAGAAAATTATATGTGGCGTAGCATGTGGTCACGGTAGAGTCCGTATTGTGCGTAGTGAATGTGCAGTGTTGTAGTAAGTTGTTATCTGATAGGAATGAGTTAAGGATAGATGTGTGGGGACCTTCCTCCTTTTCTGAGCGGCGATTGAAATCTCCTAGAAAAATCTGACCATGAGAGGAGGAGAATTCATAATGCTATAACCAAGGAAACCATCAACAAAATTATTTTTATCATTTGACCAGTATAAGATGTTCATCCTCCGTGGTTTGTTCGTTTGCACTCAGTGGACTACTTTTGTATAAGGGCAAACTCAACCATTTTCTTACTGCTCTATCGAAGTAAGTCCTATTCTGGTTGTGGGATATTGGTCTAGAGGATGAGGAGAGCCATGTTTCTGTGAGTGCCTTTGCATTAAGGTCAAAGTTTTGGATGACAGCAGATATGGATGAGGAATATATACCAACAGTTCAGAAAGATAGCTTTGATATTATGTCTGGGAGATGGTCAGGAGGCAGTTGTGTGGAGTGCTATATAGGAGGTAGACCTAGATTTCAGGATGTCCTGAATTTAATCCAGAACCTTGCTCTTAAAACTTTATAGCATTGTACCCACAGCTGGCTTGTTCTGTGGCGCTGCTTCCGCAAAAATGTTTCTATAGATATCCCTTACATTTTGTAAAGTGTTTTGAACAAGTCCATTTATGTGGTACACAGATCAATGTGCATGCTTAATATCAAAGAATGCAAAAACAACAATTGATGGACAGAATGCACAACAATGTCATACATTCACCCCAGTACAGAGATCTGGGCCTAAATCCATAGTTTTTTTGCTCACCATGCCATTCCAGTTTGAACACAGCCATATGCAAATTATTCTTGACCCTGTGCCCAATGGGAACAGTCCAGCCCGAACTGCCAGGCCAGGTCCTCCCTGGACTGGAAACAAGCATCCTAGGACCGGTTTCGGGGTTTCACCCCTCATCAGCCAGGATAGCTTGATTCCAGTGGCATGGAGAGCGCGGGACCCACGTCTGGGCATACCCGTCCCACTTGGGGTGACAAATGCAAAAACGACCATTGATGGACAGAATGCAGAACAATGTCATGCATTCACCCCAGTACAGAGATCTTGGCCTAAATCCATCGTTTTTTTGCTCAGCATGCCATTCCAGTTTGAACCCAGCCATATGCAAACCAGTCTTGACCCTGTGCCCAATGGGAACAGTCCAGCCCAAACTGCCAGGCCAGGTCCTCCCTGGACTGGAAACAAGCATCCTAGGACCGGTTTTGGGGTTTCACCCCTCATCAGCCAGGATAGCTTGATTCCAGTGGCATGGAGAGCACGGGACCCACGTCTGGGCATACCCGTCCCACTTGGGGTGACAAAAGCAAAAACAACAATTGATGGACAGAATGCAGAACAATGTCATACATTCACCCCAGTACAGAGATCTGGGCCTAAATCCATAGTTTTTTTGCTCACCATGCCTTTCCAGTTTGAACCCAGCCATATGCAAATCAGTCTTGACCCTGTGGCCAATGGGAACAGTCCAGCCCGAACTGCCAGGCCAGGTCCTCCCTGGACTGGAAACAAGCATCCTAGGACCGGTTTCGGGGTTTCACCCCTCATCAGCCAGGATAACTTGATTCCAGTGGCATGGAGAGCACGGGACCCACGTCTGGGCATACCCGTCCCACTTGGGGTGACAAATGCAAAAACAACAATTGATGGACAGAATGCAGAACAATGTCATACATTCACCCGAGTCCATCAATTGTGTGTCTTTTGATATCAAAGAATGGCATACAACATATTGCATATTGTGGGCACTGACTGCAGTGGACCAGTCGGCGTGAGAAAGCCCATTGACAATGGATTCTCTCACAGAATGTAAAGGCTGACCAATGACTATTTCCACCTCAAGATCAAAAACCTCTACGACAACTTCATCGACCATCCACAAGGCGCCACAGACGGCACCCCGCCCCCCAGAAACACCAGCCAGCCCACCATCTCCAACTGGACACCGATCACGGCCGAAGACACCGCCTCGACCATGAAAAGCATCCACTCGGGGGCCCCCACCGACCCCTGCCCCCCTCACATCTACCACAGAGCCGTGGCCGCCATCGCACCCAAACTACAACGCACCATCAACACCACCTTCAAAACAGGCATCTTCCCAGACGACTGGAAGCACGCAAAAGTCAGACCCCTGCTCAAGAAGCCCACAGCTGACCCCACCAACCTCAAGAACTATCGGCCCATCTCGCTCCTCCCCTTCGCAGCCAAAGTTGCAGAGAAAACAGTCAACAGGAAACTGACACGATTCATTGAAGAGAACGCCGTCCTCGACCCGTCCCAATCCGGATTCCGAAGCAACCACAGCACAGAGACCGCCCTACTCGCTGCCACAGACGACATCCGCACCCTCCAGGACCAAGGCCACTCCGCAGCCCTCATCCTACTCGACCTATCAGCGGCCTTCGACACCGTCTCCCATCGCACACTAGTCGTCAGACTACATGACGCAGGCATACAAGGAACAGCCCTGGACTTGATCCGATCATTCCTCACCGGAAGAAGCCAAAGGATCAGACACCCACCCTTCCTCTCCGACCCCACGAAAATCACCTGCGGAGTCCCACAGGGTTCATCACTGAGCCCCACCCTCTTCAACATTTACATGGCCCCCCTCGCAGCCATCGTCCGACAACACGGCCTCAACATCGTATCCTACGCCGACGACACCCAGCTCATCCTCTCCCTCACCAAAGACCCCACCACTGCCAAACTCAGCTTCCAGAAAGGAATGCAAGACGCCGCAGTCTGGATGACCAACAGCTGCCTGAAGCTCAACGCCGAGAAGACAGAAGTCCTCGTCCTCGGTACCACCCCTTCTGCATGGGACAGCACCTGGTGGCCGACCGCCCTCGGAAGCCCACCTACCCCCTCAGACCATGCCAAGAACCTCGGCATCGTACTCAACTTCACGCTCCATGAACCGACAGGTCAACGCCGTCACCTCCAGCTGCTTCAACACCCTCCGCATCCTCCGCAAGACCTTCAAGTGGATCCCCCCTGAGTCAAGGAAGACAGTCACCCACGCACTCATCACCAGCAGACTGGACTATGGAAATGCACTCTACGCCGGCATCAACAAGTCCCTACTCCGCAAACTCCAGACAGTACAAAACACCGCCGCCAGACTCGTCCTCGGCATCCCCCGACACAAACACATCAGCCAACACCTACGAAGTCTCCACTGGCTCCCCGTGGAGAAAAGAGTCACTTTCAAAATCCTCACTCACGCCTACAAATGCCTACACAACAATGGACTCAAATACCTCAACGACAGAATCAACTTCCACGTACCCAAAAGAAACCTCCGATCTTCCAACCTCGCACTGGCCGAAACCCCGCGCATCCACAGAGCCAGAGCAGGCGGAAGATCCTTCTCTCACATTGCAGCCAAGACCTGGAACGAGCTACTGGCAGACATCAGACGCGCCCCCTCCCTGAACAACTTCAGGAAGACCCTCAAGACCTGGCTCTTCGGCTAAACAGTTCTGCGGACCCCCCCTCAGCGCCTTAAGACCCTCACGGGTGAGTAGCACGCCTACAATTCCCTGATTGATTGATTGATTGATTGATTGATGACTAGAAAGACAGAAGCAATGATATGCTATTTTACTAAAGCATGTATGTAATAGGAGTTATCCCTTCATTCCTAGTACACTCCACTCAGGGCAACCCAATGAGCTCCATCGAAGGGGTAATGTGATTTCATTTTCCCGCAGCCATTTCCATTGGCTATTCCCATGCAAGCATTCTCAAACAACATTTAATCAGCACAATAATATTTGACACCACAATGTGGAACTCGTGTAAGAAGAACATTTTTTAGATACAGTCTGGACAAATACATTAATCAAATGAACTTATGAATGGAGCCTGCTGGGGAGAATTGACAGTGTAAAGCATACCATACTGTAACAGATCTGCAAAGAGGCCTTAACTGGCCATGACACAGATCTATCTGAGGGTCATCTTGTTATCTGGAAAGCCCTGAATGCACTCATTCCTGAATATCCTTCCAAATGTGCCAACTTTGTCTATTTGCAAAGACCTGTGCTCAGCATCAGACCTGAAATTGGAGATTTCTAAGCGGCAAAAGTCAAACCCTGGCATCAAATGTCTGGCGATCTCCAGGCCAAGTATGTAGAATCAGCTAACTCTTGCAATTCGCTCCATTACAAATTTAGCAGCAGGCCAGAGGATAAATGTGGCTGCTCTAGATGCCAAGGGATTCTTGATCCAATACATTAGAGGACAGACAGCCCTTTCATGTTTTTAACATTTGTATTTGTTTTACCTTAAGGTGAATCAATGTGTTTTGCGGTGAAAAATAACAAAACTTTGGCTGTTTATACAATACATGTAGAAAATACCGACCCGAAAGTGACAGAAGTGTGATGATCGAGTGTACCTTTCAGATATAAAGAAGGTCCTCATATTTCCCAATAGAAGGAATTCCTAGGAGGGGGAAGGATACATCCTTAGCCAATACCATATCTGTGAGACTAGAAAACTCATCTGGCCTAATCCAAGATGTGAATGACAATGTCTCAAGCCAGTGGCTGAAGACGTCTCACCCAAACAAGAAGGCCAATGGTTGGAAGGAGTTGATCCAAAGCCAACTCTGTGTATTGGGCACAAGACTTTAGCTTTGCCGGATCTAGACAGAGATATCAGCTTCCACAAAATACAAACTGAAGACAACATGGTGGCACGCAGGTCTTCCATATGCACAAAGTGATTTGTTTATTCTTTCATTCAGGAATACCAGTTTGCCCGGTAAAACAGGAAATTGCTTGCGGATGCGGAGTATTGACACTGGCTTCCTTCCTCCACTGCTTAGGCCCTGATGCCAACAGTGACGGGATTTCCATACCAGCTGCATTAACTGCGAACTATTGGTGCACTCCTCTGTTGCAGAGATATCTTCACACAAAACAGGGTTAGCGCACACAATGAGTAGCAATGCTTTTGTGAGCTTCACACATAAAAGATTAGATTTACAAAACATTTTGTGCTCCTAACTTTTACTTAGTAGTTCAAATTCAAGTATCAAATTCATGTCTCAAATGTCATCTTTAAGTGCAAAAGGCAGAAATTGATTCATAGAATCAAGACCCGATGATATTTACGCTCACAGATGAAGCCTACAAATGCAAACTGCAGGCTGTTATTACACGTGATTACAGTCTTTTATTACAGGATCCAGCACCGTCTAGTTTAGGGTAAGTCTAGGACAATGCGTGGCTAGGGGAGGGCATTGGGTATGTGGTGAGTGCTCAACAGCCCTGATAAGAAATCTGATTTTAACTACGGCTGTAATAGCTGTGGTGGCATTAACATTAGCAGAAGCCACTACTGCTACATTATGAAGATGCCTTACAAAAATGGGGAATGATCCATGGTAATATCGTTACTGCTGGTCATTTCTGCATCCTCAGTCAGCGAGAAAACTGCTGGTGACATCTCTGGTAAATATTGGATGTGATGGGAAATACACACCCTCCTGGTAATCACCAAAACTACACCCAACAGCCTACTGCTGCCAGAGCACACTGTCACACATCTTCTTGATTAATGAAAATATCTAGAGCAGCTTTTTGCTGCCCGAGAGAAGACTCAGAAATGACTGATGGTAACACAACTCATGGGAATCTGTGAATCCTTTAATACCCCAAAGCTGTAACTTGTAAAGTATTCACCAATATGCCTAATGGTTTTCCATTATCAGTTCTCACGCTCAAAATTAGTTCCAAAAATGCTGAAATAATAGTGCTTATTGGGTGTCAAAGTGGCCGCAGAGGTCTTCAATTTTTTTTTGTAGGTTTAGTGGGGAGGGACATCTCAACAGTTAAAAATAGTTCTAGATGAAGAAATAGATTTTAAAAAGAAAGCTATACAGATGCATGTTTTCACCATCCATATTTTTTAAGTTTTACTCACCGCACGAGTAAGTGTAGGTAATTAGGAGTATTCCTGCAAATGTACAGCTACATTATGGGGTGCTGCCCCCTCCACAAGTTGGACCAGAATAGCATATGCACAGATCCTGGTTACACAGGAGTTGTACATTTCACCCTGCACTCATGCCCCAACGAGCCTGCGTACATTTTGTAGCAGTAAACGACCTCACCCACATATATGGGGGACGCTCATGCCTTACCTGGAGTATTAGCTTAGTATCACTACCTTTCAAGAGGTAGGTAGCACTACTACTCCAAATGATAAGGGGAGCATGGCACAAGTCGATGGCAGACATGAGTGGATGGCATCCCTCCACTATTTGTGGAGAGTGGACCAAGTCCAAGGTTAATGGAGGAGGGAAGCTGTTCCCTTTATTGTGAACCAAGTCTTCTTGTCTCCTTTTAATCCACTGCCACAACTCTTCGCATGTGCAATTGAATACTGTCCCATGCACTTAAAAGGTGTGCCAAGTAGTTATTTTAACGCCATTTCCTCAGTAGTAGCCACTGTATCTCTGACAATCAAGGAGTTGTGTTCTTGGCCCTCAGCTGTCCTTAATGTGCCCTTGCATAGCTTAATGAGGTGTCAATGTCTTCAAAGGGCTGAGGGTGGTGCATTGTGCTTCGACTCTTGCTAGAACACTAGCACTATAATTCATTCTTTAAAAAACAGTACACAAATCGCTTTTATTTACTAAATGAAAACGGTACCCCAGTGTCAGCTCACCACCATGGGGCCAGGCACCAGCTTTGTGTATCACACTAATCATGCTCTAACACTACACTACTCTTGAGCCTTCCCCCACTTCGGTCCCTCACAATACACAATGCAGAAGATATGCGAGACCCATAAGACGGGACCACAAATGATCTAGCACTGTAAGGCCTAGAAAAGCCCCCCCCCCCCACTTCCCTGGGTCTTACACCCTCTCTTGGGCCTCGCAAAGCTAGACCATGGCTAGGTGGCTCAGGGGATGGGGCGGCTTTCAGGGGCATAACTACGAATAGTGCAGTGGCACTGTGGCCAGGGGTATTAGGTGCCCAATGAACAGAAATTCCTGCTGTATATTCCTGCCCAGCTAGCTGACAGTGGACATTGGTAACACCAGATTTGTATGGCACGGTAAAATGCTGAGAATAACTAGTATTTAAAGTAAAACCAACAGAGGTCATGTATGAATAGTGAATGTGGAATTGGAGGGCATAAGAAACAGTGAACAAAGGGGGAGCAGAAGAAAGACAGGGGCTAGCTGAGGACAGAGGTACTTAAAGCTAGGAGATGATCCCTACTTATCTGAGCAGTGATACTGGCAGTGTTCCTACCCATTTGCTTGATGGGTGCACGGATGGGTGCAGATACACTTACCTTTCACCCACCTCCGGAACACCGCCAACATGCCCATTACAGGTCTACACCGCTGACTGCATTAAATAGCCAAACCTGAGGATGACCATGGAAGTGGAGCACGTGTAGCACAAAGACAGTGAGGTATAGCAAGAAAGAGGATTGCACTCTACTGTGCTCAAGTAGAAAAAGATGGAGTTCAGTGCTCTCTGTTGCTGCTATGAGCAACTGCTGGGAACAACAAGCATTTGCAATGCAGTAAGTTTCACATTAGTTAAATTTAGAGCTATTGGCTTTGCAAATGAGAATGTTTGTTAGATTTATTTTGTTTGTAAAAATATTCTAGCAGTAGCATAAGTAATAAAAGAAAATGCATGAAGCAAGGAAAGAGTGCAGTATCTTTGCCTGTTACTAGATTTCCTTATGGAGCTGTAAAGGGACCTGTATTAGTTATATAAGGTAATGCACCTTTATTGCAATTATATAGAGGAATATTGCAGCTGAGCATACGTTTGTAATTTTTTAGGTCGAGCAGTCGTGACCTCTTGTATATACTTTAGTATATACTTATATGTGTATGTACTTTGTGGGCTCTGGAGATCAGCCCAGGACTTGTCTGCTTCCACTTAGGGACTTTTCTTTCTGTTCAACTGCCTCTATTTAACTGTCTTGATAGAAAACGACCAGTAGAGGTCAGTAAAATACCAGAATTGCTTTCTGCTTGTTCAACTGCCTCTATTTAACTGTCTTGATAGAAAACGACCAGTAGAGGTCAGTAATATACCAGAATTGCTTTCTGCTGAGGGACTTTCTTTTTTTTTTTTTTTTCTGGCAACTGCCTCTATTTAACTTTCTTGATTGAAAAGGACCAGCAGAGGACAGTAAAATACCAGAATCACTTTAGCATTCTCTAGATTCCAGTCCATGGAAATTGTCTTCCACGAGCACCTGTAGACAATAATATTTTTTTCAAATCTTGTATTTACAGTGATATGACCACCGAAGGCCCTGATTTTTTATTAAAAACAGAGCTTTGGACTATACCATTTCCCGCTGAAAGGCAATATTTCTCTCTATGTGTTCCCATACCTGGTGGGTCACGCAGTTTGGTGCTTACTTTCCCTCCATGTTAAAGAACAGTAGATGTTTCAGCACCCAGGCTAATGTGCTGCATAGCTAAATACATATAAGGTCCCAAAGGCGAGACCGTTTGCATTGCAAATGCTTGTTTTATTGGGAGTGAGTTTTTTGTTTGTTCATGTTTTAAAGAAATGCACCATTGTTGTTTATTTAGTTGTATTTTAAAAAGAATAATAAATAAAATATAATGGTGCAGCACTGGTTAGAGGAGTTAGTATGGAGGAGTAAATTATGGTAATGCAATAGGTCTCGCATTTGCGATACTTTCAACTATTGTGTTCGTACATATAAAAGTGGGCGCCATGCTGCAAAATAAAGCTCGGTGCCCGTATGTTAATGTGAAAGCTGGCGCCGTGCTGAAATATGAAGTGCAGCACCCGTGTATATTTAAGTTAGTGTAGGGGGGGGCGGTACGAGGATGGGGGCTGTGAAATGGGAGAGGAGGAATAAGTTCGAGCTGTGTGGCTGCCATTGTTCAAGCTGAAGCGTGGCGTGCCGCTAAAGCACGGATAAACAGAGTGTTTTAAAAAAAATGCAAACCATGAAACATTTGTATGCCCCATTTCGTTCAATGGAGTCACCACCGCAGAACAGAGCCCCGAGGCCCATGTTATGTTTCTTTTCAAAATAGAAATACATACAAACTTTGTTCACAAGTAGGGATAGTTCCTTAAAATTTGGAAACGGAGGTGACTTTTCAATGAAACTAAATGCTCGGTAATTTTACATACTGATTAAATGTTGCACAAGAAACTATTTAAGTTGTTTGGGCAAATGAGGCACATGAAGATCAGGAAGCTCATGTGAGTTAGCCAGGATCATATACTTGTATCATGAGGGGCAGCTGGTATTAGAACTCATGAGTAAGGAGGGACTACTAAGCCTATTCACGAATCAAAAGCCACCATTTACAAATAACAGTAAGAGGAGCCAATTAAAAAGATGAGCAGAAAATGGGCAGAGCTTCAAGTCCATACCTGAATACAGTGTGGTCTCGAAGAGACAGAGCAAGCACTGCCTAGGTGAGACTTAAAAACTGAACTAAATAAAGAATAAAAGCAATAAAAGAACTTAAAAAAACCATAAAGTGGTATGCCAACTAAATTAACAAATTCCAATAACGAACAGGGCTAGTGGTCCAGGAAACCCAAACTTACAAAAAAAATAATGTGGACAAATAAAGAGAATAAAAGTGTAGCCCAAGCGTCATATATTGACTTTTCAGATTGCACATGGTCATGTCCATTCAACAAAGATCTGGTTTGTGTGTGTAATAAACATTTGTGATATGGTTAAAAGACAATCATCATTCTTTTACTAGAAATGATTGATTGAAATTGTGTAATATATAACTTATTGTGCAAATCATTTGGTCTGGGTTGAGTTGATGGTATAGCAGTGCTGCTACTAGCAGGTACTGGGAACAAAAACTGAACCAAAACAGAGACTAAAAGCAATAAAAGAATTTAAAAGAATTCCAAAGTGATGTTCTGAACAAAAAAAACAAAATAATGAATGGTGCAAGTTGAAGATAAACCAAAAAACAAGTTCAATTCAGTCGCCATAAAGTTCTGCGTATCTTTTCTGCAGAGCACAGAGGGCAATATATTTCCTAACGGTAAGGATAGCTACAGGTAGAGAGCCCATGGAGCAGCCAGAGAGCGCAGTGGAGCAAAAAAAGAGGACTGTGATTATTGTGCTTGAACAGGAATAAAGGGAGTCCAGTATCCTTCAACACTGCTACACGCAGCTATTGGGAACAAAAACTGAACTAAACGAATAATAAAAGCAAATAAGATTTTTTTAAAAGAAGCACAAAGCTGTGTGTGTGACAACTAACAAAACAACATGACAAATGTGGAAAGTAGGCCAGGCAATCCCAACTTATAAGGAAAGGAAATTCTGGACAAATAAATGGAATAGAAGTCATGTAGTGACTTCTCAGATTGCACATGGTCAAGTCTGTTTAGCAAATTTCTGGTTTGTGTGTATAAGGAAGTATTTAATTATTTGTGTTTGCTGAAATACAATCCACATCTTTTACTAGAAATGACTGATTAAAATTGTGCATTATGTATCTTATTGTACAAAGCATGTGACCTGTGTTGAGTTGATGGCCTTCACTGAACAATGGAACAATCCAGTCTTCAAGGGTTTTTTAAAACATATATTGCTGTAGATAAAACAGATAAAAGCTATATTCCACAATATTCTTTTAAGATTTTTTTCTCTACTGAGAAAAACAGAAAATGATGAGGGCGGGGGGGTATTGAATATTGGACAGTGGTCGTTACTGGAGTAGAATTCAGTCTATGTTTTTATTCACATTGTCACTATTAACAGTGACCAACCAACCATATGCAGCTCAGTGTTAGTCCTGTTCAGCTAGGAACAGTCCAGCCATATCATGTAATGTCTCCTCTCAACGGAAACACAAACAACCCCTGTTAGAAATGGGGGTCTCTAGTTGGCAGAGGTAGGTACCTTTGTCCAAGTAGGAACCCTTCTTCCTAGTCAGGGCAAGAGAGTTACACTCCTAAAATAACCCCTGCTCACCCCCTTGGTAGCTTGGCACGAGCAGTCAGGCTTATCTCAGAGGCAGTGTGTAAAGCATTTGCACATAACCAACAGTAATACAGTGAAAACACTACAAAAGGACACCACACCAGTTTAGAAAAATATCCAATATTTTTATATATCTAAAACAAGACCAAAACGATAAGAATCCAACATACAGTACTTAAAAATGTATACTTTGCAAGATATCCTTAAAATTGCAGAAATATCTCAAAAACATAGTTCCTTGAAGATGATAGCTCCGTCCGGGGCTATCACGGCGTTGTGAATAACAATTTCAAAAAGTTCTAGCTGACCCCGACCTCGCAGGCCAGCTATGGTATCTTTGCAGATCGAACTCCTTGCAGTTGAAGTCGGCGTCAGCAGGCATCGGGGCTGTGGTGCGAAGTGCTGTGGTGTGGCATGCAGTGCCCTCAGGTCACAGTGCAGGCAGCGGCTCGGTGACGTTTGTCCAGCGGCGTCGGTGAGACCAGGGCTGCGGTGTGAAGTGATGCGGTCTCATCGCGTTGCTGGCAGGTCACGGTGCAAGCAGCGGTGGCGTCATTGCAAAAGAGCTGTTGTCGGCTGACAAACTGGAGTCAATAGCGCCGGCGTCGGTAGGCCAAGGCTGCGGTGCAGGATGAGGGCGGTGCGTCGTGTAACTAAAGAGCGGTGCCCTCGAATCACAATGCAAACAGCGGCATTAATGTCGGCGGGGAGCGGCGGCGGCGGTGATACCAGGGCAGCGGCATGAAGCAAGGTGGTGCAGAGTGCGGTGCACACAGGTCGCGGTGCAAGCAGTGGCTCGGTTGCGGCATCAGGTGGCGTCGTCGGTAAGACCAGGGTTGCGGTGCGAGGTGTGGCGGTACCCTCTCCGGTGCATTCAGGACATGGAGTCGGCAAAGGCGTTGTTGACAGCGTCGGGTTGTTTTTTCTTCTGTTGCAGCACAAACACACACATTCCCCAGTGCTGGTAGCAGATGAACTTGAAGTCTTTGCTGTTCCTGAGACTTCTTGAACAGGGGGCAAGCTCTACCTCAAGCCCTTGGAGAAACTCACACAAAGAAGTTGCAGAAAGTTCAGTCCAGTCCTTTCACTGCCCAAGACAGAAGCAGCCACTGCAGGTCAATACAGCAAAGCACACAGCAAAGTGGTAGTTCCTCCTTACAGCTTCTCCAGCTCTTCTTCTTGGCAGTCTTCTTGGTCCCAAAAGAGTTCTCTGAAGTCTTTTATCTCCCGGAGACTTCCAACAGGAGACAAGCTCTACTTCAAGCCCTTGGGGAAAACTCTAACAGCAGGATGATGAAAGTGTAATCCAGTCTTTTCCCTGCCCAAGACAGAAGCAGCAAGCAGCAGGCCAACACAGCAGAGCACGCAGTAAAGTGTCAGTTCCTCCTGTCAGCTTTTCCAGCTCTTCTTCCTGACAGGTTCCTTAGTTTTTTTGTTTTTTTTTAGAGTTTTATATAGCGCGAACTAGACCCGAGAAATCGGGTATCAGAGCGCTTTACAAGAGCACCAGTTTTGTTACAGATGGACACATTAATTTTTTGTTAGGCACGGGGAGATTAAGTGTTTTGCCCAGAATCACAGGATGTTGATCATCATTGCCGAGACTCGAGCCCGGTTCCCCAGCTACAAGGTCGACCGCTCTAGCCATAAGGCTACATCCTCTCCCCAGCAGTAATCTAAAGTTCTGAGGTCTGGACCCCAATATTTATAGTCAGTTGCTCTTTGTTCTTTTGGGCAGAGAGTGTCTGTGCTCAGCCCAAACCAGTTCTGTCCTCTCTGATCCAGCTTCCTGGCAGGAGGTGGAGACAGCATTGTCCAAGGCAGACAGGGCCTATTCAGGTGCAAGGGAAATATCCTCCCACCACTCTAAATGCAGACCAGGCCTATTCAGGTGCTAGTGAAAACTCCTCCCACTGCTCTGAATGCAGTCGAGGTCTATTCAGCCCAGCCCTGACTCATTCAGGAAAGGCAGGACACACATCAACCCCCCGCCCAGTGGCTGTCTGAGAGAATACACATCCCCAGCCCCTGTCACTCCAAAGCCAGACAGTCAATCCACAAATGAGCAGAGGCACACAGGATGGCTAAGCAAGAAAATACCCACTTTCTAAAAGTTCAGGCATGCTAAACTCCATCTTTCTATATTGTCCCAATGGGAAGTTATATTTATAAGATGTTATAAATGAACTCCCATTCTATCCTATGGGACAGATAGCCTTTCAATAGTGAAAAACGAAATTGGCAGTATTTCACTATCAGGACATGCCACACACCTCAGTACACGTCCTACCTTTCACATGCACTGCACCCTGCCCATGGGGCTACCTTGGGCCTACCTTAAGGGTGTCTTACATGTAAAAAAGAGAAGGTTAGGGCCTGGCAAGTGGGTGCACTTGCCAGTTCGACATGGCAGTACCAGACTGCGCACAGACAGTGCAGTGGCAGGTCTGAGTTACATTTACCGGCTGCTAATGTAGGTGGCACAACCAGTGCTGCAGGCCCACTAGCAGCATTTGATTTACAGACCCTGGGCACATATAATGCACTGTACTAGGGACTTATCAGTAAATCAAATATGCCAATCATGGAATCACCAATCTATAAACACAATTTACACAGAAAGCACATGCACTTTAGCACTGAATAGCAGTGGTAAAGTGCCCAGAGTCCTAAAACCAACAAAAATAGGGTCAAAGACAGGAGGCCAAAAATCAAAAAGTCTGGGGGTAAACCCGCTGAAAAAGCCAAGTCTAACACAACCCCCTCCCAACCTAAAGCCAGGGTAGACTATTCAATCCCTTGATGGACTTCCCTGCTTGGGGCGATAGAACATAGACTTGGCCAACAACACCGGGGGCATGTTCTGGTTCTACGCCTTGCTGAATCCAGTTAGATCCCTCTGTCCATACTCTCAGGGCCCACTAAGCTAATCCATGGGGAACCCTCTTCCTCAACTGTGGACACCGTCTGTGCAGCACCTAACATTAGCTTGCTCACAGAGGTGTCCCAGCAGGTAGACAGTACCACCACAGTGGTGTGGCCCAGTCCACCCCTGGGGTGTAACTCCGGTCCCCTCGCCAGAGGCACCTCTGTCCACCAGGACAGCAAGCCACAGTAGCCATTGACAGCTGTCAGTGAAGAGAGCCAGGCCTCATGCCTCTCAGGGCTCTCGAGCCTCTGTGGCGATAGAGAGTGGCGGGCTGTAGCCCCAGGTGCTTGACACCCTTTGTCCACTCTCCCTCCTGTAAGATCAGGTATGGCATCCTGAGAATGACCCACCAGCCCAGGGTCTGTACCCCGTGACTGGCCAGGACACCGTGGTGGGCTCTCCCACACCCTGTACTCCCCGCTGGGGACCTGTATCCTCCACTGTGGAGAGGTACCCCCAGACTCCAGAATTGTCAGGGCGGGTGGGCCAGTCATCCTGCACAATTCTCCCACCAGTTCAGGATTTCTACCCTGCAACTGATCTCCCAATCCAGGAACCAAACCCTCAGGTTGAACCAGGGCCAGAGGGGAGTACTCCCTCCCCCTGCACCCCCTTCCAGAGTTCTGCACCCTCCCACCTGAAGCGGTACCCCCAGAAGACAAAATGGTAGGGACACTGCTAGCAGATGTCCTTCTGTCCAGATCAGAAATTACCTCCTGGACCTGGCCTCCCAACCCAGGGACTACACCCCGCAGCTGGGCATTTGCCTGGCAAGCCAGGACTTCCTGGGGAGCACACCTGCCCTCCTCAAGGGTAACACATACCTCATGTCTTGCGTGACAGTCTGCCTGGCGCTGATCTCCCGACCTCTGCCCATCTGACAGTGCGCGAAGAGCCCCCAAACCAGAAGCCGTGTCACCATGGTCATTCCTGGGGAGCTCTACCCTCAGAGCTGGCCCCTGACCCACTGGTTATCCCACTGGGGACTGCCTCCCCCTCTCACCCCTCCATCTGGGCTTCCACACCCTCCACACAGGAGTGGTGCTGCCAGACACCAGAACTGGTGGAACACTGCTTACAGATGCCCCTCCATGTTCTCCTGACACTACGAGATCCCCCTCAGTGGCTGGCCTTCCAGTACAGACTAGGCTCTCGTCTTGGCGTTCACTCATGGAACCAACCAGGCTCTGGGACTGGGTTTTGGGTACCTGGGGACACACCCCATTCCCACTCCTTCTCATCTGAGACAGGACGTGGGTCCCTACACCCCTCCCACTACACTGGGACCTTTCTGGGATACCACAACCCTCCCCTACCTCACTTAGTTGGGGAAAAACTGAGCCACCTCCTTCAGGATCACCCCCAGATGCTTCTTCAGACCCTCTGGAAACCACCAGAAGGTCTGCCTCCAGAGCAAGCTCCCTGGGGTCAGAGAACTCACACTCCACCGGATGTTGGCATATCTAGGGAAAACAGGGATTGAACATATGCTCGCCAGCATCCACATTACACAGCCCCTCACATGTGTCAACCAAACTACCCTTCACCTAGCCATCCAGTGCCTCAGAAAAGTACCCCACATTATTCTCGCAAGACTGGTGAGACAATGTCTGACTGTTGCTGTCCCTCAACCCATACTCTTCTGGCTGGTCTCCATACTCACTTACCAGGGCTTCTACCATGGCGGGGCCCTCTTACTGCCCCTCGCAGCTAGAGCCAGTAGAGTGTCCCTCCCACCACCAGGTATATGATCCCCTGTGCCAGTTCCTCAATCCACCTCAGAGACACTGCACAGCACTGGAGTTACCTCACAATCCTGACCCCCCTGGCGTATGTCAACCCCCTCCTTGAAGCAGGGCACCAAGTCTGTGTGTGTGTGTGTGTGTGTGTAACTCATCCTCAATACTGGACCTAACACTTTTGTTGCCTAGCCCTCCTGGCTTCCCAGTCCAGCTCTCCCACTTTACGCTCATGATTCAAGATCATTTTCCTTTCCTCCATGGCTATTCATTTGCTTTCCCTCTCATTCTCCAGCCAGAGTCTTTCCAGTTCAAACTTCTTTGCCTCCCACCTGTCCGCCAGCTCCTCTGGGGACAAGCCACTGCTGCCTGGCCGGGAGGGTCCCCCCTCCCAAAAGCACATCCATCCTAGGAATAGGCTCCTACGCCTCCACACTGAGATCTCCAGACTGCCCACTGGCATGTCTGGGTGCTACCCAGGCCCTCAGCGCCTTTTGTAGCTCCTCTTTCCTGGTGAGGCCCCTGATTTGGACTTTGAGGTTCTTGCAAATAGCCTTCAGCTCATTCATGTTGTAGGTTTCTAACCTCTCCTCCTCAAAGGCCACTTCCAATGATGCAAAAGATGATGTTCTTGATTCAGGCATGATGCAATAGCAAGTTCAAGTTAAAAAATGATGGAATCACAAAAGTAGACCAAGAAGAAAATAGTATGTGGCACGTAATGGTCTGCGATATGGTAGCAGTGCACACCAATCACTGTAAGTCAAGTGGAGACACAAGTCCTATCCTCACCGCTGACAACCAATGTTAGAAATGGGGGTCTCTAGTTGGCAGAGGTAGGTACTTTTGTCCAAGTAGGGACCCTTCTTCCTAGTCAGGACAAGGGAGTTACACTCCTAAAATAACCCCTGCTCACCCCCTTGGTAGCTTGGCACGAGCAGTCAGGCTTATCTCAGCGGCAGTGTGTAAAGCATTTGCACATAACAAACAGGAATACAGTGGAAACACTACAAAAGGACACCACACCAGTTTAGAAATATATCCAATATTTTTATATATCCAAAACAAGACCAAAACGATAAGAATCCAACATACAGTACTTAAAAATATATACTTTACAAGATATCCTTAAAATTGCAGAAATATCTCAAAAACACAGTTCTTTGAAGTAGATAGCTCCGTCCGGGGTTATCACGGTGTCATGAATAACAAATCTAAAAAGTTCTGCCTGACCGCGGCGTCGGTTCCGGAGGTCAGTGCAGGAGTCGTCAGGCCCTTGAAGTCACATGCGTTGCAGAACGAACTCCTCGCAGTTGAAGTCGGGAGCGCCGGTAGGAGTCGGGGCTGCAGTGCGAAGTGCAGCAGTGCGGCGTGCGGTGCCCTCAGGTCGCGGTGCAGGCAGCGGCTCCGTGACGGTCATCCACCAGCATCAGTGAGACCAGGGCTGTGGTGCGAAGTGATGAGGTGCTCGTCGCGGTGCTGACAGGTCACAGTGCAAGCAGCAGCATCGTCATTGCGGAAGCGCTGTCGTCGGCTGACGAACTGGAGTCAATGGCTCCGGCGTCGGGAGGCCAAGGCTGCGGTGCGGGATGAGCGGTTGCTTCGTGTAACTTACGAGCGGTGCCCTCGAACCATGGTGAAAGCAGCAGCGTCGATGTCGACGGGGAGCAGTGTCAACTGTGATACCAGGGCGGGGGCGTGAAGTGAGGCGGTGCGGAGTGGGGTGCCCACAGGTCGTGGTGCAAGCAGTGGCTCGGTGGTGGTGTCAGGTGGCGTCGTCGGTGAGACCAGGGTTGCAGTGCGAGGTGTGGTGGTGCCCTCTGGGGTGCCTTCAGGACACGGAGTCGGCTGCGGCGTCGTTGACAGCGTCGGGTTGGTTTTTCTTCTGTTGCAGCACAAAACACACAGTCCCCAGTGCTGGTAGCAGATGAACTTGAAGTCTTGTTGTTCCTAAGACTCCTTGAACAGGGGGCAAGGTCTACCTCAAGCCATTAGAGAAACACACAAAGAAGTTGCAGAAAGTTCAGTCCACTCCTTTCACTGCCCAAGACAGAAGCAGCCGCTGCAGGCCAACACAGCAAAGCACACAGCAAAGTGGTAGTTCCTCCTTACAGCTTCTTCAGCTCTTCTTCTCAGCAGTCTTCTTGGTCCCAAAAGAGTTCTCTGAAGTTTTTTATCTCCCTGAGACTTCCAACAGGAGGCAAGCTCTACTTCAAGCCCTTGGAGAAAACTCTAACAGCAGGATGATGAAAGTACAATCCAGTCCTTTCCCTGCCCAAGACAGAAGCAGCAGGCCAACACGGCAGAACACACAGCAAAGTGGCAGTACCTCCTGAAAGCTTTTCCAGCTCTTCTTACTGACAGGTTCCTTAGTTCAGCAGTAATCTAAAGTTCTGGTGTCTGGGCCCCAATATTTCTACTCAGTTTCTCTTTGTTCTTTTGGGCAGAGAGTATCTGTGCTCAGCCCAAACCAGTTCTGTCCTCTGTGGTCCAGCTTCCCGGCAGGCGGTGGAGACAGCATTGTCCAAGGCAGACAGGGCCTATTCAGGTGCAAGGGAAATCTCCTCCCACCACTCTAAATGCAGGCCAGGCCTAGTTAGGTGCTAGTGAAAACTCCTCCCACTACTCTGAATGCAGCCCAGGTCTATTCAGCCCAGCCCTGACTCATTCAGGAAAGGCAGGACACACATAAACCCCCCAGTGGCCATCTGAGAGAATGCACATCCCCACCCCCTGTCACTCCAAAGCCAGACAGTCAATCCACAAACCAGCAGAGGCACATAGGATGGCTAAGCAAGATAATACCCACTTTCTAAAAGTGGTATTTTCAAACACACAATATAAAAATCATCTTTACTAAAAGATGCATTTTTATATTCTGAGTTCAGGCATACTAAACTCCATCTTTCCATCTTGTCCCAATGGGAAGTTATATTTATAAGGTGTTATAAATTAACTCCCATTCTATCCTATGGGACAGATAGCCTTTCAATAGTGAAAAAACGAGATTGGCAGTATTTCACTATCAGGACATGCCACACACCTCAGTACATGTCCTACCTTTCACATACAGTGCACCCTGCCCATGGGGCTACCTTGGGCCTACCTTAGGGGTGTCTTACATGTAAGAAAAGGGATGGATAGGGCCTGGCAAATGGGTGCACTTGCCAGTTCGACATGGCAGTACCAGACTGCGCACAGACACTGCAGTGGCAGGTCTGAGTTACATTTACAGGCTGCTCATGTGGGTGGCACAACCAGTGCTGCAGGCCCACTAGCAGCATTTGATTTACAGACCCTGGGCACATATAATGCACTGTACTAGGGACTTACCAGTAAATCAATATGCCAATCATGGAATCACCAATCCATAAACACAATTTAGACAGAAAGCATATGCACTTTAGCACTGAATAGCAGTGGTAAAGTGCCCAGAGTCCTAAAACCAACAAAAATAGGGTCAAATCAGGAGGCCATAAAGTCTGGGGGTAAACCCGCTGAAAAAGTCAAGTCTAACAACCCCAAACCAGTCTCACCCTTAGTAGACCTCTTCATTGAGGTACAGATTTCTTACTATGGTCCAGTGAGTAAAAGGGGCTCGCATCTGGTCATACTTGTTGCACTAGAGAGTTTTACTAAGAAGAAGAAAAAGGTGAAGGTTGGAATGCTTAAATAATTGCAGCCCTGGGTAAATATTGTTGTTTTGGTCAGTGTGTTACAGATTACCAGCATTATGCAATTCAACCTTGGTCCTCCTGTAAGCAATTTAGAAAAATACCAGCTTTTGCTCCTTTTTCTGAATTTTGTCTTACTTTAGGTATGAAATTACAGGCCATGCTGGTAAGTTTCTGGCCACATGGCACTCCCGCGCAGCCATGATATAGTACTGTGTAGCCAAGAGAAAGGGGCCAGTTAGTGAGCCAGGCTAGCATCATCATTTAATTGCACCTGGATGTTTGCTATACAGCTGCGTTGCAAAATTCAATCTGCATCATGCTAGGTCACAAAGGAAATGCAATTTTTAACCTCCTGGATTTATACCAGTAATCAGAGTTAGAACATTTAAAGTATGGAGTAGGGAATACAGGGGCCTTGTAGCCATGTCTCAGAGCACATCCCATTTAACTCTTTTAGCCTACCTATGATTACATTCTGTTAGCTTCACATTTAACAATGTACTTTTGAGCTGAAAAATCGCAGAATGCTGATCATTGCCACACAAGTTCCTAAATAATAATGATTTGCCTGTACAGTTTAGCTTCTGCAGCACCTTGCCTAGGTTGGCATCTGCTTTACTATACTCTCAAATAAAAAGATAAATATTTCAGAACCCAAATTTATAAATCTAGACCATGTTACTTAATTTTACAATTAATAAAAACTAAGCTTTTTTCAACTATTTGCTTTTTCATTTTTAGCTCAAAATGTGTCTGTGCTGCATACCTTATATTTCACTTTGTACATGGGAAAATGTTGAAATGTTATTCCATGCTCCCCTCCCCCCTTTGAGGGCTTCCTACATGCTTCAGCATGCCTTGTCCAGGGCAGAAGAGATATGATAACATTGGCCTCACTGTCTTTCCCTGCTGCCTTGCACCATCTGGAAAACCAGCTGCTTCGCTTACAAAGACGTTACAAATGGCAATGCAGATTAATTGGCAGACAAGCTCAACATAGCTGGTGGCTCTTGGCACACCAGCAACCAAGACACACTCATACTGCAGATTAAAGAACAAAGCAGCAGGTCTTCCCCTTCAATGCACCCAAGATCTGTAACGATATTCCCATATCCATCAGGGCTGCCACAACACGGATCCAATTTAGAAGAGTTGAAAACTCACCTCTTTAAAGAACACTGCATCATGAGGCAGTAACAATCCACGAACAAGCTACTCTTCCGATTACATGTTGACTGTGTCTCTGCCTTTGGCCCTGTGTAGTGCTCCTCCCCAATCTAGGTTTGCACTCTATACATGCTATATACATACATGTAAAATGCACTGGTCTGGAAACCAGAAGTTGACATTTGAGTAGAGATATCAATTTTGGTGAGACCTGGGCCAAGCTTTCCACCCAATATAGGGGCATATTCACAAGGAGCTATCGCTGAATTAACTGCACTTTATCGCAGCCAAAGTCGTGATAAATTTACCTCCCCATTCACAAGCCGGTGTTAACAGCCCACAGCACCAGTTTACCCGCGATAGCAGCCGCAAAAAACATCGCCACAGAGGACCCCCGCAAATATCGCTAATGAGATGCAGAGTAGGCGTTCCCGTGCCAAAAGCGAGACAACATCACACCAACATTCTCAACAACCAGCCACATCGGCGATAAAAACACAAAACAGGCGATAAGGCGCATTAGCACCAGGAAATCTACACCTGCTCTGACCTGGTGTAAAGTCGGACGGCAGCCAGCAAACCAAAAGGGAGCACAGCCCAGGGCTACATCGGCAGGGCAACAGATGCCATGGAGCCACCCATCATGCGGCCCGGACACCCAAGAGGGCCACAACACCCACCGCCACCACCCCCAGGACCACCCCTCCCTGGCACCCCCCCGACCAAAGACATGCCACATCAGCCACACCTAAACATGCACAAAATATTCCGCTTGATGTCGCACAATCACAACTGGTGACATGCATGTGTCGTCACAGAAATGAGCAGCACACATTCACTTTCGAAGCAACAAATGAAACTTTATTAAAATGAACACCGAAATGAAATGAAGACACATGGCCGCTCCCCTCGGGACAATACGTAGGTCACAGCCTGTAAGACAAAAAACATGATGGGAAGGTGTGTCCTGCACACATCAGAGGACAGAGAGAGAGCGAAGGAGAGAGAGAGGAAGAGAGGGAGGGAGAGAGAGAGGAAGAGAGGGTGGGAGAGAGAGAGGAAGAGAGGGAGAGAGAGAGAGAGAGAGGAAGAGAGGGAGAGAGAGAGAGAGAGAGAGAGAGAGAAGAGGAGAGAGAGAGGAAGAGAGGGAGAGAGAGAGAGTGCCGCCCCTGCGCACCCAGGCCACACTGCTCACCTGCTGCCACTGGTGTGTCTCCAACCACGTGCCGGTATGTATAGCAGGACACCAGGTCACACTTCTGAGTCAGAGCCGTCAGCTGAAACAGAGTCCAGATACATGACTGGCACAGTACACACACTTGCACAAGACAACATCGCCTGCCCACCCATGCACACCCAGGCAGAGGCACCCCAACTCCTCCCGCCGCCCATCGGAACATGCCCGCCCATGCACACCCAGGCCTCAATGCTCACCTTCTGCCACCGGCGCGTAGACAGGAGGTCCCACCACGTGCCGCTGCAAGCCACAAGCCCCAAGCCCGGGGCCCGCGGACATGGCACCCTCCACATCATGCAGCCCCGCTCCGCAGGCCACCAGGTCTCACGTTTGGTGCTGGGTCTTGATTACTCCATGGCATAGGACATACCAGTGCACCCGGCACCATCGCAGGCTGCACACCCGCTCAGCCCAATGGGTGCCACCAACTCTGGGATCCCGGAAGCGACACCACGTGGCGGTAGGCCCGCGCTGCCCGCTGGCTCTGGCCTACACTGCGGTCCAGCAGGGCACACAAAACCTGAGCTGTCCGGACCGCCGGGACAGGGCATAATCGCAGGCTGCACACCCGCTCAGCAGCTTAAGGTGCCACTGACTCAGTGCACCCAAAATCACCGTCCCGTGGCGGGGTGCCTGTGCCGTCCGCAAGGCCCCGTGTGCCACTAACCCTGTGCAACCCGTCTGCGTCACGTGGTGGTAGGCCCGTGCCGTCCACAAGGCCTCGTGTGCCACTAACCCTGTGCAACCCCAGTCTGCGCCACGTGGTGGTAGGCCCGTGCCGTCCACAAGGCCTCGTGTGCCACTAACCCTGCGCGCAAAAACTCATGGGCCCTTAATGATTGAGAACCATGGAGCGTCCGTCATCCAGTCACCACCGGCAGAGGGGAATGTGACGTCGTCGGCCCCTTATGTTGGCGGAGTCACATGGCCTGTGACGCCTGTGCCGGATGGGTGTGGTGTGCATGCAAACCTGCCCTCAGGGAGTGGCTGTGACATGCTGACAACTAGACCAGTGACCTGCACACCACCAGCGAGTACGCCTGCGACGGGTAGCAATGAGGGCCCCCCCTCGGAGCGTTAGCGGAGTGGTCTGGCCTGCCGTACGCCGGACCAGCGCAGGGCTTGCAACAATGACTCGTGGGCTCTGGGCGTGGTTCAGTCCATGTCCGGACAAGGAAGTGACTGATGCGTGTGTCCCTGTTGTAGTGTTCACGGGACCCAGTACACATAATGCAATTTAGCACCCTCTGACTGGCATCCCACAGGATGAACATCATTGACGCAAGGGAAGTCACTGTCCCTACATTCATCCACACATTCACACATGAATGATGAAAGACATGACACAGCAGTGCGTCACTGGATGTTTATTGCACATCCAGTGCAGTTATGCAGCTGGAGCGGTACAGGGCAATGCCGAGCACACTACACAATATGGGCACGTGGAGGGCCAGCCAGAGTCCATCCGGGGATGACATGTACTGCGGAAGAGGAAGGGTACAGTCCGCAGTCTGGTCGCCGTGTCATTGGTCGTCAAACAGGATGTGGCAGTCCATGTCGCTGTCCAAGGCGAGTGCATCGGAGTGTATCGGGGGTCAGTGGAAGGTCATGAGGCCATGTGCGGGACCAAGCAGAAACAGGCCAGGTGGCGGAAATGTATGCTAGTGCCTCCTTCTGAGAGCCAACCCATCCACGTCCTCGTCCTCGGATGTGTGCTCTGCCCCACCTGTGGGTGTTGCAGTACCGGCTGCAGCACTGTGTGCCATTGACACATCAGGGGCCTGAGTGGATACGCCTGCCACACTGGGAGGCACTGACACACCAGGGGGCGGAGATGTGGATGGTGTGGGGGCAGCCGCATTCATCAGTGACACGCCTTGTGGCAATGCCATGATGAGGACATGCAGGGCCTGGTAGATGCCAGCTACATTTCGCTGATGTGCAGCGGTGGCTGCCATCCTTTCCGTCTCTATCCGCACCATGTCATCCATGAGCCTCCGCATGTGTGCCAGCTCATGGCTGGGATCGCTGGAGCCACTCTGAGCGGACAGGTATTCTTCCCTCCGCGTCATGACTCCAGCGATGTCAGTCAGGGCTCGTTGGAGACCATGGGGTGGACGTAGATACCCAAGGATGGCATCCAGTTTGGTAGCCATGAGGTCGAACCCCACCCACACCTGCTCGGCCGTCTCCCTCTGGCCCTCCAGCACACGGCGTTGGAAGGTCATTTGTTGTTCCTGGGGGACTTGGGAGGGTGCCAGGGCTGTGGGTGCCTCCTGCTGGGTGGTTTGGGTGGTGGGTGGGGTCTCATCGATGAAGCTGGGCTGCCCTGCTCCTGGAGGTGAGTGGCGGATGAGGTCAATGATGTCTTGGATGGTTTGGGTGTCGATGCTGGTGTTGTCCTCCTCGCCATCAGTGAAGAGTGGCTGGGACTGCTCTGCAGGAGGTGTTGACGATGCCCCTGCGATGTGAAGGGAAGATGGTGTATTACAATGTGTCCACATGTATGTAGCCGCATGGTACAGGTTGACATTCAGACAGCATGGCATTGTACATTGTGACAGTCTGCGGGTCTGGGCGAGGACCCAGGGTCATTGTGGGTGTGCACTTTGCCCTGCTTGCTTGTGCATGTGTGCCATTGTGGCCATCTCCACCCGTCCCCCCAGTACCTGGTGGTCACTCACCCTGTTGCCATTGTGTTGTGTCCTATCGAGCAGTGTCCGGTCCCCCGACTCCAGCCACAGTCTCCACACTGATGACTGTCGACACCAGCTCCTTCATGTCATCCAGCTCCAGCTGTGGCGCTGGGCCCCAACCTCCGGTCTGCGTTGCTGCCTTCTGGTTGGCGGTGAGTTTCTCCTTGGTCTTCCCCTTGATGTCATTCCATCGCCTCTTGACCTCGTCCATTGTCCGCTTGTGCTCTCCGACGGCATTCACCTTGTCGACGATGTCCCGCCATATTCCATTTTTGGTGCCCAATGACACGTTGGAGGTGACGAAGAGTTGTTGATGGTGTTCCATCACCTCCGTGACTATGATCCTGTTCGCCTGCGGACTGAACTTGGTCTTCCTCGTCTTCTTGTCCTTGCCCTTCCCTGTCCCCGAGGTCCCAGGCTGGTCGTCCGGGGTGCTTGTGGGGTTGCGCTCGTCCTCTGCGCCTGCTCCGGCTGCCTCCATGGTGCTTGGGTGTTGGTCAGTTTGTGTGTGGGTGTTTTTTCTACTTTTATGGTGATTTTTGACGCCTGCCAGGTGTGTGTTGCAGGTCTGGCGCTGCTTGTCGCTGGTTTCCTCATCGCGCTTTGGCCCATCGCGTGTTTTTTGGTGTTGTGGTTTGTGTTTTTATCTCCATCGTGGTGGTTGTATCGCGGACATTGTCCGTGGTTTCGGCAGACTATTGCTTACTACCGCCTTGTTGTGAATTCCACGTTGACACAGGGTTATTTTCCCACGATAGGCTGCGATATTGAAAATTGCGTTACGCTACTCTTCCGGTAGTTATCGCACGTTCTTGTGAATATACCCCATAGAGTTTTAAAATACATGTACTTGTTCTATTAGGCTTATTATGTTTTATTGATATCTACACCAGGAGAGTTGTTTCATGAAAAGCTGGTTCCATTGTGCGAGGGGTTTAATGGCCAATTGATGTCACTTCCTGGGATGTCATTTCCTGTGATGTTTAGTCATTTGCAAATTAGAAGAGTCTCACATGTTACCTTTTCGCCCGGGAGTCTGGACCTCAAAAATCCTAACCCTGGTCACTCTCAATCATTTCTAAGCTCATTTGCTCCTTTTTATGTGGTAACAGTACACCTGGTTTACAAAAAAAAGTAAAAATGCAATCGAAAATGTTTTTTGCATAATTTTGTGTGTGACCATACTTATTGGAGTTGATGTTTTTGTCAGCTTTCCTGCAGTTAGGAGGCCACTTCAGGGCACTAATAAAAAAATAATAAAATCACAATTGTGTGTGAACCACGGCATATTTTAATGCATCACAAATAATTGCCTTTGACTGCATGCCATCCCTACTTGATGAGTTTGAAATATAAATAATAACATCCTAAGAGCGTGGAGTTCTTTGGAGCTGTCACTGCATTTCTTAATATATGTTCTATTACACAAAAGGAAGGTGGATTATTTTAATTATTTCTCACTATGCAAATAAAAAATTATTAAAAGATACCCACATTGTTCTCGGTTTCTGTATAGCAAAGTTTGTAGGGTAGTAGCATCACTTTCTTTGACATCGCTTCCAGTGGCATGGCTCCATTACAGGCCATTTATTTATTTATTCATTTATTTAATTCACACTAGTAATATTCCAAATAGTAAACATGAGAAACACTAGTGGAACGTAGAACAATGGGTAAAGTAGTCTACAATATTCCTAAGTGTTAAGTTGTGAGTTGGATATTTGCACCATATGCATATATGGCATTGACGAACACAGATATGTGTCAAAGAGCACATCCATCTAGTGAGACATACAGGTAAAGAACAGCCATAGAGGCGAAGAGTTTACATTTTACAGCAGTAGGTATTAAGGCTGCCAGTGGTGATGCAGTGGTCTTGAGGTAAGCAGCTGACTCCCTCAGGAGTCTGAAGTTTTGATCTGTGAGCCTGTCTCACATTTTTCTGAATCCTTATTAGATAAATGGTTGCATCGGGTCAAACAAGGGAAACACAAGTTCTGCATTATTTTAGTGGTGTGGACCAAATGAGTAAAGTAAAACTGCTTTCACTTCTCAAATATAAAAGATAGGAATAAGGTTGTTGCAAAATCTTTAGCTTCTATTGGATATTACAAAAGCAACCAGGTAGAGCAAAATGAATGTGATCCATTTTTTAAGAAATGTATTATATTGCAACATTTATATAGTGCTTACTACCTGTATGTGGGGCGTTGATGCACTTTCCTACATGGGTAGCATGCTACAACTGGTAGTATGTGTGATTCTGGGTGGGTTGTCTTTGTTTTGATCCTGTGTGGGAAGTGTTCTTATGTCATGCGTGATGACCACCGAGGCACGGTTATCGTGTTATGAAACGCAGCACTTAGCAGTGTGATGTATGAAAAAGTTTGAGAGACAAGCACTCAGTTTATAGTTTTCAGTAAGCTGGCAGTTTTGAACAGCTCTGCAGGTCCGCATATGGTATTTCTTATGGTCATAGTTCACTTAGCTGGTTACTGCACTGGGTTGAGTATTTTGTGATATTTTGTTTAAAGTTTATGGTCCAGAGCAGGCATAGGTTAAAGGGAGAAATTATGGAGAGATCTACTGGGATGGGCTTTATTAATATAATCCCATATCTGATTTTCATTGTGAGATGTCAAGAAGCAATTGTAGTGTGTAACTTGTTGCGACCTGCTGTGGTGGACTAAGTTAAAATCTGCCATTAGCTAGCAGCATGTGGCAGATCACTTAATTTATTTCATGCCAGCGCAATTGGTGATGGGTGAGTTCTTTGCTTTGGACTGGTACAGGTTTGGGTGATGGACATGACCCGTAGCAGTTTAGTCTTAAGTAAGTGGAAGAGTGTCAAGCAGTAAAGGGGAATTAATATGCAGTTTGCATGAACTACAATTGACTGTCCACCTGCTGAGTGTTATTAGTATTAGTGTGGGTTATATATTGTATTGCAGTGTAAATGCATTTATATATCACTTACTACTAGGCCTGGCCAAAATGTTAATTACACTGGAGTAATCAGAGTAATTCCAGTAATTATGCATTACTCTTGTGATGCAAAAATTATCAAAATTACATGATGACTACAGCTTGAGTAATTTAGAGTAATTTGGGGCAAAAATCCTACCGCAGGAGCACAGGAACAGCAAACAAAGAGCGAGTGTGCAGCTGCTGGCTACAGCTGTTCATGGCCTGTAGCATTTAGTGCAATTTATTTTAGCACAAAATGCATCCTCATGCCCATTTTGGATGCAAGGGTGCAAGAAAATAGTGCTAAATGCTGTATTATGCTCCTCAAATAATTACAAGTAATTTTGAGGTGATTACGAGTAATTACACTAGAGAGAATTACGCCAGATATGCCCACCCCTACTTACAATCCCAGACAAGGTGTTGTAGCAGTTTACATGGGGCAGTGCTCTGCTTCAGAACCAAAGGTTAGTAGTTCTCAGTCCTCGAACAAGAACTCTGAAGTCGGACGTTCTAGCCACACAAGGCACGCACGTACAAGGGACGAGGAGCAGCAGCAAGCAGCGGGCTGAGCGGAGCCGTGGCCACCAACACCACCACCAATGCACCTGCATCAAAAGATCGACTCAAAGTGGACTGGGGACTCGGGCACTCAGAGCTTGGGTCCACCGAGTCCAACGTAGCCGCAACCACCGCTTCACCATGCTCCTGCCCCGCCCTGCCTTGGCCGTGCCTGTTCCAGCCTTCAGTCCCAGCTCTGCACCACAATGAGCCAGGCAAGTGTGATTTCAGCACCGGTGCTGACCCCCATTGGCTCCAGGGGGGGCGAGAACAGCTTGCAGGCGGAGGGGGGCTGCACACGCTAGCGGGGCCAGCTTTTACCACAAAACCCTCGCTTTTTCAGGGGAAAAAAAGGCAAGCAAAAAAAGAGAGAGAAGAACCTTGGTAAATTCTGAATGGATCCAGAAGGAGTGTGTGTGTGCAGCGAGCGCAGCAGCTGTAGCTAGCTGCTGCAGAGAGTGTGCCTTGAGGGGCCCACAGAGGTGGCCAGGCTAGGGGTCAGGTGCGGCTTGTGGGCTTCCTCATAGTGCCTCACTCACCATATGCACTGCACCGCATCTTTTACTCCACCCTTCATCTTAACCGTGCAAGGAGATCCTGAGACAGTTCAGAGACAGAGCTCAGCAGGACCACAACACCTACAAGACGAAAGCAAAAAGATCAAAGCAGCTAAGGAGCAGCTAATAGCAAATAGTAAACAAGCAGCCCCGAACTCCAAGTTTCTAAGTCTTGAGTGGAGGTTGAAGTTAGAGCATCCCTCCCAAAAGTATCAGTGGCATTCAGCAAAAGAACCCACTAAAATCAGTGGATATTTTAATCACCACCTGAAACAACAAAGAGAATGAAGGGAAATATACTGCACACATAGGACACAAGACCTCTGGCCTCATCTCATCTCACCTCACTTTACAGCCTGCTCATAGTGTGACACAGTATTAACAAGCCTACTGCACCTAAATGAGCAGGAAAGACATCTCTGATGTTTGCCTAGGAGTTGGAGCTGTTGCAAGGAACATACAGGTGCACTCTCTGGACCTTAAACATAAGAGGGTGAACACCACTTTGAGGAAAAACCAGGTGTTTGCTGAAGGTTGGAAGATAGCCCATAGAATCTTCTTACAAAGGAGAGCAATGGAGAAAGACAGTAAGCGGATCAAGCGAGTGCCACAGAGCAGAGATCAAAAAGGCGTGTCCATAACCCAAGAAGACGGGGCTGCCATTTGCAACTCAATGGACAGTGAATGCCAATTAATAAAGAACAAAGATCCAACAGACAGTGAATGTCTATTAACAATGATCAATATAAATACGGGGAGGATAACTGAACACAAGCTTCCGGATGAGGTTCTTTTTAGCCACTCAAGTGACAGTGAATCACCATCATCTATGAACAACATAGAGGCAGTAGGGCCTACAGAAAAATAATTTTTGGTGACTCCCACAACAAACAGTAACACACTAAAGACAAGGGGCCGAGACATAAGACACTCACTGAATACTTTCCAACTGTTGCCAGGGGGACACCAACCTCTAATATAGGAGGTCCCCCCTCAGGCCCAAAAGAGAACACACCTAAAGTGGATATGGATACAAAGGAGAGTCAATTTACTAGCGCAGGAATGGAAAACAATATGACAGGAACCAAGAAGCCCGCAACCTCTCTAATGAATACAACCCCTTCGATCAAACAATCCTCTAGTCAAACTTGCATTGAAGTTATCTTGCCAAGGAGTGGAACCAGCAATGTACAGCAGGAGGCAGTCCTCACAGCCTCAGAGAATATAAACTAACAGCAGAAAATGAAAGAATTAATAACGGTTGAGGCGGAAGTACATACATATGACATAAACCGTGGCCAGCTGGGTACTGTCAACTCTACACCATTAAGCCCATGCGATATTGAATGCCTGGACCCGCTACAACAAGGGCAGGAAGCAAGGAGACATCAGCGAGACTTTAGTTCAGGTCCAAGTTCTTTGATCTTCAAGTCAGACAAAACATATGGTAATCCCTAGCAGGATAACTCAATTTTAAGTTTGGAGCTCATCAAGACAAATTGCTGTCCTCCATAAATACGACTCTTACGGCAGCAATTAATGCTCTCACCTGGTAATCACACAAACTAGAAATCCAAATGGACATAATCCAAACAATAGCCTTAGCGATTGTAAAAACCTCAGCCAAACTTGACAACATAGAAAAAGGGCTTAAAGTCAGGGAATGCCATTGCTATGATATTGTAGACAAACTAACGACACTCCCAGAAGTCATACTAACAATGATAAATGAGGTAAGGAATTTGAACTCGCCTGGTCAGCAAAGCCCAAACAACGTCATCACAGGATCAGTCTCAAAAGGCTCAGTCTTGTCAAAAGGCTATGCAGTACAATCAAAAAAAGCAGTAGGCAAGGAAGAGGAAGAGAAAACTAGAGACTCCCCCTACTCCAGTCAATGTCACCAAAACTCAATCACTGTCAAAATAGAATCTGACACTATAAGATCAGATTCAATAAAAGGCTGCAAATCACAATCAAATGGCCAACTAGTTAAGGAAGCAGGAGAACTAGTAAAGGTCACCTCAAAACTCAAATCAGTAAAAAAAACTGCCATGGACTACGAAGGCAGCCAACTTGCCAATCATTGAGTTAGCCACGACTCAGGAAACTTCAAGCTCCAGTATGCAAGAAAATACTGCAAGTAAGATGTGAAGACGGGTGACAAGATGGCACAACTCAGAAGAAGTTGGGGAGCAGAGTCATTAGCAAAGCCAATTCCGAATCAGGACAGGCTAGGAAGCAAGAAGGCATATCCAATTTTTACAAAGTTGCTCAAGCAAAAAACCCATTTGGAGAAGGGAACATAAAGGGAACTAACATATTCTCACAAGCCATTACCATAGAGTTCAACACGACGGAGCCCGAGTTATCTTTGAGCCCTCAACCTGAAAAGGAAGATGGACATCGAGAGGAAGATTATAGCAATCATGAAGAGCCCTCAAAAGCATGATCACAAACACTAACAGAAACCCAAATGAGAAGTTCTCCTTGGGACCCACCTAAAGAGTATTCTCATGAAAAAATGACATACTCGCAGGCCGTGAGGAAATATAAATCAAACTCGGCCCACTGAAGCAACGCATGGAAGACCATATTTCCGCCTCTGTATAAATCAAAGAGTAGGCATGATATACTCAATCGGGCAAACCTAGTGAGGCTCTTCCAACGTATACCTTAATTAACAGGAATAACAAGTGAAGATATGATCAGTATACAATTTGCACCTAAAGAGAAAAATAATAGCCAAGATGACCAGTGGCGGCTCGCAGAGGGAGTGCAGCGGGGCGGTGAGGCGGGGCAGGGGAGGGGCTGTGTGGGGGGTAGTGGAGTCGGACATACGACGGGCAGGAGTAAAGTAAGTAAATAAATAAATAAAACTATTTACCATGCGCTTGCTGCTTTGCCAACTCGGCGTTGCAGCGAGCGCAAGGTAAATAGTTTTATTTATTTATTCACTTACTTTACTCCTGCCCGTCGTATGTCCGACTCCACTACCCCCCCACCTAGCCCCTCCCCCACCCCCCCCCACCGCCCGCAGCACTCCCTCTGCGGGCCGCCACTGAAGATGACACCATAGTAACATGGAAAAATCCCTCCTCTTCAGAAACAGTCCTTCAGCAAAAAGAAAGCTTTGAAAACTGGGGTATCGAAATAGACGAGGTAAAGCCAGAAAAATATCCTCATATGCTAATCCAACTAATGAATCCTCGAAAAAGTTCAGAGAAGGGTAGAAACATTTTGCAAAGCATATTGAGAGGAACAACAAAGACACAATCGTTTCAGAACTATAACAGCTTGAGTATACTGTTAAGACCCCAGGAAGGAGCCACCGAAATAAGAACAGTAATACACGAAATATTTTAAAAAACTAAAAGGGAGGAACAATATGACTGGATAGGCAGTGAGACAATGAACGCCACTTACCATTCCTGACACAAGGGAGCCCTCCCAAGAACTGCATTACACCAAACAAACAATGGGCATAGAGATTGGAATCCAGAGAACCAATAAAGTTAATCAATTGGGCATTAAAATTATATCCTGGAACGTTGCCGGTATTTCAGAGAGCCATCAAGCATGAATCAGCCAGGAAAATGCTACAAGAAGGGGGCATTATATGCCTACGAGAAATCTGGGCAACCAAGCCTATGCATATGGAGGGTTTTGCAGGCTTTCACAACCCAGCAACCGGAAATCAACGATATGGCAGACCATCTGGTGGAACCTTGACTTACATAAAACATGTAAAAGAAGTCACAACAAAAAAAATAAAAACAGATTCGGAAATGTTGCAGGCGCTCATAGTGGGAGAAAAAGAGGACAAGGAAGGAAGATCTTCACTTCTAATAATAAATGTGTACCTCAATGCTCAGGGTCATGCATAACTAAAAACAACAAGATCCATGATCACCACAATAGAGGAAATTCTTTGCACATATCAATCTACTGCAAAGGTGATAGTGAGTGATTTCAATCTGCATCATCTAGGAACAGAGACAAGAGGAACAACGCACCTAACACATTCAGAAAACATTTTCAACGATTTTTTATAAAACTACAACTTCAGGTCTGCCGAGGCACTGAACAAAAACCAAAATTCAAACTTACAAGAAAGGTTTACATAAAGCAATTGCACAACAATTGACTACATCTTCCTGTGTAAATATTTTAGTCAAAACATAGCGTATTTGGCGATGCACGAAACAAGTGACCACGCAATCCTCCAATTAGATCTAAGCATCTATAGTAAACAAAGCAAACAAACTGCCACCCTCACCCACACCAGAGACATCGAGGAGCACTCATTAATCAGGAGGATTCGTTGGAATGAGCAAAAGGCTGCTACACTAACAGCATGGAAACAAGAACAGGAAAGCGAAAATCATTGTCTCAGCTCCAAATATACCATCGAAACTTGGAGAGCATGGATGTTGGCCCTGAAAACAGCCCTTTTGGGTGAGGCAATGAACAGCTCCCAAGCATTTAACGTTCCCACTATGTAAACCTGGAAGGATAATAAATCATTAAGGGAATTAACCCGGAACTTGAAACAGGCAAAAAGGAATGGCTTGAACATTGGCACACAAGTCACTGGGCACAAGTGTAGAGAACTCAATGCGGAACGTAAACATCTGATATGGAACTTAAAACAAAAGCACCTTGAGGAAGAACAGATTAAGATCCACGAGCTATCCAAGAATCATAAACTCAGGCAGTTCTGACAATATTTAGCCCGGTTGGAAAATGATAATGTGGATTGACGTAACTCTGTCCCAGCTGAAGTATGGCTAAGTCATGTAGCTACAATCTACGTAGAAAATAAAGGGCGGGCTCAGCAGGCAAGCACGGCGGACTTTTAACCACAAGGCCCAGAAGAGATCTGGGGTAAGGGAACCAGAGGCACGGGGTGCTGGGAGCCGGCAGCCTCCGTCATAAACTAATAATCACAAATGGGGCCGTTTCCAGCTGGATGTTTCTAGATGCTACAGTGTTTTATAATGTGAGTGAAGACATCTCACAAAAAGTGAAGGACTGGTCTCACACACCACCTGGTGTCATGCTTCATCATAGACCGGTCCTCGCCCTCTAAAAACTTGGTTTGATAGAGGGCGGGCATACACCTGACAACAGGGATGCACTTCTAAACTAAGTGGGGGCCCATATAAACAAAAAGTGAGTTAAAAGGCCATTATAGATGCCAAATTAATTTAAATGTGACAGGCATCTATATGGTGTTTAAAAAGAGTGGTCGGTGGCGTAGGGATTCTATTGTCCCTCCACCGAATTTAATGTGGTCAACATGTTTCTGCCTATCGGCCCGAAGGGCTCTACGGCATTCATCAGGACCATAAAGAAAAGTTGGCGGGCTGAACTCTATACCAGATAATGGTGGAAGAGTTCCCACTATGTGGGGTGAGAAATCACATTCCACTTAAAGCGGCCTTATTCTAAAGCCTGTAAAAAAGACAAAACAAACAACGTACAATCAAAAAGTAGCATCTATCTACAATGTGGAAACAACTGGCAGTCATCCACATGCGTCAACCAATATCGTGGGTGACTATAAGTGCACAGAACGTGTCAATCATAAGTGCACTCGGTAATTAGTATGGAGACTACTACCTCCACAAAGTGCTTACCCTAATATTTGGGACTGAGAGCCCCAAAGGAGGGTAAGTGCAGCGGACCCCTTCGGTCGAACTGTAATTAAAAAAGGAGAAAAAGAAGACATAGCGCCACATGAAATATCAGGGGAAGAAAAGCCCAGAGGTACAACGGTACCTCATGAGGACGCTGGGTTCACACAACAACAACAACATCAAGAGCCAAACACTAAAAGCCAAATAGTCATCCATACACGCATTAACACCCTTACTGTATCGTGGTGCGTCCTCCGCGTTTTCACATACGTGTGCTTGCTTCCCCTCCTCGACGGTAAATGAGTAGAGGATTCTACGGCTCTTTATAGTGCCTGAAGCTGTCAATAAGTGTTTCAATTGAGTGTTATCGGTATCAGGTGTTTGTAATAATGTCCGGATCCGGTGTCACAGCCTGGTGACTGCTACACTCCCAAGGTGTTTGCCTGGGCTGCCTGACGAGCCGATGGCGGCGGTGTGACCTAATAGGGGGCTTCCGGTGTCCTGGGAACGTTCCAACCCACATAGGAATGTCTCAGTGGGACGCAAGCGTACCGGTCTAGTGTACATGCAAGGAATTAGCGCATGCGCAGTGTGAAAAGCGGAGCAGCGCTGCTCATATCTGGTAGAGCAGCGCTGTGCTAGAAATTCAAAAGCCTGAACGTGATGGAAAAACGAAAGGCAAAGAATATGTATTTGCACTCTTTTAACAACACGATGGGGAAATTAAACAATGGTTAGTGTAAAAATACAGTTAGTGTAAAAACACACCTTGGTAGTTAATGGACGTGCATATAACACGTCTAGGTAAAGGTGTTCCTCTAAAAATGAATATATTACGGAGACCTTATAAATACAGGGGATTTTCCTTTATGAGGTACACAGATTATCATGTCTCAGTTACATGTCATAGCCCTCAAAACAAGGGCAAAATGAGTATTCTTATAATAGTACTTTATTCCCTAATTTCTCAAGGGTATGTTTAGGAGAACATTACACCCCAGATAGTACCTACGTTCTTTATAGTTTATAAGTGCACTGAGACCGAAAATGCTGGAGGTAATTCAGCAGTGACCATATAAGAATGCCATATACCATTAGTTGGATGTAAGGATTAGATATCATATAGATATGGTACATATCAATAGAGTGTTTCTAAGGTGTCTATTGAGCCAACGCTATCCATGGAATCTCATCATTAAGCCCTATCTTCCAGGACTGAAGGCGATAGACCCATCTCTGTTCTCGGATATGAAGTGGTTTGGTCAGGTCATTTTTACTTTTTCTCATCACTTCTACAACCACCCATTTCAAGTCAGTATCTTTGTGGTTTTTTTCTAAGAAGTATCTTGTCAGTTTTGTATTTGTTTTTTTACATCGTATAGTACTGCAATGTTCGCTGATGCGGATCTTGATTTTCCGGGTGGTCATGCCCACGTACATCAGACTGCAGGGGCAGGAGAGAAGATACACCACATTTTCTGTATTGCAGTTGCTGAAGCTGCTCAGTTTCCAAGGGCGTATAGTTCCTATGTTCACTTCTTTGGTTGTCATCGTTAAAGGGCAAGCTACACAGCCTCCGCATGGATAGTGCCCAATCGGTCTTTGGGTGTTCCAGAGAGTCATTTGGTCCTCCCTATCTCCTGTGGGATCTTTAGCATGTACTAGCTCATCTCGCAGGTTCTTGCTTCTCTTATAGGCGAACAGTGGTGGTTCCCAATGTTTATCAGCACCATCCAAAATATGCCAATTTCTCTTTATGATTTTCTGTACAATGTTAGAAGTAGGTGTGTACGTGGTCACACATACTATTCTGTCAGTTTTCTCCTTCTCGATGTTTTCTAACAAGGCTTCACGGTTGTTGTTCCTGGCTCGTTTTTTGGCCTTTCTTATCAATTTCTTGGGATAGTGTCGATCCAGTAGTTTGTTCTCAAGGTCATTAGCTTGCTCATTGAAGTTCTCAGTCTCTGAGCAGTTTCTGCGCACCCTGAGAAATTGGCACACCGGTAGGTTGTTGCGAAGGGCTTTTGGGTGGAAGCTTTCGTATAGCAAAAGGCTGTTCTTGTCTGTTGGTTTATTATGTACCTTTGTACTGATTCCGTCTGTGGTCATGCTGATGTCGAGATCCAAGAAGACTGCATGATCTTTGCTGATTGCATGGGTAAATCTAAGGTGTTGGTCTTTACTGTTGACCCATTCCACAAAGCGTCTGGCTGTATCTTTGTCCCCACGCCAAACAATAAAAACATTGTCGATATAGCGCTTCCATATTCTCAGCTGTTCAGAGAATGGGTTATTTTCATGAAATATGTGGTCCTCCTCAAACTGGTGTACATATAGGCATGCCAGGCTAGGGGCAAACGTACTGCCCATTGATGTACCAGTGATCTGATGGTATAAAGTTCCTTCAAAGTCGAAAAAGTTTTCAGTCAAAGCCACCTCAGCGCACTCCATGATAAAGTGTTGCGGAGTTTGGAAGTTCCAATCAGTATTTAACAAAATGTGTTCCACGACCTCCAACGTGCGTCTTTGAGGAATACTTGTATATAGTGCCTCTATATCCATAATGATAAAGAGGTCTTCTATGTTGTTAGTGTCCAGGTCCCTCAGGAGGCAGAGTACATCCTTAGTATCTCGGAGATACGACGGTGACTTCTGGACAATCGGTTTGAGAAACCAGTCACAGAACTGTGACAGAGGTTCAAGTATTGACCCAATTCCAGAGACAATGGGCCTCCCTGGTGGTGGCATTTTCTCCTTATGAATCTTGGGGAGACTACAGAACCTCGCCGTTCTGGGGTCCTTATTGAGCAGGAAATCTGCCTCTTGTTTCGTGATCCAGTCATTGCACAATGCCGCATTCACCATTCTTTTGATCTTCATAGTAAGGCGTGGTGTTGGATCCACCAAGTGTCTTTCGTAGCTGGCTGTATCTCCCAGCAAGTGGTTACATTCCTCTCGGTACATAGACTTGTTCATGAGGACAATAGCGCCCCCTTTGTCAGCTGGTTTGATCGTGAGTTCGGAGTTGTTCTTTAATTTCTCTAATGCTGATCGTTCCCGTCTGGTAAGGTTTTGAAATCCCTTTACCTGTCTGAAATTAATGCTCTCTACCTCCTTAAGTACCACCTGTTCAAAAGCCAGGATATGGCAGGGGATGGTCTGTGTCGGAGGCATGAAGGTGGATTTCTTTTTCAGGCCTGTGTGATTTTTCTCGCTCTGCTCTTCACTGACTTCCCCAAAATAGTTGCGGAGTTTGATTTTTCTGAAGAACTGGGCCAGTTCTGTATTGAGTATGAAGGGATCATTCATTGGTGTTGGAACGAAACCTAGGCCTTTAGAGAGTACCGATTCTTCATCAGCAGAGAGAATATAGTCACTGAGGTTAACAATGTTCGTCATTCTTTGCTTGTCGATGGGCCGTTCCCTCTCCCTCTGCTCCGTGTCCCCATTGCAACCGGGGTTTGGTCTTCCCATTGTACCCTCGTATTTTGTCTTTTTTGTCTTCCTTTTCCCCTTCCCCGGCCTCTGTATAAAAAAGGCTGCGGGCCTTGGGGAAATCCGAATCCTGGTGGGTAATATGGTTGTTGTCAGAACCCGAATTGGGGCATTGGTGGGTGCATCATTTGTTGTGAATGGGTCTGCTGTCGTCTCCCTTGATAGCTATCAGTGCTATCATCACTGCTGCTGCCACTTGTACTTCTCTCCTCCCCGGAGCTGAAGGTCCAGTTCTGTGGGGTTGCTCTGAACCGTAGTTGTTTCTTCCCTTGTTGTTGTTGGGGCGGTTTTTCGTAGTATTCATCAGTGGTATATGGGTATACGATCTCACATTTGAACTTCTGTATGTCTTTCTTAAGTTTAGTTAGTTTAGACTGGGTAAGGTATTCCTGATAATCAGAATGTTCCTTATTGATTTCCTCCAGTTTCTTTTTGTATACTGTTATATGAATCATAGTTTTCAGCCTACTTTCGCTTTGTTGGATCTCCACCAAAAGTGCATCAGCCAGTTCTCTCGCCGTATTTATAATTAAAACCAGCCAGTCCTTTGTGCACTTCCACGCTATTCTTGACCAGTTTGTGCGGAATTCCTTGCTATTTAGAAATAATCTAGGTTCGTTTGTAACTATAAGGCCCCTTGGTGCCCTGTTTTTTCTCAGATATTCTGTCATAAAGGCTCCGTGTAGAGCTGTACGAATTTGCTCCTTTTTAGACGTTAGGGCTGCCCATTCGTCTGTGTTCTGAACTGTTTGTGCCACTACTGCCTCCGCTAGTAGTGATGGTGTTCTAAGTATCTCTGCATAGTTCTCCTCACTGAATGCTAGTTCAGTATCCATTTCAGATGGATACAGTACACACCACCGCTGGTAAGTATGTATATCACTGAACGTGTATCTCTTGTTTTTTAAGATACACCTGGTTATGAATCCATAAAAGTTCAGTCTAAGACCCACTCTTGGGTGGAAATATACCCCAAAATTGTTCCCACAGCTTTCTGCTGTACAAAAACTTGTAACCACAAAGCCCAGAAGAGATCTGGGGTAAGGGAACCAGAGGCACGGGGTGCTGGGAGCCGGCAGCCTCCGTCATAAACTAATAATCACAAATGGGGCCGTTCCCAGCTGGATGTTTCTAGATGCTACAGTGTTTTATAATGTGAGTGAAGACATCTCACAAAAAGTGAAGGACTGGTCTCACACACCACCTGGTGTCATGCTTCATCATAGACCGGTCCTCGCCCTCTAAAAACTTGGTTTGATAGAGGGCGGGCATACACCTGACAACAGGGATGCACTTCTAAACTAAGTGGGGGCCCATATAAACAAAAAGTGAGTTAAAAGGCCATTATAGATGCCAAATTAATTTAAATGTGACAGGCATCTATATGGTGTTTAAAAAGAGTGGTCGGTGCCGTAGGGATTCTATTGTCCCTCCACCGAATTTAATGTGGTCAACATGTTTCTGCCTATCGGCCCGAAGGGCTCTACGGCATTCATCAGGACCATAAAGAAAAGTTGGCGGGCTGAACTCTATACCAGATAATGGTGGAAGAGTTCCCACTATGTGGGGTGAGAAATCACATTCCACCTAAAGCGGCCTTATTCTAAAGCCTGTAAAAAAGACAAAACAAACAACGTACAATCAAAAAGTAGCATCTATCTACAATGTGGAAACAACTGGCAGTCATCCACATGCGTCAACCAATATCGTGGGTGACTATAAGTGCACAGAACGTGTCAATCATAAGTGCACTCGGTAATTAGTATGGAGACTACTACCTCCACAAAGTGCTTACCCTAATATTTGGGACTGAGAGCCCCAAAGGAGGGTAAGTGCAGCGGACCCCTTCGGTCGAACTGTAATTAAAAAAGGAGAAAAAGAAGACATAGCGCCACATGAAATATCAGGGGAAGAAAAGCCCAGAGGTACAACGGTACCTCATGAGGACGCTGGGTTCACACAACAACAACAACATCAAGAGCCAAACACTAAAAGCCAAATAGTCATCCATACACGCATTAACACCCTTACTGTATCGTGGTGCGTCCTCCGCGTTTTCACCTACGTGTGCTTGCTTCCCCTCCTCGACGGTAAATGAGTAGAGGATTCTATGGCTATTTATAGTGCCTGAAGCTGTCAATAAGTGTTTCAATTGAGTGTTATCGGTATCAGGTGTTTGTAATAATGTCCGGATCCGGTGTCACAGCCTGGTGACTGCTACACTCCCAAGGTGTTTGCCTGGGCTGCCTGACGAGCCGATGGCGGCGGTGTGACCTAATAGGGGGCTTCCGGTGTCCTGGGAACGTTCCAACCCACATAGGAATGTCTCAGTGGGACGCAAGCGTACCGGTCTAGTGTACATGCAAGGAATTAGCGCATGCGCAGTGTGAAAAGCGGAGCAGCGCTGCTCATATCTGGTAGAGCAGGGCTGTGCTAGAAATTCAAAAGCCTGAACGTGATGGAAAAACGAAAGGCAAAGAATATGTATTTGCACTCTTTTAACAACACGATGGGGAAATTAAACAATGGTTAGTGTAAAAACACACCTGGGTAGTTAATGGACGTGCATATAACACGTCTAGGTAAAGGTGT
Source organism: Calotriton arnoldi (assembly GCA_963921515.1). NCBI lineage: Eukaryota > Metazoa > Chordata > Amphibia > Caudata > Salamandridae > Calotriton > Calotriton arnoldi. The sequence goes on along the minus strand of CAWUFW010000529.1, from coordinate 1,632,414 downwards.
TCCTCTAAAAATGAATATATTACGGAGACCTTATAAATACAGGGGATTTTCCTTTATGAGGTACACAGATTATCATGTCTCAGTTACATGTCATAGCCCTCAAAACAAGGGCAAAATGAGTATTCTTATAATAGTACTTTATTCCCTAATTTCTCAAGGGTATGTTATGGAGAACATTACACCCCAGATAGTACCTACTTAGGTGAAAACGCGGAGGACGCACCACGATACAGTAAGGGTGTTAATGCGTGTATGGATGACTATTTGGCTTTTAGTGTTTGGCTCTTGATGTTGTTGTTGTTGTGTGAACCCAGCGTCCTCATGAGGTACCGTTGTACCACTGGGCTTTTCTTCCCCTGATATTTCATGTGGCGCTATGTCTTCTTTTTCTCCTCTTTTAATTACAGTTCGACCGAAGGGGTCCGCTGCACTTACCCTCCTTTGGGGCTCTCAGTCCCAAATATTAGGGTAAGCACTTTGTGGAGGTAGTAGTCTCCATACTAATTACCGAGTGCACTTATGATTGACACTTTCTGTGCACTTATAGTCACCCACGATATCGGTTGACGCATGTGGATGACTGCCAGTTGTTTCCACATTGTAGATAGATGCTACTTTTTGATTGTACGTTGTTTGTTTTGTCTTTTTTACAGGCTTTAGAATAAGGCCGCTTTAAGTGGAATGTGATTTCTCACCCCACATAGTGGGAACTCTTCCACCATTATCTGGTAAGAGTTCAGCCCGCCAACTTTTCTTTAAGGTCCTGATGAATGCCGTAGAGCCCTTCGGGCCGATAGGCAGAAACATGTTGACCACATTAAATTCGGTGGAGGGACAATAGAATCCCTACGGCACCGACCACTCTTTTTAAATACCATATAGATGCCTGTCACATTTAAATTAATTTGGCATCTATAATGGCCTTTTAACTCACTTTTTGTTTATATGGGTCCCCACTTAGTTTAGAAGTGCATCCCTGTTGTCAGGTGTATGCCCGCCCTCTATCAAACCAAGTTTTTAGAGGGCGAGGACCGGTCTATGATGAAGCATGACACCAGGTGGTGTGTGAGACCAGTCCTTCACTTTTTGTGAGATGTCTTCACTCACATTATAAAACACTGTAGCATCTAGAAACATCCAGCTGGGAACGGCCCCATTTGTGATTATAAGCACGGCGGACTGCTAGGACGACGGAGCAGACGGCAACGGCACCCCGAGGACAGCAGCTGGTGGCAAAGACCAAGATGTCCCTGCTTTCCAGGAGATAATAAAAAAGATAAGAAGAGATGGGGCCCCTGGCCCTACCGGACTGCCGGGGGGAATGTTTAAAGATGACCCGGCATATTGGGGAGAAGTTCTATCTATCTTATTCACCGAATTCGGCTGCAAGCTAATGTTCCGGAATCATGGTGCAGCTCATTGTTATAGCCAATATTTAAGAAAGGAGACAACACAGAACCAAAGAACTACAAATTGATTGCCCTCCTAGACATCGAAGGGAAAGCCTATGCTAGCACCTTATTAGCAGTGCTGAACTGATGGATCGAAGACAAAGAAATCCCCCCCCATATCAAACCGGGTTTCGTAAAGGAGGGTCGACAATTGATAATATAGTGGCACTATCTTATTTAAGCCAACAAGCAAACAGCAAAAACAAAAAAACTGTTTTTGCTTGCTTTGTCGACCACTCTGCAGCATTTGATGGGGTCTCTCGACATAAGCTTTAGCACAAGCTAAGGAACTGGAAAATCCCAGTAGGTCTCTTGAATGCTATCATCTCCCTATACAATAAAACCTGGGTAAGAGTCAAACTGGCAGACAATACAATCTCAAAAAAGTGCGACACTGATCGTGGCCTAAAACAGGGCTGCATTTTTGCTCAAACTCTTTTTAATTTATATAAAGCAGATCTAGGGAAGATGCTTCAAAATGCCATCCTTGTAAGTCCGAAAATAGGCTCCAAAAGATTCCAAATATTGCAATACGCAGATGACTTGGTAGTGATGGACCATACCAAAATTGGCCTACAAAGGGGACTAAATGCTCTCAATACTTACAACGAGACCAACGACCTGGTCATAAATCGAAACAAGAATAAAGTGATGATTTTTGGGCGATGTGCGAATAAAGCATTACTCAAATGGAAAGTGGGTGCGAGACAATTTCCACCGCAAGAACATATAATTATCTCGGAGCATGGCTCAGCGACTCTGGGAAAGCGAACTTACACCTACAAAAAATGAACTCAAAAACTCAGTCGACAATTTATGCTCTATGCAAACTCCATGAGAAGAAGCATAGTCCAACGACGGTACCAATAAGAAGAGTCATACAATGTAAAAATGAGGTCAATAGCGGGTTACGCATAGCAGGCATTCCCAGGCAAATTGGATAGCCTGCTTGAGAAATCACAATGTCAGGCGTATAAACGCATATTTAAATTACCAAAGCATACCCGCAACGGCCTGATTCGCCTGGTGTTCGGCCTGGTGCAGCAAAACTAGGAATGCCTATTAACGGAGGCGAAATACTATTATCAAGTTCTGAAAGCACCCATTGGAAGCGTAAAGAACATGCTTAAACCCAGCTATGAAGGTACATCTAACCCATGGAAAACCTACTTGCAAAATGTGTTGGAAACACTTGGCCTGGCTACATAAAACTGGGGCCAGGAAGGGCTAAGCTATGTGGCAATTAAAAATGCAATCAACAAACAAATTCCACAATTATCACGGGAAGCAGACTTATCAAACTACACAGCTAGGGGAGGCCTCTCTGGACTGATTTCATCATACAAAGAGAATAGAACACAGCCTTACCTAAAGCAAGTACTTGGGGGGAAGCCTTTAAAAAATATTCAATGGGCCAGGCTTGTGCCCCAGCCAATTAATGAACTAAATCCCGGATGTAAATCCCTGACTTCTATAACCAGGTGCAGAATCGGTAAGTATAAAAAGGAGTAACAACTGCATTTGGTGTGGTGTTGCCCTGGTTTGCTACCGCCGCGCCAGAAGCTGCTAAGACCAATGTTTCTATCTAAAGGGGCTCGGCAGTGCAAAGAAGCGGTATCTGCTTTGTTCTCTTGCACTGTACCAACATAATTGGCCAAATTTGGGAAGTATATGTCTGAGGTGCGTGCTCGGCTCTCTGAGAAAGAAGGTCCTGACAACACTAGTGCGGTTTGCACGAGCAACAAGTAAACAAGCAGGTAAGAGACTCGCCACGCTGTTCCAATATTAAGTTTATTATGGGGTACAAGGCACTTGATCACTTTAAACTTAAGCCAGTTAGACAGCCCGGCGGCTTGTATAGATGCCATCATCTCCTTTCAATCTTGCCGTATGAGGGCCTCAAGACAGGGAACAGACATTTACTTTCAATCGATGCTGCTAAAAATACTTTTTTAAGATGAACAAACATTCTACATATTTTTATTGTGTGATCTAGATAGAATTTTAATCATGTTTTTATTGATGTAAGAAATATTGCAAATGATTTTAAGTAATTGTGCAATAAAACTTTCATACACATAGTAGTTTTGATTATGGTTGGTTTTGGGGTTAGTCTTCTGCTCTTAACCCCTTCGCTGCTAGGCCTTTTCCCCGCCTGTGCTAAGCCTTTTTTGGCTATTTGGGGTAGTTCGCGCTTAGGCCCCTGCAACTTTTTGACCACATAAGGTATCCACGCCAAATTTGTGTCCTTTTCTTCCAACATCATGGGGATTCTAAAGGTACCCAGGGTTTGTGGATTCCCCTGGAGGGGATCCAGAAATTAGCCAAAATACAGCTAAATTTTGTTTTCTTTGGGAAAAATGGGAAAAAGGGCTACAGATGAAAGCGTCTGCTTTTTCCCTGCAAATGGTATCAACAAAGGGTTTGTGGTGCTGAAATCACCATCTTCCCAGATTTCAGGGACAAGCAGACTTTTGTCAGAAAACCAAAATTATTTACACAGTTTTGGCATTTTTCTGGGACATAGCCGATTTTTGCTATTTTTTGTGCTTTCAACCTCCTTCCAGTTAATGGTAGAAATGGGTATGAAAGCAATAATGGATCCTGGAAAGCTATACATTTTAGAAAAGTAGACAAAATTCTGAATTCAGCAAGGGGCCATTTGTGTAGATCCTTCAAGGTTTCTTTATAGAAACTAACATTTGAATATAGGAAAAATTGAAAATTAGTTGAAAAAAACAGCCATTTGTGTCAACGTTTTCACCTGTAACTTCTTCTAATTATGACAGCTGTTTGAAAGCAATATACCGTTACATCCGCTGGACCTTTATGGTTGTGGGGATATATAGGACTTGTAGGTTCACCAAGAACCCGACGAACCCAAAGCCAATAACTGAGCAGCGTCTTGCAATGGTTTTTTATTATGTACCGGGTATATAGCAATTAATTTGGGAAAATATATACATGGAAAAATAGGTATGAAAGACACCTATGTATTTCTGAAATTGGAACAAAATATAGAGTTTAGAAACAGTAGATATTTGCACATTTCCAAAATTGTGAGTACCCATACTAGCAGGAGAATTATAGGTCATTTTTCAAAATGACTTCTTTTTACACATTGTCTTTCATTTGGAAGGCAGAAATGCATCGAACGTCAATAGGTAATAACAGTTGCTCTACAATTCTGTGTTACCCTAAGTCTCCCGATAAAAATGGTACCTCACTTGTGTGGGTAGGCCTAGTGCCCGCGACAGGAAACAGCTCAAAACGCAACATGGACACACTTTATTTTTACAGTGAAAACGGACCCTTTTTTTGCAAAGTGCCTAGCTCAAGATTTTGAACCCTAACTCTGCCAGCACCTAGGGAAACCTAGCAAACCTACACATTTTTGAAAACTAGACACCCAGGGGAATCCAGGATGGGGTGACTTGACTGGCTCTCACCAGGTTCTGTTACCCAGAATCCCTTGCAAACCTAAAAATGTGTCCAAAAAAACACATTTTCCTCACATTTCTGTGGTGGAAAGTTCTGGAATCTGCATGGATCCACAAAATTCCACACACTCGGCGTTCCCCAATGTCTTCTGAGAAAAATGGTACCTCACTTGTGTGGGTAGGCCTAGTGCCCGTGACAGGAAATGGCCCAAAACGCAACGTGGACACACCACATTTTCACAGTGAAAAAGGACCCTTTTTTTGCAAAGGGCCTAGCTGTAGATTTTTAACACTAGCTCTGCCAGCACCTAGGGAAACCTAGTAAACCTATACATTTTTGAAAACTAGAAACCCAGGGGAATCCAGGATGGGGTGACTTGACTGGCTCTCACCAGGTTCTGTTACCCAGAATCCCTTGCAAACCTAACAATTTGTCAAAAAAAACATATTTTCCTCACATTTCTGTGGTGGAAAGTTCTGGAATCTGCGTGGATCCACAAAATTCCACCCACCCCGTGTTCCCCAAAATCTTCCAAGAAAAATGGTACCTCACTTGTGTGGGTAGGCCTAGTGCCCGCAACAGGAAACGGCCCAATACGCAACGTAGACACACCACATTTTCACAGTGAAAACATACACTTTTTCTGCAAAGTGCCTAGCTGTAGATTTTGAACCCTAGCTCTGCCGGTACCTAGGGAAACCTAGCAAACCTATACATTTTTGAAAACTAGACACCCAGGGGAATCCAGGATGGGGTGACTTGACTGGCTCTCACCAGGTACTGTTACCCAGAATCCCTTGCAAACCTAAAGATTTTTAAAAAAAACACATTTTCCTCATATTTCTTTGGTGGAAAGTTCTGGAACCTGCGTGGATCCACAAAATTCCACCCACTCGGCGTTCCCCAATGTCTTCCGAGAAAAATTGTACCTCACTTGTGTGGGTAGGCATAGTGCCCGCGACAGGAAATGGCCCAAAACGCAACGTGGACACACCACATTTTCACAGTGAAAACTGACCCTTTTTTTGCAAAGTGCCTAGCTGTAGATTTTGAACACTAGCTCTGCCGGCACCTAGCGAAACCTAGCAAACCTAGCAAACCTATACATTTTTGAAAACTAGACACCCAGGGGAATCCAGGATGGGGTGACTTGACTGGCTCTCACCAGGTTCTGTTACCCAGAATCCCTTGCAAACCTACCAATTCGTAAAAAAAACACATTTTCCTCACATTTCTGTGGTGGAAAGTTCTGGAATCTGCGTGGATCCACAAAATTCCACCCACCCCACGTTCCCCAAAGTCTTCCGAGAACAATGGTACCTCACTTGTGTGGGTAGGCCTAGTGCCCACGGCAGGAAACGGCCCAAAACGCAACGTGGACACACCACATTTTCACAGTGAAAACGGACACTTTTTCTGTAAAGTGCCTAGCTGTAGATTTTGAACCCTAGCTCTGCCGGCACCTAGGGAAACCTAGCAAACCTATACATTTTTGAAAACTAGACACCCAGGGGAATCCAGGATGTGGTGACTTGACTGGCTCTCACCAGGTTCTGTTACCCAGAATCCCTTGTAAACCTAAATATTTGTTAAAAAAAACACATTTTCCTCAAATTTCTGTGGTAGGGGGGCGTGGCCAGCTGTCGACGGGAATGGCCGCACGGTAGCTGAGCTCCGTCGTGCCACTCCCGATAAATCCGCCTAACACTGTCTGCCCCAGCCTGATTTTCGCCCCGAGTGCCTCTACGATCGCCGGCACCGCTGCCCAAGGTGCGGTGTAAGTTTGAGGCCAATCGGGCGTCATTGGTGTGAGACGCTCCAAACGCCGGCTTTGCTGGGCGCGGCCGAGCTGACAGGAAGTGCGGCCTCGCGGCGGCGGAGAGCAACGCGACGCCGTGGATGCGGCCTAGTCCGTGCAGTGACGTGCTTTCCGCTCGAACTGCCCTTCACCCGGAGCTGTGTTTCAGGTACTTGGACCGCTTGCTGGGGCACAATAGCTGGCTTAAGGACTTCGTGAAGGATTGCATCCACCCGACCTTTGTTTTTCATCGCCCCTTCAGTGCTGCCGCACCTCCAGCGGGCCGCGAGGCCTCGTGTCTTTGCGTACCCCCATCAGACTCTTTCTTCAGCAGATTGCGACATCACTGGGGGCGATTGGCTGGTGCGAAGCTTCTCTGCCTCAAAGACGCCCATACTACCACCGCCGCGAGCTCCGAGGTTCTCTGGACCGCCTTGACCTACGTCATGTTTCGCAAGTAGTGTGGGCCTGCAGGTGGGGATCCATTGCTTTCATCTTTGTCTGGCGAGTCGCGCTAATTGACTTTGATTTGGCAGTGACTCCCTGGTGTTGCCTGTGGTGCCGGTGTCCAGTCGGGCGCTTGAGGGTGCCTCAATCTTTTAGCAAAGAGGCTATTGTGTCATCCGTGACGAGGCTAGTGGAAGACCTCTTTGGGCCCGACGACCAGATTGTTATCAGCCCAGTGGGCCGCGCAAGCCACCGGAGCTCCCATCATCTGAGAACTGCTTGTGGCGACAGACCTGTGCTCCTGGGTGAGACTGTGGGGTGTTTTCCAGTGCTGAACTGTCGGGGGTGAGGGAGGGACGTGCCAAAGCCGACAGGCCACGTGGGGTGTCCCACGGCAGGCGGCGGTGAGTAACTCCTGCGTCCTACCCCTTCGCGGCCCCCTCCCTGCGGAGTCACCATGGCGACAGGCCGGAGTGGGCGTAATGTGACACAAGCCAAACTGGATAAGTTTGCGTGGCAGAAGAGCCACGAGGACAAACAGGGCAACGCTGTGGCTCACGATGGGGACTCTGACCCCACCAATAAGGACCTCCTAGCGGCAATAACCACTGTGCGGACCTCTTTGGAGCATAAAATCGACACGGTCGCGACAGAGGTGGCCCTCATACAGGAGGACATGCGCAAAATGGCCGATCGTGTCACTACCATCGAAACCACCACGACGGAGTTGGTAATCGACACCTCCCTCCTCAAGAAGCAGGTGGCCGAGCTGCGTTCATCTCATGAGGCCTTTGCAGTTCAACTCGACGAGTATGAAGGTAGAATGCGGCGCAATAATATCTGAATTTTGGGCATTCCGGAACGGGCGGAGGGGCCAACCGCCGACCTCTATGTCGAGGAGCTCATCCTGAAGCGTCTGCAGCCAAGGGGTCTCTCCAAATGTTTCTCGATTGAGTGAGCTCATCGTGTGCCTGGAGGCAGGCCCAAACCAGGGCCCCCCCGTCCGCTTCTCGCCCGTGTGTTCAACTATCGTGACCGTGACTTGATCCTACAAACAGCAAGGGTGGCACCCCCACTGACTGTTGAGAACAGTAAGGTCTTGTTTTTCCCGGACTTCACCCTGAGGGTCCAAAAACAACGCTGGAGCTTCCTGGAAGTGAAATGGGCTCTCTGGGACCAGGAGATCAAATATGCCATGTTATTCCCCGCGAAGCTCAGAATTGAATCGGATGGCAAACTGTGGTTTTTCACCAATCCTGAAGATGCCTGGGAAGGGCTCGAAGGCTGGCGCACGGTGGGTAAGAAATCTCACAAATCGACACCGAACGCTGGGGAACTCAACGAGTGGCGACAGCGGCCTCGATCTCCGCCTCTCTCTGAGGCAAGTTCTCAAGGCCCCACGGGGTGATCATGTAAGACTGAACTTGCCAGAGACCTACACGATGTTTTCTTGGTTTGCATGTTTACGATGTGGCTATTGTCCACTTTGTGGGTTGTGTTTTTCTCACCTTTATGGGTTGCTGGATGTACTTTTGGCTCCGGTGTGACTGCCTCTGCGTTTGCTTAGATTTTGATGCATAGGCTTTAGTGAATCCTTTTCTTTGAATGTCAAATAAGGCTGTAGTACGTTTTATTTCGGGGTGTTGGGGCCGGGGCTGGCGCTTTGTTTCACTATTTCCTGTTTTAGGGAGTGGGGTTGTACACGTCCCCGAAGTTGATGTGGGTGGGCGACAGGCGCTCTGCAAGTTTGGGGTGACGGGTGGTTTCAGGTCCGCTCTGCAGGGAGGCGGGGTGGGGGGGCTTTCTGGGGGAATGGGGGGATTGTTGTTTTTGTTTTTTCTATGTTTGGTGCCGGTACACGCTATTGTTCACCTCTTCATTCTTACACTTAATTTCGCTGTTATCGACATAAGTGACATCCACCTCAGCCGTTCACGGCCATGCTTGATTATCCGACACCACTTGATTCCCATTGAACTGACGTGATGGCACTAGGTTTGACACTTAACTTGTCCACTTGGAACGTTAATGGATTGCGGGACAAAATTAAGAGGGGCATTGTGTTGTAATACGTTAAGCGTAATGAGCTTGATCTGGTGTTACTACAGGAGACACACTTGGTTGGGAACTCCTGTGGCGCCCTGAACAGGAAAGGGTACAAAATGGTGGTCCATTCGGGCTTCACCTCGGGTTCCAGGGGGGTGGGGGTTTTGCTTCGGAAGTGTTGGCCCTTTATCATCCATAACACCTGGACTGACCCCCAGGGCAGATACGCCGCAGTCTCGGGCTCCTGGGAGGGACGTGTTGTTAACGTCGTTTCTGTGTATGCCCCCCCGGACTGCAGCGCCAGACGCTGCGTGACTTAGGTACCCTGCTATTGGACCTGCCACTCGGGGTGTTGGTTATTGGGAGGGGATTTTAATCTCACGATGGAGGGTTCTCTGGACCGACTCCCTCCCCGAGGGGACCCACCGAGAGGCTCATACTTGTTGGAGTTTGCGAATGCCCTGGGGGTTGTGGATGTTTGGCGGTGGTTCAATCCGTCGCACACCCATTTCACGTTTCAATCAGGGGTGCACGGTAGCCAATCACGGATAGACTACGTATTTACTCATGCCCAAGACGTTCATCTTTTTACGAGGTCCAATTGCCTGGCCCGTGGGATCTCCGACCATTCTCCCGTCCTAGCGACTTTGGGATCTCGTCGTGGGGGACGCCCCTGCTCCATTTCCATACACCCGTGGGCTCTAAAAATTCCGAATATCAAAGAGGCTCTCCGCAAAGACACCGAATATTATTTTGCTGAAAATACAGGCTCTGTCGACTCTGCAGTGACACTATGGGGGGCCTTTGGGGCAGTCATAAAGGGCAGGGCTTTATCACTCATGGTGGGACACAGGGCGGAGCGATCCAGGAGAGTGCTGGAGCTGGAGGCAGATATCTCGGATCTGGAGGAGTCGGTCGCTCGGGATCCTGACCACGCCACATGCCACAGCCTCGCGATTAAGAGACAGGATTATCGACAGCTTTTCTTTGAAGACGTCGTGGCGCGCTCTCTGGCTTCCCGGCACAGGATCTACGAGCAGGGTGAATGGACAGGCAAACTCTCAGCGTGGCTTGAACGACGGGAAAAGGCCGCTAGGTGGGTCCGCGCGATAGCGAATTCTGAGGGTACTCTCCTTACCGACCCTCAACAAATAGCTGACACATTTGCTAGCTATTATGAGGAGGTCTATACTAGTTCTCCCACGTCTCAGGCCCCACTATCGGCTGACCTCCTGGTTACTATTGACGTCCCCACTATTTCCCTACAAGACAGAGAGACCTTGGAGGCAGACATAACAGTGACGGAGGTTCAAAAGGCTATACAAGATGTCCGGTCCGGTAAAGCTATGGGCCCTAATGGGCTTCCCATTGAGCTATTTAAACCCATGTCAAATTTGTTGGCTCCCCACTTGTTAAATTTATACACTGAATGTTTTGAGTTGGGTGTCCTCCCCGCAGAGATCTGAACCGCAGCTATTGTGGTCATTCATAAACCACACAAACCTGTTGAGGATTGTAAATCGTATCGTCCCATATCCCTCTAGACGGTCGAGGCTAAGATCCTGGCCAAACTTCTGTCGAATCGACTCCTCCATTATATTGCTGATCTGGTCCACCCGGATCAATCAGGGTTTATGCCGGGGAGAAACACGGCCCGGAACTTGTGTCGGGTACACGGGGTCCTTGGTAGGATCCACACCATAGAGGAAGACGCGATTCTGTTATCATTGGATGCCTCTATGGCATTTGATACCATAGATTGGGATTTTCTTTTTGCTGTTTTGACTCGCCTGGGGTTCGGGCCCAAACTGATACGTTGGATCCGGCTATTGTATACTCACCCTACCGCCCATGTCGTCGTTAATAACCATTACTCCACCACTTTTGCGCTTCATCGGGGCACGAGGCAAGGCTGCCCCTTGTCGCCATTACTTTTCACCCTTGTCTTAGAACCGCTTGCGGTGTGGGTCAGGGGTGATCCGGGGATACGGGGGCTTAAATGGACGGCGTATCACGAGGACCGCATCTCGCTTTATGCCGACGATATCCTCCTGTACTTGGCTTCCCCTGCGCGGTCGCTGCGACGGGTGCTCCATATTTTTCACATTTTCGGCGCCCACTCTGGATATCGGATAAACTGGTCCAAGTCCCAGATGTATGCGCTGTGGGATCCCCCCCCCCCCGGCGAGTCCTCGGGGCTATGAGATACCGGTGGCTCCCCGGGGCTTTCGGTATTTGGGCATTTTCGTCACTCCTGACGCCGATCTCTTTTTCGAACAAAACCTACTCGGACCTCTTCAGCGTTTCAAATCCGACGCCATACATTGGCGCTCTCTCACTCTAACTCTCCTCGGGTGCGCGTCTCTGTTCATAATGCTCGCACTTCCGCGTTTTCTTTATGCCCTGCAGAATACCCCCAACCCGATCCCGGATTCTTATTTTTCCCAAATTGATGGTGTATTGCGGGACTTGCTGGGGGAGGACCGTACGCCGCGAATAGCAATGAATAAGCTCACCATGGGTTGGTATGACGGGGGCATCGGTCTACCGGATCTTAGACTATATTATCAAGCGTCCCAGTTGATCGCAGTCAATAGATGGGTGTTTGAACCCCACAATGAGCCTAATTTCCGCACGGATCATTGGCTCATGGGGCGGGGCGGCTATAATAGAGCGCTCTACACCAATCCCCGCAAACTTAACTTAACAGGCCCCACGGCACGCACGGTCGAGATTTGGCACGGTGTCACCAAAAAGTTGGGTTGGCACAAGCGTCTGACGAAAGCGACTCCTTTATGGGAATCCGATGTTCTGGGTCACCTTAGCACTTGTCGAGGGTTTGACAAATGGGATTTAATCGGAATTTCCACGGTTAGAGACATCTGGGTTAAGGGGAGACTGGCCTCGTTTACAGAGCTTCAAGTAAAATACCAATTGGCTCCGTCCGAGACATTTAGATACTTGCAGATTAGTCACGCTGTGTCCTCTGCCCTGCCGTGGCATGGCCCCCCCCGACTCGTCCCCTCTGGAAGACCGGCTGTTGTTGGATCCCATGGACCGCAAGGCCATCTCCCTTACATAGAAGAAGCTGGTCAACAACCGTGCTGACCCGATGCTGAAATTGAGGGGGGTGGGAGAGGGATCTGGGAGAGATGGAGGACGACATGTGGCGGGACGCATTAGCCTCACCTCGAGAAGTAACCACCCCCATGCGCATGCGGCTCCTCCAGTTCAAGATCCTCCACCGGGCCTACTTTGATGCTAAATTATTGTTCAAATTAGGTAGACGCCCCGATCCACTTTGTCTCCGACACTGTAATCAAGAGGGTACTTTCATTCACATTCTATGGGACTGCCCACGTATTCAGGACTACTGGGGGAAAATTGCCTGCCAACTTGAGAGGGCGGGAGGCAAATCACTTGAGTTATCTCCCCAGTTATGCTTACTTAATATTTGGGGGGCGACTGACCTCACACATGCTGAACAGGCGTGGGCCTCAATGGCCTTTATTATTGCGAAACGGAATATTGCGCAGAAATGGGGGGTGGAGGCGGTCCCGCTCCTAGTTGACTGGGCAAAGGATATGGACACCGCCATGGTTGCTGAAAAGTCAGTATTTAAGGGACGGGGTTGCCCCAAGAAATGGGATCAGAAATGGGGGAAATGGAATAAGTACAGAGGGGACATTTGCATCTCCCCGACGGTGGAGCTCCAGAAAGAAAGGCGAACACTGATGGCCCAGTTGACGACGGAGGTGCTGGCTTCTCCCCCTTAGGTGTAGTGTTCTTGTTCTCTTCCGACCCCAGCCGCCTGTTGCAACATGTTTGTGTTCTCTAGATAACGTTGTCTCTTATTGATGACTAGAAATTGTATGAACGTATTGCTCTGCATGGATCCCTACCCCATTAAGGGGTGAATGTCAATATGATAATGTATGTATTGGAGGGGGACTTCTTACAGTGAATTTGTGCTGTATGTACCGGTACCCGGTTGTTGTTAAAATAAAATAAAAAGTTTATAAAAATAAAAATAAAAATTCTGTGGTGGAAAGTTCTGGAATCTGCGTGGATCCACAAAATTCCATGCACCCCGTGTTCCCCAAAGTTTTCCGAGAAAAATGGTACCTCACTTGTGTGAGTAGGCCTAGTGCCCGCGACAGGAAACGGCCTAAAATGCAACGTGGACACACCACATTTTACAGTGAAAACTGACACTATTTTGCAAAGTGCCTAGCTGTAGATTTTGAACCCTAGCTCTGCCGGCACCGAGGGAAACCTAGAAAACCTATATATTTTTGAAAACTAGACACCCAGGGGAATCCAGGATGGGGTGACTTGTCTGGCTCTCACCAGGTTCTGTTACCCAGAATCCCTTGCAAATCTCAAAATGTGTAAAAAAAAACACATTTTCCTCACATTTCTGTGGTGGAAAGTTCTGGAATCTGCGTGGATCCACAAAATTCCACCTACCCCGCATTCCCCAAAGTCTTCCGAGAAAAATGGTACCTCACTTGTGTGGGTAGGCCTAGTGCCCGCGACAGGAAACGGCCCAAAACGCAACGTGGACACACCACATTTTCACAGTGAAAACGGACCCTTTTTTTGCGAAGTGCATAGCTGTAGATTTTGAACACTAGCTCTGCCGGCACCTAGGGAAACCTAGCAAACCTATACATTTTTGAAAACTAGACACCCAGGGCAATCCAGGATGGGGTGACTTGACTGGCTCTCACCAGGTTCTGTTACCCAGAATCCCTTGCAAACCTAACAATTTGTCAAAAAAAACACATTTTCCTCACATTTCTGTGATGAAAAGTTCTGAAATCTGCGTGGATCCACAAAATTCTACCCACCCCGCGTTCCCCAAAGTCTTCCGAGAACAATGGTACCTCACTTGTGTGGGTAGGCCTAGTGCCCGCGACAGGAAACAGCCCAAAACGCAACATGGACACACCACATTTTCACAGTGAAAACGGACATTTTTTCTGCAAAGTGCCTAGCTGTAGATTTTGAACCCTAGCTCTGCCAGCACCTAGGGAAACCTAGCAAACCTATACATTTTTTAAACCTAGACACCCAGGGGAATCCAGGATGGGGTGACTTGACTGGCTCTCACCAGGTTCTGTTACCCAGAATCCCTTGCAAACCTAATAATTTGTCCCAAAAAAAACATTTTCCTCACATTTCTGTGGTGGAAAGTTCTGGAATCTGCGTGGATCCACAAAATTCCACCCACCCCGTGTTCCCCAAAGTCTTCCGATAAAAATGGTACCTCACTTGTGTGAGTAGGCCTAGTGCCCGCGACAGGAAACGGCCCAAAACACAACATGAACACACCACATTTTTACAGTGAAAACGGACCCTTTTTTTTGCAAAGTGCCTAGCTGTAGATTTTGAACCCTAGCTCTGCCGACACCTAGGGAAACCTAGCAAACCTATACATTTTTGAAAACTAGACACCCAGGGGAATCCAGGATGGGGTGACTTGACTGGCTCTCACCAGATTCTGTTACCCAGAATCCCTAGCAAACCTCAAAATTTGTCCAAAAAGCCACATTTTCCTCACATTTCTGTGGTGGAAAGTTCTGGAATCTGCGTGGATCCACAAAATTCCACCCAACCCGCATTCCCCAAAGTCTTCCGAGAAAAATGTTACCTCACTTATGTGGGTGGGTCAAGTACCCGCGACAGGCAAGGGCACAAAACCTATTGAGTTGACATAAAAATTACCTATCACAAAACAACCTGGTTTTGCAAGGGGGATCCCATGAGTTTTTGGCCCCGGGCTCGGCGGCCACCTAGGGAAACCTACCAAACCCACACATTTCTGAAAACTAGACACCCTGGGGAGTCCAGCAAGGTATAGCTTGCATGGGTCCCCCAACATTTCCTACCCAGAATCCCCTGCAAACCTCAAATTTAGCTGAAAAAATAACTTTTTCTCAAATTTCTGTGTGGGAAAGTTCTGGAATCTGCGTGGATCCACAAATTTCTTCTACACAGCATTCCCTCACGTCTCCCGATAAAAATGGTACCTCACTCGCGTGGGTGGGTCAAGTACCACGACAGGCAAGGGCCCAAAACCTATTGAGGCGACATCAAAATTACCTATCACAAAACAACCTGGTTTTGTAAGGGGGATCCCATGAGTTTTTGGCCCCGGGCTCGGCGGCCACCTAGGGAAACCTACAAACCCACACATTTCTGAAAACTTGACACCCGGGGAGTCCAGCAAGGTATGGCTTGCGTGGGTCCCCCAACATTTCCCTACCCAGAATCTCCTGCAAACCTCAAATTTTGTTGAAAAATCTATTTTTCTCACATTTCTGTGTGGGAAAGTTGTAGGATCACCGGGCTGACACAAATTTCCTACCACCCAGCGTTCCTCCAGGTCTCCCGATAAAAATGGTACCTCACTTGTGTGGGTAGGCATAGTGGCTGCAACAGTAAATGGCCCAAATCGCACTGTGGAGACTTCAAAATTACCTATAACAAAACTACCTGGTTTTGGGGGGGCCAACTGGGGTTTTGGCCCCGGGCTCACCGCCATCTAGGGAAACCTACCAAACCCCCACATTTCTGAAAACTAGACACCGCGGGGAGTCCAATGAGGTATGGCTTGCGTGGATCCCCCAACAATTCCCTACCCAGAATCCCCTGCAAACCTCAAATTTAGCTGAAAAAAACACATTTTCCACATATTTTTGTGTGGAATCACTGTGGCGGCACAAATGTCCTACCCCACAGCGTTCTCCTTAGTGTCTCGAGTAAAATGATACCTCACTTGTGTGGGTGTCAAAATGCAGAATTGGCTAAAAACGTATTTTTAAAAAAATGTAACGCTTAGAATTCTCGGTGCTATACCCTTATTCCCTATGTTATGGGCTCTTCCCAGTCACAGGCCCTTGCCCCACCCACACAAGTGAGGTATCATTTTACTCGTGAGACTAAGGGGAACGCTGTAGGGTAGGACATTTGTGCCGGCACGGTAATTCCACCCAAAAATATGTGGAAAATGTGGGGTTTTTCAGCTAAATTTGAGGTTTGCAGGGCATTCTGGGGAGGAAAACGTTGGGGGATCCACGCAAGCCATACCTCGCTGGACTCCCCCGGGTGTCTAGTTTTCAGAAATGTGTGGGTTAGGTAGTTTTCCAAGATGGCCGCCGATCCCGGGGCCAAAAACCCAGGTGACCCCCCTTGCAAAACCAGGTTGTTTTGTAATAGGTCATTTTGATGTCTCTTCAATACGTTTTGGTCCCTTGCCTGTCGTGGGTACTTGACCCACTCACGCAAGTGAGGTATCATCTTTATCGGGAGACCTGGGGGAACACTGGGTGGTATGAAATTTGTGGATCCACATAGATTCCAGAACTTTCCCACACAGAAATTTGAGAAAAAAGTGATTTTTTTCAGCTAAATGTGAGGTTTGCAGGGCATTCTGGGTAGGAAAACGTTGGGGGATCCACGCAAGCCATACCTCGCTGGACTCCCCTGGGTGTCTAGTTTTCAGAAATGTGTGGGTTTGGTAGGTTTCCCAAGATGGCCGCTGAGCCTGGGGCCAAAAACCCAGGTGACCCCCTTTGCAAAACCAGGTTGTTTTGTGATAGGTCATTTTGATGTCTCCTCAATACGTTTTGGGCCCTTGCCTGTCGTGGGTACTTGACCCACCCATGCGAGTGAGGTACCATTTTTATCGGGAGACCTGGGCGAACGCTGGGTGGTAGGAAATTTGTGGATCCACGTAGATTCCAGAACTTTCCCACACAGAAATATGAGAAAAAAGTGAGTTTTTTCAGCTAAATTTGAGGTTTGCAGGGGATTCTGGGTAGGAAAACGTTGGGGGACCCACGCAAGCCATACCTTCCTGGACTCCCCCGGGTGTCTAGTTTTCAGAAATGTGTGGGTTTGATAGGTTTCCCAAGATGGCCGCCGAGCCCGGGGCCAAAAACCCAGGTGACTCCCCTTTCAAAACCAGGTTGTTTTGTGATAGGTCATTTTGATGTCTCCTCAATACGTTTTGGGCCCTTGCCTGTCGCGGGTACTTGACCCACCCACGCGAGTGAGGTACCATTTTTATCGGGAGACCTGGGGGAACGCTGGGTGGTAGGTAATTTGTGGATCCACGTAGATTCCAGAACTTACCCACACAGAAATTTCAGAAAAAAGTGATTTTTTCATAAAAATTTGAGATTTGCAGGGGATTCTGGGTAGGAAAACGTTGGGGGACCCATGCAAGCCATACCTCCCTGGACTCCCCTGGGTCTAAAGTTTTCAGAAATGTGTGGGTTTGGTAGGTTTCTCTAGATGGCTGCCGACTCGGGACCAAAAACTCAGATGCCCCCTATGTATCTGAAAATGACCTGGTTTTGCAAGGGGGTCACATGAGTTTTTGGTCCCAGGCTTGGCGGCCATCTAGGGAAACCTACCAAACCCACACATTTCTGAAAACTAGAGACCCGGGGGAGTCCAGCAAGGTATGGCTTGCGTGGATCCCCCAACATTTCTCTACCCAGAATCCCCTGCAAACCTCAAATTTTGATGAAAAAATCACTTTTTTCTCAAATTTCTCGGGAGACTAAGGGAAACGCTGTGGGGTAGGACATTTGTGCCGGCACAGTGATTCCACACAAAAATGTGTGGAAAATGTGTTTTTTTTAGCTAAATTTGAGGTTTGCAGGGGATTCTAGGTAGGGAAACGTTGGGGGATCCACGCAAGCCATACCTCATTGGACTCCCCGGGGTGTCTAGTTTTCAGAAATGTGTGGGATTGGTAGGTTTCCCTAGATGGCGGTGAGCCCGGAGCCAAAACCCCAGGTGCCCCCCCAAAACCAGGTAGTTCTGTTATAGGTAATTTTGAAGTCTCCACAATAGGATTTGGGCCATTTCCTGTTGCAGCCACTATGCCTACCCACACAAGTGAGGTACCATTTTTATCGGGAGACCTGGGGGAATGCTGTGTAAAAGGAAATTTGTGGATCCACACAGATTCCAGAACTTTCCCACACAGAAATTTGAGAAAAAAGTGATTTTTTCAGCTAAATTTGAGGTTTGCAGGGGATTCTGGGTAGGGAAATGATGGGGTCCCATGCAAGCCGTACCTTGCTGGACTCCCCCGGGTGTCTAGTTTTCAGAAATGTGTGGGTTTGGTAGGTTTCCCTAGATGGCCGCCGAGCCCGGGGCCAAAAACTCATGGGGCCCCCCTTGCAAAACCAGGTTGTTTTGTGATAGGTAATTTTGAAGTTGCCTGAATAGGTTTTGGGCCCTTGCCTGTCGCGGGTACTTGACCCACCCACACAAGTGAGGTACCATTTTTCTCAGAAGACTTTGGGGAATGCGGGGTGGGTGGAATTTTGTGGATCCACACAGATTCCAGAACTTTCCACCACAGAAATGTGAGGGAAAAGTTTTGTTTGACAAATTTTGAGGTTTGCAAGGGATTCTGGGTAACAGAACCTGTTGAGAGCCAGAGAAGTCACCCCATCCTGGATTCCCCTGGGTGTCTAGTTTTCAAAAATGTATAGGTTTGCTAGGTTTCCCTAGGTTCTGGTAGAGCTAGGGTTCAAAATCTACCGCTAGGCACTTTGCAAAAAAAAGGGTCCGTTTTCACTATGAAAATGTGGTGTGTCCACGTTGCGTTTTGGGCCGTTTCCTGTCGTGGGCACTAAGCCTACGCACACAAGTGAGGTACCATTTTTCTTGGAAGACTTTGGGGAATGCGGGGTGGGTGGAATTTTGTGGATCCACGCAGATTCCAGAACTTTCCACCACAAAAATATGAGGAAAATGTGGTTTTTGTTTGACAAAGTTTGAGGTTTGAAAGGGATTCTGGGTAAAGGGAACCTGGTGAGAGCCAGACAAGTCACCCCATCCTGGATTCCCCTGGGTGTATAGTTTTCAAAAATGTATAGGTTTGCTGGGTTTCCCTAGGTGCCGGCAGAGCTAGGGTACAAAATCTACAGCTAGGCACTTTGCAAAAAAAGGGTCAGTTTTCCGAGAGAAAATGTGGTGTGTCCACGTTGCATTTTGGGCCGTTTCCTGTCGCGGGCACAAGGCCTACCCACACAAGTGAGGTACCATTTTTCTCGGAAGACTTTGGGGAATGCGGGGTGGGTGGAATTTTGTGGATCCACGCTGATCCCAGAACTTTCCATCACAAAAAGGTGAGGAAAATTTGTTTTTTTAACTAAGTTTGAGGTTTGCAAGGGATTCTGGGTAACAGAACCTGGTGAGAGGCACACAAGTCACCCCATCCTGGATTCCCCTTGGTGTCTAGTTTAAAAAAATATACAGGTTTGTTAGGTTTCCCTATGTGCCGGCTGCGCTAGGGCCCAAAATCCACAGGTAGGCACATTGCTAAAAACAAGTCTGTGCCTAGTGGGCTTTCTGCCGCCCTGGGGGAAAATCGGGGGGGGTTGCCCCGATATGCCCCCAAGGGGGGCAGAAAGACTGTGGCTATTTTTTTGGGGGTGGGGGCATTGGTATGCCCATTCTGGGCAGCCCCCACCCCCACACATAAAAAAAGCCAGCGTAATCGCTGGCGCCTAGTGGGCTTTCTGCCGCCCCCGGGGACAGATCAGGGGCCACTGCCCCCATCCACCCCCCAGGGGGGCAGAAAGACTGTGGTAATTGTTTTTGGGGTGGGGGCATTATCATGCCCATTCTGGGCAGCCCCCACCCCTACATTATAAAAAAAATCCCTGGTGCCTAGTGGGCTTTCTGCCCCCCCGGGGGCAGATCAGGGGCTATTGCCCCCATCTGCCCCTGGGGGGAGCAGAAAGACTGTTGCATTTTTTGTGGGGGGGTGGGGGCATTGGCCTGCCCATCTTGGGCAGCCCTCACCCCTACATCAATTAAAAAAAATCCCTGGTTTCTAATGGGCTTTCTGCCCCCCGGGGGGCAGATTGGGGGCTACTGCCCCCATCTGCCCCTGGGGGAGCAAAAAGACTGTTGCATTTTTTTGGGGGGGGCATTGGCCTGCCCATCTTGGGCAGCCCCCACCCCTACATCAATAAAAAAAATCCCTGGCTTCTAATGGGCTTTCTTCCCCCCCCACGGGGGGCAGATTGGGGGCTACTGCCCCATCTGCCCCCTGGTGGGGCAGAAAGACTGACATTTCTCTGGGGAGGAGGGGGGCATTGTCATGCCCTTTTTGGGCAGCCCCCACCCCAACATCAATAAAAACAAAAATCCCTGGTTTCTAGTGGGCTTTCTGCCCCCCGGGGGGCTGATTGGGGGCTACTGCCCCATCTGCCCCCTGGGGGGGCAGAAAGACTGACATTTCTCTGGGGGGGGTGGGGGCATTGCCATGCCCTTTTTGGGCAGCCCCCACCCCAACGTCAATAAAAAAAAAATCCCTGGTTTCTAGTGGGCTTTCTGTCCCCCGGGGGCAGAAAGACTGACATTTCTCTGGGGGGGCATTGCCCTTTTTGGGCAGCCCCCACCCCAACGTCAATAAAAAAAATCCCTGGTTTCTAGTGGGCTTTCTGCCCCCCGGGGGGGTCAGAATGACTGTTGTGCCCAAAACAATATGGGGGGAGCAAAGGCCCTTGCCCAAGGGGCCGCTCCCCCCTCCCTGGTGCTAGTGGGTGGATCCCTGCATGGGGATCGCCTTCCTGGGGTGATCCCCAAGCAGGGATCCACTAGGAAAGGGTACCATTGCAAAGGGGAGATTCTCCCCTTTCCAACGATACCTCTCCCAAGTGTTTCGGTGCTCGGGGGATGAGATAGCCCCACGAGCACTGAAACACTGAAACTAAGTTTCAGTTTCGTTTTCAATCTAATGACGACAGCGCGCCATGCGCGCGATCGTAATTACATTGAAAACCAGGGAAGGGCCTCTGGAGGTTGGGAAAGCTCTTCCCCACCTCCCGAGGCCCCAAAAAAAAATGGAAATCCCTCTGCTGTTTACAGCAGAGGGATTTCGTGCCCTGTCCTCATGACGGAATGGTTCCGTCATGAGCACAGGAGCACTGGTGCCCATGACGGAACCATTCCGTCATGAGCACCGAAGGGGTTAAGAAAGTCTTACCATGCATTTGCTATAGTTCTATGTGGTAAATTAAGTTAGGTGTGATGTTTAGTGGGAGAGGGGGCTAGGTCAATTCATGCACTGGTGGCAGTATTAATCGACGATCTACACAAGATTAGATATTCCTAGGTTGCAGAAGGAGAGGTTGTGATATTTGATTTGAGGTGTGGGCATTTTGCAGAGATATAATAATAATGATTAAGACAAACATGCAAGTGACTTAGAGTATGCTGTGCTCAGAGACAGGAGG
The DNA here is from genome assembly GCA_963921515.1 of Calotriton arnoldi. Lineage (NCBI taxonomy): Eukaryota > Metazoa > Chordata > Amphibia > Caudata > Salamandridae > Calotriton > Calotriton arnoldi. Next base: position 1,610,953 of record CAWUFW010000529.1, on the reverse strand, counting down.
CATGCTGAGGACGGCAAGGAAGGAGAGAGTCATTCAAAAGAAAAGGAGTTGACAATTGGGATTTTAAAATTAGTCATTTTTTCATGCAGGGAATATTGTGGAGGCTTTTCGAGATTGAATGCAAAACTGTAGAAAGAAACAACATTATTTGCATTTTGTGCAACATCACTGTAGGCCATGAGAACACCAGCAGGCACACACCCCACCATCACCCATAGGTAAAAAGAATTAAAATAAATATAGTTTCATTTTAACATTATATTCAATGGAAGAAAAACGCAACGCCGGAATGTTGCATTTTAAATGTTGGTGCTAGAGATGCTCCTTTCCTGTCCCTCTGAGGATCAGGGCCGAATAAAGGAGAACAAAGTCTGTTTTATTGAGTTTATGTAATGCTTCTCATTGCAGGTAGCACCGCAACTGTCGCCAATCTGGAGCACCCAGGACATAGGCACAATCAAGTGCTAGATCTTGCACCTTCCTGTCATTCAGCCTGCCTATAACTGTAAACAGACACACAAAAGGAATGTCCCTGCCTAGAAACCTCACCTGAGCAACAGACACTGCAGTCCCACCCAGCCTCAAACCTGCAGCACTCAGGAAGAACAAGTATTCAGCAGCCCCATCCTAAGAAGGCCCTCATTGCATATCTAAAGGGGGGGGGCTATCTCCATTCGTTCTCACTTCAGTGTCTCCATAGGAATACAGGAATACAGAGCCGATGAAACACAAATTGTGTTGTCAATCCAGAAGGGCAAAGAGGTTAAGACAGGGCGCGATTGCCACAATTGTATGCAGGCCATCGCAAGCTGGATGACAGCAAACTGTCTTAAGTTGAACGCTGAGAAAACTGAGGTGATCATCTTCGGTAATTCCTCGAACCTTTGGTCACCCGATTGGTGGCCTGTAATTTTGGGTCCGCAACCAGTTCCCACCGTCAAGGTGAAGAACCTGGGGGTGATCATTGACGTCAAACTATCCTTCGGGGATCAGATCAGCCGAGTTGTCTCCTCTTGCTTCCATCTTTTGAGGATACTGAGGAAAATTAAGATCCTATTGCCCGAAGACAGCCTCAGGACAGTAATCACTGCTCTCATTTTTTCTCGCCTGGATTATTGCAACAGCCTTTTTCTTAACATCCAAAAAAGACATCTTAGCCGATTGCAGGTCGTGCAGAATGCAGCAGCCAGGCTTCTCTTGGGCATCCCAAGGTTTGTCTCGGTCAAGAAGGGACTTGGGAAGCTTCACTGGCTCCCGGTGAAACAACGGGTGGATTTTAAGGCCCTCTGCACGGTCTTCAAAGCCCTTACAGGTTCTGGCCCGGCCTTTATGAGACAACATCTTCAATGGTACGTTCCCGGCAGAGCATTGCGCTCTGCCGAGGCAAAACTTATAAAAATTCCACGGGCAAAGACAGCCAGTTGGGGGGGTAGGAGTTTTTTCAGCTGCGCTGCAAAAGCATGGAACAGCCTTCCCCTCCACCTCAGAAGTGCCACCGAGCTCCTTTCCTTTAGAAGGGGGCTGAAAACCTGGCTTTTCCCTTGAATCCATCCCTCATCCAGCAACCAAGTTGGCAACTCCTAGCGCCAGGACACCTTAGGGTAGCAGTGCGCTTTACAAGCCTTATTAACATAACATAACTTCCACTCTCTGGGGAGCTGATTGCAACTGTTACCACAACCACATGCGGCTAGGTTCTGTAGATCACCCATGGGCTTATTTACAAGTCCCTTGCGCCACCCGTACGTTACTTTTTCCCAGATTAAAAGTGAAGTACCTGCAGCGCAAGGGGCTTGTAAATAACCCCCCCCCCAGTGTTTCCTTATCAAGGTATGTATTGTATCCTTTAACCTTCAGCTCAAAATCAAACTGTTGTATATACATCATGCATTAAAATGCCTCTGGTGCACAGGCTGTTGAAACATTGGACTCTGCAGAGCCAAACACCATGAGTTGAACCTTTTAAAGAGTTTTAACAAATTTCATCCTGCAGAGCTGTTTTTTTCAGGGAGATGATAGAGCCAATAAGCAAGGGGGCCGAGCAGCTACACAACACAGTTAATTTATTCATTCATGCATGCTAGAACAAACGGATACACCCACAACAAAGTTGAAAAAAGACATTATCCTCCCAATAGCTACATTGTGTTTTTATGTAGTTTTTGTGGTTGCAGTCTTGCACCTTCCTCGTGCTGTAATACGTTATAAATAACTCAAAGGGACTCCGAACTATTGCCCAAAACAAAAAAAGGTGACAGTGCAAACACAATAATGTAGCATAGTCATAGGGCACCTTGATGGCGAACAAAAAGTAACTTACTATTATCACCTCTCATCCACACTTCTCCCCTAACCTCGTCGCTACTCATCTGTCTTCTACATTCATGTTTGGACCCCTCCACAATCATCTTTTCACTTTACTCCACCCTTGCCCTCATCTATCTTCCACACTCACCTCTTCACTCACCATCACACTTTTCCCCTCACCTCTCTGTCAGATTCCGCTCTTCAATGTTTCTCTCCAGCATGCACAACGCTGACACTCACCTTTCTTGGGCCTCTCACTTTCCAACAGGGCCGCCATTTTGGCCTCATTGTTGGATGCCAGCACTTCGTCGACGTCCACCATGGTGGAGTCCATGACCTTGCCGTCAGCGTCATCCATTCTCGTCTTGACAACGGCAACGCTCTTATCACTGGACTTTCAGAGAAGAGTGCCGTTACAGACTAACCAACACACTGCAGGCAGGCTTGTTTCCAATATTTGGATAAGTTACTATATCACACGGTCCTTTCCTTGTTAAAATGGCTCTCAATGGTAAGATGCAGTTGTAAAACTCCCTGTTAAACCTACAAGGTGTTCCACCTGAAATGCTCCAGGGTCAGTACCAAGTGAGGCCTGGTATTTTCTGATTCCTTCATGAAGCTAGTGCCTCCAGAGGGGCGTGGCTTCGGAGCCAGGGAAAATGGCCGCTCAGGCGCGGAGCTCCGGAACGACGTGAGGAGCAGAGTCTCCTCCAGGCGTCTATTCTACATCCCCGGACCCACAAACGCTGGCAGGAAGACATGAAACACAGCGCTAGCTAATAAACTCCTTTGCGCCATCCAGGGTGAGCGTTTATGCTGTTTTTCGACGCTCGTTTTTATGCGGCCGCCATTTTGTTTATGTTGAGGAACTTCCAAAACGTTTTCCTCACAAGCTTAACCCCTGAATGTTCTCCTTTTGTTGCCGGGACCATTGCTGCTGCGTGTATGGTCCTCTATTTACTCATGCCATTTGGGGAATATTTACACATGTGAGGGAATTAAGGATAATTTTATTTTGTTTTTGACTTCATTGCATCAAGAGGAGGTACTCTGTTCTCTTCAACGATTCCCCATTGGAACTGCAATTAAAAGAGTGTTGAATTATGTCAAAAGCTCGTTCATCTCGCAGCGGCTCTCACCTTATGGAAAATACTTTAGTGACTGATTATAACCCTTTCAACGTCTTACAAGAGAGTATGGATGATACGGATTCTGGTCAGCCTCACACAGGTCATGCACCTTCCAACATATCTCGTGGAAACTCCAAACAGCCATCTAAAATTCCCTCTACTGCAACTGCTGTTGTTCCCAAGCGTCTAAAAAAAGACCCACCATCGCCAACTGAATCCACTGCGTCATTGACTATGGAGCTATTACTTCAGGAAATTCGTGCTCTCAAACCTCACATGGAGGAAACAAATAACCGTCTTCAGAATCTTGAGGATAAATGGTCCCAAATGGAGCAACAAGCTTTGCACCTGACACAACGTGTTGACGCTGTCCAAGCTATTACCAACCAGGTCCCTCCTCTACAATTGGAAGTTTCACACTTAAAACAACAGGTTGAAAATTTGGAGAACCGCAATAGGCGTAACAACCTACGCATGTATGGTCTTGTGGAGGGAATTGAAGGTTCAAACCCTCTCTCCTTTTTTCAATCGTTTCTTCCAACTCTTTTGGATCTTCCTGAATCTCCAAAATTAAATATCCAAAGAGCACATCGCTTGGGTCAGATTCCAAAATCAATGTCTTCGAACACTAAACCAAGAGGCGTTATTCTATATTTCCAAGAATACACAGATTTACTTAAAGTCCTTCATGCAGCCAAAAGTAAGGGGAAATTTCTTGGCAAGGAAACAATCTCTTTTTTGCTCAGGACTATGCAAAAGCAACTGCTGACCGACGGAAGAAGTTCTTAGACATGAGACCGGCTCTCCGTAATTTGAATGCTCGATATGGTTTGTTTCATCCTTGCCTTATGAAAGTGACTTTTAACAATAAAACGACTACATATGAGGATCCGGCTCGTCTGCAACACTTCTTGGACTCTTGCAAAGATGATAACATGGAGATTCCTCACACCTCGTCGTTTTGAGGATATTTTGTTGTTTTGTTATGAATATGTTTTTCATGTCCCTTGATGTATGATGTATGTTATTATGTATTTATTGTATTTCCTGTAACCAGTTTCTCTCTTCTTTTCTTTTATTAGGAGCAATTCAATGTGGTCCTTGATATGTGATCCCACCTCTTTCGCCTGGTTGATGTCTCCCTTCTCCGTTTCGTTGTGGAGTTTTTCCCCGCTTGGGTGTTCTGCCCTTTCTTTATGTGGCTTCACCATCCCCATGTTTCCGTCTTTTTGTGTGGTATGTTCTTTATTATTTCTCATTTCTTTATCTTCTGTATTTATTTCATTTGTACTCTCTATTCTCCCTTTTGTACTTGTTTCATCTTTCTCTCTTTCTTTTTATCCCTAATCTTCCATTTTTCTTCAATCACTGGTCTTTCCTATATCCTTTTAACCCATTCTATTTCTTATCTTATTTTTACTTCTTTTCCTATCTCATATCTTTTCTATATTTACCATTTTTCTATGACAGTTCTTCACACTAATAATTTGAAGTATGATGTAATACTATTCCTACATACGTACCAATGTTCTTATAAAATTTTTAGATTTAATGTATATATTTAGATGTCGTTAAACATCGTATCTTGGAATGTTAAAGGTTTGGGTTCTCCCATCAAGCGCCAATGAGTTTTATCACACATTGCAAGTTTAAAAGGTGATATTGCTTTACTGCAGGAAACTCATGTAACTGATACTGAGATAACCAAATTACGACGTCACTGGGTAGGCCATGTTTTCGCATCTCCAGGTTCAGGAAGGCATAATGGTGTTGCGATTCTCTGCCACAAATGTTTGGATGTCCAGCTCATAAGTCAAGATAATGATTCCGAAGGTAGATGGGTTGCAGTATCTTTACTGATTAATAACATTCCTTTAACGATTTTTAATATATATGCTCCCACTAACCAAGATAAATTGTTCTGGCCCCAAATCCGCTCCTCCTTGATGCAGTATACTGACGACTATCTAATTTTGGGTGGTGATTGCAACATGGTTATAGACCCCTTTATAGATAGAAGGTCTAACTCTCGATTCTCACCATCTTCCATGCATACTCAATTCACCTCTACTATCTCCCAGAGATCTCTCGTAGACTCCTGGAGACTTTGTCCTCCTACGTTACAAGAATACACTTATTACTCACCTGCTCACTCCTCTCAATCCCGGATAGATTATCTCTTTATTTCCAAGGCCCTAATTCAATATATTTCCCACTCGGACATAGGCTCTATTTTAATCTCCGACCATGCTCCAGTTTCTTTAAGTTTGGACTTGCTACCTCCCACCAAAGGTATGAGGCGATGGAGATTTAATAATTCTCTACTATTGGACTCTATATTTACATCGGCTTTTCTTGATTTTGCAACCACATTTTTTGCAGAAAATGAATCCCCTCAATTATCCCCTCAACTCATATGGGATACCTTTAAAGCTGCCTCTAGAGACTTCATTATTTCATTTGTAGCACGTAAACGACGAACAGCCTCTCACTCTATACAGTTACTCAATACACAAATTAAAAAATTGGAACATTCTTATTACTTAACAAAGAGCCAATCTGATCTGAATGAACTTATTAAAGCCAAACTCTCTTTTAATAAGCTTTCTACCGAATCCGCAAACTTGTACTTACTTAAATCTAGTGCTAAATACTATAGCGTCCAAAATAAATCTGGCAACCTTCTTGCCAATTATCTTAAGATTAAGAGGGAACGTACTAAAATTGATTCTATTGTAACCGCATCTAATAATATAGTCCATAAAGATGAAGATATTCTATTAGAATTTGCTAATTTCTACCAAAAACTTTATACTCCTGAATTCCCCCCTCAATCGACTGATATTTCACAATATTTATCTTCTATTCCCGCACCCTCCTCTCCGGATGTAGATCTCTCCTCCGCTGAGGCTGATATACAAACTAATGATATCCTTTAAGCCATTCAAGCGCTTAAAAAGGGGAAAGCTCCTGGGCCTGATGGCTTCACAATAGAATTTTACACACACTTTTCTAATCTCCTCATTCCCAAACTGCATCAGTTATTTTTATTCTTTATAGCATCCCAGAAATCTGAAGGTTCTTTTCAAGAAGCTTTGATCTGTCTTCTCCCCAAGGAAAATAAAGATCATACATTGTGCAAGAATTATAGACCCATTTCCTTAATTAATGTCGACTATAAGATATTTGCGAAAATTCTTGCCCTCCGCTTAGATAACATCTTACCTAAATTAATCGGTAAAGAACAAAGCGGTTTTGTTAAGGGTCGGCACTTGTCTGACAATATTCGACTTTTCTTTAATGTCCTTAGTAAATCTCATTCTTATAAACAATCATTGGCGGCCATTGCACTGGATGCTGAAAAAGCATTCGATAGGGTTAATTGGCAGTTTATCTTTTCAACACTTGTTTGGTTCGGTTTTGGCCCCAAATTTCTTTCTTATGTTTCCTTACTCTATTCTTTTCCTAGATCCTTTATTCTAGCTAATGGCCTTGTATCTTCCTCTTTTCCTCTCTACAGAGGTGTCCGCCAGGGTTGTCCACTTTCTCCACTTTTATTTATTTTGGTGTTAGAACCCTTTCTAACAACAATTCGCTTAAATAACGACATCACAGGTTTTCCATACGGCGATAAACAATTAAAACTCTCAGCGTATGCAGATGACATTCTTTTATTTATTTCCAACCCTCAGTCCTCTATGCCGTTGTTTCTATCCGAAGTCGCAGACTTTGCTTTAGTTGCAGGATACAAACTCAATGTAGATAAATGTGAAATCCTCCCTTTAAATAAACACTGTAAATCCAGCTTAATAATCAAGTCACATTTTACATTATTATTTTGGAAATTACACTTTTAGAAAGTTGTCATTTTCCAGCCTAAAACCAAAAGGCTTTCCTGCCAGGGTCCAGCTGTACCCAGACTCCTGATGGCTCCCCTGGATTGAGATGTGTGTTGCTCTAAGACAGTGGACAAAGTACTCTGGGTGTTAGGATGGGGTCTCCTCCCTTGAAGGGATGGCTGGGGGAGGGGGGGGCTGTGCCCAGCCTCTTCCTAAATTTCAAATTATGCATACCTTGTCCATGGAAGATATGGCTCACACCTAGGCCTGCTTCCCTTTTGTCTCTCTAATCAAGCTGGCACCAAATCCAGTGGGAGGGGAGGAGCTGACCAAAACTGGTTTAGTAGATGGACAAAGGATTTCCCTCCACCTACAGGTTGGCACTGAGCATGAAAGTGAACCCTACAGACCTCTCCTCAAAAGACATCTAGTCCTGTGAAGTTCAGAAGAAGGACTGTATGTTGTCTGAAACCTGAAGGAAGACTGGACCTGATTACCTTAAACCCAGGACCCCAGAAGTGACTCTAAGGGTCATTTGACTGACCTCCCATTTGAGCCTCAGGGACACAGCAAGCTCCCAGAGGCCCTTTCTCTGCACCTAGGCAGCTGACCAGTACCAACTGGATCTGCCCCGGGCACTGCTGCTGGTCTCTTTTGGACTGAGTCCTAACCCCCAAGTGCTGCCCCCCAGATCCTGAATCCTTGACTGGTGTTAAAGTGTACTCCACCTGTCCACACTGCAAAAGCTGGGACTTAGACACTCTTTGCCAACTTTCTGCCTGGAGAACCAACAAAGACCAGGATCACAGTCGAAGCTACAGCCATCAATGTTATTACCGGTCGGCCTCAGCTTGCTGGTTTGCCCTGTTGAAGAAGATCTGATGTGCAGAAAAGTTTCTAAGTACGAACATAGATGCCTTGATTAGGACCAATGCCGAGCAACAACCTGTCGACATTAAGGACTTCCTAGGCACAGAATTTGGGCTTCGGAGCTTTCCTGCTATCATCGGAGACCACATCAAAACCCTGTGCTTCAGAAATCCACCGTCAATGAGCCCCGCCTTGGATCCAGCTTGCCGGGTCAAAGAGTTCTTGATGACCACTCTTACTTCATAAAAGTTTCGATGTCCTAAGGTAAACTTTTCACTGGGATGAACCTGATCCCTCTATCCGACCCACACTCATCATGGTCGGCTTTAACTTTTGACTTTGACTTGGTCTAGTGCAACATTGTCTCTAAGTTAAGCCGGACTGCTTTGTGCAAAACTACTACACAGTTAAGCACAGGTTTATTTAGTGACTTTAGTGGTTCACCCTGACAAGGACTGTAATAATATTTGAGGTGGATTCACACTTCCCCCCCAAATACTACTACAAATTCTTACAGTTCTGAATAGGTAGAAGAGTGGTTGGGTGTAGATGATTGGTGGCATGAGTGACTGTAGGCCAGATGGGATGAGAGTGGCTCTGGGTGATTGAGAAAGGGAAAATGAAATAGTGAATGGCTATAGTGTGGCTTTGATAAATTGAGATTTAGATGGATGAGAAAAGTTGTGAGCGTTCTTGCATTTATTGGTTCTGTTAGGGCAGTGATTAGCTATGGATGGATGAAATGTTGAGTGGCTAGACTTTGCATGTCAAAATGTGCCTGAGAACAAGATAATAATGGGTGGTAACACGTTAAGTATTAAATTGCTGGTTCCATCTGACTCTACAGACCAGTAGCTGTTTTTGGGTAAAATTGGAACTGCTGACTCATTGATGAGCAAGAGGTTCACATATACCTTTACAGCTTCCCATTGTATTGTTCACAAGCTCAGGGCCCCACATGAATTCAGCAAAACAAAGAAAGGAACTGTGGGAATTATGGCGGCAAATCAATAATCCCTAAGTGAAACTCTAAACTGCATGCTCAAATGCCTATTTCACAGCAAAGTCTTAGGCATATTGCATTGGTAGTTTGTTTGAGAAATCAAAATGCCATGTTGGTAAAATAAAATATGGCACTTATTTAGCATACTGCAGTGCCAATAAAACATCTGTCAAACCAAGAGATTAACTATTGGTCTAGAGATCCCTGCCAGGTAATAATCTGTAATTTGGGCAGATGACTTTTTGTAGGGGGCAGAGATAAAGGACTCTTCCAACTCAGCATCCTGCTGGGCCACCCATCAAACTCTACATCAATTCCTAAATAGGCAGCCATTCTGGTGATGCTTGATCTGTCTACAGCATTCAACACTGTCTCGCGGGTACAGATGATCGAGTGTCTGCAGCAATTCGGTGTTGGTGGGTCTGCACTAAAGCTCCTCTGCTCTTTCATTACCAACAGAATACACCTTGTCAGCTGTGGAGGTTTCAAAACGAAAGCCTTTAGCCTTTCCTGTGGGGTGCCCCAAGGCTCGTCCTTGAGTCTGACTCTTTTTAATGTGTATGTTGCCCCGCTGGCTGAATTGGTGTGCTCTTTTGGGTTCCTGATGCTGTCATATGCAGATGACACCCAGATCATCGTGTCCAGCACTTTAACACCTCTGAGTATAGTGTGCTATATTAATCCTTTTCATTTCACTTCTACAAGTATACTAGGACAGGGCTTGACTCTGAAAGGGGAAGTGGAATTCTGTGAGATTCTGACAGCCATGCATACTTTTCATTTACTGAAAGTTATACATTTCTCTTAATTTCTGTTGGTCAGGAGCCCAAGGAGCCAGGACAGAAGAGTGAAAGTCTATGTCGTTCCCAGAATGGTCACTTCCTGGCTTGCCTCTATCTAGGTCATAAGGGGCAGATTTTAGTGGTCAGGAGAAATTGCTCAATCTCAGGGATCTGTTAATAAATGCCCTTCACCATCTCAATGGAGAGAGAGAGACAGAGACAGAGGGTGAAAAGCCTACCTACATCTTCCCTAATTATCACACTTTTTCACAGAAAGGTAAATGGGTCCTTATCAGGGATTGACCTATTAGTTAGTGTCCTAACATGTCACAGATATATAAGATATATAGGAAAAGACACCTCATCCACAGTTTGTAGTGGCATGCTTCATCATCGGTGTCTTCTCCTCATCTGGGTAGGCAAATACCACTCGGGTGGACTCAACCACTGTTGGGAGCTCATGATAAATTCTTATCCAGATAGACGCAGGGATACATTTATTTTTGTAAAAATGTCTCAGGGCATATTCAAACGATTATCTCTTTTTTTTCTTCGGGTACCCTGGGCATGGTTGAAATGAATTTTATATGGATGCTTACTGACATTAATGTTTCATGCATCCATTAGAATGTTTGACTACATGTTTCAGCCACTTTTATCTGCCTGATTGGGTCACCAGCTTTCATCAGCGCTGCAATGGTCCCTACCTAAATAGTTGAAAGTGTCATGCAATTAAGGTAGAGGCATAAGGCTCTCATACCTGTTTTTTCAGAAAATATAATTAACATCTTTTAGGGTTTGTTCCTATTTCATTGGCGGGGGGGGCACTTCCCTGTAGTCACACATTCGTCAAGGGTATAGTGCTGCCGCTTCACCTATTTGGCCCGATCTCCGCCACATTGAACCATCTCAATAGACTTTGCCTCTACATGTGCCATCCCTTTCCGTGACAAGTCTTTGGGGTCCACAATGTGTGTCCCTTCCTGCAGAGCAGCATTTAAGGGATCAGTTGGTGTGCATGGCTTCACATGAAGTAGGGGGTAGACAACTTTTACATTATGAAAATTATGCCTGATTTTCAAGCACTTCACTCATGCCCACGTGCCCTGCCTAGAATGTAATATAGAAGCATAGAACTCCATGGGAGATACATATCGTTGATTCAGAGGAATTGTGGAGAACCCCACCTCACCTCTATCACTTACCTTCAACTCAAAGCCCGAGCACACATATGCAAGTAAACATTAGTGGTATACAGTATAGATGCTCATAACAATATTAGTTTTCTTGTGCTTTTATTTTCCTCTTTAATGGTCTATCAAAGAAGAAAATAAAATTAAAATAAAAGCACAAGAAAACTAATATTGTTATGAGTATCTATACTGTATAGCACTAATGTTTACTTGCATATGTGTGCTCGGGCTTTCACTTGTTTCTAAGGCAGATCCCTAGGGATCACACTTGGGGGATTGGGGTGGTCTCCCCCCCCTGGAGCACCATAATAATTAGCACTAGAAGTAACATAACCATCAAGAGTGAGCGCCAACACCACTTGGTGCCATATCATCTATCTTGTAGTTACTGAATCAAACAACACCAAGACTGAGGAAGAACTTCTCTGTTTCGGTGCAGGGGGCAGGGCTATGGCTCCAAAAGCCCAGCAGCAAGCAGGAGATGGCACAGAGGAAAATCCCGACAGCAGCCCAGTGGGTACGGAGAACGCAAGTGGAGCATCGGGAAGAAGCGCCGGACAAGGAGAGAAGCCGGAGTTTCAGGAGCACCTGGAAGCCAGTGAAGGAGAATCAGTAGACCGGATGAGTGATGCTGACAACACTGAGGAGGTCCAAGAGACATGGTCCGAGGAGTGGTGGATGCTGCCTGCGGGCGCAGCCATACAGAAACTGCCATAAGTGATACTACAAAAGTACGTAGGAGGAGAAGACCCTGATTTCTTCTTTAATAATTTTGAAGGTATGGGCCAGGCAGCTGCAAGGCCCATGGACCAATGGGGCCAATACCTGCGACCCCTATTCATCAGGGACTTACAAATGGCGTACCAGGCAACTAATCCCCAGGGAACAACCCCCTATGCTGACATAAAAAGAAGTGTTCCAGAAAGACTCAGGGTTGACGATGAGACCTACTGAGCCCACTTATGACAGTCAAGGAGGGGATGCAGGAGACTCCCAAGGCCCTCTAATACAGGGTAAAAGATATGATGGACAGATGGCTCAAACTGATAACAGCCACCAAGGAGGAGATCTTCAAGAAGATTAATCTGGAACAATACTTAGTGTCTTTACATCCACCCATCCAGAAATGGGTGTAACAGTATAGCCAGGTGACCTTGGAAAGCGCTGTAGATAATTCCAGTGCCTATAACCAAGCACAAGACCTACAGAAGGGTCGAGGGGGCTGGCAGCCTTCGTCCCTGGTCCGGTGAGACCACACAAACCCATAATGACCTGAAAACCTGAGGTTGTAACACTGATGCCCAGACCCGCTCCCCAGCCCTTACTTCCGGGTCCACAGTGTTTCCACTGTGGGGGTATGGGTCATATTGCCCGTCATTGTCCCCAAAAGGTGGAGCCAATGGACATGAGCATCGCAAGATTCCTGTACTATACCTCTTTCGGAAACTACCTACCTATCGTTGTCAAATGAAAGTGAATGGAGAAACTATCCTGGCATTGTTGGATACTGGATATCACCAAAGTGTCATAAATACCCCAACTGATCCCAGGGGAAGCAGCCAAGACCATTGAACAGTAAACATCCAGTGTGTTCATGGGGACAAGGATGTATACCCCATGACCGGAATCCACCTCCAACATAAGGAAGACCCCAGTGTACCCCTACAGGTAGGTCTTATTCCCCAGCTGCCATAACTCCTTATTGTGGGTACAGACTATCCTGATCTAGAGACCCTAGTAAGAGAGACATGGACGGATGGAAATTCCTGGTGGGAAAACACACCTTTTTCTCAGGCTGAAGAATGTAAATGGCCCATACCCAAAATACGCCTAAGCAGAAGGCAGAAAACTTGCACAGAATTGCATAAGGGCCTGCCTGCTTATACGGAAGATTTTGTCTGGAGATCCGATCACAGCTTTTAAGCAGCCCAAAGAGATGAGCCCCTGTTCAATGAGGCATGGAGTACAGCTACAGAGGACCCACAGAAAGTAGGTCCCCAGTTCTTTACCCAACAGGGGTTGTTATGTTGGAAATGGAGGAATCCCAACCTCAGCAACTACTGTAAACCCACATCAATTGGATACAAGGTGTTGTTTCTGGCACACAGCTATCTGCTAGGAGGACACTTTAGCTATGAAAAAAACTGAAGTACTATATTGTATAGATTTTTTGGCCTGGCATCTATAGCCAGGTAAAGAAATATTGCAGAGAATGTCCGGTTTGCCAAAAACATAGCCGCTTCCCTTTCCCGTGATTGAAGAACCTTTCTCTAGAGTAGGAATAGACATTATTGGACCCCTGCCTCCTCTACCGTATTGGGTGTCGCTACGTCCTCGCTATGGTAGATTACGTCACAAAGTACCCCAAGGCGGTGGCCCTAAGACAGCCCAATACAACCCAAATAGCAAAGGCCATGACAGAGCTGTTCACCATGGTAGGGTTTCCCAAAGAAGTTCTGACTGATAATGGAAACCCATTTGTCTTCAGACTAATGTAGCAAGTATATCACCAGCTGGAATTTAAACAAATACATACTGCAGCTTATCATACACAGACGGATGGCCTCGTACAAAGGTACCATGCTACTCTAAAAGACACTCTAAAAAACTGTTGGACCTTGATGCTCGGAAGTGGGAGCAAATGCTACCCCAAGCCCTTTTTGCTATTGGATGCAGGTCCCAAAGTAGTACCCGATTCCCCCCCTTTGAGTTACTTTTCGGGCAACAACTCTGCAGCTTACTCGACTTGGCCCAGAATGGGAGCAGGAAAAGCATGACACAAGTCCTCTCCTGGAATATGTTGCCAATCTTAAAACCCATTTAATCTGATAAGGATGATAGTGAGGAATAATTTATAACAGGCTCAACAATTACAGAAAACTCATTTTGACAGAAAGACAAAACTACAGGTTTTTTCCATAGGGGATCCAGACCTCTTAATGTCGCCATCCTTAGAGCACAAACTTTTGTGTAAATGGCAAGGCCCATACATGGTAATTGAACAACTAACCTCTCTTACCTACCGTGTGAAGACTAACAAGGAAAGGAAAGAGTCACAAATATACCACATAAATCTACTCAAGACATAAGAGAGACCTCTCCCGGTCCTGTTTGAGGATCCGGGAGAAAAGGATGCACCATTTGTCCAGTGTATTGATCCAGAACCCCAGGAACCCAAAACAGAACTTGGATGAGTGCCTGAGACTATGTCAGGAAGTGTTTTCTACTATTCCAGGAAAGACCACCATCATACACCACTCCATAACCGCTAAGCCAGGAGAGAAAGTTTGCCTATGACCATACAGAATACCTAAGGCTCGTAGATGGGGCATTGAAAAAGAGGTGCAAAACATGCTACAAATGGGTGTTATCAAGCCCTTTATCAGTGAGTGGAACTCACTTATCATCCTAGTACCAAAACCAAATGGATCCATCCACTTTTGTATAGACTTTAGGGAGGTGGACAAGATATCAAAGTTTGACACCTACCCTCTTCCCTGTATCAGCAAAATGATAGAATGTTTGGGAGAAGCCAAATACATAAGCACCTTGGCCCTATGCAAAGATTATTTGCAGGTTCCCCTAAAACCCCAAGATAAAGAAAAAATGGCCTTTTCCACCCCAGGGGGGGGGGTTATACGAGCTTGCGGTGTTACCCTTTGGGCTTCACGGAACGCCGGCTACATTTCAGAGAATGATGAATACCATCCTAAGACCCTATAACACATATGTTGCTATGAATATCGATGACAAAGTCATCTACACCCCACATGGGAGACACACCTGAGACATGGACAGGCTATCCTACAGGCCTTAGGGACAGTCGGGTTAAAGGTAAACCCAGCAAGAGCCATCTTACCACCAGACAGGTGAAATATTTGAGATATCTGCTAGGAGAAGGCCACATACAACCCCAGTCCAAGAAGGTAACAGCAATTTCCCAAATACCCTTCCCTAAAACCAAAAGAGATCTCCATGCCTTCCTTGGCCTGATCGGCTACTATAGAGGTTCATCCCTTACTTTTCACAACTGTCAGTGCCCCTGACTAACCTATTGAAAAAGACTAGGGAAGCAAGCCAAGGATTAAAACACCCTTCACGACCAGTACTAGAGGACGTTCATACACTGCAGAACTCCCTCACATCGGAACCAGTTCTTCGTAGCCCTGATTTTTCCCGACAGTTCATCCTCCAAACAGACGCCTCTGGTGTAGGACTTGGGGCAGTCCCGTCACAAACCGATGATGATGGCATGGAGAGACCCATAGTGTTTACAAGTAGAAAACTCTTCCCAAGAGGAAAGAACTATGTGGTAGTAGAGAAGGAAGCCCTTGCCATCCAATGGGCAATTGAGTCCCTCCTTTATTATCTAGATGGACACAAATTCCTGCTATATACGGACCATACATCCCTAGAATGGATGTCCCAAAATAAAGGTAACAACGATTGCATTCTGCAATGCTTTTTGGCTCTGTAACCCTTTCGGTTTCATACCTATCACTGAAAGGGGACAGAATAAACTAAGGATGATTACCCGTCAAGGTACCCACAGGACTTATTTCTTCCTCGGAAGAAAGTACTGGAGCAGAGACGTGGAGACCCCCTATCACTTACCTGAAGGACACATCAAGAACCAATCCTCCAGCAGCGGGAACCGCTGACAACCCTGGAAAGGGAAAGCAAAAACAAACTGTAAGGAGGGGCGGGGACTGGATCAAACAACACCAACACTGAGGAAGGACTTCTCTGTTTTGGTTCAGGGGGCAGTGCTATGGCTCCAGAAGCCCATCAGCAAACAGGAAATGGTGCACATGGGAATCCTGACAGCAGCCCAGCGGGTAAGGAGAACGAGAGTGGATCATCGAGAGGAAGCGCCGGATGAGGAGAGGACCCAGAGTTTCAGTAGCACGTGTATGCCAGTGAAGGAGAGTCGGGAACTGGATGAGTGGATCATCGGGAGGAAGCACCGAATGAGGAGAGGACCCAGAGTTTCAGTAGCACCTCTAAGCCAGTGAAGGAGAGTCAACAACTGGACAAGAGATGCCGACAAAGCTGAGGAGGTCCATGAGACGTAGCCCAAGAAGTGGTGGACACTGCCTGAAGATGTGCAAACATCGGCCACAGCAGCAGATTTGTGGCAGCGTGGGGAGTACACAAGGAAGCAAGAAGTGAGGATACTGTCACAGGGTCTGACCAGTGTTTGTTAAGGAGGAAGGGAGAAGAGCACATTCTTCATTTGTGATATTTTCCCTCATTGTTTTTTCACTATCATCAGACACGGAGTGCACTGCGCCAACCCTGATTTTGATTGATCCTCTTTTTGGTTTTGGCTGCACATCAGGTCATGTGTTTTACCGCTTAGACCCCAAGAAGGGTTTTTGTGTATACAAACATGCCCAGGCCCTTTGCCTATTAAATACCCGTTTACTAGACATGCGGCGTAACATTGGAAGACCAGGTACTCTCACCTCCTCTGGAGTTGGGACAATCCCCTAACTCTGATGGATGGGAAGTGAGGAAAACCCCACAGGATTAAGACTTGCTGGGTCACACGTAGGGTTGTTGGTGAAGGGATCATACCAGCCAGGAGCAATATACTTACCGCCCTTTTCCTTGTTTCCCTGAGGTCACTGGCGGTGACAGCCTCCTTGAAGACCTGCCAAGAAGGAGAGAAAACCTACATCATCAAAACTTCCCATATCATCTAACTTAGAAAATCTACACGCGATATCATCAACCTATGACAATCCGTAAATGTGATAATAATAAAATAACAAGATTATCAAATCAACACAGCCTCTGCGTCCATACAGCCGCCCATCCCTCCTATAGAGATCCTAAAGGGAAACCAGATCAATTCAAAAGTTAATTAAGAATCCTGTCATACAGAGATACTTTCCTTTATGAGGTCCCTAACATGCCTGGTTTACACCTAGAGATACACTTCTGGTTCTCGGGAGTAGGTACCAGGAGCAGAAACTCACATGCATAATGACATGCAGTCCCATTTCCAATGGAATCCAAAAATCCATAAGGAAACATTGGGCAGTCCTAGGACAATTAGACCTCTCAGAACCAAGGTTTCCATTCAAGCAAGGGAAAAATGTAAGGTAATCCATTAGTTCCCTTATTAGAGCCAATGTTTCAGGGAAGACAACAACCCAATGGGACATTAGGGAATCATTCAGAGGTCAGAGGCCACTTTAAATGTGGTCCATGTTCAGCTTGTGAATTCAATAGTAACAGCAAAGAAATCAACATGTCCTTTCCAGAAAACATATATAGGGATGAACACAAAATAGGTAAAAAATGTATCATTCAACACAGATCAAGTCTGACTTGCAAAGTGACTAAAGCACCTTTGGTGCAACACTACATGGAGACGGGTCATAGCCCTAACGACATACATTGGACTGAAATTGCCATGGTTAGAGGAGAGGAAAGAGAGGGACAATGCAGATGTTTTACTTCGTAAAATGGAAGCAAGTTATATTCAGGTATTTAATACTGTTAAGTTGGGCCTGAATATGGAGGACAAAATGTTTTCCTCGATTGTGTCTTGAAGCTGCTTGTATCAAAATTACGGAACTGTGATAGGCATTGTCAAACCTGTACATGTGTACTTGTTTTTTCCAATTGTATAACTTATGTTGGGTGATTTGTATATAGAAAAAAGGTATATTGTGCTTTTCATATATATATATATATATAAAAAATATATATATATATATATATATATATATATATATATACATACATATATATATATATATATATATATATATATATATATATTCACTGAAAAACCATAGGTTTCAGGTACGTTATAGTTAGAAATTAGCATTTAAAAACCTTAGAAATTCACTGAAAAACCATAGGTTTCAGTGGCGTTATAGTTAGTTGGACATTTCACTCGTACAAAACCATAGAAATTCCCCCGTTATAGTTAGTTCAGCTAACTATAACTCGCGCGCCCGCAATGCACTGCTGATGAGGTCACATATTACATCACTCATGACATGGTCAGTGACATCACTCATGACATCACTGATGACATCTCAAATGACATCACTGATGACATCATCCTTGTGATAGAGTGGCAGACCTCCTCTCACCCTAATATAACCTTTGATACACACACTCAAAAATACAAACTAACATTTTCAAAACAATGGACATACCAATACCAGTTACAACACACCTATTCAGTAATTCCAAGATCTACACACACATCCACTCATTCACCAACAGTCCCTATACAGTCACTCATACATGTACTCACTCATCATATGTACTCATACACCTATACATCCTGTTACACACCGCCACTCATCCATAGAGTTACTCACACACATAGTCACACATGCAAACAAAGTATCAAACATCCATTTTCTTGCATATACAGTTATACACACACTACCACACTTACTTCTACAGAAACTTACACATACTTACTCTCTTAAACAATCACTTATAGAAACACCTACTTATTTGTACAGGAACTCTTCCAATCTCTCACTCTCACATATACTCACTTATATACACCAATACTCACATATACTAGTTTAAAACATATGTAGTTACTCATAAAGACACTATTGAGACAGTCATTCACTCACTAACACACCCATACACATACTCATCCACCTATACAGTCCTGCACACATGCTGTCTTCAACACATACAAACAGTGAGTCACTCATTCATGCATCTAAGCAACAAAGTAATACCCCCCACCGAACCATACAGACACTCAGACACTCGTACTGATACTCAAAAACCAACTAATAACCCATATAGACACTCATGTAGCTACTCACCAACCCATGCAGCCACTTATACACAAAGTGAGAGACTGATACAGATATTTTCATATTTAAACATTACTCACTAACCCATGTATTCACTAAGATACACTTAGTCAGTTATACAATCAATTTTACAAAAAAATCATCGATTTAGACACTTATATACCCATTTATTCTTCCATCGACCTTGAGATATACATATATAAAACATATTTAATTTTCAGAAAAACACACATTCACTGGATGATGTCATCAGTGATGTCATCAGTGATGTCATTTGAGATGTTATCAGTGATGTCATGAGTGATGTCACTGACCATGTCATGAGTGATGTAACATGTGACGTCATCAGCAGTGCATTGCGGGCGCGCGAGTTATAGTTAGCTGAACTAACTATACCGGGGGAATTTCTATGGTTTTGTACGAGTGAAATGTCCAACTAACTATAACGCCCCTGAAACCTATGGTTTTTTCAGTGAATTTCTAAGGTTTTTTAAATGCTAATTTCTAACTATAATGTGCCTGAAACCTATGGTTTTTTCAGTGAATATATATATATTTATTATACTATGTATACATGTGAAAATGTCTCGGTCCCCTGTTTGCCTCGGTGGCACGGAAAAATGGGTGGAACTGACGTCAGCAGGCCGACGAGGTCCTCTTATGGCTCCGATGACGTCATACGGTGTCGCGAGCGGAGCCGTGCTCGTTGACGTGGGAGAGCTATGAAAGAGTTTCCGTGGAATGCTGGTGCAGGGGATATTCACCTAAGTGTTCAGGCTAGTCCTTTGGGAGCAACTGTTTATGTTGCCACTCCAGAAACCGAAACCAGTGATCCGAGGGCAGAGGCCCTGCAGATGGCACACGAGGTGGGGTGCCCAGTCGTGTGCACCGGCGGGGCAGCGAAGTGACAAGCACCACAACTCACAAAAAAGGTAACGAGGGCACTGAATAACACAGGATCTTCTCTTTGTATCTGGCAGGAACAACGAAGTTAAAATGCCCTAGTACCAAAATGTAGAATTAGTGCTACAACGGTCTTCAAGAGGACCTGCGATGCCGCTTCTGCCTCCCGTACCCTGGAGGCGGCACATGGGTCACGCGGTACGGTCATACTGCGGTGGGACGCACACTCATTGACCTCTCATGGCACTGCTCCACACTTCAGGGAGGACGCTTTCCATTAACTATGTTTTCTGATGACATGTTGCACCGGCCCCGTCCAACAACAGAACTCCTTTAGATCCAAACAGACTCTTCCACTCTCTCACCGGAAGTGAAACCAGGCCACGCGGACACTTTCACAATACAACAGCCGGGAATGCACTTTTCGGTAAAAAAACCACATTCCGTCCTCCTAATTAATCAAATAAACGTCTCACTGAAGAACAGGGGCCAGCTTCGATCGATAAACAGCTGTTACAACGACTTTTACTTTGCAATAGCCATTACAACGCATGCATTACCACGCATGCGTTGTACATAACGAAGTCATTACTACGCATTTTTAGAACGCATGGTCATTTACCACGCATGCCTTTACAACGAATTTTGTTGTAAAGGTATGTATGGTAAATGACCATGCGTTCTAAAAACATGTAGACGATCCATGTCGTTGTAAGGAAACAGAGGCTGTTCCGTTTCCTCACAACGACGTGCACCGCCCTCAGAGATGACGTGAAGCAGGAACCACGAGGAGAGAGGAACCATGAGGAGTGAGAGGTAAGGGGTATTGGGCATGGGGTGGGGGGTTCTTTTCTAGGGTTTAGGTTAGTGCAGTGGTGTTTGGGTGGTGTAGGGGGTCATGCTGGGGGTAGTGTTTTAGGGTTTAGGGTAGTGCAGTGGTGTTTGGGAAGTGTAGGGGGTCGTGCTGGGGGTAGTGTTTTAGGGTTTAGGATAGTGCAGTAGTGTAGGGGGTCGTGCTGGGGTAGTGTTTTAGGGTTTAGGGTAGTGCAGTGGTGTATGGGTAGTGTAGGGGTCGTGCTGGGGTAGTGTTTTAGGGTTTAGGGTAGTGCAGTGGTGTTTGAGTAGTGTAGGGGGTCATGCTGGTGGTAGTGTTTTAGGGTTTAGGGTAGTGCAGTGGTGTTTGTGTAGTGTAGGGGGTCATGCTGGGGGTAGTGTTTTATGGTTTAGGGTAGTGCAGTGGTGTTTGGGTAGTGTAGGGGGTCGTGCTGGGGGTAGATTTAGGGTTTAGGGTAGTGCAGTGGTGTTTGGGTAGTGTAGGGAGTCGTGCTGGGGGTAGTGTTTTAGGGTTTAGGGTAGTGCAGTGGTGTTTGTGTAGTGTAGGGGTTGTGCTGGGGGTAGTGTTTTAGGGTTTATGTTAGTGCAGTGGTGTTTGGGTAGTGTAGGGGTAGTGCTGGGGTAGTGTTTTAGGGTTTAGGGCAGTGCAGTGGTGTTTGTGTAGTGAAGGGGTCATGCTGTGGGTAGTGTTTTAGGGTTTAGGGTAGTGCAGTCGTGTTTGTGTAGTGTAGGGGGTCGTGTTTTAGGGTATAGGGTAGTGCAGTGGTGTTTGGGTAGTATAGGGGGTCATGCTGGGGTTAGTGTTTTAGGGTTTAGGGTAGTGCAGTGGTGTCTGGGTAGTGTAGGGGGTCATGCTGGGGGTAGGGTTTTAGGGTTTAGGGTATTGCAGTGGTGTTTGTGTAGTGTGGGAGGTCATGCTGGGGGTATATTTAGTGTTTAGTGTAGTGCAGTGGTGTTTGGGTTGTGTAGGGAGTCGTGCTGGGGGTAGTGTTTTAGGGTTTAGGGTAGTGCAGTGGTGTTTGGGTAGTGTAGGGAGTCGTGCTGGTGGTAGTGTTTTAGGGTTTAGGGTAGTGCAGTTATGTTTGGGTAGTGTAGGGTGTCGTGCTGGGGGTAGTGTTTTAGGGTTTAGGGTAGTGCAGTGGTGTTTGGGTGGTGGAGGGGGTAGTGTTTTATGGTTTAGGGTAGTGCGCCCAACCAGCCACAATATCCGTGGACAAAGGGGATCCTGACTCTTTGGAACGCTCTGTCAATTGAATAATTTGGGTCAAGGGCCCTACCACGTCTAAGACCTATCAATTCCTTTCTTGGGATCCCTCATATACTTGGAGAAAAAGGTACATAGTTTCTCATCAATTTCAGGCGTGTGTGCCACCTTCCCCTTCAGTGAGGGCCTGGGGCATTCTCCCTCATCCTATTCCTGACCTCCCTTTCAAGGGGTTGATGGATTTTCCCCACCACATACTCTGCCACTTTGGCGTCAGGTGTCCACTCTGCCGACCTAGGATGGTAAATTTGGGTAGGCTCGAACATGTCTGAGTGGACCCTGTCCCCAACCGGGGACTGAGAGGAGTGGGACTCTGGACGCCAGGGACGCCCCGAGTCCTTATCCTCATCGGAGGAGAAATCGTCCTCCGATACATCCTCTCCCTCTAAGGGAAACCCGCCGTCGGGGTCTACAATAGTGGTGACAGTGTCGCAATTTTCTCCGGGCCCCTCCTCCTCCCGGCAGGGTGCATGCTTTAGCGTTCGCGCACTCTTGAGGAAGGTCTCCGTAAGTTTATCAAATCCTTCCAAGTGCCCCGCGTTATGCTTAACGGCCCTTTTATTCCCCATCTGGGGGCTACTTGGACCAGCCACCACCAGATCTGGGTCACTGAACACCCCAGGGATGCTTTTCGCCAGCTTATCAACCTGATCCCTAAGAGGAGCCAGCGCCCTAGAAATAGCCAGAGAGAGGGCTTGGTCCACTGCTGGAGGGAGAAGTTGGGGGCCATTCCTCCTCCACTTCCTGGTAGGAGGAGTAAAAATGGTCTTCTGGAGAAGACATGATAGCACAGGGTGTGAGCACAGAACAAATGCCCTTAAAATCCTTAAGACAGCCCCCTCGCCGGTGCTCCAACAGCTGGGCTTTCCCCGAAGCTGTTATAAGAATAGACTGAGGCGCAATACCAATTACCACCACCAGGTGGCGCTGGTCACTAACGTGGCCGTGTTGGGAAATCACCGCGTAGCGGTGTCAAAATTAGGCGAGGGTTGGTCGGGAATCAAGCGGACACTAAAGGAGTGAGCGGATTCCCAAACACGCGTAAAGACCAGCGGGAGCGCTCGACGGAGCTGCCTCGCTCGGACCAGACGCGCCTGACAGGATCTCACCGCGCGCAGAGCACACAGCGGGAGAAACTGCGAGGGGAGAACGCGCTCGGGCAAGAGCCTGCTGCGCAGGGAATATGAAACAATACCAAGGCAATAATGCTAATAACGTGCACAAGAAACCGCTATACAAACAGCAACAACGTCAGATTAAGCCAAGAATGTAAGGAATGCACTTAACTGACGAGCAGTGAAGAAAGAGGAAGCGGAAGGGACGTCACGATATTATATACGATGGACTGTGATATGATTGGACTATAGTTGCCTTGGAGACTACCCCCTAATGGTTCATGGGTTGTGTAGTCTTTTGTTTAATGATTGTTGTGTTACGTTTTCTTTGAACTGCTATGCAAATAAAGTGAGGAAAGATATGCATAATCCTCGCCTCCGTCCTGCCATAGAATTCATTAAACTTTATTTGATCTGATTTAGAAACATAGATCATAAAAGTGTACATAAAAACAGTAAATCCTCTTTCCTAATACAATACAGTGAGAATTAATTAAAACCAGTAGGTAAAAACGGGTGTTACAAAGCCCGGTTCAGAGCAACTTCATGTTAACAGAATCGTAAAGTTCAATGTTTCGCAAGATCAATCTCATGTACTTCGTGCAAAATGCGCAATAAGGGGTCCAAGTAAGATGTAACGCTCCAATACCTGACCAGTTTGCACTATATAAAACTGCAGAAAAACTAAGAATAAAAAGTGTTTTGCACACTTCTGTCATTGGGCTATATGTGGGCTACATCTGGGTGATATTTGTGCTACATTTGGGCTCTTTTTTCTCTGGTGGCCATCTTGGGAGACTTATTTGTTATGAAGTTTCCTAATTTCGTCATTTACTGCAGTCTCCTCAGTAGGAAATGCTTTCAGTTTTTTACTTTGATTCCATCAAGAAGGCATTCAGATGTGTCACACATTTGCCATAAATTCAGAATGTTAGCACTCTAGTTGTTCATTAGATCACTACATTAAAGCTACTGCTCACCAGGAAGTTAACTGGAAGTCTACTGCTGGTATTGAAAGTGATTGTTTCAGTCTGCATGTCAGAATTTTCTAATGAAATAGAAGAGGATTTGAGATCTCACTTAAAACATGCCCTAAATTTTCTTTCTGCAGCACTAACCATAATTTCAATGGCAAAATGAACCCCCTCATTTTGTTCCTTTTTAAATTAAATGTTTTAAGTGTTACCAGTTTATTCCAATCAAGATGGCTTCAGGTGTGCCATACTTTTGTCATAAGTAAGACTGTTAGCGCTCTAGTTGTTCTTTAGAACACTCTGGGAAGCTGCAGTAGAACACAAAGGCATCAACTGACAGGCTGCTCCTGTTGAAATATAACAGGAAGATATTTGAGATCTCACTTAAAACATGTCCTAATTTTTCTTTCTACAGCACTAACCATAATTTCTATGACAAAATGAACCCCCTCATTTTGTTCCTTTTTAAATTAAATGTTTTAAGAGTTACCAGTTTATTCCAATCAAGATGGCTTCAGGTGTGCCATAATTTTGTCATAAGTAAGACTGTTAGCGCTCTAGTTGTTCTTTAGAACACTCTGGGAAGCTGCAGTAGAACACAAAGGCATCAACTGACAGGCTGCTCCTGTTGAAATATAACAGGAAGATATTTGAGATCACACTTGAAACATGTCCTAATTTTTCTTTCTACAGCACTAACCATAATTTCTATGACAAAATGAACCCCTCATTTTGTTCCTTTTTAAATTAAATGTTTTAAGAGTTACCAGTTTATTCCAATCAAGATGGCTTCAGGTGTGCCATAACTTTTGTCATAAGTAAGACTGTTAGCGCTCTAGTTGTTCTTTAGAACACTCTGGGAAGCTGCAGTAGAACACAAAGGCATCAACTGACAGGCTGCTCCTGTTGAAATATAACAGGAAGATATTTGAGATCACACTTGAAACATGTCCTAATTTTTCTTTCTACAGCACTAACCATAATTTCTATGACAAAATGAACCCCATCATTTTGTTCCTTTTTAAATTAAATGTTTTAAGTGTTACCAGTTTATTCCAATCAAGATGGCTTCAGGTGTGCCATACTTTTGTCATAAGTAAGGCTGTTAGCACTCTAGTTGTTCTTTAGAACACTCTGGGAAGCTGCAGTAGAACACAAAGGAATCAACTGACAGTCTCTGCCCTTGTTGGATGTACATGTTTTACTGAGAATGTCAGACTTCATTCTCACATGACTGAGAAAGATAATGTGAATTTACAGAAAATATGCTCTCATTTTATCTTCTGGAGCACCTTCCAAAACTGTATGGGACAAGCCTGTGAAAATAGTTTTCTCTCAAACATGATTCATGATATCCCAGCAGAAGGTTTTTCACAGGGTAAAATCACCTTAGAACACACCACAATTCCTGAAATTAGTATGGTACCATCAACAAATGAATTCTAATGTAACTAAAGTCTGTTATCACCCTTTATAGTTCTCCTTTTGGTAACCCTCAAAATCTTCGATTCACTACAATGCATTTCAATAGGGTACTATCATTTATATTGGTCCCAAGATGGCTGCCAGCAATTCCAGGATGAAGTGCTGACAGCCAATCAGATCTCACGATGACGTGTGGTTAGGCTCCGCCCAGATATATATGTGTTTTCTTTTTCAAATTTCTCAGGAACTACTGAACGGATTTACACCATTTAACCAAAAGGCACGACTCTGAACCAAGGGCTACCTTTTTGCCAAATTTGGTGCAATTCCGTTCAGCAGTTCGGGCTGTAGCTGCGATGAAAGGTTCCTATGGAAAATTGCATGGGGAAAACACGTTTTGGGACCCCCCTTTTTTCTCGGCCCCCGCTTGCCGAATCACCCTGAAACTTTCAGGATAGGAGCGGACCGGAGCGGGCCATAAGTTTTGAACATTTCGCGAAGATTCGTCAACCGGCGCCAAAGTTATTTCAAATAGAATGTTGTGGATTTCCTATGGAAAATAGGTCCTAACTATATCTATCTACTGGCGACCGCCAGTAGATAATATAGATATAGATATAGATATATATATATATATATATATATATCTATATCTATATCTGTATATCTATATGTCTATATATATATATCCAAGATGAGTTGGCAAAGTCAGAATTTCAGGACTTGATAACCAAAACTAATAGTGAAATTCAAATACGCCTTAAGAAACAAGAAGAAATAATTAAAACCAGGAAGACATACAAGTATGCACGGGACAAACAAGATTATGAAACTGGACAAATCTTTACGTTCGCAAAAAATATGATTTTTTGAAAAAGAAACAGATGCCTCGTGGGGTTTCCAATATGGAGCAAGGGCTTACCAGTCAGGAACCAGAGTCAGGATCTCTATCTGAATCTAGCTCCACCATCAGCGAAATTGACTCTGATGCAAGTAGAGGTGAAAGACACCCAGAAAGGGAAGGAATGGGAACCCTTACTCCAGCGGGAGGAACTGGATTTTGTACAGCGGGCGCGGCGCCAGACGCTCAGACCACGGAAGCCCCTACAGAATCCAGAACACGACGCAACAAAAGAAGGAAAGCCAGAAGGCAAGCCCGGCAACGCAAGAGGCAGGCAACAGCGAAACAAAAGATGGAACAGGAAGTAATATCCCATGCCAATACAGTGGTGAATTTGTCATCTGTCCAATTAGATCAAGCTGAGATCCAACTTCTGGCACTAGGTCTATCATACTGCCAAGAAAGCAGCCTGAACTATGTTCAAACTAGAGTGGACATTTACAAATTCATTCGCAAAATGAAATTAAAAAAATACTTCACTATCAAGAATTTTAAAAAGGTTCCAGACAATACTGACAATGCTAGCGCTTCAAGTTCAGAAACATTTTCCTCTTTTACAGTTTCAGATATCCCAACACTACGAACTATGGGTGACTTATTCAATGAAAATCAGGATGATATTATTACACCAACGCAGGAATTGATCCAAGAAATGGGTGTCAATTCCTCTACAGTCACAAAATCCCCCTTTAAACCCATGTCGACTTTTGTGCCAGTCATGTCTCGGGACGCCATTGATACTTATCAAGACGTTATCATTGATAAGGTCAAGAAACTACGACTAGTGATCAAAAGACGAAGAGGAGGCTCAAAATTTAAATATAAAAAGTACAAAGATTTGATTAAAAAGCTACAAGAACACAGCGAAGTGATTATCAAACAATCGGATAAAGGGGGAAATATAGTCCTATGGCCGAGACAGGACTATTTAATTGAAGCAGCGAAATGCCTAACCGACGAAAACTGCTACAAGAAGTCTGATTTTCAACAATTTCTGAAACTAAATGCTTTATGTCTCAAACATCTGAACAAATGTAAACGCGAAAACCAACTCACCAATGATGAATTTAACTATTTACGAACTGAGTTCCCAGTCATTCCCATAATGTATTTTATACCTAAAATACATAAGATGACCACTCCAGTTCCAGGAAGACCTATTATTGGTGCTAGAGGGGGGCTTTTAGAAAAAATATCTGAATATGTAGATTTTTATTTGCAAGATTTGGTAATCGCCCTTCCCTCTTACATTAAAGACACCAACCATTTCCTGGAGAGGATTAGAGATATACCTTTGGGACATGACTATTTGTTGATAACCATGGACATATGTGCTTTGTATACCAGTATAAACCACACTGATGGTATGGAAGCGGTACAATTTTTTCTGAAAAGTAGACCTATAGAATTATACCAACATGGTAAGATGATTGTTGATATGATTGCCTTTTGCCTCCACAACAACTACTTCATGTTTAACAAAGATATATACCATCAAATTAGAGGAGTTGCCATGGGAGCTTGCTTCTCCCCCAGCTACGCGTGTTTACACTTGGGCTGGTGGGAGGAGCAGGTTCTCAAGGTTAAATTCAAGAAACTCTGGGATGAACGCATCATTTGTTGGATGCGTTTCATCGATGATATTTTTTTGATTTGGAAGGGCACCAAGGAGGTGGTCTGTGATTTTATTAAATCTTTAAATGATAATGAGCTCAATCTTCAGTTTACAGCCTCAATTGATAAGACTGCTATTGATTTTTTAGATGTACATGTGTACACTGACAACAATTCTATAGAAACCACTCTTCACAGAAAAAGTACGGCTGGGAACTCTACGCTACACGCGTCGAGTTTCCATCCGACGCATTTAATTAGGGAGCATTTCTACGGGGAGTTCCTAAGGATACGCAGAATATGCAGTTCGAAGTGAGTTTTGAGAAATGTATCAAAGAGAGCAGTCTCAGATTCTTAGCTAGAGGCTATAAAGAAAAAGATATTGGCCAAAGTTAAGTTGAAGTCCAGAGATGAACTATTGAAAACCAATATGACGTCTATAATTATTAATAAAGCAACTCCTCACAAATTGGATGAGGCAGATCAAGAAATGAGATTTGTAACCACCTATAGTTGCCAACACAAAAAAATCAGGACCATAATTAATAAACACTGGCCCATTATACAAACTGATATGGTCTTAAACCAACTGTTTCCGACCCCTCCCGCCTTGACCTTCTGAAAACCTAAGTCTATGCATAATGCCCTTGTTAAATCTAGCCCTGAGCTGATTAGTAATTCAGTTCAACCCAAAAACATGTGGCTAGCTCCCCGTAATGGTTTTATTAAATGCAATACATGCAGGGCATGCAAGTTTGGGGTCAACACATCGCAATATACCACCACGTATGGCCCCACCACCAGTAGACTTAAGGCCAGATATTCGTGTTGCACCGAATATGCAGTCTACGTATTGAGCTGTACCTCTGGGTTTCAATACGTGGGCAGCACAAAATTACAGGTGCACGTACGCATTCTGCAACATCTCAGAGCCATAGTCAATTCGGATATGACCTATCCGGTGGTTAGACATTTTAAGGCTGCACATCGAAACAAACTAGATGACCTGAGATATTTTGTTATAGCTGCAGTACCACCAATGAGAAGGGGAGGAAACAGAGAAAGAGTTTTAAGACAATTGGAGGCCAGGTTCATACTTGAACTGGATACCCGCACCCCGAATGGATTGAACAATGGGGAGGAATTATATAACTTTTTATGATTATTTATGGATATTTATGATTATTAAAGGTTTTTATTAATTAGGGTGTTTATGCTTTATTTATTATAAATATGAAATATCATTTTATAATAAATTAATATCAACTGGTTTTACTATTTAACTAGTTTTATCCCAATTCGAGCGGGATACATATGTACTTTTTGATTGGTCATATGATGTTGGCATAATATTTATCTGACGCCCGAGATTAATAATAGTTTCAACTGAAAATATGTGATCCATTGTAAGCATTTCTGACTATGTTTTGATTATAAAAAAAGATAAAAAGAAAGAAAAAAGAAAAAAAGATAAAATCATAGAGTTACTACCGCCTAGTTTCGAAACATTGAGGTTTTTATAATATGGTTTTTATTGCACAGTCACTTTAATGCACTTGTTTACTTTTTCTATGCTCCACTCAGAACTAGACTAGGAAACAGCAAATCATGTTGGGGATAACTCAATCAATTGTTAAGACAATCAACCGTTTAGACAAAATGAACAGTACGCATAATTAACATTTCAATTATATGATTTTTTATATTTGTTATATACATACTGACATTTGCTATTCGGGTTATTGAAAGGTAATTAATGGATTTAACCAGGAATTTTTGTTTGTTCTTTTTAACGGTTTTATGTAAAAACTATTTAACAATAATTTATTAACAGTTTACCCCATGCTACTATATTTATTTATTTATTACGTGTGTAAATCATCACCTAGTTTTTTATAACATGCTGTTCAGCGGAGTATTTTTTCTATTTTCACCAAGTCACATGACACTTACATGGTGAGGGTGCTTTAAAAACGAAAAAAGAGTGTAATCTGGTCATGTGATCAAGCCCACTCGTTGGGTGAAACGCGTCATCTGCCATGTCGATCAGTGTCAGCAAATAAAGAAGATATTTCATGCACTTAACTGGTGTCCGTGTCCCGCTTTAACCCAGATCTCTTGACTGGGGGTGAATGTTTTGATTTGCTCTGCATTCCGTCCATCAATTGTGTGTCTTTTGCGTGTCCCGCTTTCAGCCAGCTGCTGTTGGGAATTTGATGAACTATATATATATATATATATATATATATATATATATATATATATATATATATCCAAATGAAAATCCAAGAGTGTCCAGTAACACCAGCGCTACACAAGGACACAGACTCCACAGCAGTTGTGGCAAGGTATTTATTGATTAGCCATCATTGTCCAAAGACGCGTTTCGGCCGCCAGACATGCGGCCTTGTTCACATTATATATATATATATATATATATATGTGTGTGTAATGCGTGAAACATAGTTGGGTCACAATGGATACCCTATCTCCTTTAAGATTGATACACTAGGTATAGAAACTGATGTACATTATACTACTCCCAAACCATTTCAAGATGGTGGATCCCTAGGCATGTTGTATTCCTAGTTTATGTAATTTCATTAGGGGGCCCGTTAGGCCAGTTATTCCAGAAAGAATGCAATTAATGTTGGTTCTTTGTAGACATACATGTAGAGATTTTATCCTGAACATGTGGACTAAATGGGATATTATGTATATACTTAGACAAGTATAACCGGCAGCATGGTTTGTTTTTCTTTTTTTACCTCTTCATTTTTCACCATTTCAAGATGACGGTATCGGGATCTTAAATGCATACAAGGAGGCATAGAAAAAGGCCATAGAGTCACATTTAGTTTCATGTCAATCTAAGATGGGGGTGTGTTAGTAGGTGGTTTATTGTTAGATGTAGGTAGGTACTTACACTTAGTAATAACACCACAATCAGACATAAAGTCCAATCAAGTCTCAATAAATGAATCCTTGCTCATCCCTTGGTAGCTTAGCTGTGAGCAGTGAGGTTTGACTTAAGAGACAGGTGTGTAAAGTATATAATATCACCCAAAACAGTAAATAAGTAAGACACAACACACAATAAAAATCCAACACCAATTTATAAACATAGAAAATATTTTTGGGATTAAAATGTCACCAAAATGTCAAAACTCCAATGTGGAGAACTGGAGATATGAATTTTTAAAGATTAATGTAGAAATGCGCTTTCTAGTGCCAAAAAGAGAAATGCGCCAACCGGCGCTATCTGGTCACGCTTGACCGGGACCAAGTCAGAGTTTCATTCCGACCGCAATGGAGCGCGGGTCCGGTACGCTGGGTGGTTGAGGCCAGTCAAGTTTTTACCTTCTGACTTAGTCACTTTTTTGGTTCTTTTTCCCTCGATGTTGAACGATCCTCCTCGGCAAGCCAGGTTGCTGTTTGACGACAGTCGGCTGCTTCAGTGCGATGCCTCGGTGACTCCTGGAGGTCTTTGTCATCGTCAGCGAAGAGCTCCGGAGCTTTCTGCGGGGCAAACCTGGATCTCAGGTTAAGTCGTGGTTCCACGTCGCCGGCTTGACTCTCTTCATTGGGGTCGGTGAACTTCTGGAGCTTTTTGACAAAAGTTGTCCAAAGGTTCTCAAACTTCTGGATCTTCTGCCAGAAGGTTTCCTTTGGGTCTTTGAGGGTCCACAACACCAGCCAAGGGGCCAGAAGCTCTAAGTTGCCTCTTGGAGATTTGGGACCACAATTCCCATGATGCACCTGGCCAAGTCCTTTAAAGTCCAGGTGACTGCTGCCTTGGTGGAGTTGTTGCAGGTGACTTCTTGTTCTCAAAGTTCTTTTCTACCTGTTGCTTTCAGGGCGTCCAATACTTAATCTGTTGAAGCAAAGCAAAGTCCTCTTTTGTGAAGCCCAGAGTGTGCAGCAGGTGCAGTCCTTGTGAGAGCAGTCCTCTCTTGGTGCAGACCAGGGGTTCAGCAGGGCAGTCCTTCTTCTCTCGATGTTTCCAGGCGGGGATCGGAGGTGCTGTGCAGCTCTTCCATATTTATTGCAGTTTCTGGGCTAGCAAGAAGGGGGCACCCCTGACCAATGGGGTTCAATTTGCCACCCTCTGTGATGACCACTTCCTTACAAGTGTGGCATATTTTGGTCCCAGAGTGCACTATTTACTAAACATCAAAATGGAGAAAATCTCTCCCATGAGGTTCAGGTGTGGCTAACTTTTCCTACACTCCCCTTCCACTCCCCTTCCAGCCCCTCCTAACTGAATTACAGGGGCTGTCATCTGGCTGGGGGTGCAGAAAGTGGGGGTGGGCCTGGTTACTGTAATATCTGTCTATCGCCGTTTGAAGACCACTTTGGCTACCCAGCCACCTTCCTTTCCTGGCATCTGCAGCAGCAGGTCTCCTCCCATCAGATGGTCTCTTTGTTTCTGCCCAGGCCACTTCACACCTTATCAGGAGCTTCTGACTGGCTCAGTCTGTCAAAGGCTGGCCAGTCAGAAGGGGCTGCTACAGAGCGGTTTTTGGTAACTTCAGGAAAACAGGTTCTGTAATTTCTTTCCTGCAATAGTTATAATAAATCTAACCTTGGCAAGTTGTTGGATTTATTGTAGCTATTATTTTGATACTTTGAATCATTGTTCTAGATCACTCTTGCCAAAGGTTAAGCATTATTAAAGTTTAATAAAGCTCTCCCATGTTAGCCTATAGAGCTAGCACACTACAATGGGGGGGAAACGGAATTGGCAGTTTTTCCCTCAACAGGGCATATAAAAAAAAAATTATAATGTCCCTCCTTATTATAACAATGTGCCCTACTCTTGGGGACCTAGGGCAGACCTTGGGGGTTACTTATATGTAATAATAAGGTTGTTTTAGACTTTGCAAGTACTTTTAATTCCAAAGTCGGATTTGGACATCGTTTTATTTTAAAAGCAGCCTGCAAAGCAAGGCTGCTTTCCAATGACAGCAGACACCACAGCAGTACACACTTACGTGCGCTAAATCCACTGGGGTCTCTAAATCCACATGCTCTACCATGTACTAGGAACTTACAGGTAGAGTGTCAGTACCAATTGTAATTACACCTATTTATCATATTCCTTTCCAACAGAGCATTGGCCCAGGGACTGGTTAGCAGAGCCCAGGACACAATCAGAGTCCGAAAACTAGCATTCAGTAGTCCAAATGGGGGCAAGAAGTGGTGAGGCATCTATAAAATGCCCTGTTTCCTTATACAGTCACCCCTCCCTAGCCAACACGCCCAGGAGACTCAGCCCAACACTGGGAGAGAAAGAAAACTGGCTGTACTATTGCAGGGCCTACTTTGCCTTACATCCTCCTGTTAAGGTCACTCCCTCTGGGCAGTTGATCTAACTCCACAGTAACGGGACCCATTTTAAACTGAACCTGCACTACAGCTGTGTCGTGCTCTTCCTCCCCTTTTATTTTAGGTAGTCAAGTGCCAACCTCTTCTATCCCTAACGTTGCTAGGGCAACACCTAGCTTACCAACAGAGGTTAGCCAACACTTGAGTAACCCCACCATGACCAGCAGGGTCAGGGGTCCTAGCTTGCTTTTGGCTATGGGGCCTGCTTCCCATGCTAAGTACAGTGCTGCCATGAAGGCCAGCAGAGGCTACGGACAGCTGCCAGAATCCAAAGCCACACCATACACTCTCCACCGACAAGTGGCTAATCTGCTTTAGGGGCAAATGTGTGTTCTTGGAATCTCTTCTGTTGTTTAGAGTGGGGGGCTACCACATCCTGAGGTAGACACCCTTCTTCCACTTTTCCTTCTGTCACTGGGGGGTGACACAATGCTTCTAAATAGTTGCGTGACTGCTCAGGACTTCTTTGGGATCAGGTGAAGCCTTTCCAGCGCCATCTTTGGTTTTCCCCCTTACTGGGTCAGAAGGCCTGTTAGACCTGACATTTTTGGCAGGTTTATCCCCAGACTTTTTGCTTTTTGGCCCCCCTATTTGTGACCTGTTGGTTTTAGGACTCTGGGCACTATATCACTGCTAATCAGTGCTAAAGTGCATATGCTCTACATGTAAGTTGTGTTATGGATTGGTGTATCCATGATTGGCATATTTGATTTGCTAATAAGTCCCTAGTAAAGTAAATGGGTGTGCTAAGGTCCTGTAAATCAAATGCTACTAGTGTGCCTGCAGCACTAATTGTGTCACCCACACAAGTAGTCGTTCATAGGTGTCTCAGACCTGCCACTGCAGTGCCCCCTGCACAGTTTTTAAACTGCCATGTCAACCTTGTAAGTGCGCCCAATTTACCAGGCACTAAGCCTTCCTTTTTATCACATATATTTCACCCTTAAGGTAGGCCCAAGGTAGCTCCATGGGCAGGGTACAGTGTATGTGAAATGTAGGATATGTGCTGGTGTGTTTTACATGTCCTGATAGTGAAGCACTATGCATTTCATGTTTCACTATTGAAAGGCTGTCTTTCTCATAGGTGATCATTGGAGCTGCCTTGTAACATTTAACAAGTCTAACTTTCAATTTGGAAAAGATAGAGAAATGGAGTTTAGGTTCCCTGAGTTCAGAATTTAATAACACATCTTTTAGTAAATGTGATTTTTAAATTGTGGGTTTGAAAATGTCCCTTTTAGAAAGTGGGCCTTTCTTTGCTTAACCATCCTGTGTGCCTCTGCCAGCTTGTGGATTCACTCTCTGGTCTTAGACTGACAGGGTCTGTTTGTGCATCATTCACTCCAGACTCTCACACAAAGGGAGTTGAGGTGTGCCCTGCATATGCTGCAATCTTTTTTCATCTGAACGGAAGCCAGAAGCGAGCAGCGAGCAGCGAGAAGCAGGACGCAGGACTGAGACGGCAGAGCCACGGAGCCGCGGAGCCCTGGAGTTGCGGGTGCTACGGGAGTCCACCGGAGGCTGAGGGTTTGCTGAGCTGCAGGAGGAGCTCACAGGAGCCCACGGGAGCTCACGGGGGTTGAGCACCCGCTCCCGCGTACTCCTGCTCACTCCCGCCCAGAACTTCACGTGTGTCTGCGGGAGTTTTGCTGAGGTCGCGGAGGGAAGGGAGAGGTTAGTGTGAGCCACGGGAGGCCATCTCACTGCTCCTGCCGCCTCTCCCTTCTCCCCATCCCCTTGCCTCCTCTCCGCTTGCCACAGTCCACACGGGAGGTCGTGTGGCTGCCACCAAAGGACCACAAAGGAGCCAGGGCACAGCTGTCAGGGGGAGCACAGCAAGGACAGTCCACCCCACACCTGCTCTCCCCGTTTGCCCCGCCAGTGCCTCCGACCAGCAGCTCGTACCACCCGGCCAGGTTGGCAACGACAGCAAATACACACCCCGCCCTCGGCCCCCTGGCTTTCCCCCCTGCAAGCCGCAACACGTCGCAACAATTGTCACTGGGTACTCCACAACTGCTTGGGACAGTGACAGGTTTTTGGCAGAGCCCTGAAGCAGAGTCTACACTACCTGGATTTATATGACCCAAGGGCTGCAACGGAATGTGGACTGTAAGCTGTATGCTGATTGTGGCATACTGCAGGTGGACCAGGGAGTGCTTCAGCTGGCTCCAGTTGGCGGTATGCACTGGGGCCAGAGTGGACTGCGAGTGCACCACCATTAGTTGGCGGTTGCTAAGAGTGTGCCCGGGCGGTCCCACGCAAGCAGCCCTACAAGGTAGGGTGTGGCTTGTGGTAGCTCCGGAGGTCCCGCTCGCCTAGTTCTCGCAGGGCAAACTGGCCAAATACAACAGCCAGGGACAGTCTGGGGGGAGGCCAAACACAACAGCCAGGGGCCGCCTGGGGGCGCCATGCAGCAGCCTGGGGCAGGACCAGGAATCCACAAATAGAGGGGCAGTGTAGTATACTAGACTAAATCCCAAAAACCCACAGCAGCAGGAGAGGCGGTAGCTAGAACATTGATTTAACCTGCGCAGTTGTCACATACTTCCACATTGTTGCGCATTCAGCACGGGGCTTCGAACCCAGCAGCAACCCGCAGCTCAGGAGCCGGCAACGCGGCTTGACGTGGATGCTGGGGGATACTTTAAAGCAAATTCCAGGTAATCCAAGAAGCCCTTAATCACGGGCCCAGGATATAAGCCAGCATCAGTCAGGAGCTGCGTTCCGCTCTGATCCCCCGTAATATTACCAGATACCAGTGTACAAGAACAAGAATAAGAACGGGCGTAAGAAATTAGTATGTCGCTCAAAAAGAAACTGCTACATGATAAGGAACCAGACTCGGCAGAGGCCGAATATGCAGGACTTGCCCAAAGGAGGATAACAAGAAGTACAGCAACCCAGTGGAGGAGAGGCAAGATGGCGGCCGCGAGTGCGGTCGTGCGAGCTTGAGCTCCCGGAGCTTCCCCACCTGCTCCGCTTACCATGCTGTGGGCGCCTCGGTGACCGGGTTTCTGTGTGTCCTGCTGTCCCCGAGGTGAAGCGCGGGTGTGGCGGTCATGCTGTGGAGTGCCTGCTACCTTCCCCGCTTTGCAGTCTGCCGGTTCCTGGTGTAGGCGAGGCGGACTTCCGGGTGTGCGTACGCAGCCTGGTGTGGAGAGCGGATGGTGCCGGCGAAAGGAAGACTCAACGCTGAATTGAACGCGGAACTGAACTGCACTGTAATGCCCCCGAAGGCTGGCCGTGGCAGAGCGCGAAACAACTTGGATACATCAGACACTATGGAGGGAAAAAAGCTGATTCCAACTGTGGGTAATAAGGACGCTGTTCGCGTGGATGGCGGTAAGAAATCTATCCCCGCTTTATTTTTGACTGGGAAAATAAAGAAAAATGTGCCCATTACACCTGCTAATCTTGAGCTGACCTTAAGCATAGATGAAGATATACAGGGGGTGGATTACTCTGTGAACCCGGTGGCACAGGAGGAAGGGGCTATCGGCGGTACCCCCCAATGCTCTTTAAAGGACGGGCAAAATGGTGGAGAAAAATCAGAAAGGGCTGGAACAGGGAACACTTCTCGAGGCCCATCCCAGAAGGCGCAGAGGGGAGAAAACAGCGCAGAGATTGCCCCTGAAAAAGGGGATAAAGTAACTAGAAAGAAAACGGTGGAGCCAGATTTAATGAAAGAGAATGACTCTGGCGACCTTCCCTTTTTTTCAATGTCTGATCCCTCGGATACCTCCGGGGATGATTCTGATCTAGATATACATAAGGGAATCAACAGTCAAAATACGGTGCGAAATCAGGGGAATATTGGTCAGGGCACAGCCTATCATTCGGCTGAGAGCGTAGATTCCATCCAATGGGATTATTCGTTTATGGCAGAGACTGAAATGGTCAGTGGGACGCAAACCAACTCTGAAACTACTGCGAAACCTGAGGATATCTCCCTGGTGGTTATCTATCAGACCATTATGGCCCATAGGGAGGAGACCCGCACAGAGAGTCTACGCACGCAAGGGGCTTGTCGCAAACTCCAGAATTCTGTACGGAGAATCGCGAAATCTTGTTCGTAGTTTGCTGTCAGGTTTAATGAGGCGGAGACCCGCATATCAAATCTGGAGGATGAGCTTGCGGCGCAGAAGGCAACAACAGAGGCCCTTCGCTCTGCCAAGGATGACACCCTCTGGAAAGTCACCGATTTGGAAAATCGTCTCCGGCGTAATAATCTTCGAGTGCTGGATATTCCCGACGGGGCCGAGGGGCAGGACACACGAAAATATATCATTGAACTTTTCTCTGAAGCCTTTCCCGGGCTAACCCAATGGGATTGGAGTCTGGCGATTCAGAGGGCACACAGATTCCCATTTGCTCAGCGCAATAGACCGGGCCAGAACTCTCCCAAACCAAGGGCGATTTTAATATCAGTAAACAACTTTCTGGCAAGAGAAGCAGTATACGATCTGGCACGCCCTAACAGAAAGAAAACCGGGAAGGGGATAGAGTTTTTTGTGCACCCGGATTACTGCCCTCTAACTGTAGAAAAGAGATGGCAACTACGCCAACTCATTACATCATTTCATGACAAAGGGGCACAAGCTTTTTTGTTGAATCCTGCTAAACTCAAAATCATCCACAAAGAGCATGTCCGGTTTTTTACAGCTGAATCAGCTGCTAAAGAGTATCTGCAATCTTTGTAAGGGCTGGAAAGAGAGGGAAAGGATGTGACGAGGAGCCCCTTTGTTTATTCATTTATGGACTGTAATGTTGTTTGTTAGTTTTGGTGTTTTTCTTTCCTCTCTGTGATTATGTTGTATTGTGGTGGGCGGTGAATATTCTTGTGGTTTAAGCACTGGGTGGGGTAGGGGGGGTCTTGGGCACAAAAGCTCGACCCATCTCAGAGACTCTGTGTCTCCAAGCCTCTAGTCGGGGATTGGGTGGGGGTGGGCCACGTCTCCGGATGGAGCCGTGTAGGGGAGAGGAGGGGGGTTGGGGGAAGTGTGTTGGTGGGGGGTTGGGGGTGGGGGGGCATTAGTAAAAATAATCCATGATGGTTTTGTGAAGAGAAACAGGAAAGTCAGCGGTTTTAGGTACACAGTCTATAAGTATAAAGATACAGGGAAAACAGATGGGGGATAGTGGTATTCCTCGTGGTATTCGGTTTTGCTCCCTGAATGTAAGCGGTTTGAATGATCATAATAAGAGGCAACGGGTCGCGAATGAGCTACGGGTGCTTCAGACTGACCTGGTATGCATACAGGAAACTCATATTTCATGGGTTAAACGAAAACTATTGGCGGAACTAGGTCTGACAGTATTAATCTGCACCGAGCAAACCACTACTACACGGGGAGTAGCAATTCTGGCTAAGAATCATATACAAGGGACAGGCAGAGCATTGGCAGACAAACAAGGGAGGTGGGCCATTGTGGAATGTACGATTAGTAGTCAGAAGTGTACTATATGTTCCATATATGGTTCGAATTTTGATGAGGCCTTAATAATTGAAGGGCTAAATGTGGAACTTGCACTATGGCCCACTCCTTTGATTGTGTGTGGCGACCTAAATATACACCTTGAGCATAATGCTCTACAGGATGATAGCAAACCCTACAAAGGGAGGAAACCGAGGGTATTTAAGGCGCTACAGTCTTTGTTGGATGATCACGGATTTGTGGATGCGTGGGCTACTCTAAGGGGTGCGGATCCAGGCTATACCTTTTACTCAAGTCCGCACCAGAAATTAGTAAGACTTGACTATTTTTTCTTATCGGGTCTTTTGCTTTCTGGAGCTAAAATACAGGTGTACCCACGGGTTTCTTCAGACCATGGACCCTTAGTGTTAAACCTTAGTATGCTCAGAACTGGAATCAAACCGCGTTCATTTTCTTTTGATAGGAAGTTATTATTAGATGAAAGCTATGTGGCTCATATGCAGGTTTGGGTTGAGCAGTTTTTCCTCATAAATCGTAATACTGCAGGGACTGGAGATGTATGGGATGCTTTTAAAGCGGGTTTTAGGGGGGAGACCCTTAGCTTCGGTTTATATAAACAAAAAGAACTGCGAGCAGTGTTACAGGAATTATACGCTGGTCTTACTGTAGCAGAAGAAAAACTTATGCAGGGCATATGTGCGGGTCAGGAGATCACTGCTCTGCAAACGGAAGTAGCCCGGGGCAAGGCCAAAATAAATCTCCACTGGAGCAAAGAGATAGCCAAGAAATATTCTATTAATAGGAAATTAAACTATGAATATGGGTAGGCAACTGGGCGTTGTTTGGCACAGAGGCTTAGATCCAAAGAGGCGGCTCAGAGGATCAGCTCAGTGGTAGATTCTAGGGGCAATTCTATAGAAACTGATGTGGGGATTTTAAACGTGTTTCATGATTTTTATGAGGCACTCTATACTGGGGAGGGTTATGATACACAGGCTGGGGAATCCCTGCTACAGAACCTCAATGGTAAAAACTTGGATACGCAAGATGCAGAGTTACTAGAGGCCCCGATTACTATTGAGGAGTTGGAAAGAGCTATCACAACTTAGCCTCGGGCAAGGCTGCAGGGCCCGATAAACTTCCACTTGAAAGTTTTTTCGGAGTATTAAAATTTGATATGCTAGCCACCTTTCAACAGGCCCAGGCTGGAGCTGCTCCCCGAACATGGGATGAGGCCAGCATTATTGTGTTTAAAAAAAAGGATAAACCCGCTGAACAACCAGGCTCATACCGTCCCATTTCGCTTCTAAATTCAGATGGCAAGATTTATGCCAAAATCCTAGCGACCCGGCTCGCCGAAGTAATAACCCCGTTGGTATCAATCCGGCAGCATGGGTTCATTCCCAAGAGGGGAACAACAAATCATATCAATAGGGTTGTAACTCTGTTAGACATAGCTAGTGCCACGGGGAGTGAATTCGGTTTGATTTTATTAGACTCCGAAAAGGCATTCGACCGGGTCGCTTGGGAGTTTTTATGGGCTCTTCTACGTTGTATGGGTTTTAAACAAAGCTTTATTACTGCCATACAAGTTTTATATCGTCGCCCAACGGCTAAGATCTGTATTATGGGCCTTGAATCTACCCCAGTATATATCACACGGGGAACAAGGCAGGGATGCCCCTGCTCTCCTTTGCTGTTCTCACTATATATAGATCCTTTTTTAAGAATGTTAGAACAAAGTGCAGAGATAGAGTCTGTAATTTGGAGGCAAGAGCATTATCGTGTGTTTGCATATGCAGACGATGTGGCAGTGGTAACGCCGAATCCCATTACAGCTATGCCAGAAATTGAGCAAGTGGCGTTAAAGTTTGGAGCCGCGTCAGGATACAAACTCAATGTGGCAAAGACACAAATTTTATGTTCTAACATTACTGTATTTGACGATCAGCGAGTTTTGAGTGAGGTAACTTATTTGGGGGTCACGCTGAGGACATGCTTAAAATCATTGGTGGAGGTCAATTGGTGTAATATTTTAGATGATGTTCGGAAGCAATTGGACCGGTGTGAATGTTTACATCTTTCACTCGTGGGACGATGCAATAGTCTTAAAATGTTGATACTACCTAAAATTTTATATTTTTTTAGATCTGTACCATTGAAATCCCTCGTGCCCAACTTGCAGTTTTACAGTCAATCTGTGCTAGATTTCTGTGGGCTCATGGCAAGCCCGCAGAGCTATGCGCTATATGACCCTCCCTCGGGAGAAAGGAGGTTGGGCTGTGCCCGATTTTACTTTATATTACTTTGTATGTATGCTGCAGCATATGAATATACTTTTAACCGGGGCAGAACCAATTTGTACTGCCGAAGCCCCATCAATATATCAAATGTTGTTGGGCAGTGACGCTAAAAATCGGCTGTTTGTCAATTTAGAGCCAAGTTACTATAAGAAAACTAGGTTTAAGGTTTTAATCACTGCCTATAAGGTGTGGAAAGCTGTGCGAAAGTTTTATAGATTAAAGAGGGTATCTCAGTATACCCCGTTTACAGCTACGACACTTCTTCCACCGATATTCTGGGACAGAATCATAGATAGATGGCGGACTAAAGGGATTCAATATATTGGAGATTTATAAGCTAATGGGGAGCTGATGTCTTTTGAAATGCTAACTGATAAATTTCACCTTTCCAGGTCTGAATTTTTTTAATATTTGCAAGCTCGCGATTATTTATGTAAACATCAATGGAATATTGAAGTTAACCCTGTGATTGAAGCCGTGAGGAAAAACGCACGTATTGGTATATTGTATAATTTACTGTTGGACACTAGGGACCGTGATTTAGAGATGCATAATGCAAAATGGGATAACAGGCTAGGGTGCTTGGGCACTCAGGTAGAAGCCTCCATTGAATTGGCGGGGAGACTGTTAATATCTGCTAATTTCCGGGCACAACATTACAAGACTGTGTTTAACCTTTATTATACCCCAGCCAAACTATCTAAATGGGGTGGGACAAATTATGGAAAATGTTTTCGCTGTGGAACAGAGGACGCTGACATTGTACACATTTTTTTTACATGTAGGCACCTAATCAATTTTTTCGGGCATATAGAGAAATTTTTGGCAGAAATTTTGGGGGGTCCACTCAGATTGTCAGCTGCTCATGTTCTGCTGGGGGTAGCTGAGAGAGAGGGTACTGATCAGCTGTCTTATAAATATCGGTATTTGTTGTTTTTAGCTACAGCTGTGGCTAAGTTATGTATTGCCTCAATGTGGCTCCAGAAGGATGTACCAACTTTTGAATTTTGGAGGGCTATATTTTTATCCATGTTTAATATAGAATATAGTTTATATGCACTGAAAGGTATTCGGAAAAAGAAATTAGGCATGGAGATTTGGGGGCCGGTGTTGTCCTGCATGGATGAATGAGGTGTGAGTGGGGACGCATTTCTATGGTTTTACGCACATGCACTTTAAGGAATTCTCATGTATTGAGATCAACATTATATATTTATGTATTGTGAACTGTCTTTTTTTTTAAATCTATGTATTGTCTTTCTCTTCCTTTTTTTCTAATGAACAATTTCTGTCTTAATGCATTATAATGTATTGGATTTATCATGGATGAAATAAAAAAAATATTAAAAAAAAAAAAAAAAGAAGTACAGCAACCCTACAATCACAAGCACAAAACAACTGCGATATCTCCCACCAAGGGC
Source organism: Calotriton arnoldi (assembly GCA_963921515.1). Taxonomy (NCBI): domain Eukaryota; kingdom Metazoa; phylum Chordata; class Amphibia; order Caudata; family Salamandridae; genus Calotriton; species Calotriton arnoldi. Next base: position 1,568,438 of record CAWUFW010000529.1, on the reverse strand, counting down.
TCATCACTCACTTCTTCCAGGTCTCTGGTGGTCCAATAGACTTAACAGGCACACTGGCTAGCCCCTTGCTAGGGTGGAAAGCTGACCCCCCCTTACTTCATCAGGTCCCCACGTGGACAACAAGGCGCGGGGGTGGCGCTCACACCAGAGAGCTCGCCGCCATCCAGATAACAGGAAGCCCTGTGAATACCTCAACGCTCGAAGCCAAGGCCAAAAGCCCAATATGGATCACGGCAGAAATCCACCAATGGCAGACAGAGGAGGAGGAGGAGGACAAGGCCAAAGAGACCAAGTCGGGGTTTGTGGCTAAACCCGTGACAAACACAGAGATCAGATCTGTCTTACCAGCGTCAGCCAGGAAGGACTGTCAGGCCAACTCCCCAGTCACGGAAGATGCAACCACCTCATTTTTGCAAAAATTAGAGCTGGCCATCGAAAGAACGCTGAACGCCACCCCAAAAACATGGGAAAGAACTGGGAAGGGAAAACGTATCAAACATACGGCGGAAGCCCGATGTGACGAGAAGCCCCCCAGTACGCAACGGAAGCAGCAACCTACGAAGACTTAAATTTGTCAGCTCTGAGGGAAACCCAGGACACAATCGCCAGAGCCCTGTTATGGCAGTCTACCAAAATGGAAGTACTAATTGACTTACTTCAGTCAATTGCTCAGCACTTGGTGCGCCAAGACGACAAGCTGGTAAAAATAGAGGTTTCTCTTGACACCCTCAAAGCCAACTCAGCTCGCACCAATTCCTGTGCCAACATTATTGACAAGTGGGCAGGCCTACCTGTAGTCCTAAAGGACATCTTGGTTTTAGCCAGGGGACATAGGGAAACGCCCATCTTAGAATAAAGCCCCCCAATATCATCAGGGGGGGAGATCGTGAAACCAGACACCTCAATACTCCATCTCCCTGAAGAGATCAAAGTAATCAAGGATCCTCAGGCAGGGCCATGCTACAGGAGTAATAAGAACATCCTCGAAGCCCTGGGGAACGAGGGCCATGAGGCCTGCTTACGTGATACAACAATCAAAGTCTCCCAAGAAGAAGCAGCCCAGGTGGCAAAGGCGGAAGGTGCTGTGGAAGGGGCCGAAGCCCCACTGCCAAAGAGGACCAAGAAGAAAGTGAAGAAACAACAGAAAAAAACAAAGATTACACAAAGAAGATCACTATTAGTTACAACATCAAATCACGGTGGCAAAAAGACTACCAACAACTCAAAACCACTGTTTCCAATTTTTAACCTCAGAAACTCAACTAAACTTAAAATGATAAGCGAGATACACAACAGGACAGATGAGGAACAAAGCCGACAGAACTCACCTTCAAGGGAGGGCCCACAACTAGCAGGGCAAATAACATTGGAGACCGGAGTAGAGACCGCTCGGCAGCCTACAACTCAGGAGACCGCTGGCACCCAAACCAGGGCCACCACCTTCCCAGGCTCAGAGCCTCAACACAGTGCGATGCAACGTTCCACAATCAATCAGACTGTGCAGCACATCGACCAAACACAGGCGGGACAGCCTAATTGGGCAGCAGATAGATTCTCGGCAAGTGATACCCACAATATCAACTACATCTGATCCTTTCGAGGCCTGAATCCGTGGAAGGCCGCCTCGACCTTGTGCACCCCCAACACTAACAACGACCAAGCAATCTATGAGGTGTTGCTCACCCCTAGATATAATGCCAAAGGCTCCTACGATATTCTGAATAGGTCTAACATCTTACGGCTCCTGGGTCATCTTGACGCTTTGGCAACGATCACCTCAGACAATATAGAGGGGATAAAGTTCAGAACCCTGGAGAGGGATACACATGGGGATTCCACCATAGTCAACTTCACTCAACAGCAAGTCCAACTGGCCGTCCTTGGTGAAGCCCCTCGTCTTGCAGAATGGGGAATCGAAGTTACCGCACTTAGCATGCCAAAATACCCTCACATTCTAATACCCAAACACGCTCAGGGGGAACCTGCATCAATCCTCAAAGGCACCACGAACAAATATTTAGGTGAGAAAGAGAAAGCTGGTCGACCAAGAACCCCAATAAAAATCCACATTACGCACAGGGATATGCAGCGCAGAGTGCAGCCGCTTCAGCAAGAGCAGGCCCACAAGGTGGAGTCTCGGCTACAGTGTCCCTTACCAAAGAAACGAGAACGACAGCAGAGGATGTCCAACCCCACGTATTGGAGAACAAGGCAAACTAACCCTGATTTCATGGAACATCGCAGGGCTAAGTATCAACCTTAATGACAAGGTTAGACAAGACTATCTCGCAAAGGGGGACATTTTGTGTTTCCAGGAGATCTGGGCCAAGTCAAATACCCAAATAAGCGTCTTCTACGAACATTATAAACCTGCCACTAAAAACAACATCTTTGGTCGTCCGTCTGGTGGCCTTTCCATATTCCTAAATCATGCACGCAAACTCAAAACGACAGTTATAACAGTAGATACACCAGATCTCCAAGCTATTACAATCGAAGGGCTAAGAAAGGGACCTCAGCCCCAGTCTCTACTATTAATTAATTGTTACATTAACCGAACAAAACTTCAAACTCAACAGGCTTTGGAATCCTTCATTAACATCCTGGAAGACATACTCATAAGATTTGAGAAACGCATCATGATAATTGAGGGAGATTTCAATACGAGGGGTCTAGAGCAAGTTCAAGTGTTACCCAGCTGTGGGAAGAAGGCGGGCTTGCACCTCTCCCTTCTCAAAAACTTCAAGCTTCTATCCACCCACGAAATAAAAAAAACAGCTGTCCCGTATGGAGCCCACTGCCAACTTTTAGGAATATATCTACCATAGATTATATTTTAACCAAAAAAGAGGAGGCACTTAAACTAGGCAACTTCGCAGTGGATGACAGAGATGAAAGCGACCATAGGCCACTTTGTGCCATTTTCAATCTGGCCCCGGAATCAGCGGATGTCCTGGAATCAATTGGTGCATCCCTAGGCGAAGAACGACATCTGGTACTTCAAAGATTAAAATGCACCGCTAACCTAAGCACCAACCTCATGGAGTATGTAGCCGGAAGGGAAGTGGCATTCTAGACTCAGCAAACTAAGAACATCATTGATCTCTGGGAAATGCTGACAATGGGCCTACCGCGCTATCTGGGAAATGCCAATGGACCAAACAGGAACCAAAACCCTATTCGATTGGCGCCGGAATGTAGAGCACCGGAATGCTTGAAACAACGCAAAGGTCAGCTCAGAAAGGCTATAAAGGCAAAAAGGAATGGAGCCCCGCTGTCTCAGTCGACTTCAATCTCGGCCCTGCGAACTACATATAAAAAGAAAGTGTGGGAGCAGAAGAGATACCACACGGAAAGGAACTGGCTCAAAGTGTTTTCACTAATTAAAGGTAAAGACAACGGCAAGCTATGGAGCTTTATTAACAGCCTGAGCCCTTGCAGCCCGCCAAAAGAGAACAACATTGCGAGCAATGTGTGGGAACAGTACATGAAGGCGCTGTATACAGGCGCACCGATCAAGGAGGGCCCTTCCAGTGCAGATTGGGCCCAGGCCGCAGCCACATTAAACAAGTCACAAAAGGGGCATGGAGAACCCATAGCGCCCAGTCAGTTCGAAGTATATACAGTGGGTGAGATCGCCAGGACCATCAAGTCTACCAGAACCAACGGCGCCCCAGGACCAAACGGCGTTCCGGCCCAAGTCTTTAAATCAGCTCCTGCCTTTTTTGCATCTACCCTCACTCCACTATTCAATCACTCTTATCTCACAGCAACGGTTCCACAATCTTGGAAAGGCTCTATTCTGTGTCCAATATTCAAGAAGAGTGACCACTCGAACCCTTCCAATTACAGGCTTATAGCCCTGCTTGACATTGAAGCAAAGATCTACGCCCGCTTACTATTAAGGGATCTAGAAGACTGGGTGGACAAGAACGGCATCCTCCCGCCTTATCAAACTGGCTTCAGGGCAAATAGCTCCACTATGGACAACATCTTAGCACTATCCTATCTCTCGAAGCAAGCGGCAGCGAGCAACAAGCCGCCCCTGTTTTGCTGCTTTATAGACTATTCCACGGCCTTCGACAGAGTTAATCGCGGTCGATTATGGGCAAAACTTGAAGACTGGGGGATCCAGCCCCCCCCCTTTTAAAGGCCATAAAAGCCCTCAATGTGGGGACATGGGTTTGGGTCAAACTAACCCCAACATCAGTAACCTCAAGAATCTACACCAACACCGGGCTAAAGCAGGGATGTGTTCTGGCCCCTCTACTATTTAATCTGTACACAGCAGACCTAGGGCCCGCTCTGAAAGATGCTTGCTTAGTACCTCCAAGATTGGGCCAGACGACCCTGGGCACTCTCCAATACGCAGATGACACAGTGATTATGGATCACACCAGGGTGGGGCTCCAAAGAGCATTAAAAGGTCTGGCAGCCTACAACCAGGAAAATAGTCTGCAAATCAACGAAAACAAAACAAAGATAATCATCTTTGGTAAATACCCCCTGTGAGCGGGTGGGGGTGTGGGCGTCAGAAAGCAAGGAGGACTGCACACCACGTCTTGATAGTCGGGGTTTTATTAAAGGACACACAGCCTTTTTACGAGTCGCCAGGGTTCAGTAAATCATAGAAGGCAAAAAGAACAGGGGGATATTCTGGATAATAGTTCTTATCCGGGTCTTCCTAATGCCGCCGTCGGGGAGGGTCCTCGTCTCTTCCTCCTTGCGTGGTTCAGGACTCCCTCGGATGATGTCCACAGGCACAACAGCAAACGCCACATAGAAGGGAAGGAAAACAAATGGGCAACTCGTGAGGGGTCGTGTTTGGTTTACTTGCTCAGGGAGGGAGTGAAGGATCACCGGTGCAAAAGTGCGGGTGTCTAGGGCTTAGTGCACGTGTAGCGGGTCAACCAGGATGCGGGAGAGGGGTTTCAGGAATACTATGACTCCTCCCTCGGTCTCCTCCCGACCCACCCCGAGAACCGACTCCGTACCTGTTCTAGCCACGCTCCTCCTGAAGCGTGGCTGGGCGAAGGGTATGTCCGTTGGCCTCCAGGCGTTCCTCTTTCTCTGAGCTCCGACAGGATTCCGCTCTGCTCCTCGTCTCCGGTAGTCTCTGTCTCTACTCTGGGCGTCCTGTTGTGCACCGTCGACTCTCTTCTTCCGGGTTCTTCTCCTTCCGTGCTCCATCCGGGTTCTCCTCTGATTGGTTCGGGGCCGATCACGTCACTCACAGGGGAGGGTTCTTCGTAGCTGGTCGGGTCCTTAAAGAGACAGTCCTCCCTGACGGGAGAGTAACGATCCCAGGAGGATGAGGGTTCTCCGCTCCAGTCTGACGGCTGAAACGGAATAAGACTGGCCTCATCAGTTGGGGCGTTCCACCACTCTTCAACAGACTTTGCCCCCTCTACCCACGTGTCCGCGGAGTGGGGAGCGCCAACTCCGTGACATATCCCCCCCCCTAGGATTCTCCCGATCGGGGAGAGGGACCACCCGTGACAGAAAGTCGGCATTCCCGTTCTCAGACCCCTTTCTATGTCGCACCTCAAAAGAGAAGGACTGGAGAGAAAGGAACCAGCGGAGGACGCGGGGTTTGTGGCCCATGTTCCTACTCATCCACTGGAGGGGGGCATGGTCGGTGTATAGAATGAAATGGGCCCCCTCCAGGTAGTATCTCAATTTATCCACCGCCCATTTCACCGCTAGGCATTCCTTCTCTATAGTCGGGTACTTCGTCTCCCTAGGAAACAGTTTCCTACTTATGAAGAGGACGGGATGTTCAATCCCGTCTGAGGTTCTCTGGGACAACACCGCCCCCAACCCACAGTCAGAAGCATCCGTGTGGAGGACAAAAGGTCTGGTAAAGTCAGGAGATGAGAGTACGGGACTGGTGGTGTGTGTTTCCTTTAGTCTGTGAAAGGCAGTTAGCATGGCCTGGGTGGGTTTCAGTAGGTGTTTAGTGGGTATGTTTTTGCACAGAACATCAGTAAGGGGGCTGGCGATCTCGGAGTACATGTGTATGAACCGCCGATAGTACCCAAGCAACCCCAAAAAAGCCCTTATGTCTCGTTTGGTGGTAGGAAACGGGGTCTCCCTAATGGCCCTGACTTTCTCTTCCTGAGGGGCTATTACCCCATGCCCCAACACGTACCCTAGGTACCGGACCTTTTGATAGCCCACCCGGGATTTCTTGGCATTTATGTGGAGGCCAGCGGTTCGTAAAGCCTCCAGGATTTTCTTCAGGTGTCCCAGGTGTTCCTCCCACGTGGCACTGTACACCACAATGTCATCCAGGTAAGCTGATGAGTAAGCTTGGTGTTCACGGAGCACCGTATTCATAAGTCATTGAAAGGTGGCGGGTGCTCCGTGAAGGCCAAACGGGAGGACCGTGAACTTGTATAACCCGTCCGGGGTCACGAAGGCTGTCTTTTCCCGGTCAGCTTCCTTAAGTGGGACCTGCCAGTAGCCTTTGGTGAGGTCAAGAGTGGTGATATACTTGGCCTCACCTAGCTTCTCGATGAGTTCGTCTACTCTCGGGAATGGGATATAAATCAAATTTCGAGACAGCGTTGAGGGCCCGAAAGTCCATACAAAACCTCGTGGAGCCGTCAGGCTTGGGGACCATCACGATGGGGGAGGACCATTCGCTTCGGGATGGGCGAATAACCCCCATCTCCAGCATGTTCTAGACTTCCCTTCTCACTGTCTCTCTACGCGCCGCGGGGATGCGATATGGTCTTTGTTTCACTACACGGCCGGGGATGGTCTCTATGGCGTGTTCTGCTAGGGAGGTTTTCCCGGGTCTGTCTGAGAACATGTGCGTAAACGGCTGGAGCATGGCATCCAGGGATCGTTTTTCATGTTCTCCAAGGGCATCATTGATCACCAGATGGCCGAGGGTGTATGCCTGACTTGTGCATGAGGGGATCGTCAATCTGGCCGGTTTGGGTACCGGGCCCAGCCATTACTTTAGGAGATTTATATGGTACGTCTGGACCCGTGTGGGCCTCACCTGCACCTTATAGTTGGGACCCAACCACTCTGATCGAAGTTTGCTGGTGGCAGAAGGCATTAAGATCAGTACCCAGTCATGAACGTTTAATCTCCGCCATTTCTTCCCTTTGTCATAGATGTGTTTTTGTTGTTTCTGTTTTTGCTCTAGATGGGAATAGGCAAGGTCTCTTAGCTTTCCCAATCTAGACCTGAGGTTTTGCGTGTATTCCAGAAAACCGTGGGCTTCGTCCCCCTCCTCTTTTGCCCAGGCTTCTCTAGTCATGTCCAGGAGTGACCGAGGCTGTCTCCCATACAACATCTCAAAAGATGAACAACCCAGGCTACTCTGGACCTGGCTCCTGATCACGTACAGGGCTAGAGGGAGGAGCTGGTCCCACTCTTTTCCTTCTACACCGAGCATTTTCTTTAGGATAAATAAGCTTAATCGTCCCGTTGTATCTTTCCACCAAACCATCCGTCTGGGGATGATACACCGACGTCTTTATGTGACGGAGGTGGAGGGTCTTACATATTTCTTTCATCATTCGGGAGACGAACGGTGTACCTTGATCAGTCAGGATTTCCTTTGGAAAGCCGACTCTCGAAAATAATTCTATGAGCCGGTCCGCTATGTTCTGAGAGGTGGGTGCTTTTATAGGAAACGCCTCCGGGTACCTTGTTCCGTAGTCCACTACTACCAGGGCGTATTGATGCCCTCGGCGGGTTCTTGGCAAGGGACCTATAAGGTCCATTCCTATCCTACTGGAAGGGGTGCCTATTACAGGTAGGGGTTGTAGGGGTACTGGTGGAGGTCGGTATGGGTTTTTTCGCTGACACGTCTCACATTCTTGGCAGTGTCTCTTTATATCGGTGTACACCCCGGGCCAATAAAAGTGTCTTAGGACATTCTGGGTGGTCTTTTCCGTGCCTATGTGCCCTGCCGTGAGGTGGGAATGGGAAAAGAATAAGATCTGGTCTCTGAAGCTAGATGGGACCAGTAGCTGGGGTGAGTCTTGGTGTGCGCCTATCCTATAAAGGAGCCCTTCCTTAATCAAAAAGTATGGATAAACCGAACTGGGTCTCTGGTCACTTCCCTTGGCGCTTTGCCAGGCATTCTGTAGAGTGGGATCGTTCAATTGGGCGAACCTAAAACTCCTGTCGAGGAGCCAGGGTTCTGGTGTAAGCATAGCTGGTAGGGTTTTGTTCTCATGGGCCCTCTCGTCTTGGTCCTGTCCTTCCCGTACCATGGATAAGAACATCCCTAAGAAGCTAGGATTGTCTGTTCCTATGATTAACTCCTCGGGTAGCTCGGGCATGACCCCCACTCTCACCTTACTCTAGATCCCCCCCCATGTGTAAGTCCTATGTCTGCCACGGGATATGGTTTTACGTCCCCGTGAACGCACCTGATGTGCACCATGGTTTCGGGTATAAGTTGGTCGGGACGTACTAAACATCCCTGTATCACTGACTGTCTGCAGCCTGAGTCAAGCAGTGCCCTAACCGCCTGCCCGTCCACTCTCACACTCATGTAGAAGGCGCTCCCCATCTCCGCCGAATAGAGGACAGACCGCGGGATGTAGCCTATCTCCATCGGCTCTTCGTTGGTCTTCTTCCTGGGGCATACTCGGCCGATGTGGCCCCAATCCCCACACTTGAAGCATTGGGGGCCTTTTAGAGGAGGGGCCTCTGTTCTTCTTCCCCTGCTTCTATGGTTCTCGGGTGTGGGGTTATTGCTTGGCCTTACGAATTTCCCGGGTAGGGGTCTATACATGCGGTCCGAATCCCCTGCTGTGCTTCTGGGTTGTGCCCGGGAGAAGGTAGCGGCCATTCCTATCGCTTCCTCGGGGGACAGGTTGGAATGTTGGCGCAACCATCTCTGGGTGTTGTACGGGAGGGCCTCGAGGTATTGTTCGAGGTAGATTTTATTCATTATGTCCTCTTTCGTGTTTTCCAGGGGTTGTAGCCACTTGTCCGCCGCTGATTTCAAACGAAAATACAACGTTTTGGGGTTTTCTCCGGGGGTCCCCTTCTCCTTTCGGAACCGTACGCGGTATGCCTCGGCATCTAGTCCCAGGTGGTCGAGGATTATGTTCTTAATCTCTGTATACGGGGTGTTGCCTATGGGGTTTGCCACCTGATAGGCAGCCTGGGCCTCTCCTGATAATAGTGGCGCTAAGAAAAATGGCCACTTCTCCGTGGGCCAGCCGCAGGCCCTGGCCACCCTCTCAAAATTCAGGAAATATGCGTCGGGGTCCTCCCCTGGGACATACTTCTGTAGGGAGACTCCCGGATTTCCTGTTGCCAGGGGTCTGGTCTCGCGTCCTCCTGCCGCCGTTTGTTCGGTGACCATCTTTTGTAGGCCGTCCATCTGGGCGGCCATGGTATCCCTAAATACGTCTCTGTCGGCTTGGGCAGACGTCATCTGGCGTTCCACCGCCCACTTGAGCTCCTCCTGCCCCTTCACTAGATGCTGGATCAGGACGTCCATTATGCTGCTACTAATGGTCGCGCTGCCCGCGTTCTCCACCATATGTGAGCGGGTGGGGGTGTGGGCATCGGAAAGCAAGGAGGATTGCACACCACGTCTAGATAGTCGGGGTTTTATTAAAGGACACACGGCCTTTTTACGAGTCGCCAGGGTTCAGTAAATCATAGAAGGCAAAAAGAACAGGGGGATATTCTGGATAATAGTTCTTATCCGGGTCTTCCTAATGCCACCGTCGGGAAGGGTCCTCGTCTCTTCCTCCTTGCGTGGTTCAGGACTCCCTCGGATGATGTCCACAGGCACCACAGCAAACGCCACATAGAAGGGAAGGAAAACAAATGGGCAACTCGTGAGGGGTCGTGTTTGGTTTACTTGCTCAGGGAGGGAGTGAAGGATCACCGGTGCAAAAGTGCGGGTGTCTAGGGCTTAGTGCACGTGTAGCGGGTCAACCAGGATGCGGGAGAGGGGTTTCAGGAATACTATGACTCCTCCCTCGGTCTCCTCCCGACCCACCCCGAGAACCGACTCCGTACCTGTTCTAGCCACGCTCCTCCTGAAGCGTGGCTGGGCGAAGGGTATGTCCATTGGCCTCCAGGCGTTCCTCGTTCTCTGAGCTCCGACAGGATTCCGCTCTGCTCCTCGTCTCCAGTAGTCTCCGTCTCTAATCTGGGCGTCCTGTTGTGCACCGTCGACTCTCTTCTTCCGGGTTCTTCTCCTTCCGTGCTCCATCCGGGTTCTCCTCTGATTGGTTTGGGGCCGATCACGTCACTCACAGGGGAGGGTTCTTCGTAGCTGGTCGGGTCCTTAAAGAGACAGTCCTCCCTGACGGGAGAGTAACGATCCCAGGAGGATGAGGTTCTCCGCTCCAGTCTGACGGCTGAAACGGAATAAGACTGGCCTCATCAGTTGGGGCGTTCCACCACTCTTCAGCAGACTTTGCCCCCTCTACCCACGTGTCCGCGTAGTGGGGAGCGCCAACTCCGTGACACCCCCATAAAAAGCAAGCAACTGTGTCCCTTGGCGAGCATCGAATCAGAACAACCACTGCCTATAATTATTTGGGGGTTTGGTCAACAGAGCGGACCATAGCGTCCAAACATATAAGGGAGCTAAGGCTGCGAATCAACAAAATAATTCTGGCTCTTAGACGACTAAGCTATCTTCTAGCTAGTCCATCGATAGAGCCCATGTTACTGTACTTAGGGCCAAACTACTGCCTGCTATTACTTACGGCCACTTAACCTTTCCCAGCGCCTTAACGAAAGTTATCAATGCAGCTCAGGTAAAAGCACACAAAACAGTGCTGCAGGCGCCTAGACATGCTCGAAACACCAGGCTAAGGCTGGAGATAGGCCTAAACAGACCGGACTTGGTTCTTCAGGGGGACCTAATAAAATATTACATCTGAGCATTGAAAGCGCCAGAAAAGAATCTTAAACACTCTTTAAAGCTGATCTTTAGGACAGAGGGTTCCCCGGGGCACGTGAAGCTGGACCAAGCCATACATCGCTTGAAAATAGAGGCAGGGAGCATGCCCCTCCATGAAATCCCCTATTCCGCTTGGGCTAAAGCCGTGAAGCGCCAAGTTCAGACTCTTTCCTTCGAACTGGATCACTCCTCACTCCGTTACAATTCTCTCACTTTGCCGTTAAACAACTCATACACCCCTGGGAAAGCTCAACCTTACATGTATGATCCTCTCTCAGCCCAAGCTAGAAGGAAAATCCTGTTTTTCCGTCTCACCGCCCTTAGGATTCTAGACTTCAATCCAAAATGGGCACGAAAAGACAATGGCGTCTCTTGTCGGTTATGCAATTACCACAGGGAATCCTGGCTACATCTTCTATGCTGTTGCCCAAAACTAGCCGCGGACCGTCATCGTCTATTGCGCCCAGCACTAAAGGACAAGGGCCTGAGAACGTGCAGGGACGCCTCGGACTGGTGCTTTACGGAAACAAATACTTGCCTTCTTGCTAGAGTCGGCAAGTTCACTCACCAAATAAGAATCGAACTTGACCCCCTGCAACCGGTTGCAGACCCCGGGGCTTCCACTTCCCAGTAATTAAATCAGCTGGCGCTCCAGTCCTGGTGGAAGTTATCTAACTTAGGGGCCCACAGTGAGATCAAACAGACTATAAGTGAGAGCGGGTCCTCGTAGGGGGCTCAATTAGAACTGGCAACAATGACTGATGAATTCTATGTAAATAGGGATTTTTACAGGACAAAGTAATCATTGGTGTGTTCAGGAGTGTCTTCATAATTTTAACTTATTGTAACGTAGTCTCTTTCAGGAGCATACTGCTAAAAACTGCGCCCATGCAGGCATGGTGTATTTTATTTTATTTATTTAATGTGTTTTACTGTAAAGATTTTAAGTAATTGTACGGTTAATAAAAAATTAATTATCTCAAAAAAAATATATATATATATGCTGATGGGCCATACTGGGCTAGAGTGGTGAGAGGAGTTGTCACTAGCCCCTGAATAGGACGTGGCTGTCCTGCACAATGCTGTCTCCACCCACTGTAGTGTGGCTGGACCAGGGAGGACAGAACTGGTTTTGCTGAGCAAGAGACTCTCTGAACAAAGACTTCAAAGGGAAAAAAGGGTATAAGTATTAGACCTAAGACCCCAGAATTTTAGATTACTTTGGACCAAGGAACCTGTCAAGAAGAAGAGCAGCCAGGATGAGTACTGCCCCATTGCTGTGTTTTTCTTTTTGGGTTGGCCTACAGTTGCTGCTTCTGTCTTGGGCAGAGAATAGACTAGACTGAACTTTCTTGAATCCTATTGTTAATGTTTCTCCAAGGGCTTGAAGTAGAACTTGCCTCTTGTTGAAAGTCTTCGGCACACCAAAGACATCCTCTGGGTACCTGCACCTGGGATTGCATGTTTCAGCTGACACAGAGGGAAAAAGCAACAAAACGCCGTCAACGACGCAGCTGCCAGCTCTGTGACCTGTTGACACTGCAACAAGCACCGCCGCACTTCCCACCACAACCCTGGTCTCACTAATGCACTTCAATGCCATCACCGACCCGATGCTTGCACCTTGACCAGTGAGCACCCCACGCCGCACCGCCTTGCTTCACACCGCTGCCCTGGTATCACCGACGAGGCTGCAACCTCGTCACCGATGCCGCTGCCTGCACCATGACCTGTGGACACCACTTGTGGAGAACACAGAGCACCGTCCCGCTTTGCACCGCAGCCCTGGTCTCACTGAAGATGACGCTCCACACTGACATTGAAGCCGTTGCCTGCACTGCGGCCTGGAGGCACCACTCGTAAGTTGCTTGACCCACCGCCCCGTCCTACATCGCAACCGTGGCCCGCCGGTGCCATCGACTCCAGATTGTCAACCGACACCGCTGCTTGCACCTGTGGGCCCTGCACACTGCATTGCCCTGTCTCACACCGCAGCCTTGGGTCTACCGACAACAGCACCTCAGCAACGACGATGATGCTGCCTGCCCTTTGGCCTGTGAACACCAAGACGGGCATCGCCCCACTTCACACCACAGCCTGGTCTCACTGTCGGCACGGTGGATGCCACCACCGAGCTGCTGCCTGCACCGTGACCTGAGGGTGCCGCTCCAAAGACCAAACTTTCTGATCAGACACTTTTTCATGTGGAAGTAAGATTCTGCTTCCTCCCCCTCTAGGGTCAAGAGCCTATCCCTCCCAGTTACTTGGATCAACTCCCACAGGAGTGAACCTCAATATTGAGAGTGAGCCCTCCTCATTCTAAGGGCCTTCTCAAATACTGTCAGCCATTTATCAATGTCATCACTCTCCTGTTTACTTAGTGACAATCCCTTTGGGCAGCCTAGGGTCAAACCCACCTCTTGACATATCAAACTTTTCTTTGCTGCCACCATCTCTTCTCTCTTCCTCCCCTGCCCACTTTTTTTTGGCCAGGACCAACTTCTTCTTCTCCACAGCTATGTAGGCTAACAGGGCCTCAAGCTCTCTAACTCTGAGGGACAGTTCTGCTTCTTCTTTGGTGGATCCCACAGATCCTCCCTTCCCACTAGCTGTAGGCCGGACCCTGGTTAGTGAAGTAATGGACAGGCATTCATCAACCTCCTCCTAGAGGTTGGAGGGGTCAATCTCCTCCTCCCCCTTACCCTTCTATCTCTTGAGCTTCCTCTGTTTCATCTAGCTGGGCCTCTGCCCAGGCTTTAAGGGACTTCACCAGCTCCCCTTTCCTACTGTTCGTAGAAGCTGGTAACCCCTAAGCCCTACACAACCCCCTAAGCCAGAGGTCTTCAAACTGAGGTGCGTGACCCCCAAAGGGGCTGTGGAGTCATGGGAAGGGGGTTGCGCAATCCTCCGCTTCTTCAGCTGAAGTGTCATTCAGAGACTCTCCTGTGCTGTAAAACAGAAGCCTGGCAGACAGATAAAAATGCCTTTCTGTCAGTGTGCTGCTTACCTGTAAGAAATGCAAATGTGCACAAAGACTTAATCTGCAACTGTGAAGGGAAATCTGCAAATATAAAGGATGCTTGGAAGCCGGTACTGGCTTTAATTGATGGAATCACTTGAAGCTTCTTTTTGAGTGGTAGTGCAGAGAGTTAGAAACTGAGCTGTGAAGTGGTGCTTTTAATTGACATTGTATTTACATAGCACTTACTATCCCTGAGGAGGTGTTGAGAACAGTTATGTAAAAAAAAAAAGCATTACGTAGGGTCTGGGTAATACTAAAATCTTTGTTATGGAAGCAGCATTTTATCGTAACACGTTTTGTGCATTTTGTAGGAGTCTATGCTATACTGCATGTAATGCAATTATAAAATAGTGGCTTACATATTCACAGTGTTTTCTTTCACAGGCTGTGACCTTGTAGCACTAAAAAACACACGTCACTAGTCCCCACTGCAACAACCAAGATTTGATTCTGTGGCACTCTGGTTGCACCCAGACCTCTGCAGTTCATTAGCCAATACAGGTTTCATAATGTACTATAAATAGTGCATTTCCTACTAACAACTTTATATATGTATTTTTCATTTAAGCTGCCCATTATTTTATATGTAGCTGCCTGACGGTGAAAGACCTAAAAAATTTACAGAATAGTTTGTTGTTAGCCACATCTTTGACCCCGCCCCATGTTCAGACTCTCAAGGCCATCTAGCTCTAGCCCCACCCGCAAACATGACTGAAGTCAAAAGCAGCAGCAAACTAATATAACCAGGAGTCAGTTTTTGCTAAAATAGAAGTGTCTGTTTTCATTATGTTTAAAATAAAAACGTTTTTAGAAAACCGGTATGAAAGAATATTGATGGAACACTTCCTACCCTGGAATTAAAGAAAGCATCCTACTTGGACCTTACAGTTCATCATTAATGATTTTAAATGGTACTTTTTAATTATGATGAATGATGTTCAGCAACCTTCAGTTCCATGCAGCTGTAAAAGCTAATCTGTCAGCATCCCATTAAAGATGGTATGGTTCTCCTCGGACGTCTAGCACTAATGTTGCAGCCAATGAATTACAGCCATTATACCCAGGGCCACTGGAAATATACAATTGGGTGGCCGCAGCGATTTTAGTATACTTATAGATTTGCCGCATTTGACACATAATCCATCATCTGCCACATAATCTGCTGATTTTAACAAAAAACATTTTTTCATTACTCAAACGGTTCAAAAGTTACAAAAAAGTAGTGACATGTGTTGCCACGCAGTAGACGGTCCTTTGCAAAGCTGGACTGGCCACCTTTTTGTTGCTTATTGCTGTATTTGGGTGTTAAACTGGTACTAATGAGGTGTAACCAAAGATTGACTGTTTCTCTCGAGAAAAACAGGCACACCCATCACATTAGTTCAGAAAGGTGTTATCATCGGAATACGTTTTGTCAAATTATGTTTTGTTTGTGAGAAATAAAGTACCATTGTTCATTTTTAGGTATTTATTTTTGGAGACTTTTTTTTTTTTAACTGTTAGGTAAGTCTCTGACACCGAACCACAGTCACCCACAAACTTTTGGTTTGCTAAACATTATTTAATAATATTTCCCCACCGTAAAAATGATTTGCAGTGGGAATTGGAAGAGTTTATGGTTGTCAATAGTTGTCGATGATGAGGAGTACCAGGTTTTAGAAATTTTTGTCAGGAGGGGGTCATTATGCCTAAAAATATTTGACAAGGGTCTCGGCATCAAAACGTTTGAAGACCTCTGCCCTAAGCTCAGTTACAGTGAGTGTGGGTAGGCTAGCAAGATAAAGCTTCATGGTATTCCTAGTTCTGGGTTACACAAAAACACATAAACTTGGCAAAAATTGAATCAGAACAATTTAGAAAAAAAATATGAATGAATTCATTAAAAATTAGTCCAAATGTAAAAAATAAATAAACAATTTTTGTTCTAGGTCAAGTTAGAGGCTTTTTAAAGAGCTTCACCTAAATGCTGAATGGTGAACCTAAACACAGGAACTAGATCCCACAGATGTGCATTAAATGTTGGAAGGTGGCTTATCAGTAGGAGCAGGTAAGTACCTACATTTAGTAATAACACCACAATCACAAATAAAGTCCAGTCAAATCTCAATAAATGAATCCTTGCTCAACCCTTCGTAGCTTGGCTGCGAGCAGTCAGGCTTAACTTAAGAGACAGCTCTGTAAAGCACTTAGTATCACCTAAAACAGTAAATAAGTAAGACACAACACACAATAAAAGTCCAACACCAATTTATAAAAATAGGACATATTTTTATCATTTATATGACACCAAAATGACAAAAATCCAATGTAGGGAACCACAGATATGATTTTTTATAGATTAAATGTAAAAATGTGCTTTCTAGTGCCAAAAAGTGAAAAGCGCCGACTGAGGTTATCGAGTCATGTTTGACCGGGACGAAGTCAAAGTTTCAGGCCGATCATGATGGATCGCGAATCGGACATGTTGGGTGGTTGGGGCGGGGAAAGGTTTTACCTTCTGACTTAGTCACTTTTTTGGTTCTTTTTCCCTCAACGGGTTGCAGTTCAATGACAGCGGCCTGCTTCAGCACAATACTCGGTGACTGCTGGAGGTCTTTGTCTTCGTAGCTGACAGCAAAGAGCTCCAGAGCTTTCTGCGGGGAAACCTGGATCTTAGGCCGAGTCGCAGTTCAACGTCGCCGGCTTAACTCTCATCGTCGGGGTCAGTGAATGTTGGACATGACCTTCTTAGGGGAGCATCTCCGAAACGTTCTGCTTTTTTTGTCCTATCAGTCTTCACCTACTCTCTGTTTGTGACTCTAGAACTCAGGCATTCTCCCACTGTACTACAGTGGGAAGGTCCAAGCACCCTCCCTACACCAGTTAGGAGCGGGGTGCCTGCGCGATTGGGTTAGTGTCATACCCGGGAGCGCACTATGAAAAGGTACGATATACCCAGGGCAGGGACGACATTGGCGAGTAGGGGGACATGGCACTGATCAGGCCCCGGGAAACTCGCCTGCCCAGTATGTCTCCTACTCAGGTTGGTGTCTCCACTGGTGAGCCAACCCGGAGGGGGCCTCTCTACAGCCAGAGCGGCTTAGGGTATGTCCTGAGGGTTGAAGGTCGGGGTAGGTGCATTCACGGGTGGGGGACAGAGTGTGACCACGGCCTGAACAGGGAGAGCCCCAAGGTGGGGTCCCCCTACCTCGGATGTCAGTTCCCCTCCATGGGACACTTCCAGGTTGCCGAGGCCCCTTTGCGGCAGTATGGCCGGAGCCCTTTCCCAAAGGTGGTGCAGTCTGGAAGTGTGCCCACCCCTCCTACGCCTCATAGGAAGTGGAGCTTAAGGGGTTGAAATGGATTGCCCGCCTGTCATGACAAGCGGTGGGTGCACTAGCACCAAGGTTGTGCTGGGCATGGGTCCGGCCGGATAGTGCCGGTCGGCCAGACCCCTTGTGCTTGTAATGTTTCTAGGCCCCCGCCACCAGCCTGCCAAGAAGGGCTGGTGTGCACATTGGCACCAAGGAGTGCTTAGATTGAATCCAGACTGCCTTTGTCGGCCGGATAGCGCAAGGACATCACAGGTGTCCCAGAGACCTGGACCGCCAGCCTGCCACTGCAAGCCGGTGTGCATGCTTGTTCTTGTGTGGATCCTCAAGGCTCTGGGCCCTTCCCTACTGTACTGCACTGTGAAAGTGCGTGCACCCTTCCGACACATGCTAGGAAGTGGTGAGGACGTGATGTTTGTAAACGTAGGTCAGGCCTGCTCTTACAGCCTGGGTGTGCACTTGCACCACTGGTGTGGGTTACCTATGTGTCTAACCTGCTATTGCACGCCAGTGTGCAAACTCGCACGGACTGTGAGTTTAAACATGTGTCCGACTCGCCACAACAGGTTAGTGGCAGTGCCCTTGCGCGCATACTACAGCTGGCCTGTTACAAATACGATCCAGCCGGAGGGGGACCCATCACCTCCACTCAGATGGATGATGAAGAGGGCAGGCACCCACGGGTGTTCGCATCCCAGGGAGTACGGTAGACCCACGAGGGTTCCCCTACCAAGGAGGCTTGCTCTTCACTTAAGTTAGCATGGGGAGTGGGTCGTCTGTATTTCAAGCTGCAATAATGGATTGCAGTTGTGCAACCTCATGATGCTTCCTATCAATGGATTCACTATCCCAAACCTGCTCCAGAGGTAACGGTGGGATTGGCATATCTTGCTTGGAAATGCCACATATGGAAAGGGGACATTTCTAGGCATCAACCTCTTTGTGTGCCATGTTGTTCGGTGCCGCTTAACACGGGAAGCTGGGGGAGCACATCTGGGCAGCAACAGCCCTAAACCATTGGGCGTGCAATTGAGATAGCCAACCTCTGCCATTGGGGGGCCTTGCAGAATATATAGGAGACAGAGATTGTGACATCTGGCCTCTGGGGCCAGAGTACGGCCCCCTTAAAAATAGAGATCTGAATTCCGGGGCCTCATGGCAGACAGGACGGAAAATTTTATGGACATATCTATGGTTCAAAGGAATACCCCTGAACCTTCACCCAACTTCAAAGGCCCAATGGGTGTAACTACCTAGTGCCACGCCACTGAGCAGGGAGATCCGCTTGTAGGGACGCAGGAGCAGAGAATCTGGACTGCGTGGTGCATGTTGCCAGAGGACTCTGTTGTGCACATGGAGGATAACTGCCTGAGGAAAGGACCGTGTGCCTTCCTGAATAGTGGCTGTCCTGGAACAATTACCTGCTGACATGTGATACCCTGAACTGGGCTCCCAAGGACCATTTGCCTGGTCTCCTGTTTTCTTGGAGGGCTCAAGGACATCAAAGATCTCCTAAATGGGGTCCACACCATCTACCAGTGACATCTGGAGAGCGGTTCCCTTTAAGTGCCTACATTGCCTGCTGAAAGCTGGACAGCGTGGTATGAGCTCAGAACTAGAGAATCATGCCTGGAGACCGGAGTGCCTGGTGCACAGCTCAAGATGTTGCCCACATCTGCAGCGAAGTGGTTTCTGTACTGCAGGGACCCCAGCACGCATAAGCATCTTATTGGTGGTGAGCGGATTCATCGGTTGCGGAATCCAAAGTGGCCCAATTTGTCGACTGTGCCGCATTTCTCTCATGCGCCACACCGACTGCATGCTCATTGCGTACGGTGTCCAATTCACAGGTTGCAACCCTTGGAGATGGGGGACGCACCCATTGCAGAGTCTCATTCTTCCTCGTAAGGCCCTACTGAACTTGCGCCTGTGTTTGTGTCCGGAATCATCTGGTGCATCTGACATCAAGATGTGGCAGACATAGTGCCTTAATTCCAGGGAGGTACGGAATTGCAACTCTACTTCGTGTAACTTGAAGCGTCTGGTGCGACCCATCACGTCGTGCACCAGACCCTGTGCCTGGAATGCTGGGGTACCACTCAGATCAATGTGTACCAGACAGGGTGCCTCCTCAGGCAAAGAGGCTCCCCTGCTTGTTGTTCCCCATATACTGCTCATTCCCTCACTGGTCCCATTACGGTGGACCAGCTGCCCTCTCCCCATCTGGCCCTTCTGAAGATTTTGTGGTGCCAGGTAGGAGTAGGAGGAATTGACATGGCTGGACGGGTGCTTCCGGGAACGTTCGGGAGCAGATCAAGAAACTGTGTGACTCCCATGTGCCTCACAGAACTGGACTGGTGCCAAAAGGCTCTGGTGGACCCCTGCTTGTAACAAATTGTTGCACTTGACCCGTTTCAGCTTCACACCTTGTTGGTGAACTTCCTGAGTGGCACCAAGACCCCCCCTTGTTTATGTCTACCTCTTGTTTATGCTTACTGTCTATCCCCACCACTCATGGCCGAGGTGTGACCTCAGCCATGAGCTGCCTTGCGTCCGGAGAGAGGGGCTGGTGAACTTCCATCCGGGGTGTCCGGGATAGTGGGGATGAATTGGAGGGTGGAAGGACATTTGGAGCCACGGAGTCTGAGCATGTTATCTATTGACCTGCATTGTAACAGTGGCACTGCATTAGGGTGTCGGGTGCGTATGAGTGTAAAAGTGCTCATACAGACCGGGCTGGTACCAGTCACTTTGCGTAGTGGTGCAAAGGGAGTGTGAGTGTGTGGGAGTGACCGTCTGTGGACTGCCTGTGCTTCATGACAGTGGTCAGCGGGGTTGGTTTATACGTTGTTCTCCTACCGAAAGCGCTTTACCTCTCAACAGTGGGTTTATCCACGTGGCCTCGTCCTGCGGCGCTGCTAAAAGTGTTGTAATTCTGAGTATGCACTTATTACTGATATTGTAGTAGTCCAGGGTGCACCCTATAGCCATGTGAGGATTGTGAGGGTTGGCCAAGGTGCTGACAATGCATCGCACCACATAAGTGTGCATGTTATCGAGATCTGATCAACACGAATTGAGTCAAGTACTGCTAGTAATATTACCAAGTGTGATTTGTGCCCAGAACTCCATGATATTCATGTAACATTGTTTAATGTGAGTGTTGAATTTAAACAACATTTCTCGACGTCAAGTGTGAAGTCTCTCATTTGTGTTGTGCGCAATATTTATTGTGTTCGCATGCTGTGTTCTTACTTTACACATTGCTTCTGAAGGATGCCTGACTGCTCAGTACCAAGCAACCTAAAGGTGAGCACAGGTTGTACAGTGTGTGTAATCATCTGCCCTTGAAAGGAGTGGTGCATTCTTCCTGGCTGGGGCACCCCCTCAGCCAACCAAACAGTGCTAGTTCCAACAGTGAAATTATGGTGCTTTTTGACAAAAGTTGTCCAAATGTTCTTAAACTTCTGAATCTTCCTTCATACGGTTTTCTTTGGGTCTTTGGGGGTCCACAACACCAGTCAAGGGTCCAGACGCTCTGAGTTGCCTCTTGGGGGTTTGAGACTACAATTCCCACAATGCTTCTGGTCAAACCCTTTAAAGTCCAGGTATAGCTGGTCAGCTGGGCTTGTCTTAGTGGAGTTGTTGCGGGTGACTTCTTGAAGCTCTTTTCTGCCTGTTGCTTTCAGGGAGTCCATTCCTTAATCTTTTGAAGCAAGGCAAAGTCCTCTTTTGTGAAGCTCAGAGTGTGCATCAGGTGCAGTTCTTGTGAGTGCAGTCCTCTCTTGGTGCAGACCAGGGGCTCAGCAGGGCAGTCCTTCTTCTCTTGATGTTTCCAGGCAGTGATCTGAGGTGCTGTGCAGCTCTCCCATATTTATTGCAGTTTCTGGGCTGGTAAAAAGGGGCAGCCCTGACCAATGGGTTTCAAGCTACCACCCTCTGTGATGGCCACTTCCTTAGAAGCGTGTCATATTTTTGTCCCAGAATGCACTATTTACTAAAAGTCAAAATGGAAACAATCTCTCCTGTAGGTACAGGTCTGGCTAACCCAAACCACAGATATGGCTAACTTTTCCCCATACGCCTCTTCTAACCCCTCTCCTAATTGAATTACATGGGCTACCATCTGACTGGGGGTGCAGAAGTGTGGGTGGGCCTGGTTCCTGTACTATCTGTCCTACTCCCTTTGAAGACTACTTTGGCTTCCCAATCCCCTTCTTGTCCTGGCATCTGCAGCAAAGAGACCATCCCACCAGTTGGTCTCTTTTTTTCAGCCTGGGCCACTTCGCACCTAATCATGAACTTGGTTCAGCCTGTCAAAGGCTGGTACTGTAACTTCAGACTCAGACTCAGAAATAACTTTATTTGATCCGTATTCATACAGATCATAAAAGTTCAGGTATACATAATTCATCAGTTTTTCAGGATAAAATTTTATATTGTTATATTAAAAGCAATCATTTAAAACAATTAAAAATGCTTATCGTTCATTTCAAACAATTGAGCAATCTCCTGGTCTTTAAAGAAAGGCATAAAAAGGACGCGACACAATAGCAAACAAAATGATCAGACAACATTTGTAAGAAAAACATTCCTGGATGACATTGTCTACATTTATGTTTCTGCATAATTGGCAATATGAACCTTTTGCGATGCTCCAAATAAAACTTACAGAAGAAAAAAAATTGTAAATCAGATTGTTAGAACACACCATCACATGGGCAAAACGGGAGAGCTTGTATAGAAAAAATTCCTGATGGGTGGCCCAGCATGCAGGGAATAAGGTTTAGCCAGATCCTAGATAGTATAAATCTATGTCGTGAATTTGCCACAGCCAACAAGTATGTGGATGGCCCCTCATTAGGTACCGGCCCCTCAAGATAAGCTCGCACCATATGCGGGACTGTTAATTTTATATCTTTTTTCTGCCATGGAATTTAAAAAGCGGGTTTTAATTGCTTTTTCTTAAATGCTCAAGCAGTTACTTGGTGTTTCAAAGATAGTTTCTAAACCTAAAGAGACTAGGCTATTTTTAGCGTACAAGATCCAAGGGATCCTATGTACATGTTCCAAGGCAAGAAATCTACAATAAACTGTAACTTCTTTCCTGCAATAGTTAAAGTAAATCTAACCTTGGCAAGTTGTTAGATTTATTGTAACTATTATTCTAATACTTTGAATTATTGTTCTAGCTCACTCCTGTCAAAAAGTAAGCTTTATTAAAGTTTAATAAAGCTCTTCCGTGTTAGCCTATGGAGCTAGAAACTTAATTGGGGAAAACGAAATTGGCAGTTTTTCCCTCACCGGGACATATAAAACATATTTTAAAATGTCCCTGCTTATAATAACAATGTATCCTACCCTGTGGGCACCTAGGGCAGACCTTAGGGATGACTTATATGTAATAATAAGGTCGTTTTAGACTTTGGAAGTACTTTTAATTCCAAAGTCCAATTTGTTCACCTTTTTATTTTAAAAGCAGCCTGCAAATCAGAGCTGCCTTTTAAATGACAGCAGACACCACAGCAGTGCACACTTAAGTGCATTAAATCCACTGGGATCTCTAAACCTACATGCCCTACCCTATACTAGTGACTTACAGGTAGGTTGTCAGTACTGATTGTATTTACACTTAATTACCATATCCTTTTCAACAGAGCACTGGCCCTGGGCCTAGTTAGCAGAGCCCAGGGCACAATCAGAGTCAGAAAACCAGCAGCTAGTGGTCCAAATGGGGGCAAAAAGTGGAGGGACATCTGTAAAAAGCCCTGTTTTCTTACAGGGTGTTTCTCTGGTCCTATAAATTTATGGGTGTTAGACCTGGCACCATTGGCGTGGGTCTCCCTTCCATTTTTTTGCTGTTGCCTCTTATGTTTTTGCTGGTTTTAGATGCTTTTGGGCACTGTGCCACTGCTGTTCAGTGCCACAGTGCAAGTGCTCCCTATGGTAAATTGATGTATGGATTAGTGACTCCATGATTGGCTGGTTTGGTTTACTTGTCAGACCCTAGTACAGTGCACTGCGTATGCCCGGGGCTTGTAAATCAAATGCTGCTGGTGGGCTTGCAGCACTGGTTGTGCCACCCACCGGAGCAGCTTGTAAAGTGTGTCTCAGGTCTGCCATTTTTGCAGAGCCTGTGTGCAGTCTGGTACTGCCATGTTGACTGGGCAAATGTACCCACTTGCCAGTCCCTAAACCTTCCCTTTTATACATATTAGTCACCCCTAAGGTAGGCCCCAGGGCAGGGTGCATTGTAGGTAAAAGGTAGGACATGCCCTGATGTGTGTGGCATGTCCTAATAGTGAATTACAGCCATTTTTGTTTTTCACTATTGCAAGGCTACCTGTTCCCCATAGGCCAGAATGGGCAGTTAGATTATTACATTTTATAATCCTAACTGACTCAGGGAACCAGGTAGAAATTCGAGTTTAGTATGCCTGAACTCAGAATGCTAAAATACATCTTTTAGTGAAGTTGGTTTTAACATTCTGTGTTTGAAAATACCACTTTTAGAAAGTAGGTATTTTCTTGCCTAACTATCCAAGCCTGCCTCTGCTAGGTTGTGTATTCCTTGTCTGGAGTTTGAGTGACAGGGGCTGGGGGCTTCCAGGAGACAGGGTGAGTCAGCACAGGGCTGAATAGAGAGATCTGCATGCAGATAGAGGGAGGAGTTGCACCTGGGACCTGAATAGGGCTGTGCCTTCCCTCCACAATGCTGGCTCCACCTCCTGTGGTGTGTATGATGTCCCTGGCCTACACTGTGAAAGGAAAGAAGGAGTCTTGTCAACAAAGTGCTCCAGGACTGACCAGAACTGGTTTGGACTAGGCAAAGGCCTCTCTGCCTTCAGAGAACAAAGAGAAAAGTAGTATAAATATTGGGACCCAGACCCAAGAACTTTAGATCACTTCTGGGAATCAAGACGAACCTTTGCTGAGGAGAAGAACCAGGCAGCTGAAGGAGGAGACTACCCCTGTGCTGTGTGTTTGGGGGGTTGGCCTGCAGTGGTTGCTTTGTTGCCAAAGAAAGGAGAAAAGGACTGAGTGTGCTTTCTATCAACTTGAAGAAGAATCTCCAAGGGCTTGAACTAGAGCTTGCCTCCTGCCTGAAGTCTCAGGGATACAAGACTTCACCAACCAGCTCCCCCCTGAATTCCCTTGCTGGGAATTGAAGTGCCTGCTGTTGTGCTGGGCCTTCTGAGAGACTGCGTGTCGCTGGGAGCTGGAAGCGCGACGCAACGACGAGAAGCGTGTCGCCGCCGCAGCCGCTGTCTTCCCATCGCCGAGGAAGCGAGACGCCGCTGTCATCATCGCATCGCCGAAGCACGGCGCATCGCCGGAGAAGCGGGACGCTGCCACAGAGGTCATCGTCGCATCACCGGAGAAGCGCGTCGCAGGGCCAGTCGCGGCTCCAAAGATCACTGAATCACCGCACGGCCGTCGGGCGTGCACGCATCGCACCAACGTTGTCGCATCGCCACCAAGACGCCATTTTGTCGCATCGCACCGAAGAAGAGTATCGCATCGAGGTGCCATCTTGTCGCATCGCACCGGAGAGCAGTAAGAAACCGACGCATCACCTCCCCGCACAGTAAGGAAGCGAGCATCAACTCCCCTGCGCAGCAGTAAGGAACCGACGCATCCACTCCCCTGAGTGTAAGGAACCGACGCATCACCTTCCCTGCGACCCTTTTGTTTTCTTTGCGTTACGCATTCAAGGTACATTGAGAGTAAAGTGTTGCATCTACAACTTGAGAGAACTGAGCTATTTTATAACATTTTAAAGTCTATTTTTGAGTACAGTATTGTGGATTTTTGTCGTTTGGTCTTGTGTTAAGTCTATATAAAAATACTATTTTTATAAATACAACCTGTGTGGTGTCCATCTGTAGTGTTGTCACTGTATTACTGTATGTGTTCACAAATGCTTTACACACTGCCTCTGAGATAAGCCTGCCTGCTCGTGCCAAACTACCAAGGGGGTGAGCAGGGGTTATTTTAGGAGTGTAGCCCCTTACCCTGACTAGACGCAAGGGTCCCTATTTGTCACAGGTACCTACCTATGCCAACTAGAGACCCCCAAATCTAACATTGGTGGCAGCGGTGAGGATTTGGACTTGCATTTGTGATTCATATACAGTGATTGGTGTACACTACTAGTGAGTGCAGACCATAACGCGACCACATACTTTGTGAGAGGATTTTTCCTTGGAACTTCTTTTCTATTTTTGATTCTTGAGAACTGCCAGTCTTTTTGCTACCATGAGCAAGCCAGCATCCATAGTATCTGTAGACATTGTTTTGGAAGAAGAGAGAATTGATACATACACTGTGTCTTATCTCAAAGCTTTGTGCAAAAAATTTAAAATCTCTGTGAAAGGCCTCACCAGGAAAGAGGAATACCAGAAGGCGCTGAGGGCCTGGGTAGAATCTAGGAATGCCAGTGAGCATCCTGAGGAGCCAGTAGTGGAGGCAGAGGATTTAAATGAGCAACTTGAGGGGCCAGTGGGCCTAACTGGAGGGAAAGCACCTTCAGGGGCGGGCAGCAGTGTTTCTTCCAAGGGATTGTTCCCAGGAGAGCTGGAGGACAGAGCAAGGGAGAGGATGCATAAATTGGAGCTAGCTAGGCTCAAAATGGATGGTCAGAAAGACATAGAGAGCAAGAAAATAGAGCTTGGGATGGAATTAGAAATGAAGAAGCTAGCCTTAGAGGAAAAGAGAATGCATTTTGAGCATGAGAGAGGATTGAGGGAATTGGAACTCAAGGCCAAAAAGTTAGAGGTTCCTCCCTCTGGTGGCAGCACACCGCCAGTGCATGCAGAAGCAAGAACCTACATTCCCAAAGATGTAGTTAAAGATTTCCACAAGAATGAGGATATTGGTCAGTGGTTTAGGGCTTATGAAGCTGCAATGTTGGCCCACCGGGTCCTTGAGAAGGATTGGGGAGCGGGGTTGTGGGGCCGCTTTGTTAGTGATGGGAGGGACTCTTTGTTGGATTTGCCTACAGAGGAGCAGATGTCCTATACCCACATGAAGGGAGCCCTAATGTCCAGATTTGGTTTGACCCCAGAGCTATACAGACAAAGGTTTAGAAATTGCAGAAAACTGGAGTCTACCACTTGGGTGGAATATGTGTCTTTCTTTTGCAGAGCATTGGATGGTTGGGTGAAGGGTAGCAAAGTGGATAATTTTGAGGCGCTCTATGATTTGCTTGCATGGGAGCACTTGTCAAATAACTGTTTTCCAGAGCTACGCCAGCATCTTATTGATAGCAAGCTGACTAACCCTAGGAAGCTTGCTGAGGAGGCGGACCGCTGGGTGAGCACCCGGGTCCAGAAGGGTCATGTGGGAGACTTCGCCAAAGGTGGGCAGGGTCCCCAGCAGAAGAGTGGGGGACAAGGGTAAACAGAGGGAGTTCCAGAAAGGGCCCTAAAGTAATCCCCAAGGGAACCAAGGGAAAGGTTCCCAGCCTCCCCTGAGAAGAAGGCAGTGGCCCCGACAGATAAGCTTGTCCACAAGGGGCCCAAGACCTGTTTTAAGTGTGGTCTAGTAGGCCACTGTTCTTATGATGCTAGATGTCCCTTGTATGGGAAGACAGCACCCACTGGTGCACCACCCCGGCAGTTGGCTAGTGTAGCCCTGGGGGAGGAGATGGGTGCCCAAGGTGGGTGGGGTCCCGCAGAGATGTCCCTTGTCTCTTTATGAGACTGTGAGGTGGTCCCCAGGACCCAGCTGCCTGATAACACTAAAAATACAGGCAGTGGGTGACCATCAATGGCAAGAGGGTGGAAGCTCTTAGAGACACCGGAGCCAGTGTGACAGCTGTCAGTTGTCGGCTGGTGTCTGAAGAGCAGGTAGTCCCCAATGCATTTTACCCAGTTGTTGCCGCTGACAACACAGAGAGTCACTGCAAGGTGACACAGGTTCCCTTTGAGTGGGGGGTCTCAGGGACTCTTCAAGTAGCTGTGAGGCCAGCCATGCCTGTTGAATGTCTGTTAGGTAACGATTTGGAGAGCTCCCCTTGGGCTAAGGTGGAGCGAAGAGCTCATTTAGAGATGTTGGGTTTGCCTGAGTGACCACTCGGTCTATGGCAGCTAGTAAGGGTGTTCAAGAGGACCTGGAGCCTGAGAAAATGGCCCAGGTGCCTGCCTTAAAGAGAAGAGGTAGGGGGCACGGGAAACCGGCCCCTGAGATTCCCACGGCCCAGGAGGAGGCAGACCCTGAGGGGGATGCCCTGGAGCCTACCGGGGAAGAGATTGCTGAACTGGGAGACCTGCCTGAGCTGACCCATTGGCAGCAGGAAGAAGGTCCCTCCAGGGAAGAGTTCTGTGAGGAGCAGAACAAGTGCCCTTCTCTTGTGGGTTTGCGGCAGCAGGCTGCAAACCAGGCAGCAGGTGATCAGTCTGGATCACATTGGATCTACTGGGAAAATGGTCTCCTGTATAGTGAGCCTAAGGTTGCTGAGCCTGGGTCAGCCCGTGTGCTGGTGGTACCCCAGAGCTTCAGAGCCTTCCTACTGGGGCTGGCTCATGATGTGCCTTTAGCAGGACATTTGAGGCAGGACAAGACCTTTGAAAGGCTTGTCACCCACTTTTATTGGCCCCAAATGTGCAAGAGTTCAGACACTCATTGCAGGACCTGTCAGACTTGCCAGGCAAGTGGAAAGAGTGGGAGGAAGCGCAAGGCTCCTCTCCAGCATTCCCTGTGGTCAGCACCCCCTTTGAAAGGGTGGGCATTGACATTGTGGGGCCTCTGGATCCCAAGACAGCCATGGGCAACAGGTTCATCCTGGTCTTGGTGGACCATGCCACCCGGTACCCGGAAGCCATCCCTCTCAGGACAGTGACGGCCCCCGTGCTGGGACGTGCACTGATGGGGATTTTCTCCCGCATGGGGTTTCCCAGAGAGGTGGTGTCAGACCGAGGTACCAACTTCATTTTTAAGTATATGAAGTCCCTGTGGCAGGAGTGTGGTGTAACTTACAAGTTCACCACTCCTTACCACCCCCAAGGTAATGGGCTGGTTGAGAGATTCAACCGGACCCTCAAAGGCATGATTATGGGTCTTGAGGAACCCATGAGGCGTAAGTGGGACGTCCTCTTACCATGCCTTCTCTTTGCATACCGTGAGGTGCCACAGAAATCTCTAGGGTTCAGTCCCTTTGAGCTTCTCTATGGTCACCCAGTGAGAGGACCTTTGAGTTTGGTCAAGGAAGGCTGGGAGCAATCTCCCAGGAAACCTCCCCAGGATGTATATAGATACATGCTGGCCTTTAGGAATCAAACTAGGCGATTCAGAAAACTCGCTGAGGCGAATCTGGAAGCCAGCCAGGAGGAAATGAAGCGGTGGTACGACCAGAATGCCACTCTGGTTGAGCTTCAGCCTGGTCAGAAAGTGTGGGTCATGGCCCCAGTGGAGCCCTGTGCGCTCCAGGATAAGTGGACCAGACCATTTGAGGTGGTGAAGCGCAAAAGTCCGGTTACCTACTTGGTGGACTTGCGGTCTCCCAGGAACCCCTTGCGGGTCCTGCATGTCAACCGCCTGAAGCCCCACTTAGAGAGGTCCGAAGTGGGCATGCTCCTAGCAACCGATGCTGGAATGGACGAGGAGACTGAGCCTCTTCCTAACCTCCTGTCTGCAACAGAGCAAGATGGGTCAGTGGATGGAGTGAACCTCTCTTCCACCCTGACCCCTGAGCAGCAGAATGACTGTCACCAGTTGCTGGAACAGTTTTCTGACCTGTTCTCCCTGATTCCCAGTGTCACTGATTGGTGCGTCCATGATGTAGACACTGGGGACAGTCCTCCTGTCAAGCACAAAACTTACAGGGTGACTGACAGGGTGAGAATTTGCATCAAGGAGGAGGTCTCCAAGATGCTTGCGTTGGGGGTGATTGAGTCCTCTAACAGTCCTTGGGCCAGGTGTCCGGGTGTCTCACCAGAGCTGAGGTTCTGTGTGGACTACCGAGGGCTCAATTCAGTCACCAGGACTGACGCGCACCCCATCCCCAGAGCTGATGAGCTCATCGATTGGTTAGGGGCTGCCCGGTACCTCAGCACGTTTGACTTAACGTCTGGGTACTGGCAGATCGCCTTGACTGATGGGGCAAGAGAGAGGTCAGCATTCTCCACACCAGATGGGCACTACCAATTCCGGGTTATGCCCTTTGGGATGAAGAATGCCCCTGCCACCTTTCAGAGGTTGGTCAACCAGGTGTTGGCTGGACTGGAAGAGTTCAGTGCCGCCTACCTGGATGACATTGCAGTGTTCAGCGCCAGTTGGGAAGAACATCTGCGCCACCTCTGGGAAGTGTTGATGGCGCTGCGGAGAGCAGGCCTCACGATCAAGGCGAGTAAGTGCCAGATCGGGCAGGGTTCCGTGGTGTACTTGGGAAACCAGGTTGGGAGCGGCCAGGTGGCGCCCCTACAGCCCAAGATTGAGATCATCCTGACTTGGGAACCCCCCCAAGACCCAGACAGAGGTGAGAGCCTTTTTAGGACTCACCGTGTATTACAGGAGGTTTGTCAAGGGGTATGGCAGCATTGTTGCACCCTTGACAGAGCTGACTTCCAGGAAGCAGCCCAAGAGAGTGGTTTGGACTGACACCTGTCAGAGAGCTTTTGATGCCCTGAAGACTGCCATGTGCACGGCGCCCGTGCTCCTGGCACCCAACTTCTCAAAAGAGTTTATTGTGCAAACAGATGCTTCAGAGCATGGTGTGGGGGCTGTTCTATCACAGATTAATGAGGAGGGCCTAGACCAACCTGTAGCCTTCATCAGTAGGAGGTTACTTCCACTGGAACAGAGGTGGAGTGCAATTGAGCGTGAGGCATTTGCTGTGGTCTGGGCAGTGAAGAAGTTGAGACCATACTTGTTTGGGACTCACTTCCGGGTTCAGACAGACCACAGGCCCCTCAGATGGTTAATGCAGATGAGGGGTGAGAATCCAAAGCTGTTGAGGTGGTCCATATCCCTACAGGGGATGGACTTTACGGTGGAACACCGCCCTGGTACAGAACACGCCAATGCTGATGGTCTGTCCAGATTTTTCCGCCTTAGTGATGAGAACTCCCCGGAGGTAGGGTAGTTCTCCCCACATTTCAGCTGGAGGGGACACGTGTTAGACCTGGCACCATTGGCGTGGGTCTCCCTTCCATTTTTTTGCTGTTGCCTCTTATGTTTTTGCTGGTTTTAGATGCTTTTGGGCACTGTGCCACTGCTGTTCAGTGCAAGTGCTCCCTATGGTAAATTGATGTATGGATTAGTGACTCCATGATTGGCTGGTTTGGTTTACTTGTCAGACCCTAGTACAGTGCACTGCGTATGCCCAGGGCTTGTAAATCAAATGCTGCTGGTGGGCTTGCAGCACTGGTTGTGCCACCCACCGGAGCAGCTTGTAAAGTGTGTCTCAGGTCTGCCTTTGCAGAGCCTGTGTGCAGTCTGGTACTGCCATGTTGACTGGGCAAGTGTACCCACTTGCCAGTCCCTAAACCTTCCCTTTTATACATATTAGTCACCCCTAAGGTAGGCCCCAGGGCAGGGTGCATTGTAGGTAAAAGGTAGGACATGCCCTGATGTGTGTGGCATGTCCTAATAGTGAATTACAGCCATTTTCGTTTTTCACTATTGCAAGGCTACCTGTTCCCCATAGGCCAGAATGGGCAGTTAGATTATTACATTTTATAATCCTAACTGACTCAGGGAACCAGGTAGAAATTCGAGTTTAGTATGCCTG
Source organism: Calotriton arnoldi (assembly GCA_963921515.1). Taxonomy (NCBI): domain Eukaryota; kingdom Metazoa; phylum Chordata; class Amphibia; order Caudata; family Salamandridae; genus Calotriton; species Calotriton arnoldi. The sequence goes on along the minus strand of CAWUFW010000529.1, from coordinate 1,537,464 downwards.
AACTCAGAATGCTAAAATACATCTTTTAGTGAAGTTGGTTTTAACATTCTGTGTTTGAAAATACCACTTTTAGAAAGTAGGTATTTTCTTGCCTAACTATCCAAGCCTGCCTCTGCTAGGTTGTGTATTCCTTGTCTGGAGTTTGAGTGACAGGGGCTGGGGGCTTCCAGGAGACAGGGTGAGTCAGCACAGGGCTGAATAGAGAGATCTGCATGCAGATAGAGGGAGGAGTTGCACCTGGGACCTGAATAGGGCTGTGCCTTCCCTCCACAATGCTGGCTCCACCTCCTGTGGTGTGTCTGATGTCCCTGGCCTACACTGTGAAAGGAAAGAAGGAGTCTTGTCAACAAAGTGCTCCAGGACTGACCAGAACTGGTTTGGACTAGGCAAAGGCCTCTCTGCCTTCAGAGAACAAAGAGAAAAGTAGTATAAATATTGGGACCCAGACCCAAGAACTTTAGATCACTTCTGGGAATCAAGACGAACCTTTGCTGAGGAGAAGAACCAGGAAGCTGAAGGAGGAGACTACCCCTGTGCTGTGTGTTTGGGGTTGGCCTGCAGGGGTTGCTTCATTGCCAAAGAAAGGAGAAAAGGACTGAGTGTGCTTTCTATCAACTTGAAGAAGAATCTCCAAGGGCTTGAACTAGAGCTTGCCTCCTGCCTGAAGTCTCAGGGATACAAGACTTCACCAACCAGCTCCCCCCTGAATTCCCTTGCTGGGAATTGAAGTGCCTGCTGTTGTGCTGGGCCTTCTGAGAGACTGCGTGTCGCTGGGAGCTGGAAGCGCGATGCAACGACGAGAAGCGTGTCGCCGCTGCAGCCGCTGTCTTCACATCGCCGAGGAAGCGAGACGCCGCTGCCATCATCGCATCGCCGAAGCGCGGCGCATTGCCGGAGAAGCGGGACGCTGCCACAGAGGTCATCGTCGCATCACCGGAGAAGCGCGTCGCAGGGCCTGTCGCGGCTCCAAAGATCACTGAGTCGCCGCACGGCCGTCGGGCGTGCACGCATCGCACCAACGTTGTTGCATCGCCACCAAGACGCCATTTTGTCGCATCGCACCGGAGAAGAGTATCGCATCGAGGTGCCATCTTGTCGCATCGCACCGGAGAGCAGTAAGAAACTGACGTTTCACCTCCCCGCACAGTAAGGAAGCAAGCATCAACTCCCCTGCGCAGCAGTAAGGAACCGATGCATCCACTCCCCTGAGTGTAAGGAACCGACGCATCACCTTCCCTGCGACCCTTTTGTTTTCTTTGCGTTACGCATTCAAGGTACATTGAGAGTAAAGTGTTGCATCTACAACTTGAGAGAACTGAGCTATTTTATAACATTTTAAAGTCTATTTTTGAGTACAGTATTGTGGATTTTTGTCGTTTGGTCTTGTGTTAAGTCTATATAAAAATACTATTTTTATAAATACAACCTGTGTGGTGTCCATCTGTAGTGTTGTCACTGTATTACTGTATGTGTTCACAAATGCTTTACACACTGCCTCTGAGATAAGCCTGCCTGCTTGTGCCAGGCTACCAAGGGGGTGAGCAGGGGTTATTTTAGGAGTGTAGCCCCTTACCCTGACTAGACGCAAGTGTCCCTATTTGTCACAGGTACCTACCTATGCCAACTAGAGACCCCCAAATCTAACAATGGGTATACCAATATGGCAGCCATCCATAACGGGCATATAGGCATGGCCATTTTGAGAGCACATACTGGCCTCGATCATGGGGTATTCTTCCAATGTTCCACTTAATTTCTATGAGGGAGCGCAAGACCGAGACAAAAAGGGATTTGTGGAGTCCTCTGTGCTATATTTACATGGGAATAAGGTCTTTCCCATGAACACCTTCATGGGGTAGAAGTGCCATTTTGCAACTAATATATATCTGATATTCAATGTGCCCCAACACAAATGTTTCCTTATTGATTTATTTCAATTTTGGTCTACAAGCGGCTCATAGGCTTGATTTTTAAATTTGGAAGGGACCCAAGCTGTGATTCCTGTAAGTGGTTAACTTTCTCACAGTATGGTGTTGGGATCTGTTTGTTACACTATGTAATACACTTTGAGTGGGCATGCCCTCTGATGGTTACATAGATTGAGAGTGAGATCACTATAGATCCTTGAGACCAGGAGGGGGCACGGGTTTTTTATGCACTTTTTCAGATTTCTTACTTATCTTCTAACCACGGCTCGCTCTTTCCTTATCATGAGTATATCCCCAAGGCCCGAGCATTATGTGGAGATGAATTACTGATGGTTTTGCTGCGAATGCTCTACACTTTCCCCATGCATTATAAATAGGGGTGAGTTCCATTAATTGATGTGTATACCATAGGTCCTTGTTTTGACCTCATGAGGCCCATAGAAAGGAGGTTGGGTGGCCGAAATGCGTCGCCCTTGTGAGCTTCAAGCCCGCCTTCCGTATAGCAACGGGCACGATAATTTAGCTACAGGTGTTTATGAATAAAGGACAGATTGAAAGAGTCCCCTTGAGTTATACACAGGCTTCGTTTTTATTGATGATCAGTAGGAACTCAACACATTGGTCTTCATCAAATCATATCTCTTCACAAGGGCTGTGTATATATCCACTAATTGTATGTATTTTTGTATATTGTGTAGAGTATTGTGATCAATTATCATATATGTGTGTGTTGTACTCACTGTTTTCGTTAAATGTTACATGTAAAGTAATACAGTCCAAGCAGTCGCCTGAGATTGTGTATATAATACATGCAACAGTAAACCAGAGTATAGTCATTTAATAAAGAAAGATATAGTGTGGATTGTTGTCGGTGGGACTATTCCAATTGATTTTTATACCTCATAAGGGAAAAGTAGCCCTGTATGACATGGGGGATTCATGATCGACTCTTGAGTTGCTCTGGTTTCCCTTTGGGGTCTTTTTGAATCATGTATATGCATCCCTCAGGGAGTTCTATGCTTGTGCACTGCATCATTTGCTCTTCACTGCCGGGGGTTTCTAGGAGAATCCCACGCGTGTTTTGTATTATAATCGGCCTCCATGTATGCATCAACAAGCATGCCGCGGGCACCGGCCTCTGCAGACCGCGTTCATCAATGGAACTCGATTTCCATGAATGAAAGAGCATCGCGCCTATCATCGGGCCAGGATCTTATGACCTCAGATATCGTCTTGTCGATACCAGGTAGAATGTCACGCACTCTGCCAGGAGGAATCCATTAAACATGCCATCGCGCGTGCCTGCCAATGATCACATCACATCCGGCGAGGCGCAGGTTTGGACTGGACACAGCAGTGCACTCCGCAACCTCTCTTGGGAATACACCGTTTGGGTTCGCGTTACCTTACCCCTGCGCCGGAAGTTGGAGGGGACACCCTCCTTGCTCCATGATGCATAACATCCGGATTCCCGGGTGCCATCTGGCTGTGGTTTCACTTGGTCACCCCACAGCGCCGTGGTGGGGAGGGGTGGTACAAACAGAGGAGGCTAATTCAAGCTGGGAGAAGTGCAATAAAGCGGTTGTTGCCTCCCAAGACGTGTCCGGGGTCTGTGATTTACAGTTACCAGTTCCCAAATGTGCTTTGCTCCTCTGTATGTTATCCAAAATGAGCAGATTAGATATTAAGATTGCTTCAGTTTTTCTCCACGTGTGCGTCTTTTACAAGCAGTGGCTTTCGACACGACAGTCTGCTCGATAACTCCACGAGATAACGCGCACCACTGACATCTGCTGTGATTTGGTCACGAGCAGCGCTTAAAATGTGCATGCCCCTGTCAGGTACTCGGCTTCGACGCTGCTTTAATTTGAAATAGAGAGTGTCAGTACTCCTGGGGAAGAAGTACTGGGGAGAGTACATGCACTTCTGGGTCGCAAACTCGTACTCTAGGACAGTTAGTACCTACGCTTCTATATTTCCATTTGAAGCGCTGGTGTTGTATTCTAGTCAGCCTTTTAACCTTGTCCTAGTCAGCCTTTTATCATTGTCCTGGTCAGCCTTTTAACCTTGTCCTGGTCAGCCTTTTAACCTTGTCCGGGTCAGCCTTTTAACCTTGTCCTGGTCAGCCTTTTAACCTTGTCCTGGTCAGCCTTTTAACCTTGTCCTGGTCAGCCTTTTAACCTTGTCCTGGTTAGCCTTTTAACCTTGTCCTGGTCAGCCTTTTATCATTGTTCTAGTCAGCCTTTTATCATTGTTCTAGTCAGCCTTTTATCATTGTCCTGGTCAGCCTTTTATCATTGTTCTAGTCAGCCTTTTATCATTGTTCTAGTCAGCCTTTTAACCTTGTCCTGGTCAGCCTTTTAGCCTTTTGAGGTCAGCAAATTGTACACCATAGCATCGGGCACTAGTAACATTTGTTTCTGTACACGGGTCAGAGCAAAAGTGCTCTGTTCGTCATCGGTGAGGCGCGGTGTGACCGAAGCTTGTAATTAATTTATAATGTAATAAACTTATAAAGCACACGGCTCATGGCTGCTACAATCAGAGCGTCCCAGTGCTAGGATTCTGTGTAGAGAAGCCCTTAGCAGATAAATGGAAGCAGTTTTAGAAAAGCCAGGTTTTAAGGTGCTTTCTGAAAATCCCTTCAGAAAACACCTTAACACCTGTTTTTTGTAAAATGTGCTTCTGTTCATCTGCTCCCGCTCGAAAATGACTCGGGTTGTGCTGTCAGTGCGTCCCGATCCATTTCGTGATATCCCAGAGACGGATTTTATAAAAAACAGAAAAGTTCTACAAGAATCGACCTCAGTTTTGTGAATAAATAAACTGTGCGCACTTCAAGCTCCCACCCCTGCGGGCTGCAAGCAGCTACAGAATAAGAGCATTACTTGTCAACTCGAGAAGCGTTTAGTCATAAACTGTGCACCCCTCGCTCACCTCCACAAACCAGTTGACAGTGGAATATTCAGCAGACTTTAGTTCTAAACTCCCCTGAAATCCGGTCCTGATCACAGAGGACGGTGCCTTGGAAGCAGCAGTGTTTCGCTGAGGGGGGGGGGGGGAGGAGGTCGCTAGTGGGTGAAATGAGTGAGAGTGGTCTCTAGACTTGCTGTGACGTGCATAAGTTTGATCCACTAGCACACGTCCACATCGCGCAGCGCTACGGGATCCGGGGTGTGACGTGAGTGAGGAGTGAACACGGGGAAACACGTTTATGTGGACCAGGTAAAGGTGGGAGACCTGGCGCGTCCTATAGCAGGGTGCAGGAGGGGCTCGGAGACAATGAGCGTGTGGATGGAGCCAGGTGGGGTGTGTGCAGCGTTCAGACCACAGGGGGTATGCAGATGGGACCAGAAAGGGTTGTGCACCTGTTGCAGCGTGTAGCACACGAGGGTGCGTGGATGGAGCCTGAACGGGTGTGTGCACGCGCTACAGTGTGCAGCCACCGTGCAGTCACGAGGTGTGAGCGGATGGAACCTGAAGGGGTATGTCACGTATGTGTACACTTGCTGCAGTGTGCGGCACACGGGGGTGTGTGGATGGAGCCAGAAAGGGTGCGTGCAACTGCTGCAGCCCACATGGGTGTGTGGGTGCAGACAGAAGGGTTGCGCGCACACTTGCTGCGGTATGCAGCCCACAAGAGGTGCGTGGATGGAGCTAGAGTGGGCATCGGCTGTAGCGTGCAGCCCACTGGCGGTGGAGGTTGTGGATGGAGCCACAAAGGGTGTGTGGACCTGCCCTAGCGTGTAGCCCACAAGGGTACGTGGATGGAGGCAAACGGTGTGCGCATCTTTTGCAGCCCACGGGGTGTGTGGATGGAGCTAGAAAGGTGTGTGCAGAACTGCTGCTGAATCCACCCACAGGAGGTGCGTGGGTGGAGCCAGAAGGGATGTGTGCACCTGCTGCAGTGAGCAACCCATAGGAGGTGCCTGGATGGAGCCAGAAAGGGTGTGTGCGCCAGCAGCAGTGTGCAGCTTACATGGGGTGTGTGGGTAGAGCCAGAAGGGGTTTGTGCACCAGCTGCTGCGTGCAGGCCTCTTTGGGGTGGGGTGGTGTAGATAAAGCCAGAAGGCGTGTGTGCACCTGTTGCACCCCACGAGGTGTGTGGATGGAGCAGAAGGGTGTGTGCATACCTGCTGCAGGATGCAGCCAACAGGAGGTGCGCGCGGGGCGGGGTTGTGGCCGCGGTGTGGGCGGGACGCATGGCACGTTCCCTTATATAGACCGCAGGTGGAAGCGGCTGACAGCAGCGGCGACACTGTGGATCCTCGGTCAGCACAGCGGACAGCTCCCAGCGCACCCCGGACTACCCGCCGCCGCGCAGACACCGGGCAGCGGAGCTCCCTCTCCTCACAGACCCCACCAGCCACACAAGCTCCCTCACAGACACCACCAGCCACCCAAGCTCCCTCAAAGACACCTCCAGCCACTTACGCTCCCTCACAGACACCAACAGCATTGAGTGTTGTCCCAGATCGCATCCTGAGCTGCTTCGTCTCTCAGACACCACCGTCACTCAGAACTCCCTCACCTGACAGATAGCCACAGCAGCCCAAGCTCCCTCGCAGACAGCGCCTGTACCCTCTCACCTCGCACTACAAACGTCTGCCCCTCACACCCTCTCAATCCGACAGCAGCATGGCAGAGACTCACCTGCAGGGAGTCGAGATCTCGGCGTCTCAGTTCCTGGACATCTGGAGACATTACGACACGGACGGTGATTATAGACCTCTCTCTTATCCACACAGGTGGACCACCAGGTGCACGCGCCAGTCTGTCTGCCCAGTCACTGCTAACTTTAATTTTCTCTCAAATCAAAACAGTTGTGCATTTTATTTATTATAAAGTGCTGACTCTTAAAGCTAAGATGTTTGCCAGGCGGGTCGTGAATACGAAGGCTCTTGGAGAGGAAATAATGTTTACCGTTTTAGTAGATTTGATCTTGGAATAAAATCATTTATTAGAAGCATTGGGCAAAAAGCAAGGAGCCATATGTGCTAGGTCAGAGGGCTCGCTGTGCCGCTGCAGAGCAGTGCGAGTGTGCATCGATCTATGTAAAGTCTTGCTGGGCTCTGACATCAAGTTCATTTTATGTTCCAGGAAATGGCTACATTGAAGGAAAAGAACTGCAGAATTTTATCCAGGAGCTGCAGCAGGCGCGGAAGAAGGCGGGCTTGGTAGGTGCTCACAGTTTTCATAATCCTAACAAGCGAGGTGTGTTGTCTCCTGTAAGGCTAACCACTTTATTTATTACACTGGGTGAACGAATGGGGGTTTTGAATGGCGCACGTTCAGAAGTACATCGCTTCTGGGCGCTACACTTTATTCTGGGGTAGAGAAAGTGAAGTACACGGAGATTAATTCGTGTGCAACCGATGACGCACTTTGGTCAAATGGGTGGTCGGGGCTGACAACCATGTCTCATTGACCCGAGCATTGCAATGACGTCTCCAGACCGCGCATCTTGCTTGCAGATAATGTTATTTTTACTCTTGCGTAAACATGAGTCTACTACACCGTATTCAAATACTGCCAAATTCATAGAATTGCACGAACGGAATGACCTCAACAGCAATAGAATCGTTTCACTTGTTGGTGCGCAGGTGTGTGAATCTGAGCGCCAAGTTCTGAGTTCACCATCTGACACCGTACCCCGCCGGTAGCACAGAAACGCATTAATGCGCACTGAAAAGAGCGGGTCTTGGATTCAGAGAGAGGTCTGTCAGGGCGTGGAGCCCGCGGAGCAGCGTCTACTTGGAGGTGGGAGGGGGGGGGGGGCGGGGCCTCTGGGGCTTTCTTTCCTTGACAGTCCAGAGGGGGGGGCGGGGCCTCTGGGGCTTTCTTTCCTTGACAGTCCAGAAAGAACTTGGCTTGTCGCACTGTCGAGTCGCTACATTTTCTTACAAACACACATGGAAAATCCACTTTTGCTTGATAGCAGTCGTGTTTCCATTGCAGGGTGTGCTGTTGTGTTAACTGGCCGTGCACCTCCGCGACAAGTGTTTAGTGGACTGTAAACAGGAGAAACTTTGTGAAAGCATGCCGCGCTCTCTACAGTAGACGACGTACTCGGTACTCCATACACCTCACCGCACGTGACTGGTCATGGATGGTACACTCTACAGGGCTGGCGTACGGTTTATGACCTGCCGGTCACGTGACGACAGTACTCCTTGGAGGGGCAACTGAACACCTCTGAAGTGTATTAGTAGTATGGCGCGTGTACACCATTAGTTCATAGAGAAACCAGGGAGGGATGAGGCAGAAAGAGCAGTCGGAGGGAGATGTGAAGATGGGAGGGAGGGAGAGGTGAGAGTGGGATAGCTAGATCGACGGATAGAATACAGACAGGCTGTCGGACCGACAGATCAGTGGCGTATCAAGAGCTCCCGCAGCCCCGCGGTGCGGCGGGGGGGAGGAAGTTGAGGGCGAGCTCTAAGGAGACCCCTCCGGCACTGTGCACCGTGGGCCCTTAGAGCTCCTGACTGGGCCCGGACCTTAGGGGGGCCCCTCCATGCACTTTGCATGGGGGGCGCAAATCCCGTTCCGCCGCTGTGGCAGATGTACAGACAGAAGTACGCACGCGTTTCTCGTGACTGCGTCGGGTTCCTCTTTCCAGTCAAAGATTCTCCACGCCACAGTCCAGCCCACACATGAGATGCACAGACCTTCCCTGACTGGGTCAGCAGTGTCAGGCGTTGTACTGGAAGTAGAAAAAGCGTGTGGCCTGAAGGGCGAGTAGTGCAATTGATGGGGTGCAGTGTAGGCAGACCCTTTGGAGAGTTCATGTAACGCGGCAACTTTGTAGATTGCATTGTTAACAGACCAGCCTGACATGTGTGCCATAAAGTAAATAGTGCAACGTGGGGGTTGTAGTGCAAGTACTGCAACCTGTGGGCTGAGTAAGTAGTGCAATAATCTGGCTGCCGCTTAAGCTAAGAGGCCGGTGAGCTGTAGTGTAAACAGAGGCGTGTGGACTGGAGCGGCAGTAGCACAGTCTGCGAGCTATAATGCAAGTGGGAACAAACAGCACGTGTGTTGTGGCATCAAAACAATTTCCTTTGGGTAAGTAGAATGTCTGTGGGTTGCAGTGCAAGCAGCGCAGCCTGTGATTGTAGTGTAAGTAGTGTAAAGATGCAAAGAAGGGCGAGGAACCCAGCAGGTGGCACACACAGCTCTCTATGACTGTATATCTGAGAGCCTGTTAATCAGATTTCAAAGGCGCAGTCAGTCGCGCGGAGGTGTGCTCCTTGGCACGAAGCGATCAGTGCGGCCGGTGACCGGACATGGACCGTGCCACCCCGACCCCTGCTGCTGCCCCCTGCAGACAGGCTTCGGGAGAGGACGGTTCCGGGCGTATAGCGCCTGCAGAGGCTACGAGAAGTCGACGTATAGGGCTCCAGGCACTCCTCTCTGTGGGACGAGGTGCGCTCCCCACATCCTGAAATATTGATGACGGGCGCCGCAGGCTGGGCCTTTTCATGTCCCACACACGGCAGAATGAAACTTGTTGCCGGGGGAGCAGGATTAATTGGCTGTCAGTACAAACACTCTCTGAAATACCACTGAAAATGCGGTGTGTGTGAGCGTGCGGCTAATTGAGCGCGGCTCTGCGGGGGTTTAGATGTAGGTCACGCGCAGACATCTCCACACAGGCTAGTAGATGACAGTTTGTGTTCAGTGATAGTCTGAGGCCGTGCAGTTCTGAGGCTCCACGGATGTGTGCCATGGAATCATCTGCGGACCCCCATGCAGGGGACACTTTTACTTACCAATAAGTTTTTAGCTGTTTGGATCCCCACGTCTTTCAGATGCGTTCACTTCTCACCGGAAGCTCCAAATGATTTAAACACATGGATAACTAGCAGGGCAAACAGGTCCGCGGTGCGCCTCCAAGGAGACAGTTGCACACAGACGCTTTTTGAGGGTGGGGGGTGTCTGCGGGGGGCTGGGTCTTCACAAGTGTGGAGCAGCAAACCTCGACCCTGCATTTCGGAGGTGGTTACACACACGGGCTTGCGTGTGGGTGCGTCAAAGCGAAGGGCTCTTGCCTCACAAGCACCAGTTTGTGACAGCGTCAAGAAGGCGGCTGCACACAGGGCCATGAGTGTGGGGGGAGGACTCTTCACACATATGCACTAGAGCACGTCGGATCTGTGTGTGATCGTGGGGTGGGAGGCAAGGGGTGTGCACACATACACCAGGGGGTGACGCCACGACCCGCAGGTGACTGCACACTGGAGGGTTTATATGTGTATGTTTGGGGCGGGAGCGCTGGACTCTATATACCTATTGCCTAGAAGTTGGCAGTGCACCTTTGAGGTGGCTCCACGCATAGGTGTACGTGTGTGGCGACGCTCTCCACACACATGCACCACTGGATGCTTGGACTCTATATACCTATGGCCTAGAAGTTGGCAGTGCACCTTTGAGGTGGCTCCACGCATAGGTGTACGTGTGTGGCGACGCTCTCCACACACATGCACCACTGGATGCTTGGACTCTATATACCTATGGCCTAGAAGTTGGCAGTGCACCTTTGAGGTGCTCCACGCATAGGTGTACGTGTGTGGCGACGCTCTTCACACACATGCACCACTGGATGCTTGGACTTTATATACCTATGGCCTAGAAGTTGGCAGTGCACCTTTGAGGTGCTCCACGCATAGGTGTACGTGTGTGGCGACGCTCTTCACACACATGCACCACTGGATGCTTGGCTCTATATACCTATGGCCTAGAAGTTGGCAGTGCACCTTTGAGGTGCTCCACGCATAGGTTCATGTGTGTGGCGACGCTCTCCACACACATGCACCACTGGATGCAGCTTGGGCCACCGAGGGGCTTGGGTGTACATACACCAGAGAGTGACTGGCCCTGTACTCCGGCAGTAGATGCACACAGAGGGCAGTGGACGAACAAGCTACAGTGCACGGGAGAGCAGCAGGTTTACACTCTTCTGACACCTACAATCTATTTTGGCCTGCCAGCATGAGCTCCGTCCTGACAGTTACTGACCAGGAGAGCCCAGGCACACATGTACAGCACACGGATGGTTGGCGCGAAAGCTTCTCTTCCTCGCATACCCTCGGCTGCGGCTATCCAGAACCGCGAGCTCTGCCTCCTGCATCGCCACAACTCTCGCGATATCATTCGCTGAACATAGCATAGGCCTTTGGATAGTGTGCGCGATCTCGCGACGTGCCTGATATCTGATCTCACAGACTCATGTGTCCCCACACCACTCTGGACTGCTCAGAGCCTCTTAGTCGCCTTACCGTGGGCAGGAGGCCTGGCACACGCCAGCGGTTGAGGTGTGCACCTGCTTCGATTTCAGGGGCCTCCGTCCTGTTATTTAGCTCCCCATTGTGCCTCGCTGCCCCGGCTGTGATTCATAGCTGAACCTTTTAATTATTCATTGTTTCTTCTGCGTGTCTTGATTTTCGTCAGCCCTGTCTTGTGAGCATCACAGTGTCACTGATTCAGCGCTTGTTCGAGATGAGAGAATATTTCCGACCATTGACTCTCTGCTTTCCATGCATGCCCCCTCCGCGAGGGTATCCTCCTCTGCCACTCGCCATATTTAACTGAGAGGAACCTGCAGCATTTCTCTTTTACCGTAATCCACTGCAAAGACGCGTATTTGCTTGGCATGCAGAGACAGGCGTTCCAAATAGTATTGTATTGAAACAACAAAGCTCGTCTCCAGCGCACCGCTTAATTTTTGATGGTACAATATTATCAGGTTTTATTTATTGACTACATAAACCAGCATGCAACTGACATGTCTGCTTCAAAGCGCTAGGACCGAAAGCATGTAAGCAGAGAATTAAACGTGCGCCTCAGACCTCGCCAGTACTTTTTAAGATCTGGTTCCTTGCAGAGGGAGGGAGGGAGAGAGTTCAAGAGGTTGGAGCCTTGGGTGTGGGTGACCCGCCCACAAAACGCTTCTACGTCACAGGCAGAGGGGGCAGTTGTTTTTCAGAAGCTGTCCGACCCCGTTCGGATAGGGGGGCTACAGGGCAGATAGGGGCTAATGGGCCCCAGCCATGGTGGTTGAGGTCTTTTGCTACTGGTCTCCTGGGGTGCAAAGTACAACAATTTCCACTCTTGGCTCTGAGGGTAGCAAGCAAGAGTAGTTACAGGCTTCTCAGGGAAGTAGTGAGGGAGACAAGAGCTCAGAACTCAACAATCAGCCAACAGACACAATAAAGTATTGTCCAGCCCATTGCTAGTATTTTGAGTAAAAGTTCTTTCATCTCATAGTATTTCTTAATACTACACTGCACAATCAGGGGATTTGCAATAATGGATTACAAATCAGTTTGTGATCCTAGGTGCTACACCCTTCAGTGTCCACCCACGCTGAGTTCCTCAGTGGCCATGCCCCCTGGCATCTAATCGAGAACATCGTGCTGTGCAGGCTCAGGGCAGCCACTCCGTCATCCCCAGGGCACATATGCACCTAGCAGTTCACTTCACTTGTCCCTTCATGGAATATTGGATTGGAAAAAACCTTAGGCCATGCATCAGGCCTCAGCCCAATTCGAAGTCTTCCATTCACACTCAGTTCCTATGCCCAGTGTTTACCTACTGTTGGCAGTCGGAGTCCCGTTGGATGTAGGAATGATGCACGTAGCAGTCCTGCCCCTGCGGTTTCAAAGCTGTTGGGGCCATGGTGGCAGCCTCACTAGGAACGCGATGACTGTGGGGGATCACAGTGTGACGGCCTCCCCCACGGTTTTCTTGTCTTTACCTCTTGTCCCCTCCTTAGTCCAGGTGCAGAATGGACGTGGGCTTGGTAGGTGTGACCTGCGGGCCACTCTTGACCTCACAAATAAAGGCAGTTGCAGCCTCCGGGCCTATCAAGGTGAACACCTCAGTGTTGGTGTAGCACACGGGCTTCAAAGTTGGCAGCACTAGTCTTTCAGTTGTGTCAGACTGTTGATTTCACTTGAGCTTGCTTTCAGTAAAATACCTCATGTGGTTCACAAGTGTTTAGAGAGACCAGGGAACCCGTTCCACTCACGGGTCATTCCTGATTTCACTCCCTGGCAGTCTCTCTCTCTTTGGCCAATCCCCACACTGGAAACATGCTAAGCTTCTCCTACTTGATAGCCACTCTTCCTCCAGGGACAGGCACACATCTCTCCTCTTGCTGCAAGAAGGCAGGCTTCTATGTCCCTAGCATGCCCTCAGCTCCTCCAGCACAAACTGCAGACATCAGGCGAAGTCCCCTCACCTCTGGGAGACTGGCTGTCATGCAGTCCTTCAAGTACTCTACGGAGGTCTCCCTTCCCTGGTCATGAAGAACTTGGAAGTGGAACAATGTGGGGTGGTTTGTATCCACATTTATACACATCATCCAGATAGGAGATGTGGATCCACTGCCTAATGTGTCAGAAATGGTTTGGCTTGGTTGTCTTTCAAATGTCGTTTTCAGGCTGGAGTCCAGACATAGCCACTGTGCAAAGTGATGGTTCTCTCAGCAGGTAGCATTGTGGCTGGCTTTAAGTAAGAGTATCTCAAACATGGGCACAATGAAGTGTGAGTTTTCTGCTTCTGGCTCCTATCACCTTCCTGAAGCAGTAATAAGACAGATGGAAGGGCAGGCCCTACCTAGAAACCACCCCAGAAACTGTAGTCCCAACCCTCCACCTGGACATCTAAAAAATGCAGGACTCATGGAGAACTAATGAGCAGATCTTTGCTAAGAAAGACCACATGGAGTTTCTAAACGTAGCTCTGTCTCACCCTCCTCACTTCAGTGACTGGGCCTCCACCCTTCAGCCACAGGAATGGAGTCAATGCACTTACACTGTCTAGTGAAGCTGTCCTTATCCTCCAAACTCAGGGCCATATTATCAAGAACGACGATAACATTATCGCCGCTTTAGCAGCAGGAAACTGCCGCTAAAGCGGCGATAAGAGGCTTGATAATATGCCCTATAGAATTCCAATAGAAGCCCAGGTTTGATGTCCTTCACACCAGAACCTGGGCTTCTCTTGAAATTCTATAGGGCATATTATCAAGCCCCCAGTTTCCTGCCGCTAAAGCGGCGATAATGTTATCGCCGTTCTTGATAATATGGCCCTCAGATCTCTACACAAGAGAAGCCAGTAGAGCACACTCTCACTGACACTGAGATAAAAGGTCTGGTCACACTAGAAATTCACAAAACATGGTATGCAGTCACCACCCTTTTATGTGATGTATGGAGGGCAACAACAGTAGTCCACTGCCTAGTACGAGTCTACACTTCGTACATCCCTTTAGATCAGCCCCTGCAAGTCACAGGACAGATGCTGGGCCTCACATTGTCAAGGATAGGTTGATGCCTCTTCACTTACACTAGATTAGGGTTACGTCAGAGCCAAAATATAAGTCAGGTACCAGTTTCATAAACAGTCTGGCACTCAGGGTGGGGGCACTTGCTCTTTAACCATGCATGAGACATTCCTGTCCCAACATAAGTTAACCGAGGACATCTGGTGTTCGTAGTGTTGGAAGTGTCTGATGAGATGCTCACGTTTTTGTCCAAGTATCTCTTTGTGCTCTAGGCATAAGATTTTCAAGTCTGAGTGCCCCATATCCATTTAATCTCTTTTAGAGCTGGAGTGATGGGGCCAGTTCTGTCCATTCCAACGATATGTCAGGAAGCATGGATTTGCACTTCTTGGAGATTCATAATTCTCTTTGCCGGGAGCCCAGTGTAGATGGCGTTACAATAAACCTGCCACATATGTCATCACCACCTCTAGAGCAAGCGCTGCCTGAGGAGGTAGCAGTAGCAGAGGGAGGAGCCCTTGGGTGGATCCGATGGAGCAGGCATTTTTGCTAACGGCATCTATTTGCAGGAGGAAGGGAATGGGTGGAATAGAACATGGAGGCGGCGGACGTTCCAGCAAGTGTTGGTGGGAGCCAGTAGTTATGATGGCTGCCCTAATAAGTTAGTAAGATATTTCTGGACGAGAACAACACAAAACAACTCTTAACATACGGTCAGCCGTGTCTCAAGCAAATAATATTGTTTCAGTATTGATTAATGCTTGCAGACTGTGTCCACTGTTGTGATTTACATAGAATAATTTACACTATCTCTCTTATGTCATGAAAGGTACACAACTATATTCATGAAAGAAAAATCATGGGGCATATTATCAAGAACGGCGTTAAAAATGATCGCCGGTTTAGCGGCAGAAAACTGCCGCTTAAGTGGCGATACTGGGCTTGATAATATGCCCTGGAGAATTCCAATAGAAGCCCATGTTCACACCAGAACATGGACTTCTATTGGAATTCTCAAGGGCATATTATCAAGCCCTTTATCGCCGCTTTAGCGGCAGTTTTCTGCCGCTAAACCGGCGATCATTTTTAACGCCGTTCTTGATAATATGCCCCTATGAGTTTTAGAATATTTGCGGCTCCATTCCTGCTTATGTTCGTTAATTCCACTGCACTACTCCTTCCACCTATCTCTTTTATGATGGTGCAATACCCAATAATGTTCAATATACACTCCAAATGGGCTTATCCACTGTAGGAATTATGAAGGGGAAATGTGGGTGGAAATATAGAAGCGAGCAGAGGAGCTATTTCAGTGCTAATACATATTTAGGGCTTATTTTTCTTTGTTTTTCATTAACCCCTTCGCTGCGCGGTAAATTCCGCTGCGGTGCGAGGGGGGGTGGGGCTGGGCGTGGCGCTCGGGTGCCCAGGACGGCTCCCGGCCATCATGAGTCACAGTAGGCGTGTGCTCATGACGGCCGGGAGCCGTCCGAACTCCGCCCACTCTTTAATTCCCCCGCACAGGCGGGGAATTAACCACGCGTGTGCGGAGCAGCAACGTTCGGACGGCTCCCGGCCGTCATGAGCACACGACTACCGTGACTCATGACGGCCGGGAGTCGTCATGAGCACGGAAGAGGTTAAGCCCATGGTCACAAAAAGGCTTATTGCGCTGATGCCTCCCTCACAAAAGAGGAGGCATATATGGGTTATTGAGTTTCAGACTTTCCAACTCACACGACCCCACAGTGTGTTTCGCGATATCGTCTCTCTTTGCACGATCATCTGGTGGTGAACCTGGTGGGAGACAAAGTGAGCTGGAAATCCATGCACAGGCTATATTTCCAACTTATGAGAGGAGGCTCTGCACAGCGGATGTCAATTGGGGGTTTTATGCCCCCCACCTCCCAGGAAAACAGCACCAACCTTAGAAGCTTCTTCTTTTATGTTTTTGGGGGAGGGTAAACAGTGCTCAGCACAGAGCCATGCCCTTTCTCCATGACGCTGCCCCCTCCATCACAATTGCTTTCACAGTGAGGGCTTATGACCCCCCCACCAGACCCCAACCCCATCCTCTGGATTCTGCAGCTCGATTTGTATGGACTTGAAATCCTTGCCTACTGGCTCTAGAAGGTGGTCCCGCCTACGTAAACAAAGGACGTGAGAAATGATATCCGCGTTTTAAATAAAAATAGTTCACTGTATCTTAAGTGAGTGGAAAATAGTTTTTTCTAGAAATCTTTCAGGAACTCAAAAAAGCATTATGGCGTTTCTTGCCTAAGTTATCTCGTTGGCCAACTCCAAGCAGACCCTCCAGGATTTCGTGATTTGCAATAAAATTGCGAAATCAGCACTTTTCTTTAAAAAGCATGCTCTTTTTACAAGAGTGACAGCAAAATTTGAAGGTAGTAGGCCTCTGAGGAAGGAAAACCCGGATGTTGTGTGCACGAGCCAAATTTGTGATGCTCAACCACTTAAGGAGCTAAAATTTGAGGGGAGGCAGCCCTGGAAAACATAGGAGTTGGAAAGATAAGATCTAATTTCGAAGCTGCTGTTTTAAAGCTATAAACACAAGATTCGTATACATAGCAAACCAGAGGTGACGAAAACAGAGGAAATAAAGGAAACCAGTGTAAAACAAAAACAGCAGAATACAGTAGTGAATCTTCAAGAAGTATGCCGATAACATTAATTATTGAAATTGTTAAATACCATTTAAAATTACACTATAGCTTCCTTTAAACAGGCAAATCAAATGAAGATTAAATAAAATCATTGTTTTTCAAAATACTTAAATGAGTGTGCAATGACAAATATTTTGTTTGTTGACAGTAATTAAAGATGCCCGCTTGCATTTCTTGCATTAAAGGTGACGGCTTGCTAGTCGATTACTTTTGGGCCAAAAAGAGGCAGCACAGACCACATACTCGCTTATTGTGTGAAAAAGGCTGGTTGAATTGAAGACAGGTGCATATCCTATAACCAAACCGTAGGCCTTCGCTTTACAAAACTACACTTCACTATACAATACTTCACCTACTTCCACCTACCCCCAACCTCCTAGACTCTTGCCCCCTCTAAAAATTTTATCTTGCAACAGTAACTCCTACCTTGGCATTGAACTGCTAACCTTTATATCCTTTAACATTTTAATCTCCATCTATTAACATCTAACTATCCTAAGTCTTAACTTTTAATTTGTTGCTTCCTCCATGTTGAACTTTATTACCACCCCCTAATGTCCCGATTCCCCTATGTTCACAACCATCACCTTAATGTATAGGCATGGTAACTAAAACTGCCCCACCGCCTGCACCTGCTCCAAGCGACAAACAAATACACCCCCCCCCTGCGCACCTGTGCTCAACAAACCACCCATCCCAGGAATCCCAATTAACTCCCAAGCCATGATAAAAGAAAGAACCATAGGAACTGGGACCGGGTGTGAGGGGGAAAAGCACTTGCTGGTTTGACGGCCTCCGCGTCACCAACAAAATGGTGCCTACCATTATAAAATGGGCGCATATATATGAGAACATATAGCTCAACCAATATAGCCCACAACCAGCCCAATGAAGCCCAAAAGCAGCTTGGACTGACCCATTGTTCCAAATTCCCCAGCGGGCACACCTCCCTTTGGTCGTCTGCCCCCCAGAGTCCATTGTACTGCAAACTTGGAGAGCTCGAAGCTAGAACGGGAAAAGTCCCGCATCTTTTGCCTAAACGCATATGGAATGCTCTGCGAGAGAAAATGCCTGCCCATTGTTTATGTTTCAGTATGACAAGAATTTTAAAGACATTCAAGAGAGACTACAAGCGGTTAGTACCTTGGATAACTTATTTTTTTCTGCAGTTTTATAGACTATGCCTTTTCTTTTACTAATGTTTTTTTTTGTTTGTTCAACTCCATTAAACTGAAGTGAACTAGGTCTATTATTCTCATTATGTGTATTCTCCAGGGTTGGCTGTTGGCAAGGGCGAGCTGGGCCTTGGCCGCCAATGTTCAGAGGGCCGTAAAGAGCTGACTGCATTAGCGTACATGCCAACGGACCTGATTACAGATCAGCAGCACAAACCATACCTGTGGGCCAAACACAAATAGGTGCAATCCGACTAGAAACTGAAAAGCCTAAACACTACCAATCCTGACCTATCTGGGGTGATTACGTTGGATGGGAGCAAGGCCAGACAGGCCGCACCTGACATCGGGCATTTCCCCGGGAGGCTCGAAGGGTGGGGGGCTGGTTGTGTTACTGAAGACCGATTTTGTAGTAGTGCAGCAGGTTTAAAAGCACTGGCTGCAGAATAACTTGTAAATCCACATTTTTCAGGCAACAATAAAAGAGTTAAGATAACTCCGATGATTAATGTATCTGCTGGAGAGAGATAAGACTTTTGTCTAGTGGCAGTTTTGACTTATCTAAGGTAGCACAGAGGGTTAATATGCCTGCTGCAAAGAACATGTACCATGCAAATCACAGAACAGTATTTTATGTGCATAGCTCAGTGGGTTACTGCTTTTGTTATAGAGATCCTTTTGTTGCTGTGCAGTTCATAAGTAACAATCATAATCTAGCACAGTGAGCTATGATCTACCATTAAAGAGCTGCATGCAAACTGCACGGTACAGGTTAGAAAGTTATGCTTTTCCCCAGTCTTTCATTATCCTAATGCAGCTAAAAAGAGTTTGTTTGGGTAGAAATAAATTCTTATTAGTAAAGCCAACCCTAACCACTGTGTTACGTTCTGAATCCTGAATTTGTGCTTCTTCAAACCAAGCACTCTTAAAAAATGCCTACCAGTATGGATGACATGTGAATCCTAAACCTTGTAGTCCCCTTTGTCTTATGTAACATTTTCTATACACTGATTTACACACGTGTGATTTATTGTCTCTGTATGTGTGATTGTGATGTAAAGTGCTCCGACAACATACACTGGTATGAGAGGCGCTATAAAACAAATGAAATACATGTGCGAGAGAGGCTATGAGGAGATGAGAGGCACTGTTGGAGGGTGATAGTGAAGAATCATTGAAGAGCCCCAAAGATTGCCGTATCCTGGTGCACTGTAACGTCACCATCTATAATGCTTTAGAAGCTAATACAATTAAATATATAATGAAAAATGAGTTGTAAAATGCAAAATTTTTGCCATTTTTTCCAAATTGTCTTGGGGGGGGGGGGAGATGCCCCCCAAGCCCCCTTTATAGTAGGAAGGCTCACTCACTATGCACCATACTGGGGCTGGTCTGACAACGTTTGCTTGGGCTGCTTTGGGTTCCAAGTACGGCCCTGTATGGGAGTAGTCGTACCAGAAGGATTTGAGGTTTTTCCTGTAAAACTATCGGGTAGTTTAGGGTTGCGATACTAGGAAGGGCCAGAGTTCAGTCCAGAATGAATGATCCTGGGTAGATAAGAGATGTATCAATCACCTTTTCCTGTGAATCTCTTGTCGGGGAATTTAAGCATGCGGAAATTGTCTGGTCAGAGGATTCAGTTTGGGTCACTGGGTTTGTTGGTTGCAGAGATACACCAGAGGGTGGTATGTTTTTTTAATGCATTGGCATGCTACTTGAATGTAACCCTTGCCCTCACAGCTGCCAAGGGAGGTATCACCCATTCAGAGCAATGGGCTCCCTTTTCAAAAAGCCAATGATGAGTCAGTCTGCATTTAAAGAAGGCTTACTTTGGGATGGTGGTGAAAGTAGAGTTTTGGTCTAAGATCGAGGACCCAGTGACAGGGGGTGCGAGTTCCTGGGCATTACACAGGAGGAAACATCAAGGATGGGGACAAACAATTGGGGTGCGGGTGGCATATTAGACTTGGCAGTACAGGTCCAGAGAAGCAGATACATAACTCTGGAGGATACTGTATGAGTGAACCCCCCCCACCCCCCAGTTAGCACATTGACATGGTGGCTTCAGATTGGTAGACTCCCGCACATCACACTGCACAGCGGATAATGAAGGTGTCGTGCTCCTCATTCTGGAGGGCAAACCCTGGGTTTTGGTCAAACAGTGAATGTCACAGTAGTACCTGCCTCAATGAAAATGTAAACTGTCCAATAAGTTCAATGCACAACCCACAACACCTGATCCTTCAAAGTTACACTAGTGCTAAAGTCAGGCGTACTTCCGATATACTGCATAAATCACATGTCGCATACAGATGACTGGTTGGCTTTCTTGATGGCAGATGCAGACTAAATTTTAACAGTTGGAAGCCAGTGGCTTCTTTGCTGCCCCACATCCCTCTGCGGTGATTAAAAATGTGTTTGTGCTTTGAGTTGAGTTACGTATTTGTTTTGGGAATTTGTGTGATCCTGGTTTGTTGCCCTGACTCGTTGAGTTCAGCAGGATTCCTCCTTCCTGTACAGCAAAAAACTCTAAGACACTTTTAAGCATGCCCATTTCAAAGTGGAATACTCTGCTAAAACAGTTTCCATTGATTTAAGACTGTAAAGGAATGAGTACGGGTAAAATAAAGTGCTGCAATAATGCTGCAAAATTTCCATTATTGTGCCGCAAAATTTGCAAATCTATGCCGCAATATCCTGGGGTGTCTGCCTAAGGACACCAAACAAATTACGGAGCAATGATGCGATTATGGGGTAGGCATTAAACATGAATGTTATCTTGCTTTCAGCATCACTTGTTCTTCAGCTATACCTTGTATGAACATGCCGTATTATTATTATTATTATTATATTTATCATCAGCAGTGGCAAATCACTGTTATCTTCAAACAGCCGCGGCCCGTGCAGTTAAGAGCGGTGGGGCCCGGCTGGCGGGGGAATTCAACAGACGACCACGAGGGAAAATTAAATAAATAATTAATTTTCCCTCATCGTTGTCTGTCGAAATCCCGCCCCACCAACCCTACCGCCCCACCGCTTTTACCTTCATGGGCTCCGGCTGTCTTCAAACCTAGTTATGCGCTCACACAGCCCTAGAGGCATTCTTTCAGGACCCAGTCTTCTATTTCTCACTGAAACAATTTGTCACTGAATCAGTTGGAAGATAGATATGCAAAAACGTCACCTATGAGCACAAAATTCTTGATACTGGTTTGTAGAATCAGTGTCGGGGACAGTATGGCGTGACAATTAAAGTTAAAGCTGCAGCTGAACTGTCAGTACCACAGGTTGTCGGTAGTCATACATTTAGAGGTTGGAGTGAGGGAGGGTGTAACAAGGCTCGATAGCCATGCGAAATGAGTGGAAGACTCAAAAGGTTGTGTCCATGCTCAATCTCAGTCATTTTGGCAGCCTTCTCACCTACAAATTGCGCATAAACTACTACTGCGAAATGTAAGAGTACATGCATTTCCACGGTGTAAAAGAAAGTAATCATTTTGATGCTGAATGGGGGATAGGGAAGCAATTTCCCAAACAGAAAACATGTCCTATTAAAAAGTATGAAGTGAACTGCACAAACTCATATTTCTGCCACTTAGGTTGGTTGTCCATCATGCAGATATTCTACAGGAATAAGAATAGAAGAAAAGGAGCAAGGCTAGAAGTCTTCATTTGCATAAATTCCCATGCATACTCTAAAGGATTTTTATGAATAACAGATATGTAAGAGATCTACTGCAACAAGATGTGTGAGTCCATGATGCATACATTTTAGATTAATAACCAACTTTTTGCTAATCATGGGGCATATTTATCAATATTTCAGGCAGCGCAGCAAGCAACCTTGCTTCATTGTGCTGCGTGAAAGGGCAGGAATGTGCCGTATTTAAAACCATACAGTGCATTCCTGTATTTTCCATGCGCTGGTGCACTCTTGAATGTCTAGCGCCAACGCAGGCACTCTTGCACGATGGTGCAAGAGTACCTGCGTTGTAAGGAGGATTGTTTTTGTGCAGGAAGGGGCACCTTTCTGCACAAAAACAATCCTGAGATGCCTTTTCCACTTTCTATGTGTGCTGCAGGATGCAGCACACATAGAAAGAGGAAAAAATGAAGAGAAATAAAGATATTCCTCCTCGTTCTGCCTCACCTGGGGAGGCATAGCATTTTGACGCATTCCCAGTCTGTCACCAATAGTAAATCTGGGAATGCACCAAAGTCCATGGGTGTATGCATGGGAACACCCTCGCAACACCCATGGAATGCCTCCGTGAGGCAGAGTAATGCAGGGCAGCGATTTGCGCAGCCATGCGTTACTTCAGATTTATCAAACCATGCCAGGCTACGCAAGGTGGCTTTGCGTGGCTTGATAAATCTGACTTTGCTGTTGGTTTGCTCTTGCGCCCCCTTGCGTGGCGCAAAGGTGACGTAACACATTGATACGTATGACCTCATGCTTCTTGGGGATGTATTGGTAAGAACATTGAAGGGGACTGCTACTTTTTATCTCAAGAATCAATTTAAAGAGAATTAAAAACATATCGCAAGTTGGCTTCCACTGTCTATTTCCTGGTGGAGTTGCATATTTATTATGAAGAAGATGACTTCTGTGATATTGTATGATTTGTCATTGTGGCCTGGACTCTTTATAATAATTCCCTAGCATTTTCTAATTACTTTGGGTCAATAAAATTCGGAGAATTTCAATATTCAAATTTAAAAATAACAATGTAAGTGAGGCGTAAAATTCCCTGATTGTACACCTTACCATTCTGCATTCGGATTAAGACAGGCTTGGTAGTGGTGGAATGGGAGAATGTCTAACTTTTTTATTTGAATTAAATGCAAAGTGGAATTATTCTGTTCATTCTTTGTCAAATCTAACTAGTGAATGCCTACTCGAAAACCCTGTAAAGTTGAATGTAAGAAATTGGGTTATTAGTTGAGGGAATAAGTACCCGCCTCAAGTAATAATCACAATCTTTGTCAAGGTGAACCACTAATGTCACTAAATACCCCTGAGCTCAACCCATGGTAGCTATGGCAAAGAGCAGACAGGTTTAACTTAGAGTCAATGTGTAAAGTATTTATGCAGTACTAAAACATAAATAAAGTCAAAATGCAAAACAATTAAAATCCCAAAATGGGTCAGAAAAACAGATTACAATGTAGTAAACAAAATGACACCCCAATGACAAAAATCCAATAAGCGGAACCAGAGATATGAATTTTAAAAGTCATAAGTGGAAATAGCGCCAATAAGCAGAAAGTGCCAATGATAGTCAATGGTCACAGTAGAACAGGACCTAGATGCAATTCAAAGCTGACTGCAATGGAGTGTGGATCGAATGCACCAACTAGGTTTGTCCTGGGCAAAAGATTTTACCTTCTGACTTAGTACTTTAAGTCCTAATGCACCACAGGAGCACGCTTCTAAAGCCCACCAGGACCCCAGGGGAGGTGCTTAATGACTCATTGGGTGTCAGGCAGAAGCCAACAGTGCTATCCAGTCCAGGTCCAGTTGCCACTGGTCAGCTGGGCACTTGCAGGAAAGGTCTCTTGTAGCTTGCTGCTTCCCTGTAGCTTGAACAGGAAGCCTGCCTTATGACCCTTGGAGTCCACATCATTGTGCTGGGTACAAGAGGGCGACCACGTCCTACCCTTTTGTACTCTTCTCAGGCCTCAGACAGGAGGTTCAGTCCTCTTTTGATCTTCCACAGGTCCAGGAATGTTCTGAAAAGTGGTTGCCTGGGGATGCCAGCCGGGTCTGGTGGCTTAGTGGACTAATGCATCCACTGCAGGGGCCTGTGTTCGACCTCATGGTCACAGGTTCAAATCCCGGCGGGTCCACTCAGTCTTTCATCCATTTGAGGTCGATAAAATGAGTATCATTGAGTTGGGTAACAATAAACATCTGTTATTCAGCGCCTTGAGACCCATGGGTGATAAGTGCGCTTTACAAATACAAGTGTTATGTTATGTTATTCTTGGCATGAGCTAGTAGGTGACAATGATCCCTGGGAACACCCTAACCAATGGGGTAAAGGTTCCCAGGGCTAATCGTACCCACTTTGGGTATTTTCAAGATGACAAATTCTTCAGCCACACTAAACTTGGGCTCTGAAGGCTGGGGTTGTGTTTGGGGATTGCAACATGGCAATCCTAGGGTCCCCACATCTTACGCTAAAATCCAATTTGAAGCAGTCAAAGTACTCCAATAAACCCAGAGACAGAGGTCTGGTAGAACAAAACGGGGCTTTAGCACCCACACAGTGTATACACATGAATTGTCTTAGGATCTTGTTTCCCTCTTTTGAGGTGGACACCAAGTGTATATGAAAAACCCAAGCAAACCTGTCAAGCAGGCTTTCACACTCCGCCAGAATTCAACACTGTAATGTCAAAAAGTGGCCCACTGTGATTGGACCCTGCATGGCTGGGGAAACTAAGGAAGGGAGCCGGCCTGGATGTTACCTACATCTGCTTCTGACAGGTTAAACCGCTTTGAAGTTAATCAAGTTCCTCAGCCCACCCTAGAGGCCATCCTGTCAGGGCACAACAACACCTCCCCACACCCAAAGCTTTTGTCTCAACTCTAGGAGTAAGTTCACATCTAATTAAGAAGGCTATTCAAATGGTAATTATTGTCTGGCAGAAGTGGGCAAGCAAAATGCAGATTAGCAGCTATGAACTTCAGGTAGGGAAAATGCAATAATCTAAAAGTTGCTTTTCCTTAATATTTAGTAAAAATCAAACTTCACTAATGAATTGAATTTTTAATAACTATGAAAAATAATAGTTGAATTATTTTTCTAACTAATGCCATTCCCAAAGCACAGTAATAATATTTAATATTGCATCCCACTGTTTTCCTTGCTGTAGCCTTGCTACAGTGAAAATAGCTTTTGGATCCCATTCACTTTAGGACATGTGTAACATGAAACTTTCATGTGTCCTACTTTAAATTAGCCTGCACCCTGCCTTATAGGCAGTAAGGCATACTTGGAGATGACCTATGAATATTTAAGAGGAAGATTTGGGCCTTCCAAAAGGGGTTATTATGACATGTCAAATTTGTAGTTCTAAAACTGCACAGGCAGGCTACAGAGTCATGTTTACACTTGGTACTTAGTGGGTGACACACTGGGTGCCACCGTCCACTTGTGATATTTAACTTACAGGCCCCAGGTACATATTTGTTTTACCATATACAAGAGACGTATAGGTAAGTTAAGAGTGCCAATGAAGGGCATGCCAATTCCATCATATTGAAAGGACGAGCACAGGCACTTTACCGCTGGTTAGCACGGGTAAAGTGGACAGAGTTCTGCAGCCAGCAAAACCAGTCCAGACAAAAACCTGGAGTGCACCGCACAAAAATGGTCATTTCCAACAATGATTAAGACAATCATTTGGCATATAACAAGAATGGAAAAGGAAATACTTTGTATTAAAGAAGCTTAGCACATCTAAATCGTTCTCTAAATTAATAAGAGGATAGTGTAAGATATAGGAACTATTATTTATAAATCAATGCTTTTAGATTATATAAGTCCTTAAAGAATTTGTTCAGTCAGACACCACCAACCATTGCCTTAAAAGTGTTAGTTATTGCCTTTCACCTATATCAGTTATTGGAGGCATTTACAACTTATTATAAGGCCTTTGGCAGTGATTTGGGTAGCACCAAATAAAACCGCCAGAGCTCCTTTAATTTATGCATCACACAGAAAACCAACATTACTTAAAGAAAGAGATATGAGGCAGAAGTACTTAGAGTTAATGACACAAATCTGTCGGTCTGTTGGCTGCTGGAACAAAATAGAGTAAAATAATATTAAAACCGCCAATTCAGTCAGTTAGCACACACTTTATTCCTTATCATATTGTTAACTCCAACCAAACATGCTGTTTTAAGATACAATGAACTTCTTACTGGTCTAGTTCAGTTATTCACATGATATATACAAGTGCCTATTTTTATGTTTATGGGATTTATAAAGAGCATGGCTGCCCAGGGGCTTCCCAGCGGTGCCAAAAGGAAGCAGAGTGTGGAGAAGAACATTAAGGGAACAGCCAGGCCTTAAGTTTTTTTCTGAAACTTCCTTCATCTCTGGTCAGTCTCAGCTCCTTGGTCAATGAATTCCAGAGCTTTGGGGCAAGGTGTGTGAAAGATCTCCCTCGCCATCTTGATCTCTTTATCCTTTGAGTGATCATAAGATAGTCATAGGAGGACCTGAGAGATCTATTAGGGACATAGGGGGTGACCATAGTTTTTAACAGCGCTGGACCCCTGTCGTACATGGCTCTATGAGCTAGGTAAAGGGTTTTGAACATCACCCGGGACTGGATGGGGAGCCAGTGCAGTTTTTTAAGCGAGGATCTAACTGACTCCTGTCTAGGAATTTTAGGAGCATCCTGGCCGCAGCATTCTGGACAACTTGCAGCCTATCAACAACATATTTGGGAGAACCCAAATACAAGGAGTTGCCGTAGTCTAATCTTAAAGTCACTAGGGCCTGGACCACCGTTCTGTGGGCCTGTTCAGGGATGAGGTCCATGATCTTATGGATCATGCGCAATATGCCGAAACAGACGGCTGAAAGTTTTATAGCTTGAGTTTCCATGGAGAAGTTGTGGTCAAGCCATATCCCCAAATTTTTTATGGATGGCTTTGGAACAGGAGGGGCGCCCCAGTCCTCTGGCCAGCTGATTTTAGCCCAGGGCCCTGGGCAGTTGCCCATGAACATCAGGCCTGTTATGTCGCCATTCAGTTTTAGATTGGAATTGGTCATCCATTTGGCTCTCTTTTCCAGGCAAGGTACTAACTGAAGATGATGAGAGTTCATCTCTTCGGACACTGATACACAATTTGTAGTATCATCAGCGTAAGACACTATGGTTAGTCTGAACTCCTGTACAATTTGTGCTAGAGGGGTCGGATAAATGTTGAACAGGGTTGGGCTGAGCGCAGAGCCCTGTGGAACTCCCTGGGGGGGGGCGGAAATATGTCAGATAGGTTGGCCGCTTCCATGCACTGGAATGATCTATCACTTAGGAAGGAGGAAAGCCATTTTTTGGCTTTATTCTGGATCCCGATGTCACTTAGCCTCTGTATGAGAATATTATGGTAAACAATATCAAAGGCCGTGTTTAGATCTAAGAAAATAATGGCAGCAGATCCTCCTTGATCCAGTATCATTTTTAGTTTATCTGTGATTGTTAGGAGGGCCGACTCTGTACTATGTCCTGGACGGAACCCCATTTGCATTTGGTGCAGGATGTTATTTTCCTCCAGGACCTGTGAGATGATACAATTGACATGCTTTTCTACCACCTTGCCCAAAATGGGTAGCAATGAAATGGGATGGAAATTCCCCAGAATCCAGTTGCGGTTCGTGAGCAAAGGCTTCATGATGGCATGTTTCCACGTCTTAGGGACTGTCCCAGTACTCAGTGAGAGTGACAGGAGGTCTGCCATTATGGAGAGAATGGGGTCACCGCCCTGGAGTAGGATGTGAGGAGGGGCGGGATCTAGTCAAGAGCCAGACTTAATTTTACTTAGGATTAGTCTCGTCTGTTCTTTGTTAAGTATCAGGAAAGTACTCAATATTGGAGGAAGAGGCGGACTGGATGATTGGCTATCCAGATCCGAAGTTGCTTGCCTTTCTTCAGAGCTAACCGCAAGGTTCGGGTGTAGTGAGTTGATTATATTTTCTACTTTGTTATTGAAGAAAGTGGCTAGCTCATTGCATCTCTCTTTGGAGGATTGAGTCACGTGGGCACCCTGTTCGGTCGTGGTGAGTGACTTCTCAATTTAAAGAGTTCTTTGGGGGAATTGGCGGCCATATTTATCCTCTCCACATAAAATTTGGCCTGCGCTAGTTTGATGTTGTCATGATATTGTCTGATGGCCCTTTTGTATACCAGCTTGAGGTCTGGGGCAAAAGTTTTCCTCCAGTTTCTTGCAAAAAAATTTTGGAATAGCTAGCAGGTTATTAAACCAAGCTGCTCTTTTCGGGTTGCGTTGTGCTGTCTTTCTTGGTTTCTGGAAACACATGTCTACTGAGTAGTTGATCCAGTCTGCCCATTGTTTATGTGCCTCATCAATATCTTTTGTTAAAAAGGGGTTAGTGGAGTCAAGACATTTGATCCAGTTTTCTGGTGCAGCCCTGGGCCAATTCCTGCCTGAGTTAAATTTATCTGCCGGCAGCGTTTGTGTGACCGGTATTGCAAACAGAAGGGGGATATAAAAATGGTCAGACCACGGAAGTTGCACTGGAGTGAGGAACTGCAGTCTGGGGCCATTAGAAAAAATGGGATCAAGGATATGCCCTTTTTCATGTGTGGCTGAACCCATCAACTGGGGAAGTTGCAGGGCCTCCAGATCTGATAAAAGTATTTTTGCTGATGGATTATTGGTATAGTAAAAATGCAGATTAAGGTCACCAAGCGCTGTGGCCAGTCTACAATAGGCTGGCCAGGAGGTCAGGAAAGGCCTGTAGGAATGTACTACTTGCCCCAAGGGGGCATAGCATCACAGTTGACCAGTATCAATGGAGTGATGGAGCAACTAAACTGTGATTTATAGATAATAGCCACCCCTCCTCCTATCTTTCCCACCCGGTCCTGTCTGCTGACCAGGTGGGAGGGTCATATTGATGTTTGGCACCGAGCTCTCTATGAGCCAGGTTTCTGTAATAAACAGAAAATCAAGAGCCTCTTCCTCTAGAAGTATCCCAATTTCTATATTGTGTCCTGGTAGCGAACCTCAGTTTATCAACCCCGTTTTTAAAAGGGCGTTATTGTCTTGAGTACCTCATTTACTGTTATGGTTATACGGGTTCCTGTCTGTTGAAAAATTGCAGTGTTGGCACAGCATTCCCTTTTCTAAATAATTAGCTGGCTCTAGAGCGTGTGCGCAGAGTGGAGACATTTCAGACCTGAACTGCCAAAGTTCCCCAGCAGTGAAGTTTATATAACTTATGGGGGGCTGTGGAAATTTGGGCAGGGTTCCTGGCCCCCGGCCCAGTTCAGGCGCGGTCAGGGGCAGACGGGCTTGCCTTAGGTGTGCCTTTGGCACACCAGTGGCGCGCCCCGCACTGCTGCCGCCATAAATAGGCGAGCCCGATTAACTGGAGCGCTAACCTGAGTGTTCCTCTCTATGATCACTAGGAGTATCTCGCTCCTCTCTATCATAGAGCGAGCAACCCACGAATTAGGCAAAGCAAGGGCTTTGTACTTTGATCTACCAACAGCTCTGTTTATAAAAAGGCGAATTTTAAAACAGGTAAGGTATTCAATTCAATACAATACGATTTTAGAGCAGTGTGGCTCAGTTTAGATAAAATGCATTTAAATTCAATACAGTACGGTTTCAGTGCAGTATGGCTCCGCTTTCAATAAAGATGCAAATGCGAGGGTAGAGTGAAAATACCTCCTCTAAGTAAACTGACACCCAAGTGCCCCCTCTCAGCTGCGTGTCCGCGCTGCTGCCGCCATTAATAGGCGAGCCCGATTTACTGGAGCGCTAACCTGAGCGTTCCTCTCTATGGTCACTAGGAGTATCTTGCCACTCTCTATCATAGAGCGAGTAACCCACGAATTAGGCAAAGCAAGGGCTTTGTACTTTGATCTACCAACAGCTCTTTTTAAAAAACTGCGAATTTTAAAACAGGCAAGGTATTCAATTCAATACAATACATTTTTAGGGCAGAATGCCTATGTTTATAAGTTCTGGCAAAAGTTATGATGGTATTTCTATTAAATAATTCGCTTGAACACACCCCTGTCCCTAAAGAACATAATCTCAGTACCCTTTATGGAACTGGTCTATCAAATATTAAAAAACAAAATACTAGGTGTATTCACAGTAAATGGTTAATGTTTATATATACAGTGATTTATTCAAACTTGGAATGTATTGTTTTGTGACCTATTATGAATTATCTTTTTTAGGTCCTTGTGCCTTTTGGATACCTTTGTGTTTTTACTTGTTTCCCTATTCTTACTAGACTTTAATAAATGAATCATGCATAATAAATTATTTAATCTAAACCTCTACCACGAGAGGGATAGTCTTACTAACACTCTAGGCTATTCATTTTATTTCACAATATTACTTTACGATTTTATTAAATTGTTCTTTAATGAGAACCCAAATGCCTTTAAACAAAAGCAATCATGCACTGGCATGTCAATTGAACCCTTACACTATTTCAATTTCAGTTGTGCAATTGTAAATAGATTTGTCTCTCTCTGGTCTGATTTTAAGATACTCATTGATTTTGACTATGCGTCATTTCCGTTCCCATGAAATCCACATCACATTGTGATGACTCATTTCCTTCTTCTCAAATTGAACATAAGTTGCTCACAATCATCCTTATCTAGTGGCCCTTGTTCACCATTTCTTCAGCCAATGCTGTGGTCTGTTCTATATTAATAAATTGCCAAGTTATGTAATTTACGTATCTATAAATAAATCTCTGAATTCCTATTCAGTGGTATATTTATAATCAAACATCTGTCTTTTCCAGGCAAGTGTCCTAAAAAGTGTGTAGCCACCAACTTTTAACCCGCCTTTATCACATCATTGCTGTAGACCATTCTAGTCTGGCCACTGGCCTTATCCTAGCTCAGAGATGACCACCATTCCGGTGGTGGATCACATCATGTGTTTTGTGGATGATGAGCGTACCTGTTTTCTGCTGTTACTGGGTCTCTCTGCTGTTTGGGATAATTCTCTTAATACATTGTTTTCCAATATGGGCATCCACATGGGAATCTGGAATGGTTAGCAGATTTTTTCATTCATGATCACAGTTTATTCTTAAAGTTGCCCCCAGATTCAGCCACATTACAATATCTTGTTTTGTGCCTAAGGAGTCCAGTCTAGCTCCTAAGTTACTCACTATTTACATGAATGCTTTGGGAGATTCGTTATTTGACTCCGGTGTCTTCGTTCACCAGCGAGCTAATCCAGTTACTTTCCAGGGTGTCATCAATGGAGAACACCCATCATCTGAGATACTCCCTCAGTATCACTGGGGATATGATGACATCACTTTATAAAATTAAGTCCTACTAAGGCTGAAGCTCATCTGTACCTCTCTCACATGTGGTGCAGTCTGGGCTCCTGACTTTTCATGCTTGGTCCCTCTCTTCTACTCTTTCTATAGCACACTCTCAGGATGCTCACCTTGGGTCTTTCAACCCTGCTTTTTCAGACCCAAGTTGGTAATTAGATTCAAACCTCTGTGTGTGTCAAAACTGGATTGTGGAAGCGTAGTATCTTTTGGTATTCCACTTTCTACCCTAGCTCTTCACTGCCATCTTCATTGTTCACACTGTGAAACAGCCGAATGTTGGTCATACAAATTTGATCATGTCGCATTCTTCTTGCTTTAGTTGCATTGACTTCCACGTCTATGCTGGACGATTTTCGACCTTAGCCTATTGTGGCTCTTGCGGTTACCAAATTTATGGATCTGATAGACAATGACTCAGTTGCCTATTGATCCAGAGATACGTGGTGTAAGTAGGTACAGGGTGGATTTCTAGAAGCCACCATTCAAAACCCACAAAGCCTTCTTAGCTACTCTGTGAACGCTGTAGAAAACCACATTTTATACTTTTACTTTTTTATTTTAAAAAACTCTCAATCCTGTTTTTCAACTGACCTTTTCTTTTTATTTGAGATGGTATTTCCTTCTTTATTCTATATCCTGTTTTTGTTTCTGTTATTAACCTATCTCTCGACTTTTTATTTTTATAATGCGTATTCATCCTGAACTATTGAATTCTCCTGCAAGCTTCATTTTTATTGTTATTATTTTATGCAAACTAATTGGACTGTAAGTACTTGACGTCACCTCATCTAGCACACTGCCTGCCAGGTCTAAGATAGAATGTTCCAAAGTTAGGACTTCTGCCGAATTCATTTACTCTGCCCGATTTACTCAGGGGCACAAATATCCTCACTCTACATTCTAAGAGTCTTTATAAAAATAAGAGGTAGTTTACCTTTGGAAAAATATTTTCCAAATTAATTGGACCAAAAGTGGCCTCTGCATGTGGAAAAAGAATGGACAGATGTAAAGAGTTGCTCACATTCTGCAGATGATTCTGTGTGTTGTCTGCAGAGGTTAACTTTTCAATTTATGTTCATTCATGATTCAAATAGCATATCACAGAGATCACAAAAATGACTGTGATAAAGAAGGTACTCCACAGTGAAGGGAAGATGATTGGAAATTCAAAGAGCCAAGTTAAAACAAATGACTAATTCCTCACAGGAAGCATTGTAAATATAATATTGCCATTTGAAAGATTAGGATTATTGTTTTTCAGAAAAAGTAGCAAAGTTAGCTCGTTATGAGTTTCTTTCTGAATTGCAGTGAGGGTTTAAGCTTGATGTATAGAGCATATAGCATGAGTTTTGCGGTACATATAAGCCAATGGTTTGACTACTTCTTTTTCTGTTCTGCACTTCATGATCTTAGTCTGGTGGTAATGTCACTCTTTATGTTTTGTTGGTCGCCTGAAATGGCAAGTGTTTCAGCCAAGAAGGTTGGTGCACAGATTATTTGTAGGAAATGCAGCAGGCTTTAAAGTAGTTGTATGGCAGAAGCGTAGCCAGTGCTTTGTGTTCAAAGTGTGGCAAATGTGACAGCTATTACTCAGTAATGAGATGAAGGGTATGGTGTAAGATGTCTCTCAATAGGACAGCCCAGTGGCATGGGCACTGGAGAACAGGTTGATAGTGCCATTCAGATGGGAGATGATCTCTGCTTAGACTCTTGTTCTGAAATTTCATTCCCAGGAATGGGGTTTTCATTTTCTTCAGCAATGGGAGTCCGTGCCATGCTGCCTTGCTCTTCTTTGTTTGCAATGTGTGTTTTGAAGTAGAGGTCTGTGTCAAGGGTGAATCTGAGCGATTTGAAGTTACAAGAGAACGAAGGAGTAAATTCGCTTAGCTTCATGCTGGTCTGTCTTTAATTTGGGCACATCTTTTGTTAAGGAGGAGATGTTTAGTTTCCGGAGACAGAGAAAGGCCTTGTCTTCAGTGGTAAGGTGGTTGAATGTTGGTCTGCTGGTTCCCTCACAGGCAATCCAGAAATCAAATGTCGATGTACTTCCTCATGTGAGCACTTGCATTACAAATTTAAGGTTACTACTAGTAAATTTTCACATGCAGGTGGCGATCTCCACCACCACGGCAGAGACCTCCCAATTGGAAAATATAGGGAACAATTTTAAAACGTAATATTGTTCAAACATTATTATAAATATTGTAATATAAATGTGAAATAATTTACAATATTTATTATACACCTAGAAATATTAAAATAAAATGTAAGGACAACTTAACTCATTAAATCAATTGTGTGATAATGAACTCATTTAGATTTAATAGATAATATTTCTTAAATATTAATAAAAAAGCTCCTACAGTAACCTACAGTAATATATTTATTTTAAGTTAGTAACAGTACAGTAACCTACAGTAGCATTTCTCTTTTTAGTTAGTATGTATTAAATTGTGTTAAAGGTTAAGTGTAGAATTGATTTACATTGTTTTTAAACTTTTTGAAAAAGTTTAAAAGTCTAACTTTATATATATATATATATATACATATACATATATATATATATATTATATATGCATTTATAATGGATTGATTATGTCATATATTTTGATGAGCAGGAATTGGTAATGCACTATAAATGATATAACTATACGTGTCACTAAGTGAGAATACAGACTAGCCTCTCTTCTTTCCCTACACCTGAAATGCTGGTTGCATGGTACAATTAAAAAATTATATGTATGTTCCTTTAACGAAATCTTACTGGTGGAGGGAGGGACTAGTTCAGCCCCCTTTTTAAAGACCACTCCGCACTTTGTACTCTTTGACCCGGACGAAGGCCTCTGGCCCAAACGCGTAGGTCTGTTTTCCCATTTGCACGTGCACTTTGCTGGTTTATAAATGTGATGAAAAGAAAAAAAGAATAAAAATCATCATAAGAAGCTACAAATCCTGATTGCGTAATGCCGTTTTCCTGTGCCCTTCCGTATGGTGGAATTGATTTTGAAGGGAAAGCGCGGGATAAGAGATATATATATATATATATATATATATATTCCTTGTATCTTCGTTTGTAAACATTCCACTTTCTTGGAAAATCGAATGCGAACTCCAAATTCTGTGCAAGATGTTTATTTCGCCCTCACACTATATATATATATATATATATATATATATATATATATATATATATATATATATATATATATTCACTGGAAAAAACCATAAGGTTTTAGGGACAGTTATAGTTAGTTGGACATTGCACTCGTATAGAACCCGTGAAATTCCCCCGTTATAGTTAGTTCAGGTAACTATAACTCGCGCCGCCGCAATGCACTGCTGATGACGTCACATATTACATCACTCATGACATGGTCAGTGACATCACTGATGACATCACTGATGACATCTCAAATGACATCACTGATGACATCACTGATGACATCATCCAGTGACTGTGTGTTTCTGTAAAGTTTAAATATGTTTAATATATTTAGGGAAAGGCGTATTGAAGAATGAGTGGGTGTAGAAGCGCCTGAATGGATGATTTAGTAGGTGCGTGACTGAGTCTATAAGTGAGTGATTAAACGTATCTTACTGGATGCATGGGTGAGTGACTAAACTGTGTGAATGTCTGTATCCGTCTGTCTGTTGTTGTGTAAGCAACTGCATGGGTTTCTGACTAGCTAAATGAGTGTCTATATGGGTTATGGATTGGTTCTCTGAGTATCTGTATGGGTGCCTCAGTGTTTGTGTGGGTGGGGTGTGTGTGACTCTGTGCATAGATGTGTGAGTGGGTGATTCACTGGGTGCATGGTTTCAAGAGTGCGTCTGTGATGGACTGTATGGGTGGGTGAGTGTGTGTATGGGTGTGTTAGTGATTGAATGTATATCTCAGTGGTACATGTGTGAGTAACTACATATGTGAAAGGCAGTATATATGTGTGTTGGAGTATATAAATGGCTATAAGTGAGTGTGTGGTTGTGAGAGTGGCTATATGGATGAGTGTGTGCTTGCATCAGTGATTGCATAGGAGCGTAAGAATGTGCTAGTATTTTTATGAGTAAGTGAGCTGGTGTGTATAACTGTATAGGTGAGTAAATTGGAGTGTGATTAATTATTTGCATGACTGACTAGGTGTGTGAATACCTCTATGGATGAGTTGCGTTGTGTGAGTGTTTATATAGGTGTATGAGTGCATATGATAGTCCTGTACTGAGTGACTGTAAGTATGAGTGACTGTACGGGTGAGTGAGTAGATGTGTGTGTGTAGACCTAAGAATCAGTGAGTGGGTATGTACTTATTGGTATTGGAGTGTGTATGGTTTTGAGAATGGCAGTCTGTAATTTAGAGTGGGTGTTTCAAAACTTATATTAGGGTGTGAGAAGATGCATTAAATTCTCACATGGATGATGTCATCAGTGATGTCATCAGTGATGTCATTTGAGAGGTCATCAGTGATGTCACTGACCATGTCATGAGTGATGTAATATGTGACGTCATCAGCAGTGCATTGCGGGGGCGCGAGTTATAGTTACCTGAACTAACTATAACGGGGAATTTCACGGGTTTTGTACGAGTGCAATGTCCAACTAACTATAACTGTCCCTAAAACCTTATGGTTTTTTCAGTGAATTTCAAAGGTTTTTTAAATGCTAATTTCTAACTATAACGTGTCTGAAACCTATGGTTTTTTTCAGTGAATTTCAAAGGTTTTTAAATGCTAATTCCTAACTATAACATGTCTGAAACCTACGGTTTTTTCAGTGAATTTCAAAGGTTTTGTAAATGACAATTTTTAAATGTATTAATTGTTATATTTATTTTTTTCATACTGATTTACTACATTTTTAGAAACATTTTTTTTTTACATATTTTATTTTTAAATTACATTGTAATTACATTATACATTACAAAAAATACTTTCTCAGAATGAATTACTTTAGTTTAAATACTTTGCACATAGGCAATAGACTTTTAAGTACAGTAGTTACAGTTGTTGCAATGGGCAACACATTTTCAAACACAATGCAACATTCAGCTCAATGTGAATTTCTAGTTAAATGCAATTAGTTACTTTATGGATTACTTTTCTAACCACAGGACTGGATCCTAGATTCAGTCCTGGGACATCTCCTGTAAACAGTTGAGTAAAAGCGTTTGTTACAGTAGTGATTTTTAAGGAATATTATTGTATTTTAAAAGTTGACACTTAGAAACTTTTTCTCATAGAATCACCAATGTTATCCTATGGAAGGAAATTCACTTAGCAGGTAAAAACTGTTATCGTTACTTTTTCTTACTCAGTGTTGGATCCTGGATCCAGCATTGGTGCATCTCCTGTAAACAGTTGAAAGAATGCGTTTAAGTCATACAGGCGATTTTTAAGGAATATTTGTAGTTTGTGAAAATCGACACTTTGAAACTTTTCTGCTGAAAACCAGACAATGGATTCCTACGGAAGAAAATATAAGTTACTGGTAAGTACGGTTAAAATTACTTTTCAGGGTCAGTGCTGGGCTAAAAGATGCAGCACTGAGGTCTCTCCTGATAACAGGTGAGTAAATCGGAATTCGTATTTCGGCTGATTTTAGAGGAATATTTTAAAGTTCCAAAACTCCACACTTAGAAGAATTTCCAAGTGAAACCAGTCAATGTTAGCCTATGGAAGGAAATTCAAGTTACTGGTAAGTACGGTTAAAATTACTTTTCAGGACCAGTACTGGGCTGAAAGATACAGCACTGAGGTCTCTCCTGATAACAGGTGAGTAAATCGGAATTCGTATTTCGGCTGATTTCAAAGGAATATTTGTATGTTTCAAAAATCAACACAGAAACTTTTTCAGCAAAAAGCAGGCAATGATATCCTATGGAAGGAAATTCAAGTTACTGGTAAGTACGGTTAAAATTACTTTTCAGGATTAGTACTGGGCTGAAAGATGCAGCACTGAGGTCTCTCCTGATAACAGGTGAGTAAATCCGAATTCGTAGTTCGGCAGATTTTAGAGGAATATTTGCACAATGGTGAAGGGAGGGGCGGGGCCTGAGGTGACATCTGTGCAAACGCGCCCCGTGGCGCGTTTTAAGTTGGGGGATTAAGTCCCCTTGAATCATGAGGGTCCCTAGGGGCCAACTAGCCCACCAGGAACCTCCAGTATGCGCCAGGGGCTGCGTTGCAGAGACGTGTAGAGAGGCCACACCCCTTTTACACCTCTCTGCAACGCAGCTCTGTGGCGCTTTCTGGATGTACCTGTTGGGCTAGTTGGCCCCAGGGACCCTCAGGATTGAACGCGCCACGGGGCCTGTTTGCACACATGTCACCTGAAGCCCCGCCCCTCCCTTCACCACTGTGCAAACGCGCCCGTGGCGCGTTTTAAGTTGGGGGATTAAGTCCCCTTGAATCCTGAGGGTTCCTGGGGGCCAACTAGCCCACCATGTACCTCCAAAAGCGCCAAAGAGCTGCGTTGCAGAGAGGTGTATAAAGGGGCGTGGCCTCTGTACACCTCTCTGCAACGCAGCCCCTGGCGCATACTGGAGGTTCCTGGTGGGCTAGTTGGCCCCAGGGACCCCAGTATTCAAGGGGAATTACTTCCCATCTGCAAACGCGCCAGGGGCGCGTTTGCAGAGTGGTGAAGGAAGGGGGCGGAGCCTGCGGCCCGATCGGTTTTTTTTTGTTTGGTTTTTTTCCTGAAGGGGGCTGTGTGGCCCCCTTCCTTTTCTTATTTTTGGGCCCTGGGGACCCCATCCCCCAGGGCCTTACCCCTTTTTTTTTTTATTAAAATTAAACTGGAAGGGGGCCGCGTGGCCCCCTCCCCTGGCCGAAAACTGCCCCGGGGACCCCATACCCCGGGGCAGGCCTTTTTTTTTTTATAATTTCTGGGGAGGGGGCCGCGTGGCCCCCTCCCGAGCCACTTATGGCCCCGGGGACCCCATCCCCGGGGCCTGGCCTCTGGTTGGGGACTGTGGGGGTCCCCAAACCCCCACAGTCCCGCCCGGCTCCCCGTGTCCTAAGGGAGCCGGCATTGCTTCCACACGGGGAGCAGCTAACATGCTGCTCCCCGTGTGGAAAAGCAATTGTCTTTGATATTGAGGCGAGAGCAGGTTTCCTGCTCTCTCTTCCAATATCCAAAGCAGTTTGCAATGACAGGACGGGAGCCGCGAGGCTCCCGTCCTGTCATTGCAAACAGCAGTGTCCCGGGGATAGGCACCCCGGGACACTGCAGGAGCCGGCCCTGGGGTGGCGGTCCCCAGGGCCACCACAGGCTCCAGGAGGGGGCCGCACGGCCCCCTCCCACATCAGCAAAGCCCCGGGAGGTGGTGGTCCCCGGGGCTTCGAGGGTCCAAAACGGACCCCCATTTTAATTTGTTAGTGCCCCGGGAGGTGGCGGTCCCCGGGCGTGTGGGGGCTCGAGCCCCCCACACAGGAAAAAGTAAAAAAAGAAGCCCCGGGAGGTGGTGGTCCCCGGGGCTGCGGGAGGCTCAGAGCCCTCCCGCACCATTTTAAAAAGAAAGCCCCGGGGGTGGCGGTCCTCGGGGCTTGGGGGCCCTTGAGGCCCCCATACATAAATTTAACCCCCACCATGCCCCCGGGACTTGGGCCACCCGAGGGCAAATACAATCGAGCGCGGGAGACCGCCCTTCGATTTTTTTTATTTTTTTAAATGCTTTTTTCTGCCCAGGGGGTCCTTGTGGGACCCCTGAGCAGACCTAGAGGGTCAGGGTGTTTCTACCCTGCCCCCTTTGTGCGCTTTGCGCACTTGTTTCTGTCCCTCGGTTCTACCGAGGGACAAAATAACTGCCAACACTTCCTGATTTGGAGTGTTGACAGCCAATTAGCATGCAGCTCGTGGTCGGGAGGGTACGCGGACCCTACTCGGCCATAGATATATATGTGAATTTACTTTTGATTTTCTCAGGGACTACTGAACGGATTTACACCATTTAACAAAAGGGTTCTTTCTGAACCAAGAACTACCTCTTTGCCAAATTTGGTGTATTTCCGTTCAGCAGTTCAGGCTGTAGCCGTGTCTAAAGTTTCCTATGGGAAAATGAATGGGGAAAACACGTTTTGGGACCCCCTTTTTCTCGGCCCCGCTTGACGAATCACACTGAGACTTTCAGGGTAGGAGTGGACCGGAGCGGGCCATAAAGTTTGAAAATTTCGTGAAGATTCGTCAACCGACGCTAAGAGTTATTTCAAATAGAATGTCACGGATTTCCTATGGAAAATAGGTCCTAACTATAACTATCTACTGGTGACCGCCAGTAGATATATATATATATATATATATATATATATATATATATATATATATATATTATCTACTGGCGGTTGCCAGTAGATAGTTATAGTTAAGACCTATTTTCCATAGGAAATCCGCACCATTCTATTTGAAATAACTTTGGCGCCGGTTGACGAATCTTCGCGAAATTTTCCAACTTGTTGGGGCGCTCTGGTCCGCTCCTATCCTGAAAGTCTCGGGTGATTCGGCAAGCGGGGCCGAGAAAAAGGGGTCCCAAAGCGTGTTTTCCCCATGCAATTTTCCATAGGAGCCTTTAGTCGCAGCTACAGCCCGAACTGCTGAACGGAATTACACCAAATTTGCCAAAAAGGTAGCCCTTTGTTCAGGGTCGTGCCTTTTGCTTAAATGGTGTAAATCCGTTTAGTAGTTCCTGAGAAATTTGAAAAAGAAAACACATATATATCTGGGCGGAGCCTAACCACACATGTCATCGTGAGATCTGATTGGCTGTCAGCACTTCATCCTGGAATTGCTGGCAGCCATCTTGGGACCAATATAAATGATAGTACCCCATTGAAATGCATTGTAGTGAATCGAAGATTTTGAGGGTTACCAAAAGGAGAACTATAAAGGGTGATAACAGACTTTAGTTACATTAGAATTCATTTGTTGATGGTACCATACTAATTTCAGGAATTGTGGTGTGTTCTAAGGTGATTTTACCCTGTGAAAAACCTTCTGCTGGGATATCATGAATCATGTTTGAGAGAAAACTATTTTCACATGCTTGTCCCATACAGTTTTGGAAGGTGCTCCAGAAGCTAAAATGAGAGCATATTTTCTGTAAATTCACATTATCTTTCTCAGTCATGTGAGAATGAAGTCTGACATTCTCAGTAAAACATGTACATCCAACAAGGGCAGAGACTGTCAGTTGATTCCTTTGTGTTCTACTGCAGCTTCCCAGAGTGTTCTAAAGAACAACTAGAGTGCTAACAGCCTTACTTATGACAAAAGTATGGCACACCTGAAGCCATCTTGATTGGAATAAACTGGTAACACTTAAAACATTTAATTTAAAAAGGAACAAAATGAGGGGGTTCATTTTGTCATAGAAATTATGGTTAGTGCTGTAGAAAGAAAAATTAGGACATGTTTTAAGTGAGATCTCAAATATCTTCCT
The DNA here is from genome assembly GCA_963921515.1 of Calotriton arnoldi. Classification (NCBI taxonomy): domain Eukaryota; kingdom Metazoa; phylum Chordata; class Amphibia; order Caudata; family Salamandridae; genus Calotriton; species Calotriton arnoldi. The sequence goes on along the minus strand of CAWUFW010000529.1, from coordinate 1,496,869 downwards.
GTTATATTTCAACAGGAGCAGCCTGTCAGTTGATGCCTTTGTGTTCTACTGCAGCTTCCCAGAGTGTTCTAAAGAACAACTAGAGCGCTAACAGTCTTACTTATGACAAAAGTATGGCACACCTGAAGCCATCTTGATTGGAATAAACTGGTAACACTTAAAACATTTAATTTAAAAAGGAACAAAATGAGGGGGTTCATTTTGCCATAGAAATTATAGTTAGTGCTGTAGAAAGAAAAATAAGTGCTAAAACACTACCCCCAGCACGACATCCTACACTACCCAAACATAACAGCACTACCCTAAACCCTAAAACACTACCACCAGCACGACTCCCTACACTACCCAAACACCACTGCACTACACTAAACCCTAAATATACCCCCAGCATGACCACCCACACTACACAAACACCACTGCACTACCCTATACCCTAAAACACGACCCCCTACACTACACAAACACGACTGCACTACCCTAAACCCTAAAACACTACCCACAGCATTACCTTCTTCACTACACAAACACCACTGCACTGCCCTAAACCCTAAAACACTACCCCAGCACTACCCCCTACACTACCCAAACACCACTGCACTAACATAAACCCTAAAACACTACCCCCAGCACAATCCCCTACACTACACAAACACCACTGCACTACCCTAAACCCTAAAACACTACCCCCAGGACGACTCCCTACACTACCCAAACACCACTGCACTACCCTAAACCCTAAATCTACCCCCAGCACGACCCCTACACTACCCAAACACCACTGCACTACCCTAAACCATAAAACACTACCCCCAGCATGACCCCCTACACTACACAAACACCACTGCACTACCCTAAACCCTACCCCAGCATGACCCCCTACACTACCCATACACCACTGCACTACCCTAAACCCTAAAACACTACCACCAGCACAACCCCCTACACTACTGCACTACCCTAAACCCTAAAACACTACCCCCAGCACGACCCCCTACACCACCCAAACACCACTGCACTACCCTAAACCCTAGAAAAGAAACCCCCACCCCATGCCCAATCCCCCTTACCTCTCACTCCTCATGGTATCTCTCTCCTCGTGGTTCCTTCTTCACGTCATCTCTGAGGGGCGGTGCACGTCGTTGTGAGGAAACAGAACAGCCTCTGTTTCCTTACAACGACATGGATCGTCTACATGTTTTTAGAACGCATGGTCATTTACCATACATACCTTTACAACAAAATTCGTTGTAAAGGCATGCGTGGTAAATGACCATGCGTTCTAAAAAATGCGTAGTAATGACTTCGTGATGTACAACGCATGCGTGGTAATGCATGCGTTGTAATGGTATCGCAAAGTAAAAAGTCGTTGTAACGGCTGTTTACCGATCGAAGCTGGCCCCTGTTCTTCAGTGAGACGTTTATTTGATTAATTAGGAGGAAGGAATGTGGTTTTTACCGAAAAGTGCATTCCCGGCTGTTGTATTGTGAAAGTGTCCGCGTGGCCTGGTTTCACTTCCGGTGAGAGAGTGGAAGAGTCTGTTTGGATCTAAAGGAGTTCTGTTGTTGGACGGGGCCGGCGCGACATGTCATCAGAAAACATAGCTAATGGAAAGAGTCCTCCCTGAAGTGTGGAGCAGTGCCATGAGAGGTCAACGAGTGTGCGTCCCACCGCAGTATGACCGTACCGCGTGACCCATGTGCCGCCTCCAGGGTACGGGAGACAGAAGCGGCATCGCAGGTCCTCTTGTAGACCGTTGTAGCACTAATTCTACATTTTGGTACTAGGGCATTTTAACTTCGTTGTTCCTGCAGATACAAAGAGAAGATCCTGTGTTATTCAGTGCCCTCGTTACCTTTTTTGTGGGTTGTGGTGCTTGTCACTTCGCTGCCCCGCCAGTGCACACGACTGGGCACCCCACCTCGTGTGCCATCTGCAGGGCCTCTGCCCTCGGATCACTGGTTTCGGTTTCTGGAGTGGCAACATAAACAGTTGCTCCCAAAGGACTAGCCTGAACACTTAGGTGAATATCCCCTGCACCAGCATTCCACGGAAATTCTTTCCTAGCTCTCCCACGTCAACGAGCACGGCTCCGCTCGCGACACCGTATGACGTCATCGGAGCCATAAGAGGACCTCGTCAGCGTGCTGACGTCAGTTCCACCCATTTTTTCCGTGCCACCGAGGCAAACAGGGGACCGAGACATTTTCACATGTATACATAGTATAATAAATATATATATATTCAGGCACGTTATAGTTAGAAATTAGCATTTAAAAAACCTTAGAAATTCACTGAAAAAACCATAGGTTTCAGGCACGTTATAGTTAGAAATTAGCATTTAAAAAACCTTAGAAATTTACTGAAAAAACCATAGGTTTCAGGGGCGTTATAGTTAGTTGGACATTTCACTCGTACAAAACCATAGAAATTCCCCCGTTCTAGTTAGTTCAGCTAACTATAACTCGCGCGCCCGCAATGCACTGCTGATGACGTCACATATTACATCACTCATGACATGGTCAGTGACATCACTCATGACATCACTGATGACATCATCCAGTGAATGTGTGTTTTTCTGAAAATTAAATATGTTTTATATATGTATATCTCAAGGTCGATGGAAGAATAAATGGGTATATAAGTGTCTAAATGGATGATTTTTTTTTGTAAAATTGATTGTATAACTGACTAAGGGGTCGATTCCGATCTCGGCCGGTAGGGCTCCGAATTGGATTCGGCTTTACCGGATCCGATTCGGACGCCCTGTTTCCGACCGAGTCAGACGTGCGTCCGAGCGAGTACGATGCGAACGTACGCGAAATCGCCGACCGACTCGTTCGCGGGACCCAACCGCTCCGACCGACTCGCACGGACACGACTCGCACCGCGCAATGGAGACATTCCCCGGCCGGGTAAGTATGATGCGCGCCGTGAGCAGTCCGACTGACTCGCGGCGTCCGGCTCGAAAGAGCAGTCGGAGCCGCACTTTGGGGGTCCGTGTCGGACCCCCCTGTACGCCTAGCCGCGCAAGTCGCACACAGGGGGGACCCATGGGTCCCCCCTACCTGTGCGTGTACGGCGCGACGCGCTTGACGCGTACCCGCTATAGGGGCGCCCTTGTTCGCCTCGCACCCATTGAGTCAATGGGAGCCCACGTACGCGTTGTACGACCGGCTCCCATTGACTTCAATGGGAGTCCGACCGAATCGAGTCCGATAGCATGCGAACGCATCGTACTCGTTCGGTCGGACTGCTAGGGTCCGATTCGGTCGGAAATCTCTCCGGGTCCGGCTCGGTCGGAGAGATTTCCTGCCCGAATCGGAATCGGCCCCTAAGTGTATCTTAGTGAATACATGGGTTAGTGAGTAATGTTTAAATATGAAAATATCTGTATCAGTCTCTCACTTTGTGTATAAGTGGCTGCATGGGTTGGTGAGTAGCTACATGAGTGTCTATATGGGTTATTAGTTGGTTTTTTGAGTATCAGTATGAGTGTCTGAGGTTCTGTATGGTTCGGTGGGGGGTATTACTTAGTGCATAGATGCATGAATGAGTGACTCACTGTTTGTATGTGTTGAAGACAGCATGTGTGCAGGACTGTATAGGTGGATGAGTATGTGTATGGGTGTGTTAGTGAGTGAATGACTGTCTCAATAGTGTCTTTATGAGTAACTACATATGTTTTAAACTAGTATATGTGAGTATTGGTGTATATAAGTGAGTATATGTGAGAGTGAGAGATTGGAAGAGTTCCTGTACAAATAAGTAGGTGTTTCTATAAGTGATTGTTTAAGAGAGTAAGTATGTGTAAGTTTCTGTAGAAGTAAGTGTGGTAGTGTGTGTATAACTGTATATGCAAGTAAATGGATGTTTGATACTTTGTTTGCATGTGTGACTATGTGTGTGAGTAACTCTATGGATGAGTGGCGGTGTGTAACAGGATGTATAGGTGTATGAGTACATATGATGAGTGAGTACATGTATGAGTGACTGTATAGGGACTGTTGGTGAATGAGTGGATGTGTGTGTAGATCTTGGAATTAATGAATAGGTGTGTTGTAACTGGTATTGGTATGCCCATTGTTTTGAAAATGTTAGTTTGTATTTTTGAGTGTGTGTATCAAAGGTTATATTAGGGTGAGAGGAGGTCTGCCACTCTATCACAAGGATGATGTCATCAGTGATGTCATCAGTGATGTCATTTGAGATGTCATCAGTGATGTCATGAGTGATGTCACTGACCATGTCATGAGTGATGTAATATGTGACGTCATCAGCAGTGCATTGCGGGCGCGCGAGTTATAGTTAGCTGAACTAACTATAACGGGGGAATTTCTATGGTTTTGTACGAGTGAAATGTCCAACTAACTATAACGCCCCTGAAACCTATGGTTTTTCAGTGAATATATATATATATATATATATATATATATATATATATATCTCAATGTAAAATTGAAGCGCTCACTCACTGTGATCAAGGTCTCTGAGCCGAAACGCTTCATGTGTTTGTTTTGTGAATAAACGATTCCAGCTTCGTATGCACCGTCCTGGGTCAGTGCTTCAATTTTTCATGTGGACTGAGGTCTGGGCTGGTCTGCTCCTCCAGCCTGTTGTGCTCCACCCTGCAGTGGTCCGGGTATTTGGGAGCTCCTTGCGATATATAAAAAAAAATGCCTTTCTCAATCTGGATCAAGTGTCTGCTTGTAGGTTTTAAAATGCAAGTAATGTCTCTCTCCTCGTTAGGAAAAAGTGAATACTCATCACATACTTTGAAGCACACTGGCGTCGTGGTAGACGGAAATTGTCCCTGGTGAGTATTCAGGTATTTACGCTGTGCATCTTTCAAGCAAGCACGATAAAAGTTCTTCATTAAAAAACAGCAAAACCTTCAAGTTCACCTTTTTTCAAAGTTGCTGCTCTCCCTCCTCTCCACCGCCTCATGGCAGTGCCCTGCTCCGGAATCCTGAGGAAATTAGGCAGGCTGTGCCGGGCTGTTTCTCAGAGAAGTCTGCATGTAATTGACCCCTCCAGCCTCATTCCACTGTCGTGCCCCAATGCCAGGTCCGGGGGCTGAACGGATGCTTAACAAGACGCCACTACTCCTTTTCGCGGTCTGCCGTTCTGCGCCTTATCACAGGTGGTGCAAGGCTGGCGCTACCGCTACGCGCTAAAATACACCAAACTCCTCCTTTTCACTCTCAAAAAGAGTCCTTGCACTCTAGGGAGGGTCGAGCAATGAACCTTTATTAAATACTGTTTCCCCCAGAGACCGGTTTCGGCAAAAAAAATGCCTTTCTCAATCTGGATCAAGTGTCTGCTTGTAGGTTTAAAAATGCAAGTAATGTCTCTCTCCTCGTTAGGAAAAAGTGAATACTCATCACATACTTTGAAGCACACTGGCGTCGTGGTAGACGGAAATTGTCCCTGGTGTGTGTATATATATATATCTTCTGAGGTCCTCTGTGGGGGGTCCGGCACTCTTTTTTCCTTGGTGGTGAAGTCATGCAGCAGGACTTAGCCGCTATTTATATATACCACTGCTCTTCTGGCAACACATTGAGTCGCAGTTCCGACTTGATCGCCATTCAGTATTCATTGTTACACACAAAACCGGCAATTATCCAGCGTGTTTCAGTGCACCTTGGACCTTGATCAAGGGTGAATGCAGAAAGTTTTCTTACGCTAATAGTGCCCAAATGTTATTGTCCTTCATTCATTTCTGTGTCCCTCCTGGGATCTACAATTGCAGGGTATGCTGGTACTTGTAGGCCAATTTCCTTGATTCAGCTCTTTGGTTTGTGACTCTTCCAAATTTCATTTTAAATTGTACAATACACCTCAAAATTGGAACACTGATTAACCTTTTCAAGAAGCCACATTTTCCTGTTTCAATATTTAAAGCCCTCCAGTGGGCTGTGTTGTTGCCAGACTTATTATTGTTTTAAATACTGCTTGATTTGCCCAATCATTCCGAGGCTCCTTCCCTTTCCAAAGGCAGACGGACCCAATGACGGCGGCAGCCAACGCCCTTCCCATACAACCTCAGAGGTCCTCTATGGGAGATCCAGGGTGTCAGATGTGTTATTATTCACAAAAAATTGAAGCGGGGAAGTTCACTCACGCCCTGGAAAAATTTAAGGAGAAGGACCTTTTGGGTCTGGGCTTGCCTGTAGAGATTTTAACAAATGGATCAGGTCGGTGGTAGAAGTGACTGCCCCCCTGACGAGAGCCGGCTCAAAGGATAGGAAGAATCCATCTGCCCCGCGGTTCTCAACAGAGCTCAAGGAGCTCCAAAGGTAGTGTAGGAGGCAGGAGCAGAGATGGAAATTGGCTCCTCACCTGGAAAAGAAAATCAAACTTTGGGAGCTCCCTCTCTAATACAAAAGCACAGTTAAAGAAGCGAAATCAGTATACTTCTCCCAGAGGATAAGGTCAGCCATCAATGTCTTGAAATAACTTTTTAATACAGTGCGCATCCTTATGTCCCCTCCGACATATCAGGAGGTTAAAAACGTGCAATTGTTTTGCAATGAAGTTGCAGAGTTCTTTAAAGATAAAATCATGAAGATCCATTGGTCTCCTGCCAACAGTCCCGTCAATTCTGGGATTCAGTCACTTTACGGGGAGGAAGGCGCAGCTTCAGAATGACTCAACCCCAGTTGTTTAGCCAGGTTCACCTTTGACACATTATCTCCATTGCTGCTGGTGCAAAGGCTGAGGCAGGCCAAGCTGAAGGACGTGGCCCTTGGAGTCTTTCATGTGTGATAGAACGATCATTTTTAGGTCTCGCGCCTAGCGTTGCAGTGCGCAGCACTGCTCGCGCAGCGCGAGACCTCTAGAAAGGGCTTCTGAAAACGACCCACACGCTCGTACGTGTGGTTTTGTTTTCAGAAGCCCTCATTGGCTGTAGCGTGCGTTTTTAGAAAAACGGCACGCGATTGGGCAAAGGCGGGTGCATGTCCCGCCTTTGCCGCGCCCATTCCCGACGGTGGCCAGAACGCGCAGCAGCGCGCGTTCGTCTCGCTTTGCTGCCGCGCTCTCTAGCCCCCGCTCCTCTGTGGTGCGCGCGCACCACTTGTTTAATTTGAGCTAGGCAGCTAGAAGGGATTCCCCACCCAAACATAGTTCTTCGTCACCCCTCCCCCAGCCACCAGTATCCCCTCCTCCCAATGGCCACAAAACAACGACTCTGACATGAACTTGTCAGCATAGCTTGCTGAAGTAAACCACGTGGCAACCGGAATCACCATACACTAGAACGAAGAAACGAGACAGAGGGGCTGGGACTGCGAAGGGAAGCTGAGCATTCCTCAACCCTACCCCCGTGTCTACAGGACTTTGGCACCGGTAGCCTGGTTGCTTTGGCCGTTGGCAGTCAGGAGAGGAGGCCCTGGGAGCATGGAAGAGAGCTTTCCATGGAAAAAGAAAGGGGGACATGATCATCCCGCTAATACATTCACACTTAGTCTCCCTGTGCGGGAGTGAACTGAGTGTTATCCCGACGCTGTCTCTTAGTGTCAAATTTTAAACTGACCCTGTTCTACAGGAGCTTATCTTGGACCATGACCATCCCTTCTAAAATCAGTGTAATCGTTCTGGTTTTTGTTTTTCACACCGGGCTTCAAAGAGGATTTAGGAAGAGAGGCAGGTGTAGAGCATAATGCACACGCTTCCTTTTCGGGATTAACTGTTTCTTGGCCTGTCTCTTTTAGTAGAAAGTAGGCGGGGAGCTTGTAGTGCAAGGGGTGTGGCTTAATGGCTAGGGCGGCCGACTTTGAAGCTGGGAAACCAGGTTCGACTCTTGGCGCCGCGTATTCTCAAACATCCTGTGATTTTGGGCAAATCACTTAATCCTCCCCATGCCTAAAAATGAATGTCCGTCTGTATAATGCAACTGGTGCTCATGTTAAGCGCTCTGGTACCTTCGGGTCCAGTTTGCGCTATATGAAAGTGCCAATAAATATAAACAATACACAAAGTTTGGCAGACCGGGAAGTGTCTCCACCATTACTGCACTCTTTTTAATATTTTTTTAACTAGGGAATCTAGCAAACTGAAGGCACATGGGTTAGTTACAACGGTAGTTTGTTTGCACTGTAAAGCGGGCCTTTTAAGGGGTTTTTGTTTCATATTAGTTTTGGCACTTTTTTATGTGGGGGTGGACTTTTAAGTAACTGAGCGACGCGCTCAACCTCACCCACCGAGTGAGCAGAGAGCTGTTAAGGGCCGAACAGAAAAGTGATTTGCCTGACACTATCATCAAACGTAATTTAATGTTAATTAGCAGCGCATTGGCCCTTTCAGGCAAATGCAGTTAATCTGTGCAGCAATCTGAGTCCGCCAGGGAGATTACAGCACCTGTCACTTCCAGAGACCGAGAATATTAATCAAATCTCGGAATTAGCCAAACAAATAAAAACCATTGACCTAAAAAATGTCATAATCCCCAAAATATTTTTTTAATAATCATAAACTGCAAAAATTGAGGATTTGTATTTCAGAAAACACTAGACAAAATAAAGGGCACCCAACAAAAATCACGATGCTTGGACTTTTTATTTGAAAATTGGTCAGCAGCTGTAAGGTGTGTAAGTAGCCAAATGTAAGACCTGTGTGTCAGGCTGACAGACCTCACCAAGAGGCTGATTTTAGCATAGTGCCCCCCCATCTGAAACGTGAGGGCTGTGCTGCCTGCTCCATGCTGTTTCTGCCTCATTATTGTTTCGGGGCTCTGCTGTTGGTGGAGGGCGCTCCCTGCAGAAATAAGCGTGTGTCAAAAGCAAACAACATCAGTGAGTGTGTGTCCAACGACATGTAAATGGCGATTCATTTATGTTCTTACTTCAAAGCATGAGCCAGGCACAAACTACTGGAGGATATGGAATCCATTGTTTTCCGTGAATTTTAATTTGAGAAGTATTGTAGAGGGTGTAATCTTCTTTAAAACTCAAATTACACATCTGAACGCACGCAGCGCTGTAAAGCCTCGCTGAGCTGGTAAATCATTGAGCTCCCTCTTTATGCATCTGTGGCCTGCTCCACTCCAAACGAAAACACATAGGTAAAGCACACTGACATTTACAACGCCAATAGCTCTCACTCTCCCAAATGCGAGACCTATTGCATTGCAAATGCTTGTTAGTTTTGGAGACTTCAGAGAAGCACCCTTTCCCTAAGGAGCGTTCCTTACCCCTACCCGCTTTAACCTGTATGTCGACCCTCTAGTGAAATTGCTGCTCTTTTTCGGTTTCTAGGTATCATCCTCTGCAAATGATACCCAGATCATTGTTTCCCTCTCCGATGACTGGGAAGAGGTGGCGGTCAGGTTTAGGGTTTGTATGTGGAGAAATAGCAGGTGGATGAGTGAGAACTGGCTTAAAATGAATGGGGAGAAAACCAAGACCATGGTAGTTCTATCTAGACTAACCGCTGGTGGCCAGAAACATGGGGTACCCTATCTGTTCCAGAGGTGGCAGCCAAAAACCTGGGTGTGATTTTCAACAACACCCTAACTTTCGACACCCTGGTTAATAGAACAGTGAGTTCTTGCTTCTGGATGATTGGGATCTTGAAGAAAATACTGCCTCTTCTTCCGAAAGACCTCAAGGTGTCAGTGGTCCTTGCAATCTTCACCTCCCGCTTAGACTACTGTAATGCCTTGTAGCTAAACGTTAACCAAATCTCTTTAAACAGGCTCCAAATCATTCAGAAAACGGCTGCAAGCTTGGTTCTGGGAGTACCCAAATACTCGCCAGTCAGGGAATGATTGAGATCTCTTCACTGGCTGCCAGTAAAGAAGCAGATCTCCTTTAAAGTTCTTTGCTTGACGCACAAAGCACTCCATTCTCAGAGGTTGAGTTATCTTAGGGCAGCCCTGAATTGGTATGTTCTCAGAAGGCCTCTGAGGTCAGCTGGACATTATAAGGGGGAAGTACCTCGATGTAAGAAAGCCAGGAGGGGGGAATGTACTTTCACAGTGGAGGTTGTCAGGCTGTGGAACTCCCTTCCTGAACACAGCTGAAGCCTTAGCTCATACCTGATGTTCCATAACCTAGTTAAATTGTGGCTTTTGTGAATTAATCTTTTGTTAGGGTTTTTCTGCTTTGGCTTGTCATTGTTCACACTGCGCTTTGATGCCTTCTGGTCTAATGTGCTTTAGAAATGCAACAAATACAAATAATGAATTTGTTGTTTTTTAAAAATAAGTTTGTGTAGCCCAGAAATTGTACATGGTTAGTTTGATTGCCAGCGAAAGGAATGCATAATGAATTTAGCCTTCAGTTTCGAAGAGTATTTTTACCATGTCTATGCAACCGTGTCACTGTGTGAGCACGTAAATAACGATCTAAAAATGGTGGCCTCTGGATGTGATCAAGGCCAGAAAGACCGCAGTGTGTTGTTTTGTTTGCTGAGCAGTAACTTCAATATAGTGCCTTATCTGACGTCTACGAGCGCTGGCATCCTTTTCTGCACTAAAGTTTGGGGACTATATATATATATTATACACTTATGGTTGGTGTGGCTCGTGGATCTTTGCTGTACTCGCAGGGGTTCTTCCTTTGTATATATATATATATATATATATATATATATATATATATATATATATATATATATATATATATATCATGTGATCAAGACCATGAGGAGACGGTCGAAACGCGTCATGCTGGGCACTAGCCTTTATGACTGGTTGCTATGAACTTTGAATCTTGGAATAAAGCACTGCAATTTTGAAAAATCTTCACCTGGTGGTCCGTACCTGTTTTCCTGGCCTTTGGATGTGGCGAGGTGGGATCGTGTTGTGCATTTATATATATAAATATATATCACCCAACTCCTCATAAAGGACCAGGATCGCTCTCCGCAATGCCGAATATCAAAATTTATTTGCTTAGGTTTCAAACAACAACAACAAAGTTCATGATCAACGTTTCGGTCTCCTCACGAGACCTTGCTCACTAGTCCCCAACGTCTCAACCACAAATCCAGGTGACAAACCGGGCCGTGACGCGTAGATGCAGTGATCACGAGTCCCCGTGCAGTCACGGACTGCTGAGTAGCAGCGGCCACTTGCTTGGCCTGTTTCTGAGGTGGGCTTGCAAAATCCAATCCCTTGGAAAAATGTACCACGTTGCCAATATAATTGCAAGCCTCTTTTCAAGACGGGTCTTCTTACACGCGATACTGGCCAACGCGTGAAAATATGCAGAAAGGATCACTTCGAAGAAGAGACCAGAGGACACAGCGGGGAAAATCAAGGCGACCCTTTATTCACTGTTGCAAGGCATAATGCATTTCGGTGTGTGCCTTCCTCAGATGCCTTTCGCACTGGGTAACACTCGCTCCCTCCTTTGAATCTTCTAAGGCCCCCCATTGGCTGGAGTATAGCTGGTTCCGTTCGCTATTGAATGCAGCTGCAGCCTGATGATAGTGACTGCATATCCCAGCATACATCACTTCAGTGAGTAATGGATGCGAAACCACGTTCTGCTTCATTGAGCGCTGTTATGCCTGGCAAAAGGGGAGAGGGGGCTTTATGAATGCCGAGTGAGTCCCGTAATTCAAGTGTCCGTGATCGCCTTGAGTCCCCAACGTCTCAACCACAAATCCAGGTGACAAACCGGGCCGTGGCGCGTAGATGCAGTGATCACGAGTCCCCGTGCAGTCACGGACTGCTGAGTAGCAGCGGCCACTTGCTTTGCCTGTTTCTGAGGTGGGCTTGCAAAATCCAATCCCTTGGAAAAATGTACCACATTGCCAATATAATTGCAAGCCTCTTTTCAAGACGGGTCCTCTTACACGCGATACTGGCCAACACGTGAAAATATGCAGAAAGGATCACTTCGAAGAAGAGACCAGAGGACACAGCGGGGAAAATCAAGGCGACCCTTTATTCACTGTTGCAAGGCATAATGCATTTCGCCGTGTGCCTTCCTCAGATGCCTTTCGCACTGGGTTACACTCGCTCCCTCCTTTGAATCTTCTAAGGCCCTCCCATTGGCTGGAGTATAGCTGGTTATATAAATATATTTATATAAATATATATATAAAGGTTAAATTGTTTTATTTATTTAACAGTATTTAAAGTTATTGGATTGTTATTTTAAGTCCCTGCCTCCATTATTTTCTATGGGAGTGTGTTGCAATACATGTGAGTGACCATGTGTGGTGTGCTTGACTTACTCCAAGGCTTGGCTGGAGTACCTTTACTATTGCTTTGTCACATTTTAAGCTGTAGTAACTTTAGAAGTTTAGTTTGTAAATAACAATGCACTTACTGTTTTGTGGGTGGGTGTTTGTAATAGCCCTCACTAATAACCTCCTTACTTACTACCCCCCTATCAATTTGCAATAAATATTCCTTGTTTCCACCCACTGCCTTTGTCCTTTCCACATTTACCATTAAAAAGTAGGCTCACCAGTACAGAGATCTCCACTGCCGATTTGGAGTTCTCCGCACAGAAAAGATAGTAGCGGTGGGGGCTTTAGCCCATAGGTTAGTGAAGAACGTTTTGTAGTTAAGCAAGGAGTACTTCTGTAGTACTACTTCATGTACTATAAAATGCAGTTTGTGCATAGTCCCTCTTGTCTCTGTGACCCAAAATTCCTGACCTGCAATAAAGTATAACTGAGAGAATTAAAAAAAAAACATAGCTGAAATGTTATAAAGAAAAACATGCTGAACCAATCATACATGTTACACAAAGTTGAGGTGTAAAGGTAGCAGCTCTGGGAGCAAAGAAGATGACTTGTTGTATGTTTACAAAGACAATAATTTATGCTTACCAACAGACATATTGGAACATGGGATGCTGATACGCAATGCTATCATCTTTGTAGAAATGTTTACATCTGGTTTCAGGACATAAGTTGGCGTGTTTCAATTGTTGTAGGCTAACTAAGAACCATGCTCAATGCAGTCAGCCACAAAATGGTATAACGTTGTTTAATATGAGTATTGAAAACACTTAGGACACTTACAGCAGTGGCGTGAAACATCCCTTGTTCCAGAATAAGTATAAAACTAAATAAAACAAAGAATTAGCTAGAATACCTATGACAATATGAAGATTGCAAATGTGAATCCGGGGTTCTTCATGTGCAGACTCAGAATGCCACTAATGGCCTGATTATGACTTCGGTGGTGTGCCCACCGCCGCACTGCCGCCCTGCCAAAGCCGTGGCCTGGCTGCCCACCAGATTAGGAGATTCCTCCTGTCTGGAAGGCTTTTTTTGGCGTTCCCATGGCGAAGCCTCTAAAAACGGGCACCGCAATGGGGATGCCAAAACCAGTTCCTGCACAGCATGTATTGAAAAGTCCATGCCATGCAGGAACTGGTGTGTATGCACACAGGGGGGCACATGTTGTGTCTCCCTGTGTGCATCCACAGGGCGCAGAGGCACCAAGGGGCCCTGCAGGGCCCCCTTTGTTTCCTCTCAACCATGATTTTCATGGAGGAGGAACCACCATGAAAACTCTACCAGAAGGAAACTCCTAATATGCTTGGTGGGACCGCAGTCGTCCCGCCAAGCATATGGATGCCTCTGCATCGCCGCAACACCACCAGGGAACGGTGGTTCCCTGTCAACTGCGGCAGGGCTGTGGCAGTCCGACTCCTAATAGGGTGGTCGGGAAACCGGCACTGCAGCGCAGTACATGAAAGCCTTTTTGAGTCAGACCCCAAAATGAAGTCAAGCTCATGTAAGCATATCAGTAGTTATTAAAAAGTTACTAAGCACCTTGTTTTACAGTAAGTCTAAGCACAGGGCTTGTCTTAATTAATGAGGTGGACAACCAATAAAGGTATACAATAATAAAATTAAATATTTGGAACCAGGCTTGTAGAAATTGAAGAGCAGAGGAATGTATCAACTGTTTTTCTGATAGTACCCGTCGGAGTGGGAGAAAAGACAGAATACTGACAATAATAATGAAGCACCAAAAACCTTTCTAAAGGGCCTTAGACCTGGGTCTTTACATAATTCGATTTAAGGTGAAGTCAGATTTAGTTTTACATTGTACGTTCAAGCCCGAAGTGAATGCTCCAAATGGCACATATACAATGCTCCCTGCAAAGTCTTCGATATCTAGATTTGCAAAACTATTTGGCAAAAACTGCATTTAAGAAGATTACTTTGGCTGAACATTGAAGATTATTTGACAAATGTGGATTTCCCACCATGTAAACACAGCGATTCTTGGCTCCTATTTTTAAAATGTTTGCTCTTTGTACTATGAATTAATTAATTCAATATTCAAAAACGTGGATGGCTTTGAGGCATCGCATGACACCATGTAAGGGGAAGAGCTTGACTATAGCAAAATCAATGATTAGAGACTAATTATGAGTCTGGCAGTCCACAGACCCCAGACTTGCATGCACGGCGATGGCGGTCTTCCGACTGCCTGATTACAATTAGGGTGGTTGGACCACCATTGCACCGCCACAGCCTCCAGGGAACCGGTGTTCCCTGGCGGTGTTAAGGCGTTCAGGAGACCGCAATATGCTTGGCAGGACTGCTGCGGTCCCACCAAGGATATTAGGAGTTTACTCTCTGCCACGGTTTTCATGCCGGTTCCTCCTCCATGAAAACCATGGTGGAGAGGAAAGAAAGGGGGCCCTACAGGGCTCCCTTGTGCTTCTGCACCATGTGGTGCATACAGGAGGGCACAACATGTGCCCCCTGGACATGCACCCAGTTCCTGCCCGGTATGGACTTTAAACTCCATGCCATGCTGGAACTGTTTTTGATGTTCCTATTACGGTGCCCATTTTCAGGGCACCGCTGTGGAAACATTAAAAAAAGCCCGCCAGACACTAGAAATACTCGTAATCTGGCGGGTGGCCCGACCACGGGTGCAGCAGCAGTGCAGACCCGGCAGACCCGGCGTTGCACCGCCAAACTCGTAATAAGGTCCTTAGTCTGGATCATTTAGGAGATCCCCCTGCCTGATCACTCAGAGCAACTGGAGAAGTCAATTTGGAGTAGATTTTACAATCAAAATATGCTGCATCCCTAAAAGGGATGATCGTGGGCTGGTTCTCTGACTTGCCTTTTCAGAGCTTGTTCACTACTAAGCTGCACAAAGGGTCACCTTCAAGTACTAGTTTCCCCTTCATGGCTCTGTTACTATCTGGGCCGCACCAATCTCCATGGTACAGCATGTAGCATGGATCATGTGCACTTCTCTCATTTTGAAATTTCAGTATGAAGGGGTGATCTTCTCCTTCTGAGATTTTGCGATGACTTTTAACATCACAGGAGAGTCAGCACAGTGGAATATAGCTCAAGAAGGAAAAGGAGCCTGGGAATGTTCCCACCTGCCTTACTCGTATTCTTCCTGTCTCTCACTCAAACCATTGATGCCTATGGATGAAATATCCAGCTTCAGTGTCAGCTCCATGGAGAGCCATTTGAAGAAAGCTTTGAAAAGCAATCTAAGTAAAATGTCTCCCATGGTATATTCCTAAAGAGTAAATAAACTATCATAGTATGGGTCACCACTGCAGAAAAGCTATTTAAATCCCATGGCCAACCACTAAACAACATGAGACAACGACTGCACCTTATCTTAAGAGGGAGAGGTAGTCTTAAGAAGTGAAAAGTCAACCTAAAGCTTGGCAATGTTGTGGTTGATACAAAGTGCAGATGCCAGTTTCACAGGAACGGAGCCCAGCATCAACAGGTTTATCTTGCGAGGGGTGAAACAGAACTGAAAAGTTCTAAGAAGAAGCAGCGGTATCAACAAAGATGCCTCAAGGTATAGAAACAAGAGAGCACAACCTTGGCAGAGATGATTTGACCAGCACCACATGCTCCCCAATGTCTCTGGCACCACCTAATGATGTACCCATGCTATAGCAGTGGCTGACTACCTTAAAAGGAGTGCTCGAGATTGGAGAGAAAAATTGGTGCTGTGGGGTGTAATCTTTATCAACATCTTAGGGGGAATATTTAGTGGATGCCCAGGCACTTACCATCTACAACTGCAGCCATTGCTGTCATCAGTGTCAGAAACTGGAGATGAGAGCACACCAGAGCACAGTTTGTCAGTGTGATGGGAGGTGTTGAAGGAGAAATCCGTGGGCATTTAAAATGAACTGTACAGATCAAAGGAAGCTTGGGAATATTGACTCTATGCTTTATCCGAAATCTGATTGTAAACAGGCGACTAAAAGTGCTGCTGTTATGTAGCGCCCTTGAAGAAGCACTAACGCAGCGCTGGGTCCAGACATGGAGTTCACTCACAGGGACATTTAAATCCACCACTATCCTCCTCAGCTTCTCAGGATTGTAAAAAGTTTTGAGTCGCTAAAGATTGTATTACACTATTCTTGCCACTGTACTGCACACGTTAGCGAAATATTTATTTACATTTATGTAGCGCATACATTAAGCACCAGTTAGTTCAGTATTCTTGCCTTATAGTGTTTAGATGCTGCACCCAAAATGTCTAGCATCAGCACTACACAAACGTTAATAAATTCAGTGGATGAAAGTTGGATGACATTAGGTGAGATGGAGGAAGTTAACAGGAAACCTAATGCTGGAACTCACCTACCTAAACAATAATTCAATCTATTTGTATTGCATAAACATATCACAATTGCCCTGTATCTGTTCTATAACTGCTATGGTAGATTTTAGTTAGAATTCCATATCTTAGAATAATCACATGATGGCGTGCTTATGAAATATGCTTCCTGTCTTTTTTGGGGGTTGGATCTCATGGTGGTGATACGAAAAATGCTGCTGAACAGCGATGTGTGCCTTCGTCCCTCTCACCCCCTGAGCATCTTTAAAAGTGCCAGTAAACCCAAGTGTCCACCCTCAGAATGCAGCGCTCTAGCGCTTCCTCCTGGCCTAGGGGTGGAGGGCGGGGGAGTCACCACCTTGACTGGTTATCAATTGCTGTCAGCGGCTTCCAATGTGGAACCCGTGCAGTGTGACAGCGGTCTTCAGACCCTGGTAATTTAAGGGCAGTCGATTCACAGTTGATGAGACAGTGTGCCGCTCTGTCGGAAAACTAATTAAGGTGTGATTGTAAATTTTAGGACCTGTCTGACAAAATGAAGGCTTTCGTGGACCAGTACGGCGACAACACCGATGGCAAAATTGGAATCGTGGAGGTAAGCTACTGCTGTGCACATTTGGTTGTTTAACGTGCCTGTTTGTAACAAATGTCCCTGTTTAGAGCGGTATTAATCAACAGAAAGACACTTGGCTACTCGTGGGAGGTGACCATAGGCAGCTATTTATTCTTGTCTATTCCGTGCAGCAGAAAATACAAGGCCTTTTTCCTCTCAGGTCCTGGGGAGCGACGGGAGCAGTCTGTGCTGCTCACCGCCTCTCTGTGGTGCATGGAACTGTAAAGGGAAGGCTTTCTCTGCTCTCTCCTCCTTTGAGGCATTCACCGCACACGCTGAGCATTGCAGCTTCAAGCCAGAGACATTAATTGGGAGCGTTCACGGCCATATTTCAGGCAACTACAGTATATTTCCCCGTGCTCTGAACTAATGTTCATCTCGGCCATTGGTCCGGAGGCCCAGCGGCTTCCAACTTTGTGCAATAATGGCTATTGTAGCTGAGGTGGCCATGAACAGTACACCGCATGGTTGCACAGAGAATTCATTTCTCTAAAGGGCTTATGTAATTAAATGTTCTAAGCTGGCAACTTGTTGTTTCCAGACCATTTCAAAGATTGCCGAAAGCAAAGTTTCTGAGCTGGAGGGATAGGTTGTTTTTCTTCCCAATGAGCGCCAGATCACAGAGGCAATTAAACGGTCGAATGTGACCTGTCTCTACACCATTTTGGTTAGAAATTCAGAGAAAGACTTCAATTTGCCCCGTTTCATGTGCAAGCATCTCAGCAACGCATGCTTTTGTCTTTGTACTTATGCTTTTACAAAACATATCTGTTAGAAATTGGGTTACTCTTTGACCGGGGTGTGAGCCCTGGTCAAGCAGCAACTACAATCCTAGTCAGGGTAAGTCACAAGTAAATCCCAAATTAACCTGTGCTCAACTCTCTAGTAGCTTGGCACAGAGCAGTCAGGCTTAATTTAGAGGCATTGTTTAAAGTATTTGTGCAAAACGTCAAACATTAAAAAAGTGAAAGCACCTCACAAAACAATTCCACACTAGGTTAGAAAAATAGATGTGAATTTAGTAAATAAAACAAGACCAAAACAACAAAAATATAATCAATAGAACAGGAGTTATAATTTAAAACAAGCATTTGCAATGCAATAGGTCTCGCATTATTAAAGTTTGAGCTATTGGCATTGCTAAATAATGCAACACCAATAGCTCAAACTTTAATAATGCGAGACCTATTGCATTGCAAATCCTTGTTTTTATACTCTGGTGATTTTAGTAACTCTTGTTTTAGCTTCTTGTCAAAAGTAAGATTTAAGAATAGATTCACTAAAGATTTGCCGGTAAGCAAAAGGATGTGCACAACTACAATGACCTAGAGGCATAACAGTGTGCACATCAATCTTGTACATTAAAGTGCAAAATTGTACACATAAGTTAATTCTTGAGCCGGCGTTCTCTTAATGCTGTGTGAAGTGGCCGGGGCAGTATGCAACTAGACCAAAATTTGTACGAAAGTAGATTGTCAATGCCAAATACATTTGTTTCTAAACTCCCACTGGTGAATGTTTTTATAAGCAGTGGCGGCTGGCACAAATCGGGGGTGGCAGAGCGGAGGGCAAGTGGCGAGGAGGGGGAATGGGGTAAAGTAAAGAAAAAAACCTACCTTACCTCCTCGCTGCTCTTCGTCGTCTTCCTTCCGCTCTGCAGCAACTAGGAAGCACACCCAGGCTCCCCTGACAGCGTTGTGATTGGTAAGCACCCAGGCTCCACTGACTAATCACATCGTTGCAATGCAGCATTGTGGTTGCTCTAAGCGCTGTGGTTCTGTGCTCTGCAAGGAAATGGGGGGGCGTGGGCATGTTCTCAACACAGGCTGTAATGCAGCCTGCATGGAGAACAAGCAGAGTGCGCATGACTGTTTGGCCGGCCAAAGAGGGCCAGCCAAACAATCATGGCGCACTTAGGAGGGTGCCACTACTCCTTCCCAGCTCCGACAGCAGGGCAACCCACCCGCCAAGCCGCAGCAGCAGCAACAAATAAAATGATAACTTGTTATTATCATTTTATTTTTCCTTTATGTCCACTGCCAAAAGCAGTGGGGCGACGCTCCTCCGCCTTAGCGGCGGAGCCGACACTGTTTATAAGGCAGTCAATTCATGCTTGTAATTGCCACCTCCTTTCAGGTAATTGTGGACACTTTCCAATACTTTACTTTTGTGTGATAGTTTAATGCATTTTGGGTGTTGTCTTTTTTTCTCTCCAATTGAACTAATTAGACTAATAGGCCTGAAAGCAATGATTCCTCGATCAGAAGTTCAGGACTGGAGGACTGGATATAGTGTCCATGTTGAACTGGAGTGAGGTGGTCTCTCCTTTGTAGACCCATCACTCGAGGTTCAAGCGATAGCATGAAAAGGCATGCAATTGGGCTACTCGATATGTAGAAGCAGTTTACATTCTAAAAAGCAAGGCATGGCCGAAAGCAACGTTCTAGAAACTGCAAAAAGCAGAGAGAGGGCACTTAGAGAGGACAACCCGATAAAAGAGGCGGAGATGTGCAAGTGAAAATCCCTCAGACACAAAACTAACAGCTATGTGCAGAGAAACTAGAAAGAAACAATGCACAATTGTCATCACATTAAAAGCCATGCATGTGGTTTATACAGGTATAAACAAACGTTTGAGGGGAACTCTATACCACACAGTCAGTGCGCAGGAGCTGCGTTCATTTCGGGGCCTCTCTTGCCTTTCAGTGGAAACTTGGAAGGGACTATTTATTTCTACATCAAGCTGCCAAGTCAGGATGCGGAAAAGAACCCTTAGAGATGTTTTGGAACAAAAATACATTTTAAATCATCTGTTCCGAAAGCGGGGCGAAGCCATGGTTTTCTGAGCACAAGCTAGGAACACTTCCAAGAGCTCAGTGATGTTCACAAGCTGGCCGGTACAGGCTGGTACAAAACTCCAGTGTCACACTTGAAATATGGTCTGAGAGCTTAAACGCTCAGTGTGAGATGATCGCATGTACGGTGGAGCACAGAAAGCGAACTCTGCTGTACACTGGGGTTATCACCAGGCAGCAGAGGGCATGTCATGGCTTCCACTGAAGATCTTGCTCGTGGAATAGTGCTGATTTCAGTGTAGTACCACTCCCACTTCATGTCAGACATTGCTCTGTGTAACAAGCGGCAGTGAAAGCGATCGCGAAAGCGATCGATACTGTTAAAAAAAAAAAACACGCCCGCGAGTGGTGCGCGCACGCGCCACAGCGAGCCATCTGGTTTCCATTATCGCGCCCGTGTCTGGGCACGATAATTGAAACCACGCGGCCTATTGGTGTCTATTACGCGCACCAAGCGCGTAATAGACACCAATAGGCCATGGGCGGAGCAATGCGCCCGCCTCTGGCCAATTGCGTGCAGTCTTATATATAAAGACGTACGGAAAGGCCAATCGCGTAGCACAAAAGGAATCGCACACGCACGAGCGTGTGCGATTCCTAGGTCAGCCTCAATACCCCGTTTTTCACCCACTAAATGTCTCACGAAGTGAACTGCTAGGCGCGAGACCTAAAAAAATAACCTGCAATATAGCACCTAAAAGCATAAAGTGCCAACCACGGCTATCTATATACGTTGGACCGGGTCAAATCCAAAAGTTCAAGCTCACCGAGATGGAGAACGGGTAGGATATAGCCCCAGATTAGTCCCACTGAAGGTTTAACTTCTCAAGTTTTGTGTCAAGAGTCCCGTTTGCGTGGAAGACGATCGCCGGGAGCAAGGAGAGTGACGCTGGCAGTGGTCGGCATTGTGCAAAGAGCAGGTGGGACAGTCGCAGACGGGTATCCTGGAGCCTCGTGTTGTTTGCCTGTCGCAGGCTAATGATGCTTGCTGTGTGAAGAGACAGACTTGTGGTGGCTCGTGCTGATTTTCTGTGTGAGCAGTGCAGTTCCAGTGTGAACGTGCACCTTTGCAGTCACAAAGAGCTCAAAAGCATGAATTAAAGAGCTCGAGAGCCACACCAAGGACCTAAGAAGTGTCTCTTGGGGTCAGGAACACATTGAAGATGGGTCCAGGAGCTGTGGAGAGCTTGCTATGTCCCTGAGACTCAGATGAGGAGGCCAACAGAAAACCCTTTGAGTCACTGTGGAGTCCTAGGTTCAAGATGGGCTGCAGGTTCAATTCTTCTTCCCCAGGCAAGAGGGCAGCAGGTCGGCATAGAAAGCCAGCACTCCTTCAGAGCAGCAGTCCAGCAGAGTGGCAGCCCTTGCAGCAGCACAGCAGTCCTTCTTCCTGGCAGAGTATGCACAGGTCCAGAAGTGTACTCAAGTTGTGGTGCCTGAGGTCCAGGATTCATACCCAGTGGTGCCTTTAAAATGGGCTAGACTTCAAAAGGCATGCGTTTGAAGTGCACAGATGTCCTGCCTTCCCTGCCCTGGCTCCAGACTAACTACAGGGGGTATGCAGCCCGTTGTGTGGGGACAGGGCAGATGTAAGTGGGGCTGGGTCCAGCTCCTATCTCCCATTCTGCCAGTGATGGTCTGTTCAGTCACACCTAAGCTCCCATTGTGTTTGGCTCTCTAGGAGGAATACACAAAGTCCAACTGCTAACTACACCCAGTCATGTGACCAGAGACAGGCTGCAGGCACCAAATGGCTAAGACTAGAAAATGACAACTCTTTTAAAGTGGCATTTTCAGACTTGTAATTTAAGAGTTTTTCACTACCAGGACATATAACATTTAAAAGTACATGTCATGCTTTTTAAATACATGGCACTCTGCCCTCTGGGCTATCCAGGGCCTACCCTAGGGGTGACTTATATGTACTAAAAAGGAAGGTTTGGACCAAAGGTTTATCTTGCCAGGTCAAAATGTCAGTTTATACTGCACACACAGGCTCTGCAGTTGCATGCCTAAGACATTTAAAGGGCGACTTAAGTGGGTGGCACAGCCAGTGCTGAAGACCCACTAGTAGCAATTAATTTACAGGCCCTGGGTACATGTAGTACTACTTTACTAGGGACTTATAAGTAAATTAAATATGCCAATTGGGTACAAGCAGGACCACTGGAATTATGCAGCAGCGGAGGGCCAAATTATGTGGCAGGGTTAAGTAAATTATGCAACAATGAAAGGCAAATTATGCAGCATTATGCAGCACATTTTGTGATAGTATTACTTCATTATTTTTTCAATTTTAAACTTGTTAACACTGTCTGGGCATTAGTTGAACCTCTTTAGTACCAGTTTAACACCCACATATAAGCAATAAGCAACAGAAAGGTGACCATTCCACCTTTGCAAAGGGCCATCCACTGCGCGGCAAAACATGTCGCTGCGTTTTTGCTAACTTTTGAACCATTTCAAATAGAAACAATTTTTTGGGGTTGCTAAAATCTGCAGATTATGCAGCGGATGATGGATTATGTAGCAAATACAGCAAATCTATAATTATGTGAAAATCGCTGAGGCTGCACAATCGCATTATTCCAGTGGCCCTGGGTATAAGTCAATATAACAATGATTAGTGGTGAGAGCACATTCACTGTAGCACTGATTAGCAGTGGTAAAGTGCTCAAAGTCCTAAGGCCAGCAAAAACAAATTGAGAAAAAGTAGAAGTAAAGGCAAAAAGTTTGGGGGGTGACCCTGAAAAAAGGGCCATTTCCAGCAATATCCAAAGCCACATGCATCGTAATGGAAAGGAAAAAAACAGGATCAAATGACCTACCCACATCTAATGCATGTCACCTTGAAATCTGTTGTACATATTTTTCACTATGGAATGAGCAATCTCATAATCTGGGTCGTTTTCCAGGGACATACTCAGCTAGGTTTTACCTGGCAAATATGTCCTAGGAAAACCTTGACGGTGAGATAATAACACATACAGAATTAAAGCAAATCTCGGAGTTCCCAGTGCTTAATTTAAACCAATTGGTTGTAGTTGGGGTCCACCAACGCTCAGTTTTGGAGACCATCACTTATTTTTCCTCAGCAATCTTTGATCCACAGCAAAAAAGAGAAAAACGCAAAAAGAGGGAAAGGAGAAGGAAGAGAAAGATGGAAAAACAGTCACAAAGAAAGCAGGGATAAAAATAAACCTGCAAGAGTGAAATAAAGAGACCAGGAGTGTCTGGTGAAAGTGGAATCAAGCCACAGCAGGCTTGGTATTTGGTGCCCAGAACTACGACAGCACCAGCAGAGGGATTCTGAACAAATCTGTGGGCACTGGCACTGATTCTGGTACAGATTCAGCACTGAGAATTCCAAATTCAGACCCTCATTACTAGTGGCACGAGCAAGCTGCTTCAGTAATCCAACACCCAGCTCTACCAATTCAGTAAGCATTTAACTAGGTCTTTCCAGGAAATTTGAAGCACAGGTTTCCATCACAGAGCAGAGTTCCTATTCACCTCTATAGTTTAAGGGTGTGTGAAATTGTGTAATTGTTTTCATGATATTTCACAAAATTCCATAAAACTTTCACAAAATAACACTTTCACTGCAAAATGTGGTTTGTATGATTTGTTTTTATAAACTTCGAGTAAAACCATCTCAGAAGATATAGCCTGGAGACTGGTCCGAGCACAAAATGTCTTCGGGCCTCGTTACGATGTCGATCGGACCGCAACTGACCGGCCGCCGGTTGGGGTCCGACTGACATCTGCTCCTGCGGTCCAACCGCCGCATTACGATGCAGCTGTCAGAGGCAGCAGGCGGAGGGACCAACCGCTGCTGTTCCGATAGGCTCAAGGAGCCTGTTGGCCCAGCGGTCGGAATGTATCCCCCACAATAAGGGTGGTGACTGCTCAGGCACTGCTGTAAGGATTACGATGTCCCTTTCGGTCTGCTTTTCTATGGCAGTCCGACCGCCCCAGAAAGGCAGATGGAAATGGACTTTGAGGGCCCCCATCCCTCCGCTGCCTCCACTATGAGGCCAGGGGGGCACCTGTGTTGGCCCCATAAATATCCCTGAACCATGTGGCAGGAACCGCATGGTGCCTGCCACACAGTGCAGGGATGTTTAAAAAGTGCACGTTTACTATTGCTGCTAGTGCTGTGGCCCGCAGCACAAGCCGCAATAGTAAACATACAGTTCACGACCACAGTGATACGGGTCGCATCGTAATTCGGAATGCAGGACCTCTGACTCCTTGTCGGGCGGTCCCGTTTCCGATACGATGCCGGTCAGACTGCAACTGACCAGCCGCCGGTTGCGGTCCGACCGACATCTGCCCCTGTGGTCCGACGCCGCATTACGATGCAGCTGGCGGAGGCAGCAGGCGGAGGGATCAACCACTGTTGTTCAGACGGGCTCAAGGAGCCTGTTGGCCCAGCGGTCGGAATGTATTCCCTACAATAAGGGTGGTGACTGCTCAGGTGGCAGGTACCACATGGTGTCTGCCACACAGTGCAGGGATGTTTAAAAAGTGCATGTTTACTATTGCTGCTTGTGCTGTGGCCCGCAGCACAAGGCGCAATAGTAAACATACCGTTTACCACAGTGAACGAGGTCGCATCGTAATTCGGAATGCTGGACCTCTGACTCCTTGTCGGGCGGTCCTGTTTCCGATAAGATGCCGGTCGGACGACTATGCCGGTTGGATACTCGTCTGACCGGCATCGGAATAGGGCCCTTAGTCATTTTCTTCTGCATGCAAAATATGTGAAATTCCATAAATTCCTAAGTCAAACAACATTTTTAAAATTCCAGAACTTCTAATAGTGTACCACCACAAATAAAATGTCACCCTGGCCTACCCTACACACATATTTACCATAAAATCAGGATCTCTGTAATTCTGGTAATGAGGCTCTCAGCTGGTAACTCCTGTTATCCTCCGAAGTTTGAGCAATTCAGAATGACGATCCAGGTGGCTGAGTCCCAACAGTGAGTAGAATCCTACCGTGTAGTTGCGTTCCACTTTCTCTCCTTATAATGCCATATTTTTCCTTCACTATCAGAGTAAGGCAAAGGTCGAATTCTAATTGTTAGCAGGCTTGTACTGATCTTTACTGTGGACGTCATGTACTGTACTATATAGCCTGCCATTGGTTATTCCACCCGCTTCACTGCCTATCTTTACATCATCTGTGACACTTTCAGTGCTTCCTCACATGAGAGCCTCCAAAGCATGTTCAGGTTATTTTTGCATATTATTGCAGGATCTGGATACGTATATGCATGTCTAGAATGTTTATGAATCACTAAAACAGCTAGGCATGGCAGTGCAGTCGACAGAGGTGAGTCACAAATATCAGATGAGGGCTTTAGAACAGGTATACTTTCTCTCTGTTTAACTTAGGGGCTAGTAGTCTGGAAGTGTTAGCAGATCTATTGCTGAATGGCAATCACATCATTGTCTAAGGGGATGATAGTGACACCGATGTACGTTTTATGAAGGAGCATTAAAGGATTGAACTGAATCTCAGCCTCCACGTGCATGTGACTGTAATGGCATATGGAGGTACGATTCTCAAAACACTTTTGCACAAAGTTGACAAAAAGTTGGATTTTATGTCCATTGTTTAGATTTTACTATCTGCTAATTCCAATTATTACAGAGCAAATGAGTGTTTCTCGTGTGGTGAGGAACATACAACACCCCAATATTTCTGGGTGTCTTGGAGAAAAGGATTTCTCTGTCTAGAATGGTATTTTTCAGAGGAAGAAACCAATGACTATTTAAATCACACGCACTCCTGCGGATTGTCTATCGACCAACTAATTGATTGGAGAAATGATAGAGTAGGAGGAGTGGGCATGGAAACTAATGATCTGAGCAGATCCACTCCTCTGAACTACAGAACGTATGCACCTGGAAAGATGCAACCTTCAATGTGTAAATTAAGCATTATCACAAGTTTGTGTTGTGAATCGGACCTTCATTGCTCATGTGGCTCTACCACAATGCTGGAAATTGCAATGTGTACTTTTTGTAACTGAACCAAAACTGTGTTGGGTGCTTTGACATGAAAGGCATTGCACTAGCCACTTGTTTGCTAATTACTGCTCTGACGTCTGAATGAGATCCATCAAGAGCGATCCAAAGAGGTGAATGTTTGATTTCGATTTGATTTGATTTGATTTATGTATTTGTAAAGCACAACTGTCACTCTCAAGGTAGCATCCTGGTGCTGTGCGGAAGTGAGAAGAGAAATCAAAACAGGCATGGGTTATATTGCAATTTAAACAAGTGAGGAGCAGAGTGTGTCGGTGGATGCAAAAATCCAAGTCTTCAAGGATTTCCTGAATTGAGTTGCTGATTCCATCAGTCTTAGGTGTATAGGCATGAGCTTCCACGCTCTGGTTCTCAGGGTTGCCAAGCATTTTCCTCCTTTGGTTTTATATCTAAATGTTGGGGGCTTTAGTAAGTTTGCTGAGGAGGATCTAAGTGTCCTGGCAGTGACATACGGTGTGAACCTGGCAGCTAGGTATTTATGCCCTGATTCTCTAAAGGCTCTAAAAGTGATAAAAAGAAGTTTGAATATAATTCTTTTTTGAATAGGCAGCCAATGAAGGGTTTTAGGGGCTGCCGAGGAGCGGCGGGGCAATTTCAACACCAGCCAGGCAGCTGCATATTGTACCACCTGTAACTTTTTTAACACTTGTTTGTTTACCCCGGCAAACAGGCTATTAAAGTAGTCTAATCTGGACAGAATAAATGCTACTGTCTTCCTTGCAGATTAAGGGAAGATATCAAAAAACGTTTTAAGTGATTTGATTAATTTGAAGCACATTCCTGCCTCTGCAAGGGCCTGTGGCCGGAACGAGAGAGAGGCATCAAATTTTACCCAGAGATTTCTTCTACTGTATTAGGCGGGCAGGAGCATCTTCTGGCCACCTAAGGGCTGGATTAAAGGGATTATCAGTGCATATTAACATTATCTCAGTCTTATAAGTAGTGCATTTAAAATGATTAAGTCGCATCCATCGGATGACCTCTGTTAAGCATTGCTTAAAGTTGAGCTCTGATTCATTAGTCTTTGTCTAAGACTAAGGTCAATTGCGTGTCATCCGCATCGGAGGTTGTTTTGATGTCAAATGATGATATTAACGAGATAAGCAGGCCATGTAGATGTTGAACAAAAGAGGGCTAAGAGAAGAGCCCTGTGGTACGCCCGAGGTGATGGGGCATTCAGTTGAGAGAAATGATCCTATGGCAACTGTTTGTCTGCGGTTGTTAAGAAAGGATTTTATTCAGGCTAAAACGGTTCGAGATATGCCGCAGCTTTTCATTCGAGAAAGAAGAATGTCATGAGAAATGGTATTGAACGTGGCAGACAGGTCCAATAAGATCAGCACCGCATTCTTTCCTTTATCTAAAGTTAGTTTCAATGTGTCCACCATTTCCAATAGTGCAGATTCGGTCGAGTGCTTAGGACGGAAACCTGATTGGCGGGGTTGTAGTATCCTGGCCTCTTCCAAGAAGATTGTAAGCTGCTTATTGACCAGTCTTTCTACAATTTTACCAGGAGTGGGTAATAGGGAGATGGGGCGAAGTTTAGCGAGCGTAGAGGGATCCATTACCTGTTTTTTGTGGAGTGGTTTGACATCTGCCAGTTTCCATTCTGCGGAGACCGTCGCTGTGGCCAATGACGAATTTATTATGTTGTTAATTACTGGGCTGACCATGTATATGATCTTATGAAGTACAGCAGGAGGACATGCATACACGAGAGGACGGCTTGGTGCGACTGTTCCAATGTAACCTTGTCAAAAACCTGAGGAGAATGTAGCTGAAAGAACCTGTGCCCATCTGCCCCTGGGGCTTTCCATCGTGAGACTCCAGTGTGAAGTACCCTTAGAATGTGTTTAGGATTATTAGAGGGTGCTGTTGATGTAACTCCAGTGCTAAGGGTACCCAAACATACATGGCGAAGGTATGTTCGGTGCCCATCAGCCTTGGACCAGTTCCTGCATCCATTAGACATGAAGTGGTCACGCCAGCGCATGGTTAACATGATTCTTGTATGTATCAATATTTACTACTTACGGACGAGTCTGGTGCATATACCACTGTGGTAATATCGCCAGCAGAATTACTGATACCGCCTCGAAGTGAGGTCGTTACCAGGTTTGGTATGGCGGCACCATTATGTGTATCGAACATTGTAATACAGAATTAGTGTACCAATTTGTGCAGGTTTCCCCTCATTCTGGGCACTTTTAGGCATCTTCTGCCCGCTTTTAGCAGGTGAAAAGTGTCCTGTGAAAAAAACCAAGGGGTGAGTTTACCGCAAATCCCTTAATGCCGATTCAGTTAGCAAATGTTGTTTGTGTCTGCCCGACTTGAGCTTGCTGGCAAACATATAATGAAAACCTCCGAAGGGTACACAGGAGACCTGTGCTTAAGAGGTATTTAAAGTGCACGTAGTATCCTTAAATCGACTAACTTAAATCGTGTTTCTGCAGCTTGTGTCTTCTTTAAACTGCCTCCGCCGATGATCCAGGTCTTGTGAGTGGCACTCATATAGGTTTTGTCTTTACAAACTTCGTATAATCTCACTTTGAGTTACTGTGCTAACACGGATTTGTGCCGACGACGGCCTCTGTCGTAAATCTCACAGGTTTAATTCGAAGCCTCTCTTTGTGAGCAGACGTAACAGTAGAGTGATTTTGCTGAGACGTCTCTGAGGACCCTCTGACAGGCTGGGCCAATATCATAGCATCACTGTTGACACTCCAGCGCCTTAAGAGTTAACTGTAATCCTGGGAAGACTCTCGTACAGCTGTGTAAACATGCAGCCTTTTAACTGCTGGCACTGGTGAGGTTTGCACTGAAGGAGTGCCCCGGTTTTAAGTGGAGCGTCAAGGCGCAGAGCTCTTTGGGTTTCAGTGAGTTGCCCGTGGCTCTATACTGCGAGCTTGAGTTGCTACTTACTCTCGATGTAATACACTTTCATTTGATATCCTTTCAGGTCACTGCTTCCACTGACACAGAGATCTTGAAATCTCAGCTATTTTAATGTGAAACCAGGCTGCTCTGTATTCAAATGGCTTTGTAATGCCTCACAGTGGATGTGAGACCTTTTCATGCTAAATATGTCCTTTTCAATTCGTTCATGTTAGGACTGCAGCAAAAGCACATTTGCTTTAGAAATATGGGTATTTTTGGTGTGCGCTGTAGGTTTTGATATTTGCTTCAGGGGCCTGAAATTCTTCCATTAGCTATGCCCATTCATCAGTGTTTCACTTCAAAAGACTTACAGTACTGTTTTTTTTGTGTGTGTGTGTGTGTGTGTGTGTTTTTTACCAGGCCTCCCCTTTTGTCAATTTGCTTTAGTGATTATCTAGACAGTCACAGAGATGGAGAAGGAATGACCATACACCATGCAGCATGTGACAAGGCGCTAGCAGCAGAGCAAAGCAGGGCCGCGACAATACCGTTCATGATGTTTATTCCTTTTTAAGTTGCTTTGTAAAGGGCGAAGGGGCTGCGCACACGAATCCCCCCAAAATGCTGCTGTGAAGCATCGGCTCAAAGTCTGCAACTTTAACCTCGATGCATGTGTGATTACCCCACAGGGCCTTCGAGCTTCATTACCCTCTTCTGGTAAATTCACTCCGTATTTCATTTAAAACCAACTACAATGTGCAGCTACTCACAGAGATACTCTACAGGCACACATGGTCATGCATGCACAGACATGCAAGCAGAAGCAGAGCTAAGCTGCTACAGGCACACATGCACATACATTCCAGTCCTCATTATGGGCTGATGTGCACAAATCATCATACTTACTGGTGTCTATGGGTTGTATGACACAGCACGCATGGTTAAACCACGTGTGCCTCTACAACGCAGCCCGAAGAACGAATGCATCAGAACAACGCATTCCTTTACCATGCATGCGCCTTTACCACGCAATTTTGTGGTAAAGGCATGACTGGTAAAGGGATGTGTGGTAAAGGTCACAACTCAGCCCCCCACCCTGAGCCCTAAAAACTACCCTGAACCCCCTTGAGCCCTAAATACTACCCCGACCTGCCCTGAGCCCTAAACACTATCCTGACCCCGAGCCCTAAACACTACCCAAGCCCTAAACACTACCCCGACCCACGAGCCCTAAAACTACCTCCAACCCTTAAAAACTACATCCCAAAACCCGGGCTCAGCCCCACTTACCAGACCACGCCTTCTCCCGATCCTTCCTCCTCCTGTACCGCCCAGCCCAGGATCTAGACCGCGCACTGCCTTAACCACGTGTATGCGTGTTTAAGGCATATGCATGATTAAGGAAAGCGTGGTTCCACTTGCGGGGACACTGCATGAATGGTTCATCCTGCATTATAACAGTTGTTTCCCGACTCACACTCACAGGCGCACCCACAGGCAGACAAACGATCCACATAGAAAACACACAGAGACAATGCACACACACGCAGATATAAATACAGAGATAGAAATACGAATACCCGGTCTATATAGCATTCCATACTGCAAATATGCGGTTCCTAAGTGCTGTAAATAACGGATGTTCCTATTACCCAGCTTCATGGGATTACATTTGTCAACCTGTGAAGGATGTAAAACTGACTTGCTTTACTGGTAGCCAGGTCCTTCCACGGGAACCCTGCTTGTCCTCTGGACTATCTCTGCTAAAGTGGGACAGTGTACAAGGTCCTTGAGGTGGAGGATGCTGAATGCATCTGGAAGGGATTTAGTAGAACGGGGGCAACTGAACATTTCTTCAGCCAGGTCTTAAACAATACTCCCCTGGGTCAGGGGAGGGGACAAAGCTCTCCTGGTGAAGGGAACTGAAGCTGCTGCAAAATTAACCCAGAAAGGGGTTGCAGGTGAGCATTTTGCTGTGGATATGACCACGAGCTGCCTTCCACAATTTGAGCCATTGCCACTTCTCCAAGAATACGTTTCTAATAGTTTTAAGCTTTTGGAATAATAGGAAGAAGTTTCAGAACTTTCCCTAAAAGTAGAGGCTTTTCAAGAGTGAAAAAAAGGTACTAGGCTGCTTGAAAAAGATGTGAGTTTGCCAGCTACATTTTCTAGGCTTGTCCCACTCGTAGCTCTGGACTGCGATGTTCAAGACTACAGTGGGACTGATAAAAATTATATACTAGCCTGGCTTGAGTTCTTCAACTCCCATGAAACTTTCTAAGCCTGAAGGTGAAACATTTGACTGGGATGAGTCACAAATCCTTCTCCGATCTCACTCCATTGAGGGTCACTCGCTTTGAGTGCTTGGCTTCGGGTCCTCAGTGACCTTTAAACGTGGTGAATGACGATTCTTATAGGTTTACTGAGTAAAGAATCGAGATTTTATTAAAGACAAGGAGGCTAGCATTATGCATGACCTTTTATTAACTCCTTCTGAGCAGCAACACCACTTAAAAGCTCCCAGAATGGAACTTATTAACATCACAATTAAAAATAATGTTCACACACATAAAGTCTCTGTGTCCTCCATTTTCTTCCTCTTTTGTTCCTCTTCTTAACAACTTCGAAACATAACAACTGGAACCATCGAAAAACATCTACTGATCTGTAAAGTAAACTAACAATCACAAATGAAACCATCCCAGACAAAATCACAAAGAATTCTAAAACTCACAGTTCAAATATTAAAATTATCTAATAAACTCCTTAAATGAAATTCAAGTTATTACCCACACAACCCAAAAAGGGTAGGGTGGGCGGGATAATGCTAGCCTCCTTGTCTTTAATAAAATCTCGATTCTTTATTCAGTAAACCTATAAGAATCGTCATTTTATGGCAAGACAGGAGGCTAGCATTATGCATGTTTAAAGCTTCTTTAAAACACATTTTGAAACATGATCAACATTTTTAAAATAAAATTTCCTAAAGGTTTCTGCTGAAGACCAATCTGCAGCCTTCATGATATCCTCTAACCTACCTCCTAACATACAAACCTTACTCGCCATTGTTCCTCTTGCGCTATGTGCAGTGAATCTAGACATGTCCACACCTGCCTCTTTCATAGTCGCCTTGACCCATCTCGCAATAGTTGCGTTAGTTACCAGATTAAACGGCTTTACATAAGAAATCAACAACTGTTCCACACCATCTCTTCTCTTATCCATCATTCGTGACTCATACTCCTTAATACAACGGAGCACACAAAGCTTAGAAGCATCATCAAACCTAGGATAAAAAATTGACCCAGACATAGTCTTAGTTCTTTTACAAATCTCAAACAACACACCATCCGGTTGAAACACCCATCTAGACACCTCCAACGCCTTCACATCCGAAACCCTTCTGAAAGAAATCAAACAAAGAAGTGTAGACAACTTCCAAGACAATTCCCTTACCTCCAAATACCTGTTCTCTGGCCAATTCAGAAAAAGTTTAAAAACTAAGTCAACGTCCCATAAGGACTTATACTTAGACAAAGGAGGTCTCTTTAAACGAATACCCTTCATGATACTACACACCAAAGGACTCCTTCCTACCGACACACCCTGCACCAAGGAATGTCCAGCCGCTACAGCTGATCTATAACAATTCACAATCCTGTACGACATACCTTTCTCATATAAATTCGCCAAAAAATTTGCTACCTCCACATCATCCGCCTCCACTGGATCCAAATCCCTTTCCAAGCACCAACGAAGCCACACTCCCCATGAACTTCTGTACCTTTTCTTTGTTCCCGGAGCCCAAGACTCATTGAGCAAAATTGAAGCTGTCTCCGAAAGTCCTGACATTCCTCCTGTATACCTGATATCCTCCAAACTAGAAGGTTGAGAGAACCCGCCTCCACCAGCAGATGCTCCAACCCATCTACTCCTATCAAAAGACCCTTGGCCACCTCTAACAAACGAGGTTCCCCTATTTCTAACTCCATCACCGCTGGAAACCAGGGCTGACATTTCCAAAAAGGAGTCAACAAAACCAGACGACAACCCTGTCTCCTCACCTGTACCAACACCCTCTGGATCATTGAAAAAGGAGGAAAGGCATAAACCTTCAACTCCTTCCAATCCTTCAAAAATGCATCTATTGCTATTGCCCCTGGATCTGGCCTCCAACTCACATACCTTGGCAACTGAAAGGTCAGGCGCGAAGCAAAGAGATCTACTTCCAAAGGGACAAACAAGTTCACAATCTTCTCGAAAGCTCCCTTGTTCAGCATCCAATCGCTGTAATCCACAATATTTCTTGAATACCAATCTGCATCCACATTCAACCTTCCTGGCAAATACTCCGCCCTCAAATGAATTTTGTGTTCCATGCAAAATTCCCAAATATCTTGTGCCACATTCGCCAATTTCCTTGACCTGTTTCCTCCCAGCTTGTTCACATAAGTTACCGCTGTAACATTGTCCATACGCAAAAGAACCAACCCCCCTACCAATTCTCTGCGGAAACTCTGTAATGCTAGCAAACCTGCTTGAATCTCCAAACAATTTATATGTTCCGACCTCTCCATCATTGACCAAGCTCCCCCTGTCATCATCGTCAAGCAAGATGCTCCCCATCCTGAATTGCTTGCATCGCACTCCAACACAAAATCCGGTTGTCTCCCAAAAATCGCCTTCCCATTCCATGCTTCCAAGTTCTCCTTCCACCATATTAATTCCTCTTTTGCCTCCTTGTTCAAAAGAACCATGTCCCCGTACCAAAAACCTTCCGCCAACCTCTGCCTCTTTAGACCCTGAAGCGACCTGTAGTGAAAAGGACCTGGGAATACTGCCTGAATCGAAGAAGACAATAGACCTATCATCCGAGCTAAATCCCTTAGCTTTACAGAAACCTTTTTTGACATAGAATAACCTTCCTGCTTGATTTTCCGTACCTTCTTCTCCGGAAGACGCAAACAGCATTCCTTTGTGTCCACCACAAAACCTAAAAACTCCATACTCTGTGATGGAAACATCACCGACTTTTCTTTGTTTATCACAAAACCCACACTCTCCAATAAATTCCTCAACACTTCCAACTCCTCCAAAAGTGAAACCATGTCCTGATTCAACAATAAAATGTCGCCCAGATATATAATCAATCTCATCCCCCTTTCTCTCAGAGAACCTACCACCGCTTGTATTACCTTGGTGAAACACCAAGGCGCAGCTGACAGGCCAAACGGTAGACATTGGAACTGAAACAACTGAGTTTTCCATCTGAACTGAAGAAAAACCTGACTCTCCTTTGCCATTGGAATGGTGAAATAAGCATCCTTTAAATCTATCTTCACCATCCAATCTAAATCTTGTAATAAATCTCTTAGACAATGAATCCCCTCCATTTTGAAGTGTCTGTATTTCACAAACTGATTCAAGTTGCGTAGGTTTATTACCGGTCTCCAACCCTTCTTCTTCTCTACTACGAATAAGGTACTCACAAATCTTCTTTCCCCTTCTTCCACTCGAATAATCACACCTTTCTGAATCATCTGATTTACTTCCTCTTGAATAACCTCTTGTAATTCCTCCTAAAACACCAACTCTTTCGGTTCTTCCAATTGAACCTGCACTGATTTGAACTCTATCGTATAACCTGCAATAATTTGCAACACCCATGCGTCCGCAGTTATACTTTGCCACTTTTCTCTGAAATTTTTCAATCTTCCTCTCACCTTTAAAGGGATAAAACCAGAAGTACTCCTCATACTCACCTTGTCCTTGTCCACTGGCTTGTCCCCTTGAGCGCACACCCCTTCTTCCTTGACTCCTCCCTCTTTGAGGATAGAAAGGGGTACTATTTGCCTACCCTCT
This sequence comes from Calotriton arnoldi, assembly GCA_963921515.1. Classification (NCBI taxonomy): domain Eukaryota; kingdom Metazoa; phylum Chordata; class Amphibia; order Caudata; family Salamandridae; genus Calotriton; species Calotriton arnoldi. The sequence continues at coordinate 1,462,055 of CAWUFW010000529.1, read as the reverse complement.
GAAACCACTGAATCCTTGATAAGAGGTGTTATTATACTGGACTCTAAAACCTGCTCGGCCAGTAGTTTGCCCTCTCTTACCGGCCCTTCCATAAAAACCACTACTTTGGAAGACTCTACGCATAGCAAACTGGGCTTTATCCAGACTTGTAAAAGTCTTCACATATTTCATAAGAGGTCTTACCAACCCGTCTCCAAATAATAATCCTTTTGCGTTCTCTGTTGACTCCCTCTTAGCTAGGTCCATTAATTTGGGATTTATTCTCATCAACAGAGTTCTTCGCCTCTCTGTTAACAATCCTGCGTTGGCATTTCCCAAAAAACACAACGCCCTCTGACACCAGCCTCTCAAAAGTAAAAAAAGCCACTTCTGAACCCTTTAAATATGCCTCGTCCATATAATCAAAGATTCTTGCCAAAGGACCCAAAACATCCAGCAATTTATCCTGGCATAACTTCAGAGACTTCTCTAAACCCTTCCTAGGATACTTACCCATTTTAAACATATAAGTAATAAGATGCGGGTCTAAATTAGGAGTCAGAGTTACCTTTTCATCAATTACGGGTATAGAACATTCAGCCCGCATCAGGTTTCGCTCTTCTCATTCCAGAGGCTTTCTCAATCTCATTTTAATGTACTGAGACACACGCTCCATGGGCCACCAGTCCTTACCCCGGGGTGCCTAATTTCACTTGGTTCAAATAATTTCTCCCCAAAAGGATCCGTCACCAAAGATTGAACCCTACTACTAGACTTGACCTCCTGTTCACCTTCTTTGTTCTCATAGTCATCCTTGTACTCTAAATCGAGCACATATTCATCCATATTCACACTAGACAGCGAAACATGCTCCTCATAACCATTTCCAAGTGATTCAGCGTGCTGCTGACTCTTCCTTGTGCCGCCATGGACACCTCCACTCTGCGAGGCGCTTGGGCCCCCTCTGTACTTATCATCATTACTTTCCAAATGCCTTTTATTTTTAAGGCACTTTCCCCCTGGACCTCTGTTCTCAATCTCCTCCTCAGAAATTGAAAAATACTCTTCCTGATCCAGAATCCTCCTATCCCTTTTTCCTAATACCTGTTTAATTGTCTCCTCTACTACAGACTTAACTTCCTCACACACAATCTTCCTCAACTCAACATCTTTATTTCCCTCCATTCCTTCAATATTCTCCATAATATAGTAAATAACACCTCAAAGTATTAACCTTTTCGCTTTTTTAAACAAATTCCCTTCACTTTCCTTTCCCTGAAGCGCTCTCACTCCACAGACGATCGTCCGACAACGAGCGTCTAACCACGAGTGCCCATTCACTTTCCTATCCCTGAAGCGCTCTCTCTCCACAGACTATCGTCCGACAACGAGCGTCTAACCACGAGCGCCCGTTGCCTAGATACAGTCCTCCACGCCTGCCCTTCGAAACAAACCTAAATGCATCAGTACAAGCCTAATTTCCTTTTGAAAAAACCCATGCGCACCTAACGATGTGGATGAAATGTATTATTGACAACATTTGCATCCATTTTGTATCGCTACAACGTAGCTGCCCAAGCTCGTGCTCCGTTCAAACCTGCAACTGCCAAGGTATGAAACGTTTTTTATCTACTAAATCAACGCTCGGTCTGAATTATAAAACCTGTCCTAGTCAATATGAAAAACTGTAATCTCTAAAACTTAAACCTTTCTTCCATAATATCTATATTAACTGCAAAACATTACGTTACGTGTTAATATTTTAAACACAAACTTCTTATAAAACAATAAAACAAACATCAAACCCACAATGCTCTACATAGTACCCAAAAATTGGGCAACTATTTTAAAAAACGTTCATGATCCAATAAATAAGCATTCTAATCAAATAATACATTCAATCCAAAACATATACTTAGCTTGCTCAGAAGCAGCAACAAAAGAAGAAGAAAATGGAGGACACAGAGACTTTATGTGTGTGAACATTCTTTTTAATTGTGATGTTAATAAGTTCCATTCTGGGAGCTTTTAAGTGGTGTTGCTGCTCAGAAGGAGTTAATAAAAGGTCATGCATAATGCTAGCCTCCTGTCTTGCCATAAAATCAGCCCTTCACTTTAGCCAGTCAGCCACAGAGGCTACCTACTTCTCAGTGAACTGCATCCACTTTACTTACTTTGACTTTCAACCCCTTTACTTACTTTGGCTTATAGTTCCCATTGTTTATTATGGGTTAGTTTTTGTAAATCTTGATGTCATTTTAACCCTTAAATTGCATTCTGTTTAGCTAAGTTGGATTGATATTTTAAAATTATTTCTTCTTAATTGTAAAGTTGCTTTGGTGGTGATGTACATGTACCATAAGGAATCATTCCTGCAGGAGGTCTTGCTGTTGTGTAAAGTCACCATGGGCGAGTAAGGAATTCCTCTCTCAAACCTGTTGACCTAGTAGATAGTTTTTGCTTTTGTAACTCAGTGGCAGCTCACATCAATACTGCTCTCTCTCTCTCTCTCTCTCTCTCTCTCTCTCTCTCTGTCTCTGTCTCTGTCTCTGTCTCTGTCTCTCTCTCTCTCTCTCTCTCCCTCCCCCTCTCCCTCTCTCCCTCCCCCTCTCCCTCTCTCTCTCTCTCTCCATCTCTTTCTCGGTCTCTCTGTCATAGCTTAACAACTTCGTTTCCTACACGTATCAAATGCTGCAACTCTGTGATTCTGTAGAAGCCAGTATGTGCCCTTCCAAAATGTGCTAGGGGTGTTTAACGGACTGCTGAAGCAGACATAAAAAATTACTATTCCAGTTAGTAATCCTCTGCTGTTCTTCCTCTTGAAAAAATAGATTTACCTGCAAATTGATTATTAGTGAATTCCCTTTCGAGCCCAGTAAATAAAACATCCTTACAAACCTCTGAGCCTATTTTGAGCAAAAAATGTTGTGCATATTGAATTTCTGCCCCATACCTTTTCAAGAATAAATTATTGTGAGGGGGGATTTTGCCAGGGATATAACTGGACAAACAAATGATAAATTTGCATTTTTATGAAGTTCATAATAATGAATTAAGGTCAGTTCTTCTGGTATAGTCAACATTTTGCATTCCTCTACCCCTAGTCCAGACAGAATAAGGCGTGTAGGGTCTATCCAATTACTCTACTTCACTCAACGCCACTCTGCGTCACTGCACTCTACTTTGCACCACTCGACGCCACTGCACTCTATGCCTCTCTATCTACACCACTCTACTCTATGCCAGTGCAGTCTATGCCACTCTACTCTACTCTGTACCACTGCACTCTTCACCACTGCACTCTACACTACTCCAGTCTAGACCACTCCACTATACTCTGCACCACTCCCCTCTACGCCACTCCACTGCATGCCACTCTACTTTGTATCATTCATCTCTATACTAAGGCACTCTATGCTAATACACCTTATGCTAGTCTAATCTACTCTGTACCAATGCACACTACAACACTCTACTGTACTCCACTGCACTCTATGACACTGTACGCCAATGCACTTTACCCTGCATCACTCCACTCTACCCTGCACCACTCCACTTTACGCCACTTACTCTACGCTGAAACAATCTACTCTATGCCACTGCACTCTACGCCACTCCACCGCACTCTAATCTACACCACTGCACTCTCCGCCACTGCAATTTACAGTGCACCACTCCACCCTACTCTGCACCACTGTAGGCCACTGCACTCTATGCCAATGCACTTTTCTCAAAATCGATCCACTCTCCGCCACTGCACACTACGCTAATCTACTCTGCACCATGGCACTCTATGCCACTATACTGTACAGTGCAACACTCTATTCTACGCCACTGTACTCAATGCCACTCTACATCTTTGCACTCTATGTCACTGCACTCTACGCCACGCTATTCTACTCTGCACCACTGTACTCTACGCCACTGCTTTCTACTCTACTCTGCACCACTCTACTCTATGCCACTGCACTCTAAGCCAATGCACTCTATGCCACTCTACTCTACACCACTCCTACTCTGCACCACTGCTCTCTGTGCCACTGCTCTTTACTCTACTCTGCACCATTCTACTCTACACCAATGCACTCTATGCCACTGTACTCTACGGCACTCTACTCTACAACACCGAACTTCGATGCCACTGCACTCTACTTTGCACCAGTCTACTGTACGCCACTCTATTGCACTCTACATCAATGCACAGTACGCCATTACATTCTGCATCACTCCACCCTACGCCACGGCACTCTACACCACCTCACTCTAGGCCAATCCACTCTAAGCCATTCTAATTTACTCTGCAGTACCACTTCCTATGCTACTCTACTCTATTCCATTGCACACTATGCCCCTCCACTCTACACCACTGATCTCTACCCTGCACCACCCCACTCTACGCCATTTTACTGTACTCTGAAACTCTACAACACTGCACTCTATCCCACGCTACTCCACTCTATGCCACTGCAATCTACGCTGTGCCACTCCACTCTATGCCACTCTACTGTACTCTACTTTACTCTGCACCACTCTACTCTATGCCACTGCACTCTACGGCCCACTACTCTAAACTAGTGTACTCTGCCTACCTTATTCTACGCAACTCCACTCTGTGCCACTGAAATCTATGCTACGCCACTCCACTCTATGCAACTCTACTCTGCACCACTGCACTCTACGCCACTGCACTCTACGCCAAAGCACTCTACGTCAATGCACTCTATGCCACTTTACTCAAAACCAATGCTCTGCACTAATGCACTCTACGCCAATCTACTCTGTATCACTGCAATCTATACCACCATACTGTACTCTACAATACTCTGCGTCACTCTCCTGCACTCTACACCAATGCACTCTTCGCCACTACACTCGACACCAGTGCACCCATGTACTCTACCCTGCACCACTTCACTCTACCTTGCACCACCCTACTCTTCTCTACACCACTCCATGCCACTTCACTCTACTCTGAAACACTCTTCTCTATGCCACTCTACTCTACACCACTCCACTGTACGCCACTGCAATCTATGCCACTCCACACTATGCCACTGCACTCTACACCATTGCAGCCTATGCTGGGGCACTCCATTCTATGCCACTCTACTCTATGCTACTGCACTCTGTCACTGCACTGAATGCCAATGCACTTTGCACAACTTTACTCAAAACCAATAAAAACCAATGCACTCTACACCAGTCTACTCTGCACTACTGCACTCTATGCCACTATACTCTACTCGGCAGCACTCTATGCCACTGCTCTCTAGGCCACTTCACTCTAGGCCACTCTACTCCATGACACTCCACTCCATGATACTCCACTCTGATGCTCTAATCCCCTCCACTTTACGGCCTTCTACTCTATGCCCCTCCACTCAACGCCCCTCCACTCCACACCACTCCACTTCACTCCATGAAAATCCACTCTATTCTACGCCATTCTATGCCACTCCACACCACTCCACTTCACTCTCCTTTATGCCACTAACTTTTATCCATGATGAACAGTATCCACGCTGGTGTATAACATGGCTAAAACACATTGGCAAAGCCAATAGCTCTTGCATGGGCGATACCTATTGGCTTTAGCAATGCTTGTTCTCTTTAATTTTTTTACCATTTGTAAGTCACTCATAAATGTTTTTTTATCCTGAATTCTCAAGTGCAGTATTACTGCATTTCTGTGGATGTCCTAGACAGACTGACATGGTTATAATATATGATGCTGGAGTGAGAGGCCAGCAGAGACTTAATGAGCGCAACTGGGCACATCTTCATTCTTGACAAACATTTCTGAGAACCGAAAGAGCACTAAACTCCAATTAGAACTGCAAACACAAGGTGCTGATCCAGAAATAGAAAATGTCTCAACTGCATAGCCATTTCTACATTTGACGCAGATATTTATAAGAGGCATTTTACATTTTCCTTTTGCATAATATTTTCATGTATGTGGAACATTGCTTTGTACTTGGATTTATAGCTTTATATTGCTTTGCAGTTCCCTATGATATATTAAATGAATGGTCCATAGGTCTGGCAGTTGAACAAATTAAAACCAAAGGGGATGATGGACGGAGTGTTGAACATTGCAAGCACTCACCCCCAGTCAACTGATCTGGGTTTAATCCATCATCATTCTTTAGCTCACTCCACCACCCCAGTTCAGACATGGCCATATGCAAATCAGTCTGACCCTGTGCCTCATGGGAACAGTCCAGCCCGAACTGCCAAGCCATGTCTTCCCTGGACCGGAAACAAGCATCCTGGGACCGGTTTCTGGCTAACAGCCGTCATCAGCCAGGCTAGCTTGAATCCAGTGGCAAAGTGAGCAAGGGACCCACGTCTGGGCATACCCTGCCAACTTAGGGCGAACAAAGCAAAACCAAGGGGATGATGGACGGAGTGTTGAACATTGCAAGCACTCACCCCAGTCACCTGATCTGGGTTTAATCCATCATCATTCTTTAGCTCACTCCACCACCCCAGTTCAGACATGGCCATATGCAAATCAGTCTGACCCTGTGCCTCATGGGAACAGTCCAGCCCGAACTGCCAAGCCATGTCTTCCCTGGACCGGAAACAAGCATCCTGGGACCGGTTTCTGGCTAACAGCCGTCATCAGCCAGGCTAGCTTGAATCCAGTGGCAAAGTGAGCAAGGGACCCACGTCTGGGCATACCCTGCCAACTTAGGGCGAACAAAGCAAAACCAAAGGGATGATGGACGGAGTGTTGAACATTGCAAGCACTCACTCCCAGTCAACTGATCTGGGTTTAATCCATCATCATTCTTTAGCTCACTCCACCACCCCAGTTCAGACATGGCCATATGCAAATCAGTCTGACCCTGTGCCTCATGGGAACAGTCCAGCCCGAACTGCCAAGCCATGTCTTCCCTGGACCGGAAACAAGCATCCTGGGACCGGTTTCTGGCTAACAGCCGTCATCAGCCAGGCTAGCTTGAATCCAGTGGCAAAGTGAGCAAGGGACCACGTCTGGGCATACCCTGCCAACTTAGGGCGAACAAAGCAAAACCAAAGGGGATGATGGACGGAGTGTTGAACATTGCAAGCACTCACCCCCAGTCAACTGATCTGGGTTTAATCCATCATCATTCTTTAGCTCACTCCACCACCCCAGTTCAGACATGGCCATATGCAAATCAGTCTGACCCTGTGCCTCATGGGAACAGTCCAGCCCGAACTGCCAAGCCATGTCTTCCCTGGACCGGAAACAAGCATCCTGGGACCGGTTTCTGGCTAACAGCCGTCATCAGACAGGCTAGCTTGAATCCAGTGGCAAAGTGAGCAAGGGACCCACGTCTGGGCATACCCTGCCAACTTAGGGCTGAACAAAGCAAAACCAAAGGGGATGATGGACGGAGTGTTGAACATTGCAAGCACTCACCCTCAGTCAACTGATCTGGGTTTAATCCATCATCATTCTTTAGCTCACTCCACCACCCCAGTTCAGACATGGCCATATGCAAATCAGTCTGACCCTGTGCCTCATGGGAACAGTCAGCCCGAACTGCCAAGCCATGTCTTCCCTGGACCGGAAACAAGCATCCTGGGACCGGTTTCTGGCTAACAGCCGTCATCAGCCAGGCTAGCTTGAATCCAGTGGCAAAGTGAGCAAGGGACCCACCTGTTCGCCCTAAGTTGGCAGGGTATGCCCAGACGTGGGTCCCTTGCTCACTTTGCCACTGGATTCAAGATAGCCTGGCTGATGACGGCTGTAAGCCAGAAACCGGTCCCAGGATGCTTGTTTCCGGTCCAGGAAGACATGGCTTGGCAGTTCGGGCTGGACTGTTCCCATGAGGCACAGGGTCAGACTGATTTGCATATGGCCATGTCTGAACTGGGGTGGCGGAGTGAGCTAAAGAATGATGATGGATTAAACCCAGATCAGTTGACTGGGGTGAGTGCTTGCAATGTTCAACACTCCGTCCATCATCCCCTTTGGTTTTGCTATGTTCAGCCCTAAGTTGGCAGGGTATGCCCAGACGTGGGTCCCTTGCTCACTTTGCCACTGGATTCAAGATAGCCTGGCTGATGACGGCTGTAAGCCAGAAACCGGTCCCAGGATGCTTGTTTCCGGTCCAGGGAAGACATGGCTTGGCAGTTCGGGCTGGACTGTTCCCATGAGGCACAGGGTCAGACTGATTTGCATATGGCCATGTCTGAACTGGGGTGGCGGAGTGAGCTAAAGAATGATGATGGATTAAACCCAGATCAGTTGACTGGGGGTGAGTGCTTGCAATGTTCAACACTCCGTCCATCATCCCCTTTGGTTTTGCTATGTTCGCCCTAAGTTGGCAGGGTATGCCCAGACGTGGGTCCCTTGCTCACTTTGCCACTGGATTCAAGATAGCCTGGCTGATGACGGCTGTAAGCCAGAAACCGGTCCCAGGATGCTTGTTTCCGGTCCAGGGAAGACATGGCTTGGCAGTTCGGGCTGGACTGTTCCCATGAGGCACAGGGTCAGACTGATTTGCATATGGCCATGTCTGAACTGGGGTGGCGGAGTGAGCTAAAGAATGATGATGGATTAAACCCAGATCAGTTGACTGGGGTGAGTGCTTGCAATGTTCAACACTCCGTCCATCATCCCCTTTGGTTTTGCTATGTTCGCCCTAAGTTGGCAGGGTATGCCCAGACGTGGGTCCCTTGCTCACTTTGCCACTGGATTCAAGATAGCCTGGCTGATGACGGCTGTAAGCCAGAAACCGGTCCCAGGATGCTTGTTTCCGGTCCAGGGAAGACATGGCTTGGCAGTTCGGGCTGGACTGTTCCCATGAGGCACAGGGTCAGACTGATTTGCATATGGCCATGTCTGAACTGGGGTGGCGGAGTGAGCTAAAGAATGATGATGGATTAAACCCAGATCAGTTGACTGGGGTGAGTGCTTGCAATGTTCAACACTCCGTCCATCATCCCCTTTGGTTTTGCTATGTTCGCCCTAAGTTGGCAGGGTATGCCCAGACGTGGGTCCCTTGCTCACTTTGCCACTGGATTCAAGATAGCCTGGCTGATGACGGCTGTAAGCCAGAAACCGGTCCCAGGATGCTTGTTTCCGGTCCAGGGAAGACATGGCTTGGCAGTTCGGGCTGGACTGTTCCCATGAGGCACAGGGTCAGACTGATTTGCATATGGCCATGTCTGAACTGGGGTGGCGGAGTGAGCTAAAGAATGATGATGGATTAAACCCAGATCAGTTGACTGGGGGTGAGTGCTTGCAATGTTCAACACTCCATCCATCATCCCCTTTGGTTTTGCTATGTTCGCCCTAAGTTGGCAGGGTATGCCCAGACGTGGGTCCCTTGCTCACTTTGCCACTGGATTCAAGATAGCCTGGCTGATGACGGCTGTAAGCCAGAAACCGGTCCCAGGATGCTTGTTTCCGGTCCAGGGAAGACATGGCTTGGCAGTTCGGGCTGGACTGTTCCCATGAGGCACAGGGTCAGACTGATTTGCATATGGCCATGTCTGAACTGGGGTGGCGGAGTGAGCTAAAGAATGATGATGGATTAAACCCAGATCAGTTGACTGGGGGTGAGTGCTTGCAATGTTCAACACTCCGTCCATCATCCCCTTTGGTTTTGAGTTGAACAAATTAACCATTACCATATAGAGGACACCACCGCCCTGATTACAATTCTTGAATGCAAATTGTGCATCTTCTAATTACCACTTTTATAGCGAGTTGCAATTAGCGGGTGCCAAATGTATTTATTTTATGTAAAGGTTTTGTGTAGCACTGTGTCACCAGAAAGGAATTAGAGCTCTTTACATAGAAACATGAATGGACACATGAATATTAAGAGTTAACCAAGGATTGCTCATGGGGATGGGAAGAGGCATTGGGATGAGGTGGGGAAAAGGGGGACGAGGACAGGAAAGAGGTGGGGAGACGGAAAGAGAAAGTGAATAAAATGGAACTACATCAGATGGCAAAACACATATACCGAGAAATTATCAAGACTCAGTTCCTACATTAATGACTGTTCCAATATTCCTGGTCCCAATTCGATAGAGATGTCGGAAGGACCCAGTCCTCCAAGGTAGGTCCTGGATAAGTGAGTTTTTAGGCCCTATGGAATGACAAGATGTTAGGTGCTATTCTCAAGTGGTGAGGAAGGTAGTTCCCAGAACTTGAGGCAGCACTAGTGAAGGACTGTCAAGGCTTGAAAACTGGTGAATTTCGGTGTTCCCAGGGTAAGAGAGCTCTTCTGGATTTTTTCAATCCACTGATATGAGTAGTGGAAATGCTAGGTTACTGCTGGGTCTGCCATAGTGTACATCTTTGAAAGTGAAACAGCAAAGTTTAAACTTGATACACTCTAGTGGCAGCCAAGGAAGCTTCCTCAAGATTGAGAAATGTGGTTGAATCTTTTTAGGTCGAGCCTGGACAGCGCATGCGCTGCCTGGAAGACATGCTGTATTCACTCTGTGGGTTTAGACCATGCCTCCAGCTTTCTCCAGCTTTTGATTGGCTTTTGTCAGTGTCCTTTAAAAATTGTTGCTTCTAATTCGATAATGGTTCCTGCTTGTCCCTCCTTTCTGCAAATCGTTGACTCCCCTGGAGTATTGCCCCAGGACATGTCGACTTCCCCTTTTTCAATGTGTTTAGGAACTTTTTTATACATTCTGAAAAGCTCTTCACATATGTGATCGTGTTTACGTGCGTGCCTTTTTAAAATTATGCACAGCACCCATGCGCCGCACAGCAGTGGTACTACTTGCATTTCTATTTTTAACGCAGCCCCGTGTGCGAGACCGCCGACACTGCCACAACTAATCCCCCTGCATCTCAGGAGCTGAGCAAGTTCTGTGTGTGCGAATCACCAACAGGTGTTATTCCACATTCTATATTTGTCTTCCCTTTCGCCATTGTTTCATTTTGTTACTGAATAATCATTGTGTATTTATTTATTTTATATTTTACTGGACACGGGGAGAACCAACGCCAAGACTCAAACTCTGTTCCTCAGTGTCAAAGTCAGCAGCTTTGGATGTTACGCCACATCCTTGCTGCAACTATTGCTGGGCACAGCTCAGTGTGTTTGGGTGGGATTGGCCGAGTTACGTTTTTTTAATTTCCCTCTCCCTCTTCGCATTATGAGCCCGCCTCCCACCCTCCAAGCACAAACGCAGCATTCTAATGTGGGGGATGGAAAAATACTGCTGTCCATCTCTATGAAAATGTCCTCCTCTCCCCCCGCCTCTGAAGTCGGCATAGTCTGCCAGGCTGGGAGCAATGGCTATAAAACCCCCTTGTTTCGCTTGTGCACTGGTGGGCTGTACACTCACACAGAGTTGCACAGTAGTGCAGTGCTTAATTCGTGAAAAGATAAGTGCCAGGGCCCTTGACAGGAGGCAACTGTAGCTTGCGACACCTATTGCCCTTTCCAGCGCTGTCAATGACAGTACCAACGTAACTGCTAACCATCACACTGCTACAAGAGTGACAATTCAGACTATTCCATGCCCCAATGCTATAAGAATGGCTTGGGCCGCAGGTATTAGTCATTTTACGTTATATATTGAACGAATAAACAACTGTTCTTGACCTGATGTCTAGATGAGATATACATCGCCACCATGTGGCAGACTGTCAAAAGTCCTGGTGCTGACAATTAAGTGCCGGTGCCGAGCACCGGAAACCACTGGCTCAAATTAAGCACTGCAGTAGTGGCCAGAGAATGCTCGTCTTCGTGGCTGCCACAAGTTGTTGACACTTCAGCAAGCCTCATGCCTCGCATTGCTCCGCCTCTACCATGCCTCACCAGTCAGCTTGGCTGCACCGTTCTGGTGATGTGGTCATCTGTGTCCAAACTGCTTGAATCTCCATAGCAGCAAGTGATAAGTTGTACTGCTCCACTGCAGGCACCACACACCTCCAGTGCTGACTGGCATTCCTTGTGACCCCTCACATCGACTCTGGAGGACCCTGTCAGCAAACAGAGATCCTGCTCGGTAGAACGAGCAGAAGGCCATACAACTTGGGGCACATGCTTTTTTTCTCAACTTCTGGTTGGCATTCTCTGCCCATAGTGCTCGCTGCACTCTCTTGGGCGCCAGCGGGTGCCCACCTCCTCCTTCGTACTGCGAGAGGGGGCCGGGCTACCCTAGGAACTGGTGGGGATTGCCATAGCTGTGCAGTCATTTTTTTTTTACCACGGTGCCTGGTACGGGTTCAACTGTTGCTGGGTATTGAGCCTTCTGCTTTCCATATATGTCTGAAGATGACATGTTACTGTTGCTTAGAGATGTGCAGAGCTCAGTTTAAAAATGCGCTTTGCTCCCCCAACTGCATGTACTTGCATTTTGAGCTCTGACATTTTCAGAAACAACTCATATTTTCTAAAACAGGGTTTGAGTGCATGTGGGGAGAAGATGTAGCCTAACGGCTAGGGCGATCGACCTCAAATCTAGGGAACCGGGTTCGAGTCTCGGCAACGACGCTCAACATCCTGTGATTCTGGGCAGATCACTTAATCTCCCCGTGCCTAACAAAAAAAATGAATGTGTCTTTATGTATCTCAACTGGTGCTCATGTAAAGCGCTCTGATACCCGATACCTTTGGGTCAAGTTTGCGCTATATAAAACTCAGAAAAAATATATATATAATAATGCACGTCCCTCATTGTAAAAAAAACACATTGTCATTTACGGTGCCAATAGCTCTAACTTTCACAAATGCGAGACCAATTGCATTGCTAATGCTTGTTTTCTTTGCAAAGAGGCATGCGGAGGAGTGGAAAATAGCTTTGAGAGTGGAACCAGTAAGCCCGCTAAAATGGCATTGCCTGAATCCTAAATATGATGAGAGCGCAGGCTGCTGTGTTTCAATGTCTTTAATTGGTGGAGATTGAAGTCAGCAGAGTGTGCTAACTTATTTACTCGAGGCAGGATTGTCTATCGAACACACTTTTAAACACGTTAGAAGTTCACGGATCATCGTCACAAGGGGTCAAGTTCAAGTCAGCTATCAAGACGCACATTTTTTATAGGTACTTCCTGAAGGTCAAATAAGGACCTTGACCCCTGGCTGCTTATTGTGGTAGCTTTCCTGATTGAGCACATTGTTCTGACTGGCAGATTAGCTCTAGATGTATTTACCAAATTCAATTTGACCTTGTTGACAAGGTGTCTTGTCTACAAACACATCATCCCTCCCAAGAGTGATTGTTGGCCGCTGTGATAACAGGGTTGATCAAATACCGAAGAGATCTGAACCGCTATTTTGAGAATTTGGCAGACTCATTCATTTGTCTGGACCAGTCATTCTATTTTATTTTAAGAATTACAGGTTTGCATCACTTACCATCTCCTCACTTCAGACATAGAGCATTCCGAGGGCTTCTTCTAACAAACGTGTTGTTTCTTCTGCAATTTAGCTTTCAGTACCTTCCATTAAGAAGAGTTATCCAGATCTGATATTCCATGCCTTGGCAGATGTGATTTCATCACCAATGGACATCAATGAAGTGCTGATCTGTTTAACAATGGCAGTGGCCCATTCTAAGATCCAGGGGGAATGATGCTTCAGGTTTGCATTCCATTTTGTATTCAAACGACACCTACAACCCAACATCATGCCAAGTTTTATAGCCACAAGTCTGTCCTGCCTTGGTGGAATGAGAACACTCTACATATATTCTTATCACATACTAAATAACAACCAAGGTGTGACCCATCTCATGATTAGTGAAGGCTACGAACAGTGCCGGATTAAACCCTGTAGAGGCCCCTAAGCAGTCGAAATTTCCGCCCCCCTCACAAATTAGCCCCTAATACCCAATGCGCCGGATTTTTTTACAAACTGACAGCTGCCAGAAGATGATCTTTTAAGAGACAAACTGTTATGTGAATGTGATATCTCTGGTTTATGTACTTTAAGTTGTTAATGGGTACATTACATTAATACAGTATTTTCTCTATAGAGTCTTTAATGTAAACTTTTCGTTTCTTAGAGTTGATTCATTTTTTTTAACCAATGTTTAAAAAAGCTTGATTGTAATTTTCTTTCAAGATCAAATCAATAGTATTTTGATCTATTGCCATGGGGCCCCTAAAAGGAGTGGGGCCCATAGGCCGGTGCCTACTTTGCTTATTTGGTAATCCTGAATTGGCTACCAAATACGGAGAGTCAAGTCCCGACAAAGACTCCCATAGCTCAGTTATGGCTGAGTCCCTATCCAAACGTTATAGTCCCCTGTAACAATATACTTTCCATGAACATTCAGCAAAAACAGTAACAAATAAACATGGCCGGCATCCATGAGGATGCACTTCCTAGTGCCTTATGCAGAACTAACAGTGTGCAGCCTTTGATATGGAAGAATGGAATTTAACTGCCACATATCCGAAAAAGTTGTATGGGGCACTGCAAGATGGATTAATCACAATGCCCGCCCTGGGGACCAGTGCCATCACAACACCCATCGACCTTGTCCATCCACTCTAACAATGGAATATGTTGAGTAATTGCTATAACAAGATATAAGCTTTCCACACAATCCAAGCATGTTTTGGTAAAAGCCATAATGTCTGCATCCTTTGCCAAGGCTAAGATAAAGTGCCTCTGTAGCTGGTGCTACCACACAGAACATGTTGGCCAATGCAACCCTAAATGCCAAATGATTGAGTGCCATGCTTAACAAAGGCAGCAACCATGTTGAGTCATGATAGAGGGACAGTGTCCCCTAGATCAAGTACAGATCTGTCCTTCACATATAAAACATACATGTCCGGGGGCTGCTGGAACCTCTGGAATAATTTGATTGAATCTTGTCTCAGATGATTACCCAAGACATCTGGCCAGACAGTATTCCCGGCAGCCCAGGATTGGCAAAAGATGCTAGCTGACCCAGGAGATCCATCCACCAGTGATTTGGCCTAAACCATAACCTGGCCTTTCTGCTTCCAGTTGTGGGTGTGTGGCATCAGACAATGCCAGGGTAAAGCTTCACTTTGAGGCTTGGACATCCGTGGCCTTTGCAGAGCTGTGGACGCACCCCTCAATCTTAGGACTGTTTATTCAGTCTTCCTTTACACACATACAACATTTTGGGCCTGATTCACAGAACTAACTTACGTCAAAAAGGTAAAGTTAGTACTTTTTGGTATTCACAGAATACACTTACTCATTTTGGTATTCACAGAATGAACTTACTCATTTCGGTATTCACAGAAGTTAGTAGTCCTAACTTTAGGACTCCTAAATGCCTTCTGTGAATACCGAAAGTCTGAAAGTTAGGATTTTTCTCAGTTTAGGAGTAGTAAAGTTAGGAGTCACTTTACTACTCCTAAACTGAGAAAATCCTAACTTTCAGATTCTTCGGTATTCACAGAAGGCATTTAGAGTCCTAAAGTTAGGACTACTAACTTCTGTGAATACCGAAATGAGTAAGTTCATTCTGTGAATACCAAAATGAGTAAGTGTATTCTGTGAATACCAAAAGTACTAACTTTACCTTTTTGACGTAAGTTAGTTCTGTGAATCATGCCCTTTATGAGTTATTTGCATCAATGTTCTTTACTGGTGGGGTTTGCCATAGCTGTGCAGTCATTTTTTTTCTAATTTGATAACTAAATTGTTCAGTGGCTCGCAATTCTATGTATTTAATTCTAGAGAAGGAAAGTGAACCAAATAGTTTATATCCAACTGGCTCAAGTACCGAAGCAAGGCTGGCATCTTGGAAGTGATTTGGGATTCTATCTCTGTGGCCATGAAGACAGTGCATTGACTCCTAGTCAATAACAGTTGATGTTTAGTCCTTTGCCTCACCTACAGATGCCAAAATGTCTTCACCGCAAAATAAAATACAATAGCCTGGTTCAGGTTGAAAAGCCAGTTGTTCACCTGCACATTAGTTTCGGTTATTGATCATTTATGACCATATATTGTATTGCGCTGTTATCTAAAGCGCCAGTAGAATTGATAATCAGTACAAAATATACATGCGCACACACACATGAAATCGAGAACACAAGCAAGGCAGAAGATAACACGAGCAGATGAGAGCAAGTCCACGTGTTTTTTTTTAATTCGACAAGTGATGGAGAGAGTGGGATCGCCATTAGGGGCCATTCTTTACTCTTGGGTGTAAGAGCACAAAGGACCTAACTGGAATGCAGCACAGGGATGGCTAGGACAGGGAAGAACACTTCTTCCTTCAGAAAGTTTCTCGCAGCATCACATGTTTTGGAGACTGAAGCATATGCTGATTAAATAATTGTGAATCTTTGGACTCTATGTACCGAGAAGAAAAAAATCACGGTACTAAATAAATAGTTACAAAATATTAAATGGAACAGTAAACAGCGTTAGGCACCGGTGCCCTATTCTAAAATGCAACTGGGGTTAAACGGAATTTTCTGTACAGCTGAGCATTGCGGATGTACATCCTGGAAAAAGGTTTTGAAAGACAGACTTCCTTGAACTGTTCGCTTCATCTTATGATTTGTGTACATTTCTAGCTTGGAGTAAAGTCATAAACGTGTATGAAAATCTATGCAAATTGTGGATTTCCATGCATGCCCTTCCCTGCACTCATTTGCATAGGGCAGGGCATACTCAAGAATACGTATTAGTACATTTAAACTTCAATTTTTGTTTTCTTTTTTCACGCATTTTCCTCCTGGGGAAAACCTTGCCCCATACCACTATGAAATATGGGTGATTTGTTGTGAACTTTTCTAACCCTTTTGCACATTCAATCCAAAAGCATTTGGAATACATTGATATGTGAATACAAAATGGAAAACAAACACTGGGTCAATACATGTATGACATTGCTGAGCGCTCACTACCTTCCCAACCCCAGTCTCTCATCAGGAAACGCCAATGTTCCTGCATCTGCCACTAAAGATACCAATGTTGGACATCTGCAAGACCTGCAGATTTTCCCCAGTTGTAATTGGAGTTTGAGGTCAGAAAAATCAAAATCTGCAAATCCTTATTCTACGAACCAGGATTTGTGATTAGTTGGTCACAACTTCCACATTTTGCACATCTAAGCTACACTTGGGTGTGCAAAATATTTCGAGAGTGCAAAACATTTAGTAATCAGACCTATCTGTCCAAACCCTAATATATTACGAATTGTATCCTGTCATAACAATGGTAAGCGATCACTTGAATTTACTATGGAAGTGCCCCAAAACAAACCAATGAACATAGGAATGTGCCCACCACAGTTATAGCGAGACAATGGAGCAAGCATGCAAGGAAACTGCATGGTGGAGATGTGCCAGGGGAGTCCAGGACTATGGTACCACAATTGTCTATACAATGTCTTAGAGCATGCCATTACAGCGCGGTCATTACAACGACCGCGTTGTTACTTCGCATACCATTACAACGCAAGTCGGAATAATGACTTGCAGTAGAGGGGGCGCTGGATTTTGGAATAGTATAATTTACTATTCCAATCCAGTCTGTGCAACAGTAGGGAAGATGTTGGATTTTAAATCCACCACCTTCTGCCCCCTAGAGCAAGTCGTTGTTCCGACTTGCGTTGTAATGGTATGCGATGTAACAACGCGGTCGTTGTAATGACCGCATTGTAATGGCATTTGTTGTAAACGCGTGCGATGTAATGTGGCCTTTTCAGTTTAAATTACTGAAATCTTGAAATGAACCCAACAGGTTAGTGACAGAATTACTTGTGGTGGACTACCATCCACCCCAATTAATAGTTTATTTTCTTACAACTAGTTAGCAAGATAGTCCAGGCACTGTTGTATCGCATGCGTGGTAAACGCTGTAGCCTCTGGTAGCTACGGCACAGAGTAGACATACTTAAATTAAAGAAAATGTGTAAAGAAATTAGAAGTACCAAAACTGTTAAAGTCAAAGATACAACACAATAAAAAGAACACTCCAATTTATGATAATAGAGAAAAAATGAAAAAGCAAAAGGACAAAAAAATGACAAAAACCCAATAAGAGAAACTGCGGGCATGAATTTGTAAAGATTTAGGCGGAAAAGCGCCAAAAAAATAAATTGTCAATGGTTGCAGAAGACCAGGACCAATGTGCAATTTCAGGCCATCAGTGATGGAGCCCTCGTCAGATACACCAAGTGGGGGTGGTCCTGATGAAAGTCTGGAAGTTAAAAAATTTGAAAAAGTTTCTACTTGTCACTACAAGAATGGACTTTATCACAGTTTTTGAGGAAAAACTGTGACGTTTCTTCTAAGAATCAAAACAGAATGGGACATCATCACTTTTTGAGAAGAAAATCCTTCCTGTGTGGGAAATCACTGAAACTGTAGCCATTGCCGTGGATCTGAAGGCCAGATACCTGAAGCAGGTTGGTCCCACTGGCACTCTGGAGCTTTGTAGATTTTGCACTGGAAAAATTACAAAGTCCCAACACAGAGTGGCACCTAGTTGTTTTTTCAGAGGTGATGGGCTTCTGAGTGGGATTAAGCTGAAATCCAATCGATGTCATGGAACTGCTAGTCGGATACTTTTTCTGGTGGGTCTTTTTAGAGCTCTGGTGAAAGTTTTCCAAAGCATTCAAACTTTCTTCTGGTGCCAAAAGAACTATAGGGGGGGACTTCTAAGGCCCCTAGAACCTCATGGGAAGACACTTAGAAACTCTCATGGTGTCAGGCAGAGGCCAACAGCAAGGTTCTGTTCAGGTACAGTTGCTACTGGTCAGCCGGGCACATCAGGAAAAAAGGTCTCATGCAGTTTGTTATGTCTCAAATTGCCACACAGCAGGTCAGTCAACTGATCCTTGGAGTCTACTTATTTGTCCTGGGTACAAGTGGGAGCAGGCCTATCCCTTCAGGTCTCCTGACAGGTCTTAAATAGCAGGTGCAGTCCTTCCATTTTTCCACAGGTCCAGAGAGTGTTCTGAGGATAGTGTCTTGGGTGTCACATGTATGCCTGACACTAGCTACAGGGTGGAGGTAACTCCAGACTCTTCCCAAACCAATGGTAAAAAGGTTTCCAGGAGCAACTCTACCCTCTTTTGTAGCAGTTCCTGTTTGCCCTACTGCAAACAATCCCACTGTGAGCCTTATTTCCATCATCAAAAAAGGGGAAACCCTTCTCCTCTTGTACAGAGCCTGTGTGCCCACCCAGAGGTGTGGCCATTGCAGTGCTCTGAGATTACTCAAAACTGGTTCAGTGGATAGCTTTCCTCTCACTGGGCTTGGTGCCAGCCTGAGTATCAGGACAAAGGCTGGGCCTTCACAGGTGTCACCTGACATTTACTTGTGAAAGGTCAGGATCCTTTTAATTAATTAAGTTCCTGGGTCCACCCCTACTGGTGTTCCTGCCAATGGTAGAAAACACCTACCCACTCTCAAGCCATTACTGCAGCTCTGGGATCAAATTTCACACCTCATTAAGGCCAAACACTTGAATCACAAGTAATGTAAGTTAGCCTGTAGGAGCTTCAGGCAGGAAAAATTTACTTTCTAAAAGTTACTTTCCTAAATAATTATTAACAGTTCAACTTCATCAGTGAATTTTAACATATATTAAAAGAGTGGTTGAATTATTTTTGTAGCTGGTCCCAGATCCAAGACATAGAATTAATATTTTGATCTGTACTCCAGCATTCTCATAGGACAGCCAGGGACTTGCATAGTAGCTTTGGGGACTTGTCAATGCAGGGACATGTTAGCATTAAATTTCTTCATGTCTCACTTTTAAATATTATGCGCTTGTATAAACTGAAGGCTATAATGGCAGACCTGAAGCCGTGTTTTCTCTGTCACACTAGTGAATGTTACAATAAGTGCTGGCGTCCAGAGGTGAAATTTAACTTTCTATGCTACCACATATTATGGCCTTACATACGCCTATCAGGAATTAGCCAATTTCTACATGATTTAGGGGTCTAAGGCACATAAACTGGGCCTTAGACAGCGAGCCCCAGTGTGCAGAGTTGTAAAACCAGCAAAAAGTGAGAATTTCTAACACTATTTTAGCTATCTTAGATTAAGGCTGGTGAAGCATATAACTAAAAAGAATTAAAAAAAGGTTCCTGTAACGGGAACCTGCCTGCTGCTGTGCAGCTGCTTGCGTTCTTTAGTTGCCAGTACTGCACTTCTCCTTTCCCTCGGCCAGAAGTCCAAAGGAAGGAGGAGATGAGGGGCCCTCGGACAAACATTCTGTTTCCCCAATACTATTCAGAGGACTGTAGGAAAACACAAATCTATGCAGCCTGATATATTATTTATTTTGGACAGGACTTCCTGTTGAAGTGATGGGGGGTTTTAATTACAGCAGTTTTAGCCCAATGCGGGAGACATACTTTTTTGTGAAGTATGAAATTCCCTGAATTAACTGGATTACAATGGTTTTATTAAAAATGTGCTCCTTACTAGGATCTACAGACAAAGCTGCAAGAAACCATGGAGCAGCTGCTTCTCTTCATGTGTCTAAGTAGCTCTTTCTGCAGTGTATGCAGTAACAGTCAGCAGAGAAACGCAGAACGTGCACCTTCATTGCTCAAAAGGCTCACAATACTGGTCTGTGCTACCCATACATAGGTCAAAAACACAGCTGGAGCTGTGTATAAAACATCATAGGGACAGTGGCCATCTAATTATTGACAGTGATTCTGCTAGGTTTCATCTTCATAAATTCCCTAGAGGACACCTGTGGAGTAGAATTGAAGCCATTATTATCTCTATAATATTTCTAAGGATATTTATATTCTGACTGTTGCTTTCATCACATGTGATGTCAACAGTTACGTAATTGTTTATATTATTTGTGATGTCACCTGTGATGTCATGTGTGCGGTCAAGAGCAGTGGATTGGTGGCATTACAGTTACATAGCTAGCCGTACACCATAAACTTCAGTATTTATTTAGGTTTTTGATCACATCTATAACATCCCTTTAACTTAGATTTTTAAGAGAACCAGATATTTATTTGAGGCAAATATTTATGATTTAGAAAGGCATGCATCAATTGTTTGTGACTGCTACTGAGGTCGCAAACCATTGATTAGTTCCGACTTCCAAGTTGGTGTGCTAAGTGATTTGTGAATCATGTCAGGGGCCTATCGGGTGGAAGCAGGCAGTAGTCTAGAGGACTGCTGCCTGCTCCCCCCATTGTCTTCCCAAATGGGAAACTTTTTTAAAAGTAAAAACTGTTCTTTTATTGGACACGGGCTGCTTTCAAAAAAATGTTTGCCATTTCGGAAAGCAAATACAGGGATGGAAGTCTTCTGTGCCTTGCAGGCCTCCATCACTACATTTGCAGCCAATTACGTGGGCTCCCATATTGTGACCTCCCTAAGTAATATTCATTAGACAGGTCGTTTTTCAACCTCCTGGAAATGGACAATTTGCAATGTGACCTATTAGTACATAGGTCACACCACAAATTGTGTTCCCCATTCCCAAACCAGCAGGTGTGCAAATTACAGATCCCTGGCTTGCGAATGGGAATGATACATCTGGCCTTAAGGCACAGCAAATCTCCAATCAATATCAACAGGCAGGAGCAATAACCTTTAATTTAAAATATGTTGTAAACTGCATGTTAAAGTAAATCAATGTGTCACGCACAACAAAATGTGCAAACACATCTTTTTTATGAAAAGGTCTAAAATGAGCTGCTTTGTAGTGGATCAATTGCTATACTCTAGAAGAGCTTGACTTTTCTTGATACTTACTGTGTGTGCAAAAACGAAAACTAAAACACTCTCCACAAATTACACACATGCTAATGGTGGGGGATAGCATGCACAAGTGGAATTAGCACCCAATTTACATGAGCTGTTACCCCATTTTACATGCTTTGTGGTCACAGTTTGTACCAGCAAAAAGCTGGTGCTAATGGCAATCAGAAAACGCAAATGAACACAATCAGAGTCTCGGGCAGCAGTCACCATTTTTGCAGACTTTATCCCTCCCCCTTAAAGGTTAGAGTGCAGGGTTGTACTTAAAAGAAGCCTGCTTGCTTTTGCATTCCCCCAACACCCTTTGGAAGTGGGAACGAAACAGTTTGTGACAATGTGAGGATGAGGTCTCCAAGTCTCCTCTTCTCCAAGTCTCCTCTGTGCCCACTCATAATGGGCCTTCAGGGGGGCATTTTGCTGTCTCATGGGTGACAAACACTGAGTACACCCCTAGGGAGTCAGCTGCACCAGTGAGTTCTTCTGTATTACAAGGACTAATGCAGGTCCTACATGAGGAATTGTCATGGACTGGACACTCTGAAGGCCTTGTTCTTATTTGCCCAAAGACATAAAGGTGCTACCCAACACATAATGTACACTTGAAAGGTGTCAAGAAAGTCACAAAGTGAAGGGTAAAAAACCCTTGGCAATCTTGATGGTTCTTAATTGAAGGTGGTAATGGAATGTAGATAAGCAAGCCACCTAACACCTCCCTTAATTAGGGTGAAGAAACAAACCCGAACTTTGTCTTCTAGGAAATACAAAATAAATTGAATCTTCCTACAAAAGAATGGAACAAAAATCTTCGACAATAAATAGCAAATGACTGATGAACAAATGTATTAGGATGCATCCGTCTCCTACTGTTGCCTCATTGTATATATCTTAAACAGGAAATGGCATCACAGGAAAAAGATTAACTCCATATTGGTTTCGGAACTTCAGGCAAAAATCTGTAGAAAAGTCACCATCTTGACAAGGGCCTTACATACGTCTAGTCATGCCTACCTCTTCTGTGGTATGGTGTTGTTCTGGTGAGAGAACAAGAATCACAAGTGTGACATCTCCATTCCCTTGCAATCTGCCATGCTCTAAATGTGGCCCTTCGTTGTCGGAGTTCCATGCAGGCTACAGAATATCCCTCTGGATGACTGTAACTGTGGAAATGCCAATGCTGTCTGGTTAGAGCAGATGCTGACACTTGCACTAAGCACTGAGTCCAGGGACATGTTGTCTCACCATGTAGTGAGCACAGAACCCAGGGGCACACTGTCTTCTTCGAAGTGCTCACTGTCTCAGGCATCACTCACCATTTTCGAGGTCATTCTGCTGCCTCATGGGTGTAAAACATTCAGGGCCATGTTTATGACCCCAGTTGCGTCGCACTTGCACCATGCTACATGGTATATGCGCAACGCAACTCAACAAGCATTGGCATAGCCAATAGGTCTCGCCTTTGGGACCTTATAAGTGTTTAGCCATGCAACAGTTGATGTTGTTAAACCAAGGATATTGTGCTGGATAAATAAACACTTATAAGGTCCCAAAGGCGAGACCTATTGGCTATGCCAATCCAGCCCGAACTGCCAAGCCAGGACCTTCCCTGGACCGGACACAAGCATCCTGGGACCGGTTTCGGGGTAACACCCCTCATCAGCCAGGCTAGCTTGAATCCATGGCGCAGGGAACAAGGTACTTTAGAGCAGCCCAATATCGATGGAGTATAAGCCCATTCAAAGTACCCTCCTAATTGTAACACAGACATATGCCTGCTTGGAAATGGTCATAAAGGTCAAAGCAAAACAAAAAGAAATCAGAAGAAATGGGGGCTAATTCCATGGTTACTACATATTCTAGATAATGTTTAGGGTTTGTGCAAAGCACGCGTTCATTATTCTTTGTTATGTAAAGCTTAATACCAAGAGTTCTAAGCACAGTAAATAACAGATTTCACCATTACCCAAAGAGTACCGCGATGAATCAACCTCAGGAGGATGACAGACTGGTGTGGTCCCCGCTGGGGCTTGAACTCGTGGACAGCAGATCACACCAGACACCGGTAGCGAGTTCTTGCCAGCTATAGAGATTAAGGGGCCGATTCCGATCTCGGCCGGTAGGGCACCGAATCGGATTCGGCTTAACCGGATCCGATTCGGAGCCCTCTTTCCCGACCGATTCGTACGTGCGTCCGGCCGAGCGAGTACGATGCGAGCGCACGCGAAATCGCCGACCGACTCGTTCCCGGGTCCGAACCGCTCCGACCGACTCGCACGGACACGACTCGCACCGCACAATGGAGACGTTCCCCGGCCGGGCAAGTACGATGCGCGCCGCGAGCAGTCCGACCGACTCGCGCCGTCCGGCTCGAAAGAGCAGTCAGAGCCGGACTTTGGGGGTCCGTGTCGGACCCCCCTGTACGCGTAGCCGCGCGAGTCGCACACAGGGGGGACCCATGGGTCCCCCCTACCTGTGCATGTAGGCCGCGAGTCGCATCGAGGCGTACCCGCTGTAGGGGGCGCCCTTGTTCGACTCGCACCCATTGAGTCAATGGGAGCCCGCGTACGCGTTGTACGTTCGGCTCCCATTGACTTCAATGGGAGTCCGACCGACTCGAGTCCGATTGCATGCGTGCGCATCGTACTCGTTCGGTCGGACTGCCAGAGTCCGATTCGGTCGGAAATCTCTCCGGGTCCGGCTCGGTCGGAGTGATTTCCGGCCTGAATCGGAATCGGCCCCTAAGTGTGTGCAGAGGGCAATGAACTGGCATTAAAGGTGGCGTGTACAGTACTTTGATTCTGCTGTGCTATTTAGGGCTCATGACACTTCCAGCTATGCAGGTTTTGAAAGTGAGAAGGAGGGCACTGAAGTGCAGCCTGTCAGTGGGGGCTGGGAGGCGGACATTAAAGATCAGCAGGAAGAGTCCAAGTGAACAGTCACACGTTTAGGGACGCTGCAGATTACTGTTTTTCTGTGTTAGAGACAGAATAAACCAAACATTAAGGAGGCAGGTTAAAGGCAGCTAACAGGAATTATATGGCCAGATTATGTGGCATAGCTAATTAAATTACGCAGCACGGAAAACCATATTATGGAGCAGAATGCACCATATTCTGTGACATTTCGATACATTTTCATTTTAACACATATTAATAAAGTGTCGCAAAAATTGCACCTCATTAAGCAATCAGAAGGTAACTGCTTGGCAGTCAATGCGTGCAACTAGCCAGCCACTGTGCAACACCGTGTCTAGCACTTTTAAAAATACCTCTTGAGCCATATTAAGTAGATGTTGAAATCTGCATATTATGAGACCGGCTGTGGATATGTGGCAAGTGCGTTAAATACATAATTATATAGAAAAGGGCGCAGCGTTGCTTACTTCCACTGGCCCTGGTTAAAGGCTCCAGACACTTGAGAAACAAACAGAAGTAGGACTCGCGCACCTTTGGAATCAGATGCAGCAGTTTGTCGGAGAGGATTTAGCGGGGTGTCCATGTTCTCCTTGCAGAGTAGAAGAAGCAAGATTGCAACTAGCTCACAGAGTCACCATATTGCAAACTGCTTTTTCAAGGATTCTGATGCACAATGGCATGGCTGAGATGGGTTAGCAAATGGGCACGGAGTGATGAGAAAGATTGCAGAAGACTTTGCAGAAGAAGGCGAGGAAGGGTAAAAAGGCAGATGTGTTACAAAGAAGAAAGATAAACCGTAACAGCTGTGAAATAAAGGTTCCCATACATTCACGACTGCACAAACCATGACAAAAGGTAGAGCACAACAGGTCGCTTACAGGACTGAAACGGAGAGATCTCACATTTGCCGTAGGGAAAATGCTGAAATAAGTGAAAGGGAATTATAGAGAACACGGGAAGATGCACAAACAAATACGCATTCAAGCAGAGAATCGCTGAACTTGTACCAAATAAAATAAACCGAATGTTGTGTTAGTCAACAACACAACCCCCATCGGGAGAGAGAGTTAAAACTCATAGTTGTTCTCGTGCCACATTTTGAGTTTTACAATGTCAACATTAATTGCTGAACAGGCGAAAAGGAAGAAGATTTTAGGTTCCTCAAGTTGAAGTGTGGCATTTACATATAAAATAAGTACAATACGGGGGGTGGGGAGGGAATGGGGAGGTTAGCGCTGCTAACATTTCACTTTTGAACACTAAAGCACCTATTCTGTTTAGGAGACGGTAAAGGTCTACAATACATTTAAAAACAAATACGATTTAAATCCGGTTTTAGCTATTTGATCTAGCGCACACCTGCTTCCGAGGAACAACTAGCAACGTTAACAGTAACGTCTGATTTATAGCGTCTAGAAACGGCAGGGGTGCAGGATCAAGCGCTAAGTAGAGGGAAGTCACTTTACGTGTTGCAGCGGTTTTACACATGCACTGGTGGGTTGGACGGTGGCGTAAACTGGATTACGATGCCTGTATTTCGGATCCGATTTGCCAGCAAACAGAATGTAGATTGTGTGAAGTGGTGCGCGCGCGAGAGAGGGGGAGCAGGAGGTGAGCCCGGGAGTGGTGCGTGCGTGCGCGCGCAGTGTGCTCATTTTCAAGCACTGCACTCGTGCTTGTGGCGCGCCCTGCTCGCTCCCGCAAGGTGGATGCCGCCACAAGCACGAGTGTGTACTTCAAAATGAGCAGAGCGACGGCTAAAGGCCCTCCTAAGCAGCGCATGCGCGCTGCATAGGCGAGACCTAAAAATGAGATTTATGAAGCCACGCAAGGCCACCTTGCCTGGCCATCAGTGGCTTTATAAAACTCGAGTAAAGCAACGCAGCACAAATCGCTGTGTTTCCTTTCTCTGCTCTAGGGTGATGTTCCATGGGCATTGCAAGGGTGCTCCCACGCAACTCCATGGTTTCTGGTGCATGCCCAGATTTACTTGAACTGGTAAACCTGAGAATGCGCCAAAATGATAAGCCTTCTCAGGAGAGGCGTAACGAGGAGATATATCTTTATTTCTACTCATTATTTCCTCTTTTTATGTGTGCTGCATTCTGCACAACACATAGATAGAGGAATATGCCTCTCAGGATTGTTTTTGTGCAGGAAGGTGCCCCTTCATGCACAAAAACAATCCTGCATGCAACACAGCACCCTTGCACTATGGTGCAAAGGTATCTGCATTGGTGCTAGGCAGCCAAAACGGCACCAGTGCAGGGGAAAATGCAGGAATGTGCCATATTTTTTTTAATACAGCACATTCCTGCCCTTTCCCTATCACACAGTGCAGGGCAGTAAGGTGACTTGCTGCGCTACACTACGTGACAAATCTCATAAATATGCTTTTCAGTATCCCTGAAGTGTGAGCTGACCCGGTCAAATCTTCAGGATTGGAAGGGCAAATGCAATTCCCTCAATTGCATGAGGAACTGTCAAGAACACTGTGAAGGCCTGTTAAGCTTCCTTCTTAATTGGTCAAAGAAGGTGCAACTCCTCCCAGTCGCCAACAAATAGATGTACAAATGTGAGTATTGAAATACCTAATACATAAGGAAACAGGAAATGGTCTAGAGGAACAGGAAGCAATTGGCTATAATGGATTGGTAAAATGATTCAAAAGATATTTTGGCAATCATTTTGGACAGGTCACATGGGGTGTAGGTAACTGCAGGACTGGATAATATTGGTCATCAGGACCCCATTAGCCGTCTTATGTGCCCCCAAATGTCCCAGCAATAGGGAGCACTGACAGACTGTCCAAGCCCTGAGAAAAACCAGTGTGAACCAAAGTCCCGCAGCCCCTGCCTCCACTGCCTCGATGAGGTCACACACCCAAAACGTCATTGGCCAGAGCAAACCACTAAGCTGCAAGGAGAGAAGCGCTGACACTAAATGTGTGGTAAGTCTGTGCCGTCTCAGCCAACACCAAGCTGGTAACATTGACGTGACAAATAACCAGCCCTAAACACTTTGGGTCATATTTATCAAATAATCGCGCAGCACAGCAATTCACCTTGCTGCACTGCACTGTGTGATAGGGAAAGGGCAGGAATGCATCGTACTTAACAATATACGGTGCATTCCTGTGATGTCCCAGCGCTGCCGTACAATGTGCTGCCTAGCAGCAACGCAGGCATCCTTGCACCATGGTGCAAGGGGGCCTGCGTTATAATCAGGATTGTTTTTCCTGCACAAAATGAATCCCCTGAGGCACATTCCTCTTTCCATGTGTGCTGCAGAATGCAGCACACACAGAAAGAGGAAGTCATGAGGAGAAATCGTTACGCCTCACCTGGAGAGGCGTAGCATTTTGGCGCATTCCCAGATTTAGCAGCAATGGTAAACCTGGGAATGCGCTAAAACCCATGGGTGGATGCGTGGGAACATGCCATGGAACGGCTCCCCGGGGCAGAGTAGCACAATGCAGCGATTTGCACTGCGTTTCGTTACTCCAGATGAATCAAGCTATGCAAGGCCACGCATGGCAGCCTTGTGTGGCTTGAGAAATCAAACTTAAGAGTTGTGTCACTCTTGCACCCTGTTGTATGGCACACAAGTGACACAACCCTTTCATAAATTTGCCACTTTGTTTTTCACATATTGCTACCTATTGCATCGGTTGCTGCTGTTCTTGAGTATTTAAAAAACAAAGTATATCCCATATTTGTCCTTACTATGGGTTTCAAATTCTGGCTTAGTCTGTGTTCCTTGATGATCTGTTGTCTGCTCCTGTAACCAACTGCAGGCCTGATGTACATTAATATGGATTTGTCTTTGCTGATATGCTCATGAAATCCTGCAATCTAGAACCCGGCTCATACGTATGCTGTTGTCTTCTACACTTAATTTACATCAGATCAGTTCTGCTTAAGAGTTGCCGTTGTGCTCCCATGTGTTAACTCATGATTGATGGCTTCTTTACTGGATTTTACTCAGTAATACGGTGGTTTGCTAGCTTCTGTTACATTTTGCACTTGCTGTGGGATTATACGTTTAATCATTTGGACCCTGCCTTAACAAACTGTCACATTTTAGGCAGTCGTTTTTCTCATTTAATGCAATGACATGCAGAAGACTCCAGTCAAATATGTCCCTGTGGCAGCTAACGCTGGGTGATTTTAAATTAATAAAAGCCGCTGTTAGATCTAGTTATATGAAAACACCAAAGGCATATGAACTGCATTGGTTACTTTCAGAGCACAAATCACCTCCTTGCGAAATTCCCCAGTGCTACCCTAATGCCTACAACCCCTATCATTGTAAACCATGTTAATTACTGTCATTGTCTGAAAAACCTACAGACCTAACTCCTTTCTTTTTTGTGTTCTCCAGACCG
Source organism: Calotriton arnoldi (assembly GCA_963921515.1). Taxonomy (NCBI): domain Eukaryota; kingdom Metazoa; phylum Chordata; class Amphibia; order Caudata; family Salamandridae; genus Calotriton; species Calotriton arnoldi. The sequence goes on along the minus strand of CAWUFW010000529.1, from coordinate 1,433,101 downwards.
TGGACCTGCCTCAGCCTCCAGTACCTGCTCGGTCGCTGGCTGGGGTGCCAGGCTGGCATTAATAATAATAATAGGGTGGTTTGTAAAGTGCACAGTTACGTCACAAGACGTGTCCCAGCGCTGCGGTTCCCTATTCTCAGTGTCAAGCAATGAAAACTGGAGGGCCAGGATAGATGGATCTAAAAAGCCAGGTTTTCTGCCTTTTATGAAACGAGATTTTTGACTTCTCCTGTCTGAGTAAAAGAGGTAGTGAGTTCCACAATGTTGCTGTTAGGAATCTAGACGAGCATCCTCCTATGTGAGTTATTTAAATTCCAGGGATGAGTACTAGCGAGGTGTTAGCAGCCTTCAGAGATCTTTTAGGGGAGTAGACTGAGGTCATAGGGTGGAGGTACCTAGGTCTCTTGCTATTAAGAATTCTGTGGCAGTAGCAGAGGGCCATGAAAGAGACTCGTTCTTTCAGAGGGAGCCAGTGCAGTTTGGCTATGGCAGGAGCTGAGGGGGCGACTTGGCAAATTCAGCAGTAAACGTGCTGCCATGTTCTGTACCCGTTGGAGTCGCATAATGTGTGCCTGCGAGACTTCCGGATAGAACACCTTGCAGTAGTCCAGCCTAGGCGTTATAAGAGACTGGACCACTGTTGTTCTGGCTTCATCTGGCAGGAATGCTCAGATTTTTTTCAGGGATTTCAAGATCCCAAACTTTAGAATCAAACCAGATGCCTGGATTTTTTATGAAGGGACACAATTATACGGTGTGACATAGGACGTCGCCATAGGCATCTTGATGTCAGGCACTGTCACACCAGTGAATTCCATAGAAAACAGCCCAAATGGTACAAGTTTGTTGTTGCAGTGAGTATTCCAAAGAACTTGGCCCAAGTGCTGTGGGTCGCTGGAGCTGCAGTGAATGGTCATTAACACCATTAGATTAAATGCTTAAATGTTTCTCTTTTGCTCACTAACTCAATCACTCTTTGATCCCAAGTAACACATTTCTCTGCATGATTGAATACAGACATACATGGGATATACAGCAAAATCAAAAAATTAAACTTCTATATATTGTTTTCCTTCTGAAGTGTAAGGAAAATGGCATTTGTATTGTAAAGTTAAACTTACTGAGTTTTACATAATCTCTTTTAATAGCCAGCAATCTACATATAACCATACATAAAATAAATATAAAATATATTGGGTTGATTTTACATGGTGCAGAAGTATTCATTTCATAGTTTCGCTTCCTTCTTCCTTCGCTGGCCATAGGCAACACTCATTGAGGCTATCTTAATAAAAATTATACTGTTGGGAAATCATGTTACACCTTCTCAGGTCAGTAACGTAATGTGAACTAATTAGTAGCATCATAAGCTGATTGCCACTTGAGATATGAACTTAATTTCTAGGAGGCAAACGCCATGCTGGTTGTCATCTCCATCTTTCAAAATATTTAAATTAATCAAACCAGACTTCTTGCACACACATGCACACACATGGGGAATTGGTTTCATCCTCATAATGGGAGCCTCCAAGCCACTCTGCAGAGCACTGCAATCCGCAGGGCTACCACTGTTATGCAACAGTGAAGGACCAAATAATGTGACAAGGTTATCTAAATTATGCAGAAAGAAAAGGTAATTTATGCGGCACTGTGCAGCAAATATTCACTGGCAGGATTTTGACTCACTTGTGTTACAAACAATATTTTTGTTAGTTGAAATCTGCTAACCATGCTAAATATGTGGAAAATGTTGTTGCAAATATGTTAAATCCATAATGAGGCAGTAAATGCTGCAACCACATAATCACATAAATGAATAGGTCCTCACCACTTCCATTGTTTTATCAATAATTTACTCACGAAAGGTATGTAAAACCTAAACATTTTATGGTAATTATACTTCTGCTTTGTTGTTTATGATGTCACCAGAAGCTCTCAACTGCAAAATTGGCAAATATTACACTGTTGACCATTGCCTCTCTCTTTCTCTCTCGCTCTCTCTCAATATAATATATATATATATATATATATATATATATATATATATATAGAGAGAGAGAGAGAGAGAGAGAGAGAGAGAGAGAGAGAGAGAGAGAGATAGATATGGATATATATATTCAATTCTTTCTTTATTCGATTATTAAAACTAATCATAAAAAAACAATCATCACGTAAAATGCACAGTAAACATCAGATAAATAAGTAAGAAATTGCACATAATAATTAAAGTTAAGAAAAATTACGCCAACGTAATGAATTTTTTAAAAAGGCTCCCACAGAAAAACACACAGCAGTATCGGCTAGCATACACAGATAAGGAAATGCAGGCCTACATTGTCGATAGGCCAAAGTTTTTAAAATAGGTAATAAAAATCTGTGTTTAAAAGTTTCATAGTATCTATAGAAAAGTGTAAAGTGCATCAGTGTCTGAAGGGAGGTACTATCACATGGGCACACAAGTATACTTTTAGAATCATACTGTCCCAAAGGGAAACAGCGATTGCACCTGATAGATCCAGACGGAACTTGGTCAAAAGTGATCTTTCCCAAACATTATTAACCTGGGAGAGATATCGTTCAGTACCCTGACATGTCTTACACATAATATAAACTCGCAAGGATGGTTTCTCAAGTTCCTTCGCCTCTCTAGCAGCAGATGCAAGTCTCAGAAACTCCTTCTTGGCCCAGCCGGCCTCCTTTTTATTCAACAGATGTGGGGATAAAAACAACTCAGGCTTTCCCAAACTGTTGGCAATGCTGCTAATATAATTTAGCCGAGGGATTTTATAGTTCAAATCACATGCCAAACACTCAGAAATGATCTCCCTATTAAATTCGGTATGCATATACCCCCAAACCGCAATCAATCAATCAATCAATCAATCACAGAATTTGTAGAGCGCACTACTTACCCGCGAGGGTCTCAAGGCGCTGGGGAGAGGGAAGGGGGGGGGGGGATGCTGCTACTGGTCGAACAGCCAGGTCTTGAGTAGCCTCCTGAAGGTCAGCAGGTCTTGGGTCTTTCGTAGGCTTAGTGGAAGGGTGTTCCAGGTCTTGGCGGCGAGGTGTGAGAAGGATCTGCCGCCGGTGGTTGTTCTTCGAATGCGGGGGACGGTGGCGAGGGAGAGGTCGGCGGAGCGGAGCTGGCGGTTGGGGACGTAGAAGAAGAGCCGTCTGTTGAGGAGAAGAGGTGCACGCCTAATGCGATCTTCCGCAAAATCTAGGCCTAATTCTTTGTGCAGAAAAAAATAATTAAAATATAAATATATATATATATATATATATATATATATATATCGATTTGTCACCGTATCTCCTTTGAATCCTCAAAATAACGGGTCCGGACCACGATTTTGTGCAGTATTAATCCTTTATTGCGTGCAAGACGGCATAACGAGTTTCAGCTCTCCCCGGAGCTTTGATCACATGACCAAACTTATATGTTCACTGAAAAAGAATAAAAAAACAAAGGTTAAAGTGATATTTTAGTTAGGTAAGGTAATATGATTTTAGCTTACGTTTAGAAAAAAGGTTACAGTGATGTTGTAATTAGGTGTTCTAACAATATAAAAACTACTGTCTGAAAAACAAAATTCTAGGACAAGACCAGGTCGTCTTAAATACGTGCAATAAAGTCTCCCAATAGTCCAGATTTAGTCAGCGATATTGTGATATTCTTCATGTATGCCAGCCCATGACTGCTCGTCTCTCTCCTGCCCTCCCTTCTCCTCATGATATAAACTTCATTTGTTTGATTATTAGTTGGTTAGTATCTAAGGAAAGAACATGGAATGCCCCAAAAGCATATATATGGCATTGAAATACTTACAATGCAATTTGTTTTCCATAAATATTATGTAAGTTATAGCGGATTTAAGCAGGGGTGTAGTTATCAATAGCGCAGCCAATGTAGTGGCACCGGCAGGCAGAGGTCTGAGAAGTCTATTGCAACCACTTATATAATATATATATATATATTTACTATCAAACCAAGGAATGGGGGCCCATTTTCTTTGCTTGCATTAGGAACTGCAGCACCCTTGTGATGCCAGTGGTTTCAATGAACATACAGACACAAAAGGCGTAAGAATGACTGCCTTTATAGGTCACAAGGTTTCAAGCTAGCTTGGTTTGCAGTATCCTTGTTGTCTGTATTTGAGGGTATTGTATTCCATGTGAAACATTGGACTTCCTTTTATTCCAAATTACTCTGTTGAAGCTTTCTTTTGACTCTCATTCCTACTTTTTTAGTCTTTCCATTTCTGTATTTCTAACAAATTGTTAATGAAAACATTGGGCCTGATTCACACAAGTAAAATTACATGTGGAGATCTACTTACGTGTAGATCTACTCCTTCACCTAGGTATAATTCTCTCCTTTTTTGCTGTTCGCCATTTCTAAGTGAACATTTACACCTAGGTGTAGGCTTATGTCTCCAAGCCTTTAAAAGAGAGGGTGGAGCCTCCAACGACTTTCAGTAAATTTGCACATACTAGTAGAGGTCTCCACTACCAGGGTGGACTATATGAAAGGATGGAGACATTTATGAAGTTAATAAAAAAATGTTTAAATATTGTAATGGAAAATATAATTGTAAAATAATTTAAAATAACTAGCATTAACTTGAAATTAATAAAATAAAAACACATTATTTCCTCAAATTAAAATGTGTATTAACTTATATAATAAATTAATCACTTAGGGAGTAAAAAAATAATAGAATACAGGTTATAAGGTTGCAGTCCTCTCTTCCTCGCACTCAAACATCTAAATAAAGTCGGACCAAACATATACATTGAAAAACAATAAGAAATTACTAAGTGTAAGAAACTGGAATGCTAACTTGTGGGGAGAGACGACTCAGTCTTCTGTGGTGAACCTCCCAGAAAGCCAATCATTCCAGTGCTTAAAAAGTGAAAACCGGTTTCTTTGAGGAATCCTGGGTTTACACCTTATAGATGGGGCTCAAAGAGCAGGATTTCACTCAGAAAAATTACTTCAAATATTTTAGCAGCACCAAAACAACACTAAAGTCAAGAAATCAATCACGTAACAATTTTAAAACAATGTATTAAAAAGTGGAAAACATCAAAGACATAAAAAAGACCAAACATACAAGAAATCCATTCAGAGGAATAGGAGTTGCGATTTTTTTTTTTTTTTTTTAAAGCAAGTGTCCACTTAAAAAATAGTATTTCACTGAAAGGTATCCAAGGCAAAAAGCTAGAGGTCATTCATGCACCAAAGAACAAAAAAAGTGGCTGGCAAGCTGCTCAGCCTCACAAAGGCAGTGAGAGCTGGGGAAGAGTCAGTTACATTGTTGGCTGATGCACACGGTGAAATGAAGTTGGAGTTTCCATCATCTCTTCCTGGTTACGAAGAGTATAGCACACTGTCATAAAAGATGACGTATTTAGCAAGTTCATAAGTCATCTGTTTGAAATGCGCTTTCCTACTTGAAGCTGGCTTTTAGACCTATCAGATCGGGTTGTCCAAAGTGATCGCTGCATGTTTGTACCTGCAGCTGCATACACTGCAGTGGAGGTCACGCAGGTCAACGAGTCTTCACTGCAGCCCACAAGGGACATCTGACCTCCCCCCAGCTCCACTTTCTGCGCACGTTGACACTGCTGCTGCAGAAAGGTCGGATATGCCAGTTTACCCATTTTTCCCTCCCAAACTATACCAGCAATCTAAATCCCTACAAATAAAACATGTCAGACCACGTAAAATAAGCGAATCTCTCCCGTTATTGTCCCTCGGTGTAATACCGGAAGGATGCAAGGCTGAGTTGACCTGGCCTGCATTTCAACGTGCAAGTCACAACAGATTAAAGCAACGAGCGCGTGCCAGCCCGTAACTGGCTGATCGATGCAATTCGCGTAATAAAGATCACTCGGTTCTTTAAATGAAAATCCTTTGCTGGCACGACTGCAGAATTAGTAACTGAACACCAGAGTTTTAGAATGGCGCGTGGGTCAGTAGAAGCGACATCTACTGAGAGAATGTGCTGTAGAGTCTGAGCTCTGCCACTGAAGTCCCAAGTCACATTTTCAGTGTTCCGTATTTATTGCAGAACAAATCGTCTGAAGCTGATGACGTGCATTATTTGTCTCTTTAGTGCTGGTACGCTGACCTGTCTGGGAATGTACAATCAAGAATTCTATTAGAGAGGCCAAAGTGGATGTCTCGCTCACTTATTGTGCTGACAGTGTTTATAATGGGCTCCTCGAGGGCTTTACGCGAAAGAAATGAGAGCAGCGTAGATGTTCCTGGCAGCCATCATTCGGAGAAAAGACCTACAAAAGAAAAAAATGTCATCTAAAACCGAGCACATGCAATTAGACAGCGAAAAATGACAGTAGAGGCCAGAAAGGTATTTTACCTACAAAAATACATTTTTAGTTGGAATAAAGATTTAAAAATGAAACGTTAATCAAGATCGCATGGATCGCAGTGGCAAAGTGTACTTTTGCACGGACATTTCAACTGATTGATGATTGCAAAATATAGTTTTTACAATTGCCATTTGGTGCAAATGTTGTTTTGTGGTTGTCAGGAGGTTCAAATGTTGGTGTAAAAATGCATTAGGAGTAAAGTCTGTATGAAATATTGCTGCCACATCCCACCCACACTCGTGCAGTATTTTTGCTATTGATTTTGCTACAGATTTCTATTTATGATATTAGGTTTTTCGAATGCAAAAGAAACCATAAAAATGCAGAGAGCCAAGCATAAAAAAGAAAAAACGTAAAAACATATTAATATTATCAAGGTGCAATTTTAGTCAACATAGCAGCAGATCTCATAAAAAATACAGTAAAATATGATAAAACTCATGCATATGAATATATACGAGGAATGAGAGAATAAAACATTATTCAAAGTGCATTGCGCTGCGTGATCGCACAGCGCTCTCAAAAAGGAGCCAACATAAAAACAAGCAGTAGCGGTCGGTGGTGGGAGTGCTGCCGGGCGGTGACGTGGGTTGGGGGTAGTAAACTACGGATTACGGGCGATTACAGGTAAGAACACATATAAATAAATAAAACGAATTTCGTTTCTCGCGCTGCATCGCCAAATGTGATGCAGCGCGAGAAACGAAATTCGTTTTATTTATTTATATGTGTATTTACCTGTAATCGCCCGTAATCCGTAGTTTACTATCCCCCACCCTGCCCCTCCCCCGCCCCACGTCAGCGCTCGGCGGCACTCCCACCACCGACCGCTACTGAAAACAAGACGCATCATCAGTCCTATCAATCAATATGTTCATTTCGAAAGATTGTTCCATAAAACATGCAAACATAAAATACATGCCATTACTGTAATTACATAAGTAGAAAAAGCAAAAATGTCATCAGTCAATTGTTGCAGAAAACAAATACTCATAACTAGATACAAGTGTGTAAAACGTATGTGCATGACATTTGCTTCTTCCTTACTAATCCATCTAGTGGCAGGATTACATAGATTGTATTCGATCAGATGCAATTTGCCCATCACTTCCACATTACTTAGATTGCGCTGGTGCAGGTACAATGTGGCACCAATGTGTGCACAATGCAATAACATTTTGCACCAGTCAGCCAATCCAAGGCCCTTATTTACGGGGTTTTGGCATAGGGCAGCGCAGCAAGTCATCTTGCCGCGCTGCCCTACCCCAAAGTGAAAGGGCAGGAAAGCACCATGTTTATGCAACACAGTGCATTCCTGTCCTTTCTCCCTTCGCTGGCACCATTTCGGCTGCCTAGCGCCAATGCAGGAACCACTAAGGGTGCCCGTGTTGTCAGCAGGATTGTTTGTGTGCAGGAACGGGCACCTTCATGGACAAAAACAAACATAAGAGGTGTTTTCCTCTTTCTATGTGTGCGGCAAAATGCTGCACTCATAGAAAGAGGAAAAAATGAGGAGAAATAAAGATATTTCTCCTTGTTGCGCCTCATCTCAGGAGGTGTAAGGATTTGGCACTTCCCCAGGTTTACATGATCTTGTAAATCTGGAGCAGCGTCAAAATCCATGGGTGTTGCCAAGGAAAACCCACTGCAACGCCCATGGAATGCCTCCGGAGCCAGAGTAAGGCAACACGATTTGCGCTGCCTTGCCTTACTCCATATCTATGAGGCCATCCAAAGCCACGCAAAGTGGCTTTGTGTGGCCTCATACATAATATTTAGTAATCAGCACCGCCAGAGCGTCACAAAAGGTGATCCTCCGGCGGCACTGGGGGCTTTTAAATAAGCTCCCAAATGTTAGTGCAAATGTGCACTAGCGCCAATGTAATCTATGTAATCCGAGAATGGTGTTAATAGCACCAACTCACTCTGGGGCTTACTTACAAGCCCCTTGCTCCGCCGATGCGTCACTTTGTTTGACACACCAGTGGCGCAGAGTGCAGACCAATATCTACGAGGCAACGCAAAACGACTTTGCATGGTTTTTTATGGCCTCATAGATATGGAGTAAGGCAAAGCAGTGCAAATCGCTGCGTTGCCTTACTCTGCGTCAAAGAGGCATTCCATGGGCGTTGTGGTGGGTGTTTCCACGCAACACCCATGGATTTCGATGCATTCCCAGATTTAAAAGGACTTGTAAACCTGGGAATGTGTCAAAAACCAAGAAATAACTTTATTTCTTCTTGCTTTCTCCGCTTTCTTTGTATGCTGCATTCTGCAGTACACATCGGAGGAGGAAAACGCCTCCATTGATTGTTTTTGTGCAGGAAGGTGTACCTTCCTGCTCAAAAACAATCATCCCTACAACACAGACACCCTTGCACCATGGTGCAAGTGTGCCTGCTTTAGCGGAAGGCTGCCAATTGTGCGCCAGCGCAGTGGAAGAGAACAGGAATGCTCCGTATCTCACAGATAAGGTGCATTCCTGCTCTTTTCTTTTGACGCATGGCAGCGCAGCAAAGTGACTTGCTGTGCTGCCCTGCGTCAAAAACGAGTAAATAAGCCCCTCTGTTCCATCCTGCCTTTCATGTCTGAAAGTGAAGCTGCCTGCCTTTGGAAAAGCGTATTCCTAAAATGTCGCTTCTTTTCTATGTTTCAGCTCGCTCAGATCCTGCCCACAGAAGAGAACTTTCTGCTGTTCTTCCGACAGCAGCTGAAATCGAGTGAAGAATTCATGCAGGTACTGGTTGCGAGTTTATTTCATGTAGCACATTGGACTATGGGGGCTGGGGAGCTGTGGGGGAGTGTGGTGTACCTGACGCCTCTCTCACTTGTCCCTTGCAGACATGGCGGAGGTATGACACCGACCACAGCGGCTTCATCGAGACGGACGAGCTGAAGGTAATGCGCACTGCACAGCACAGCACAGCACGCTGCATTACACAGCCTGTAATCAGTACACTCAGGCCGCTGGGAAGGAAGGCAGCTTGCAAAGAGCAGAGTCTTTTTTAGGGCGTTTAACAAGGGGCATAAAGTAAACTCTGCTGGAGGCAGCAGGACACCACAGTAGTATTGCCTTTATCTGATGAAAGAGCTGTGACGGTAGCGTAACCAACTCGTACAGTCAGTCTGATGACAAATAATAATTGGCTGCATGGGTGGATAGATAGATAGATAGATAGATATATAGACAGACAGACAGACAGACAGACAATGGTTTGGCAGCAGTTAACAGAATAAAAAATTCTGTGGCCGCTGGAACCAATGGCTCTGAAAGCTAATAACATGACGAGAAAGCCTTAGAGGAGACCTAAGCAAAGACATATAGGGCCTTACTTAAAGTTTGGCAGACCGGATACTCCATCACAAATTTGGTATTCCAAATGCACTATATACTTTGGCACTTTTAATATGGAGGACGGGATATCAACCATGTTTTGATGGCGTATCTTGTCCACCAAACTCTAAATAGCGCCCATAGTCTTGAAGATCTCTTTGCTTGTCTGTAGTATACATCTCACATGGTCAGTTCTTCATCCTCACAGGAATGAGATCACCATTCCGTATACATCTCACATGGTCAGTTCTTCATCCTCACAGGAATGAGATCACCATTCCGTATACATCTCACATGGTCAGTTCTTCATCCTCACAGGAATGAGATCACCATTCCGTATACATCTCACATGGTCAGTTCCTCATCCTCACAGGAATGAGATCACCATTCCGTATACATCTCACATGGTCAGTTCTTCATCCTCACAGGAATGAGATCACCATTCCGTATACATCTCACATGGTCAGTTCTTCATCCTCACAGGAATGAGATCACCATTCCGTATACATCTCACATGGTCAGTTCTTCATCCTCACAGGAATGAGATCACTAATCTATCATGTTATTAGGTTAGTTACTGGCTTCTTTGGTATTCATCAATTGCTAAATGAAGTAGACCCTTCAGTGCTCAATCTTTTAGTGACACACATGGACTCTTCAGCTCTGCTGGACCAGAGGAGTGCTCATTGCATAGGGTTTTCAGTCAAGGAAATAAACCATAAGCCTTGAGATCTCAAAAGCTTTAAACATAGAATGGAACCACCTTGAAATCATTCTGTGGCTGATTCCATTTAAAAATGTTACTTCGAGGTCATTAGACAACGCCCACTTATAGCCTTCAAATTAATATGATTTAATGTGAAATCACTGTGCCTGGATTATGAAAAACCTGCACAGTGGTTGCTTTCTTCGTATTGCTTATCTTCACTGTGTAGCATGACATCATCAGTTTTATGCTAAAAATGTATCTGCACAAACTGTACAACTCTGTCATACGCCTCAGTGCACAGTACCACAGGAGAGAAGTGATGTGCATTTCCTTGTACTTTTGAATGTTGTTTTAATTTGGAGGCTCACCCTATCACAGTGCTGGAAATGGAAAGGATGTGCTCTAGGTATTTGTAAAATCGGAGTGTTGGTGGCAGAAAGAAGACAGACTCAGCAAGGTCATGAGGAACAGAAGCAATGACTCTCAGCCTATGACCTATCAGTGCATATTCATTATTTTTACAGACTATTCCCAGTGAAATTAGCAAGCAAAAATGTGGTTCTGGTTTACCCTACTTATCACAAATAGACACATGTTAAGGTAGCTGAGGAAGGTAAGGCACCTGCCATAGACATCTATGTGTGACCAGCAGATGCCAGGGCACAATACCATCAAAGTGTCTTAGGTGGACAGAGATCTCTGCAATCATTGGTCACAGGGATGAGTCATCATAAAATAGCTTAGAGTGACCACAGCAGAGCATTGCGTGCAATGTACAAATTGATGGTTTGTAGTCTAGATAAACAAGCTTAGAAAGTAACAAGCTTAGAAGGTACAATGTGTTTGTTGTGGAGGTGCTTGTGTAACTAGTAAATCCCACGCACAAAAGCCGGCAGAACAGCTCCAAGCACTATGCACCAGTTTCTAACAGTGCCATCTAAGCTGCAAGGCATACATTCGAAACCATGAAGGTTGTGACTGAATATTTTATTCTTCTAAGGTTGCTGAAATGTATTTGTAAGAGTTGGAAAGTTGTACTTATTTTTACGGTCCTAAAAATTCAGTTAGTATTGACTGTTATATACATGGCCATTATTAGTGTAACTCCATACTTAGACATACATACTCTACCTACATACAAAGCTTACAGGAGGTTGACATAGTTCTAGGTTTTCTGAGTACACTATTGGAAGAATGTCAAGTGTGGGCTAAACGTTGGTGTCAGTTAAATAAAAATCATTTATGACATACAGAGTTTAAGAAAGTAATCTTACTCTCAATTTATCTTTTTGCCAACTTGTGAAGCAACAAGAATTTCTAACAGGAATGATCATGGCATGGTATACAGGAACGCACCCCTGTCCTGAGTGCCCAACTGCATGTGAATCTGATATTTTAATTGGCCCAGCCAGCATGCTAATCTAGTGTGTGGGCTGAGGCCTAGGCCTGTCCATGGTTAAAACAAGTCCCATACTCTGCTCAGTGACCGAGCATACCCACCTTAACAACACAGGATTACTCTCCATGTCTTGGGTTAAAGATATATTGGGGTGGTGACAGTGTACCAATGTTTGAGGATTTACAGTTCTGGGCAGAGCCCTTTCTGCCTTACTAAGAGGAGAGCAGCCTATCAGATCACTTGTGTAAAGTTTCGCTAAAATGTGATAATCCGAGCTTTGCACTGTCATGTCATGTATATGTCAAATGCATGTGTGCACATTGGATGTATGGCTCATTTGTCCTGGCAGGACTCCATTAGTAGTGTAAGTGTGATTGCTGTGCCCAGTAGGATCCATTTTGAATGTCCATTGGTTTCAACATGGCACAAAATGGAGAGTGGATGCAGCTTTCAGACAGTGGAAGTGTGTTGCCGGCTTTCATGAGACTGGAAGGTGGAGACTCAAACACTGTAGTGAGGAAGAATGAATACAGATCTACCTTTAGAAAATCAATGCGGTCCATTTAGCAAGGGGGTGCTTATTAGTCCTTCCTGAACACTGCCACTTTGTGGGTGATAGGGGAGAGACGATGATTCTGCAGGTTCTGTTGCTAAAGGTGAAAGGCCTTTTTGTTTGTCCCTGATAACACTTCAGGAAGGTTGATGACAACCAGGTGCAAGAGAACTTACGCTTATTGTGCTCTTGTTTTGGATACTCCTGCTTGGAGCATGCCTCATCACTACCTGTTGTGAGTGCCATCCCCTTGGACAAAGGCTACATTTGTACTACTGCCAGAAAATACAACTTGAAAGGGAACCACCTCAAACCGGTTTCAAAACCTTACATAGTGGCTCTGGAAAATTAGTATAAAAGTGGGACTCAATTAACCAAACTTTGCTCCAGCTCAAGGTTCTTCTTGACCAAGGAATTGAGTGCTCCGCAGAGTAGTCGAAAAGCTGCTATGCAGCGAGGGCTGGTGACTGTCTGACTGCCAGTCTCTCATAGGTGAAGGGACATCATCGGAAGTCGGCACACCTTCTGGAGAAGCTGAGCATCTGCCAAGAGCCTAAAGCCTATCTGAAAACCTAGAAGCTTATTTGTCTGCTCACACATGGAAGGAGAGTGCCTGGCCCTACAGGCCGAGACACTGTCCAATAAGAGCAGCCCAGATCTGTCCCTGGTGTGAGGAACACCCAGAAGAAGCTTACGTGCATGTGGGAGTGTGTGTGGCGCCAACCTTAGCTCATAGCCCCCCACCGGCTTCCCTGCATGGTTCATTTGGCAACTCAAATGAACCAACAACCATCAACAACATCAGAGAGCTGTCTTGTTGCATCTCTTTTGTGACCTGAGTGGCCTGCTGCCACTGCTGATGAACAGCATGGCCTGGCACCATGCTGCTGCAGCGGAAGTCTTCCCTGAAAGCCTGGAGGTGTCAGCTGTCCAGGAGAACACAACAGCTGATCCTGCCGTGCCTCAACTTCGATATAACCCGAGAGACAGGGCTACCTTGGCAACCCTGCTCCCAGTGCCGGAGAACTTTATCATGTGACCATGAAGTGGGTGGGTCAGCTGCTGATCCCGGCGTGCTCAGCTGCAAATCTGACTTGACCCAAGAGACAGGACCACCTCTGGGACCATGCTAGTGCTGCTAGAGGACTCTGCTCTTTGACTGCAGGGGGTGCAGATGACTGCCACATGCTAAAAAGCACTTTTTCCAGACAGGTAACACAGCGCAGGGCCTAAATAAAAAGAGATACCATAACTTGGCTAGAACTGCATATTTCAAACTACCTCGGGCTATTCCGAACTCTTAGCAAGATCCCAGACTGAATGACCAACTGGTCCCCCACATTGTGCCACTGATTTTACAGTCGTAGTGTAGTACTGCACGATCCAATTCTCCTCTGATATTCCTCTCCATCAGATGTTCTCCATGAACAAGTAGGAGTTAAAGCCATAACTGGATAACCCTGGAGTAAAGTGAGAATAGCTTCCCCTGGTCAGAGTCCGGGTTCGGTGCAAGCACCGACACCTTGGTTAACCCGCAGTAAATAAAAGAATCATCTTCCTGAATCTCTACATGTAGTATTATGTTTTGTCATGTTATTGAAGTACTTTTCCTTTTACAAGACAAGCGCTGTGCTGGACAGCATCTTATTGTGCCTATTAGTTGATTATTGAGGTCTGAATTTTTGTCCTTCATTCAACTTCCCTGAGAAGCCTTTGACCGATTTTCTTCAGTACCCTGAGTATCAAGTGCACCAGGGGTTACTTGGCTCAGACTACAGAGTCATATTAGAATGGACACAGGACGCAAGTGGCAAGCAACTGCAACCACCACAGTTGGGGCCCTAAAGCCATGTCTACCCTGTTGCCCCCCATAGAGGGTCTGACAACAAGCATGATTTCCTTTGAAGGGCTGTAGGAAATTGGGATACTGGTTGAGGGGGTGCAAACATACTCAAGCAGCAACCAAAGTTCTTGACAGGGTGAAACACAAGCAAAAGCAAGCAAATCCCAAACCAACCTATGCTTAACCCTCTGGTGGCTTGGCACAAAAGCTGTCAGTTTTAACTTAGAGGCAGCACTTCAAACAATAATAAAGTGAAAAAACAGCGCAAGAAATATTGCACACCAATTTAGAAAAAGAGAGCAAGATTTAATTAATTATTTGACACCAAAATGAAAAAAATCCAATCCGGAGATACGGATTAAGTTAGTCCTGCTGAACAAAGTTCCTTAATTCCTGGTTGTGGAGCGTTGTGAGATCCCATAGTGAGAATGTGTCGTGCAACAGTGGTTTCGAGAAGCTGCAGGGTGCGATGTGGAGTCTTGTGTCAAGGATCCGTCACTCTGTGGCGGTTCTGATGTGACGCTGCAAGGAGATGTGCTGCACTGCGTCAGTTATGTTCAAGTCCACAGCTGGGCTGGCACCTTCAGAACCACTTCCAAAGCTCCAGGACTGGGGTGGCATCACTTGGTGGGGTCAAGACTCACAGCAGGCAGAGTCCAGGTGCAGGGTGCAAGGTGGTTGGAGCTTTTTCTGTACCTGAGGCTTTAATCAGGAGGCCAGCAAACTAGCCCTAGGAGTCACTCTGTTGGCCTTGGGTTCAAGATGCAGGTCCAGTCCTTCTCACTCAGGCAGCAGGGCAGTGGAGTAACAGTCCTTCTTACAGCAGAGGAGCACAGCAGCTCTTCGGGGACTTCCACAGGTCCAGAGGAGTACTGAAGGGTTTGGTTTGAGGGTCCAATATTTATACTTGGTGCCAGCTTTGAAGTACGAGAAGGTTCTGTAGGTTTCCACCCTAAAAGTATTTGGAATTTCCTGCCTCCTTGCCCTGGCCCTAACTTGTACGGTGGCAGAAAAGACTAGTGTCAAATCCTTTATGAGTGTGCTCAGGCAGAACCTTTGTGATGTGCATGTGTGCTAGGTGACAGCTCCTCCCGCTATCTAGTCAGAGATGGACCATCCTGTGAACACGCATTCACTCCTTGTCTCCCTGTCAGGGAGCAATAAACAAAGACCAACTACCAGCTGCACTTAGGGCCTGATTTAGATCTCGGTGGGCAGGTTACTTTGTCACAACGGTGACGGATATCCCGTCTGCCAAAATATAAATCCTTTAGGATATAATGGAATTTAGATTTTGGCAGACAGGATATCCCATCCGCCGAGATCTAAATCAGTCCTTTAGTCATGTAACCCAGGATACAGGCTGCAGGCACTAAATGGCTGGGACAAGAAAATGCCAACCTTCTAAAAGTGGCATTTCCAGAATTGTGATTTAAGATCCAACTTTATCATTATTAGGGAGTATAAATGACAATTCTTTAGAGAACAAACTCAATATTCCTACCTTCTCCCAATTGACAGCTATCACTTATTAAATGTAATAAGGTAACCCACTGTTATCTGCCCTGTGTTACTCTGCCTCAGGAAGGTGTTCCATGGGTTGAGCGTGGGTTTTTCCACGCATTCACCCATTGATTATGGCGCATTCTCAGATTTACCATTAGTGGTAGACCTGGTAATGCATCAAAATGCTACGCCTCCCCAGGGGTGGTGTAACAAGGAGAAACATTCTGCAGCACATGTAGAAATAGGAAAAAGCCTCAGATGATTGTTTTGATTGTTTTTGTGCAGGAAGGTGTTCCTTCCTGCACACAAACACTCCTACCTACAAAGCAGGCACACTTGCGCCATGGTGCAAGGGTGCCTGCCTTGGCACTAAGCAGACGTTTGTGAGCCAGGACAGGAAGAGAGCAGGAATGCTCCATATAATGTTGAATACGGCACATTCCTGCCATCTCCCTTTCATCTCCCTTTCAAGCAGCGCAGCAAAGTAGTTTGCTGCGTTACGTTACATTGCATAAATATTTGATAAATATGCCCAAATTGGGTGCAACCCAATTTCACCATATTTAAAGGAGAGAGCACAAGCACTTTAGCACTGGTTAGCAGTAGAAAAGTGTGCAGAGTCCTAAAGCCAACAAAAACGAATTCAGCAAAAACAGGAGGAGTAAGGCAAAACGTTTGATGGCAGACCACCCTAAGGCTGACTGACCTAACAAGGGTTATTGAGTAAAGATGCAAGGTGTGAAAATCCAGCTGGGCTCCCTTAAACATTTTACATCCACTCCCAGCCAGGACATACTAATTAAAAGGGATTTTTTAAAGCTTGGCATTGGCAGCAAAAAAGGTTCTGAATACCCCCTGTAGGCTTCTGCTCCTCACTGATTAACTTTAAAATACTAATACACTTGCAAACATCAGGCCCTAAACCGTTTCATAGATAAGATTATCGAAGCGCCACTCCATTTGGGCATTTAAATCAAAAGCCATTCAACATTTTCTGAACATACCGTTTTTATACCTAAATGAGCCTTCTAAATTTAGACCTTACATCTCAAAGCTATTGGAGAAGATGACCTCCAGTTCCAAAACTTTGTGGGACTTATCGGGTCTTGGGAAAAGTTCAAACAGGCTTCAGGCCTGGGATGTACACTGAGCTTGTGTTTACCTCAGAGGTGAGTTACCTATGCATGGTGTGTGACAGCACAGGAAATGTGATCCCATTGGATCTCTCCACTGCATTAGACACTATCGACCACCACACTCTAGTCCAAGCTTTAAGTGACTCTGTGATAAAATGCAGAATGTAAAATGTTCAGCTAGCTTTCTTCATCTCCGAACCAAAAGCCATATGTTGGGGTATTTTCACATGTATCTAATAATTCACCTTTCTTTTCAACATATATATGCCTCCACTAGCCAGTTTGCTCCAGCAATTTAATGTCAAATTTCTATATGTGTCGATGATACACAACTTTATTTTTTAAATTTAATGGAGTTACATTGAGATCTTTCTTTGAGACTTGAGGCAACTTAAGACTTTTTTAAATTAAATCCAGCAAAACGAAAATCCTTTCCATTTATAATCACACAGAAAAATAGAATGTCACACTAAATCTTTGGAAGTAGCTTCTATTACAGTCTATGTTGCTCAAAATTTAGTGCCAATGTTAAATTTGGTACTAGATTTTGACTGCCAGTTGTCTTGTGTTTTTTCCATCTATGCGTTATACGTTTCCCATGCTATTCTTTGCTTATAGTATGTTTACTGTGAATGAATGCCTTTGCGGAAGCCATACTGATTATGGCGACCACATTAATGTAAGTCCTTCTGAAAAAAAGCATCTAGAAGCTTAAAAAAATACAAAATGCCACTTGTACAGCCATTTTCAATCTCAAGAAATATGATTCTGTTTAGAAGAGTATTATACATAAAGTAAGCTCGATTAGCACAAGAGCTATTGTGGTAAGGGCTCCACATTTTTGGCTTGTAAATTTGATAAATATTCTCCTCCTTGAAACTTAAGGTCCAGTTCCCAATTAAAGCTTGTGATGCCAGAAACTAAGCATAAACAAGCAGTGCTTTATGTCGGTGGTGTTCAGTAATGGCACAAAAAAAAGGCACAATGACATGGCTGATGTTGCCGATTGCGTCATTCTGTGGGCTACTACCCTCATCATCATGCGTGCGGGGCCATTTTCTTTTATTTTTTTATTAACTGGTCTAAGATGATGGGCACCACTTAAATTGGTCAATTAAAAAGAGAAAAGATTGAGGAGGGCCAGGCAGCAACTTGCTGCCTGGCCATCCAAAAACAGAACGGCATGGGTGGGAGTGAAACAGGAGCAGGTGTGGGGAGTAAGTTGGTGGAAGTAATGGGGAGTGGGTATGAACACGAGGCAGAGAGCAACATGGGAGCATAGAAGGAGCATAAGAGGGAGACATGCAGCACGAGGACAGGGAGAACATGTGGGGAGGACAGCAACAAGAGAAGGTAGTGCACAATGGAGATAATAAACAACGAACACAGGGTGAGGTATTTGGTGGGGGAGGGGGGGGAGGAGAGGAGCAAAAAATGGAAAGAGCTGGAAAACACCTGCAGTCACCTAGAAGTGAGCAGTGAAAGGATAAGAGAATGGTAAAGAGGCTATGCTCCAAAGGAGAGATAAACACAAAATAGACAAGTAAAACATGAAAAAGAGAGTGACAATAGAGACAACCAATGGTAAGCAGGCTGTAAGCTCCTGTAAGTTCTTGGTAAGCCCACAATTGGCCTTTTGAAACCAGACAGTTTATGCTGTTTGGTAGGCTCGACCTAAAAATTTAACACGGGGCTCACTAATTTAGAACACCATTCCGATCTAATCTGTAAAAATTCAGAAAGAGCCTGAATACCTGTGTTTTCTGATGCTAACCCGGGTCACAATAGATTTGTGTTAACCTGTGAGAGCTGATGGTCAGCGCGGAGAGACTCCTTGTGAATGTGTGCGGCACTATATAAACACCCCAATAATAAGAATAGCATGCATGGGCACAGCTGCATGCATCTCAGTGTCTGCATATTGCACTGGGACATACGACGATTGGCTGGGCCAGTACTGAAGTCATTTCCGGGCTGAGAAGAGCTGGTGTTTGCAGAATCCATGCTGCTCCCGCTCTATGCCAGTTCTGCCGTACCTTGCGCCGGATGGCTTGTGGTTCTGTTGGCAGGGTGGGATGCCTTGTAACACTACAGAGCCCCTGAAAAACACCAATGTATAGACCTTAACCTTAAAGTTATACTGCCATAGTACCTTCTCCACGTGATAAGTCAGAGCAGGCAGATCCAAACCAGGAAGGACAAGAAGAAATTAGCCTGTCCTGCAGTGTAAGAGTTGTGCCGCCACCTAATAGAGACAGTCAGCAGGGAACGCGTGGAAGTTACAGCCAAGTTCGTCTCAGTGAAGGAAGTGACCCGATTAGGGTCACTCAAGTCACTCGCGACCACCTCTCAGCCTTCCTCACAAATGAAGAGTCGGTCAGACAGTAGAGAATACAAACCAAAGGTATTTATTAGAAGTACACACGAGTGGAGTCCGGTCTGACCAGTCTCCTTGGATTGCTGCAAAGGGACTGGCTTCAGCCAACATGGAGTTACATTAAGTACATCTCAAACCAATGAAAGCACCGCCCAGGATGGAAAATTCCAGGCTCACACAGCTAAAACAAAGAGGTACAATAGGATAAGTTTCAACTCTAAGGCTGGGTACACGCTATCTATAAATGAAGGTCGTCCTGCCCATGCCCGCAGCTGGGCTGGTAGGAGAAGGCCTCTATCTAGTGGGAAAGGTATGTGCTAACGAGGACAATGTACTCAGCGAGACAGCGTTAAACCTTGAAGAAAAAGAGGAAAAAAAAGAATGGAGACATTTCTCAGCAAGCTAGGGTTAGTTTCAATCACGGTTCAAAATGGTGGCTCAACTTAAAATGGTGCCGCGAATGCTAACTGTACATAGAGCAATATGCAAGCAAAATGAGTGCATAACATTTACATTTCAACAGACCCTCCTTTTAGCAGAAGCTAACCATTTGAAGTTGAGAGAATATGAAGTGTAGCATGGCATGTATATAACAAATGATCTTCAGAATTCAGAGCAATCCATGTATTCAGCATCAAGGGAAGATGAGTCCTCAAATACACCCTCGTCTATCTGCATAAATCTATCTATTTCTTTCTGAGTCATAATCACAGCATGGGTATCATGGATGGGCGTCCTCTGCTTTGGGGTGAGAAGTGTAACACAATAAGAGCAACAGGCTGGGAGACATTGTATACAGATGCAACATGTGAGGAAAATACCAGCGACTACAGCAGAAGCGGCCCGTGGTGGGAGTGCTGCTGGGCGGTGACGTGGAGCGGGGCAGGGTGGGGGGTAGTAAAGTATGGAATACGGCCAAATAGAGGTAAGTAAACATATAAATAAATGAAACAAATGTTGTCGCGCACGCTGCATCGCATTTGGCGATGCAGTGCGCGCAACGAAATTCGTTTAATTTATTTATATATTTACTTACCTCTATTCGGCCGTATTCCGTACTTTACTACCCCCCACCCTGCCCCTCCCCCGCCCACGTCACCGCCCGGCAGCACTCCCACCACGGGCCACTACTGGACTACAGCTAGGAAAGCAAGGATCTTCCAACCCCAGGAAGTAAACAGACCTCAAAACCACCCAGATAGGGTCCAAGTACCATTTTCCTGGTGAATGTCAGAGGAGAGTCCGTGTAATTTCTGTATGGCAGCATATACGTTGGGGGCGTGGTCAGGTATGCATACGCAACAGCTACTACCAATGATGCAACAAGCCCCTCCCTGATCAGCAAGGATGACGTCTAACACCATCTAGTTTTGTAAGGTAACGAGTCTCGTAGCCTGAAGCTCAGCAGTAATATTGGTCAGAATTCCTGCTGTTGTATTAATGACCCCTTCTACAACTCTTGTGAGCCGACGAAAGTTAAGGCTATTAGACATGGGACCCCAAAAGGGTACAATACCCTTCATGACATCTTCAAACTGTTGCAAAGTGGTATCTGTCTGATCTATATCTTCTGTGTTAATAACCCTTCTAACTCGGGGCAAATGTACACTCTGACGCTGCAGCCGATGGTCTTTATGGTAATTGGGCGGAGCAACATACACTGGGGGAAGAAGGAAAGAGAGGTAACACCTGCCTGACCATCCCCTAGGCAGCCAGACATAAGCCTGGGATCCACAAACGAAGTAGACATTAGGGGGCGAAACCAAAGGTGGACTATTAACCATGCTAAGTTGGAAGGTAAAATTACATTTGCTGTCCCCCACCTCTACCTCCCCCCTTCCCTGAACACTGAAAGCAGCTGTGGAGCTGACCACAGACACCAGTATTGGCTTATCCCTAGTCACATTACGGTCTTGGAAGGAGCGGAAGTACTCAGATGTATTGAATTTCTGAAAATCAGCCATTTCTATCTGAAGCCATGTGCTATTCTTCACCTTGTCATATTTCCGCATACAGGAGTTTGGGGACAAAGTACCAGAGATGTTTAGTCCTGCCTTACCTATGGGAATAAACCCATAATGGAAATGTATATAATCAGTCACAGTGTTAGAATCAGCAGGGGTCATAACCTGACGGGAGTGGTGATGGAAATGGTGGTGTACCATTACAAGCAATTCGAACCAGCCTTCACAACTTCCAAGGTATTGCAAAGGCATGGACAATAAATTATCTCTCTTATGAGTAACTGAGGGGAGCAGCCCGTAACCCAAAAATTCTTCATGTTAGATACATTATGAGCTTGATCCAGCATTTGTATAAAAACATTATCAGTGTAAGTCTTGCAATGTTCTCCTTTGTGGGGGGCCAAAGTCACAAAGATGTGTTCGGGGGGAATGGGTGTTGTACCAACCAAAGAATGCACAGGATACTTCTTGTCCAGAAAATAGGATATCCCCAATACAACTATTAGTGCAATGACAACTATTGATGCAAAAACTATTTTACTTTTCGTGGATCAACCCCGCTCTGGGCGTGGAGGTGCAAATGGCTGTTCTTCCTCAGTAATGGGCCGACCAAATGGATACATTGCAAAGCAAGGGAAAAGGGAATGCAATGGAACTGGTGACAAAGAAAAAGGGGGCAAGTGTTCCCAGTGTCCGTCTGAGCCTCACTGGTAGACTCCTATTGTTCATCAACGTTGGCACTCTTGAGCACCGGCGGTGGAGCTGTTCGATCCTAGCTCTTGAAGAAATCCCACGTCGCAGAGGGTAATGTACCCCCCCTCCAGGGGAGCACGTTCGATCTATCCTGTCCAATGTCCGAACAATGCACCAATCTCGCCTCTCCCTAAACTACTGTTGCTTGACTTGCGCAGTCCATCCCTGCTAATCTGACTTCTCCTTTGGTGCACTGTTCCTCCGTTGGGGGCGCAAATTGTACCTGGCTACTCCAGGCACAGAGGGGTCAGTAAAAAGGGGCTCAGACACAGAGGGGCCAGTGGAAAAGGGCTCTTGAATAGCCTGATCTCTGGGGGCACTGCTGCATTTAGTACCTCATTGTTCTTGGCCTCCGTTTGGGTCCATGTGAGCTTGGCATCGGAAAAGGGGACAAATCGTGGGACTTGCTCCCACTCCGAGTCCCCAATTCCTTCCTTGACCCACTGATCATAAGGCAAGGGTAGAGGCACTCGGCGGCAGTTTTGACTATGAATCCAGTTCTTTCGGCCGGTGACCTTCACTGCAGTGCAGGTGGCAAGGAGGACCTAGACTGGTCCCTTCCACCTCTGCTCCAAGCTCTTCTTCCTCTGAAAATTCCGGATGAGAATAAAATCACCAGGCTGAATATCATGTCCTGGCCCCTCGGGTACTGGCGGGAGAGAATCCTGGATCTGTTGGTGAATAGAACGCAGACTTTTAGTTAACTCATACAGAGAGTCCACTAACAGAGGATATTCTATTTCAGAAAATCTACGAGGACGCGGGACGCCCCAGACATTTGCTGGGTGCCCGAACACGACCTCGTAGGGTGACAGTCCTGTCCTAGAATGCGCTGTTGTTCTTGTGGACAAAAGGGCTAATGGTAAAGCATCTGGCCACTGCATCCCTGTGCTTTCCTGAATCTTTGCCAATTTCAGTTTGAGAGTACCATTGTACTTCTCAACCAAACCTGCTGACTGGGGGTGATTTGCAGCATGAAATTTTTGGGCTGATATGTAGTCCCTCACAAACTAACTGAATGACTTTTGCATTAAAGTGGCTTCCGTTATCACTCCAAATCAAATGGGGCAAGCCGAAGCGAGGAAAGAACTCCTTCAGGAGTACTTTTGCAGTTGCTATGACTGTGTTTTCTTTCGTGGGATAGGCCTCGACCCATTTACTGAATGCACAAACTACCACTAATACATATTTCAAATTGTTGACTCGATCCATTTCTATGTAATCTATCTGGAGGACCTCAAAAGGGAAAGTGGGAGGTGCAAAATTACTAGGTGGCGTAGGGGTCCCTTTTCCAGGATTGTGCATCATGCACACCATACAATATTTGACCAAATGGGCAGCAGTCTTTGGGATATTATCATTTTGCCATACAGGGTCTAGCAACTTACAAATACCTTTAGCACTGATATGAGCTGGCCCATGTGCCATGGTGACTACGGGAAGAACATATGCATCTGGTAGCATCCATCTCTGTTTCCCTGACTTATCAGTCCAACACCCCTCCTCATCCAAACGTGCTGTGCTTTCCTGCCCTATTGCTAATTCCTCAATCATTGCCTCACTTTGTATCCCCTTGACACTCTCCAGCGTATCCTCAAACTTGGTGGCCTCGGGCACCTACCTAGCGGGACCTGCTACAAACATCCTTTTCAACTTCGTCCGGCTGTCGCCTTAGCTGTCTGGTCTACAAAGGCATTCCCCTTACCCACATTGTCAGTAATTGTCTTGTGGGTACTGCACTTTACTATTGCTAATTTCCTGGGGAGTGTCAAAGCCGACAAAAGCCTATGTATAAGGGGGCCATGCTGGATCTTCATCCCATGGGAAGTGAGAAACCCTCTCACTGCCCAGAGCCGCCCAAAATTATGGGCGACTCCGAAGGCATACTGACTGTCAGTATAGATATTGACAGCCAGTCCCTCACTCAACTCGCAGGCTCGAATAAGGGCAACGAGCTCTGCAGCTTGGGCCGACTGGTAGGGAACTTGTGACGTCTCAACTACCGTTGACATTGTTGTGATCGCATATGCAGCTGTTGTAGTGCCATCTGGTAGCTTAAAGCAAGAGCCATCGACATATTGTTCCCCTTGGGGGGTCAGATAAGGGAACATCAGTCAAGTCTACCTGTCCTTTCATCTCTTCCTCCGTCCGGAAGATACAATCATGTATGTCAATTTCCTCACTCTCAGAAGGGAGGGGTAGTAAGGTGGCTGGATTCAGAGTGGCACATATTTTAATCGTGATATGTGGTGCAAAGAGAGTTAGCTCATAACCGGTCAGACGTGCACTGGTGAGGTGCTGTGTCTTGGTCTTATTCAAAAGAGTATCCACAGCATGGGGCACCATGACTGTGAGGTCAGTATCAAGTATGAGCCCAGCCGATTGCCTTATAGAGACGGCCACAGCCGCGACCGCTCTTAGACAGCTCGGGAGGGCTCTTGCGACAGGGTCGAGAAGGGCAGAAAAATAAGCACACGGCCGTTGCTTACCTCCAAAGGCCTGTGTTAAAACAGAAAGCGCACAACCAGCTGTCTCGTGTACGTACAGCACAAATGGCTTTGCATAATCAGGTGTACCAAGCACAGGCGCAGAGCAATGCACAACTTTTAATTGCTCAAAAGACTGCTGACATTCAGGCATCCAAGGCAAGGGTTCATGCACATCTTTAGTGGTTAGTGCGAGCAGGGGTTTTGTTAATAACAAATAGTTAGGGATCCACTGACGACAATAGGAAGTAATGCCAATAAAAGCGCGCACATCCCTTTGAGTTTTAGGGATAGGCATTTTAACAATGGCACTGATGCGCTCAGGGGTCAATCTCCTACCCTCCTTCGACAGTAGGTGACCCAAATAGGTGACCTCCTGTCGACAATATTGAAATTTGGAAAGGGACACTTTATGTCCGTGGTGTGCCAAATGCAACAACAATTTAACTGTACTGTCTTTGTAACCCTTTTCAGTCAGAAACGATGAGAAGGTCATCTACATATTGGAGCAATGCATTATCTGGAGGAAGGGTAAGGGAGTCAAATTGGGCTTTTAAAGCTTGACTATATATACTAGGGCTCTCAGTATAGCCCTGAGGAGCTCGACACAATCTAAAACTTCTGCCAGCTAGGGTAAAACTGAACAAGTACCTGCTATCTGGATGGATCGGAATACTAAAGAATGCATTTTTTAGGTCAATGACAGAGAAGAATTTAGCAGTAGAAGGAATCATCGTCAAAAGGGCAGTAATGTCAGGGACCACCGGGAACTGTGGAACTACTATTTTATTTATTGCGCGCAAGTCAATCACAAAACAATAAACATCTGGATGATCATCAGATGAGCCTGAAGGTGCCCTCTTAAGAATGGGAAGAATAGGGCTATTACACACATTAGCAGTCGTCTCCTCAACAACTCCTGACTTAATCAAGTCCTGTATAATTTGTAACAAGGCTCGCTCCCCTGCTTGCAGTATTTTGTACTGAGGAATACGAGGCAAAATGGCATTGTTTTTAATTTTGATAGAAACTGGGGGTATCTGCAATAGTCCTACATCTGTGTCACCCGTTGTCCACAACGTGGGTGGCACGTCCTTAAATTCAACAGACATTGCTTAGTGCTGACCACATTCGGGCCCATGGTCATGTAAACACCTTCCGGGGAACAATAAATAGTAGCATGCAACTTCTTTAATAAATCTAAGCCCATCAGATTTTCTCCGCAATCAGATGTCACCAAAAATGGCGAATCCACAGTAAAAAGACCTATAGTCAGAGTAAGATGTTTGGAAATGGGGCTCACAACCGGTACACCAGAAAATCCTACAGAAACATTATTATGGCCAGACAGAGCTGCCCCGGGGACCAGTGAACGAGAAATAGAGCTATTCATTGCACCTGTATCCACCAAAAATTCCTTAGCTGAGCCCTGCAAATCTGCAGTAACATAAGGACAGCGCTGATCTACAGGTATCTGAACTGGTCCCTCACCCTGTCCCTGGCTGTCCTAGCTGTGAGACATACCTGTCACCTCATCTATATCATAGTCATCATGATAATACTGGCCGCCCCTATTGTCATCGAAGTAGTTACTATCCAGGCGATCCTTTAAGGTTGCAGTACGCTGAGCTCTGTCTTGTCCACTAGCTCCACGACGCTGGCCACGAAAACCTCATCCTCTAGGGGTCGCGACTTTCTGCAACAACACCAGACACTCGCTATTCAATGTCCCTCCTCTTTACAATACGCACACTGATTCGGCCCTACAGGCGCAGTATTCTGGCTAGTACGAGGAAGCTGTCGGGCCATACCACCACGTCCTCTACCATTCCCTTGAGAAGCCTGCTGCAACAACACCTTCATCTTCAATTCTTTATGCTTTTTCTCCACCATCTCCTTCTCCTCATTTTCCCTGTGCTCATAATACTGTGCCATACTCAAAATTACAGAAGGGGAGGAGGTAGTCCAAGTGCTCTCTGAGGTCTGTAACCGAGTCGCGATCTCAGGAAGCAGGATCGTAACAAATCTATTAACGAACAATCAGACACCCCCCTCCACCGACAAATCCTGGCTGCTAAAATAAAAAAAACGCCTTCAAACCTAGTGAAAAAATCAGACACACTCTCATCCTTCTTCTGACGACATGCCGTTAACTTGTCCCAATCTACCCTTCTCGGTGGAATAAGAGAATGCATATACGTAATAATTCGGCCAGGCAAAGCTAGTATCTCGGCCTTAGGCTTCTCACCAGGCTTCCTCTCCTGGTCCCATGCTTTAATCTGATCCCAGGTACCACCCAATTCCACAACATGGTCTTGTGTGTGCATCTGTCTCCAAATATCAACGGGCACCAGTAAACCAAAGAACATCTTAATATCCGCAAGCGTCATCACTGTCGATGAAGCGGCCTCAGTCAATTCCTTATAATATGCAGTTGGGTTTTTCCTAGGGTCAGGCAACTGAGTCTTAAGGGATAAAACTTCACTCCTTTTCCATGGAGTGCAGACCCACTGTTCTTAGAAAGGGGCCTCTACCTGTGGTCTAGTAACAACGTTATGCTCATCCCGTAGCTCTGGTATTTCAGGGTGATATATGGGGTGGACTTCCCTCATCGGAAACTGGGATATTTTCGTTGGGCTCTTCTCAAGCAACCGACTCCGATAAGCGATCAACGCGCAACATTACCAAAAACTTTACCGGGTGCCATATCAGCAGCATATACATGATCCCTAATATCATAAATAATCTGGGGTGCTACATCATTGCAACACTGTTCCCACATTCCAATCAAAGTAGCCGACGTGCTTAAGGGCATGCTGCTGCACAAAAGGCTCATAATCTTTCATCACTCTCCACACATCTTCCACACTGTAAATGGGGTTACAAGCCCACTGGGCAGCCTGATCGGCTATTCTCTTTCTCTCTTCGTCTCCCACATCTGATTGTATCAATATCCACCTCAGTCATTCCCTAGCAGTTGCCCAGTCTCCGTCCCCTAGTCCACGTACCGGCGTTCCGCTGCTCAGTAATGTCGGGGGATGTAGGAACAGGGAAGGAGTAGCGACAGACATGACAGGCACCAACGTCACTGCCGGCTGCGACGTAGGTGTAAGGGCTGGAGAGAGAGATGCCGAAACAATAGGCGTAGCAGGGAGACTGGCAGTCATCGTTGACGCAGAAGGCGAAGTCAAAGAAAGGGCAGGAGGCGCTGTGGCCGGAGCAGCTTGATCAATAGCAGAAGAAACAGAACCAGCAGAGACAGAGGGAACAGATGACTGAGGCTGGGGCATGACAGGGTATATTCTCTGTGGGGCGTATGGGGGTATCTAACAATTCCTCCACAAATGTATCATTTTCTTCTAGGGCAACATAAGACTTTTCACATTGTAATCGAAATTTCCTATCAGCACACTCTATTCCTTTTTCTATTTTCTCTCTATCATGCGCTACAGCTTTTTGAGTCAATGTCTGCATTCTCCCCTTCCAGGCCTCTTTCTCTGCTTTCATTCATCTCTGTTTAGCCTCATTTTGCCATGTTCAGATGGAATCAAACATCGACTGCCTACTCCTTTTCGCAAACAATTTTTCCTGCAGGAAATTAATTTTCTGTTCATCAAAAGTGCCCGTCAACGGCCACTCCAACTCAGCATTGTCCCTCTTATATTTGTGCCATAATGTACTAAACATAATAGGGCCAAGGCCATGTTTTACGTACATGTCGAAATTCGAAGTACCTTTTGGAGGCGCCAGCTGACTTTCTTCCAATCGAGCATCAGTAGAACAACAACGACAGCAGAAAAAAAACAACTTACTCAAACAAGGTATTTTCAAAGAAAACAAGTTCACTACTTATGCCTAACAGATATTTGCAAATATCTTTACCAAAGTTGGTCCTCAGACCTCATCAACTACAAATCAAAGTGGTACCATGTTCATAAAGAACTCAAACAAATTCAAGCGCTTGTCCAGAGACGGTCCTCAGACCGCGACAAATACAAATCAAAATGGCGCCATATCCACAAAGAACCAAAGCAAACCCACCTGGTGCACACAGGTCAAACAAGTTTATTCTCCACTGCCGACTCTTCGGACCAAACGGTCAGATCCAAGGGTTTCGCCGTTCAGGACCCCAGTCGGGATGATCGCTGGATGAGGCACCGCCTGGTCAGACAGTCGGGGCAGCTACGAGTACAAGACTCTCTCGTGCAGGGATCCCCGGTCTGCCCGTCCGACCCTACATGGCCCGACCTCCTCACCCGTACGCGGGCTAGGATGGGTCACCCGATGGAGTCCCTGTTCGGGGCCCAGATGAAGGAACTGACCCGATTAGGGTCACTCGGGTCACTCGCGACCACCTCTCAGCCTTCCTCACAAATGAAGAGTCGGTCAGACAGTCGAAAATACAAACCAGAGGTATTTATTAGAAGTACACTCGAGTGGAGTCCAGTCTGACCAGCCTCCTTGGATTTCTGCAGAGTGACTGGCTTCAGCCAACATGGAGTTACATTAAGTACATCTCAAACCAATGTTGGATGGAAAATTCCAGGCTCACACAGCTAAAACAAAAAGGTACAGTAGGATAAGTTTCAACTCTAAGGCTGGGTACACGCTATCTATAAATGAAGGTCGTCCTGCCCGTGCCCGTAGCTGGGCTGGTGGGAGAAGGCCTCTATCTAGTGGGAAAGGTATGTGCTAACGAGGACAATGTACTCAGCGAGACATCGTTAAACCTTGAAGAAAAAGAGGAAAAAACCAATGTAGACATTTCTCAGCAAGCTAGAGTTAGTTTCAATCACGGTTCAAAATGGTGGCTCAACTTAAAATGGTGCCGCGAATGCTAACTGTACATAGAGCAATATGCAAGCAAAACGAGTGCATAACATTTACATTTCAACATCAGAGTCTCAGGTGGACTTCTGTGGAGCTGAAATCCAATTGCTTTGGGAAACATATTGCTGGATTGAAATGTTTTATTTCCCGCTGCTGATTTTATCTGGGCCATGTGTTTTCATTCAAACAAATCCTTTTACAACACTGTCCAGTTTCAGGTGTTAAGAATTAGGATGTGCACACTGTCGGAGATCACTCTCTGTGGGCGTCACACCAGTTGAATCCCATAGACATGTAAATTCACCATTCTCAAAGGCTGGTCATATTCCATCAATCAAAATGGCCCCGTGCCTCCTCACTGAGTAAGTCAGTACCATCACTCTGCCTCCACCTGGCCGGGCTCATGTCCACTGCCCCAAGCCACTGATAAGACATCATCAGAGACTGTCACATAGACGCAGAAACAAATTAGCAGTCGAATCAGACATTTTAAATGTGTACTGTATGAATCACCATAGAAAAAACACCAAAACAATAGAACAAACAAAACAAAACACAACACGGGTCTGTTACAGCCTGCAACCTTTCATATATTCAAAGGATGATTAAGTAAATTGGTTCACATCAATGAACAAGATGGCTGCTCCGTGGATGCAAAATGAAAGCGCTCGTGCACTGCATCCAGTGAAAGATGACTATGCAAATAAATGGAAAAAAGTTGAAATTTACAACAAAATCATTCACAAATGATAATAATCCTGTCCAGGTCAATATAATTTCAAGTCACATATGAGAGGACAAGGGTGATTTCTTTACTGACGCCCACCAGACAAGAAATTCAGTACAAGCCTGGACTGGATTTCTTGTCTGGTGGGCGTCAAAAGAGAAATAACCCTTGCCTTCTCATATGAATGATTTTGTTGTGAATTTGAACTTGTTTTCCGTATTTGAATTGTATTTCTCTGAAGATTTTTTTATTATTGTGTTTTAGAGAACATTTTTGTTCAAATTAATTATTTATTGATTGTCTGATTTATGTCACAGCTTTAGTGCTCTGAGGCGACTTTCTCTTGCTGCAATCTTGATCCAACCTTGCCCCAGCCCTAGTGGTGTTAGTGGCCATAAGGTGGTCATAAGGTCGGCAGTCTGTAGAAGTCCAGAATGCACAGTTGTGCTGTACAAAAAGGAATCCTCCTCAGAGTATCTAGGTCAAGAGAGACCGTGAGAGGGCAGTGACAGTCAGAGAGGTTTTAACGCATGGGCAAAGTCGGCTCTGGCTCAGGGCCCCATCCTTTCAGGGGGCCCCCTGATAGAGCCAGCTCTATTCTGCAGAGGGTCTTGCCCTAATGACCTTGAATAATTTTTAAACAGATTGCTTTAAATACTGTTTTCCTTTAATATATTTTTAATGTGGTTGAAATAGGAGAGTCTGTTACAGACATTTTTCAGACAAATGGAAAAAGCAAAAACGAGGAGAAATAAAGCATTTCTCCTCGTTTCGCCAACTTAAGACCAGGATTTTCCTGGTCTTAAGTTTGGCGCTGCCACCTATTAACGCCGCCCTTGAGAATAGGTGGCAGCATCGAATTCAATGGGTTTTGCGGTCGAACGCCCACCGCAACACCCACTCCACGCCCCTTTTACGCTAAGTTTAGCGTGAAAGGGGCCTTATTCACAAGGCAGCGTTAAGCCACTTAACGTGGCTTAAAGTAAGTGGCTTAACGCTGCCTTGTGAATAAGGCACTGACCCTATCACCACGGGAACGTCAGTAAAAGTGATGTTCCCGTGGCGATAGGGGCTTGAGAATATGCCCCAGAGAGATTAATGTTAACACAGAAGTTGGACCTGACTAGGTTTCTACTATTGTTTAGTAAAACTGAGAACCATAATAGAATTTATTAAAGGTGAATAGCTCGAAATTTACAGCAAGGCTGTTCCTGGTAGAACTGGCCTTTATTCCCTCTTCAATTGAATATGAAGCAAGTATGCAAAGATTCAGTTATTCCTAACAATCATAAATGCCGACATGACTTGATACCAAGGAGAGGCATACCTAAAAGAATACACTGAAGTCCCCTGATTAGAGCCACCCACACACCTAAAATGGTAAACATGATAGACATCAAGCTCTACATTTCCATAAGCACCTCAATTAGAAGTGACCTCCAACAAACATCTGAGTAACACTTGGGCAGCGTACATTATGCAACCACCATCACTCATCATTAATAGGTCGAAAAGGAACTGATTGCGCTTCTACTGACACATATTTATTCGGTTAGCAAAGGTGGAGCACTCTATCACCACGGATGTGGGGACAGAAGAGCTTTTTGGGCTCAATCTTTCACCACAGCCGCAGGGAGAGAAGTGTGCTCTGGTTACACACATTCTGTCCCAGAATCTTCATTGGCTGAAGTGTGCTGTGAGCACAATCTGCCACAGAATCTGCATTGACTGAAGTGTGTTGTGAGACCAATCTGCCACAGAATCTGCATTGGCTGAAGTGTGCTGTGAGCACAATCTGCCACATAATCTGCATTGGCTGAAGTGTGCTTAGAGCCCAATGTGCCACAGAATCTGCATTGGCTGAAGTGTGCTGTGAGCCCAATCTGCCACAGAATCTGCATTGGCTTTAGTGTGCTGTGAGCACAATCTGCCACAGAATCTGCATTGGCTGAATTGTGCTTAGAGCCCAACGTGCCACAGAATCTGCATTGGCTGAAGTGTGCTGTGAGCCCAATCTGCCACAGAATCTCCATTGGCTGAAGTGTGCCGTGAGCCCAATCTGCCACAGAATCTGCATTGGCTGGAGTGTGTTGTGAGCCCAATCTGCCACAGAATCTGCATTGGCTGTAGTGTGCTGTCAGCCCAATCTGTCACAGTATCTGCATTGGCTGGAATGTGCAGTGAGCCCAATCTGCCACACAATCTGCATTGGCTGAAGTGTGCTGTGAGCCCAATCTGCCACAGAATCTGCATTGGCTGAAGTGTGCTGTGAGCCCAATCTGCCACAGAATCTGATTTGGCTGTAGTGTGCTGTGAGCCCAATCTGCCACAGAATCTACATTGGCTGTAGTGTGTTGTGAGCCCAATCTGCCACAGAATCTGCATTGGCTGAAGTGTGCTTAGAGCCCAATGCGCCACAGAATCTGCATTGGCTGAAGTGTGCTGTGAGCCCAATCTGCCACAGAATCTGCATTGGCTGAAGTGTGCTGTGAGCCCAATCTGCCACAGAATCTGCATTTGCTGTAGTGTGCTGTGAGCCCAATCTGCCACAGAATCTGCATTGGCTGTAGTGTGCTGTGAGCCCAATTTGCCACAGAATCTGCATTGGCTGAAGTGTGTTGTGAGCCCAATCTGCCATGGAATCTGCATTGGCTGAAGTGTGCTGTGAGCCCAATCTGCCACGGAATCTGCATTGGCTGTAGTGTGCTGTGAGCCCAATCTGCCACATAATCTACATTGGCTGTAGTGTGTTGTGAGCCCAATGTGCCACAGAATCTGCATTGGCTGAAGTGTGCTTAGAGCCCAATGCGCCACAGAATCTGCATTGGCTGAAGTGTGCTGTGAGCCTAATCTGCCACAGAATCTGCATTGGCTGAAGTGTACTATGAGCCCAATCTGCCGCAGAATCTGCATTGGCTGGAGTGGTTTGTGAGCCCAATCTGCCACAGAATGTGCATTGGCTGTAGTGTGTTGTGAGCCCAATCTGCCACAGATTCTGCATTGGCTGGAGTGTGTTGTGAGTCCAATCTGCCAAAGAATCTGCATTGGCTGAAGTTTGCTATGAGCCCAATCTGTCACAGTATCTGCATTGGCTGGAGTGTGCTGTGAGCCCAATCTGCCACATAATCTGCATTGGCTGGAGGGAGTGTGTTGTGAGCCCAATCTGCCACAGAATCTGCATTGGCTGAAGTGTGCTGTGAGCCCAATCTGCCACAGAATCTGCATTGGCTGAAGTGTGCTGTGAGCCCAATCTGACACAGAATCTGCATTTGCTGTAGTGTGCTGTGAGCCCAATCTGCCACAGAATCTGCATTGGCTGTAGTGTGCTGTGAGCCCAATTTGCCACAGAATCTGCATTGGCTGAAGTGTGTTGTGAGCCCAATCTGCCACGGAATCTGCATTGGCTGAAGTGTGCTGTGAGCCCAATATGCCACGGAATCTGCATTGGCTGTAGTGTGCTGTGAGCCCAATCTGCCACAGAATCTACATTGGCTGTAGTGTGTTGTGAGCCCAATCTGCCACAGAATCTGCATTGGCTGAAGTGTGCTTAGAGCCCAATGCGCCACAGAATCTGCATTGGCTGAAGTGTGCTGTGAGCCTAATCTGCCACAGAATCTGCATTGGCTGAAGTGTACTATGAGCCCAATCTGCCGCAGAATCTGCATTGGCTGGAGTGGTTTGTGAGCCCAATCTGCCACAGAATGTGCATTGGCTCTAGTGTGTTGTGAGCCCAATCTGCCACAGATTCTGCATTGGCTGGAGTGTGTTGTGAGTCCAATCTGCCAAAGAATCTGCATTGGCTGAAGTTTGCTATGAGCCCAATCTGTCACAGTATCTGCATTGGCTGGAGTGTGCTGTGAGCCCAATCTGCCACATAATCTGCATTGGCTGGAGTGTGTTGTGAGCCCCATCTGCCACAGAATCTGCATTTGCTGTAGTGTGCTGTGAGCCCAGTCTGTCACAGTATCTGCATTGGCTGGAGTGTGCAGTGAGCCCAATCTGCCACAGGATCTGCATTGGCTGAAGTGTGCTGTGAGCCCAATCTGCCACAGAATCTGCATTGGCTGAAGTGTGCTGTGAGCCCAATCTGCCACAGATTCTGCCTTGGCTGTAGTGTGCTGTGAGCCTAATCTGCCACAGAATCTGCATTAGCTGGAATGTGTAGTGAGCCCAATCTGCCACACAATCTGCATTGGCTGAAGTGTGCTGTGAGCCCAATCTGCCACAGAATCTGCATTGGCTGAAGTGTGCTGTGAGCCCAATCTGCCACAGAATCTGCATTGGCTGTAGTGTGCTGTGAGCCCAATCTGCCACAGAATCTACATTGGCTGTAGTGTGTTGTGAGCCCAATCTGCCACAGAATCTGCATTGGCTGAAGTGTGCTTAGAGCCCAATGCGCCACAGAATCTGCATTGGCTGAAGTGTGCTGTGAGCCCAATCTGCCACAGAATCTGCATTGGCTGAAGTGTGCTGTGAGCCCAATCTGCCACAGAATCTGCATTTGCTGTAGTGTGCTGTGAGCCCAATCTGCCACAGAATCTGCATTGGCTGTAGTGTGCTGTGAGCCCAATGCGCCACAGAATCTGCATTGGCTGAAGTGTGCTGTGAGCCCAATCTGCCACAGAATCTGCATTGGCTGAAGTGTGCTGTGAGCCCAATCTGCCACAGAATCTGCATTTGCTGTAGTGTGCTGTGAGCCCAATCTGCCACAGAATCTGCATTGGCTGTAGTGTGCTGTGAGCCCAATTTGCCACAGAATCTGCATTGGCTGAAGTGTGTTGTGAGCCCAATCTGCCACGGAATCTGCATTGGCTGTAGTGTGCTGTGAGCCCAATCTGCCACAGAATCTACATTGGCTGTAGTGTGTTGTGAGCCCAATCTGCCACAGAATCTGGAGTGGCTGAAGTGTGCTGTGAGCCAAATCTGTCACAGTCTTCATTGGCTGTAGTGTGTTGTGAGCCCAATCTGTCACAGAATCTGCATTGGCTGTAGTGTGTTGTGAGCCCAATCTGCCATAGAATCTGCATTGGCTGGAGTGTGTTGTGAGTCCAATCTGCCAAAGAATCTGCATTGGCTGAAGTTTGCTATGAGCCCAATCTGTCACAGTATCTGCATTGGCTGGAGTGTGCTGTGAGCCCAATCTGCCACATAATCTGCATTGGCTGGAGTGTGTTGTGAGCCCAATCTGCCACAGAATCTGCATTTGCTGTAGTGTGCTGTGAGCCCAGTCTGTCACAGTATCTGCATTGGCTGGAGTGTGCAGTGAGCCCAATCTGCCACAGGATCTGCATTGGCTGAAGTGTGCTGTGAGCCCAATCTGCCACAGAATCTGCATTGGCTGAAGTGTGCTGTGAGCCCAATCTGCCACAGATTCTGCATTAGCTGAAGTGTGATGTGAGCCCAATCTGCCACAGTATCTGCATTGGCTGTAGTGTGCTGTGAGCCCAATCTGCCACAGAATCTGCATTGGCTGTAGTGTGTTGTGATCCCATTCTGCCACAGAATCTGCTTGGCTGAAGTGTGTTGTGAGGCCAATCTGCCACCGAATCTGCATTGGCTGAAGTGTGCTGTGAGCCCAATCTGCCACAGAATCTGCATTGGCTGTAGTGTGCTGTGAGCCCAATCTGCCACAGAATCTGCAGTGGCTGAAGTGTGCTGTGAGCCAAATCTGTCACAGTCTTCATTGGCTGTAGTGTGTTGTGAGCCCAATCTGTCACAGAATCTACATTGGCTGTAGTGTGTTGTGAGCCCAATCTTCCATAGAATCTGCATTGGCTGAAGTGTGCTGTGAGCTCAATCTGTCACAGATTCTGCATTGGCTGTAGTGTGTTCTGAGCCCAATCTGTCACAGAATCTGCATTGGCTGTAGTGTGTTGTGAGCCCAATCTGCCATAGAATCTGCATTGGCTGAAGTGTGCTCTGAGCCCAGTCTACCACAGAATCTGCATTGGCTGTAGTGTGCTGGAAGCCCAATCTGCCACAGAATCTGCATTGGCTGTAGTGTGTTGTGAGCCCTATCTGCCACAGAATCTGCATTGGCTGAAGTGTGCTCTGAACCCAATCTGCCACAGAATCTGCATTGGCTGAAGTGTGCTGTGAGCCCAATCTGCCACAGAATCTACATTGGCTGTAGTGTGCTGTGAGCCCTATCTGCTACCGAATCTGCATTGGCTGTAGTGTGCTGTGAGCCCAATCTGCCACAGAATCTGCATTGGCTGAAGTGTGTTGTGAGCCCAATCTGCCACGGAATCTGCATTGGCTGAAGTGTGCTGTGAGCCCAATCTGCCACGGAATCTGCATTGGCTGTAGTGTGCTGTGAGCCCAATCTGCCACAGAATCTACATTGGCTGTAGTGTGCTGTGAGCCCAATCTGCCACAGAATCTGCATTGGCTGAAGTGTGCTGTGAGCCCAATCTGCCACAGAATCTGCATTGGCTGAAGTACGCTGTGAGCCCAATGTGCCACAGAATCTGCATGTTGTGAGCCCAATTTTCCACAGAATCTGCGTTGGCTGAAGTGTGCTGTGAGCCCAATCTGTCACAGTATCTGCATTGGCTGTAGTGTGCTGTGAGCCCAGTCTGACACAGAATATGCATTGGCTGAAGTGTGCTCTGTGCCCAATATGCCACAGAATCTGCATTGGCTTAAGTGTGCTGTGAGCCCAATCTGCCACAGAATCTGCATTGGCTGAAGTGTGCTGTGAGCCCAATCTGCATTGGCTGAAGTGTGCTGTGAGCCCAATCTGTCACAGTATCTGCATTGGCTGTAGTGTGCTGTGAGCCCTGTCTGACACAGAATATGCATTGGCTGAAGTGTGTTCTGAGCCCAATCTTTCACAGTCTGCATTGGCTGTAGTGTGCTGTGATCCCAATCTGCCACAGAATCTGCATTGGCTGTAGTGTGTTGTGAGCCGTATCTGCCACAGAATCTGCATTGGCTGAAGTGTGATGTGAGCCCAGTCTGCCACAGAATCTGCATTGGCTGAAGTATGCTGTGAGCCCAATGTGCCACAGAATCTGCATTGGCTGAAGTGTGTTGTGAGCCCAATCTGCCACAGAATCTGCATTGGCTGAAGTGTGCTGTGAGTCCAATCTGTCACAGTATCTGCATTGGCTGTAGTGTGCTGTGAGTCCAGTCTGACACAGAATATGCATTGGCTGAAGAGTGCTCTGAGCCTAATATACCACAGAATCTGCATTGGCTGAAGTGTGCTGTGAGCCCAATCTGCCACAGAATCTGCATTGGCTGAAGTGTGTTGTGAGCCCAATCTGTCACAGTATCTGCATTAGCTGTAGTTTGCTGTGAGCCCAGTCTGACACAAAATATGCATTGGCATAATGTGCTCTGAGCCCAATCTTTCACAGTCTGCATTGGCTGAAGTGTGTTTTGAGCCCAATCTGTCACAATCTGCATTGGCTGAAGTGTGCTCCGAGCCCAATCTGTCACCGTCTGCATTGGCTGAAGTGTGTTGTGAGCCCAATCTGTAACAGTCTGCATTGGCTGAAGCGTGCTGTGAGCCCAATGTGCCACAGAATCCACGGCAACAGTAACCTCCACCAAAAAATAAATAGGTACATGCCATTTCATTCAGTTAAGAGTTGTTTCTGTGCTTGTGATGCCTTCCATTAGCTTTCAAGTTGTGCTCACGTGAATTGATAGTAACCTGAAAGGGTTTTTAACTTGTGGTGGATTTTCGTTTATCTGCCCCTTGTGTCTTTCAGTGGATGGAGGTTCCAAACCAAAGCTCCTTAATGGGTGCATGATGGATGGAAGCACGCTCTTGTTCTAGGTGTCGACTGGCTATCTTCGTTTTCATTCAGTACTGAGAATATCACTTGCAGAATCAGAGACTTAAATAGCGATGAGAACCAGCAGGCTTATGGGGTCCACTGTTTGGGACGTGGGTGGGAGGGGGCAGGGGTGGAGGGGATTGCACATCTTTATGGTGCATTTGTTGATTCTGAACTGAGGCTCATGGTATGAAAGTGTGATTTCTTCCCCAATTAGGGTATCAGGAGATCGGAACGTTGCCTCCAAGTCATCTTTCAAAAACAAAGTTCCTTATGTTTTCTAAATTAAAAACACAAGTATTATGCTTGGTCTTTGGTGAAATACCCAGGAACTGAAGTTCTAAAGACTTGCACAGTAGAAGGTATGCAAACAATATCAACATTGAAAGGAAGAGGACAAAAAAAGAAGTGGCATTCTACACAATGCGTATACTCTACATCTATATTTTATTTAGTATAAATGATGGTGTTAGGTTTTAGAAATGGCTGAGGACGAGGCTTTTCCTGTTTTTACTTAAGCTTTTTAGGTCTCACCTACTGACAGGTTGAGATGAGTGGTGAGAGCTACTGTCGTCATAAAACGCATGACAAATGACATATACATCGTATACAAAAGGGGCATATGGTCAGCCCTATTCAGCTATTGGGTACTATAGTTCAGCTGGCTTTAGGCGTTGACTCACAGGGCTGCCGATCAGCGTTGGAACCAGCCAATGGTATTGCTGGATGTGAACATCTGAACAGTAGAGCCCCTCTTCATTCTGGCACACACACAATGTACGGCTGCCCCGCCCACACTCCTCTGTTGCATTACAGTGCTGCTTCCCCACCCATCCTCGTCCCACTCCGGTGTGCTCTCGCCCATCTCCCTCCTGATTTCTTTTCAAGGGCCTGGAAGCTGCAGAGTGCTACCAACCGACTTGGGGGTGCACGGGTGCGGGATACTTCGCCGTGGTGGAACGTTTAAGTAAAAAAAAAGCCAAAATGGCCACCAGTGTGCCACTAGTATGCCACAACACGCATGCACATGGGCTGCAATGCGCATATGAACACACATGGCAGCCACTTTGAAATGCTTTTCTTACCATTGCAAACATATGCCTCACGATATGTGCATGCATCATGACGTGGGAGCACCAATGCAAACAAGCATCGGCACAGCCAGTTTGTTGGCATTCACCTTTTAAAGTATGGCTCCGCCTTGGCATATGGCACCAGGTAAAGGCAATTATTTATTTAGGCCTCATTCATTCTGCGATGGACAGAAACACTCAGCAGTGCTTGCCACTGAGACATGAGAAAGTGACAGAGTATTGCACCTAATGAACTGAGTCTATTCAAGCATCTTAGATCCAGTTTGTCAGAAATCTGTCACTTCCACGCTGACTGCATTGTGAAGAGCTGCGGTAATGTGACTTGCATATTTTAACTGCTGCATCAATCTTTTATGGGCTTATTTGCAACTTTCAATATGTTTTTCTGCCAGTTAGTAAAGGAAGGTTTCTTTTTAATTACATTTGCCGCGCAAGCAGGGTTTAAGGTGCGCTAGGGAATGCAGTCGTGTTTAGTGCCGCGACGGGTACATTTCTTATTTATAAACTGCTCCATATTTATCAGTACGTTTCTGTCTTTGCTGGAAAATGAAATCAGGATGTTATGAGGCCCCGCGCAGAGCGAGCCTGGTCTGGGAATGG
Organism: Calotriton arnoldi; assembly: GCA_963921515.1. Taxonomy (NCBI): domain Eukaryota; kingdom Metazoa; phylum Chordata; class Amphibia; order Caudata; family Salamandridae; genus Calotriton; species Calotriton arnoldi. The sequence goes on along the minus strand of CAWUFW010000529.1, from coordinate 1,393,601 downwards.
AAGCTGTTTCAGGACTGTGGTGTGAGCGCTTCAATGCACACTGTGCTTCTGGGACTCTACTGAAAACCAGGGCTGATTACAAGTGGGTCGCGTCCATCTTTAAATCGCCAAGCGCGGGCGGGTGTCCACGAATCACTGACCCGGGTTATTCACCCCTCCTCTGCGTGCATCATTCACTCCACACCTCGATTTCACTTACGCTCAGGGAGTCCTGTCCTGTCTGTTCTTTTCTCAATATGTCTTCCTTCCCACCTGACATCATTCGGTCTCACCCCCTGCTCACTGCTTCTGTGTGTCTCCCATTTCACATCCCAGGGCATCGCACAATACGTCCTTTCCCGTTTGCTGCGCTATTTGTCCAAACCTTGTTTGCGTCCTGTCCTTTCTCCACTGTGTGGGGGAAGGTGCGGTGCAGGAGTGTCACCATGTAACCATCCGAAGGTCTTTCTACGTCTAGTTGCACCTGGCAACGTTTGCATCTTATTCATCGTCTTATAGTGTTTCTTTCTCTGTCTTTGCATTTTCCTTTCTTTGTGTTATGTCTTTCCAGCTGCTATCAGGTCCAGTGCAGTGCTTAATTTGTGAACAATTAAGTGCCAGGGTCCTTCTCGGAAGGCCACTGCAGTCTGCGCCACGCATTGCTCCTGCCAGAGCTGTCAATGACAGAACCAACATTTTTTTAATAACCTTTATTTATCTATTTGACAAAGTCTCGGCAGCTGTGCAGTTTCGACCGGAGCAGAGAGTTGAAATTTACAGCAGAGTACAAAGATAAGAGCAGGACATACCAACAAATAATCATATATCAAAGAGCCTGTCAGTATATTATCGAGTATATCATTCCGTCTCCCCCTCGGTTTTTCCCCCACACACGTCTGACTCATACTGATCACTCGCATTCGATACAGAGTTCAAGAACGCATCACACAGCTCCCTCCACGTCCTGAGTCCTCTTCCAGTTTTTCATCCATTCGACGAGCTTTCATATGGGCTTCTTCCGCCAGTGTCCACTCATGCACATCCCTGATCCACATCAAGGGTGCGCTTCCCTATCCACGTTATTGCAACCCTACGCCTTGCCAGCACCAAAAGTAGTGGCAAGAGTTTGTAAGCGATCTTGCGCTTTTTGGGTATCTTGATGTGTCCCAGTAAACAATGCAGTGGTGACATCTCCACACGAAGGCCTATGCCCCTCTGCACAATCTTCACCACCTGAGCCCAGAATTGATTTACCCCAGTACACCCCCATGCTGAATGCACGAAATCCGCCCCAGCATTGCTGCACCGAGGACAAGCATCAGGTATGACAGTACCAACATAACAGCTAACCATCGCACTCCTACAAGTGCGACAATTCAGACTATTTCAGGCCAGACAAAGGTATAATAGCATGAGAGGCTGGTATTATTCATTTTCAATGCAATTTGACTTAATAAACATGGTTGTTGTGCACATCTCAGACAGCACTACCAAGTGGCAGACTGTCACTAGAGCCAGTGCTGACAATTAAGTGCCGGAGCCGAGTCCGGAAACCACCAGCTCAAATTAAGCACTGGTCCAGCGTTTTTATCCATTACCCCCTTGTCTCTCTCGCATGGATCCCTTACATAATGAGGGCCCTGCGCCTCCCTCTACATCCTTTCCCCACTATAAAATGCCCCTTACCGCCTGTTTCTTCTTGACATCTCTCACGGCCGGATGTGGCACACTCGCTCCAGCACAGTGAAGCACCAGGATTACCCGCCAAGGAGACTCTGCACGGGTCTGGGCCCTGGGGGAAAACAACATTCTACAGAAAGGCCCTGCAGCGGGAGCAGTGATATCCCAAGTAGTTTGAAGCGGCTCGTCCGCTCTGGGACACTTCCTGGTTAGGAAGTACAATGATTTCTTCAGGACGTGTGCACTTAGGTGGATTTCCTGGGGGAGAGAGTGATATCTCTCCAGGGAAGCGATTGCTGGTAGGTAGCTGGGCACAGCAGTGCTTTTCTATTGCTACTAGGGCAAAATTCCAGTTATGGGGGCATTCTTATTTTTTTATAGCAATGCTATGGTTTTGTGGATTGGTCCTCCTTTCTGTCCTGTTGCTCTATTGGAGAGGTTTCCAATTAGGCTGGTATACAGGTCTCATTTAATGGGCTGATTTTATTGTATTCCATGTCTTGTAGTGGGAGGAAAGCGGTGTGAGAAGCAACAACACTCTCCTTCTCCCTCTTCTGAGGGTGATGAGTGAGAAGTATCTGTGCAGCATGGCAGTCTCCCTCCTGAGGCTCAGGAGAGTTTAACAGCAGTACAAGTACAAGCTATGATTGATGAGGAGGTGGCAAGGGCCATAGCTACCAAACCTTCTCATCCCAAAAAGACAAAGCCTTCGGATGTGCAATCTGATACAGATAGTGACTCTGCTGGATAAGCCCAGTACCTCTAGAGGGAAGTTTATTGCTGGAGGACTCTTCCCTCAATATTAGTAAACCTACTCCAGTGGCTCTTCCTTTTCACCCTAAGATTAAGGAATCTATTTTCATGGGTTGGAAGGAGTCAGATGAATTCCAGATTCTGAGATTCCTGTAGAAGTTCTATCCTTTGGAGGAAGCAGATGTTGTGCATCCTCAGTCCATTGAAGTGGTTCTATCTTGGCTCCCTTACTTGGCAGATCATCATTAAACCCTGATGACTGTTCGCCATAGGATCCGACAGATAAAAAGGTAGACAGTGGTTTCTTTTGGGGCGGATCATTTGGTCTTGCGTGCAGCGTCATATACGGCTCTAACTTTGCAATCCTTGGTAAAGGATTTTGACTCTCTTGTGGAGGCTATGCAGGAGGGTGTAGATGTTTCAGTCATCCTGGTACAAATGAAGCAGCAGTCGATACCTTTAATTGATATTTCCTCGGATATCATCAAAGCGGCCTCAGTCACTTCCAGTTCGGTGGTGATGGCTCGTCGGAAGTTGTGGCTTCAGGAGTAAAAAGCGGACTTCACAGTAAAGGCATCTTTTCTGAAGCTTCCTTTTGAGTGCAAGAATCATTTCAGTGAAAAAATTCCTGGTCGTATAAATCATCTGCGGGGAAGTCTTTCAGACCCTGGTCTAGGGATTCCAGGGATTATCCCAAGAAAGACTCCAAGTCTTATTCGGCAAAGCGTCGTAAATACCAACCCCTTAAACCAGGGAGGTTGCTAGAAGGATCCAATAAGGCAGGCCCATCAGCACAGGGCTCCTGACTATTCCAGTCCTCTGGCCTTGGACTTGGTGGGAGGAAGGCTCAAGGATTTTTTCCTAAGTGGAAGATCTCTATCATGGATCAGTGGGTATTTAACATCATTCAGAACAGGTACTTTAAAGAGTTCAACTCTCTGCCTCCAGACTCGGAGTGCATCCCTACTCCCGTCCCCAGAGATCCTATCCAGAGGAGGGCCTTGTGGGATGGGATTTCAACCTTGCTCCTCAAAAAGGCAATACTCCCTGCTCCCCAGGACGAGCAGGGTCAGGGGGTGTATTCATCCTCTTTTTGGTGCAGAAAGTCTCAGGGGGCCTTCATCCTGTACTTGATTTAAAGAGACTCAATCAATGGATCAAGACTGTTCATTTCCGCATGGTAACACTGCAGGTCATACTTCCTCTGATTTCTGTTCAGGACTTCCTGGCTGCAATCGATTTGCAGGACTCTTACTTGCACTTACCTATTTTATCACGTACAATAAAGTTTTATTTGTTTCGAGGTGGGAAGGCCCTTTTTTAATGATCTTCGAGGATAGGGTGGTTTTGAGGCCAGGGCGGGGTTTGTTCCCAAAGTCAATTCTTCCTTTTATTTACAGCAGGAAGTTATTTTGCCCATTTTCTGTCCAGTGCCTCAGTCTCCTGATGTTGTTAGTCTTCATTCTCTGGACGTTCAGAGAGCTATTTTGGTTTATCTGGAAAGAGTAGAAGATATTTGTTAGACCTGGCATCCTTTGCATGGTTTTCCCCTGTATTTTTGCCTCTGCCTGATGTGTTTTTGCTGTGTGCTGGACCTCGTTTTTGCTGGTCTAAATGTTTTGGGCACTTTGTCACTGCTGATAAGTGCCAACGTGCAAGTGCTCCCTCTGGGTTGAACACAGGTTAATTTAGGGTTGGCTTGTGCCTCACCCCCACAAGGAGTGTGGTTGCTGCTTGACCAGGGCTCACACCCCAGTCAACCAACAACCCAATTTCTTAAAAAGAACATTTCATTTCTTGGCATCCAAACCTGAGAACCTACTCTTATTCATCAATAGGTTATCTGTCAGAAGATTGTGTACCTAAATATTGTCTGGTATGAATATGGTGTTCATATTATCATTTACATAAACATTGTCCACCGGGTAATGATTTTCTAACATTAGCTCCAATGGGGTGATGTTTGTGTAGACAATAATTAGGCCATGATATTTATGTTAGATGTATTCTGACACTGATATACTGTTACAAAATCCATCAAGGAGCAAATAAAGTTGAGTAGAGAAAAGAAAATAAATGATTAACTAGCAACATAGAATGTGGATGCACACGGCCAAACTCACAAATTCGGGTCACCTCCTGAGAGTAGGTTCATAACCTCTGCCAAGAATATCAGAATCAGATTTCAAGGGTTTCTGCTTGATACTAGTCTGGCTGCGGTTTCCTGTACATTTTCTCTAGAAAAGCAACCCCTCTTTGTGGCACAGAACACCAGGGAAATCAATCTTATAGTTAATGAAAAAACGTTATGACCTAATTAGCAAAGAAATGAAGAATCTGCTTTGAGTAAATTAAATTAAATCAAATTAACATAATCTAAAATTAGGGAATCCTTGAAAGCATTTTTGGTGTTTGTGGTGAAATCTGTTCTTCATGCAGTGTAAGAATATCTATGGGATTCTAGACAGATAAATCAAACAGGTCATCACTTGATATGAGATATAGTTTGCCCTCTTATGTTGCCAGACCACAGCATATTTCCACAAAGGGTGAAGCTCACAATCTAGAGCACCTAATATTGCACGCATTACATGGCCATATTTTCAGGAGCATGGAGATCATTCATCTCTGTGTTATCAACATACCTTCAATTATATTATGTGACAATGTAAAAAATAATATGAAAATACTATTAAGTAGAAAATAAAGTGATGAAAAGTGAAAAACAAATAATTTTTGAGAAATAATGGTGAAAATAACCTTATATTTTGCTACTATTTAGTGTATGTATTTATTAGGAAGTTTTCTAAAGCACTACTTTTCGCCTTTTAACTTCACAGTGCTTTACCGAATGAAGGAAAGGGAATGCAGTCGGTGGTAGGAAGGGGAGGTTAGAGTTTAGTGGGATACATGCACAATACTGTCTGAAATTAGTACAGTTAAAGGCAAGTCTGAATAATCTTGTTTTCACAGCTTTCCTGAACTGAATGTAGTTTAGTTCAGACCTAAAGTTCAAGATGAGTGTAGTACAGAGTCTAAGTCCTTGAACACTTAGGCCCAGATTTACTAAGATTTTGCATCTGGATTGCATCATTATTGTGGTGCAGCCCGATGCAAAATCCTTTAGCAATTACTAAGTCACACAAAGCCACAATGCGTGGCTTTGTCTGGTCTAGTAAATACATAGTAACACAACACAGCGCATAGCGTTACATTGCACAGGGTAGGTGTTACATGGGTCGAGCATGGGAGTTCCTGTGTATCTACCCATGTATTTTGACGCAAACCCAGATTTACAAAGGTTTGTATGCCTGTGTTTGCGCCAAAATGGTGCAGCTATGCGATAGAGGCATAACAAGGAGAAGTATCTTTATTTCTACTTGTTGCTTCCTCTTTCCACATATGCTGCATACTTCAGCACACATGGAAAGTGGGATAGGCCTCTTAGGATTGTTTTTGTGGAGGAATCCCTTCCTGTACAAAAACAGTCCTGTCTGTTACGCAGGCATGGTGCAAGGGTGACTGCTTTGGCGCTAGGCAGTCCCAAGTGCGCCAGTGCAGGTAGAAAGCTGAAGAGCATCATCTTTTAGATATGGTGCTGGTCAGCTCTCTACCATTCACACTACTCAGCAACTGTGCTTGCTGCACTGCGTTGCATTTACTTTTAAAGCACCGCCAGTCGGGCATCAGTGTTTCATCCTTGACAGGGAAATGGTACACGGGAAAGGGTTTTGGTGGGGGCATAGTGAGGTGGCAGTTTCTGCAGGGAACCAGGACCTTTACTACAGAAACCTTTATGGACATTGCACAAAAACATAAATTTAATTCTGGTATCCACTGTAAGCCAATGGAGTACTTTGAGTGTGGGTTTGAGCTACCATCATAGCATAAATTAATTTGAATTTTTCAATCCAGGAAGATAATTCTTCCAAAAACAGTTTTCACTCTTTACTATGAGGACAGTTCATGCATCAATATCAAACCTGCATTTCAAACCTGCTGTGAAATGTGGGGGTGCACCTGTTAACGATCTTCTTATTTTAAAAAAGAAGTTGGATACTAACAGATACTTGTTTAAGAGTGCAAGGCATCCTGAGGTAAAGCATTTAACATTGGGCTTTACCTGGCGAATTCATCAGTTTTAGGTCGAGTTCTGCCTGAATCACTTGGGTGAATTACAAGGGTATAGTACCCTATGCCATAGGTGGGTGGAATGTGTGCAGGCTTCAAAACACCACCTTGTTGCAGCTGGTGCTACTGCATTCTTGTTCCTCCAGTGATGGTTGGGTGCACATGAAAGTGGTGGAATTCCTGTTCGAAAGATCCACTTGCAGCCAGAAAGTGCAGTACAGGAAGTGATGTCATTACCACTTAAACTTCTCCTTTTGTTAAACGCTGAAGAGAACAATGGCAATAAACGTAGCTGCACCGTAGACCATAGGGAGGGCGTGCTTCAACACCTACATTTTCATATTAACATTTACTCCTATAATGAGTTTCCTCCATTACTACTTGCTAAATTAAAATGCCACTCATGGGTTTCAATGTTAATAGCAGTTATTGAGGCTCTGAGTGCATCTCCTGTATACTCTGAAAGAAGCAGGTACAGACACCCCGATTTTTACAGGTATAACCATTGGGACATTGGGAAAGTACCTTTATTGTGAGCATCACTTTATCTACAATGTTCTTGTTTGTTAAGGTGGCAGAAAAGCTGCGTAGGGTTCAAAACAATAAGTCGAAGGCACCAAAAACATGTTCATCTTCAATTAAGGGCACGAGGCCGGGGATGCATGGGCAGGTACAGCACTGGGAGTGCGAAAAGAAACAGAAGCTGCAAACAAACAAATGCCTGAACCCAACAGCAAGGGCAGAGAATACAATGCTGTACTTGCTTCTGAGCTAGCAGGGGAGGAACCTGTTGTTACTGGAGGGCAGCACTCTTGGAAGGTCTCCTGGCTCAAGCGAGCAGCCCCTCGCTGTGACCAGGAAGAGTAATCAAAACAAAACTATTCAAGATTAGAAACAACAGGCAGTGTAAGAAACTTGCTTTTGGATTTCAGGGGAGTAAATATAGGCATAAGCAGTATAGGGAACAGGTCTGTAAAACAGCTTACATAAAGTATGATTTAGGGAAGTAGATAAAAATCGTAAAATACTTGTTAGGCCTTTTTGTGAATAAAAACTTTGTTTTGTATAGTTCATGAAGAGGCGTTATGCACACAAAAAACAAATGATTTTCATGAGAAAAAAAATGCTTGACAAATCCTTTAGAATATTTGCGTATTATGTAAAGCCTTTTTTCCAAGATGGCTTGTCCCTTTGGCAAAGAGTTCATGACAGGTGCTCGTCCTCCTGAAAATAATGCACCTTATGCATTGCAATGCCAGCACGCCCTAGGAGACAGAATATTGCATCCTATAGCATGACGGCGAAATAAGCCTTCTGCCCTGAGTTAAGATTTAATGCATCGTCTCAAAACAATGGCTGAAACGGAGCCACTCAAAGCAACCAATCACTAAAGGGGGCTCGCTTAAAACCCTCCATGTTCATGTTCAGCAAAAGAGTTCTTTGGCTGCAGCCAGACCTAAAACGGGGATTTGGGAAAGGAAAGGAGCTCAGGAACATATTTGAAAGAAAAAGACTTATTTCTCTATAAGACTGCTCCAGAAATCTAAAAACGGTGGTGTGTCATTTTCCATTTTATGTAATTGCTGACTGCATTACAAAGTTGTTACTCCTTCTACTTTCATTTATATTACTACACAAATATTTTTTATTTTTTGGAAAATATACAATAATTACAGATCTGAATCAAACTACACTTAAAGGAATCCTAAACATTCGTTCTTGCTTGTTAGAAGTAATGTGCAATTTTTACTTTTGTTTGTAAACGTGGAGCCGATCAATGAACAGGGGTACGTTGTTGTTTGCATACTTGAGACTGTATGGTCATTTCTTTTAATATTCAGTATGTATTAGCACTAAAGTATTCCAATCCATTGTTGGCATTAAGGAAGACTGTGTTAAAATACATGTTTATTCGAGCTAAGCTTAGCTATGAAATGCCTTTGTTTTGCAGAGCTTTTTAAAAGACCTACTGCAGAAAGCAAATAAGACGTATGATGACAAAAAGCTTGAAGAATACACCCACACAATGGTAAGTCTCTTTCCTATCAAAGGCGTGGTACATGAACTGTAAAAGGTAAAGCAGCTCTCCTTTGGGGACACATACTGCGCAGTCATTGTAAAACCACAATTCCGTTTCGTAAATAAGTGCCAAGCGTGCTGCTTGGTAGTAAGGTATCCGCTTCACTCCTTGCGTAATTCCACAATATGTAGCATGCGATCATAGGCGTAGTTTCAAGGGGGGTGTTTGGGGTGTTACACTCCCCCCCCCCTAAAATATGTATAATTTAATAAATAGTTGTGTACAGGAGCTTGCAGTCGGCTGTGGTAAGGTGTCTGTCGGATTTTACCTGGAATTTTTAAATACTCACCTGGACAAAAAGAAACACACACACACACACACACACACACTCACACTCACTCTCTCTCTCTCTCTCTCTCTCTCTCGCTCTCTCTCTTTTCCCTGTATAGAAGGTCTTAAACATGGTTATTTGACATAATACTGTGTTTTAAGTACCCCTTCACAGTCTGCACTCCTTTCCCTTTCCACTGCCCATTAAGCCCCCCTCATGCGCTGCTTCACATTTATTGTTTCACATGATATGCCAGGATGATTGCCGGAAAATCTGAAGCTCACACTCCCCTAGTCTTTCTGGCCAAGCTACGCCCCTGCATGCTATGATGTCTACACAGAGGCCTACAATTTTAAACAAGGTGCTAGATGTACTATTTAGTGGTCACAATGAGTGACCAGCATGTTAGCGACCAGTGCATCATTTTCAGAACTGACCTATGTACAAATAGGTCATATTGGAAAACTCAGATTCAGGGTGGGTCGCAAACCAACCTACCTCATTAATATTCATGAAGTAAGTTGCAAATTGTGACTCACTCTGACTGAAGGCCATCACAGGGGTGGTCGGGTCAGCAGATCTGTGATTGCCTTTCAATAAAGTAAACATTTTTTAAATGTAAACCATTAACCTTAATGGAAATGGGACTGCATTTAAAAAGGAAAGTTAACTATTGTTTTTAAAGTTGAAGAGTTGGTGGTGGTCCTTTGGGCCACTGCCTACTCCAAACAAACTTTTTTTTAAACATTTACAAAAGTGAAGGGGTCCTAGAGGGCTCCCTCCCTTTTACGAATAGGTTACCACCCCAGGAGTCGGCAACTTTTCAATGACTTAGGAATGCTATTTCAGTTCTAAACCATTGATACATATGGATAGGAATCCCTTTTTGGGCCTACAAAACACCCCTTCCAAATAGTGATTCCTTATCCACTTCTAAACCCATTTTAGGAGTTGGGGGGAAAAGATAGGTACTCCTAAAATGGAGTTAGTACATTACAAAAGCATTTTTGAGGTTTCAAACTCAGAATCGGAGTGTTTTGGCCACACAAATGTTTTGTTAATCTAACCCTGCTATGTTCATCTAAATTTTCTGTGAACAAGTCACTGGGTGAAAAAAATCTATAACAGTGAGAAACGTAAAAAACAGGGTGCGAAGAAACATCATCCGAAACCTCGTGTTATTGTGATCACCAATCTGTGACTCAGTTATGAAATATAGCGCCTCATTGAATGTTTTGGATAAATTGGGCAGTACAAGCCTACAGCACAAATATCGTTTATGCTGTGTTTCACAATGTTTCCTTACTAAAGGAACTAATATATGCAAATGACGGGTTTTTAAAAAATAATATTTTTGCAAGTGTTGTTGTTCAGTTTTGCCTTTGGCTTTCAACTGGTGGTAAACCTAAAAATTAAAACGAGCTCTTGGAGCGTGTCTGTCACGGGCATTTTGATTGGTAACTGCTAAATTCTGTAACATGCAGAGCCGTATTTTAGGTTTCCAACATACTCAAAAAAGGTAACTGGGAAACACAAAGTTGAAAAAGGACAGAGGTATATACAGTGCGGTAAATGGAGAAAAAAATTGCTCTGGGATCCCAAAAATGTTGAACCAAGGTGAAGCAGCAGAAAAGGGGTAGGGTCAAGAGGGGTGGAGTCACGAGAAGCAGCACCTGACCCCCAACATATAAGTTTATTTTTCTACTTTAGAGCAGGGTTCCACCTTGAGGTGATGCCATGTAAAGTGCGTATTGATTCAGCAACCATTTAATCAAACAAAATTTAGACATGGAAAAAAATGAAAAATAGTTGATACAAAGTAAAAGACCATTAAAGACAATTTTTATATCAGATTAAGCTTGTGGTAAATGCAGCCTTCTCCTTAACACAGAAGGGCGGCACATTTTGATTTTGTTTTTTTAAAGTTTCATAGGTCAGTCGTCGGTCTATTAACGTATTCAAATTTCCCCAACATGAAGGTAACTAAGCCGTTCTGCACAGCTCCCATGCCTGAGGCAAATACAAACATACGTGTATGATAGCGACTCTTTAAAATCCTAGGTAGCAAACTTGAAACAAGGCGCATTAGTTAAAACGCCAGCCTCTTGCGCAAAACTGCCATAGGGTAATGGAGGAGTTAGAAGGATGACTGTAAGGTGCATTGCCATTATATACTGAAGCATCCCTTAATACAAAATGCAAACACATCACAAAGTTCTACTTAAGCCAAGCCAGCGCCCTTCCTGTATGGCTTAAGGCGATTCTAGTGTGAGGCAGTGAACAACAAAAATCATAACCGCTTTTTCATATTTGATAAAACGAGGTATTATTTTATATGTATCTCTAAAAGCGCACGTTTTCAGTGTTTGACTTAGAGATTTTATGGTGGATGTTCAGTGAGGGGGAGAGTGACATGTTAGAGGCTCATATACCTATCCAAACAATCTATAGCAATGGTCTTTGGTTCCCTTATCATTCATCGATATCACAGAGACAACATAATATGCACCACACTGGGACATTGCGATCATTATTTCACAGACCTGTCTGTACACGTTTTAGATCTAAACCCTGACATCTATGATGACGCGCTTTTTACCAAACTGTGCAAGTTGCGTGGAGGAGTCTGCACCCATCAATGACGTAATGGAACATCTTAGAAAGGGAAAATGAGGGAATTCATAACAATTGCACCCAGAATAATTATTGACACAAAGAAACATTGAAACTGGCATGACGTGTTCGAATGAAAGGTTACTCGGACTGGTTGCTAAAAAGGCGTTTTGAAGAATCTGAAAGACAATTCCCAATACAGTTTTTGGCAATAATTCATTTCTATATTCTGATGTGATTTGACAGTTCTGGAGAATACATATAATTAAGATATTTGAAGCAAATTCTCCTTATTGATTCGCTTTTTCTGAACTGATTTGTACTGCTGTAATATGCAATAGCCTCTTCTAAAGGTAGGAAGATCGTGTAGTGCAAACTCTGACTATGGAAGACTCGTGTGGTGCAAACTCTGACTAGGTAGCTGCAAAGAGCCATTGAAGGGGGCAAGAACAAAGAGCATCATTTAAGACTGCAGCAACAGCCTTCTTTTTAGGTCTCGCTGAGCCAGCGCGCATGCGCTGCTCTGCGAGACTTTAGTAAGGGGCTTTTGAAAGTGCTCCGAAAGCGGCCACCAGCGTGCGGTTACGCGCACAAGCGCGGGCGAGCACTTTTTCTCGTTGCGCGCGCGCTTGCGCACAACTCGCGTCACCACTCGCGTTTTTTTTTTTATTATTTCACTTTGCGGCCGCGCAGCGTTACTTTTACGGCCGCGCGGCCAATGCTTGTTAAATGTTTGTCACCCTCCCTGTGGTTTCATGACCACCTCCTTCCGCTTCCTGTGGTTTCACCCAACCCGTCCGCCCTCCAACGTCTTTCCCACTCGTATTGCTTCACCTCCCCAATCCCCCACACTGTGTTTTTTACATGTTGGCCAGCAGCATAGGCTGCTGTGCACATGCTACAAGTAAAATAAAACAAGCATTGGCATAGCCAATAGACGCCTTTGGGACCTGCTGCATAACTAAATACTTATAAGGTCCCAAAGGCGAGACCTATTGGCTATGCCAATGCTTGTTACATGAAGATGCCGAGAGGGAACGTAGGTGACAGAGGCCTTTCCTCCAGAAAGATCACTCAGACATACATCTCTGCCCACGGCAGGAGAGGAGGCTGATCCCAGACCCCGAAGATGGGGTTGTTCCTTATTTACATAGGGGTGGATTTTGGAGGCGACTCAGGGCTCCTGAAAAGAAAATCTCACTTCAGCCACTTTGAATGAGAGACTCTAAGAACATTTGCAGTGAGGTGAAAAGGGGAGTGCAGGAGACGTGGATTACAAATTGTAGGAATTCTGCCACAACTCAGCCTAGGGAATCCGGAATCTCTAATTACTGGCTCGTGTGGTGGACAAAAGTGGTACATCATACTAACTCGGAACTCCTCAGAATATTCATGGACCTGAAAAAACCTATTGAGAGAAGAACTGTGCCTGATCTGCTGCAGAAAGACGTCTGAAGGGCTTTTCATCTCCACTTGCACTGAGGGACTGAAAATGCTCCCTGCCTCAGAGACGATTGTATGATGGAACAACTACCACATGAACAACTACAGTCTAAACCACTACTCCTCAACCACTACTTAGTCTAAACCACTAAAGTTTTAACAACTACTATTTTTTACAACTACTATGCCTTTACCATGATTGCCTTTACCCCATTAATGTATCTATTTTCCAGGTAAGTATAAACCCATATGCGTGTGTATATGTATATATATATATATATATATATATATATATATATATATATATATATATATATATATGTAATGGGTTTGAATGTACCTGTAAAAATCTTAAATTTCGTGGTAAAGGCATGCATGCTAAAGACATGTGTTGTAAAAATTAATATTGATAAGTATTAACACTATATACACACATATATATATATATATGTATGTATATATAGTATGTATGTATATATACATACACACACACCCCTATACTCACTTTTAATGTTATAAATTTCCTTTCCACCCAAAAACCTACACCCATCCAAAACCTTAAAAATTCCCTTTCCACCCAAAAACCTATACCCACCCTGAACCCTAAAAATTCCCTTTCCACCCAAACACCCACACCCACCCTAAACCCTGTAAATACCCTTGCAATCCCAAAAACCCATACCTACCTTAAACCCTAAAATTACCCTTGCCACCCAAAAACCCACACCCACCCTAAAATTACCCTTGTTACCCAAAAACCTCTTACCCACCCTTAACTCTAAAAATACACTTGCCGCCCAAAAACCCATACCCACCCTAAAATTACCCTTGCCACCCAAAATCCCATACCCACCCAAAACCCTAAAATTACCCTTGCCACCCAAAAACCCACACCCACCCTAAACCCTAAAAATCCCCTTCCCACCCCAAAACCCATACCCACCCTAAACCCTAAAAATACCCTTGCAATCCCAAAAACCCATACCCACCCGAAATCCTAAAATTACCCTTGCCACCCAAAAACCATGCCCACCCTAAACCCTCAAATTACCCTTTCCACCCAAAAACCCATACCCACCCTTAACCCTAAAACTACACTTGCCACCCAAAAACCCATACCCACCCTAAAATTACCCTTGCCACCCAAAAACCCATTCCCACCCAAAATGTAAAAAATGCCCTTGCCACCCAAAAACCTACACCCACCATAAACCCTAAAAATACCCTTGCCACCCAAAAACTCATACTCATGATACACTTGCCACTATATATATATATATATATATATATATATATATATATATATATATATATACATACATACATACATACATACATACATACATACATATATATATATATATATATATATATATATATATATATATATATATATATATATATATATATATATATATATGAGGAAAGTCTCCGACCAAATACCGGCTCCTCTCCACTCGGGGTCGGTGCGAGTTCCAGGTGTCGGATCCCGGCTAAGATACACGAAAATTCCCGTTTTAAAGAGCTCCTCACTCAAACAGGAAAAAGGGACTCGCACTCCAGGGTGAATGTAATTCAATATTTTTACTGGCAACGCGTTTCGATCAAACGATCTTCTTCACAAGCCAACATTTCACCACTAGTGACCACCATTTTATAGTGTGTTTACAAAAAATATATACAAAATAAAGAAAGGACCAACGTAAAGTGCAAACATAGAAAACATACTATCCTTATTATTCCTAGGTTTGCAGTACAAGGACAGACTCCCCGCTGGCAGGCGGTTACACAGCCAGACAATGATTAAATATAATTCACAGATTAGTTGACACTATGTGCATAATTTGTATTAATTACGAGGCAAATATTCCATAATTCGTCATGATTGCAAACCAAAGGAAAGAAAATAGAGGGGTCGTTTTTTCATTTTTTAAAAACCAAACAATGATGCATGACAGTGTCCTTACTTAAAACGCATGATAAATGTTAGATCACGGTCACGCGCAGTGATCAATAACCCACCGCAAAGGAACGGTTTTATTCATTTTCCTTCACTGCCAATTGGCTGCATCCCTGTTATATCCTGGCAGGGGTACCGTGTCCCTTTGAAATCAACAGAGGGAAAGCGGCAGGGTTTCTTTGAATGTTATGATATTAAAGACAAGAAAATGAGCAAAGGGAGGCAGGCTGGTGCAGCGGCAGCACCTTCTACGGAAAATGCGGATGTAAGAAGTAAACGAGCAGGGAGACCAGATGCAGCACGCGCATTGTTCTGTGAAATTGAAGAGGAAGACGGTGGCGGTGGCCACAAAACAAGCACATTAACAGGAGAAAAAAGCAGAAGTTTAAAAGAAATGCTTTTTCAATATGAGAAATTGCAGAAGAGGGAAATAAATAGGTGGTGGGAGGTTTCCTCGCTCGATAATTACATCGAGGCGGGTAGGGTCCCTAGGGGACTCAGGATTCTGATTACACCAACCTATCAGAACCCACACCCCAAACTACTGGAAGATTGGTCAAACTTGATGGTGGGCACATGTAAGAATATGTTGGGACTTTTGTCCAAATATGCTGCCTTGGAATTGGAAACAACGATCAAAGAAATCGACAAACTGAAAGAGAAACTCGATAAACACCCTGAGCAAGATGAGATCAAAACAGCCCTTGGGCAGATGGAGCTGAGGCTGGATAAATACGAGGCAGAAATTAAACAAAAGAAAAAAGTAAATTTCTGCGAGATAAACAGTATATATTTTTTGTAAACACACTATAAAATGGTGGTCACTAGTGGTGAAATGTTGGCTTGTGAAGAAGATCGTTTGATCGAAACGCGTTGCCAGTAAAAATATTGAATTACATTCACCATGGAGTGCGAGTCCCTTTTTCCTGTTTGAGTGAGGAGCTCTTTAAAACGGGAATTTTCGTGTATATATATATATATATATATATATATATATATATATATATATATATATATCAGTCATAAACAATCCAAGAGTGCCATCTACTGGTCTCAGAACGTAAATTTAAACAACATACATTAATTAGGAAGATTGCATAAATAAACTTAGAAAATTTAAAACAGTTAATTATTTTTACAAAATGTTACACTCCATGAAAAAAACAAATCAGACAGACAACTTACTATAACAAAAGAAACAACTAATCTCTTCATGCAGGTCGTTGTTTAGACAGGTCGTTGTTTAGACAGGTCGTTGTTTAGACTAGGTAGTTGTAAATGCAGTAGTGGTTGAGGGATCGTGGTTCAGGCCCCTCGTTGTTAAAGAGTAGTGGTAAGGGTCGTTTCCCCTCAGAGACGCAACAGGCTGAAGAAGGGCTACATCTTGCATGAAAGAACCTTTGGCCCATTTAGAAGTAAAGTTCACTGGGCTCTCTGAGAGCCTTTGCTGAAGCGATACCGAGACACTAGAATAAAGCCCTGAGCACCTTGAAGCTCTAGGAGGCACCAAGAATGACTGTCCCTCCATCAAGAAATATTGATACTTAGTAGTTTTCTGACTTCTGGAGGACTGGTCCAAAGCTTCCCAAAAAAGCATGACTTAGTCAACTATAGGTTGCTGGATGGTTCTACTGGGAGCGTTTTCACCTGTCAATCATGTGCACTGTGAGACTACAGAGAAGAACTATCTTATTATGCCAGCTACAGCCTCCTGCCTTGCCCTGCGGAGAAAAATCCAAGAACCAAAAAAGTAACTTAGTCCATACCCAGGACTTGACACTGGGCTGAGGTGAAGAATTCATCCCAGCGGCAAAGTGACCTCAGCAGCTCCTAAATCAGTCCCTGTTGGAGCTTTTGGCCCCAACACTGAAGGTTTCAGAGGGAGCTCGATGAGGGTGTATCTGACTTCAAGGGACCCTTGCCGGCTTTAGCACCCTGCCTTATCCGTCTGGAGGAAACTAAAAACCGGAAAAAGTCTTATGGTAAAACTTTAGACCAGTATGTCCCACAAGGCTTACACGACCCAAAATTGCACCTATATCCTGGTCTTCCATGACCATTGATTTCAATTCTGGTTTTGCTGTTTCTTTGTGCTTTTTGCCTTTAAAAAATTCCATCTCTCCCTTTCTCGAAATCTGTTTTTAACATTTCTGTATGATCTTGTTTATTAAATCTTTCTTTGTTTTTCTAGATAGGTTTGGGAATTGTGTTTTGTTTTGTTTCGGTTGTTTCATACGGCTTGAACTTCACAGTCGTTTATCTGGGGACTCGTCTGCAGCTTGTGCCATAGCTGCCTGGGGTTTATGCAGAGTCTCTCACTTGTGTTGACCTAACAAGATTGTGTCAGCAAATCGGGAGATTTTCTGTTCCCACCAAAATCAGATCTCTAACAACAATGCCACATGAAGGATGAAAAGCTGCAGGATTTTACTGTAGTGGACATATAAACACGTGAAACATAGTAGAAATAACTAAACCCTCTTTATAGGTAACGTTAGTAAAATATCTTTGGAGATTATATTTCGTCAAATAAAACACAACTTGGTTGTTTAATATCTTCAATGAAAAGTTTTGAGAAAATGCTATGGAAACACATTGGAGCAGGTGTGTAATTTGTACAAAACTGCACAGAGTAGTGTTACCAAGAGGCCCTTAAGAAGGAAGATTGTTATTCCGAGGCGCCTCCTTCCCAGAGGGTGAGGATTGAACAAGGTTGGAAGGATATAGGAATGTTAGAGATGGCACAATGTTCAGCACAATTGTCAGACCAACATGAGAACTACTTGGAGGAAGTCTAAGGAATCTGTTCCCGAGGTTGTTTTAGTGCTTAGCAGCTGAAACAGGATGCTAGAAGGAAAGTGAAAATAATGCAATAAAGATGGTACATAGTTTACATTGTAGTTCTTAAAGTAATCCTCGTAATGCGGTACTAGCTATAGTTAACAGAAACAAAGAGGTCATTATTCATACATTAGAAAAGAAAGTCTTTCTGTTTTGCTACTTTATTAGGAATCTTACAATTAAAATGATAGAAATTAGTTAAGTGCTTTTGAAGCCGTCGCGTACAAAGAGACAACAAGGTGCCTCTGGGCTTCTGAAAACGCTTCCACCAATCAGCCTGGACTGCCAAAGGTCTCATTATGTCCAGTTAAGCAGCAGAACGTAAAACGGTATAATCGGTCCCTATACTGACTGACGCCTCAATCTCGCTCTCTCTGATAAACGATCAGACGATGACAATGAAGTCAATCCACTCCGGGGCCCCCACGGACCCCTGCCCCCACCACATCTTCAACAGAGCCGCCGACACCATCGCACCCATGCTCCGACACACCATCAACCGCTCCCTGGCGACTGCCTCGTTCCCCGACGACCGGAAACACGCCGAGGTCAACCCCCACCTGAAGAAACCCTCGGCGGACCCCACCGACCTCAAAAACTACAGACCCATCTCCCTGCTCCCGTTCCCAGCGAAAGTCATCGAGAAAGCCATCAACAGCCAACTCGCCACATTCATCAAAGAGCACAACATCCTCGACTCCTCCCAATCCGGCTTCAGAAAAAACCACAGTACGGAAACCGCCCTCCTCGCCGCAACAGACGACATCCGCACCCTACTGGACAAAGGAGAAACAGTAGCCCTCATCCTCCTCGACCTCTCAGCGGCGTTCGACACAGTCTCTCACCACACCCTAATACGCACACTCCACAACGCAGGGATCCAGGACAAGGCCCTCGACTGGCTCCACTCTTTCCTCTCCGGCAGAACGCAGCGGGTCAGACTCCCCCCTTTCCTCTCGGACCCTACACCAACCACCTGCGGAGTCCCCCAGGAGTCCTCCCTCAGCCCTATGCTCTTCAACGTCTACATGGCTCCGCTCGCCCCCATCGTCAGAATCTACGGACTCAACATTGTGTCATACGCAGACGACACCCAACTCATCCTCTCCCTATCCAACGAACCCAACACCGCCAGACACAACTTTTGAGAAGGCATGGAAGCCGTCGCCAAATGGATGAAAAACAGCTGCCAACAACTAAACACCAACAAAACAGAAGTACTCATCATGGGCCCAAACCCCGACGCCTGAAACGACACCTGGTGGCCCCCCGCCCTCGGAAGCCCGCCCACCCCACGGACCACGCACGCAACCTGGGAATCATCCTAGACTCCGAGCTCATAATGGACCGCCAGATCAACTCCGTCTCATCCTCCTGCTTCCACACCCTCCGCCTCCTACATAGGACCTTCAAATGAATCCCCCTCGAACACAGAAAGACCGTCACTCACGCCCTGGTCACCAGCAGACTCGACTACGGCAACGCACTCTATGCCGGAATAAACAAAAACCTCACCCGCAAGCTACAGAACATCCAGAACGCCGCCACAAGACTGGTCCTCAACCTGCCAAGACACTGCCACATCTCCCAGCACCTGCGCACACGCCAGTGGCTCCCCATCGAGGCTAGAGTCACCTTCAACATGCTCACCCACGCACACAAGGCCCTCCACGACACCGGACCAGCATACCTGAACAGCCGACTCCAATTCCAAGCACCCCAAAGGACCCTACGATCAGCCCAGCTCTCCTACGCCATGGTCCCCCGCACCAGAAAAACCAGATCGGGAGGCCGCTCCTTCTCCTTCCTCGCGGCCAAAGCCTGGAACGCCCTTCCGCTCCACCTCAGACAGACAACATCGCTTCCCATCTTTGCTAGAAACCTCAAAACCTGGCTCTTCGACAGAGCCCCTCCTTGATGGACTGGAACCTGCACCCCCCTCACCCCCAGCGCCTTGAGACCCTTACGGGTGAGTAGTCGCGCTTAACAAACGATTGATTGATTGATAATGTTTAGCCTAATGAGAGATGTGTCAGATACAGGTGGCTCCTCACGACCTAGTCCTTGGAAAACACTCAAAATACTCCTTTTTCAGGGCCATACGGGAACCCTAGCTAAAAACAGCCATGAAATGTTCTCTAAAAATGTGAGATATATTCTCTTCCATCAGGCTGGATACAGGATCCCTAATGAAGGAGCCATGAACAACAGCTGCAACACAACAGTGACTGAAGCAGATTCTTCTCCATCAACCTTTGTTACATGAGTTGATCTAAAAGTGGGCATGGTTCCCTGCTCCCACCCCCACTAAGATAACTCTTGGTACTTTGAGGCTGATGCTTTACATCTTAATAAGTGCTTTACGTTGCACATTATACTCCTTTTATACAGGCGTGGGTGTGTTTCTTTGCCACAGTTGTCTTGGCATCTGTCTGTATTCTCTCATTCTTTGCTTGCTGAGCTCCATTGAGTCTTTGCTGTTTACAAAGGGTTCTTCGTGTTATATTAAAAGTATTTCTAGAGCTCACATTGTCCTGGGCACTGAGAAGGTTAACGGAAGCCACCAGACAAGAGCATAGCCAACGAAAACAGAGGGTCTGATCCACAAAAGCATTTATGAGTATGGGAAGTAGTACTTTAAGTGCACTATTTTATCTACTCCTACCTGTTGTTGTGATTCGCCATCAAAACATCCACCTCCGTATTAGTAAAAATGCAAAGAGGACACAGTCAGTTCTATTTCTACTAAATGTATATGGATATTCCATGGAAATCCCCCTATTGACAAAGGCATGTAAGAGTATGTAAAAGAGTACTGCAGGAGTACTACTTTATGTACTCCAACATGCCTTGTGAATAAGCCCCAGATTCTAAAGAGCCGTCTGAAGAGCACCAGACAGCTTCACGAGGACAAAGGAAGACCATTCGATAATTTGTCTGCCAAAAAGAAACGGACCGGCCATATAGTAAAACTAGAAGATTTGCAAAAGGATTAGCAGAGCCTTGTTCACGGGTCCGAGTTTGATTCCCTTTGTTTAATATAGGGAATACTCCAGCCTTCAGTGTGCCTGTCCTCCCCTGTGAAAGATGGCTAATATGGTATGGCCATGTGGTCTCAGGTTACAGTGGTATTTGGCAATGAGAGCCAAAGGAGTTTGCGGAGGAGCTGCGGTGCTATTTGAGCTGTTCTCCTTTAGATCCCAGCCTGAGACACACACTCCAACCTGATATCTAGATCTAGTGAGCTACATGGTAGGGAGCCTGTGCATTCAAAGAATACTATTCTAATCACCCTGGTTCATCCTCAATACAAGATTTGAGGGAAAAAGGCGTTGATGCCTGTCTCTCCTCAACGCCGTCACTTTTCTGTTGTGTGCCCCACGTTCAAATAGCAATGTCTGTATTTCTTGGAGGAGAAGACCTTCGTCACGTTGCAACCTGGGACTTTGTTATGCAAGTTTCCAAACAGAGCTGGAGGATGGTCAGTATATAGAATACTATTAACCATCCTGTGGGAGTGGTGTGCAGAGGTATGCATGGAACCCGTATCGATCATGTGTTGCTGTACCTGTTTCTCGCAGAATCTCTGTGTCAACCAGTGTCCATGGCTACCTGTGTGAATGTACCTCGTGTCTGCGTTGTTTTTATGTATTTCTGTATCACCCTGTGTTCTTGTCTCTCAACATCTCTCCCTTCAAAGTGTCTTTCTGTCTTTCCCCGCGTTCACGTCTCTGAGTATCTCTGCTTCACCTCATTTCTGTATCTTTCCAGTATCTCTATGTTCCTATGTTTTCATGCTGCTGAATTGCTCCACGCATTCTCTCCATGCCTGTTTTTCCCATTATCTCCTTTCGCATCCCACATCTGTGTCTCCACATGACTTCCTTTGTCTATGTCCCCTTGTCCATGTCTCCCTAGGTGTCGCTTTTGTGTCTGTCTTTTGAGAATTCCGAGCATCCATGTTTAACAATAATGCATGTCTCACTATTTTCCATGTCCTCCCAGTATTTATATCCAGGGTTCATGTCGCTCCAATATGTATACCCCCAGCATCTATATCTAGAACATACTTGTTCCCAGAGTATCTGTGTTTTCCAGCGGTTGTGTCTTCCTTGAGTCAATGTTTCACGGTATTGGCATTTAGGGAACGAGATGTGGCATAGTGGCTGAAGTTGCTGATTTTCGAACCTGGAAAACCAAGTTTGAATCCCAGCCTCAGCTCAGTATCCTGTGATTCTGAGCAAATCGATTAATCTCACTGTGCCTAAAAATGGAAAATAAAAGCAGGTATAGTCTGGTTCCTTTGTGAAGCACTCTAATGCCCTTGGCCAGGTTTCTACTGCCAAACTAAATGCCCAGTATTTCCTTGTTCTTTTGTCTCCCAGCCATTTTCCCAGGTCTGTGTCTTCACAAGTCCATGTCTTCCCATGTATGTTTATCCTAGTGCCCAGGTAGAGGAGATGCATAGATGCATCTCCGTTACTGCTTGGCCATTTCACTGCATGTCTGCATAACTACTGATTACCCATGTCCACATCACCATGCATCTGTCTCTCTCATTGCCTGTGTCTTCTTTGTCTGTTTCTACAGGGTCCATGTTTCCCTCTTTTCTTCTGTTGTCTCTCCAGCGCTTGCTCATGCCTCCCATGCCTGTGTCTCACCAGGTCCATATCTACCCAGTGTGATACAGGGTCTGTTTCTTTCTATTTCTGCATCTCTAGGGTCTGTTTCTCCCAAAGTCAACCCCTCTCCATCCAGGGATCTGAGCTATGGGTCGAGTGTCAGTTTGCTTCATATTCCCCTGTGTTTGAGTAACTTTGTAGACATGTGTGTGCGAGTATGTAACATGACAAGTCACATTATCAGCATGAATGTATCCCTGGTCCCTACTACATCAGGTCACAATTTTAAGCATTTTGGTCTTCACCAATCATTTGTGCTGTAAAAGTAAAGTGGATGCAGTAGAGATGCTTCCTGCAACATGTGTTTTTTTACAGGATATAAACGAGATACAGACATTTAAATCCAAATGTAACCTCATTTCACGCAGCACATACAATTAATGTTTGAAAAAATCTATGAAAATGAAAGGGTGGTATTTGATTCTCAAATTTCCAACATGTTGATATGAACTTTTTTTTTCATTTTGTCTGGAACAGGTAGCTATTCTCAAGGGTTCTCTCAAGTTGGGGTCAAAACAAAAGGTTTACATATAGAGTGCCTATACTATTTAGTCAAAGCAAAACTGACCTAAAACTTAAGGCGGTGTTTGAAGATCAGTTCCAACCCAATGCAGAATGTAGATCAAAAATGATTGAGATGTGCTGAGATTTGAGTTGTAACTGCTGACCAATATATGGAGTGTGTTTGTAAATTCTATTAGAGGTGGCATGGCCTCACTCCACTGTTTGGGGTTGATAAAGCCGTTATCCATCTTAGGAAAATGTTAAGTATGATATGCTAGTAAACAGTGTATAAAGTTAACCCTTGATCCCCCTTTACACCTAAAAAGTGTTTTTGCACGTTGGGAAACTTACTCCACCTTTGCAGTAGGCCAGTATGCAGAACTTCAGGCACAGCTTCCAAACATGATTTGCTAGGTTTACACCAGACTATGCATAAGTTATACCTGCTTCACTGGATCCCCTGTTCGAAGCACCAGGGTGTACTTGTGCAGGGTTTTCTCTCCTCGGCACAGGTAGTACATTTTAGTAGCTCACTGCTAGATTGTTATTAATGTATGCTTGCTTGTGTGCTTAGTGGATGTGTGATTCTACCCAGACCGACTCCTGTTGAAGTTATATCAGGTTTACACAACTGAGACTTTTGAAGGACAGCCCCGAGTGTGTTTTGTTTTTGTCTTTTTTATCACTTTTATTGCTAGCAGTTTTTTCGAAATGAGAATACCGTAAGTATTCCTTTTTTTGAGCGGTAATGGCCAACATCAGCGGTACAGATCACCATTGTCATTCCTTGACTGTAGCTAGGTGGAGGGGTATGATCCACCCTTGTACTTTAGGTCACATTGTACTGGGCACATGTTCCCTCGGAAAGTGCAAAACCTCCGGCGGTATTTGACATGTATTGGCGCAGTATGGTCACCACTCTTTTTGGACTGGAGTCCGTTGCCCCTCATGGTGTTATTCTGTCTTCCTGTAAGCAGCCTCTTATATCTCATTAAACTAAGTAAAACATATGAACAGTGATTACAATGTGTTTCATTTTTTTAGTGTTTCCAGACGGTAGAGGGGAAAGAGATAGTTTCTTTTGGAAATATTCAGGGGCGTAGCTACCATTAGTGCAGCCGGTGCAGTGGTTCCGGGGTTCAGGAGTGTAAGGCCCCTGCACCTCAGTTACGGCTGTCTTTTACTACCCAGGCGGGTGGCAGGGGACACATTGGTATTGTTTGTCCAGGGCACCTTTACTCCCACTACAAATATTCCAGTTTTGACACATTTTGCACACTTATCTTGTAAATGGCTGGACCTCCGCAAAAACCTTCAACTTCGTAGCACTGAAGGTAACGTGAACCGATGTATAGCTCAATCTGAAAGTTGATGAAGCCGCATTTGTCATACAGGTGTGCAAACGTTATGCTGCGCCGCTTCTATGTAAGATAGCTGAACCATTGTCACAAAATGCGTCACAAGCATCTGATGAAAGGAGTTTGTCATTGAAACTCAGCATTTCCCTTAATCACAAACCCGCAGCTTGCCCACACACACGAGGAGCAAATCTCTGCACCGCCATGATATGAAAATACTTTGGAATAAATGATTAATGTTACTCATCATTTCTCAAGTGTGGCACCCACTGGTAAAGATGGAAAAGTTTAACTTTATTTATTATCTCTTCGAAAACTGCACAACCCCAAGTGCAAATTGAGCTTTTACCTCCTCCTTGCAATACATTTGCAGTAATGTAGGGGTGTCCAGCGTAGGTCCACGAGATTTGCATTTATGCCAGATCTGCAGCATATCCATAGAAGATACATTTCAATACAGTGAATGTAAATGGCAGGTATTTACATAGTTAATGGATATCCTGAAAATATGGCATTGATTTGACCTTTGAAGGACTATTTTTGGCTAGACGTGTTAATGCAAATTTTATACAGATTGACTTACAATAGCACTGCTTAGGATGACCACCTAAATCCATTAATGTCACTGTTTCCAGTGCTGGACATTTGTGTGATAGCATAATGCAGTCAGGGTGTTGTGTCTTTTTTCCAATCAACTAATTAAACTTACATACCCTAAATCACTGATTTGTAGGTGAAAAGTTTGGGACTGGACATATGGGGCCTGATTCATAAATGTAAAATTATACTTTTGGGTAACTTTACGTGTTTAGGTATTCACAAACTATGACTTAATATTAAGTTTAAGACTTCGGAGAGTCCTCAGTTGGGGCGAAGAACTCCGCGCATAAAAAAGAGAGGGCATGTCTATCTTTTAAAAGGCGGAGTTTTCCACCCCAACTGCAGAGTCGTAAACTTACTATTAACTCGTCATTTGTGAATATAAAAAAAGAAAAAGTTACACTAAAGTTTAAGTTTACCTTTATGATTCAGGCCCATGATCTGTCACAACATAACTTGACATAGCAACACATAATCTGGAGCGAGGTGACCTCCCAATTTTAAGGGCCTAACGTTGTCTTTATAGTCAATTTAATACAAATGTAATTTAACTTTCTGATACATGAACCTTAATCCATTATATTTTCTTTTCAGCTTAGAATGTTCGATTCCAATAACGATGGGAAGCTGGGATTGACAGAACTCGCCAGGTAGACCTCTCTCTTGTGATACACTAGCCTCACACAAGGTCTTTGCAGGTTGCGGCCAGTTTAAGGTCCCTCTAATCCCCTCCTTTCTCAAACACCCTTTCCTTTGTTCTGTGACTGCTGTCCGACCCTTGTCATATGATATCGACTTTATGTTTGCTGCTGCAGATTTAAGGATTTCTCAAGGCTCCAAACTGACCCTGACACAAGAAACGGTAAATCCCGGTTCGCCCTCGCAGGGTTATTACCGTAATCCAATACAACTGTGTAGGAGTGAGCAGGTGGCAAGCCTGAAGTTAGTATCTCAAAGCGTATGCATTACAAGCGAAGAAACCAAATGTTAGAGTTCAGGAAAGAATGAAGTTCTACCTCATAGATGAGATCACATATATTATTAACCCTGTATAATGTAATACATTTAAGACGTGATAATCTTTAATTTTGTTATTTAACCTTGCCTACATGGTTTTTGGATTATTTTAATTGACTAAACACTGGGCATGGGATATTTTTTACTTATAGTTTTACGCAGTGTTGTTAAGGTAGGGAGGCGAGTAAGTATAGGTGTTAGAGTACACCCTAAACAGAAGGACGTGTTTCAGTGGGAGCTCAGGCATGCATGAGCAGGAGGGTCGAGGTCAGCGGGGAGAGTTATTAGCAAAGAATAAGGTGATATAAGTACAGTACAGACCAGAACTAGGGCGTGCCAGGGTTAAAAAATCATCTTCATAGAAAAACATGGAAGTGCAAAAAAGATGGAGACTCTGATGCGATAGATCACAACATAGAAGAAACTGTGTGTGCAATAAAGAGTGAGGAGAGGGAAAGACCGGGGAAAGGAGGGACTTTACAAAAGAGCCACAGAGAGTATGAGGTATGTTCATTGCAAGTTCAGTGCCAATGACAATTACAGGAGAGTTGATGGATAATCAGTACCTATTTGAGTCATTTATACATGTCAGGTTTGATGGAGTCAAGTGAAGGTCAAGTGGGCGCAGAGGGCAGTGCCACAGGCTGTGGGCATTTGATGAGAAGGGACGGAGTCGAGATGTGCAATTCAAAAACCAGGGATTTCAAGTTGCAGTTGCTACTCTTCTTATTTCTTTCCCTTTATTTGAATATTTTTCAATCATTTCTCTTTAAAGAATGATATCCTTATTATTTAATATTGTGTCTGAATCACCAATACTCGTATGGTTCTTAAATAATTGAAACTTACGAATATACCTACTGAACCCTGGCTTACTCCTGAAATATCTTCATACCGTAGGTCAATGCGTTGGAAATGATGCATTGACCTACGCAATGGACAGTGGCGGCTCGCAGAGGGAGTGTAGCGGGGCAGGGAGGGGCAGGGGGGGTAGTGGAGTCGGACATACAACGGCCAGGAGTAAAGTAAGTAAATAAATAAATAAAACTATTTACCTTGCGCTCGCTGCATCGCCGAGTTGGCGATGCAACTCGGCGCAAGGTAAATAGTTTTATTTATTTATTTACTTACTTTACTCCTGGCCGTCGTAGGTCCGACTCCACTACCCCCCCACCCTGCCCCTCCCCGCCCCGCAGCACTCCCTCTGCGAGCCGCCACTGGCAAGGGAGATATTGCAGAGTGTAGTTCAAAAGACGGTGCATAACAAATAAAGTTCTATTAATCTCTAGGGTATCCTATCATTCAAGCCATTATAAAAAAATAAGTAGGTATTTGTGCCAAGCTTCCTACAACTGTCTCCTATCTAGGCTGCAAACTAACTAAAGCACTCCTCGCTCAACTATTGCACAGAATTGGGTAAATGCTTGACTGGGGGCCCGGAAAACAGGCTTTCTCTAGGGAAGGTGGTAACTGGTTCACTTTACTCTGCAGTGCAGTAGTTTTGGACAAACTAACCAATTTGTAAAGCTGGCAAAATGGCTTATTGATATAACACTGGCTGCTTGCATGAGCGGTGCTCTCGAGGTCAAAAGATCAAATCCATGTAAAGCCGACTGAAAATTTACCCTTCTGTGATTTGTAAATTGAGTGCCTTCGGATTTATAATGATAAAAGTTATTATTTACAGCACTTAGATACAGCAGTCATGTGGTGTGAAGTGCTGTAAAAATCAAGCTATTGTTTTTATTATTATATGAAGATGAATATTCAATTAGACCAAGTGGCGCTGCAAGATCACAAAAAAACATTCTCTATGAATATGACAGGAACAAACAGTTAAACCTGGTCTGACAACACATTTGCATTGAACCGTTTACCACAAACGATTGGCATTCATTGGGATATTGAAACCAGCCTGGTGAATGTTCTTCTCAACAAAAAGTCTAAGCTCAGTTTGTTCCTCTCACCCCTACCTCGTGTCCTTTCTTTGTTTCTGCCCTTCCTGAACAATCCGTTTTCTTTTTACGGGGGGGGGTTCCCTCCATACCTCCATGCAACCCCTTTTTGTTTCTGTGTCCTTGTTTTTCCTCCCACACAGTATCTAAACACCACTTCTCACATTACTTTACTTTTTTAGGTCGGGCATTTGAGACCTCTTGTATATACTTATATATATGCTTATATGTGGGCTTAGAGCCCACCCACTGCTTTCGTTTGTCTGTTTCAGTGTCCTATAGAAATGCTTGCTAATGGTCAATCCTTCCTCTTGTCCCTCCTTTTTCTTTTGCTTCCTCTCACAGGAGCAGGGACTAACTACTGAATAGTTACGCTCATTTGGGGGACTATTTTATTTCTTTGTTTCCTGCTCTCCCGTCCCTCAAACCTCCAATCATGTATCCCGCCACCTCCCATGTACTACAGGTCCACCCCCACCTACCCCAGCGTGTGTGTTTAGTCCATAAAATATAAATTCATTTAACTGTTCTCCTCGTCTCCCTGCGGCTCCTCTTTTCAGCCAGTCTGGGAATCATACACTGTTCCACTGAATTCAGGGACCTGTAGTTCTTTTTGACTCTAAAATGTTCTAAGCACACAAAGAGCATGTGTTACAGGCACTACATGTCCCATCATGCCAAGCACTTTCTCACCGCGTTGATGTCACCACCATCCAAGCAGTGCTGCAGGCATTTTCAGTGAGCCCTGGCATTGTTGTTGACGCCATATACTTGTGCCGCTGTGGAGGATCACAGAGGAGGCCTGCTGGGGCCCAGGAGGAATATATACCTGTACATCGCATGCGTTTACAACACATGCAATTACAACGCGGTTGTTACAACGACCGCGTTGTTACATCGCAGTACCATTACAACGCAAGTCGTTACAACGACTTGTTATAGGGGGCGCTGGATGTTGGAATAGTATAATTTACTATTCCAACTCCAGTGTGTGCAACAGTAGGGAAGATGTTGGAATAGCAAATTATACTATTCCTTAGCTTAGAGTGCCACCTACAGCAAGTCGTTGTAACGGCTTGCGTTGTAATGGTAGTGCGATGTAACAACGCGGTCGTTGTAACGATCGCGTTGTAATCGCATGCGTTGTTACGCATGCGATGTAATGGGTGTTTCCCCCCAGGAGCAGTGGCAGGTGGCAGTGTAACACGGGCTTGGCTGACCCTCACTTAAGCAGCTGCTTCCTCCTCCTGCAGCCTTCGCTGCTCTGCCCAACCTCTTCCCTCCACTTCTGATTTCTCCCCGACCCACTATGGCCACTATTGCACTCCTGGACTCACACTGCGACGGCCGGAAGGGTTAGTTCGCGGCCTCAGAGCACTGGGACTCCTGACTGTGCAGTTGAGCCGGTGGCGGCTGTGCTGCTTCTTATTTAAATTACTGGTTCCTTCTGCTTTTTCAACAGCCTGCAATTCTAAATACTTTTCTCTGAAAAAAAAGAAACACTGGTGTCTGGTTATACACTGCTATTGAATTGCACCACCAACTGCTCTTAAAGTGCAAAGCTAGGATAGGACAAGAGAAAGGAA
Organism: Calotriton arnoldi; assembly: GCA_963921515.1. Classification (NCBI taxonomy): domain Eukaryota; kingdom Metazoa; phylum Chordata; class Amphibia; order Caudata; family Salamandridae; genus Calotriton; species Calotriton arnoldi. The sequence continues at coordinate 1,364,148 of CAWUFW010000529.1, read as the reverse complement.
ACAGGTTGTCATAGGAAGGAGACGTGACAGTTAACTAACCATCCCGTGGAACCAATTAGAACCTAGCTTATATCTATGGAACTGTTCGGTGGCGATGTCACAACTGTGCAATCATGCGTCGTTCATTAAGACCACGGACACCCTCTAGACATGGCTTGTGGGACTCGAAGGATTCTAACCATTGTCTCCCGGTGGCACAGGTAGGAGCATGCTCTTTATGTGCAAACAGTCCAAACTTAGCTCTTGATTCAATCCTTATTTATCCAGGCAGAATGCTGGCCTTGACTGAAAGCTGAACTGTGTCACATCTCTAATCCCAGCTCGTGACACAGCACAGGAAGTGGCCTTTCACCACCAGGGCTACAGATAAGACATGCAGTCAAACCAGACTGCACTTATATAGGACAAAATGGTGAGCCTCGTGTGGTGTATTTTACATATAATGTTCTTTGAAAACGCTGTTAAGCAGCCAGGTGACTCGGACTGTGTCGCCATGTGCTGAAAATGTATTCATTTTGGCGGTTGCTTCAGAGCAAGGCTGTACTAGATCAATTGTAAAAGATGCTATGTAGAGAGAACTAGTGTGAAAGGTTCTCAGCAGTGGTGCAAGTTTCTTCTCCCAGCCTGACACAGTGCTAAAACATGTATAGGACTAGGAAAAATGTTCTAGTCACATTGTCTCGGGAGAATGCCAACATTATTCCACCACTGTGTGTGCGTGAAGGTCGTTCTGTACATAGTTAAAAGTTGTGAAATTGCTTTGGGGTCGTGGTCAAAATTTTCTCTAGTATTTTTAAAATGTTCAGAAGGTCTGTTTGCAAAAAGTTGCATGCGGGCCTGGTGACACTCGGGAAGCATTCCATAGAATTCCAACACTACACGTTAAACGCATCTTCAGTGGCTGACCAGTGTGTGTTGTCAGTGTATTTATCCTTGTGGGTACTATTAGTCAATTATGTAAAGACACAGTCGGCGCCATCTTTTCAATAAACTAATATTTTCACTTGAGAGTGTGTTTCACAGGGCAGACAACTTGACACAGTACTATAATGTAAGGATTTCTCAGTCTAGATAATGAGTACTTCATACACGTATTGAATGTTTGTAGTTAGAAGTGCCCCCAACTCGCAAGACACCTTTCCCCAAAAAGTAGGGTTTAGGTAGGTATGAGACAGCTTTTTGTTTATTTTTTTTTCTCGTTCCATTCCCCTTCCCGACTGCCACTTGACTTTCGTTACAGCCATGAAGAAGCTATAGGCAATCTCTGTCGAGGAAATCAGGTGTTGGCGGTGATCCTGCCTTTGATTAATAAGTCCTTTAAGGTCATAAACCCTAAGTAGCTTTGCAACAGAGCTATTTAACAGCTAAAAACACTCACCAGGACCTAAGATTCATACAAAATGGCAGATATTTCTCCCAGATCTGAATTAAAGAACTTGGAGACTATCATGGGCAAGTCATATTAAGAATCAAACACAGCAGTGCTCTATTTACCGGCTTTACTGAAACCTGCACTGCACAAGTAAAAGAAGTTCTTAACACAGAAGCCAAACTCTTCGCAAGAACTAGAAAAGTCAGCCACATTAAATCAGTTCTAGCATCACGGAACTGGCTACTACTACAGACAGTGAAATGGCTGGTATACTGTTCTGCACTGGCTGTGGCAGACTCTTAGTGGGGACTGAATTTAGTCACTGGAGCATGCGCTCATATGAGCAAGTGCCCTCACCCACCCGAAAGTGGCATGCTTCATCATTGGGCTTGCTTCTCGTTGGGCTGACGCTGCAATGTATTAAATGTAATAAATATATAATTAAACTCCACAACATACCACTCCATCACACAAAATGCCATTCCACATAATTACACTCTATGACACACAATCCCACTCCACATAATTCCAGTACACTCAATACCTTATAATTACTATCCACATATATCCACTACACACCATGCCACATAATTCCACTACACATATAATGCCAGACCACACAATTCCCAAACGAACAATTCCAATCCAACCCACATAATTCCACTCCACACCACGTACATCCACTCCAATCCAAAAGACATGGGTCAAAGACTACTCTAACTCTCACAAATGCGAGACCAATTTGCATTACAAATGCTTGTTTCTTTTTACATGCGGGTTCCTCCAGGCCACTCTTTACTTTTTTGTGCTTGACTATTACCTCCCCTGCCCACTCTTCATGTTATTCCACGCCAGCTCGTCTGTTGCTTCCCATGTCCCATCTTGTACCGCTCAGGTTTTTTCTTCTGCTTTTCTTCTACCCCACCTACTCTGCTACCTGCCCGCTTCTACGTGCTAAACTTGCTTACCCCTTCTGTTGCTCCTCTACCCTTCCCATCTTTTTTTAAAGTTATTATGCTTTTTTCAGAGGGCCCAGCAGCTGCAGTTTCTTAAGGGGCTGTTCACTTTCTTGAAACAGTAAATTAAAAGTAAAAAAACAAAAACTGGTCGCTGCAGTGCCATGAGGCATACGTGTGCATGTGTGGTGATGAGTATACATCATCACACTGGGGCCAGCCATTTTGGCTCTTTTGTTTCTGCAGATACTGTTCAACATCGGCAACAACCGTTTTATTTCTTTTTGCCGATGACTTGCATTATCGGCAACAAGCACTTGCGAAGTCAAAAGATCATCCTTTGATACTTTGGCCCGAACTGGACTATAACCTTGCAGCCCTCACGTTCGGAATGGGGTCACCATTGGCTCTTCGGAGGCTCTTTAATTTAAGACTGCATGAATGGAGAAACATATTTTTGACATCATGGAGTAATGACCTCAGTGAGCGATAGCTAAAAACTTTCCTCTTATAGCAGGAAATAATCTTGATTCATTCTAGACATAATTGCGTGTTTTCATGCACAGCATAGTCAAGTACCATATGGTGCTGTACTATTGATTCCAATCAGCAGAAACAGAAACCTCAGAGTCTCCTACAGTTGGTGAAAACACCACAAAATTTGTGGCGAGTGGCAGAAAACTGACATACAAAGGTGAACAAATAGCGCATCACAAAGGATAATGTGAATTACTTCCTGCAACCAAGCAACACTAGATTGGCAGATCGATATATACAGTTGTAAGATTTCTGTATTCACTGCAAAGTGCATCACCTTTTATAACAAGTTACTAACATGCTTACTTTAATTTAAATCAAACCCACTAGACAGAGTAGCGCACTCAAATTAAAGTGGATCAAAAACCATTTGCATGGAAGACATTACTATCTGTATTTCAACCAGCATGCCTGGGCATCCACGTGCGAACCCCACACCAGTAAGGAAATGTAGTTAACTAGCATTGTTGTGTATCTTTGACCAAATAGAGTAAATCATCTCGGTCAAGCAGGCTTGTACATTTGTTTTGGCACATTGTTTTTTAAAGGTTCATGGCTGTTAATATATTTATTTGTTCATGTTCACTTTTAAGGTTACTACCAGTTCAAGAAAACTTCCTTCTTAAATTTCAGGTATGTGTCATTATATGGTCACTGAAAATTTGAAGTCTAGTAAATGAGTATTTTGTTTGTGACACATTAGTGCACTTGACTGCTCGATCTGAAACACCAAGCCACAGTAATGTGGGTACTCATATCAAATGCGATGATATGTGAGCGATGTCACCGCCATGTGTTGTGCAGCCCATGTCACCTGCAGGCATCATCTATTGGATCAGGAAACCATCTGAGGGAAGCAGACTTTGTCAAACCTCTACTCCTCTACCACAACCCTGGACACCTTTGAATCATCTAGAATTCAATCAATCAATCAGGGGTTTGTATAGCGCTTTTGGGAGGAGTGGAGGTGTCTGGTGGGTATCTAAACCCAGACAAGATGGAATACATCCTCATCGCTAATGACATCAAACTAGCTGAAATCTAGGAATGGGTCTCCAGTTTGAAGTTAGAGAGAATCACACCATTGCGATTGATCCATTGGTTCCCATATATCAATCCATGTACACTCAATTATTTTGACTATCAGAAAAGTTCACTGAATTTACTGTAACATTTATTTTTATTTATTGTGTTTCAATTGGTGTGGCTAATATTAGTGAGGCATTGAAAATAATTGAGTGTACATTGATTGGCACATGGGAACCAGTGCATAAATCGCAATTTATAACCAGCTCCAAGATTGCTGTTGTGTAGAAACTTTTGTACCTGGTAAAAGTATGTTGTTTGTGTTTATATGATAATGATATAAAAAAGATGAGCAATATGGCGTACAATGTTGTGAGCAAGGCTGTTTCGTGGGCGCAATGCATTGACGTTGTTCCCTGTTATATTTTTAATAAATATACTGCATTGTACAACTTCCACGAGGACCTGTTCTTCCTTAGGATGCGAGGAGGAGATTGGGCACTTTAGGCCACTGACTGAGTACCGACAGCGATCTGGAGCACCCGGACACAACACAAGCCAACAAGGAGAAATATATATATATATATAATATTTATAAACCCAAAATGTGTGCACTAAAATGCCAAAAGTAAAAATATGGTTAAGACATGAGATTCAGTTCTCATTCAGGAGGGGCTTGCTGACATCTCCCAGAGATTGGGGCAGGTGAAAATATTATCCTCATGCTGAGTCAATCTTTTGGAGATACCTTCAAGCTTTTCTCATCTGAACACTAAAGGTAATCTGTCAAGTAATGATTCCAGGAGAATGTCACTGGCTACGGCCCAAGTGTTGCTTTCAGTAAGCACTCATGGCACTTACAGAGATGGGTTGTTGTTGAGTTAAGTGTGGAAGAATAGTCCCAAACAGTAATCTTAGTTACTGCACAGTTGTAACTGCCAGTCTTTGCAAAAAGACAAAAACTACAGCTCAACAGAAAAAAACACTTTTTGCCAGATTTTACACAGTGGGATCTGCAAAGTTTCACACTCCGACGTTAACTGTAGGAAGGTGGAATCTGACTACATGGTTGCCCCCACTTTTTTCCTGGCGTTTTGTTGGTTTTTGACTTAGTTTGGCTGGGAACCTGCTATTCAGGTCCCCAGCCTATCTGCTTTCTCTTTAAACGACTTGGAGTGCACTCTAGGTGCACTAGTGATTGGATACTGTGGTACCTTATGAGTCCCTAGTATATGGTACCTTAGGTACTAAGGGCATAGGTACTTCACAGGCCTACCAGGGGCTGAAGCATGTATTATGCCACCCCTGGGAAGCAGACTAAATCTGACACCACAGGCCTGCTACTGCAGCCTGGGTGAGGAAGTGCTAGCACTCCTCACTGAGATATAGGTCCCTTATATCTCTCCTGAACACACATTGAGACTTGTCAGTCACCCCTAAGGCAGGCCCTATCAATCCTGAGGGCAGGGTGCTTAGTTCCTATGTGAGAGGGTGCCTCTGCCTGAGCAGGGCCCCTCTGCAGCTCTCAGAGTCTATTCTCTGGGGCTGTTTGTGAATGCGGTCAAACCATATACCCTTAAGTGCATTATATCCTCGCTGTAAATGCTAACTTTGGAATGGCTGCATCAAAACATGTCGTGTTTGGTGTCAAACACTTTGGAATCATACCCCCACACCAGTAACTGATGTGGGAGTATGATCCCACCCTTCTAGAGGGATAGACATGTACCTACTGTGGAAACGCGGTAGAATCCTAAAGAGCCCTGGCATCACAAAATGGATGCCACCAGTCACAGACACTGGGCTGCCCTCCTGCTGATGACCAACCCTCGCAGTGGAGGAGGCCCAACAATAGATATCCTGTCCCAAGGGGGTGTGACCACCTCCCAGACAGGGTTTAGTGTATTGGGGCTGGGTGGGTGCACTCCTAGAGTGCTTTGAAATCCTGCACTGGGGGAGCAGAAGGCTCCTCTGTGCATATGCCAGTTCAAACCGGCTCAGGGGCTACCTGCCACTGCTCTGGCGTGAAACTGGACAAAGGGAAGTGGGTGTAGCCACCCACTCCCCTGACCCTCCCATAGGTGGGGTCATAGAGCTAGTCCCTCCCTTCTTTTTAGTATAAGAGGGGGAACCTGTGCATTGCAACCCAGATCTCCCTGGACGACGCTCTACAGAAGAATCCTGGACCTTCGACGTTCCACTACCTTTGGAAGACTGAAGAATCTCCCTTGGAGTCAAGGAGTGACTCCCCTGCTTGGCAGGCACCAAAAATTACGACGGTCGCAAACTATGCCGCTCCCGCCGGAGCCCGAAGTCCCTGCAGCCCAGGAAGAGGATTTCCTGACTTCTCCAAGGCCATTGTGAGTCCCCAGTGAAGCTGAGGCAAGTGGACCCCACGAGCGATAAGGAACCGCAGCCCCTGGGTACCGTGCACTATTGTCGAGTGCAACCCCTTCACGACGTTCTACGAACTTGTGCTTTGGACCGCGTGTGGCCCCAGCCTCTAGCAGAGATCGCTCCCGAATTCAGAGGCCTACACCATCCCGAGTGACCGTGGGCCCCTGTTGAGTGGATCCTCCGGAGGCGTCTTCGCGATCCCTTGCCAGCCGGCTTGTGGGTCCCCAGAAGACTTTCCAACAAAACCAAAGGGCTCCCCTGGTTGCTCCAGGCTTGCCCTGACCTACCCTTGCTGGGTAAGTCCCCCAGACCTTGCTGGTCTGCACCATTGACTTTTCCTCATCACCACGAGACTTGCTGCTACCAAGGCTTGTTGGCTCCAATCGAGTCGCCAACACCTCAGTAAGCTGCAGACGTCGTGGGACACACAGAATCCAGCTCCTGGTCATCATCGACGCTGCCTGGACCACGTGGTCGAAGAGTCAAGACACCTGTGAACGACCCGAAGCTGTCGACGACGGTGGGCATTCATCTTCCTTGCCCAGAGTCACTGCCAAGTGACTGTGAACACTGTCCCCTCTGCTTTCAGGTCTTCCTCCTTCCGAATCCAGGCTTGGATTCCAACGGACACTTCTTCTGTCGTCGCAAGCAGCAAGTCTTCATTGGTTCTCATTGAAAACGACGCCGCGACCCAACACCAAAGGACACCTATGCACCCGGCTCCCCTGGGTGAGGTAACTTCAGCTCTACGGTGCTCCTGTGGGTGTGGGCCCTAGAACTACTTACCCTGTAAGTGGCTTGCTTGTAGCTACCCTAGAAGTGCCCTAAAACTCCTATTTTCCCCGTGCGATTATCGCACTGGCTCGTACAGGGCTCGCGTCTGTGTTAGACACATCGCGTCCAACTCCCGTGTAACTCTATCAGTATCCGCGTCCTTCGACTCGTACTGACCGATCGGTGTGTTCGCCTCGAACACGCCAGGGACCTGTAACATTGATAACTCAATCGCGTTCTCTCGCATAGACTCGTACAGGACTCGCACCAGTGTCTAAACACCGCGTCCGTCCCCTGTGGGTCTCCTACAACTACCTGGGGTGGTTCTTTGGGGTCCCTCGATTCTAAATGCTCTAGACCACGGTCTAGCCAAGATAAGATTGTGATATTTACTTGTGCTAACTGATTTTGATAAAACATTGACTTATACATATGTTCCTGGCTTCTAATCTCATAAAGAGATTAGTAGAGAGTTGTTTATTAATAAATACATATATATTTGATATATATACCTGTGTGGTGTCTTTTCATTTGGTGATTCAAGAGATTGTGTGGTAAAACAAGCTGCTTTACATTCCTCCAAGACTTAGCCTGAAGGCTGCTCTCCACAGCTACCACTAGGATAGCTTTCTATAAAGGTTGTCTTAAACCTACCTACCATAAGAGTCGAATTGGACTGGTGCAAGGTGTCCACTTTAATTAGTGAACAGCATATACCAGGCCAACTTCTCACATTGGTGGCAGCGTGTGGGATTCCAGCTTGCTATTGTTTTACCAGAAAATCTCTATTTGAATTACTAACTGAAAACCACTATAGGTACTCAAGGTACATATAAAGTCAAGCTTAGTATCAATAAGTTCTACTGAACTTAGAGCTGTGTGCCAAGGGATAGCACACCCTTTCTACAGCTCAAGCTAGGATCAGTAGGCCACAAACTAGTGTAGGTAGTACAACACTGCACAACACTAGAATGTCCTTAAGGGATGGACCCAGTGGATCCACCCAGCTTCAGTATTAGGACATGACTTTCTTTGACTTGAAAGCCATGTGTGCTGAGAGGCACCTGAAGATAGGACAGAGTCCCTCCACACTACACCTGATAGATCTGCTGACAGCAGATGATCTTAGATTAGCTCTAGGAGCTAATGGGTCTGAATCAGGGGGTGGGTCAATTACAGTGTCTGGGTCAGATGATGAACATCAAGTTGACCAAGACTCTGTGATTGTAGGGCCAGGCCCCAAGGGGTCTGAAAAGGACAGAGGAATTCTCCCTAAGAGAACTGACACAGTGGAGGAGAGGCATAGGTCCCTTTCTAGGGACTCTGACCGCTCCTATCACTCTGGCAGAGAATTTGTCCAGCAGAGGAACTCCTACTTCCCAAGAAGAGAGACCTCCTCTGAAAGACTGTGCAAACTGCTGCAATATGAGGAAGCAAGATTTGCCCTCAAAACCAAGCAGTTGGCATTAGATAGAGAAGCCTTTGAGCTCCAGAGAGCTTCTAGAAAAGAGGGGTTAGAACCCCCTGGTGGCAGCAACAGTGTCCCTAGAGGCAGAGAATATATTCCAGACCATAGGAACCTGAGCAAGGTTGTTCCTCCCTACCAGAGTGGGGATGATATCCATAAGTGGATAACTGCTATCGAAAGGGCCTGTAGAGTACAACAGGTCCCCCAAAGGCAGTGGGCAGCAATCTTGTGGCTCTCCTTTTCAGATAAAGGTAGAGACAAGCTCCTCACTGTTAGAGAAGAGGATGCTGATAACTATGAAGTCCTGAAGAGTGCACTGATAGATGGGTTTGGCTTAACCACTGAGCAGTACAGGTTGAAGTTCAGAGACACCCAGAAGGCACAGACTCAGGACTGGACTGACTTTGTAGATTGTGCAACCAAGGCTCTGGAGGGTTGGCTGATTGGCAGTAGGGTTACTGATCTCAAAGGATTGTACAATTTGATTATGAGGGAGCAGATCCTTAATAATTGTCAAAACCAGCTTTTGCACCAGTACCTGGTGGACTCTGATCTGACCTCTCCCCAAGAATTGGGAAAGAAGGCAGACAAATGGGTCAGAACCAGGGTGAGGCCTAAGAATCAGGGTGGTGACCAGAAGAAAGATTCTACCAAGTCCCAAGAGAAAGGTGGGGATAAATCTAAGGATAAGTCCACTACAGGGCCCCAAAAGTCCTCTTCTGGGGGTGGGTCCCAAACTCCTTCCTCTCCTGAAAAGAAACCATATTGCCATGTCTGTAAAAAGCCTGGACACTGGAAAACTGATCCCAGTTGCCCCAGGATTGGCAATAAAGAAACTGTTCCTCCAGCTATTACTACCACCCCTCCTGGTACTACCAGTAGTAATCCTCCAGTTGGGAGTAGTGCACCCAAAAAGTTAGGTGCTTTTGCAAGGGGAACAGAGGTGGGCCCTAGTTTAGACCGGTCCCCCTCAACAGACTCCTCAGACTCTGATGGTGGTATAGGATTTGCCACCTTTACCATGGGTCCCATTGCATTGGGCAGGTACAGACTGGAGCCAATGATTAATGGTCGGAAGGCTGTGGCATTCAGGGACACAGGGGCTAGTGTCACCATGGTGGCAGGGAAACTAGTCCCCCTCACCAGCTTTTACCTGAGTTTAAGTACCAGGTGACCAACATTGATGGTGTCAGGACAGATCACCCCATGGCCATAGTCAATCTCAGCTGGGAGGGGGTCAGAGGCCCAAAAAGAGTGGCAGTGTCCCCCAACTTGCCTGTAGATTGCCTGATGGGCAATGATCTGGAAATTTCAGCCTGGGCTGAAGTTGAACACCAAACCCATCTGAAGATGCTAGGCGTCCCTGAAAAAGCTAGTGGGGCTGTGATGGCCACAGCCCCAGCCCAGGGAAATGCTGGAGAGATGGAGCCTGGAAGAATGGCCCACTCTCCCCCAAAAGAGAGCACAGGGGTTAAAGAAAAGTCTCCTTCCCCCCAGACAGCAGGTAAGGGTCAGCCTCCTCAGGGAACTGATCCTACCCCTAGTGAAGGAACTGCCCCAGAGGTAGTCAGGCCTGGCCTGGCCCCACCCCTGATGGCAGAGGACCCTTCCAAGGTGGTACCCAGTCTGGAGCAGGTAACCTGCCCCTCTCTACCCTACCTCAGTCAGCCCAGGGCTGCAGAGGTCAGGGAGGTCAGTGGACCCCACAGGGCCCCCTGTCCAGAGGAACCCCCATCAGCAGATTAGGGGCACCCAGTCTAGTAGCCCTAGCCAGGTGAAAATTCCTCCGCACACTGAGGGATCCCCCATACCTTTGTGTAGGGACCTTCCCCAGAAGGACTCTGTTAGGCAAGGGCAAACCTGGAACCAAAAGGTTCCAAACCTGCCATGTCCCTCCAGTGTTCCACCCAAAGGGACCCAACCCCCAGCTGTAGACAGCCAAAGGTTGACCCTTAGAGCAAAGTGCAGCTCAGTCATGGAAAGACAGGCATACATGGTGACCAGTGATCTGAGGAAACTGAGACCAACTTCCCTAGGGTCTCACTTCCCTGCTCAGACACCTCATCAGCCTTGTCCTTTACCAAAACACCCCACCAGTAGTAATTCCCCATGGTGGAGACCCTCTCATACCCTTAGGGTGAGGGATAACTTAGTGGACCATAAGACAGGGGGTAACCATGGTAGTGCAGGTACTTCCTTATATGGCCACTCAGTAAATACAGGCTCACCTGGACAAGGTTAGCCTCATCTCCTTTCGTTTGGGGGGGGTTATGTAGGAAGGTGGAATCTGACTACATGGTTGCCCCCACTTTTTTCCTGGTGTTTTGTTGGTTTTTGACTTAGTTTGGCTGGGAACCTGCTATTCAGGTCCCCAGCCTATCTGCTTTCTCTTTAAACGACTTGGAGTGCACTCTAGGTGCACTAGTGATTGGATACTGTGGTACCTTATGAGTCCCTAGTATATGGTACCTTAGGTACTAAGGGCATAGGTACTTCACAGGCCTACCAGGGGCTGAAGCATGTATTATGCCACCCCTGGGAAGCAGACTAAATCTGACACCACAGGCCTGCTACTGCAGCCTGGGTGAGGAAGTGCTAGCACTCCTCACTGAGATATAGGTCCCCTATATCTCTCCTGCACACACATTGAGACTTGTCAGTCACCCCTAAGGCAGGCCCTATCAATACTGAGGGCAGGGTGCTTAGTTCCTATGTGAGAGGGTGCCTCTGCCTGAGCAGGGCCCCTCTGCAGCTCTCAGAGTCTATTCTCTGGGGCTGTTTGTGAATGCGGTCAAACCATATACCCTTAAGTGCATTATATCCTCACGGTAAATGCTAACTTTGGAATGGCTGCATCAAAACATGTCGTGTTTGGTGTCAAACACTTTGGAATCATACCCCCACACCAGTAACTGGTGTGGGAGTATGATCCCACCCTTCTAGAGGGATAGACATGTACCTACTGTGGAAACGCGGTAGAATCCTAAAGAGCCCTGGCATCACAAAATGGATGCCACCAGTCACAGACACTGGGCTGCCCTCCTGCTGATGACCGATCCTCGCAGTGGAGGAGGCCCAACAATAGATATCCTGTCCCAAGGCGGTGTGACCACCTCCCAGACAGGGTTTAGTGTATTGGGGCTGGGTGGGTGCACTCCTAGAGTGCTTTGAAATCCTGCACTGGGGGGGCAAAAGGCTCCTCTGTGCATATGCCAGTTCAAACCGGCTCAGGGGCTACCTGCCCCTGCTCTGGCGCGAAACTGGACAAAGGGAAGTGGGTGTAGCCACCCACTCCCCTGACCCTCCCATAGGTGGGGTCATAGAGCTAGTCCCTCCCTTCTTTTTAGTATAAGAGGGGGAACCTGTGCATTGCAACCCAGATCTCCCTGGACAACGCTCTACAGAAGAATCCTGGACCTTCAACGTTCCACTACCTTTGGAAGACTGAAGAATCTCCCTTGGAGTCAAGGAGTGACTCCCCTGCTTGGCAGGCACCAAAAATTACAACGACGGTTGCAAACTACGCCGCTCCCACCGGAGCCCGAAGTCCCTGCAGCCCAGGAAGAGGATTTCCTGACTTCTCCAAGGCCATCGTGAGTCCCCAGCGAAGCTGAGTCAAGTGGACCCCATGAGCGACGAGGAACCGCAGCCCCTGGGTACCGTGCACTATTGTCGAGTGCAACCCCTTCACGACGTTCTACGAACTTGTGCTTTGGACCGCGTGTGGTCCCAGCCTCTAGCAGAGATCCCTCCCGAATTCAGAGGCCTACACCGTCCCGAGTGACCGTGGGCCCCTGTTGAGTGGATCCTCCCGAGGCGTCTTCGCGATCCCTTGCCAGCCGGCATGTGGGTCCCCAGAAGACTTTCCAACAAAACCAAAGGGCTCCCCTGATTGCTCCAGGCCTGCCCTGACCTACCCTTGCTGGGTAAGTCCCCCAGACCTTGCTGGTCTGCACCATTGACTTTTCCTCATCACCACAAGACTTGCTGCTACCAAGGCTTGTTGGCTCCAATCGAGTCGCCGACACCTCAGTAAGCTGCAGACGTCATGGGACACACCGAATCCAGCTCCTGGTCATCATCGACGCTGCCTGGACCACGTGGTCGAAGAGTCAAGACACCTGTGAACGACCCGAAGCTGTCGACGACGGTGGGCATTCATCTTCCTTGCCCAGAGTCACTGCCAAGTGACTGTGAACACTGTCCCCTCTGCTTTCAGGTCTTCCTCCTTCCGAATCCAGGCTTGGATTCCAACGGACACTTCTTCTGTCGTCGCAAGCAGCAAGTCTTCATTGGTTCTCATTGAAAACGACGCCGCGACCCGACACCAAAGGACACCTATGCACCCGGCTCCCCTGGGTGAGGTAACTTCAGCACTACGGTGCTCCTGTGGGTGTGGGCCCTAGAACTACTTACCCTGTAAGTGGCTTGCTTGTAGCTACCCTAGAAGTGCCCTAAAACTCCTATTTTCCCCGTGCGATTATCGCACTGGCTCGTACAGGGCTCGCGTCTGTGTTAGACACATCGCGTCCAACTCCTGTGTAACTCTATCAGTATCCGCGTCCTTCGACTCGTACTGACCGATCGGTGTGTTCGCCTCGAACACGCCAGGGACCTGTAACATTGATAACTCAATCGCGTTCTCTCGCATAGACTCGTACAGGACTCGCACCAGTGTCTAAACACCGCGTCCGTCCCCTGTGGGTCTCCTACAACTACCTGGGGTGGTTCTTTGGGGTCCCTCGATTCTAAATGCTCTAGACCACGGTCTAGCCAAGATAAGATTGTGATATTTACTTGTGCTAACTTATTTTGATAAAACATTGACTTATACATATGTTCCTGGCTTCTAATCTCATAAAGAGATTAGTAGAGAGTTGTTTATTAATAAATACATATATATTCGATATATATACCTGTGTGGTGTCTTTTCATTTGGTGATTCAAGAGATTGTGTGGTAAAACAAGCTGCTTTACATTCCTCCAAGACTTAGCCTGAAGGCTGCTCTCCACAGCTACCACTAGGATAGCTTTCTATAAAGGTTGTCTTAAACCTACCTACCATAATAGTCGAATTGGACTGGTGCAAGGTGTCCACTTTAATTAGTGAACAGCATATACCAGGCCAACTTCTCACATTAACAAATAATTGGGGTAAGTGATACTTCAAAAGGATCCCAGGAAGTAAGCATTGGTCTTACTAAGCTCGGAGCAGGTGGTCAGATAAGGTGTCAGATCTCCACATTGCAGTTTCACCCTGTAATTATTTATTTCTCAGTAGACATTCAGGGTCCCTCCAGTAATTCCCATAAACTCTTCCCCTCCCTGAAGTTATTCGTACCCCTGTTATTGGTAAATGTGGAGTCAAGTTAATGCACCAAACTTTGGGCACTCATTATGGACCCATAGAGAACTGCTTCTAACAGGTCCAGAAGTGCCTTCGCAGCCAAGAAGATCTTTGATTAAGTGCTTCTAGCAAATCCCCACATTTAAGCTGATATCCAGTATTTGGCTTCCCTGCCATTTTTATCCCCACAGCATCACAGTCATATCTGGTGATTTTGAAGTGCTTTACTGGTCGGACAAGGTGGCAGATCTCCAGTACCCAATTAATAAAGGGTAATGCAGCCAAATGCAAAGGTATCAAATTAATGTTGTCTCGACACCAACAGAGGTTGTCAAATTGGGGCCCTTTCTTCTTGATCAGCTTTTGCATGTTCGAGCTGCACTGCAGCGGGTCACAGAGACGTCACTACTTGAAATGGTGAAATTTCAAACATTTACTCCCAGCTCAATTCTGACTTACCAGGGCCAAATCGAAACCACTCCTTCATTGAATCTCCTGTCATAGTTTCAAAGACAACCTTCAGTCTGCATTCAACTTGCACAGTGCCCTCGCATGTTTCCCACCTCAGTTCCATCTTCTAAAACCCAGATCAACCCACCATCTACTTACTCAAAACACTTATGCACAAAAGCTTGCAATGGCAGCAGAAAACTAGAAGCCCTAGAACCTGTGACATACAAATTGAGAGTTAATATTCTTACACTGGCCACTTATACTGCTGCATCATAGCAATATCCGATCCCTGCATGCAACCTCTTTCAAACCAACCCATCTACTCTCCTGAGGTTATCATTTTATTTTACATAGCACTTCTACCTGCACTTCCACTGTTTCTAAGTGATGTAAATCACAGATGTAACTTTTAACCACTTTATGGAACTCGGTATACTGACCTCAGAAGGATGGAAAGCTGAGTCTTACTTGCCTGGATTTGAATTCATAGCCTCCAGATCACTGCATTTGTCAGCACTGAACATTCAGCTCTCTGAGTCATCGCCTCTTTATCATTAATGTATCCTCCTTAATTGAACACAGCCCAGGCCTGACTTACTGTCTACTTATGCCTCATTGCTGCCTATATTTATGTCCTTTATTCCTCTAAAACAATCCTATTTAATCTTAAAAACCTTCTGAATGTTTCATCTTTTGTTTACTGCTTAATGCATCTCTTTCTTCCCCATGCCCCCCACAGAACTTATACTGCAGACAACAAAACCTTCCAGTGACATGTCCTACCCACATAGCCCCTGCCATTCAGGCCTTACCCCCTTATTCAATACCCTCTATCCAAATCATACCTGCAAAGCTTCTAGTCCTACGATTGCTAAAATAAACCTACCACTGACCACTCCTCACTCTCTAACAGCTATTATTATAGCTTCCTGTTCTCTCCAAAAAGTGGCACATCTCTGCTCTCAGCACCCTTCACTCTGGTAGCTGAGTTTGTCATTACATTGAGTCAGCTGTCATGCATGCTTTTCAGTTCATCACTTGCCTATCCTCTCATTTTCTTAGTCGTGCCTGCACTGTTTAATATTGTTGATCACTCCTTGAGTATAACAAGTTTGCTAACCTCAGAGTGACGTAATATGCCCTAGAGCCGCTCTTATCCTGCCTCTCAAATCATTATTCTCGTTATTTGGTGTTCCTCACTCCCTGCTGCTAGTGATTTGTGCCCCTTAAGGCTCAGCCCTGAAACGTCCCTATTTCCCTAGTATGCCCCTTGATTCTCTCCTATTAGCCACTGCAGTGAGGATGCAAGTACTGAATATTTGATGAGGATGCAGCTGGCGCAGCTGGCTGTGGAGGAGAGAAAGTCTGTGGTGGAAAGAGCCTTAGTTCAGGAGAGGATGGCGGAGGCGGAAAGGGTCTTCGCCAGAGAGAAACTAGCTCTTGAGGAAAGATTAACCCATGAGCATAGTTTGAGAGTTCTGGACTCACCAGCACGGCTGGTGGG
The DNA here is from genome assembly GCA_963921515.1 of Calotriton arnoldi. Taxonomy (NCBI): domain Eukaryota; kingdom Metazoa; phylum Chordata; class Amphibia; order Caudata; family Salamandridae; genus Calotriton; species Calotriton arnoldi. The sequence goes on along the minus strand of CAWUFW010000529.1, from coordinate 1,348,314 downwards.
GTCCAGTGGTGGCAGCATTTCTGAATCTAGTTTTCGGAACACCACCCACATACCCACAGTCTTGGTGCCTACATTCAAGGAGGGGGATGACATATGTCAGTGGTTGCAGGAATATGAGCTCTGATAGTGTGCAGGATCCCTGAGGAGGATTGGGGGACAGGCCTGGGGAGTTATATTCCTGAGGGTGGGAGGGATGCCCTACTGGCCCTTAAAAGGGAGTAACAGGCATAGGTACCCCCCATGAAAAAAACATTGATAAGAAGGTATGGATTCACCCCTGAAGTGTATAGGTTGAGGCTCAGGGGCAGTAGGAAACTATCTCACCAGTCTTGAGGGAATTTCTGGGAGGATTGTTGCAAAGCACTAGAGGTATGGGTGAAGGGTAGCACAGCAAACAATTTTGAAGGGCTGTGCAATCTGATTGTCAGAGAGCACATGTTCCATTGTTGTTATCCAGGGCTATGCCGACACCTGTTTGAGTGTAAGTTCTCTAACCACAGGGAACTTACAAAGGAGGCAGACCACTGGGTGAGTGCCAGAGGGTCTGGAAATGCATTTGGGAGTGATCCTAAAGCGAGTGGCTCCGATTTCACTCAACCGAGGGAGTTGGGGGAGGTTCACAATAGCCCAAATAGGTCCCTGTGTAATGGGATGGGTAGAGGGTCCCATGCCCCTTCTCAGGGTAGGAGGAGAGGTGGGGGTGGGCAGAGGCCCAGGATGCCCAAAACCCAGTCACAGAGCCTGGATAGTTCCCAAAGGGAGCACCAGGAGGGGGGCCTGGTCTGTACCAAGAGGCCGTCCGCTGAGGGGGACCCCATAGTGCCAAGAGAACTTTGGGGGGGTGGCTGTCACAAGCGTCCCAACAGTTCTGGTGTCTGGCGGTATCAACCCCATTTCTAATACAGAGATTTGTAAAATTCAACTGTACTGCGTTCTGAAGAGCAGAAACTAAGGTCTGATGAAAACAATATTCATAAATCTGCCCCTGCGGTTCACAAAGCAGTTTGCTCTTGCTTTCTAAATAAAAGCTTCCCGACTGGAAGTGCCTGTTCCCAGAATACTGCATGAGCAGGGTGATACTCTGCAGCAATGGTTGGAGCTGTCTGCCTGCTGGACTCCCCATGACTTGAAGCATTGACGATCAGTGCCTTGTGGCTGGTTGGGGAGCCCAGCTCCTTTGAACCTTGAGAAGTAATTTATTGAACACCACTTCTTGTAGAAACATACTCAAATAGGCACACTGTAATAGTGTGGGTGGACACATGCAAAGACAAATAGATTATTGGTGAACTTGGTATCAAGGGAGGGCTCAGTCAGCAATAGGACATTTATTTAAAAATAGGTGAACCTTTAGAGCTGACTTTAATAGTGGGAGACAAGTTGTGGCCAACAGTAAGGAGACCAAAGTGCTCCAACGAAGTACCTAAGCAGGTTGAAGGGTCAACATCTGGAAAGATAAAATGGTTTTAGAGTAGCATAAGGGTTTAGACTTGGTGTACAAGGTTCTGAGAAGTTGTGCATTTAGTTAGTATTTGTGTGAGCTATATAAGACCTGAGTTATTGAATACTTTTCTTAGCAAACATGTGAGTGTTAGGTTGTTGATGCATATTCTAACAAGCAGTGCCTCCTCGTCCATCTTGTTGTCCCAGTTCATGCGTGATGAAGTATGTCTTAATATGAGGACTTTATGAATCTTACCCAAAAATTAATACAAAGCATTACTAGGCTTCTCATAACCAGGTAGGACCTCTGTGCAGCTATCCCAACACATATAACGAGTACTTGTAAAGTGCACGTTCATCCCTTGGGACATCTTGGCACTGAATAATAGCTATTTAATGTTATCCACATGAATGGTACTCATTTTATCGACCCCAGAAGATTGAAAGGTTAAGTAAACCTGCCTGGATCTGAATCTGTGTCCATGAGGTCAAACATAAGTTCCTAGAGTGGATGCATTAGTTCACTGACCCACCAGACCTGGCCTACCTCTTCCTGTATGACATAAACAAGGATTCTACCCTTACCAATGTCTGAATATTAAGCTTTTCTTTGAGTATTCAGTGGTTTTCTCTTGCATATGGCTGGAAATGAATCTAGGACTGCATATTCACATAAATCCATTGACACAAGCTTCAGTTCAAAGTTTTTTTTTTCCAAAGCGCTAAGATATTTAACTGTTTTTAAAATACACACCAGCTAGTAACTCACCCCGACTTTCTTTGAGGGTCTTTTAATTGGTAATCTGTAAAAAAATAAAAACAAGAAAAAATGTCATGCTACTTTATTTGACCACATTTCATGAAAGAATGTAATAGTGTTTTCTAACACCACTTCTACATGTGTTTTTCTGCAGGGAGTCAAAATGTGTGGGAAAGAATTTAATAAAGCTTTTGAGCTATATGACCAGGTATGTGCATTTGGAATTGCTTCAGTCTTATAGAATTCTTGTTTCTTGGTTGGAATGTAGCCCTTTCAAACTTACGAATTATTTGTTATTGTGAACTGGAAGGAAAGTGACTGCATGGGTAGCACTCCAAAAGGTGACATCTCATAAAGTTCAGCAAAATATTAGATAGTTACCAAAGAGAATGTCAGCTGTACTTGAAAACATCACAAGGGCCTCGATTTTGTGCCACATTAACAGTGACCCTTTCATTTGTATGGAGTAGGTAAAAAAAGTTATCAATCCCATCATAATTATGAGATCCGCAGAAATACTGCAGATATGGTGTGTTTCACCAGGAGAGTTGGCTGCGTACAGCAGGCAAGATCTCCAGGTGAAACGCTGGGGATAAATTAGCAACTACCAGGAGAATTGGATACAGAATTATTAATTCTCTCTTGTAATTCCTAGTTTCTCAGTCGAACTTCGGGGTCTCAGATGAAGTCATCGTAAACCTCGACCCTCACTGAATTTTGTAGTTCTCTTGGTATTGATTAATTTGGGGTACAGAGTTAATGCACCAGGGCACCGGAGGACTGTTTCCATAAAACTGATATCAGCCCTTATAACCAATAAGGATCCCATTTTAAACCTTCTGGCGTTGCGCCAGAGATAAGGAAATGTCTAGATATTGGTTTTCCCTGACATTGTTTAATCCCCAGAGAAATTTCAATCAATCAATCAAGGGTTGGTAAAGCGCAGCTACTCACTTGTGAGGGTCTCAAGGCGCTGGGGGGAGGTGGGGAGCAGATCCGTCTAAGTGCTGGGGTAATTCGAAGAGCCAGGTCTTGAGGTCCTTCCTGAACTGGGGTAGAGTGGCAGGTAGTCTGAGGTGGAGGGGTAGGGTGTTCCAGGTCTTGGCAGCGAGGAAGGAGAAGGACTTTCCTCTGGTTCTGGTCTTGCGGATACATGGGGCGGTGGCCAGGGCGAGCTGGGCGGAGGTGTCTTTTGGGTGCGTGGAAGGAGAGGCGGCTGGTCAGGTATGCTGGTCCGGCATTGTGGAGAGCCTTGTAAGCATGGGTGAGGAGTTTAAAGGTTATTCTTCTGTCTGCCGGGAGCCAGTGGAGTCACAGAGGTGTTGAGTGATCGGACTGTGCCGGGGGAGGTTGAGGACCAGTCTGGCTGCGTCGATCTGGACATTCTGGAGCTTGCTGAGGTTTTTCTGGGTAACGCCAGCGTAGAGTGCGTTGCCATAGTTAAGTCTGCTGCTGATGAGCACGTGAGTGGCGGTCTTTATGGATTCGGTGGGGATCCATCTGAGGGTCTTTCGCAGCAGGCGGAGGGTATTGAAACAGGCCGAGGATACTGAGTTGATCTGGCGGGCCATAGTGAGCGATGCGTCTAGTATGATGCCGAGGTTTCATGCGTGGTCCGTCATGGTGAGGGGAGTTCCTAGCGAAGAGGGCCATCAGGTATCGTTTCATGCGGAGGGGGTGGATCCCAGGATGAGGACTTCTGTCTTGTCTGAGTTGAGCTTAAGGCAACTGTTCTTCATCCAGGTGGCGACAGCTTTCATCCCTTCTTGGAAGTTGTGCCTGGTGACGTTGGGTTCGTTGGTGAGGGAGAGGATCAGCTGTAAGTCGTCGGCGTAGGAGACGATGTTGAGTCAGTGGTACCCGACGATGTTGGCGAAGGGGGCCATGTAGACGTTGAAGAGGGTGGGGCCCTTGGGCACTCCGCAGTTGATCTCTGTCGGTTCCGAGAGGTATGGCAGAAGTCTGACCCATTGTGTTCTGCCTGTGAGGAAGGATCGGATTCAGTCGAGGGCCTTTTCAAGGATGCCTGCATTGTGGAGTCTAGTGGTTGGAGTGCGGTGGGACAGGGAGTTGAATGCTGCCAAGAGGTCCAGGAGGATGAGCGCTGCGGTTTCGCCCTGGTCGATGAGGGAGCGGAGGACGTCGGTGGCAGCGAGCAGGGCGGTCTCTGTGCTGTGATTGCTTCGGAAACCGGATTGGGAGATGTCCAAGATGTTGTTTGTTCCCATGATGTCGGCTAGTTAGTTGTTGAGGGCTTTTTAGATGACTTTGGCTGGGAAGGGGAGCAGGGAGATGGGCCTGTCGGGTCCGCAGAGGGTTTCTTCAGGAGTGGGTTGATTTCTGCGTGTTTCCAGTCATCGGGGAAGGAGGCAGTCTCGAGGGATCAGTTGATGGTTTGGTGTAGCTCGGGTACGATGGCGGGGCAGCTCTGTGGAAGATGCGGTGCAGGCAGGGGTCCGATGGTGCTCCGGAGTGGATTCTTTTCATGGTCTTTCGGGTGTCGTCCATGGTGAGTGGGGTCCAACTGACCAGGGTCTGTCGGGGGGCATCGGTTGAGAAGGTTGCTGGTACAGTGGGGAGGTCCTCGTTGTCGAAGTTGTCGTAGATCATCTTGATCTTGTGGTGGAAGAAGGTGGCGAGTCTGTTGCAGAGGTCTTGAGAGTGTGGGACATCTGTGGTTTCGCTGTTGGGTTTGGCGAATTCCTTGATGATGGTGAAGAGTTCTTTGCTGTTGAGTGCGTTGGTGTTGATTCTGTCTTGAAGGGTGATTTTTAGGAGTTGCAGCAGTAATAACGGCCATATCATCAAGAGGCATTTGTTGCTAGAGGACATATGCAGTTATGACCCAAAAAAGTATGTCTCTGCTGATTGGTACCCAAAATTTCTGAACCTGTTAAAAATACCATAGAAATCGATTTTGCGAATGATGACAATGGACCAGCAATTTCCACAATATTTTCTAATTAGACTATACATCATGGCCTGTGTAATTTTGATCTTGGGCTGCGAAGGAAAGTCCATAGATGGTTGTCTGTCTACAAAATTGCTTCTGTCAAGCAGCCCCATAAGTGGCATGGGCAGGAAATTGCCTCCCACCCCACATCAAAGCCCATTTCTAAACGTGGCAGCATGTTCCTCTGACATCTCCATAGATGGCGGTGTCCGAAATTGCAAGAGAGGAAGCAGAATGTGGGTATAAGAGAAGTGGAGGATGGCAGCGGAGCAGTGAGCGCAGATAAGCTGAGGTTTTCCATTTTAAAGGAGTTTCGGAGAAGTAAGAAAAAGGTTTAGAGCTGAATAATAGGCCACTCGTCAAAAAGCTGAATGGGCACCACCAGCTGTGAAAAAGAAGTGGTGGAAAAGAAAATCTGCCATTAATCACAAACAAACAGGATTGGAAGCCAAGACTGGCTCACAGTGATATGCTCAGGACACGTATCCTACATCAAAGGTCTTCCTGTTCTAAAGTACCTGATTTGACAATTACTGCACATCATCCTTCGTCACAGAAGTATTATTGCTTCTATACTTAAAAGTTTTCTGATTTTGTTCCATACACATTCATTTTATATTAAATAGAACCTCACTGCAGCCCTCATTTAGAAGTCAGCACTTCGCCAAGTGGGGATACCTCACTGTGATAATGTTACTGCAGTTCTGAGGTATAGTTTTGCCGCTGGATTGAGGCAATTCTGCACTCAAATGTGGAATAATGTGCATGTTTTACTGCATTTGTGTGTACACAATTAAGAACAACATTTTGCTAGTAGTAGGAGTAGGGCATGGTCTTCTGATTCTGTAATGCGGTATTACCACATTTCAGGGAAACATTGCACCCAAAGGGGCTGCATGTTGACTTCTGCCTCATTAAACGAGAGGAGACACAATGTTGATGTGGCAGTAAGTAGGGCACATCACACGCCCGACACACACTCCCGTGTCTCTTCAGCATGGGGGGCATGGTAAAGGTTCTCTGATGGAGAAGTGCCAATGATTTTATTGATAAATTCCATATGAGCTTTACAACGGGACAAGTCTGAAACTTAGCAGAAAAACATGTGAGCATTAAAAGACATACAGCTCTAAGTAGGCTTCCTCAAACCTCCCCTCCCCTCTCTGTCTCTGTCTTTTGTTCAGGACGGCAGTGGATACATTGATGAAAACGAGCTGGACGCCCTGCTGAAAGATCTGTGCGAGAAGAACAAAAAGGTAATGCATGAGGGTATTTTTGGAGAGGCAATTTGGAGCCTAAATGAGATTTAAAATGTCTAACCCTTTTATACAAGGAGCTAAAGATAGAGCAGCACTAATTCCTGAAGTGCACTAAGAAGTCTTAGCAAGAGTTATGTGGATGTAAATCTCTAATTGCATTAATTGGCGACATAACACCAGGGATGCTCTGCAGGACTAAGACAGCGACACAGAATAATAAAAAAATGGAAAATATGTACGAATGGTGATATATTTGTAAATTCAGGGGGCTTTTACTGTTAACTAGCTTCCTTTATATATGGCAAAGTACACATTGATTTGTATAATTTAAATGGATTATCAAGAATTATCTGTTCTGTAAATAGGATTTAGACAGCAACAGCATCCCTACATACAAGAAGAGCATTATGGCCCTGTCCGACGGAGGGAAGCTGTACAGAACAGAGCTGGCCCTGGTCCTTTGCGCCGACGAAGACTAGAGACACGCACTCACGCCCGCCAACAGAGGACTCAACGTAGCTACACATCAACTGTGCACTATGAGGAGTGGGCTGTGCTTTCTTTTTATATCTGTAAATTTGATTGCAAATAGAGATACATAGCCAGGGTGTGCGGAAAATTCTTTTGGGTTTGTTTCTATACTGTTTGTAATGTACAGTTTTTGTAACAATAAGGAGAAAACAAAAGAATGTCTGCACATAGGCCACTCTGTATATTCAATAAAGAAACTTTACTTTTTTGCTTTCGTAAACACAATAGCGACATTGTTAATCTAGTACATGTTACATGAGCTGCACCATTCCCAGGTATGGCCTCCCAGGGTTGTATTTGAAATGGTCAAGATAAGCAAGGAGTTCACAGCCACCCTCTACCCTAGAGATCACTAGTGGAACATGAACACAGCACTGTGAGTTAGTCTTCCTATTGTTCAACAAGTTAACTATGTTTTTGGCATTTAGTTTACATAGTTAGGTAACTTCACACTGGTGCATTTAAAGAGCTATGCATCCCAAATGGTTTTACATTATCATGTAGTGGATCCAGCTACAAAGGATAGGACACTCCTTAAGAGACCACAGAGAGGATTTGTGAAATCCATAGGTTTAAATGCCCGGCCTTGCAGTGTGGAAATGCTTCACAAGGGAGTGGCTGCACGCGGGTCTCTTCTAGCTTCCACTTTGCAGACCATTCAAGCATCTCACCAACTCAGTGTCAAATACTGACAGGCGGGACACAGATTCCCCGGTATCACCAATGAAAGCCACTCTGCCTGGTGTGGGGCAAGCCCTTTGGAAAGTGCATTCTGTGTCTCACCACAGTCCTTTTCTCCACACTTGCAGGTGTTTCTTGCATTAGGTATGTGGGATCACTGTTCTTTGGGTGCGTTACAAATTGGCATTACTGTAAGAAGTTAACATCTGTTTCAGCTTTAGAAAACATACATAAATGGCATAAATCAGCTGCCTGGTGTCTGCATCCAGTGTGATATCTCTAACACTTAGGACTTCACCTTTCTGGCATCTACATATGATGTGATGAGTGCCTTTTGCCAGTATTTTTTCCAGAGTTACACAGACGCCTAAGCTCATTCTGTTACTTTACTCACTGATAAAACGTGGTCAGGTGGGCAAGTTACACTAATGAGGTGGCTACCATTCAGCACCCTGTATACATGTATCGTGATAACCGCTCTAACAGAGTGCATCAACTTTATACAGCCCATGACTTTCCCATTTTACTGCTGTTTTCTCACCATAGGCTATGTAGCCAGCAGTTCTGCTGTCTAGTTTATATACTTCTGATATTTCATTGTGATGAAAGCAATAAACATGTTATCCAAAAACAGACTCATATATGTAAATGTGCGTGTTTGTGGTGTAACAGAATCGAAACTGCATGCTGCGTCTTCATTCTTACAGCAGAGAAAGCCTTTCATAATGAGGAACAGGAGACCAGGGGCCGGATCAAGTAAAGCGAGCTTTGAAAGAGCTGCTCTAAGGCATGGTCTCTGGCACAGGTTTGGGCTGACTGGCGGCTTAAGAGGAGAGCCAGGCAGTGGTATGCAGACGCGGCCGCTGAAAAGGTAAGAGCGGTGGGGCCGGGGTGTGGGGGGGGAGGAGGATTTCGACTACGAGGGAAAATTTATTATTTATTTAAATTTCCCTCGTGGTCGTCCCTCGAAATCCCCCAACCCAGCCCCACCGCTCTTAGGCTGGGTAAAAGGATGTTTTTCATTGAAACTTTAAAGGAATGTGCTGCTTTTTACACAAATCATATTACAAAACATAAACATAGCTGATAACAACACCACAACACAATCAGAGTATAACACAGTAACAGCACCAGGCAATAATGTGACACAAAAGCTCAACTGCGCAAAAAATAACAGAACTTCACAAAAACCACAAAATAGTACACAATAGAACAAAGCAACAACACACCTCCATGACAGAGTAGCTTAACCTAAAACACAACACCATAGTGCAACACCAAAACAATACAACAATACAAAACAATATCACTGCAACAAATGTAAGCAGCAGAACAGTGAGACAATAGAATAAAGTAAAACGACAAATAAACCATGGGAACACAATAGCTCACATTTACAGCAGCATAACAATGTGCCACAAAGAAACACAACACACCAACAAAACAGAACAAATGCAGAACTACAGCACAACACTGTACTGTTGAGATGTATTTTCGTGTTGCCACTATGTTGGCACTGTTGGTGTTTTGCGTTGATGAAGTGTGTTGTATACTTGTTGCTGTATTGTTGTTACATTATCATGTTGGCACTGTGTTGCATTGTAGTACTGTTATTGTTGTTTTTTATTGTAATAAGGTATGTGTCATTATGGTGTTGCTGTACCTCAGCTGCAATCTGTCTGCTTACATTTGCACAATTAGTTCTTGCCACACATTACCACCTCCAAAAATCTGCTTTCGTAATGCTGTAGTACATTTGTTTTGCAATAAGCACTGCCTAACATACAGCCAAAGATGTAATAACGCTGGGCAAAATCTTCTGCCATGTGTCGCGAAGAATTTAAAAAAGGATTATGGCAAAGCATATGTGTGTGTGTGACCGCGTATTATATAGAATGAAATGCTACTACCATATGTTTCATGACCTTATAAAGGAAAATGGTTTCAGATCTTGCTTTTCTTCATGGTAACAGAACTGCCTGGTGTACTGGCAATATCCTTACAGTGTATGCTACGGGGTACATTATACCGTGAAGAGCCAGAAGCATGTCAAAACACCTTTGTAAGTACTCCCCAAAGTGCCTTCAGCTGGATTGCATGTATAGCTGCTACATTATTAGGAACAAAACCAATATGTTCGCTTTTCTTTTTTCTGTAGTATGGAAAACCTTGGGACCTAGACTTAATTACATGAACTAATATGCATGTACACTGAAGAAAGGACTTGAGTCAAAGGGCCCATGTTATATCCCACGACTGATGGGAAGTGTCCTCAATGGAAATGAGTTGGCAAAGGCGGCAGCTCATGATTTGGAAAGATTTTAAATCCAAATAGTGAAAGTTGATGCAAAATCAAACCTAACAAGAGCTGGATGTATCGATAACTCACCCTCAAAGGTTTTTTTTCCAATCCATAAGAATGACTTCAGTTGGAGTGCGCTAAACCTGAGTGTTATCTATCACAATTACATCCTGATTGGTGTGGTTACGAACGTTATTGAAGGTACAAAGACATGCTGTACTTGTGGAATGAACAACATAGTGATGGCAGGAATGCTTGAATTACTCAGACACAGGTGATCGCTCAGGGCAAATTCCAGACCAATGTTTTTTGACAATTATGTCACACTATAAAAAGTCCAGCCATACGCAAATTATACTTTCCCCTGATCCAGTCCAGCTCGAACTGCCAGGTCCGGCCTCCTCCAGATGGGAACACAAGTAACCCCAGACCAACTTTGTCCTACTAAAGCCCCGTCAGTGAGGTATTGCTTGAGCACTGGACCCATGTCTGGTCATACTCGTCACACTTAGATTGTCTACTGCAACAAACAACATAGTGATGGAAGGAATGCTCTAATTAATCTCAGACACTTGCTATTGTTGAGGTCCATGTTTCTTCTGGAACAGGATCATATTTGCATACAGCTGCTCTATGTCTAGAGTGGCACAGTTGAATTAAAACAATAGAATGAGGTCCAAGGGAAAGCCAATGGAAGAGATTAAATCAACCATTCCTTCTTTCACATTTTTTTGTTGGAGTTCTCATGGACTAAGCCATCGGATAATTTTGGTTAATTGGCTGCTGAGAATTTCTGCATAAGCTTTTCAGTCACAATCAGTTATGAAATGGAGCAGTATAACGAGCACTGTACCTGTCTTTATTTTCTTTCGAAGATCGCTGTGGTCCAAGTTTCAGGATTCAAGTCTTCTGTTGCTGCAATATCGACAATTTAAACTAACTTTGGAATAAGATCATCTCACATTGTGTGCAAAATTCTGCTGTTAAATGAAAGTTTCCAGCAGCTTCATTATAGATACATATCAAACAGAATATAAGATTTCGGGCAAAATGTATTTTTGAACCTGCCCAGTATTCTGCTATGCGACTGATGTGCTCATCAGTCACGTTGCAAAATGTGAATTTGAAAGAGGTCCCAAAACCTCTAGCCAGAGGCATTGTGTAAAGAGGATACATACACATCCAAGGGTTGAATAATATCTTCTTTATCAGTTCAAGGTAAACACCTCAGCCAACACCAACAGCTGCATCTCATCCCCAGCCTGGCTTCTCTTCAACCTTGATTTCAACCACTAGGTTCTGGAATATGATGACACAACATTACAGTACATGGTGTAAGATGGAGTAAATACCACACATCTCCTTCTCGATAAACCAAACCAAAAAAAATAATTATATATATATATATATATATATACACATAAACTGTTTAACAGGTTGATAAAATACTCTTTTGTTTTAGATAATCATTTACACATAATCTTGTAAATAACTTTTTTTCAATTCCTACAACTCCTCCTTAGACCTTTATCACTTCTCATGCTATTGCTTTTATCCAAATCCAACATAAATTTGGATTGTATTGGATTCATTCTATCATTCTTTACTTTCACCACATCACCTACTTGTATTACTGTTCTTTTGAGGCTTTGCGAATGTTAAAACTTTTCTTATTGATCTCTTTTTTCTTTTGTTCCAATTCTCTAACTTTATCCAAATCTTTCCCAAGATTCGCACCACTCTCCATTTTTTTGTTTATCCAGGCTGGACAAAGCAGAGTGTGTGTCTTTCTTTTAAGACACAACTCAAATTGAGCTACAACTGTGGTTGTGTGAGAAGTCAATCTGTAATTCTTTTTATCTTGTTTAAAAGTTCTTTCTTACAACATAATTGCCCTGCAATAGCTCTTTGAATGGTCTCCTTTATCACTCTGTTGAACCTCTCAAACATTCTGTTTGCTTTTAGTTGATATAGTGCAGTCTTCTTGTGTCTAATTCCCCCGACAGCAAGAAATATCTCCATTTCTCTCGAGACCAATTGTACACCTTTGTCAGACAATAATGTTAAAGGAAAACACTCTCTCTCAAACACTTGCGGCTTGATTATGAGTTTGGCAGTGCGGGAGCCAGATTATGAATTTTTCAGTCACTGGCGGATGGTTCTTTGGTGTTTTGTACCTGCACCCATTACCTGCACAGACCCCCTGCATGCACCCCATGACCCAGAGGCAACAGGGGGTCCTCTCCGCCACGGTTTTTATGGAGGAGGAACTGCCATGAAGACCGTGGCAGAGAGGAAACTCGTAATATGCTTAGCGGGACCGCGGCCTCAAGACTGCCGCGCCGCCACCAGGGATCATAGATCTGTGCAATGGCAGTCTGATCGCCCTGGTTGTAATAAAGCGGTTGAAAGTATGCCACCGCTGCACCCACGTGAGTCTGGCACTCCATGAACCGTCAGATTTGTAATCAGGCCCTTGGTCAAGAAACTTAACTACGTCACTGGTTTCAATAGTGTTTGTGATAGCCCCCTTCTGGCCACCTAGAAAACATGTCTAGAAGTACAATAACATCTTTACCCACACCAGTGAATCTGATGGGACCAAGAATATCTAACACCACATCCTCCCATGAACTTTTACATAACTCTCTCAGTATCATTGGTTGTACCCTACACTTTAATGTTTTGTCACTCTCCAAACATTCAGAACACTCTTTTACCCAGCTCTCAATCGTAATATCCATGCCTGGCCACCAGTATGACAATCTTAGTCTCTCTTTGTTCTTGGATATCCCTGGATGACTTTCATGAGCCAGGTTGATGAGATCCTCTCTCACTGAAGAAGGAGGAATCAATCTGGTTCCACGAAAAAATAAACCCCCTTGGAAAAAGAGTTCATCTTTAATTCTCCAAAACGTACTCAACTCACTGTCAGATTTGTCATTGCACATCCACTCAATCTTTAATCTGTTGCACACCTGCTTTAACACTGCATCATTAACACATTCCATCCACTCATCTTCTTTGACAACTTTGTCTCTGAGCAAGCACACCTCAAAGTGCTCTACTTCTACATCATCATTTTCATTTACATCTTTCTTTTCATCTTTATCTATGAGACTTGAGCAACAATATGCAAGGTTATTTCTCACTCTAGGAACATATGTGACATCAAACTGGAACTCTTGTAAAGATACAACCTATTTTTTAATTCTACCAGAGATTGCATCCAGTCTTTTTCTCTCAAAAACATCTTTCAAAGGTTTATGATCTGTTTTAATTTCAAACCTATCCCCCCAAACAAATTTCCTAGGCTTGCGTATAGAGCAATATTCTGCCAATTTCTCCTATTCTATCACTGAATAATTCAGTTCAGCACGCCTCAAGGCCCTTGAGATGAACAGAATTGTGTGAGCTACTCCATCACGTTGTTGCATCAGAACTGCTTTCCACCCTTTGGAGCTTGCATCTGACATAATAACAGAATCCTGACCCAGTTCAAAGCTTTGTAAACTAGAGGCACCCTTCAAACATAACTGGATGCTCTTAAATTCAATATTACACTCATCTGTTCACTTGAATAGAATACCCTTTTTAAACAATCTTAACTGGCAAGAAATCGAATCCAGCCCGAGCAATTCACCACACCCTCCTTGGGCACTTTCCAGGCAAGGGATTTATGGAACCAGCAGGTGTATCAGAAAACGTGTAAAAAATGGATCTTCATCAGCACCCACAAGGTTAGCAACTTGGAGGATAATAATGCAGCAAAGGCACGCCTAGATGGTGTTAAAGACCACCATGCATTTTTAAGCACAAACTACTCAAAGTATGTTAAACTGAAGTTTATGCATTATCAATTTGGGGCGTTTCCAACATTGGACTTCCTTCCCAAGTGGCCTCCCCATCCCACAGACTCTGCCTGTTGGCTGTCTGCAATTGCTAAAGAAACATTTATGCATATAGTCTGTTTGTGCCCAGCCCAGCCCTCCTTCAAGAGCACAGAGACATCTTGCGTAGAGTTTTCAATTTCCTTAATGAGCGGTCTTGCATAACAGTCTATTATGGCAGCAATCAACCAGTTCAACACCCAATTGAACATTAGGCTAGTAAAGTTTATATCTAAATTAAGTTAAATGCTCTTACACAATGGACATTTGTCTTAAATGATTTTTATGTTCAAAATTGACCTATACATTACATTTTAATGACACCCAGTTATATAATTCATTACAACATGCACTTTATGGTGAATATGATTTTAGATTTGTAAAGTTGTAGAGAACTTCTAAGTAATTCATGATAATTATGGATTACGCACTTTATCTATTTTAATGGCTCACAATTATATAGCCCCAAATGATAACTACCTTCTGGTGTAGCGAGTTGTGATTCCACACCCTCAACAAGAGAAAGTCTTATGTAATGTTTGATCCATATTTCCTGGAAAGATTTTCACTCTTGTATGCACTAGGATTTTAAGTGTTCAGTAGTTCTAGTGAAGTTTTTATGTACTATGACTTTTGCAAAGATTTTAATTAATCACGTAAATAAAGGCCTTCTTCTTTTCAACAAAAACCTCATGTTCTTGGTTTTACAGGCAAAATCAGAGATAAACTTATTATAGTATTCTGCCATACCTAGAAATTTCACACAAAACTTCACAACACCGTTAGACTTATGCGCCATCACTGCCAGAGCAAACCATTCCATTCTTTCAACCCTTTCAATTTTTCCACACTTCATGAGTCTCTCTACTTCCAACTTGATGTTATCCTTGACACCTAATGGAACATCTCTAACCTTACTCACTACAGGCAGCGAGTTTCTTTTCATTACAATTTTGTAAACATAGCCTTGAAAACAACCCAGCTCTTCTTCGAATACGTGTGGAAATGCCTTTTGATAGACAGGAATACTGTCTACAATTTGGCTAATCTGACTTACTTCCTTCAGACACACAGACGGGCTCTCATTAGGATCTAAATAAACTGATAAGTCCTTTTGATGAACCGAAATAATCAGACAATCACCTTTCATGAACAGATATACTTTCCCAGCTGTGTATCTTCCTTGAAAGTGAATATCCCCTATAAAATAACCCAACATTCTGATTGGTCCCCCCGTAACCTTTGGGTTTAATGTTAGGTTTCGTTAATGTGACTTTTCCTTTCAATTCTGTTTCACAAATCTCCCTGGGAATAAATGTTATTTTGGTTCCAGAGTCAAACAGCATTCATACTTGTACCTTTTCAATCTTAACTACTTCAAATGGCCCATCATTGCTGTCCCCTTTCACTCGGAAAATAATGTCTCTGCATTCATCATGCTTCTCACATGTCACTTCTCTGGGTTTTTTTTTAGTTTGGTACTCCTGCAATATTTAGCTAAATTACCTTTTCTGACACACGCTCTGCAAGTAGCTTTCCAGCCAGGGCTATTGTCTAAATGACCATATTTACCACACCCGAAGCACACCCCTTGAAATTATTTACACTCTCTTTCTTTAACACTCCTTTCTCTAAAAGGTGCAGTTTGCTGTGATGAGGTTTGAGAATTCCCACTATGATTACCACTAAAATATTTAGTCTTTGCCTTAACTACTTGAATGTCTTCTTAATTCTTTGTGGTATTTCTCCTACACAAGCTTGACAGTGTTCACATGCCTTCAAAATAGCAATTACTTCACCTAGAGTGGTATTATTTTTCTGCCAAAATATCTCTTTGGCATTTTCTACACTGCACCCTAAAATAAACTGATTCCTCAGTCTTTCTTCACTATTAATTCCAAAGTTGCATGTAGAAGCTAATTTCCTGAGTATAGTTATATATTCTTCTATGTTTTCTACTGATCTTTGCATCCTTTTCACAAAGTGATATCTTTAAAGCACAGTAGAGACTTTAGGCAGATAAAGTAAATCAAGTTTCTTGAAACATATCTCAAATTTGTTCCAACCACGAGCATCATCACTGGACAACCTGGGTAAATGCTCAAATACATCTTGACCTTCTGGCCCAAGGCAATGTAATAGTAACAACGTTTTTCGCTCGGCACTCAAAGACGCCTCACACACATGTGGAGGTACATTTTGCATCGTTACACAAACTTATTAACCTTAAAATAAAACAAACCAAAAAATAAACTTGACTCCGGTATCTGATCTAATACTCGAGACCCCTCCAGCAACTGAACTAATACCCGAAATCCCTTAATTGTGAAATCAATAAGTTAATAACTTGCCAATACTAGTATGGGAGCAATACTAGCTGAACTACTGTGTCACAGTTAGTCCTTCCCTACTGTGTTAAAGTTGATATTTTACTAAAGATAATTCCAGTTTAGTTGGCCTTTTGCTAAAGATAATTGTTCTTTTTTTTAGCTTGCAAATTTGTTTCTAAAAGAAACACTCGATAACTTGATAGTGCAGTATCAGCCCCTGTTTCCACACTGAGATGGTGCTGTGCTGCTCCCAATTCCGTTGTTTGATGATATCAAACAGCTGAGTTTACACCATCAGACTAAACTGTGCAGCTGGGTTTATGCTGGCCTCTTCCAAAGCAATATGGTGCTGACATGCAGCAGGTCGACGCGTCAGTACATCCCAGAGTTCCACCTGACTGCGGCGCACTTACTGGCAAAGACGTGTCTCCGAGTTCACTTGTGTTATGGAGCAGCCGCTGATCATGTGGCATGTCGAGAGCCGCACTGGTAGCTTTACTATAGCTCATGGTTGCGTTCGGAGCTCGTGAAGAGTTGCGCTTGTGAGTGCTTTGTTACGCGCTCAAGAATGTTGTGCCCGAGTCAGACCGAGTGAAAGGCTGGGTATTTCGCGATTCAAATAATATAAAGATGCAAATTTGCATAAATAGATGTCGCTACAACTGGCCACACAGCAAAATAAATTCAACAGTCTGACCTATGAAATTTGAACCTTTTCCTGGTTCTGGGTCACATGAAAAGTCTGTTCCCAGGAACTCTTGTTACTATTGTGCTTCCTTTTGATTTTGAATGATGTTGTTGAGGTGGTAAAGTAGATATGGGTCCTTATCCAGCTCGTCACCAACGTAAAGAGGATACATGCACATCCAAGGGTTGAAGTATATCTTCTTTAATAGTTCAAGGTAAACACCTCAACCAACACCAAGAGCTGCATCTCATCCCCAGCCTGGCTTTTCTTCAACCTTTGCATTCCAACCCCAGGTTCCAGAATATGATGACATGTCTTATGACATACAAACTTGCCACAGTACATGGTGTAAGATGGAGTAAATACCACATGTTGCTTAGTCAGTAAGATTGGGGGGGTGTGAGCGTCAAATTTTCCAACAATCACGCTGGCATATAATGTTACAATACAGTACGCGGCAAGCAGGATGCATGAGAGGGACCTAAGGGGCAGTAGAAAAGGAGAGGAGTCTGGATTGGTAGGAGAACTAAGTGAGAGAAAGCATAATATTTTGTAAAATAACTAACATTATTTAGGACCTTCAAAACAGAAAGAAGGAGAAAGTGTGTATGCATTTTTGCCTGTGTGTATGTAAACATTCCTGGTAAAATTAGACAGAAACTTCACTGTACCCGAGTGAAAGCCCCTGCACCCAACTATTTATCAGAAAATACATTTATTAGGGAGGTGTAACACCCTAAACATCCATCTTGAAGCTATGCCCCTTCCTCCAGCCTAATGAATATCAATGCAGCAGGAGGTATTTTGCTGAGTGGAAGCCTGCAAGGGACAGCAGTTCTCCGTTCCTGCCTTTGCATTCCTGACAGAAAAACGTTTTTCTTAAAAGAAACAGGAGTTTCAAGCAAATCGGGTTGCTTGTGAGACGAATGCTGGAACAGCTCAGAGCTTGGAGCGAGCTTTTAATAATCCCCTGATTTATCCGACATCAGAACATGATGGTTTCTGAGCTTCAGCAAGCATGAATGGTCAAACTTCCGCCTATGTATTAGTTGTGCCCATAGCTTTCTGCCTTCTCTCGTTATTCAAATCTTGCTTACTGCAATGTCAAATACTACTACTAACAACAATAATGATGACAACGACAACAACAAGAATGATGACAACAACGACACCAAAGACAACAACGACAACAACAATAATGGCTACAACAACAATAATGACGACTACAATAACGACAACCACAACAATAATGACGACAACAGCAATAATGACAACAAGGGTATAACATTATAGCCCACTGGAGGCTATATTAGCCCATGAAGGTCCTTAAATCGACTTACAGGTTTGAGCCTAAAACAAGGGAGAGGGTCTTTAACCCCTTAACTGCTGGGCCTTTTCCCCACCAGTGCCGAGCCTTTTGTTTGGGGTAGTTCATGCTTAGGGCTTTTTCCTCATAAGCTACCTACACCAAATTTGAGTCTTTTTTTTCCAACATACTGGAGATTCTAAAGTTACCCAAGGTCTGTGTATTCCCCTGGAGGGGACTGAGAAAATAGGCAAAATATAGCTAAAGTTTGAGTTTCTTTTTAAAAATAGGAAGAAAGTGCTCCAGATAAAGTGTCTGTTTTGTTTATCCTAAAAAGGCATCAACAAATAGTTTTCTGTGCTAAAGTCACCATCTTCCCAGCTTTCAGGAACACACAGAGCTGAATAAACAAAACTATATTTTTATCACCATTTTGCCATTTTTCAAAGAAGCAGCCCATATTTCCTATTTTCTGTGCAATTAACCTACTTTCAGTTTGTGAACCCCATGAATAATCAAGGAAATTTGTAAATTTCTAAAAAGTAGACAATTTTCCAAATTCAGTAAGGGGTCATATGTGTAGGTCCATCGAGGTTTTCCCAAAGAAACAAAGTGTTGAAATAAAAATAATTATTGAAAATGAGTAGCAAAAGATGGCCATTTGTGCCAGAGTTTTCATCTGTAACTTTTTGCCACAATAGCCAAATTACAAAAGCAATGTACCATTACATCAGCTAGACCCTTCCGGTTGCTGTGGTTTGTAGGTTCTCCAAGAACCCAAGGTGCCCAGAGCCAACAAATGAGCTGCGACGTACAATGTTTTTTTTTTGTGCATCGAGTACCGACCAATTCATATGGTGAAATATGTAGAGTCAGAAATGGATATCAAGGAAATCTACACATTTCTGAAATGAGTACAAGATATGGAGTTTGGGAGCAGTGTTTATTTGTACATCTCTGGATTTGTAGGACCCATACTAGCATATGATTTATAGGGTATTTTTTCAAAATATATTTTTTCTTTGCACTGTTATATCCCGCATAGAGGCCCCGTTCGTACATTGGACGTATTCATATTTACCCTAATATGGTCATATTCATACTTGCCCTATTATGGTCATAACTGTACATGTCCTATTATAGTCATGGGTCCTTATATAGGCATGATCTTTCACCTACATTGGTCCCAGCTAGTACACAACGAGCTCTGAGGGCTGAACCTTATCTATCCTGTGGTTTTGAATACAGCAGGGTTTTTCCCAAACACAGGCCCTCAGTGTACTCATTAATTATGCATGGCTTTCTAGGAATACACCACATGCATAATATGTATGTAAAAAGTTGACCCCTGACGTCTTCCTCATGTCCAATACAAACCATACTGAGGACCGAGACTCTTTAGGGTATAAATACACCACATCTTGCCCCGGTAAGACAGAGGGAACTGAGACTTCCATGCTGACACACTGACCAGAGACGCTGAGGCTCCTGCATGCCGTCGCTCCAGCTGACAGTGGTCTGACACAGCCCTGACGGGGTGTCCAACTCGAGACCAGGACGGGGTCCCACACTCTCTCTATTCAGGTATGGGGGTTCGACTAAATCCTAGAAGGATTCTTGGCTCTTAGCTTTTAGACCTACACATATGCTAGGTACACTCAGGCACATCTAGTTAGGCATCGTAGGAGTACGCGCACTTGCATAATGCTTTTATATTCATGTATGTATTCATGATTATCGCAATATGGTAGAACTGTTCTATCCCTTTGCTTTTATCGTACTGCTGATAATATATCTCTGCTATTGTCTGCTGGTTACCGCAGCACATATATTTTACACTAGAATAACAACTGTTCAATAAATACTTATTGAAACGCTCGACTGTTTATTCTGTGTAACTCTCTGTGACAAACCGAATAAGTGAGCACGAGTGACTGAGCGAAAGGTAGTACATTGTTTCAACGATTCTGAGGGCATCAGGGTTGCCATGATCTAAGGTTGCCAGAAACTAATCTCTCCCCGATAAGAGGAGACACTAGTGGCACTGCGAGCTAGCTAATGCAAAACTAGGCTAACATATACGGTGGGGGTGCACGGAGTCAGTCTGCCACCAAGCCCGCAGTATATGTTATCCAAACGCGCAGGTCCTGCAGGGGTACTATAGGAGCTACACGACAGCACACTGGCTTACATTTGGAAGGCACAAATGCAGAGAAATACATTTAGTAATTAGAAATGTTCCACTATTCCATGCTCCCACGTCTTCTGATAAAAATGGTACCTCACTTGTGTGGCTGGCCCTAGTGGCTGCCACAGGAAACTGCCAAAATGCAACATAGACACAGTACATTTTCCACTGAAAACTGACACTCATTGTGGGCATGTGTGGATCTTGGGCCATAGCTCAGCCAGAACCTAAGAAAACCTAGCAAACCTGAACATTTTTGAAAACTAGACACCTGGGGGAATCGGGGGTGGGAGGGGGGACCTATTTTTTTTAACCCAGAATCCCTTGGAAGCCACAAGTTTTGACTAAAAACACACAATTTCCTCACATTTCGTTGACGGAAAGTTCTGAAATCTGAGGGGAGCCACAAACTTCCTTTCATCCAACATTCCAGCAAGTCTCATGATAAAAAAGGTATCTAACTTGTGCAAGTAGGCCTAGTGCCCCTGGCAGGAAACAGCCCAAAACTCAACATGAATACATCAAATTCTCCCATTCAAAACTGACCCTTTTTTGCAAAGTGGGTAGCTGTGGATTTTGGGCCATAGCTCAGCCAGTACCTAGTGAAACCTAGTAAACTTGCACATTTTTGTAAACTTGACGCCTAGGGGAATCCAGGCTGAGGTGACTTACGTGGCTCTCGCCAGGTTTTTTACCCGGAATTTCTGGCAAACCTCAAACTTTGAATAAAAGAAACATATTTTCCTCACATTTCTGTGATGAAAAGTTCTGGAATCTTTGGGAAGCCACAAACTTCCTTTTCACCCAGCATTCCTCAAAGTCTCCTGAGTAAAATGGTACCTCACTTGTGTGGGTGGGCCTAGTGCCCGTGGCAGGAAACTGCCCAAAACAAAACATGGATACCTCACATTTTTCCACTCAAAACTAATTCTTTTTTTTTGCAAAGTGGGTAGCTGTGGATTTTGGCCCATAGCTTAGCTGGCACCCAGCGAACCTTAGCAAACTTTCCCATTTTTCAAAACTATACACATATGGGGGGGGAACTGGGGTGGGGTGTCTTGCATGGCTCTCACCAGGTTTTTTCACCCAAAATCCCTGGAAAACCTCAAACTTTGACTTAAAAAAAACACATTTTCCTCACATTTCTGTGATGGGAAGTTCTGGAATCTGAGGGGAGCCACAAAATTCCTTCCACCCAGGATTCCCCCAAGTCTCCTAATTTAAAAGGTACCTCACTTGTGTTGGTAGGTCTAGTGCCCACAGCAGGAAACAGCATAAAATGCAACATGAATATATCATAATTTCCCACTCAAAACTGACCCTTTCTTTGCAAAGTGGGTAGCTCAGCCGGCACCTAGGGAAACCAAGCAAACGTGGACATTTTTGAAAACTAGACACCTGGGGGAATATAGGGTGGGGGAACCTGTGTGGTGCTCACCAGATTTTTGTGCCCAGAGTCCCTTGCAGATCTCAAACTTTGACTAAAAAAAACATATTTTCCTCACATTTCTATGATGGAAAGTTCTGGAATCTGTGAGGAACCACAAACTTGCTTCCACCCAGCATTCCCCTATGTCTCTTGATAAAATAGTTATCTCACTTGTGTGGGTAAGCCTAGTGCCCACAGTAGGACACGCCCAAAATGCTACATGGTTGCATCATATTTTCCACTGAAAACTGAGCCTATTTTTGCAAAGTGGGTAACTGTGGATTTTAGGCCATAGCTCAGCCACATCTACGGAAACCTAGCATACTTGCACATTTTTTAAAACTAGACAACTAGGGGAGTCCAGCGGTGCGTGGCTTGCATGGCTCTCACTAGGTAATTTACCCAGAAGCCCTTGCAAAGGCTAAACTTTGGTAAAAAAAACACATGCTTTCATCACATGTATGTGACGGAAAGTTCTGGAATGTGTGTGGAGCCACAAATTTCCTACCACCCTGAGTTCCCACATGCCCCCGATAAGAACGGTATGCCACTTATGTGGGTGAGCCAAGAGACCACGACACAAAAGGCCCTAAAGTGCTACGTTGATAGAGCAATATGGGTAGCTGCGGTATTTGGGGCCGTGCTGTTCCGCAGCCCATACAAACCTACGAACCACAGATATTTTTTAAAACTAGGCAGCCAGGGGAATCCAAGGTGGTGTACCTTGCATGGATCCCAGGAGGGTTCTCACCCACAATACCTCGCACACCTCAAACTTTGCCTAAAATCCCTTGGTAATTATTTGGACTCAAGCATCCTTCTAGATAATGCTCAAGTTGGCTTCAGGTCCTGCCGCAGCACAGAATCAACTATTTTCGCAGTGTCAGATGACCTTATAAGGGCTGCTGATGGGATTTGAAGAAGCGTTTTAATTCTGCTTGAAATTTCAGGAGCCTTTGACACAGTGGATCATAACAGTTCTATTTCCCACTTGGCTGAATGCAGAATTGATGAGGTGGCTCTGGAATGGTTTAAATATTTTCTTATGGAAAGATCTCAGTGGGGGAGGTGGACCTCAGCACTAATTACAGTGAACATCGGAGTTCCTTAAGGTTCCACACTTTGCCCCCACTCTTCAACATCTATATCAGACATCTTGTATGTTATTAGAAGCCCCGGGTGCTCACTGTATTTCTATGCTGATGATACTCAGCTTATCTTTCGGGTATCTAAAGATAAGCAATGATATGAGGAGATGGATGCTTTCCAGTTGGCTCACAATTAACCTGAAGTGCTGGTGGTGGGCAACAATGCCATCTCATGGCAGTCATTTCCTTGGCTTTCTGACCTTGGGCCACACCCTGACCTCAAACCGTAGGTTAAAATCTTGGGGTTAAATTCAAAGGCAACTTAAAATGTAACTTCCAAATCTCTTCAGTTTTATCAGCCTGACATTGGATTTTGCAAAGCATGAGGTCTATTTTTCTCCTTCTTTTGGTGGACATTAAGAGAAGCTTAGTCTCGGCATTAACTGGATCTTGCTTAGACTACTGCAATTCTTTCCGCGGTGTGTTGTCTAAACAGCAGCTTAACAGACTGCAGGCTGTTCCAAATCTAGGGATTTAACCATTGTTCAAGCATCCCGGTTAGCTATGGCAAAGTTAATCTTGCTTTGCCGTCTTCCCATTTTCAAAAGGATTGTTTTTGAATCCATGTACATTGTGCATAAATGCCTTTATGAAGATGTTGCTCTATTCTGGACATAACGCTTTAAATTGTACTGGCCAACGCAGCTACTTCGTTCTTCCAAAACAGTGTTTTGCCCATGATTGTGCCATTTGTTTGGACATTCTTTCTGCCCATGATTGTTTCTTTGTTTGTTTCTCCTTGCCAGTGATTGTGCTATCTGATTTTCTTGCCATGCCTCTGCCCGATGACTCATCCTATGCTCCCTTTCCTGCCCTCATGCTCCCTCTCCCTCCTCCCTAGCACTCCTTACCTAATCATTGTGCCTCCTTCACCTTCCCACTCTCTCATCTCCTGCAACCCTCCCAACCACACCCAGCACCATCTGGGCTCCTCCCCCTCCCAGGACTGACATAATGGCACTAACAGTGTGGACCAGCGTGTGAGTGAACCATTTGTTTTGCCTGTGATTATGCCTTTTTCTGCTTCTTTTACATGCCATTATTTTAGCCATTTGTTTTGCCATTATTTCTGGCAGTGATTGTACCTCTGTCTCTTTTTTGCCCTTGATTGTGACATTCATGTTGCCATTCCTTCTCCCTGTGATTGTGCCTTTGTCTGTTTTGTTCGCCCTTCATTGTGCCTTTTGTTTTGCCATTTGTTTTTCCATTAGTTCTGCCTGTGATTGTGCCTTTGTTTCTCTTTGCCGATGATCATGCTATCTGGTTTTCTCACCATGCCCCTGTGCTGCCTCATCCTGTGCTTCCTTTTCTAGCCTCTCTCCTCCCTTTCTTGCCTTCTCAGCTCCCCCACCACTCCTTACCTGATCCTCACGTCTCTTGCTCCTTCACGCCCTACCACCTCCTGCAACCCTCCAAGCCCCATCCACTCTGTTCGACGCGGAGCCCATAGTACTCAGATTGCGCTAGTGTGCAACTCTCTAAATGGAATCTTTTTAGTGTGGATCAAATGAGTCTATTCCACAGAATGGGGAGGAAGATGGCTTGTGAGGAATCTGTAGTTACACAGGGTGTCCACCAGAAAGAGGGTTACCGTAGGTAAGTAACTTGGTCTTCTGATGGATAATTTAAACTGCAGATTCCTCACCTTGTCAACAGATACTAAAGCAGTACCTCCCCAGGTGGAGGGTCTGCGGAATGGCTCAGACCAGGAAATTCTGCAGGCCTGAATGGGCAAAGTGCCTCTCCTACTGGACCCAGCTATATGCAGGCAGTAGTGGTCTGTGAACATGTGAACTGACACCCACGTTGCAGGCTTGCAGATATCCAAAACAGGCACCCTGCTCGCCAGCACGTTGGTAGCAGCTTTGGCTCTAGTGGAATGAGCCTGCAGGCTTTACAGAGACTGTTTTTTTGGCCAGTGCATAGCAAATTTTATACAAAGGACAACCCATCTATAAATGATACGTTTTTCCATCGCTCTTCCCTTCTTCACTGCAGAAAAATCCACAAAGAGCTGATCGTCAACCTTGTGGCCTTGGTTGATCTATATTGAATCTCAGAGCTCTCTTAGCATCTAGACGATGGAGTCTCTCTTCCTCGAATGGATGAGGAGGAGCAAAGAATGTGTGAAGCTTACAAAGAATCTCAGAGGACTTAAACAGACTCGCAAGCAGACTATCTTGCAAAAAGTCTTAAGAAAATACTAATGACCCACAGGCAGATTTAAGTTCTAAAAGCAGATAGGGCTGCATATCTAATAGCTAAACTAGATAATAAGTACTTCAATTTAGGCAACAAATCAAGTGCATTGTTTGCAAACCTGTTTATGACGCATGGGGTGACAAACACTAGAGCAGAGGTTAAATCACTGGATGGGAGGAAGCACACACAAGACACAGAAAAGGTTTAAGGTCTCCATGATTCTATTACCAACTGTACGCAAAGGAACACACAGACTCCCAAGCCTGGGCCACTTACCTGGCTGGAGCTAACCTAAAACAAAGGTAATCTAGAAAAACCTATAACAAAAGAAGAGATCCTCACGCTACATCCAAATTGTGCCCCTCTAGAGCCCCTGCCTCAGAGATTTTTACATGTACATTATACAACAAAGACCACCAGGACTTGAGTGTATATATTTCTCACTAAACAATGGTCTGTGGGACTCTTTCAAAAACCAGAGATAATGATCTATACATTAGCAGCATACTGAAGTAATCAAAACATTTAATAATCGTAATTAATGCACAATGTGGACCTTCTTTGTACAAAGTTTTTTTATATAATTATATTTTCATTGTTTCATCATGTAGTTTGAGAACATGAAACTGTTTCTTAGTGACAATAGTGCAGATAAGGCAGTGTGTGAAGGTACAAAAAAAATGACTATCTACAATTAAAGCAAACACAAGGAGATGATGGACGGAGCGCTGAAACTTTGGCGAAGTGAGCTAAAGAACGATGATGGATTCAACCCAGATCTTTGACTGGGGGTGAGTGTCTGAAAAGTTTCAGCGCTCTGTCCATCATCTCCTTGTGTTTGCTTTGTTTGCCCTAAGTTGGCAGGGTATGCCCAGACGTGGGTCCCTTGCTCACTTTGCGACTGGATTCAAGCTAGCCCGGCTGATGAGGGCTGTTAGCCCGAAACCGGTCCCAGGATGCTTGTTTCCGGTCCAGGGAAGACATGGCTTGGCAGTTCGGACTGGACTGTTCCCATTTTTTGTTTTGTAAATATATTTATTCATTTTAAAACAAAACCATCCGACAACTGGACTGTTCCCATGAGGCACAGGGTCAAGACTGATTTGCATATAGCTGTGTCTGAACTGGGGTGGCGAAGTGAGCTAAAGAACGATGATGGATTCAACCCAGATCTGTGACTGGGGGTGAGTGTCTGAAAAGTTTCAGCGCTCCGTCCATCATCTCCATGTGTTTGCTTTATCTACAATTAAAATCAGCTCCTTATTGTAATCCCTGTCATATTAAGTCATATTGAATCCTTGTGCACTTCACAGTTGTTCCTAATACACAATCAAAACTATAGACCATGGGATTTTATTATCAATGTTTTGACCAAAAAGGCATTTAGAGGGTCCTATCAGGAAAAGTCGTCTGAATATTGTGGTCTCCTACAAGAGAAAATAAGAGGCCCAAATATGCGAAGGACTGCTTATTCTGGGTGTAGGTGTATTATTACACAGTTATTTTCTTACCACACAGGGTTTCCCTCAAGAGTTCAAACTGAGAAATATAAAAAGAGTACATTAAATTAGTGCCAAGGACAGTGTACCTGGTACGCAACTCAAAGATATTCGTCCATATAATTATACATGGGGTAACTAGGGCCTGGGTGTCTCGTGCTCATTAACCTTTCTAAACAACTCAGGGGCAACTCCGGAGTGTGTGATATCAATCTGCTAGTAAAGCACATATCTGTGAAAAAACATGCAAAATGCCACCAAACAATCCAGATGTTCATGGCTAGCCACGACATAGTAAGCATGCAGAAAGAAACCCAGTGTAATTGTGAAGTTAATCAATATGATACCATCAAAAACATGGAAATAAAATTACCAATCTATCATGTGCATAAGTTGCATCCAAACAATTCTGTGTAGTTCACCAGTTGCAATGTTCCAACCGGACACTAGAAATCAGGGCCTGTCTTCTAAAACCCACAAAAAAGTAAATGATAAGAGCCTTGGGTGGAATGTAACCCCCAACTGGTCTGGAATTCTTGATAGAACACTTACTGATTGCACAGTCCGGATGTGCCTCCAGTAGCTGCTGCTGCACCTCACCTCACAGAATGCAGATGAGCGGGAAGCTCCTCACAATATAAAAAGGTGTCAGCAATATCCTAGACCGTCAGCCTATGAGTACGGCTGCCATCATGGAGTGGGTATGGACAGTGGATCTATACCACTCCTAATAGACCATCCTGAATGCGAATATCCCACATTGTATAAATAATTTTTTAAAAAGAGATCCGTGACAACTTATTGTTGGAATTATAGCCTAGTTCAAACATCACTGCATGTCTATTTTGAAGGCCAAAGGAGAACAGTGCTGTGTAATACAGCCAAACCACAAGAATTATTGCAGTGCCTACTTACACTCTCAACCAAATTCATGTTAAGCTAGTAGAATTTACACCTGAGGGGGCCCAATTTATGGAATACTGTGGTTTCACCTCGTGTTCACTAAGAGAGGTTTTACAGTTCACCACAGTATACCAAAAGGTATGTATACATACATCTCATATTTACGCCATGTACCAAATACATCAAAATTATTATTTCTACATTGGAAAATCGAAATTGTTTGCCTGAACCACTAGCTGGGTAATGCCCCATCAAACAACATGTCAACCGACTATAGCAGTCATTTCACTGTGCCAGTCCCACAATATGCATGTCTGGCTGTAAAAAGGTTCATTTATTTAATGTGGCTAAACAGCGAAGATCATAGACATCATTCAGTCTTTTGATGGTACTTGGTAGCATAGCAATCTATCTGCATTCCCTCAAGGTGAATTTGATCGCCACATCTCCAACTTGGCTGTCCATTTTCATCATCTCGATCACTTGCCACCTTGCATTAAAGAAGATTTATTTCATGTTCAAAAATGAGTTTTACGCACAAATTAAGGGAGTCCCTATGGGGGCATGGTTTGCTCCAGACATAGCAAATCTCTGTGTTTCTGAGTTTGAGAAAGTCATAGTCATTAACAATAATAATAATCTTCATCAACAAAGAATTGTTTCCTGAAAGAGGTATATCGATGACTTGTTTGTTATCTGGCATGGATTCAATGATCAGCTAACTGAGTTTGTGGGGTGGCTGAACAATCAGAATCCAAACCTTAAGTGCACGGCCAACCACAACAGGGATTCTATTAACTACTTGGACCTCCTTATCAAACACAGAGATGGTCCACTTTATACCACATTAAACACGAAACCTACAGACACTAACTCACTACTAAGATATGATAGCCATCATCCTCGAACACTCAGGGATAATATGCCTTATGGGCAATTTTTTGATAATAAGGAGATGCAGCTACTATAGGGATGACTACTTCAAGGAAGCTGAGACACTAAAAGGCAAATTAATAAAGAGAGGTTATCCCAGAAGTGTGGTCAACAGAACACTTAAGAGGGCATGGTCTGAAGGAATCACTTTTGACCCCTTGGCATAGGGTGTTGTGTAGTTCCTACTAATCCGTTGGATCTGTGCATTGTTTGGACAACATAAGCAGCTAGCTCACAGTGCCACTGTAAGCCCCCCTAACCTACCAGGGAGCAAACAGTTTCTGGCAACCACTGAACATGACAACCCTGATTCGTCAGGAATCGTGGAAACAGAACAGAACCTTTCACTCAGTCACTCGTGCTCACTTGTTCTCAGAGAAATATACAGAGAATACGCAGTGGGACGTTTTCAAGAATATTCATTGAACCAATGTTATTCCTGCATAAAATATGTGTGCTGCAATGATTAGGGGACAGAAACAAATAAAGGAGATTACAAGCACCAAAAGAGTGAACAGTAGATAAATTTCTACCATGGTGCTGAATCAATGAATATATGCAGGTATGTATGCAATACGATAATCTAACGTACTCCTACGATGCAAACCGTACTCTAAGTGTACCTAGAGTGTGTTTAGGTATAGAGCAAAGAATCCCCAAGGGACGATCCAACCCCATTACCTGATGGGAGTGAGTGAAGTACCCTGTCTTGGTCTCGAGTTGGACACCCCCCACGGAATGTCAGACCGGTGCGATTTCTCAGCATGCAGGGATCTTCGGTGTCAGCAGAAGTGACTCCTCTACCAATCTATCGGGATGCCTATTATTTATAATAAAAAGCAGTCTTCGCTATGTGCGCGCTAGATTAGTGATGTTATGGATATGTGGATAGCGCTGTCGCCTCATGGATGAAAATAGGATGACTTTTGTACCTAGTGCGTAGAGAGGCCTGGTACATGATGTTCAAGGTATCGTGATAATGTTGCGAAAAGCTGGATGTGAAAACAAATTAGTTTCAGAGAAACTAATCCAACATTGTCATGCATGCAAATGTGTGCAAAAGGTCACTGCTGAAATGTTACTTTCTAGGACAATGTAATGAATAAGCTGCCTCGCTACATGGACCTAACTCAGGAATATAACAAGGGGTGATGACAATGGGGAGCTGTTAGACTTGGCATCTTTTGGCGTGTTTCCCCTGACTTTTTGCTTTCTGACCTCCCTGTTTTGACTCTGTTTTTGCTGGTGTAATGATTCTGCGCACTTTCCTCACTGCGGTCCAGTGGGAAAGTGCAAGTGCTCCTGTATAAAATGTGTTATGGATTGGTGTTTCCATGATTGGCCTATTTGGTTTATCTGTCAGTCCCTTGTAAAGTGCACTGCGAATGCCAGGGCCTATAGACCAAATGCTGTTGGTGGGCTGCAGCACTGGATTGTGCCACCCACGCAAACAGCCCGTAAAGTGTAACTCGGGCCTGCCAACGCAGAGCCTGTGCGCAGCCTGGGGCTGCCATGTCGACTTGGCAAGTGCACACACTTGCAAGTCCCTAAACCTTCCCTTTGCTACCTGTTAGTCACCCCTAAGGTAGACCCAAGGTACCCCTGTGGGCAGGGTGCGTTGTACGCGAAAGGTAGGACATGCCCTGGTGTGTGCGGCATGTCCTGATAGTGAATTACAGCCTAGTTCGTTTTTCACTATTGCAAGGCTACCTGTTCCCCTAGGCCAGAACGGGCAGTTTTGATTATTACAGTTTATAATCCTAACTGACCCCGGGAACATGGTAGAAATTCGAGTTTAGTATGCCTGGACTCAGAATGATAAAATGCATCTTTTAGTGAAGTTGGTTTTAACATTCTGTGTTTGAAAATACCACTTTTAGAAAGTGGGTATTTTCTTGTCTAACCATCCAAGCCTGCCTCTGCGAGGTTGTGTATTCCTCGTCTGGAGTGTGAGTGACAGGGGCTGGGGGATGCCAGGAGACAGGGTGAGTCAGCACAGGGCTGAATAGCAAGATCTACATGTAGATGGGTGGGAGGGGTCGCACCTGGGCCCTGAATAGGACAGTGCCTTCCCTCCACAATGCTGGCTCCACCTCCTGTGGTGCGTCTGATGTCCCTGGCCTACTCACTGAAAGAAGGGACGGAGACTTGTCAACAAAGTGCTCCAGAACTGGTTTGGACTAGGCAAAGGCCTCTCTGCCTTCAGAGAACAAAGGAATTTGGGATATAAATATTGGGGCCCTGACCCCATGAATTTAGATCTCGCTGGAATCAAGGAACCTGCCAAGACGAAGAGCTGGAAGAGCTGCCAGGAGGAGTACTGCCCCTTTGCTGTGTTGTTGCTTTGTTGGGTTGGCCTGCAGCTGCTGCTTCTGCCTTGGGCAGTGAAAGGACTGAACTTTCTACAAACTTGTGCTGAGTATCTCCAAGGGCCTGAAACCGAGCTGGCCTCCTGTTAAGAAGTCTCAGGGACTACAAAGACTTCACAAGCCTCTGGGTACCGCTTCTGAACGCTGTTTCAGTTGCCACAGAGGAAGGGAACTGCAACCGACTCCGTCAACCAAATCCATCCCTGGCCGGTGACCTGTTTGCACCGCAGACCGCATCGCCCCGCTTCGCATCGCAACCCTGGTCTCACCGTGGGCGACGTCCGACGCCGCCAACATCGAGCCGCTGCTTGCACCGTGACCTGGGGGCACCGCAGTTCACATCGCATCGCTTCACTGAACCAACCGGACCCGACCGACGAGGTCGCTGCAACTGGCTCAAGAGTCGTGACCTCACCGCATTTGGGGCACCGCTCGCACGTCTGCGACGCACCGCTCCGACTCGCACCGCTGTCCGACGCCAGCTCCCGCACTCCGGCTAGGTCACCTGCATCGCAACCTGTCAGCACCGCATCGAGCATCGTCTCACCCTGCATCGCACGCCTTGGACGCACCGACTCCGTCTGCACGACGCTCATCGAGCCGCTGCCTGCACCGCATCGAGGGACACCGCACCTTGCATCGCTCCGTCTTGCACCGCAACCGCGACGAACGCCGACCGGCTCGTACACTCCGTACCAGCCACAACGAGAAAGGTACTGTAACCGAGTCTGTTCATGACTCTGCTGGCCCGTATCGACGCGGTCGGCCGGAACTGTTAGACTCTGTGGTTTTCAGCATCGCGGTAGGCTCGGACGGAGCTATTGACTCGTACGAACTTTGCTTTTGTGCTATTCCTGCAAAGAAGAAGTACCTTATCAAGCATTCATTTTTAAAGTATAGTATTGTGGATTTTTGTCGTAATTGGTCTTGTCTTGAGTATATAAAATATTGGTTATTTTTCTAAACTGGTGTGGTGTCCGTTTGTAGTGCTTACACTGTATTACTGTTGGTTATGTGCAAATGCTTCACACACTGCCTCTGAATTAAGCCTGACTGCTCGTGCCAAGCTACCACGAGGGTGAGCAGGGGTTACTTCACGAGTGTAACACCCTTACCCTGACTAGGAAGAAGGGTCCCTACTTGGACAAAGGTGCAAGCCCTTGCCAACTAGAGATCCCATTTCTAACAGGAGCGGATAGTCATTGTCAACACATTTAATCCTGTGAGCAACCAGATACAAAAAATTATTAGAAGACATTGGCACCTGTTAGAAGAAACAAGTAACCAGCCCCCATTGCTTGCTTTCAAATGTAACATACATAGAACAGATCATGTTGTGAGGGCACACAGGGAGCTCCCTTCCAACAGACATTAAGGTCACTTTGGAATCTACCTGAGATCACAGGACACTACAGGTATAATAACTATCAGGTATGTCAGCATACTACCAGTACTAAAGTGTATGTGACAAGATTGGAAAAATACAAACTTATATCCATTTCAAACTGTAACACAAGAAATGTGATTTATGTTATCTAATGTCCATGCAACTTGATATACGTAGGTCAAGTATCAATAATACCAAGAAAGTTGCAGGGACTTGCTTTGGCATACTTCAGGGGCTCAAACCGTTGCCTGGGTTTTTCGACCCGTCCATCAGGCAAATGATTATTCAGGCCTCCATTTTATCAAGACTGGACTATATCAATGCACTGTATTTAGGGGTAAACAAGACCGAAACCCTGAGACTACAGCGAGTTCAAAACACTGCGGCTAGAACCCTTCTGGGTCTCCCTAGAACCTGTCCCACCTCTAGGGAAATTTGTCGGCTACATTGGCTGCCTGTTGCCAGCCGAGTGGAATTTAAGGTCCTTTACACTGCGTTCAAAATTCTGAAATCCTCCTCTCCTGGCATCCTGTCAAACTTGCTTTCACTCTATTCTCCTACGCGCCAACTTCGCTCGATGGGACAACATCTGGCGACCGTGCCTCGAATGAGGCGGGCGCGATCGGGCGGGCGCTCTTTCCGTTTACTGGCTGCCAAGCTTTGGAACGCTTTGCCATTGTCCATTCGTGCCATGAGCAACTACATGGCCTTTCGTAGGGCCATCAAAACTCATCTTTTCCCCTCACTCTAGTGCCTCCTTCTGGTTACCAGCCTCCATGTTCTGCTTCAGCGCTGGGACGCCTCTTTGCTGAGGCAGCTGTGCGCTATACAAAACATGCTAACATAACATAACATAACATAATGGAGAAACAGAGAATTTGCCAGCACAGAAGCCGGGTGATATATAAAGTGGAAGGGGCACCATTGATCAAATATTTTTTGGAAAAGAACCACAGAGCCTACAAGATATGGCGTCAAGTGATGGACAGCCAAGGTGGAGATATGGCGACCAAACTCTACCAGAGGGAAGGCAGATGGATTGATATTCTACAAATCACCATGAAAGGACTGAATGATGTCTATGATCTTGATTGTTTAGCCACATCGGATAAATGAGCCTTTTTACAGCTAGAAATGCACATTGTGGGACTTGATGCACTGACATGACTTGCATAGTCAGTTGAAATGTTGTTTGATGGGGGATTACCCAGGTAGTATGCTCAGATGAACAATTTTAATTTTGCGATGTAGAAATGATAATGTTTATGTATTCTGCTCCTATATCACATAAATATGAGATGTATGTATACATACCTTTTGTTATACTGAGTGAACCTCAAATCCTCTCTCAATGAACACGAGGTGTATTTACGGTATTCCCATACATAGAGTGGTATAGAT
The DNA here is from genome assembly GCA_963921515.1 of Calotriton arnoldi. NCBI lineage: Eukaryota > Metazoa > Chordata > Amphibia > Caudata > Salamandridae > Calotriton > Calotriton arnoldi. The sequence goes on along the minus strand of CAWUFW010000529.1, from coordinate 1,314,712 downwards.
CCACTGGCAGTATCCACTCCAAGATGGCAGCTGGACTCACGAGTTGACAGTCTAGCATCCCGCAGACACAGTTTTATCTTATGAGGAACTTCCTGCTCGTCAGCATCCTGCGAGATACAGCAGCAGCTACTTGAGGTGTGTCCGGACTGTGCAATTAATAAGTGTTCCATCAAGAATTCATGATCAGTTGTGGTCACATTCCACCCAAGGTACTTATTGTAGGCTTTCTTGTGGGTTTTAGGATGCATGCCTTGATTTCTAATATCCGGTTGGAACATTACTACTGATAATCTCTGTAGAATTATTTGGATGGAACTTATGCGAATGATAGATTGGTAATTTTGTTTCCAGTTTTTGGATGGTGTCTTCTCGACTACCTTCTCAATTACACTGAGTTTCTTTCTGCATGCTCACTACATCAAGGGCAGCCCTTCAAACTACATCTTTCTGTGGCATCTTGCATGTTTTTTTCATGACAAGGTGCTTTACTAGCAGATTGGTGTTACAAAACCCAGAGAGGTCCCTGATTTGTTTGGAAAGATTGGTGAGCCACATGCATGAGGATCCCTGCCAATAGTTAGCCCATGTATAAGGATAAGGACAGATATTGTTCAATCGTGCACCAGGTAAAAAATCCTTCACACTTTTCAGGTGACACAAATGAAGTGTAAAACCCCCAGGGTGGTCTAATTTATTGTGTTCCTTTTCAGAACATTTCGCTGTTTGTACTCTTGAGGAAAACCCTGAGATTGATTTAACATAGTTGTGTGGTGAGTAATAATATGTGTAATAGTAGATACTGACCTTTGAACAGGCAGTTTCTAAAGGAAATAACTCAGGTCAAAAGTGGTCCCACCTTCCAGAACCTTTCCAACTCTGAGTTGGCAGCTATTAGATCCTTGGCCAATGACAATGAAATCACCATAAAACAGGCAGACATGGGGGCCGCCATTGTTATCATATCTACCACTGACTACAACACTGAATGTAACCGCCAACTGTCAGACAGGAAATACTATACTCCTATCTCCACTGATCCCAAGAAAACGTTTGAGTACCCAGATTACCTCTCCGGTATCAACAGCAGAATCCCAAGAGTGGATTAGTAAGAATGAGGCTGAACTTTTGGTTAACACTCAACCGAGGACACCCTACTTTTACATCCTCCCCAAGATACACAAGCGTGTCCTCCCACCACCAGTAAGACCAATTGTGTCAGGCATTGACTCACTTCGGGAACCATTGTCCAGATTTTGCGACTATTCCCTCCAACCCATGGTGAAAACAACTCCCTCTTTCCTCCAGGATACCAGAGATGTACTACCTCTCATAGAAACAACTAACAACACAGACTCAATTGATTTACTGGTAACTCTTGATGTGGAGGCCCTCTAATCTAACTTTCCTCAAACAGCCACCCTGGTAGTGATCGAGAGAGCCCTACTTTCTGAGGACTGGACTGCCCCAACTCTAGTCAGTTTCATTATGGATTGTGCCACCATTGCCCTGACAGAAAACCTTTTAAAATGTCGTGAACAACTATACCACCAGACTCAGGGGACCTCTATGGGAAGCACCTTCGCCCCTAGTCTGGCCTGCCTCTACATGGCAGCTTTTGAGGAGGAAAACATCTTTCACGCCGCTAACCCCTAAAGCACAAATATTACTTTGTGGCGAAGATACATTGCCAACATCCTCATTTTTTGGAGAGCAGATAGAACCACATGCAATGCTTTTTGCGATTAGATTAACTCCCTCAACCCCTTACTCCGGTTCACAAGTAACATGTCTGAGGAAAAAATTCCCTCCCTAGACCTACTAATTCACCTGGGGGAGGATGGCAACTTGACCACGACTACATTAAAAAAAAACACAGATAGCAATAGCCTGCTATTATACGGTAGCCACCACCTCAGGGTACTACGAGACAACCTCACGTACGGACAATTTCTACGGTTGCGCCGTAATTGTAGCTCTGTTTCTGACTATGACATACAAGCCCTCATAATCTCTGAAAATCTCGTTAATCGAGAATACCCACAACACTGTGTGAGAATGGCCAAAAAACAAGCTAGAAATAACAATAGAGAGGCACCATCAGAAGAAAGCGCAAAACCTCCAGAAGACACGCTCAATTTGTTACCACATACACAGCTCTAACAGAATACGCAAGATTATAAAGAAACATTGGAACATCCTCTAGTCTGGGAGTTTAACTATGCCACAACTTAGGTTCGCTTTCAAACGCACTTCAAACATAAAAGACTTGCTGGTGCCCATGTGACCAAGGGTATCAGACAGTTCAGACCAAGGGACCCTATGGTCCCTGCACCCTGTGAAGGGCCATTTCCCCTGTGGTTCCTGCACTGTCTGTAACCTGACTACAGCGACAAAAGAAATAAAACTAACAAACACGTTCACCAGGACACAAAAGGCACATACCAACTGAAATACAAAAAACTGCATTTACATAATCACATGCCCCTGTGATAAAAGATACATAGTGATGACTACCAGACTGCATTACTGAGCACTGCAGCAATATCAGGTCTAAGAGAACTAGCACTAAAATGTGCACACACTTTATTGACCTTGTTCACACAGCTGATGATTTACGATGGACAGTGCTGGAAGCCCCTTCCATTTTGAGAAAAGCTGCACTCGATTAAAGAGAATAACACTGGATCTTCCGTCTGTCCACACATATTCAGGGATTGAATGAAGATATACCATGAGGAGAGATCAACTGGTAGCCTTCACTAATCATTCGATAATCTCAATCTGGCAATATGCTATTTTCACACATTATGTGTGACCTCCTTACTAGCAACACATTCCACCTCTGCCATGGGAGTAACCATGACACACTCGTTCTACCTCTGACTATTGGCCAGAACCCAGTGGGTTATCAGACTCTGTAAAGGAACCGCATGATTAATACTTGACTACACTACTTCAGTGAGAGTTAGCTCTGTTTGTCCCTGTCAATTATATACTGCTTTTCATTGGCTGTTAACATAACTTGCACAAACTCGTAGGACCACCCTAGGATCCTTTGCCCCTTAATTTGTGAGAAATTATTTCTTAGGAATCACTAGCCTCCTTCATGGCATCATTTCCTATGATAAGTTGCGCACCCTCCCAGGACTGTTAGTGGGTGACAGCTCTCCTCGAAAATAGCATTTTTGACATTGCCTCTCCTATTCACTTCATAGTAAGAAAGGAGACCGCACACCACATTGCGGCCGACACACAATGCGGCCGGCATATTTCGGATAGAATTTTCACTCCGACACTTGGGTGACACTGGTTTGGACCCGCCCCTCTCACTGTCACCGCAGACCTCTGTTTTTGCAGTGCCTGGGGCGGGTCGGTATTCAGACATGCGCCTCTCCTCCAGCTGGCATACATGCCTCTGGGGCGGGGCTGCTGGGGTACCGATCCCGGTGACTACTCCCGACTCGGGGGTGTGGCGCCGCCTCCCTTTCCACAATGGGATTCCCACATAGCCGCATACACGCCCACATTCAATGGGAGCATTCCAACGATTTTCAACCCTGTCACATTAATTTCTAGCAACAATCCACGTGATACATGGGCTCCTAACCCACTACAAGATGGTGCCTACGATCCCCAGCCCATCACTGCCGACCTTTGATCAGCAATTAACCACTTCATGCGGACCACCTGTTACCAATTAGGACCGGATGGAGGGGTTATAAACAGAATGACCACCTCCAAGTCCTCACTCCCGAGGCACATGAGATGGGGTAGGTCGTTGGTGAAGTTCTCCAATGGATGATGTGAGTACTGGATCTTTGGCTTTCCTCAATGTGAACAGAGGTTATTATTCCTCCCCCTGGGCTCACTTACAAAATTTTAATTTTAATTTTACTTCCCAACAGCACGCTACATTTTTTTGCGTTTTTCTCAGTGTTTCCCTCGAGGAGATGATGACATCACTCTCTTTGGGTGAGTATTTTCCCTCTTTTGACCACAGTGTATGAAACCACCACCTACATGTTTTTATGTATGTGTCACGTGTTTGTCTAACTGGTTTCCTATCACTACTTGTTGCAAATCACGAATTCACAAATGCTAGTATGCATGCCTCAACAAGTACTATACAAGACTGCTCTGTATGGCAGTATTTTATGATTTCTTGTCTTCCTCCCCAAGATCAGCGATTTTACATTGTGCAGGTACACTTATAGGGTACTTAGTGTTTGGACACTACTTGTTGCCTCCTTTGTCCCAGACACTGTGTAGATTAAGTATACATTTTACAGTCCTGAAGATTTGACCTAGATCACATCTTGACTAATTGACGTCATGAAACATGTTGACCTTATAAGTCACCAGGGATCATTGTCCCCACTGGTGACATCATGTTTTTAATAAGTCAGGCATACTCATGGATTAAAATTTGATATGAGACGTGCCTAACCTTTTTCAAGTCACTAATCACTACATCGACACCTACGTTTCCTCAATCTACACAAAGGGGCCTTAACTTGCACTTCACATCACGGCTTTTGAAAAAGATCTCCAATAAAGAGCCCCCTTGAGGGTGCCCGTCAGGCATTGCAGTGCCGGCCTGACAAGGAGCAAGCCACATGATGAAGCATGACACCCACAAGGGTGTGTGAGGGCCCCTTTTCCAAAAAGGAACTACTCCCCTTGTAGTGGCTCCTTCTCTCTGACCTACTCCCCTTTGTCCTTTGTCCCCTTTAGGAACAGAATACCGTTTTCTTTTGAGTAATAATACACGTGCACACAGAATAGGTCTTCCTTTCCTTATCATGACCTTCTATCTTCTCTTGTGGGCAATTACAATATTCAGACAACTTGTCCTAATGAGACCCTGTAAATGCCTTTTGGGTCGAAACATCAACAATAAAATCCCATGATCTATAGTTTTGATTGTGTATTAGGAATGACTGTGAAGTGTACCAGGATTCAAAAAGACTGATTGAAAGGATTACAATAAGAAGCTGTTGAATTTAATTGCATATAGTCACTTTTTTTTGCAGTCACACTCTGCATCATCTGCACTATTGGCACTATTGTCACTGAGAAAAAATCTTTTGTTCTACACCTATATGATGATACATTGAAAATATGAATATAAATAACAAACGCTTTATAAAAACGGCCTGCATTCTGTATTAATTACGGTTATTGAATGGTTTGAATAATTATGGATACCAGAGAGCTTTACAGCAGCTTTTTGTAAATGTCTTGCCCCTGTGCATCTCCCACTGCTCCACAAGTTGCACAAGGAAATGGCTAATGAGAGACAAATGACTCCCACAATTACTGAGTCTCCTATCTCCCTTATTCTTAAGCCTGCCAAAGTACCTAGTGAGTGTGACTCATTCCGACCAATCTCCCTTCTCAATGTCACTAAAATCACAACATTGCAGTTGCTGAAATTGATGGGGGTATAAGGAAAAAGGACACCATGGTCGCTAAAGGGGAAAGTGTAAACGTCAACTTCCACAGAAACACTAGTAAATGACCATCAGAGGATTGATTATACTAGAACACATAACATTTTATTCAAATACAAATTATTTATAAAGATAGGAAAGCAAACTCCTAGAGCTCTGATAATATGCACAGTTTGTAATTAGAGCAGTGTTTCCCAAATGACGCAACAGTGCAGTAAGTGTAAAATAAGTAAGTGAGAAGCGCGCTAGTGCTATACAATATACATATCAATAGTGACTGTGGAGGATGCACAGTTGTTTAATCTATGCTCTAATATAGAGTTGCAGGCTACAGAATTGCATATATACAGTACCCTATTATAGTGTCAACGTTTCGACCCTCTAGTGTTGTTTGTACAGGGTCATCATCAGGATGGAGAAAGGGAAACACCTGTGTGAGGGAAACCACATATCAGCTGGTTTAAATGATAATGAAAGGTAAGAACCTCTTTAGATTTAACACTGAACTGGAAGGGAACCTACTCATTGGAAAGTGTTCATGGAGTAAATATCCAATGTTAGATTTAGAAAAGCATTCATATGCCATAGGTCAAGGAACCTAGATTAAAACATTCAAACATTAATGGCTAGTTTGTGGTAACAGTGTGAATAGATCCACGACACAGCTGTGTCTACATGCTATGGTTAGCCAAAAAGTCTCACCTAAAAATAGATAAGAGTCTCCTTTAAATAGGAGAAGGGTCCATTAATGGTCCACAGCTGTGGAATAAGTACCAGTATGTACATTGACTTCTAAATGGTACTAAAAAGAGAAAGGAGGAATTATGAGTTCCTATTCCAAGGAGATAAGAACAGGATGGCCTTTAAAAGTGAGGACTCACCGCGCAGTGAATAGCAAACATCTGGGAGTTGGTATGATTGCAGAATTATAATATGTGATTTCTGAAAAGGTACCTTTAGCAAGGAAGAGAGAATTATTTAAGTCCAAAAACCAATAAACAATGCGGTTGAAATATGGTCACACAGTGAGAGCCAATCTCGCCGTTTCGAGATCAGATAACCTTGAGGTACTTGGTGTACTGTAACTCAAGCAACTTTTTAATTCAATAAACTGCTCAAAAAATTCTAATGAATTCCCATCTAACATAAAATGCATTTAAAAATAATATCACGAAACACATAAAAACTTGTAGCTCCATGGGTCAGGGGACTACAATGAAAATAGAAAGCCAAGGCTAACTGGGAGGGTAAAAACGTGCCCTGAAATAAAGGTCTATGGTGTTCTGATCCCAGAAGGAAGTAAAGCGGCTGAAGTGGTGTGAAGTCGCCATATAAGGACAAAATGTAAAAACTTGTAGTTCCATGCGACTGAGGACTACAATTGAATTAGAAAATCATGCCTAGTTGGAAGGGTCAAAACGTGTCCTGGAATAAAGGGCTAAAGTGTCCTGGTCCTAGAAGGGATTGAAGCGGCTGAATTGGTGTGAGGTCGCCTTATGGGGCCAAAATGGGATCCTAACAGGGTGGGAGAGAGGCCATATATGTATAATTAGTGTGTGAATACAACAAATTTGTACCTTAACCATGTAACAGGTATAACAATACACATCACATAACACGAGACAGAGGATTCGAAATATGTAACACAAATACAATGACATTGGTGAGATCAATGTATGGTCACTTGCTTCCAATCTTCCACAGTCTTTAACCCATGTGCTATGGAATCCACTTTGTCAATCCAGTGCAGTTCTCTGCGGGATAGGGCATTGTCAATGGCACCTCCGCCACAACCCAATGAAACATGTTCAATTATTTGCCAGGTGATATCTTCAAGTGTTTGCTGCACTTGTTGAAAATGTTCCACAAGATGCGCTCCAGCAACTTGCCATTTGATCATGCTGCAGTGCTGTATGATCCGACATTTGATTTTTTGTGTAGTCTGCCCGATGTAGATGAGGTTACAAGGGCAGATTATTGCATAAATTACATTGCTACTGTTGCAATTTGTAAACGAAGTTAGAGTGAAATTCACATTCATATACACAAAACGTTTTGGGTTCAAACAGTGGAGAGGATGTAGCCTTACGGCTACAGCAGTCGACCTCGAAGATGGGGAACCGGGTTTGAGTCTCGGCAACGACGCTCAACATCCTATGATTCTGGGCAAATCACTTAATCTCCCCATGCCTAACAAAAATGAATGTGTCCATCTGTAACAAAACTGGTGCTCTTGTAAAGCGCTCTGATACCTGATATCTTCGGGTCCAATTTGCGCTATACACAAAAAAAAAAAACAACTGTACCTACAAGCCAATAATGGCCACATTTGGAGTGACCTAGTAGTGGTATCATACCCCATTGAGATATCAACGTCATTTTGGGTGGTGCAGGAAGGGCAGCTCTGACGAGGGTGTCTCTCAGGTTATTTCCCCTCTTGAAGGAAAACATTGGTTCTTCCTTGGTGGTGAGGTGTTCTTCTACCAGTTTCCGGTGTTTCTTGACAATCTCCTTAATTTTGAAGCTAGCTGGATTAAACCTGCACACACAGATAATGTGGTCACAAGAGTTGTCTCTTTGGAGGGGTTGTAAAAGTATATCTCTGTGGCTGTCAAGCCACCTAGGATAACCACATTCCGTCAATTTCTTGATCAATGTTTTCCTTCAAGAGGAGAAATAACTTGCTGCGCTGTTACATCATTTGGGAAACACCACTCTAATTACAAGCTGTACATGTTATCAGCGCTCTAGGAGTTCGCCTTCCTATGATTATGAATAATTTGCATTTGAATAGAATTTTATGTGCTCTTGTAAAACCAATCATCTGATGGTCATTTACTAGTGTTTCCATGGAAGTTGAGATTTACACTTCCACCCCTTTAGGGACCATTGTTTCCTTTATCATTATTCTACCCAGGTCCCCGGATTACTGGGCTGCTCCTTGTTCTACAAACAGCGGCGGTCCCTCCATTAGGGTGGAGGAGCGCCGCCCCCCCCGCCACCACCTGCAAATTAAATAATAAAACGGGTTTCTAATCCCTTTTATTATCGTTTTATTTTAATCCCCCTCTGGGGACGGGTCTTGGGGGCAGGTCCAGGGGGATGATACAGTGGTGGGGGAGTGGTAGTGCACTCCCTTGTCCCTTCACTGCGCATAAGGTGTTTGGCCGTCCGTTTCAGCTGGAGAAAGCAGGTATAGGCTCCCAGTCTGCCTGGGAGCGCAAAGTCTCAGTGCTCAGGCCAATCCTGACGCTGCTTTCCTGCAGTGTCAGGATTGGTCGCAGTGCAGTCTGGGAGCCTGTCCCAGAAGCAGGAAGAGTGCGATGGAGCGGACGGCGGAGGCGGCAGCGATCAGGTAAGTTTATTTATTTATTTAGTTTTATTTTGTCCCTCAAGCCCCTCTCCCAGCTTCCCCCTCCAGCCCGCCTCGCCACTTTGGCAGGGGACGGACCACGACTGTCTACCAATATAGACATTGATGGGGGAGTTCAAAACATCCTGATCAATCGGGTTTTATTCAAGGGCGTCAGGCAGGGGATAATACAAAAAGGCCCTTCACCTCGTGGACATAGGCACCGTCGGAACTAAACAATCCATCCTAGCTTCCCTAGATGCTTAAAAAGTGTTCAGCAGAGCAGATTGGGACTTTATAATGGATACATTGCCGGTTGAGGAAATTGGGGCCAACTTTATGAACTAGCTATTAGTGGGATACTGTAGCCCCAGAGCCAGGATCAGGATTAAGGGGTAAACCGAACAAGGAGTATGAGACAGGGGTGCCCCTTGTCGCCCTCCTCTTAGCCCAAATACTAAAACCCTTTGCTCAACACATTTGAGCCAACCCCCATTTGTCATAAAAGACGTAAAATTAACCATGTTTCTAGATGACATCCTGCAGTCAATAACAGATCTTCTTCACTCTCTCCCCTATGTCCTGGCAGAACTCAAAGCATTCAAAAAGATCTCAGGGTTTTTAAATCACCAAGTCAGAGATCCTTAACATTTCGGTTACTAAAACCGCGACTGAAAAATTGCAGAAACTCACCCTGCTACGCTGGGCTTTTTCCAATGTCAACTATCTCAGATTAGCCCTTGCTCCCACCCTGAACAAAATTAAAGAAATATATCTCCAAATGTCCGAAGAGAGGGGTGAAGGCTAAATTCAATAGTTGGAAACATAAAACACTCTCACTCCTTAGCAGAATGGCGGCATAGAAGATGTAGATTCTGCTTAGGATTCTCTACATTTCCAAAACACTGGTCCTGCACATCCCAGCGACCTGCAATCATCATGCCACTCATACATCTGGCAGGATAAAGCAGAGTAGATTTCTAGGCACCAATGCACAGTGCAACCACATCTGTTTGGGTTGGAAATCCGCGAGTTATCCCACTACTATGCTGTGGCTCACCTGCAGTTCACGATTAATTATACACAAAAGGAAACTGAAAAAGGATGGTGCATGATTGATCATACAATGGCTGCAGGGCCACATTGGGAAGTTCCCTGGAAGCACAAACCACGGCACACCAACACACTCAAAATAATCCCCAGTCAAAGGGGTCCTCTTAGAAGTTTGGGACATGACAGCAGTCAAGCACAAGTTAACTTCTTTCCCATCACCATACAGAGATATGTTTGGTTTTAGTACCATTAAATCATTTGAACAATTAAAGAAAGACCAGACTTCCCGAAGTGGAATGCTTCTGCTACCTTCAATTTTGTCACTTGCTGCAAAACCCTAGAATCGGGCAGCTACCAGACCCCTAACCACTTTTGAGAAATATTTAGTAACATTCACAGGTGACAGACATGCTATCTCTAAAATTTATAACATGCTAAATGTTAGACATGAAGGATAGAAATTTGCATTTTAAGGGGTGTAGGAAAAAGAGTTTGAAATTACACTTGATTGGGTGCAATGGGAAGACATTTTACAGTGAACAAACAACTTTGCTTCACATGCTGGTAAGGAAGCAATGCTTAAAATCCTATAACAGTTGCATTACACTTTGTCATGTTTGGCAAGAATGAGCGAGGAGGAATCCCACATTGCTGGCATAGGTGTAGAGAGGACAGCAACTTGAATCACAAACTTTTGTCCTGTCCTAGACTGAAACCCTTCTGGACCTCAGTGTTGACACTTATAGAGCAGATCACCGGCCAGATGCCCCAAAGTGATACTATTGAGTCACTCAGCCACATACATCTACCCCTGTCAGAAGCCCTTTCAGAGGGCCACGGGGCAAGCAGGAGTTACTGGGCCCAGCCGTGCTGGCTGAGGCCCTTTACTCCAAATGTCCTGGAACTGACTCTCAGTTAGGTAGCGTCGGATGAGCAGACAAGGCTCCTTCAAGGGAAGCGCAGATACAGATCAGTCAGCACAACTCATAACTCAACGTGCAAGCGGTGTGAATCAATAAATCAATGTCCAGTTAAATACTTGTTTTTATATAAAAAGAAGTATTTTACTTCTAATTCTACTCATGCAAAGGTGAAAGACATTCACAAGCAATAACACAATCCCCCCTGGAGGGCAGGGCTCTAGTAGTTTCCCACCACTCCCTGTCCTAAGAACTTTAGTGGAACAGGTTTGATGTTCTTCCCCATTCACTGATGACCACATCCAGGGATTGTAAACTATTAGGCCATTCTCAAGAGTTCTCTCCTATTAGGCCGTACTGATGAGTTCTCCCGTCTGTCTCCTTTCAGAAGTTCAGTCACAAGAGTCTACAGGGTCGCAGTACTGATGGTGATCAAGCGCGAAGTGGCCAAGGTTGAATAATTTACACATCAAAACTGAACTTTTCAATGGGCCCTTATACCTTTTATCCATATATCCTTTATATATCTCCTTGGCCAGTTTCCCGCTGGAAGGGTTTTGATTTCTAATAATTCCACAATTCTGATTAGTTATTTCCTGTAACAATAGATCAGTTACAATATCATGACTAACTAATCTTCACAAATCAACACTCTTCCTCTGGCCGATGGACCATTAGTTGAGTTAGTTGATGGTGATATTAACAACTCCTTAACTAAACTTTATAAAGAAATAACTACAGACTCTGAATATAATAATTATGATAAGTTTATCTAAAATTTCAGTCATTAATTTGAACACTCAGTTATTACAAATACACAGTGCAAAACTCCATTTTCTCAAATGGGAGAGAGAAACAATCATAAGCATATTATATTCAATTACACAAGCTTTCAACAACCATCAATGCACCAGAGTGGATAGATGAAGAGACATAAGATACATCAAAATACATTTGCAACGAAATATGCAAATACTAGATAGAAATGACATTTACCTAATGAGGGTAACAGGAAAACCAACTCTCTGGCCAAAGGGCTGGTGGAGGTCCCCTGACTTAGGATCAGGAGACAAAGATTAAAGGATAGGATCAGGACAGGTTTAATACTTACTAGACTTTTCTACAACCCGACGCACCGGGGCGATTCCCTCTCTTTCACTTTCTCCCTCTTCGATATTCTTCCGCAATCTTCAATTCTAATCAGGCGATAGACTGGGTCTTCTGAGTCTACACTCGTCTTCTCTCTCTATCTCTCTCTTGCTCAGCTCCCAGTAGCGTTGTCTGCATCATCTCATCGTCATCGTCTATCTCAGCAGCAGCACTAACTTCTCTTATTCCAATCACTCTAATTATATTCTTTATTTCTTCATGTCCCACCCTCAAGTGTTGTGACTTCACTAAACTACGGAATATGATTGGACAGGGTTAGGGGTGTCTTCATCATCCCAAGCTGACGTATTCATTTTATTAGTCAAACCTATTGTTTGTTGATCCTGCCCCTTCTACTCATTCATAATTTTATTTGAAACATGTAAAATTTGTTGCAAATGCCATAATTCATTTAGTACAGGCTTCACAGTTTGCTGCTACTTCCTCCTTAGTTCCCAGCCTTTTCGTCCTTAGACATTGGCAAGCATTCAATTCCTTCTGTCATTGGTCATCACATGTAGTCACTGCCCATGCGCGGTTTTCGCCATCTTCCTTTCTAGTCAAGGCTCAGAAGGCCCAAATATTCTCTATTAATAAAAGAACCAAAAACAGATATTATTTTCTTGAACAAGTAATTCTCACTGTTCACTACCCACTTCTACTCTATCCTATGTGATTATTATTACTTTTGGGCAAAAGCATTAATTGCAGCAGCTTCTTTTCAAATCAAGCAAGCATATGCCGGGCATGCAGTACCTCAAGACCGTATTTCAATTCTTCTTGCGCATGCGTGAGGGTTTTTTCCCTCTCAAAGCGAGTTAGTCACGTTATTCTATGCGTCATCCAGGTTCGCGCATGCGCAAAGCAATTTAGCAAGTTAAAGCGGGTTTTTAATCGTGCTGTGTATTATTTCCTATTAATTCAGGCATGCGTAAGCTTTTCTCCCCATGTTTCTGTTTTGGGTGCATATTAGTTTCGTCTTATCTATTAGTTAATACTTAATAAGTGTTAATGGAGGATGTCTCTTTTCTCGAGTCCTTGCTCCATCAATGGCAGTATGTTCGCCGGGGCCCCAAAGGCCCATTTCATGGCTTACCTGCTCTGGTGGTAGGGAGCCCTTCATGGTTGAAGCAAAGTCCTGCTCCGGTCCAGCAAATTCGGGCTGCGGCTGGCCAAAAACAACAGCACCGGCCAGGTGTAGACTCTCTCCTTAGAGCCAAGCTACCAGCTGGTTCTAGCGTTCGGGTTGTACCCGCTCCCGTGATCACACAGTAAGTCACACTTCCCTTCGCAGGGGGGAAGAGATTGATTTTCTTACTCTGACATGGCTCCGGAGATGTCCTTTGATCCTCAAGCTTCCTTTGTTGTAGTTCACAGTATGCAGGCTGGAGCATCTTAGGTCACAGCAGCAGTTTCTCAGTTCCAGGCGGCAGCCCGCACTTATGGCCTCAGTGGCTCCGACGGCCCCTCCTGGCATATGCGGTCACCGCCACAGCACTCACAAGTTCAGTCACACTGGCCTTGCATTGATGTTCACGGTGCCCCCTCTCTGGCACACAGGTACTCCCACCACAAGGTCATGCAGGTATGGCGCCCTCCACACAACCCTCGCTCCTCGGCTCAGTCCATGGCAGCCCCTCCTGGCACACGGGAGTCGCTGAATCAATCCAGCAAACAGGCTATGGCCCGATAGGTGCAAGAGCGGATTCCTCACACTTCGCACAGGGATCCTTCTGGGCCTTACTCCTCCCAACAAACTCCTCTTCCTCAAATGTCACATTGGTCTTGGTGAGCAGGCAGGCGCTTGTGCTCCAGGGCAGGTGGTCTTGGTTACCCTGGGTGATATCCCCTCACCCAGCAGGGAGACTAGCAGGCATAGGCCTCCAGTCCTGGTCACATGCAGAAGTCTTGCAGAGCTTTCCCTCATCACACAGCCCGTCTGGCTGCTCAGCAGAGGACAAAGGTTGGGGTCTCAAACTCCCCTACTAATAGTCCTTTTCCAGACACAAATTGTACTTTAGTGTCTCAGTCTTTGAAGTTTTATGTTGGGACCCTGCTTATTTGAAATGGATATCTTTCCCCTTTCTTTTTCCTCCTGAAGGATGTCTGTCACAGCAGGCAGGACTCCAAAGCTGATTCACCCACAAGGAGATTCATGGGAGTGACCAGAGTTCACACCTGGACGTCAGCCAGAGTGAAATGCACATCAAAATGTTAATCCTGGGCTTCCAGCCCTACTCTTAATGACTCCCTTATGTGAGATGTGTCCAGGCCCCTTCCTTGTGATCTTTCATTGAATCAAAGAGCACTTTGAAATGCACAGAGAGAGCACTGCTCTCCCATCCTCCAGTGCATGTCCCCCCAGCTCACAGGAATGCAGCAATGTACAATTCTGTTGGGGTGGGGGGGAGGGTGGACCCTCTACTCCTCATGTTTTCACCAAGCAGGTCTGGGCTTCCTAAAATGGAACCCAAGGTACTCCATGTAATGCACCAGTGCAGGCACACTTGCACTCAGTGTACATTCACAACACATTTACCATGGGTGCACTGTACCACACTTCACCCCTTGTGTAGTGTACTTCTTGTGAGCACACATGCGCTCATCAAGGTTCCATCACACACGCCCTTCCACATCAACCTGATGTAGGCCGGGGTGAGTTAAGCACACAGCAGCAGAACTTTTAAAAAGGCGAGTGAGCCTGTAAGACTCACTCCTGTGTCACAGAATAAAAAGGTCCTGTTCACTACTACTGATCACCATACTGTATGCTGCCACCACCGCGCTTGGGTTGCTTATATCCTGGTGAGGGTGGTTGCCTTCAACCACCATGAAAGCAGTGCTTTAGGCACCCCTCCCGGTCCACCAAGACCACAATCTGTGAGACAGGCCTATGTTGTGGCTCACATGCATGATTCATGTTCGTCTATCACAAAAAAATCAACATTAGGGATCCAGACAAAACTAAAGTTGGGCACTCAGGACAGGGGTACACGTATCTTACCATGCAGAGGACTTTTCCGTCCCAATAACCCCTTACACTGTAACAAAGGGCTGCTCACATCCCACATATTGCTGGCTGCTAAGCAAACAATCCTTTTAATATGGGGTCAGCAGATCCCTCCCCAGAGCATAAATGGATTGAAAAGCTGCTGTGGGTTTTGAAAATTGAAAATATATCAAAAGCGGATTGTGGCGAAGACAAAGACTTTACAGAAAATGGAGCCAGCTTCTCGACTTCAACAAAGACCACAAAGACGTCTTCTGTCCCAAGCGACTCAGGGCACTAAACATTTTGGTGATTCAAAACTTGATGATTTCTATGCCATGGTCTTACCAAAGCAGTGAGATATCGTCCCCAATACTTGATTAATCCCAAGGAACAGGGAGTTAGGGCCAAAAAGGCAGTGGCGGGGCCCATGGAGGGAGGCGGCAGGAAAGGAAGGGGGGATGACATTGAGGAAGGAGGGACAGAGGAGTTGGGGGGTGGGGAAAAATTTTGTTTTTATTCAACAACTCCTATACCCGTCATGCGGATAAAGTTAAATGGCAATAAAAATGTATTTAAACTTAATAAATGCATCAACATGTGTGATTTAAACAGAGATGGCTGATCAAGCAATTATAGAAATGCCAATAAGACTGACAAAAAACGTATAACTGTTGCCCCAGCAAGGACTTGCTAGGCTAGAGACAGGGAAAAGGTAGAACATCTGACAACTGGGACTGTAAGGGTTGGATATGCTGGGAAGAACAACAAGCAACAACATTTTCCCAGCTTCCCGCATAGATGGTCTTAGTAGAGGGACGCCTCATTGCCAAAATCACACTCACCACTTCAGGAAGGAGGCCACAACTGTCGCCGCTCAATCATGGAGGTGCAAGTTGTGCAGATTGAGGTACAGGATGCAGACCTGCTGTTGCAACAGTAGGTCTTCCCGAAGAGGCTGCCGACTCGGAGGACAGATGCTCATGAATAGACATTTTGGGTGCCACACTCTTGCGAGTCACTAGGATGACTTGGGCCCGGTCGTTCCTGATCTTTATCAGAACTTTAAGCAGGATATGTATAGGCAGGAAGGTGTGCTGGGGTTTTGAGCTCCAGTCCAACTGAAAGACATCTGAGAGTTAAAACTGCCCTGGGAACTCCATTGAGCAAAAATATGGACACTGCAGATGGCGATTATATTATAGCCCCAAAGTCACTTTCAGGACAGGACAGATCTGAAGCAGGACTGCACAACACCAACTAACTGCTCACAAGCGAACGCTGAAAAAAATCTCTGCATCCAGTCTGGGGCTTGGGAGGAATAGAAGTATCCATTAGAAATACACTGTCATTTATAGTTACACTGCTATTCTAAATAATAAACATATACATTATTTAAAGTACATTTTATAACAATACATTATCTCCTCACAGCATACATACCAAGATGCGCTGTCTGTATACCTTTCATTACCTGTGTAGCACACCCAAAATACGTCATCTCTGAGGATCAGAACTAGCAAAAGAGTTCAGCTCATGCACCTCCACACCAGCGAAGGGTAAAGTCGGCTTGGAAGGATTATGTAAGCAAGATATCCCTCTTACGGCTTGGAGCTCTGCACCTAATCAAAATAAAGCTTTTCTACGAAAATATAGTAGGAGCATCAAGAATTGGTTGAACTTATTGTAACCTCTGTTCTGTGTTTCAGGGATAGCGAGGCTCTCTCTACTGCAGCAAGGTTACTACGGATACAATAGCACAGCCTATTTCCTGAATGCTGCAACTGATAATAACTAGCATTTTATAAATACTCCATATAGCAATGTACGTGCATATTTCAAGGGAATCATTTCAAAATATTTTTTTTACATCAGGTATTAAAAACTCAAAGGGAATTTTGTTTCTAACTCAGTAATGAATTAATAGATAACAACCCGGCATTTCACTTATCAAACTATGAATCACATTTATTTTTTCTTCACTGTTATATACTTTTGTAAACATTATTAAAACTTGATTATTAGTTAATCGTTTGTTTGTGAATTTTTCTGGTACCACAGTACTTCCGCAGTAGTAAGACAAAAGTCAGTTTTGCTAATCTTTTTCTGGGGTAGCTCTGGTACCGCTGTACCAATCTTACACCAAAAAAAAAACAAGCATTGCTCTCGCATTAGTGAAACTTTGAGCTGTTGGCGTTATAAATGCGATTTTTTTTTGTTTGTTTAAAAATATCCCAGTAGGAGCATAAGTATTAGAGGCTGTTACTAGGTGCCCATGTGGAGTTGTAAAGGGACCTCTATTAGCCACATAAGGTACTGCACCCTTAATGCAATTTTAAAAGACAAGATTGCTGGGGAGCATACGAGATGAGAGGTGGCAGTGTGATTGTTAGGAAAAGGTGACAGGGTTGGTGGGAGTGTGAGGGAGGGATGAGCAGAGGTAATCAGAGATATTACACCACCTAGATTAAACAGACACACACTATTTGAAGAAAGATCCGAAAAATGTTATTGAAAAGA
This sequence comes from Calotriton arnoldi, assembly GCA_963921515.1. Classification (NCBI taxonomy): domain Eukaryota; kingdom Metazoa; phylum Chordata; class Amphibia; order Caudata; family Salamandridae; genus Calotriton; species Calotriton arnoldi. The sequence continues at coordinate 1,297,276 of CAWUFW010000529.1, read as the reverse complement.
TGAAGTGACATGATATAGTTATTTTCTCTTTGAGACTGGTATTGCAGCATTGTTTGCAGTCTGTGCAGGGAATAGTGTTTTAAAAAAGTTTCCCTCGAGTTTTACATGAAGATTTCAGCTTATAACTGATGGGGGAATCTCGGGCTCATTCTAATTTATGTGGCACTTGTGAGGACCGTAGTATCTTCAAATAATAGAAATTAGGATAAAATGTGCTTGATTGCTATGTTTAGAAAAAGTTAAATACTTTTATTTGTTCCTTATTTTCAACTTTTTTTTACTATGGAAACAATTTTGCTTCATCAGGGCATAGAAAAATATAACTCTCACTGAACTGATATTCCCCGTGATTAATCTTCTGAACGTGTCACTTTCATTATTTCTTCAGAAGGAGACTCCCTCAGCAATGGGACATCGAGGTTCGCAATGGACGTTTGCTGTAAACACACCTTTGTAGTACAACACAAACCCCTTTGAATAACCCTATTAGTTTCAACAGTGGTACAGTTCATATTTATTTTGAATATTTTTCACTACAAAGCGTTATAGTAAGGAACACATTAGAGCTTAAAAGAGTAGTCGAATCCGATTTTATTCTTCGCATAGTGATACTTCCAGACTCTAGGTGACTGCCTCTGCCCAGCCCTATAGGGCGTTTTATAGGAACCAATTGTGTTAATCTATACACGTTTTTTAACCAACAGCACTCTGCATGCTAACTCGTATAGACCCATGCTAATATTCGAAAAAGAGAAATTACAATTACCAGCATGCAGAGTAGAAAGTCTGGGGTGGCTGCATGTTCCCTGGTGGCATGGTGTCAGCTGAGAGCTATAAGGGTTGAAATATACAACAAGAAAACGTTACACCGGACAAGGTGGGATGCGAACCAGTGAAGTGCTGCACTATTGACGAAAGACGTCACCTCTGTGCCACCTAGACTGCATAACCTAATATTTGACGCACATTTTGATAGTTTTAAAATAAATGTTTCATAAACAAAGAAACCCCGTTGCATTTCACCCTTATAATAACTTCAATGCCCTCTTGCCTATACGGGGACAAACAGTGTTTGTCAATGGCACTCTTTAATAAGCTATAATAGGAAGTTACTTACCGATTAATGCCCTGAAACCAATCCTTAAAGATGCCATGACACCACATTAAGAAACTCCCGATGTCCAGGAGAAGGCTGTCCATTGAGAACTTGCAGAGCCCTAGGAAGAAGAGGCAAGTGTGTGCTGCACCCATCAATGTCTCTGGCAGGTAGGAACGCATTTGAAGGATGGGGGTCACTGTAAATACATGCCAAGGACAGTGAGGTTGTGAGCAATGCCTAAAGGAACAAGATAATAGTGTAATTTACGCGGACAACACCTCTTTTCCGATGTCGGAACTAGTTTGAAAACAGAATCTTAAAGCTAACGTTCTGTCTGCTTAAAAAACTGGCGGTGAGAGCCGGGAGAGCTATGCATTCAAACAAAGTTGAGCACAGTTGTAAAATTTGTCTGGTTCTTGTGAGAAAGGGTGGGGATGGCAGGGCGGGGGGAGGTTGGCAAGCAGGGAAAAGAGAGCGCGGGGCCAGAAGAGGCCGCAGAATGTAGCAGGAAGAAGAATGAGCAGGCGCCCCCGCACATAGGGGAGGGGTGCCCTTATTCGTGCTACGGGCTGGAGCCCCCCTGGTTGGCACAGGAAGTGGAGACGGAGGGTCGTCGCACGGTGACGTCATCAATGGGCGCAACAAAGCCTCAGGACTATTTAAGCCAGCTCGCCACATTGAGCTTCCTCTTTGTCCCTTTCATCATGCCTGGTGCGGGCCAGGATCAGCCGTCGCTCGTCAAATACCAATTCACCCGCGAGCTGACAGGGTCCCTGGCAGATAATAAAGGGGAATACACAAGAATTCTGATTTTGGGAATGGACTGCCCACTTGAAGAGGTATGATTTGTGTGGGCACCGGGGAGGTGGGACTGACCTGCTGGTGGTACTGGGACTCTCCTGCCCTACCCCGCGATGCCGGGTTTTGGAATTTTGGGGATTACACCTGTGTTCAGGTATCCCGGTGGGCCAATGCGCTATGTGGTGGCCTGTTTTAAGTATGTGGTTCTTCTCTGAGGTTGGAGGAGATGGAGATGTGGTAAAGTTGTCACAATGATTTTCCTGTAAATTCCCTTTAGGAAGGTTGCAGTGATGCCCTGGGTGGAACCTGGGGAAGGCTGTTGCAAGGTGGGGCCTGCTGGCACACTGCGCACAGCGGATCTCACAAAAATGTGTGCTGGATATTCTTGAAATGTGGAATATGATATTTGACTTGCGTATTCAGCTTCCATCTTGCTTTTTGATATCTATGTATCTATGAAATAACTGTTTTCTTTATGCATAGCTGTCCTTTGGACGGACTTCGCTTACAAGCTATTTTAAATGTTGATATGATATGAATAAAATGGCTACTGGTCGTCTTCTTATTTTTAATAAATAACTACTTGCTTTATCAACGGGTACCGTGGGGAACTGGGTGATTTAAAGCAAAGAAAACTCAAACAAAAGGTAGAAGAAAATAATGGGAAAGCAAAGCAGAAACAGTGAGCAGTGGTGGGTTCAGAAGCCTGGTGCGAACCAGTGCAGACCACAAGAAACAAACATGTTACAGATGGTGGAGGCTGCTGCCACCAAAACATGTTGGAACATAATCCAGCTGGAGAATGTAGTACCAAACTGGAGAGTTAAATGGTACCACAAAACCAGGTCCAACATCACGCATTACTTTGTTAAATACCAGACCTTACACCAAAAAAAGCAAGGAAGCAGGCTCTGCTGTTGGCACATCCCTTCTCATGAAACAAAGATAAATAATGAAACTCTGCCTCTCCCAGCCAAACACACTCCCTACGCCAAGCAGCTTTTGCAGAAAGGATGTTTTGAAACATCCTGAGCTGCCAACTTTGGAACTGTGGACCGGCGTTCGAGTATCTGCGTGGGGTCTCCCGTGCCTGATAAAAAAAACCATTTAAATAAAGGAGAATAATTTGCTAGCAAAATAAAACAATGGCAAACGGAAACAAATGATAGACATACGTTTATGAGAAGTACCACAAACGTTAACGCTACGGGCAGAAAGCAAATTAAAACAAGCAGCCAGGGTGGAAAGTAACAATAAAAACAAAAAAACAAAGTTCTCCCACACTACAGCTAAAGAAAGGATGCATAAGAAAACTGTACTCGGCCGGTGCTCCTCGGCCTTGAAATGGTAGTGAGGTATGGCTGGGCAAACGAGTTAGAAAGCAGGAAAGAAGACGGACAATGGAGCGAACCTATGCTAAACAACAGGCGGGATCAAAGTCGTATTTAGGATTACCACAGGTCTTGCAGGCAGCACATGTACGCTGCCTAGGCTCGCCCTAATAATATTAAGCACCCCCACTCCGGACTAAGTACTAACCACAGCTCTCCAGTCAGGAGGTTGTGGAGAGATCATAACATATGAGTGGCCCTGCACTCAACCCCACACTCCCAAAGCCTCATACAGACACTTTGCTGCATCCAATGCCTTTCTCAATATAGTTAGTCCCTAACCCCATGGGCAGAGAATGGGCAGAAGAGAAAGGGGGAAGGGGCAGCAAGTTGATTATGGTAGGGTAACAGCAGGTTAATAACAGCACAACGGACCACAGAGGTCAGGGGGGAGAGGGCAGGGTCGCACACGGACAATGGAGGGCAGGAAGGAGGAGGGAAGGGGCACAGACAGCAAACTGATCACTGGGTGCCGGACATAAAGGGCAGCAACAACAAGCTGACTATGAAGGGAGGAGGGAGAGGGCATAGGCACACACGCAGAGAATAAAGAGCAGGATGGAGGGGTGCAGGGCAGCAAGTTGACCAGGCAGGACAAGCATCAGGGGCAGAAGTAGCAGAACGTATCATAAAGGGCAGGAGGGAGGGGCATGGACACGGACACAGAGAATGTAGGACAGGTGGGCAGAGACAGGAACAGCAAGCTGACACAGGGAGCAGGCCGAATTGGCAGTGGAAGCAAATTGAACAAAGAGGGCAAGGTGTGAGGTGGGGGGCAGGCAGCAGCACAACAGACCACAACAGAGGGCAGAGCCAGAGACAGAAAACTGACCTCAGAACCCAGCAGGTAGGGCGAGAGCCAAGGGTAGCATAATGAAGCACGTGGGGGGTTGGAGCAGAGCCAGTACGCACAATATGGAGGACAGGGTACGTGTAGCAAGATGACCTCACAGGGCACGGGGACAGGCAGCAGCAGCACAATGGATCACACAGGGAGTAGGCACAGCACCACAGAGGGCAGGTTCGGTGCACCAATCTGACCTCGGGTGGTAGCCTGGAGGAGGACAGGGGCAGTACAACAGATCACGCAGGGAACAGGGTCAGCAAGCTGACCAGGAAGCCAGACACCAGGGGTAATGGCAGCACACTGGACTACGAAGGGCAGGGGCACACACACGGAGAACAGAGGGAGGAGGGAACAACCAGCACGGTGACCAGGAGGTAGTGGCAGGGGTAGTGGCAGCACAATAGACCACAGAGGACAGAAGGGAGGGGCAGGAGCATGCATGCAGAGAACAGAGTGCAGACAGGAGGTGGACAGTGACAGGGACAGCAAGATGACCACTTGGGCTATCCAGAATAGACAGAGGCAGCAAGCTGACCAAGGAGTGATAGAGGGAGGGGGCAGGGACATGCACACAGTACAGAGGGCAGGGAGATCCATGGATCACAACACAGCCTATTGTCTGGAACCTTTTTTTTACTATACTCGAAGGTGAAAAAAAGTCTCACCGAAGGTCGTCACCTGTAAGCTTTGTCATCTACTTTTCCAGATATTTTGGTACCTCAGGAGTCCTAAACATTTTATTGTTTGGCACAGCAGACAACTTATTGCAGCAAAGAAGAGACATCAGGAGGATGAAAGAACCTCCATATCACCTGCTCAGGAGCACAGTGTCCAGCCTGGGTATATTGTTGTTCCTGATGGTGTTGCAGCCTTGACCCACAATCTGAACCTCTGTACTGAGCTATTGCCTCTGATGGAGATCAAAGCAGTGAAGCCAATGATCAGCTGCTGATTGCTCACCAGTAATCTGAAAAAGGATTTTGGGGGGATTTTTTAAATCCAAGTTTTAATGCCTCTTTTTTCTTCCTTTTAGCTCAATTGCCAAAAACATTGATCAATACAAAAAAGTTAAAAAGTGTTTAAAAGCTAATGAAAAAGGTTCTTGTTAGAACCACCTTTCTTGGTTAAAAGAGAGAATAAAATATGTTGTTTGTCATGTCTGTCTCTTAATGTTAATATATCCTTACAGTCTACCATAGTAGGCAATACTGGCCATTATAGGCCCACTCTAGTGTTATAGGTCCAAGTTAAACGCAAAGGCCTATAACAAGAGAATGGGACGTTAATGGCTGCAATAGACTTCTATAGCGGGCTATTAGAACATTCTACCCCATGAGGACAGAATGTCCTAATATATATGTAGCCTGCTGTTTTTAGGCTATACCAACCAGTACAACCCCACTCCAATTCTAATAAACCTGTGCAAAAAGTGAAAGTCAATAACGAATGAGTGGGACTTTAATGGCTGCAATACATACCTACAGCGGGTTTATAACACTATCAGAATATTCTGCCTCATGAGAACAGAATGTCCTAATGCACCTTTATAACGTGCTGTAGCAAACTGTATCAGTCGTTAAAAGCCTGTGCCAGTGTTATAGGCCAAAGTCAAAGGTGAAGGACTATAACAAAGGAATGAGAGTTTAATGATGAGTATAATGTACTACAGCGAGCTATAAGGCTATTACAACATTCTACCCCGTAAGGACAGGGTATTCTAATTAAGGATGAATGGAGTCATTTACACTTTAGCATACAGGGTACTCTATCGCAAAGGCAATAGAGTACCCTGTCTGTTAAATTCTTGATCGATCTCTTTTAGAATTTGGTGGAATATTAATATTCCATGATCAGAGACTATCAGCAAAATTGAGAGATTAGTTATACAATTCACACTTTTTCAAATAAAGCTCTATACTAGTCTACTCTGATTCATTATGATTTTCAAGGCAGATACTGTAGGAAGGAAGATAACTTTAACTGTGATTTTCTTTCTTCACCTTCTCCAGTCATCATGCACACCACAAAAAGCTATAGAACTGATTAAATATTATATAATTTTCTGTAGTTTTTTTGGTCTACTCTCAAACTTAATTTCCCATGTTTTCACAAATTATTAACATACTATTCCACATAGTTTTCTCAGGATTACAGTGCACTTTCTATATCTTTACGTCTAACTTGAATAGCACAGCTATTTTCAGAGTACTCCTATAGTACAAAGTGAGTCTTCTCTGTAGTTTCTAATAGTGAATCTCACCCTTTCGGTAGACCATTCAGTCTACTCTTTAACAGTTTCTCAATTGCGTTTCCTAAAGGTTTCACAAGTGTTCATCTCTAATGCCTTTCTCAGGACCTAAAAGACATAGATTCAACCCTGTGCGGATCTGCTTTGTTTGATTATGAGGTTTCAGACATCTATATTTGGAAGAAGTGGCAAACAAGTTCATTTTTAGTCTGGATTCTCTTTTCTCACCGACTGCAGTCATCACACAAATTACAAAAACTTAAAGCTCTACATCTGTTTATGCATTAAATAATTTTCTATGGGGGGCGCTAGAGAGCCCGGAGCAAAATGGCCGCACTTTAGTGCTGCTCTGCTGGTCAAGCCTACAATCCGTCTACAATCCTGCTTCATTGGCGCCAACCACGGCGGTGAGACATCGATCCTGACTCCCGAGGCACAGAGGAACACTTTGGGGTTGCTGATCAGGCTGGTCAGTGCCCTACGACATATTTGTCCAACTTTTCGGCAATCGGCGCAAGATGGCTGCCCTGAAGCGCACTGGCCACTGAGCCCCCCTGCTCAGATTCTCTCTGCTGCTGTGCCCCACATCTGAGACGTCTGCCTCTGTAGGGCGGACTTGCCGGGCGGCGGTTCGTTGGTGGCGTGCTGGAGAGCGCCTGCGCTACTGTCCCGCTTGCTGGATTCGCGAGACGGGAGACCGCCATTGCGGGAGCTGCTGACGTGAGGTGAGGTGCCTGCGTTGCGACCCCCCTGGCCCGCTCTGGCCGCTGCCGCGGCACGTAATATCGTGGGTCCAGTATATGGCATGGACCGACTAGCATAAATTCTGCGTGAAGCGCTGGTCCCTACTGCAGGCTCTCACGACACTGTCTTGTGCGCGGCCAGGATCCGCATGTACGGTCCACCCTGCATTGCTGTCTGTGCTGTGGTGGCGGAGCGCAGTTGCTACTGTCGGCGCCATTTGCTCGGCGGGAGGCGGAGCGCTGGAGAGCCGGACCGCGCTGATCATATTGGATCTGTGGGGGTGCCCCTGCTGAGTTGGCGGCGGACTTCTATGGGGAAGTACTAATTGCTGGAATAGGTCATTAACTGCCAGACTGCCCCCGAGTTCAGCGTTGTGATCCTCCTAACTCTCCTAAACTATCTAACTGGGCAGCCTGCTTTGGGGCCTTGGGACTGTGCGGTACAACTGGCGGTCTGCTGGTGGTTCCCCCGCCTGATCTCGTCTGCCTCATCTTGACGGCCCTGGGAGTGTGCTGGGCCGCTACGCCTCAGAGACCCGCTTGCTCTTCTATTTTGATGTGATATACGACCTGCGACACAGCGATCACCAGTGTACAGCTCTGCGGTGTTGATGACTGTGACCCCCGGAGTCTGGTGTGCACCCTCGGAATCCCTTGCGCTGTGTGCGGCCGGTCCGATAGTGTGAAGGCGCTGTAACTGGATTTGCTGCAAATCGCCTATATAAACCGTCCTGTCCGGCTGGGCAGTGGTTTCGCTTCCTTGCCTTTCTGTTCGACTATGGTGCCCTAGCTGCTACATACCTTCCGCCTGTGGGTTATGCTGCGTGGCCTGACAGGATCCGCAAGTCCCCCGTCTGGTATAGAGAATAACGCTAACAAAGGCCTACACTAGTCGTCGTAGACTATCTCTGTGCATGCTGTAGGTAGTGGGGTCAACGCTATCGCGCAATCCCCTGACTGACAATATCAGCGCTGGACTGCAACCAAGATGGGGAGGACGGACAAGCAGCAGAGCAAGTTGCAGTTCGAGACCAAAAGCACACGAGAACCCAAACCCCTAACGCCTCAGATACGGAACCGGATCTTGATGCGGGGCCGCCTACCAAGCTGGAACGCCTGATGTTGAGTATGCAGCAGAGCTTACAGTCCATAGATGCAAAGATTGATCACCTTAACCTGCGTATGGACAGCATGGCGGCTAAAATAGATCAGCATGGTACGCAGATGGCGGAGGCTGAGCAGCGTATCTCGACCACGGAAGATCGCGTGGAGGCTGTCAGCTCCTCCTGCGCCAGCATGGAGAAGCTGCTGGAGGTGATCAGAGCGAAGAATGAGGACATTGAGGCTCGGTCCCGTAGAAACAACCTTCGCATTACAGGCATTTCAGAATCCACCAACACCGGGCCCATGGAATCCTTTGTCGAGACGCTGCTTGTATCTCTCCTGGGCGCTGACCAGTTCTCTAAGGTGCTCATAGTGGAAAGGGCCCATCGCTCCTTGGCTGCCCGTCCTGTGCCTGGGGCTCCACCCCGACCCGACTATTGAATTATCGGGATCGGGATACAGCGCTCCGTTTGGCCAGAGAGAAAGGCGGCCTGGACTATCAGGGGATGAAGGTGGAACTCTTTCCCGATTTTACAGTAGCTGTGCAGCAGGCGCGTCGAGAATTTCAAACTGTCAAAAAAAAACTGCAATCTCTGCATATCCAATATGCGATGCTATACCCTGCTCGGCTGAGGATCCAACATGCGGGAAAAGCGCGTATTGTCACAACGCCCAAAGAAGCACTTCAATATATACGGCAAATTGAGCGGCAGGAATCACTGCGCGACAAAGGCGCAGATTCGGACACTGAGGGCTGAGCACGTGAGATTCAAAATGTTTGCGGTACCTAGCGACAATCTCCCTAATGGCTTAATATGTTATCTTGAATATTAGGGTCAGTTATTGTTAGTGTATCACGTGTATATTAGCCTGCATATGATCTTCTGTGTATCAACTGCTATGCTCCGCTTGCTCTATGCTGGGGGTAGAATGTTTAAATTTTTGATAGTACAAGTTGCTAACTTTACAATGTTGGTTCTCTGAAGGTGTTATGTACGAGGGCCCTTCGACTGTTCACAAGCCGATGGCTGGTTAGCCTATCTCTTCTGGTGTTGACCCACCCTGTTAACTCGGGGGGCCGATGGCTACTAGTGACCCACAGTATGGGTATTCCCCACAAAGTTCTTTCCTCTGTTCAGGTGCCCTTTGGCGCCTTAGTAAAGTCGTTTTCTGTTTTTTCTCATTGTATTTACAAGGATTTACAGATGCAAATGTATATATGCTGTTTTGTTTTGAACCAGGGTAATCACAGCATGGTCCTTATGCTGAAGTGGGTGGGGGGATTGTTGGGGAACACTGTTACATTGCTAGAACTTTGGACACCTCACATTGGCGGAACAGACTTTACACTAAACTCTTTTATTTAGACAATGGCACAGATACGATCCACACTATCGACAGACATGACTGACCCCAAAACACCCACAATATCGTGGATAAGCTGGAATGTTAGGGGGCTTAACCACCCTAAAAAGTGCGACAGGTGTTGTCATACCTAGATCGACATCACATCCAGGTTGCTCTATTGCAGGAGACGCACCTTAACAAACATGCGGCCTCAACCATAGCTACCAGATGGGCGGGGGTGCGACTGACTGCGTCTTACTCCTCCTATGCGCGGGGAGTGATGATTCTTATAAAGAAGGGCGTCCCTTTTGTGCCAATACATGTAGAGGAGGACGAGGACGGGAGATATATCATAGTGCAGGGTACATTACACGGTGCAAAGATGGTGATAGTGAACTTATATGGTCCCAATGTAGATGACCCTGCTTTTTATGACACATTGTGGGGCAAGCTATATAAATTGTCTTCGTCACCCATTATCTGTGGGGGCGATTTTAATGCTGTTCTCGATCCTGAATTAGACAGAGTGTCGACGGGTGACCCCCCTCCCAAGAAAGCCACTAAGTCAGTGCATGATGGTATGGTATCCCTGGGGCTTACGGACATTTGGAGAGTGAGGCATCCGGGCATCCGGGAAGGTACATGCCACTCATATGCGCGCCAGGCGTGGTCACGCATAGACTACTGGCTGGTCACGCAAGACATCGGTGCATGGACTGTACAGATTAAGCATTTACCACGGACATTATCGGACCACTCCCCGGTGCTCCTCAGCATGTCGTTGCCCTCTCACATCCCCTCCCAATTCCAATGGCGACTGCAGCCGACATCTCTTTTAGACCAGGTTTTTTGTGAGGGTGTGCGTGAAGCTATTGCTGACTACTTCTTACACAACACTGGGTCTGTCCAAACAGTTGCAACGCTCTGGGAAGCTTTTAAAGTGACCATTAGGGGAGCCTGTATAGGTCTACAAGCCGGAGTGCTGAAGTCATTGCGTCGCACTATGGCCTCACTTGAGCAAGAACTGCGTGTGCTTGAACGTGGATACGAACAGGCATCAGATCCAGCCAAGCTGGCACTTATTAAAACAAAAATCACAGAGTATAATGACGTGGCGGATCAAGAATTCAGACATATGTCACGCCGGGGCATTGCTCGATACTATGGAGAAGCTGGCAGGCCGGGCAGAGCACTGGCTACCCGTATTCTTGAACCCCGCCATAAAACTTATCTAATCAACGCCGTCACCGTAGATGATATCACGCATTATGATGCACCTAATATACTTAAAACCTTTGCAAATTATTATGAGGGGATGTATGCCCATCGCCAGGCAGCGGATGAGGCAGAACTTGCGCAATATTTGGATGATATCGCGTTGGTGTGGCTCTCGCGGGGACAGCAGGAGTTCCTAATGCATCCTCTTACCCTGGATGAAATACGGGACGCTATTACTGCACTACCTAACGGAAAATCAGCGGGTACCGATGGGTTGCCAGCAGAGTTTTATAAACAATATATAGATCTGCTTGCCCCTTGCCTTCTCCAGTTATTTGAGGAGGCATACGAGACTCAATGTTTGCCGCCGACCCTACGTGAAGCACTTGTGATTACGCTGCTAAAACCTGATAAACCGCCGGATCGGTGTGATTCATATAGACCGCTATCATTAATCAATACGGACACTAAAATTTTAGCGAAGGTAGTGGCAACAAGATTGAAGTTACTTCTCCCTGTCATGGTCCTCCCTGATCAATCTGGGTTCGTCCCAACTCGCTCAACAGCGCATAATTTGAGAACACTCTTTGCTGCGAGGCATGTGCTTGAACCTACCTTGCCGGCAGTTGCAGTGCTACTAGATGCTGCAAAAGCATTTGATTCAATCTCCTGGTCTTATATGTTTGCAATTCTACATCGCATGGGAGTGCCCTTTATTTTTACTAACTGGATCAAACTACTCTATACTAACCCACTAGCTCGTGTGAGGGTTAACGGTCAGCTTTCAGAGATTTTTACTATTCAACGCGGCACACGGCAGGGGTGTCCGCTATCACCTTTACTATTTGCACTCATACTTGAACCATTGGCTTGTATTTTAAGACAGCGCTATGCACAGGCAGCGCTGCGTTTCACCAGCGCCCCTTGGCTGTTTCCATGTATGCTGACGACATGGTGTTGTACGTTCGTGAACCCGCTACGCACCTTGCACAACTCCTTAGGGAATACATACGGTTTGAATGGTTCTCTGGGCTGGGAATCAATTGGTCCAAATCGATCATACTACCCCTCACAGATAGCACACACCACATTGATCTAGATTATCCCTTAACATGGTGCACTGACACTGTGAAATACTTAGGAATATGGCTCCACAGGGACCCACAAGTGGTCATACAATCCAATTATGGCACGGCTATCACGCGTCTAGAGGGGCAAGTAAATCGCTGGATTAAATTACCCTTATCCTTTGCAGATCGTATAGCACTCATGAAGATGGTGATCCTTCCGCGTTTTTATATTTATTTTTAAATATCCCGGTACATTTAACACGACATTTTTTCGATAGGCTCCGTTCCCTCTTGATAACATTAGCCTGGGGAGGAAAAAAATCTCGTCTCAAATGGGAAACACTCACACTTCCTTACGAGCAGGGAGGGTTCACAGCACCAGACCTTCATCTCTACTATCTTTGTGCGCAGGCTCATTACGCCTATTATTGGCAACAGGACCCAGCTTATATACCCCATGTGGCGGTGGAGGCAGGTGCGGTACACCCTATACCACTTAAAGCTATGATAGTCAACAAGCACACGGTATTTGACAAAGGGGAATTTGACACTGTACGAACCACATCTAGGGCCTGGCAAGAGTTAGGGAAGCGGGCACAAAAACTGCCACTGTATGCTCCAGGCATGCCATTATTGCATCACTCAGAACTTTCTGTTACGCAAGAAGCTGGTACGATAAGGACCCTTCATGACATGGCTCTTTTGACAATGGAGGATGCGTTTCCTGGGGGTCAATTTATCGCGTCTGAAAATATAGCCACCAGGGGCAATGCCACTACCATGCAGCTGTTTGTTTACACTAGACTGCGTTCCGCTATGCGTACACTTTATCCACAGTTCCCTGCAGAACCGCAGACACTTGAAGGGTTGCAACTTATATACACTACCACATCCAGAGCCAGGTTAGTTACAAGACTATATCAGGCCTCACAGAGGGATACGACCGCAATTGATAAGACTGCGTTGGCTAAATGGAATGACATTCTCCCTGAACCGCTTTCTGAAAACGAGTGGATGGACTGTTGCCGTCTGACAGGACACTTAACAGCAAATGGGAACCTGCGACTGGTGCATTTTAAATATTTACACCAGTTGTATTATACTCCGGCACAGCTATACAGGTATGGGTTGAGAGACACTGATCATTGCAAGCGCTGTGATGCCCCGGACGCCAATTTCTACCACTTAGCCTGGGAGTGTCCAAAGGTGCAGGAATACTGGAGATTAGTCACACACATTCTGCATCAGATGGTGGAGCTGCCCATAGCATGTACTCCACAGCTATGCTTGGTGGGCGCTGTAGCTAATATCAAAGCACCACATAGAAAATTTGTAGCTATATCCTTGTTACTCGCTAAACGTAGAATCTCTATGGGTTGGGGAGGAAGATCTGCACCTTCCACTAAACTATGGCTGCAGGACTTGGCATACTGTCGGGATCAGCTCACATGTTACGCTGAGGAGTTGCCCATGGCATCGAAGCCTCGTGATGTTTGGGGTCCACTCACTGCTTATCTGCTCACAGTCACCACTGTATAATACCCGATTTTTTGTGTAATAATGTTCAGCCTATCCTATCGTACGATGCACTTTAACCTGTTGTCATGTCAATGTATATCTGTCATGCCGGATTGTGTACTGTTAAGTTCTGCCAACTGACTTCTACATTATGTGTAACCTTTGCCAAAGCTCTGATTTGAATATCTGTACTTCGTTTTTTTTTTATATTTTTGTTTTTGAAAATGTATAAATAAAAAAAAAAAAAAAAAACTATAGTTTTCGGACCTAATTTCAGACTTCAGTTCCAATGATTTCACGAGTTAGCAAAAGAATATTCTACACAGTATTCTCAGACTTAAAGCACTAATTCTACTTGTTCAGATGTAGCAGTTGTACACCTTTCCAACGTATTAAGTGGAATGAGTAAGGTGCAAAGAAACTGTCACTCAACTTTGTAAAGCTGAATCTCACCTCTTCAGTAGCCCTAGCAGCAGCTCAGGTTCTACACTTATTGAGGGGTGTTTCCAAGGTGTTCCACGTGGATTCAACACCAATTTCTTTCTCAGGATGGGAGAACGAAGTAAAGATGACTCTTGATGCAATATTTTGCATCTAACACACAACTCTAAATCATGCTAACTTTGTACAACATACACTTTCCCACTTTCAAACCTGTGCTGATCTACTGTGTTGATTATGAGGTTTCACACATCTATGTTTGGAAGCAGGGGCGAGCGACTTGAGATTCATTCTGGATTCTCTTTTCCTATGTGCTGCAGTCATTATGGAAACCACAAGAACTTAAAAAACTCTATACTTGTTAATACATTAAATAATTTTCAAATGTTTTCAGACCTACTTTTAAACTTCAGTTTGCATGTTTTCGAGGGTTAGTAATGCACTATTCTACATACTTTCCTCATGCTTAAAATACTATTTCTACTTGTTCAGATGAAGAAGTTGTACACCTTACTCATGTTGAGCACATGAGTAAGGGGCAAAGTAACTTTTCCCGTCACTTTGTAAAGCCGAATCTCACCATTTCAGTAACTCTAGTAGCAAACACAAGTTTTACACGTTTGCTAAAGTGTGTTTCCAAAGAGCTCCACTTCAGTTCAGTTCTGATTTCTTTCTGAAGGCAAAAGAAAGGAAAGTAAAGATCCCGGTAGATGGAATCATTTGAATCTACCTCACTTTCAAACCCAAATCATGCTAACTTTGCAGAAAGCACACTTTCCCACCTTCAACACTGAGCTGATCTGCACTGTTTGATTAAGAGGTTTGGGACACCTATGTTGGGAGCAGGGGTGAGAGACTTAATTTTTAGTCTAGATAAGCTCCTCTCACCTACTATAATCATCACTCAAACCATAATAACTTAAATCTCTACAGCTGTCTATACATTAAATAATTTTCAATAAATAATAGGCCTACTTTCAGACTTCAGTTTGTATGTATTCACAAGTTAGTAATGGGCTATTCCACATACTTTTCTTAGACTTAATTCACTGTTTCACCTTCTTGAGATTTAGTAGTTTACCCTGCTTGCATTGACTTGAAGTGTAAAGTGCAAAGTATCTGTTCATTATACTTTGTAAAGCCAAATCTCACTTCAGTAGTTCAAGCAGCAGTCCCTTTTTCGCACTCTTTGTGAAACGTGTTTTGAAGGCTTTCCACATGTATTCAGGTATCATTTCTTTCTCAGGATATAAGAAAGGAAAGAAAAGATGTCTTTAGATGCAATATTTTGCAGCTGGCCAACACCCTAGTCCAAACTATGCTAACTTTGTACAACGCACACTTTCTTGCCTTCAACCTATTGCTGAACTGCTCTGTTTGTTTATGCAGTTTCAGACACCTATTTTGGGATGCAGAAATGAGTGACTTCATTTTTAGTCTGAATTGTCTTATCTCAGCTTCTACAATCATCATGCAAATAACAGGAACTTAAAGCTTTGGGGTTTCCCTGACCTGCACCATATACTTTGTTTTTCACTTTTCACAGCAGAAGGGAACAGGATGTTCATAAACAACATAAATGACTGTATCGAGTTCTACCTGTGAGTGTGCGCAACACACTATTAACACAACAGCCCTTGTCAGAGCCACCCTTTCTCACTATTATACATGTTATTTCAACTTAAATCTTTTTTTTCTAAAGTTTTTGGGCACAGTTGTGCTCCCGGCCGAAGACCGTGTGCAGCAGGGGGTTGGCTGCTGGGTCTGCTCTCTGGCCAGGCACTCCGTCCAACTTCTTGTGAACACCGATCTCCTTCGGAACTTCACCTCACATTTTACATCTTTTTTTATTTATTTTTTATGGTAACATAGTCCACCCAATGAAGCTTGCACAGTCCTGTGGTACCATGGAGTTGAAGCTTGAGTGACGGTACCGCTGGACTACCGCAGTAACTCACAGGAGGGCACGCTGGGTCCCATTGGAGTACTGCAGTACTTGCAGGGGGATAAAAAAAAATTGTTCCATGGAGGGGTTCCTCTGGACCCCACTCACAAGTGCTAGTGGGTCAGCTATCCCTGACCTGACCCTAATCCTTTGTTTTTTACTCAGGACACTGGGACAGAGACATAGAGTCCTATGATGGCAGCCGCAACATTTCTCTCTGAGTGGAGGCCAGACACTCTCTGAATCAGTCCCACAGTACCAAAAAGGTCCCTTTGTCAATCAGAAGATCCTGTTTTTTGAAATTGCAATACTTGAGGGACTCCAGCAGATCACCTGCAAGACCTACCATCCAGATTTACCTAACTTTTTAGCCCATTCATGACCACCCTAAGCACCTCTTTAAATGTGAATTTCTCAGAAATGGCTAAACGCGTTTACACCAAATTATTAAAAGCACGCCTTCTGAATAAAGTTCTAACTTTTTGCCAAACATGTTATATTCTTATTGGAATTAACATGGGAAATCAATGTTTTGGTACCCGCTGAAGAGAGCACCCCAAAACGTTCCGGGCAGTAGCTGAAGTGAATGAACTTTTTATTGCGAACGTTTTGTGAACATTTGTCCAATGGCACCAAAGTTATTAGGGAAACAAAAATTGGCACTGTTTGACAAATCTTCACAACACTTTCCAAAACAAAAAGTTCATTCACCTCGGCCTGTACAATGGAAAGTTTCATATTTATCCATGAAGTGAGGAAAAAGAAAAAGGGAAGAGGTGGCATAAGGTTGATTTCTAATATTAATTCGCATAGGAAACTGTGCTCTCCAATACAGAAAAATGGCTGAATGGAATAACACCAAATTTGGAAGAAAGTTGGAACTTTTCTCAGAAAGCATGCTTCTGATGATTTAGAGAAAATCATTCAGCAGTTTTTGAGAAAGTAGCATTTAAAGAAAGGCTCAGGTTAGCCTTGAAGAGGGTAAAACAATTAGATAAATCTGGAAGGTTGGTCCCATAGGAGTCCCACTCTAGTGTACTGTAAATAACATTTAAAAAATAAGGCTTTTTGATTGGCTAAGGGAGCTTTTTCTCCCATTGGCCATTTCAATCCCTGTGGCTTGAAATTGTTTTTTGAAAGGGTGTACCGGGCAGGGTATGGACACCTTGATCCCCAGACACTTTTGGGGGAAATCCAGAGGAACCACTCTCAGTGGTCAAAATTGAAAAAATATATATTTTGGGTCACGGGTACTCCTGCGGTGCCCAGAGTGGCCCTACTGTGAGGTACTGCAGTCCTCCTCTGGTACCACCCATTGAAGATTCACTGCCTTGGTACCTCAGTACTGGGCAAGCTTTAATGCCAAAGCTCATGCATATTGGGTGGTTGGGCGCATGCAGTGGAGTTGGGTGCAGGGCCCGGGTCGAGGCCAAGTCCTGCGACCAACCCCCTGCTCCACCCGGCTGAAAGCTTACAGGGTTTGGCTTTAAGCCACAACATAATTCGAAACATACCCCTGCAATCCACATCAGGTGCGCTCTGTCTTTACCTTATTTAAGCTTAGTGATTTGCTAATGGAGTACAACAGAATTTCAGCATATATATACAATTTCTATGCAATGCACCCATACATGTTCACACAGTAACTATATGCTGTATATGACTATGGCGCTATTAATGATGTCATCAATTATGAATTAATAAATTTGCTATTTATAAAGAGCGACATATACCTCAAAAGGAGGAGTCCAGGCGCTCCTGACACCAACCCTTCAGTTAGGAGAAAGAGAAATTGAAACTGGAAAATAAGAGATTAAACTGTTAGGGTGAATAGATAGGTGTTAAGCTGTTTTCAAAGGTTGCAAAGATAGATTGAGGATTGAGAAAATGGGCATGGCATTTCAAGCTTTGGAAGTTAACAACAATAAGGAATTCCCACAGTTTTTTTTATGTATGGGAATAGTCAACCGATGTTGAGATTCGGAGCTTCCGAGTGCGGAAATAGCAAACAAATAGGGAGGACATGTAATTGTCCATCCTGGTGCCATGAATTGCCTTGTGGCAAAGGCAAAGTGCCTTGAAAGGGGTCCTCTTGACAGGTGGCCAGTGGAGCTGGTGAAGATGAGTTCAAATTGATGATTTACGTTTGAGTCCCAAAACCAGACAGGTTACCACATTTTTAACTGCCTGAACTCTAAAAGTCAAATATCTATGGACTCTGACAAGTAGAGAGTTACAGTAATTCAACCTGGAAAGTATCAGAGCAAGGACTACTGTATCCCAGCAGCTTCAGGAAGAAAAGGAAGGATCCGTCTAATTACACTCAGTAGCCCCACGCATGTAGTTGTAAGCAGGTTTATGTGTGCTTTAAAGGGTAATTAAAATCGAAGATGATTTCCAAATTTGTGACTTGCTATGTGGGGGGGTTGGAGGAGATCCCAACTCTACTGGCCACCATTACTAAGACCAAAAATAGGGATTGCTGAAGATGACTACCTCTGTTTTGTCCCCATTTAAAGTAATAGAAGTATGCTTCATGCAGGCTGTGATTTCTTTAAGACAAGAGGAGAAATCCTGAGAAGAGTAGTTAGTCTCCATCTGGCCTCTATACGAATTGGTGCCATCAGCATACATGTAAAAATGTTAACTGTTGGAGTCAATTAGTCTGGTAAGAGGTGAGACATATTTATTGAACAAAGTTGGGGTTAACGACGATCCCTGCAGCACTCCCGTAATTATGGATTTGGCGAGGAGCGGAAATTGCCAAAATAGATTGTTTGCGTGTGGTGTCAGGAAAACCCTAGCGTTAGTCTCCCTTCAGGGTCTTAAAATCAGTAGTTGGCATAAGGTCAGGAATTATCCCAGATGGAAATGACAATTGCCCTACCTCCGATCTCTCTTGGCTCTTCTCCTGAAGACTTTGACTTTCAAAAGTAATCGCGGAGTTCCAACATGGCCGCTACACCAGCGAGGGAGGTCAGCGTTCCATGCTTCCTCCCTTCATGACGTTTGCTGAACTCTTCACCGGCGCTCGAGCGCTGCTCTTCGCACTTCAACTGCCTACAACAGCTGACAGCAGCCTTTGAACCTGCGCTTGAGGAAATCCTTCTGACTGAATATTTTTACGGCTATTCGGTACTCTGTTTTGTCTCGCCTCTAGTGGGGCGAGTTCAGGTGTGCACACCGAGGAGTTTTATCCTCCTTTTTTGTGTAGTTTGGTTCCCGACGCTTCCTGAGGAATTCTTCCCCCTCTGGTAGCGTACCTTCTCAGAGTTTAATTCCGTCCCTTCCGTTACTCGACATTCTTGATTTTGAAGCTTCTTCCTGAGCCATCGTTGTTGCTATACTCCAGAACTCTTTAGAATCGAACTATCACTTACAGTCAAGTAAGGTCTTGTTCCTCCTGTATGTAGATTCTGCATAGCTTGTACTAAGACTTTCTGAATTCTACCAATTATCACCTGAGAGAGAATCTGGTCACCTGAATGGTCATTTCGAATTACTTGAGAGAGGGGCACTTGTCTTTGGGTTTAAAGGCATATTGAGATTGGATTAACACTTTTATTTTGGGAACTACATAAGGGAAGAAGGTTAGTGTATGTTATGCTTGTGTCATCCACTGCAGATACCTGTCTACATCATCACACTCGTCAGCTGGAAGACACCAACCTTTCTCATCTCTGAAGGGCTGAAAAGACAGAAGCAATACAGAGGCAGTCTCTCTCTTCTCTCTCCTCCCATTTTCCCCTTCCCCCCGTGGCGTGCAGGCAACAGTAATTTCTGGTCAGTAAGCTACGGTGGGGCATCGGAGAAATACTCTTCTGCTCCTGTGGAACAAACTTGGCACCAGGTTAGTCTGACAGATTGAAGTGCCTTCTCATTCCACCCGAGCAGAATGGTCGAGGGCTTTGATGTAAAAGATTTGGCCGCTATTTTAGATACCATGCAGAGATAGTTAAATCAAACCATAGAAGAAAATAAAACACTTAGGGCTAGGGTAGAGGAACTCTCGGCTGGTACCTCTGGGTTTTCTAAAGAAGGCAAACCAGGAATTCCAGAATTATCCACCCAGATAATCCATGCAGTATCCCCCATAGTTCCTCTTGCTCCACCAGAACGCTTTAGTGGGGATCCTCACAAAGCGCAAATTTTTCTGACCCAATGCTCCCTGCATTTCTTGTGTAGGCCAGTTATTTTTGCGGAAAAATCACTCAAAAGTGGCTTTTGTACTGTCTTATTTGAGCGGGGATGCCGCAGCCTGGTCCATGCCCTTGGTTACCCAGAACGGTCCCATTCTGTATGACTTCGAGGGATTTAAGTCCGAATTCCTTCGAATATTCGACAGGAGAGCAGTGACTCAAGCCTCCGACAACGAATTATTGGAGTTGCGCCAAGGGAGTAAAGATTTAATCTCATACCTGGCACAATTTCATAAATTAGTGGTCGAGACCTGCTGGCCTGAGTCCAAGAGAGCTGCAATTTTCTACAGAGGGTTAAAGGAAGAATTGAAGGACGCGCTGGCGCAAATCCCCAACAGACCTACTGAGATCTCCGGACTTATAGACCTGGTGTTGCAAATGGATCAAAGATTGAGCAAGCGTAAATCTGAAAAGAAAAGAGATTTCCGTCCTTTTCCCCCACGATTTGATAGAATGAGATCGGAAACAACCAAGTCGACAGAGTCCAATGTTGGTGAAGAACCCATGCAAATAGGAAGCATAAGAGGGCCTTTATCGAAGGACGAGAAGGATAAACGACGGTTAGGAAATCTTTGCATGTACTGTGGAAACGCAGGACACTATGTTAAGGAGTGTCCAAAGAAACCTAAGGCAACTCATCCGTTAAAAGAGAGACCCCATCAATAAAAGGAGTTGCTCTGATGGGTGTGAAAGAACAAAAGACAACTCCGGATCCTCAGCAATTAGCTAATACCTTGCAAGTAGCATCTCCCCACCTAACTGTTTCTTTTACTGCCAGATTCAATGGAGGAAAGACGCTGGAAGTATCTGTTATGATTGATTCTGGTGCTACCGGCAACTTTTGCGACATTAAATATGCTAAGGAGATGGGAAATCGGTCTATCCAAAAGAAGGTGGTCGAGACTGTGCGAGCAGTCGATGGAACAAGTTTGACCTTGGGTCCAATCACGGAGGAAACCGAGTTAATCGAGCTTTCTGGGTTAGATAACCATTGCGGAGAGATTTCTTTCAATCTTATCGACGCCCCCCAATTCCAACTTATCCTTGGCTTACCTTGGCTCACCGAACATAACCCAACCATTGATTGGGAGAAAAGAACTGTCAAAATGAGTTCGAGATATTGTCAAGAAAATTGTTTTCACAAAACTCAAAGTGAACGTCGAGAGTCACCTTCTAGTCTGTTTGCTCAGCTGGGTCAAGACATCAATTCAATAATTACCACTGAAATTCCCAGGAACTACGAGGAATTTGAAGACGTCTTCAATGTAGGGCTGCTGATAAACTCCCACCGCACAGACCTTACGACTGCAAGATTGAATTAGAGCCGGGAGCAGTTTTGCCCTGTAGTCGTATTTATGCCCTAACTGAAGCAGAGAATCGATATTTAAAAGAATATCTCGATCAATTCCTTGCTAATGGATTCATCCGCCCGTCCCAGTCTCCTGTGTCATCTCCTTTGTTCTTCATCCCGAAAAAGAGTGGCGAGCTTAGGATATGTATTGACTACAGGGCCTTGAATCAAGTTACCATCAAGAACCGGTATCCCCTCCCACTAATCTCTGTGCTGTTGGATCAGGTCAAGAGTGCCAAGATATTCACGAAATTAGATCTTCGTGGTGCTTACCACTTGATCCGAGTGGCTGAGGGGGACGAGTGGAAGACTGCCTTCCGTACTCGTTTCGGGGTCTTCGAATATCAAGTAATGCCCTACGGGTTATGCAATGCGCCCGCGGCCTTCCAACACTTCGTTAATGATGTCCTGAGAGAATTTTTGGATAGAGTGGCCGTGGTCTATATTGATGATATTTTGATCTTTTCAGACAACAAAACGGAGCATGTGCACCACGTTAAGGCCATTCTTCAAAGACTGAGAGAAAACCAGTTATTTGTCAAATTG
The DNA here is from genome assembly GCA_963921515.1 of Calotriton arnoldi. Taxonomy (NCBI): domain Eukaryota; kingdom Metazoa; phylum Chordata; class Amphibia; order Caudata; family Salamandridae; genus Calotriton; species Calotriton arnoldi. The sequence goes on along the minus strand of CAWUFW010000529.1, from coordinate 1,275,408 downwards.
GAAAAATGTGCCTTCCATGTCACGGAAGTAGAATTTTTAGGATATGTGCTCTCTCCCAAAGGAATTTCTATGGACTCATCCAAGATTCAGGCGATCCAGAATTGGCCATCACCCAGGTCGGTGAAAGAAGTGCAGAGTTTTATTGGCTTCGCCAATTTTTACCGACGCTTCATCATAGGCTTTTCCCAGAGAGTAGTACCTTTAACTCGTCTCACAAGGAAAGGAGTGAACTTCCAATGGAACCCTGAGACAGAAGCAGCTTTCGCCTTTCTAAAAGAAGCCTTCACAACAGCTCCCGTCTTGTTGCATCCCGATCTGGAAGAACCTTTCTATGTTGAGGCTGACGCATCGGATCTTGCTATCGGCGGAATCTTATCTCAACGGCACAAGGTCACAGGCCAACTGCATCCGGTAGCTTATCGCTCTCGGAGATTAACAGCTCCAGAATTAAATTATCCCATCGCAGATAAGGAGCTCCTCGCCGTTAAGGGCGCCTTCCAAGAATAGAGACATTACCTTTTAGGGGCAAAAAATGTGGTAACAGTGTTCACAGACCACAAAAATCTGCAGTACTTGAAATCTGCGAAGACCTTAACCCCCAGACAACTAAGATGGTCTCTGTACTTCGCAGATTTCAACTTTGTTATTACCTACCGACCAGGTTCTTCTAACGGAAAAGCAGATGCCCTTTCCAGGATAAGCTCAGAACGTGTGGAAAAATCTGAAATCTCTCCCATCATTCCTGAGGAGAAATTTGTTGAAGCCACACAATATTCAAGGTTTGAAAGTGGAGTTCGAGAATCTCTTTCGACCAATGCAATAAGAAAATGGGCAGAAGAAAACGCTGAAAGACAAATTAAAGATAATTTACCGTATCTTAAAGGAGCCTTGTACCTACCTACCACCAAGCTTCAAGAATTAGCCATGAAAACCCTTCATGATGACCTGCTAGCCGGTCATAAAGGAATCAAGAAAACTACGGAACTAATCAAGAGGCATTTTTGGTGGCCAGAAATGAACCATCAGATAAGACAGTACATTCTAAATTGTGAAACTTGTGTTAAAGGAAAGGCCACTAGACAAGCTCCACAAGGTCTGTTATGTCCTCTACCTACAGCCCCATACCCCTGGCACACAGTCTCGATGGATCTCATTGTAGATCTTCCTTCGAGTACTGATTTTAATACCATCTTAGTGTTTGTAGATACCTTCTCTAAGAAGGGCCATTTCGTTCCATTAAAATCCATTCCCCGAGCATCAGATTTGGCCCAGTTGTTCACCCAACATGTAGTTCGTCTTCACGGGATCCCCTCGGTAGTGATCTCTGACAGAGAAACCCAATTCGTATCCCGCTTCTGGAAGTCTTTTCTAACTCATTTAGGTGTAGATTCTAGATTTTCCACCAGTTATCATCCCGAGACAGACGGTCAGACCGAGAGAGTAAACCAGGAACTAGAACAGTACCTGCGTTTGTATTTACAGGACCAAGAAGGAGAGTGGCCGGATTTGGTCTGGACTGCTGAATTTGCTTATAATTTGGCGGTTCACTCGTCTACCGGCTTTTCTCCTTTCTATTTAAACTATGGGAGAAACCTGAATGTGTTTGTGGGTAAAAAGGATGTTTCGGTTCCGGCTGTTGAGAGTTTAGCTGAAAGACTACAAATGGCCTATGAAACAGCTAGAGAAAATCTGAGTCGAGCTAAAATCGCCTACAAGAAACAAGCTGATAAAAGAGAAAACCCAATCCTCAGTATAGAGAAGGAGATAAGGTTTGGCTTTCCACACGTCATTTACATCTGAAAGGGAACAGAAAGTTTCAACCAAGATTTTTAGGACCTTTTGAGGTGATCAAAATGGTAAATCCGGTAGCTGTAAAATTGAAAATGCCTCCTTTGGTTAAAATTCACCCAGTTTTCCATGTATCTTTAATAAAAAGAAACCCACCTAAGCTGCGTACCAAAGAACTACCCCTTAGTATTCAAGTAGGTTCAGATCAGGAATTCGAAGTGAATAGAATCTTAGATTCCAAGTTTGTGAGGGGTAGCCCGTTGTATTTGATTGATTGGAAAGGTTTCGGTCCTGAGGAACGATCTTGGGAGCCCGCCTTCAGTGTCCATGCACCCAGACTAGTCAAGGAATTTCACAAGACATTCCCAAACAAACCTCTGCTGGTGGGGGCCTCTTTGGGAGGGGGTACGGTCAGGAAAACCCTAGAGTTAGTCTCCCTTCAGGGTCCTAAAATCAGTAGTTGGCATAAGGTCAGGAATTATCCCAGATAGAAACGACAATTGCCCTACCTCCGATCTCTCTTGGCTCTTCTCCTGAAGACTTTGACTTTCAAAAGTAATCGCGGAATTCCAACATGGCCGCTACACCAGCGAGGGAGGTCAGCGTTCCATGCTTCCTCCCTTCATGACGTTTGCTGAACTCTTCACCGGCGCTCGAGAACTGCTCTTCGCACTTCAACTGTCTACAACAGCTGAGAGCAGCCTTTGAACCTGCGCTTGAGGAAATCCTTCTGACTGAATATTTTTACCGCTATTCGGTACTCTGTTTTGTCTCGCCTCTAGTGGGGCGAGTTCAGGTGTGCACACCGAGGAGTTTTATCCTCCTTTTTTGTGTAGTTTGGTTCCCGACGCTTCCTGAGGAATTCTTCCCCCTCTGGTATCGTACCTTCTGACTGAATATTTTTACCACTATTCAGTACTCTGTTTTGTCTCGCCTCTAGTGGGGCGAGTTCAGGTGTGCACACCGAGGAGTTTTATCCTCCTTTTTTGTGTAGTTTGGTTCCCGACGCTTCCTGAGGAATTCTTCCCCCTCTGGTAGCGTACCTTCTCAGAGTTTAATTCCGTCCCTTCCGTTACTCGACATTCTTGATTTTGAAGCTTCTTCGTGAGCCATCGTTGTTGCTATACTCCAGAACTCTTCAGAATCGAACTATCACTTACAGCCAAATAAGGTCTTGTTCCGCCTGTATGTAGATTCTGCATAGCTTGTACTAAGACTTTCTGAATTCTACCAATTATCACCTGAGAGAGAATCTGGTCACCTAAATGGTCATTTCGAATTACTTGAGAGAGGGGCAATTGTCTTTGGGTTTAAAGGTATATTGAGATTGGATTAACACTTTTATTTTGGGAACTACATAAGGGAAGAAGGTTAGTGTATGTTATGCTTGTGTCATCCACTGCAGATACTGTGGAGTTCTCCTTTCATGCTTAGTTTCACAGTGCCTATGTCATATTGGAATTCTATGCATGTCATGGTGTTCTATGTTGAATGTGATGTAACCTGGTGTGAGTGTCAGTTGATGCTCCTGCCTCCTTGCTGTTGGATGGGATCTTCTTATATGAATAAACCTACAAGAAACAGCCTTCCTGTGTTCTGACTTTTACTTCAGGAATGCTTCACTGGCGTAGTCGGCAGGATGAAGTAAGGAGATCTCAACACAAGAACTTGGTGAGAGATGATTTTAAAGTCTTATAAAAAGGAAAAGAAATTTCTTGTGCTCTGCGCGACTGACATTGTTTCTCATCAAGATTAATTGCGCATTACCTACAAGATCTGAGGGATTGGGAGCTTCGCAGCATACTCGCCCCTTAAATGTGTATTGGGGTTGGGAGATAATAATTTCGATGCGGGCTCATCCGTGTTAACATTGGATAGGTGATTTCTTCTACAAACCGCCAAAGTGTGCATTCCCTTTTTAAAGTTTAATCTGCTAGCACGTGCGGAAGTTTAAGTGCACAGACTTTGAAATAATTACAGTGGAGGTTTAGAAGCACAGACTTTGAAATAATTGTATCGGGGTCAAGTTGTTTGCGCGCATCTCCGATTTCAGACTGTAGCAGTATACATGTATGTCTCCGATTTCAGTCATTCACTGTAATTATATTGAGTTCAAATTGCTAGCGCGAGCAAAGGGAGTTCAAGGTGCTAGCGCGAGCGAAGGATTAAATGTACACACTTCTAAAATAACCTCATCGTGGTTAACTTGTCTGCGCGAACAGGAGTTTCAAAAATAAACTAGCTCATTGTAAAGTTGCCCAGCGCGAGCTTACCTTTGTGACGGCTTCTTGGATTTAGCGTGTATTCTTTTCTTCATCGCTACTGAGTCCACGTCCCGTGTCTGTGGATCGCGCTGACGTCTGCATTGCGTGAACGTACGTGGCCGCCATTTTTGGAAGGATTCCATAACGCTGTTGCCTAGTTGCAGAGAACTAGGCTTGCGTGTCACTTCAGTGATACGCACACTAAAGGAAATTGATTCAGCACAGCGCGTCACTTCAGTGATACGCACACTAAAGGAAATTGATTCAGCACGGCGTGTCACTTCAGTGATACGCACACTAAAAGAAATAAGTTCTACATTGCTCATCAACTCTGAGATACGCACACTAGTTGCGCTTCATACTACAGAAAATTATATTCTCCATAGTGTGTTATTTCAGCGGTGCGCACACTATAGGTGTTGAGTGCAATAATACCCAGAGTGTTAGCGGTAACATCAATCTTATTCTTCTAGATTTTGTGTATTACATCTGTGATACACACACTCTTATTTATATTGTTTATACAAATTTGTGGGGTCATACTGCTAATTGTAAGGTACGTTTCACTGCTTATCAAATTAGCAACTTTATATTGTACGCTTTGTTAGAGTGAAATTCCAGGTATTATCTTGAGCATATTTAATTAAATGGAGCCTTGATTCTTAGGTATATGACAATTTTTAGTGGATTACTTTTAAAGTAGTATTGTTTCTAATCAGAATGCAAAACGTTACTGCAGCTCCTTTCTTTCTGTCCAGTCCTGGTGTTCCTCCTATCCAGTGGAAAAAATGGAAGGTGGTATTCGAGAGGTACGCTAGAGTTTGTGGCCCTTCTCTCAGTGCTGAAAGAAAATCTTCTTTACTTCTACATTGCTTAGGCTCAGAAGGCCAGGATGTATTTGATCACCTTCCAGATCTTTCTCCTACTGAATCTAGTAATCTTAATGATTATGAAATCTGTATAAAAAAACTGGATAAACATTATTTACCGAAGGTAAGCACCATCTTGGAAAGGTATCAGTTCGCCAAAAGAATGCAAGAAGAGGAAGAAACTATAGAGGCATATGTGACACATTTAAGAAAACTTGCTTCTTCATGTAGATTTGAGAATTAGACTGATGAACGCATCCGTAATCAGTTTATGTTTGGATGTAATATAGAAAGGGTTAGAGAGGAACTTTGGTTACGTGACAAGCCTACGTTAGATGAAGTTCTCACTGTGGCAAAAAGAATTGAACATTCATTGAAATGTGTTGCAGTGATAAAAAAGGATACTGAAAAGGATCCTAAAATTAACGCGATTAAGGATAAGAGTCAAAAGTGGGTGGTGAGAAGTAAATGTAACCCTCCACCTGATAAAGAGGTAACAAATGAAAAATGGGTGGAACGAAAGTGTTACAGATGTGGGAAAGCAGGTCATCTCGCAAATGATAAAAATTGTCCGGCTTGGAATCAAACTTGTACTAAGTGCAAGAAGAAAGGTCATGCTTCTTCAATGTGCAAAAGTAAAGCTCCTATCAGAGTTAAGAAGGTGGAAGTTTATGAGGAAAATAATGCTGAAACAAGTCCAGATGATTTTGAGTGTGGACAAATTGTGGTACAGGTTCGGAGTGGAACTAGTAAGAAGTCTTGTCCTTTCGATTGTATTACTGTTGAAGGGGAAAGCACTAGAGTCCTGTTCTATTCTGGGGCAAAAATCACAATTGTTTCTAATGAATTTTATCTCAAAATGCTGAAAGATAAGGTTTCACTCCTAAACCTGACATTATACCTTTAGCATGTGGAGGTGAGCCCATTAAACTCCAAGGGTATTTTATTGGTCTCATTGAATACAAGAATAGGCTAGTGTCAGGGAAAATTTATGTATCCAAGAAGGGGGATAGCATCATCAGTTGGATTCACCAGGGTGAATTAGGTGTGTACCTTGATCCCAATGCCGATCCTCCCATTCAAGTCAAGGACAAGGTAAATTCTGTGGTGGGATATGGTGATGATGTATTGATACACAATATAAAAAATGAATTTCCCAGTGTCTTCAGTCAAGAGTTGGGATGTTTGAGAGGTTACCAACACAAAATTAGGTTATGAGACGATGCTATACCAGTGTGCTGCAAAGTGAGGAGTGTTCCTATTTCAGTGAGAGATGATATGCAAAAGGAGATCTCCAAACTGAAAAAAGCGGGTATCATTGAAGAAGTGGAAGGGACCCGATGGTTGGCCCCAGTAGTGGCTGCCAGAAAGCCAAATGGTGATTTGCGTCTCTGCATTGATTTGAGGCAGCTAAATAAGTGTGTGATAGTGGATCGGTATCCCTTACCAAATATTAACGAGCTGTTGGTTTTACTTGGTGGGGCAAAGGTTTTTAGCACAATCGACCTCACGTCTGCTTATCACCAGATTGAATTGGAAGAATCTTGTAGGGACTTTACATCGTTGATAACGCCCTTTGGCACATTTAGATTCATACGCATGCCATTCGGCTTAGTTTCAGCTTCATCTGTTTTCCAGCGGGTCATGGAGAACGTACTTAAAGGTCTGACAGTAGTATGTATTTATCAGGATGATATCCTTATATTTGGAGATGATGTAAATGAGCATGATTCTCGATTAAGGATGGTTCTTAAAAAATTGTGTGAATACAATCTTACGGTTAAGGTGGAGAAGTGTAAGTTCAGATCACATTCCATAAACTATCTAGGTCATAATATAAGTGGTGATGGAGTCAGACCCAAAATTGAATTAATTAATACCATTCAAACTATGAGTTCTCCCAGTAATAAGTGTGAACTGATGAAATTTTGGGCATGATTGAATATTATGCTAAGTTTGTGAAGTGTTTTGCTGATTCCACTATACACATGAGATGTCTGTTACGTAAGGGTGTTGATTTTGTGTGGTCAGATCTGTGTGAGAAAGAGTTCGTTAATATTAAGGAAAAATTGAATGATGCAACTTTTCTTAGAAGCTTTAACCCCAAAATTAAGCCCATTCTCATCACTGATGCTAGTGAGAAAGGTTTGGGGGCTGTCTTGCAACAGCATGGTCCTACTGGAATGCAAATTGTGATGTTTTTATCCCGTAGTTTGAGAGATCCAGAGACACGCTATTCAGTAGTGGAAAAGGAATCCTTAGCAGTATTTTGGGCCATTAAAAAGTTGAAGAAATTTCTTTGGGGAATTGACTTTGAGGTCCACACTGATCACAAGCCTTTAGTGGAGAGATTTAACAAAAAGGGTCTTGATTTAATTTCAAGTAGGATTACTAAGTGGGTCATTGGTCTGCAGGAGTATAATTTTTCACTTAAGTATATTCCGGGTGTGGACAATGGTGTTGCTGATGTGTTGTCACGTCTTATTCCCAAAGAATCTCTTGAGGATGAGGTTTCAGATGAATGTGATGAATGGGTAAGCATGGTGGACCATGATGTGATTTCTGAGAGGAGGTGGAGTGAAGAGCTTGTTAAGGACTCTACTTTGACTGAAGTTATGGCTCTTATGCAAAAAGGCTGGATCAACAATAAGGTGGGATCTGAACTTACAAGACCATTTTGGAATATACGAAATGAATTGTCCATAGAGAATGGATTATTGTTTCGGGGCACGAGGTTGTTTCCATCCAGTGGTCTTAGAAAAGAGTTAGTTGATTTGGTTCATTCTGCTCATGCTGGTTTTACCAAAAGCAAAGAAAGATTAAGAATGTCTTATTGGTGGCCTGGCATGGACAAACTGATTGAGCGTGTTTTACGAGATTGTGTTCCATGTACTTTGAGTGACAAATCCAAGTGTCCTAGGGTTCAACCCATGATTGTAAGGAAACGCCCTTCTGGGCCTTGGCAAGACATCGCTTTAGATATCCTTGGTCCTATACATAGTAATGGTTCACAAATTTTCTTTTGGTCATAATTGACATGTACTCACGTTGGCCTGAAGTTTTTTTTTTGTCAATAATAGACTCTACACATGTGATCTCATGCTTGAAAAAATTGTTTGCAAAAGAAGGCATACCCGAGTCCATTTTAACTGACAATAGAGTTCAACTCACTTCAAGAGAGATGGAAAATTTTCTAGCTTCTAGAGGTATTACACACAAAACCTGCTCTCTTTACCATCCCGAGGCCAATGGTATGGTTGAGAGATTTAACAGAGTACTTAAGGAGACTATCATCTTGGCTAAATCGTTATCTTTGAATTGGAAATGTGAGGTTCTCAAGAAAGTGGAGGAATACAGATTATCTCCTCACGGCACTGCAGGAAAAACCCCTTTTATATTATTCTGAGGTAGGGTGCCTAATACGTGTGTAGAACCCTCATGGGTTAACAGATATGAATTAGCCAAAGGAAAAGAAAGTGTGTGTGATAGTACTCTTGTACAAAAGAGGGAAGAGGAGAAAGCCAAGCAAAGGAAAAGTTACTTTGATTGTAAGCAAGCTGTTAAAAAAACTGAGGTGAAGGTGGGCGATTGGGTTATGATTAAACGCCCTGGTATTGGTGGAAAATCTCCTTCTAAATTTATGAAGCCTATTAGGGTCATTAAAATTCTTAATAATGCTATTAAAACCCAGGACCATCGCATTTGGAATTTAAACAGAGTGGTGGTGGACGGAGGAAAATTTGATAAAAAATTCAATTCAATTTCACATGAATTAGACAACTCTTGTAATTGTCATTCTACTATGGTGGATAAAGATACTAATGTACGTCGTTCTTCCAGGTCGGTCAAACGTCCTGGTTATCTTTCTGATTATGCATGATTACTGTATGTATTTCTTTTGCTGTGTTTCTTTTTGTTGTTTTTAAGGGAGAGAGGTGTGTGGAGTTCTCCTTACATGCTTAGTTTCTCAGTGCCTATGTCATATTGGAATTCTATGCATGTCATGGTGTTCTATGTTGAATGTGATGTAACCTGGTGAGAGTGTCAGTTGATGCTCCTGCCTCCTTGCTGTTGGATGGGATCTTCTTATATGAATAAACCTACAAGAAACAGCCTTCCTGTGTTCTGACTTTTACTTCAGGAATGCTTCAGATACCTGTCTACATCACCACACTCGTCAGCTGGAAGACACCAACCTTTCTCATCTCCGAAGGGCTGAAAAGACAGAAGCAATACCGAGGCAGTCTCTCTCTTCTCTCTCCTCCCATTTTCCCCTTCCCCCCGGGGCGTGCAGGCAAGAGTAATTTCTGGTCAGTAAGCTACGGTGGGGCATCGGAGAAATACTCTTCCGCTCCTGTGGAACAAACTTGGCACCAGGTTAGTCTGACATGTGGTTTTGAAGAAACAACTCAAACCAATTATAGACGGTGTTTGTTATACCCACTTCAGCTAGGTGGTCTAATAGTGTGCAGTGGAGAGGTTATTGAACACAGCTGATAAATCAAGCAGTATCAGAGCCGCAACATCTCTGTCATCCAGGATGAAGAGGATGTCATTGGTTGCCTTCGCAAGCACTGTTTCTGTGTTAAGACATTTTCTAAATCTAGATTGGGCCACAGTTTAGGGGCTTTGCCAAAAAAGGACAACAAGGACATTGGATGGTAGTTGGACAATATTATAGGGTCCAGGGATGGTTTCTTCAGAAGAGGGGTAACTAATGTGTCCTTCCATGAAAGCGGGAATATCCCTGACTGAACAGAGGAATTACAAAGATCAGTGAGAAATGGAACAAAGGTGTTACCCACTATCTTTAGGTGGTGCACAAAACAAGTGTCCAAAGGAGACAATGACGTGCCTGCATCAAAGAGGTAATTAATTGTCTCAACTGATGCCAGATCAAACGATGATCATGACTGCCTGGTGATGTTAATCATACTCGTGTTAGTCATTGTGTCCCCAGGTCTCAGGTTGTGGAACAAATTTGTGATCTTCTCATGAAATTAATCAGTTATGTTATTGTATAACTCCTGAGAAGATGCTGTTTGATTCACTGCTGCACAGGGGTGTGCCAGGCTTCTGAATATCACAAAATCCTCTCGAGGGAGGGATTTTTAGCATTAACAATCCAGTTGTGAAAGTAGTCAGCTTTCGTTTTTTTGATCATCTTTTTATATTGCATTTGTTGAATTATATATATTCGTCTGGGTACTGTTTTTCTCCCTGAGATTTCTAATTTTTTACACTCCTCCTTAGCAGAGCGTACTGCATCAATATACCAAGGGGCAGAAGTTATACATTTTGCTTCCGTGAATTTTTCTGGGGTCAGGGAGTCTAAGGATCATGTTATCAAGATCGTGAGAGTTGAGCTATGGGGAGGAACTTTGCAGGAGAGAGTCCCAGACATCTACTTTTAGATCAGCCAGGCTTTAGTTCATCTGCCATACCTGACTTCAGGACCAGGTACTATATGTGAATTATTGATTTGAAAAAAAATTAATTTGTGATCCATCCAGATCAAAGGAGCAGTCGTGTTAAAATGAACGACATGATGGTGGCAAAAAAAATGAAAGACATGAATGTGGACAAAAAATAAGTGTATGGCCAGCTGCATGGGTTTCACCAAGTTTTGAGCTTTTTTGTTGTAAAAATTATCTACGCGTAGAATAAAAATCTCCCTGGACAATTAGTCCTAGTCTAGTATTAAGTAAACATTTTGCATCTTCTAGGAAGGAAGTGAAGAACTCGTTTACAGGGCCAGCGGGGTTGTAAATCAAAATACATTTAACTGCACTACAATTAGATAATATAACTGTAAGGGATAAATATTCAGAATCTTTAGTGGGAGGGGTACTATAGTCCAGAATTTTGAGATCTGCCTTAAAAATGCAACCTATCCCCCCTCTTTTCTGGATGGTCTATATGTTTAATTCACTAACCTGACAGACTAGCTGGTTCGATCTCAGGCATGGAGTCATTTTAAAACCAAGTCCCTGTAATAAACAGGCAATCTTGATTTAAGTTCTTTGATAAGGTTGCTAATTTCTCCACCGTGCTTAACTAGTGAAAGTACATTATGAAGAACGCAGAATAGGTTATTGTGTTTTATTAGTTAGTGTTGACTTGTTATGTTGCCAAAAGGTACTGCAGGGCAAGTGAAGTTAAGATTCAGGAGAGCAATGCTTATAAAAGTTTCCAGCAGGTAGTCAGGAGGGGACTAAAACAGTGGGGTACACGGACGCCATAGAATTCCACTCTACGAATCTCTGGTTCAGAAGTCACAAGAATGTCATCAATGATGTCATTAACATGCCATGAGTGATGTAATATGTGAGGTCATAAGCAGTGCATGGCAGGGGAAAAAGGTATAGTTAGCTCAGTTAACTACATATGTATATCACTCTATTCCTTGGGGATTCTCCTCACTTCCACATACTTCTGCAGTGAGATACTCTCTCACCACTTCAAAAGTTCTGTCTTGGATAATTTTTCCGATATCTGCTGAAGGAAATAGATACCCTCATTGCTCCTCTGCTCATTATTTTGATTTAATTTGATTTATATGTATAAAGCGCAACAAAAGGCAAGAGAGAGTCTTTGCACTAGAGGGTACACTACCAGAATCAGCAGAAAAGCATAGTCAGGCCTACATTTAGACAAAAGAGGAGAAAAGCCAGGTTTTTAAATGGTTCCTAAAATGTATACGAGTTGATTAGGACCTTAAGTGCTATGGCATTTGGTTCCACAAAAGAGCTGTGGCATGCACAGAACATCTGACACTCCAGGTGGCTTTGCATATCTTGGGGACTTGCATAGTCTTCGAAGAAGCAGATTGCAAACACCTTCTAGGAATATACCATAACATTTGTATTCATCAGGTAAATTGGGCCTATTGCATGCAGGGCTTTGTGTGCCATACAGAGCTCTTTAAATGCAACTCTGCTCTTAATCGGCAACCAATGGAGATCCCTGAACCCCTTTGCAGCCGATTCATGTTTCCTGATGTTTTTCACGAGACGAATGGCTGCATACTGCAGCCTGTGAATCTTTTTTAGCAGACCTTGTTGCATGCCCAGATAGATAGCATTGCAATAATCTAACTCGGACAGCACAAGAGAGACAACCACAGTGGTCTGAAGGTCAGTGGAAATGAATGGTAAAACTTTTTTTAGTATTTTTAAAAGGTAAAAACAGGAAGAGATCAGCTGATTTGTCTGGTCTTTGAATGTTAATTTAAATTCAAAAATCACTCCAAGATTTTTTTCTTTTGTAACTGGAGTGGGTAAAGGGTCAAGCATGGAAGGCCACCAGGAAGAGTTCCCGAAGGACAGGTCTGATCCAAACAGAAGCACCTCCATCTTATCGGAGTTCAATTTTAGACATTGGCTTTTCATCCAATTGATTATAGCTGTCATACAGTTCTTAAATCTCAGCACTACCTCATCTATATTTGAGTGAATGGAGACAACGATTGGCGTGTCGCCCGCATAAGATGTTGTGTTGGATCCAAAGGATCTAATCATGGCAGCCAGTGCAGCCTCATAGATGTTGAACAATGTTGGGCTCAGTGAGGACTCCTGCAGAACCCCACAGGACAAAGAAAAGGAGGAAGAAATAAAGTCTCAAAGTGAGACTAACTGAGTACTGTCCTCAGGGAAGAAACCAGGAGATTAAGAGCATTTTTCTCTTTTCCAATCTCCATTAGTCAGTGCTCCAAGACTCAGTGACTTACAGTGTCAAAAGCTCTGGATAGGTCCAAAAGAACAACTGCAGCCTTTCCACAACCAGCTACTATCTCACGAATCTCCTTAGTAACCACCACCAGAGCAGATTACGCACTATGTGACTTCCTGATACAGAATTGTGATCTGTCTAGGAACTTATTCTGCTCCATGAAGCCAGAATGAACCGCATTCAGGTGTCTCTCCAATATTTTTGCTAGTACTGGGAGTCTTGGATGGGTCGGTAAGTCTTCTCTCCTGTGGGATTTAGTATTGTTTTTTCAAATAAGGGAAGAATCAACGCTCTTTTCCACTCTGAGGGAGAAATCCCCATGTCCATCACATTATTTAGTGGGATTGTGGTTAGAGAAGCTAAAGTACAAGCCAGGTCTTGAAAAATATTCACAGGACAGGGATCAACAGGGGCCCCGGATTTAGTCAATTTAATCATCTGAACCACCTCATCTATTGTGAGAGATGGAAAGTTACTCAAAGTTGGATGGTTAGTATTGACCGCCACGGTTTCAGAGCCTGGAAGATTGTCCCCCTTTCCTGCCTTAAGAACCTTATAGACTGCTTCCACCTTATCCTTAAAGAAATAAGCCAGGTTGCCGCAGATATTTTGTGTCTGACCTAGCATATTGGCATTCAGAGGGCTCGAGAGAAACTGAACTGTTCTAAATAATTCCTTGGAGGAATTGCTAGAATTCACATGTTGCATTTTCACGTTTTATTCCTGCTTTGTAGTCTGATACAAGCCTCTTATATTTTGCTTTCTCGTTCAGTGAGTAGCTGGTTCTCCAGATTCTTTCTTGTCTTCTACAAACTCTTTTTAGCTCCTTAAGCCTCGAGGAATACCACCCAGCTGTTGGGTGTCACTCAAAATGTCATATGAATGATGCATAGATCCCACACATGAGCACACAGCAAATACAGAATAGTAGCACATAGACAAGGGAGTAGCCAGAAAATGTACCTCCCACTTTGAACTAAAGCTCCTATGGCACCAAGAAAGCAAAGTAAGTCATCACAACCCTCCCCAGAAGAGCTCTCTTGTCCAAGGATCTAGCCATTCATCCTTCCATCAAACCCCTGATATCCACCATTTCAAATTTACATTCTGTCATCTATTAATTCTTTCATCCATCATTCAGTTTTTCACCATTCATTCTGTCCTTCCATCTGTGTGCCCATCCATATCCAAACCTTTTCAACCATTTACAAACCTATCCATCATCTATCCTTCCATCCACCCTTTCACTCATCCATCTACCCTTTCACCCAATCCATCCTTTCACTCATCCATCCACTCTTCCACCCATCCATCCATTCACTCATCCATCCAACCATTTACCCTTTCACCCAAGCCATCTCCTTTCATTGATCCATCCACTCTACCACCCATCCATCCAACCATTTACCCTTTCACCCATCCAGCCATCCTTTCACTTACTCATTCATCCACCAAGACACTCATCCGTCCACCCATTCAACTTTTCACTTATCCATCCATCCTTTCTTCCAGCTCTCCACCCTCCCTTTCACTCATGTATGCATTCTTTCACTCATTCATCTTTACATTCTTCTTTTCACTCATCCAGGCACCCATTCGCCCATCCATTCTGCCAATCATTCATCCATGCTTTCACTCATCCATCCATCCATTCATCCTCCCTTTCTCTCTCCATACCCTTTTGCTTAGCCACCCATCCTTCCATCCACCCTTCACCCATCCACTCATCCATTTACTCATCCACTCATGAATCCATCCATTGACCCCATCACTCATCCATCCTGTCACTCATCCATCCATCCTTTCTCTCATCCATCCACCCTTTCACTCATCCATCCATTCATTCACCCTTTCACTTATCAATTCATCAATCCATCCATCATTTCTCTCATCCATCCACCCATTCACTCACCCATCATCCACCCTTTCACTCATCCATCCATCCTTTTACTGATCCATCCACCCTTTTTCCCATCCGTCTACCCTTCCACCCATACATCCATCTATTTACCCTCATCCATCCTTCCACTCATGCATCCATCCATCATTTCTCTCATTATCCATCCATTCACCCTTTCACTCATCCATTCATCCCTTCACTAATCCATCCAGCCATTTACCCATTCCTTCACACATTCACTAACCCACCTTTTCACATTAATTATGAGCTGAGCCTTTATCTACCGAGTTGCAGACAGAAGAGGCCCCTGCACATAGGCAATCTGAAAACTTGGAAGTCATGAGTCATGCATGATGCACAGTGCCAGGCCGTGAGGTGACTGACATGGTGTTGTTTTCAGGGCTTTAATTGGGATGACAAAACTGGGGGTCTCGCCAAGGGGCGTGTCTGATGTATTTAAGGGCGTGGCTTAAAACACCTAAGCTAAAAATATGTGCTGAGCATAATGTGCCGCCAGACTGGTATTTTACTGTTTCTATCACTGCATCCAGTAACATTAGACCTACAACAAGCCATGACTATTGGCTTTGTCAATGGATGTTAGTTGCATAAAATAAATAAAAAAGCAGCAACTATGGCTTCGTTGTATATAATATTAAAAAGGATTCAGCTCTGAAATGATGAGACTGTGTAAGAACTGTATGTAACCTCTTCTTTTTAACTTCTTTCGCCATCTTCTTTTTATGAACTGGCACATAGCAGCATGGGCGTTTTTGTACATTGGTTTTGTACATTTCTTCCATCTAACCCTAACAGAATGCCCTGCCTTAGACCGCGGCAGGAGGAGGCCACTACATGCTGTAACAGCTCAAACAGGCCCACTGTCATTCTGTATGTGACAATCAGCCAGCATACAGAATGACAATGGGCGGGATGGGGCTGCTCTTGTGCTCTGAGGATGAGTGTGAGGTGGCCCCATCAGGGAGCTGAGGCTTCTCCCAGGGGAACTGCACTGCTCCCTGCAAGGCCCAAAATTACGGACCAAAGGCATCCGTAAAAGGGATCCTCACGGATAACAAACATGAGGTCCAAATTACGGACGGTCAGTGAAATGTACGGACGGTTGGTCACTCTATACCGATCTAGTATTTAGCAAGGCGCAGTTCACATTAGAGACCAGCCCAGCTTGCAATCTGGGCAAGCAACTGTGGTTAGCTAATTTCGATTTATGATTTATCCCCTCAAGTGAGCAGGCACGCTAACAAATTGAACATACATATTTAGAGTCCACCAAATTAAAGTTAAATAGAATACAGGGACACCCCTTACCTTCTGATTTTAACTGTAGAAGCAACTCTCTGGAATATATTAAAAATTGGCCAGGGATTCTGACTCAGGCCACAGAACGGCCGCGGACGGGCGCAGTCAGGCTTGCCTTTGGCACACCTTCGGCGCGACCGCTGTGCGCGTCAGCTGAGCGAACGCGGTCTGCGCTCAGATATCAGTGCCGGCATGGGGCGTGTCCAGAAAGTAGCCAGTGGCAGAGGCGCCAGTCAGCACTAGCCAAAGATCGTGATAGGGCTTAAACAAGAGGCACGAACCGGGGTCCAGTAACCCCTGAAGACGCGGTGAGTTACTGGTAACTGAAAATAAACTACAATAACAGTGATAATTCTTATCTGATGTATCTGCACTTTCTCCCATACTCTGCTCAGTAAACATTGAATCAGAAGCCATCCTTCTGGCCATTAACTCATTCTCAGCCATAGTTCAAAACTAATTCAAGTGCTGGTTTTTGCCATTAGTGTATCGCTTTCGTCTAAGTGATTCCTTTTGGCTACGGCTTCCACACAGACAATTTGTAGGAAGGTGGAATCTGACTATATGGTTGCCCCCACTTTTTTTTATGGTGTTTTGCTGGTTTATGACTTAGTTGGACTGGGACCCTGCTATTCAGGGCCCCAGTCTATCTGCTCTCTCTAAACGACATGGAGTGCACTCTAGGTGCACTAGTGATTGGATACTGTGGTGCCTTATGAGTCCCTAGTATATGGTACCTTAGGTGCCAAGGGCATAGGTACTTCACAGGCCTACCAGGGGCTGCAGCATGTGTTATGCCACCCCTGGGAAGCAGTCTAAATCTGACACCACAGGCCTGCTACTGCAGCCTGGGTGAGGTGGTGCTAGCACCCCTCACTGAGATATAGGTTTCCTATATCTCTCCTGCACACACATATAAACCTATCAGTCACCCCTAAGGCAGGCCCTATCAATCCTGAGGGCAGGGTGCTTGGCTTCTATGTGAGGGGGTGCCTCTGCCTGAGCAGGGCCCCTCTGCAGCTCTCAGAGTCTATTCTCTGGTGCTGTTTGTGGATGCGGTTAAACCATATACTATTTAAGTGCATTATATCCTCGCGGTAAATGCTAACTTTGGAATGGCTGCATCAAAACATGTCGTGTTTGGTGTCAAACATCTTGGAATACTACCCCCCGCCAATCTTGGCGGCGGGGGTAGCATTCCACCCTTCTAGAGGGAGAAGACATGTACCTGCTGTGGAAACGCGGTAGAATCCTAAAGAGCCCTGGCATCACAAAATGGATGCCACCAGTCACAGACACTGGGCTGCCCTCCTGCTGATGACCGAAACTCACAGTGGAGGAAGCCCAACAATAGGCATCCTGTCACAGGGAGGTGTAACCACCTTCCAGACAGGGTTTAGTGTATTGGGGCTGGGTGGGTGCACTCTTAGAGTGCTTTGAAGTCCTGCACTGGGGGAGCAGAAGGCTCCTCTGTGCATATGCCAGTTCAAACCAGCTCAGGGGCTACCTGCCCCTGCTCTGGCGCGAAACTGGACAAAGGGAAGTGGGTGTAGCCACCCCCTCCCTTGACCCTCCCATAGGTGGGGTCATAGAGCTAGTCCTTCCCCTCTTTTTAGTATAAGAGGGGGAACCTTGCCATTGCAAAGCAGATAACCCCTGGACGACGCTCTACAGAAGAATCCTGGCCCTTCGACGTTCCACTACCTTTGGAAGACAGAAGAATCTCCCTTGGAGTCAAGGAGTGACTCCCCTGCTTGGCAGGCACCAAAAACGACAACGACGGTCGCAAACTACGCCGCTCCCGCCGGAGTCCGAAGTCCCTGCAGCCCAAGAAGTGGATTTCCTGACCTCTCCCAGGCCATCGTGAGTCCCCAGCGAAGCTGAGGCAAGTGGACCCCCGAGTAACGAGGAACCGCGACCCCTGGGTACCGTGCACTATTGTCGAGTGCAACCCCTTCACAACGTTCTACGAACTTGTGCTTTGGACCACGTGTGGTCCCGACCTCCAACAGGAATCCCTCCGAAGATCAGAGGCCTACACCGTCCCGAGTGACCGTGGGCCCCTGTTGAGTGATTCCGCCCGAGGTGTCTTCGCGATCCCTTGCCCGCTGGCTTGTGGGTCCCCAGAAGACTTCTTAAAGAAACCGAAGGGCTCCCCTGGTTGCTCCAGGCCTGCCCTGACTTACCCTCGCTGGGTGAGTTCCACAGACCTTGCTGGTCTGCGCCATCGACTTTTCTTCATCTCCCCGAGACTTGCGGCTGCCAAGGCTTGTTGGCTCCGATCGAGTTGCCGACACCGCAGTCAGCTGCAGACGTCGAGGGACACACCGAATCCAGCTCCTGGTCGTCGTCGACGCCTCCTGGACCACGTGGCTGAAGAGTCAAGGCACCTGCAACCGACCTGAAGCGACCGACGACGGTGGGCATCCATCTTCCTTGCCCCGGGTCACTGCCAAGTGACTTTGAACACTGTCCCCTCTGCTTTCAGGTCATCCTTCTTCAGAATCCAGGCTTGGATTCCACCGGACACTTCTTCAGCTCCCGCAAGCAGCAAGTCTTCTTTGTTCGCCATTGAAAACGACGCCGCGACCCGACACCAAAGGACACCTGTGCACCCGGCTTCCCTGGGTGAGGTAACTCCAGCACTACGGTGCTCCTGTGGGTGTGGGCCCTAGAACTACTTACCCTGTAAGTGACTTGCTTGTAGGTTCTCCCGAAGTATCCTAAAACTCTTTATTTCCAACCGCGACTTGCCCCATTGAAGTTAACGGCGATTCGCGCCTGTGTATCCACACTGCACGCGTCCCCCGTGGGTCCTTTACTTACCTGCCTTGGGTGGTTTTGTGAGGCCCCAGCACTTCTGAAGGCCCTAGGCCTTGTCTCCCTGCAAGTCGTTGTTTCTAAGTCTCTTACTTAGTATATGGTCTGGTACGCCCCTAGGGCCCCAGCCATATTTTGTGCTTAACTTATTGTGAAACGTTGATTTGTGCATATGTTTGTCTTCTAATCTCATAAAGAGATTAGTAGAGAGTTATTTAGAAATAAATACATATATATTTGATATATATACCTGTGTGGTGTCTTTTCATTTGGTGATTCAAGAGATTATATGGTAAAACAAGCTGCTTTACATTCCTCCGAGACTTAGCCTGAAGGCTGCTCTCCACAGCTACCACTAGGATAGCTTTCTTTAAAGGTTGTCTTAAACCTATCTACCATAAGAGTCGATTTGCCCTGGTGCAAGGTGTCCACTTTAATTAGTGAACAGCATATACCAGGCCAACTTCTCACATTGGTGGGCAGCGTGTGGGATTCCAGCTTGCCATTGTTTTACCAGAAAATCTCTATTTGAATTACTAACTGAAAACCATTATAGGTACTCAAGGTACATATAAAGTCAAGCTTAGTATCAATAAGTTCTACTGAACTTAGAGCTGTGTGCCAAGGGATAGCACACCCTTTCCACAGCTCAAACTAGGATCAGTAGGCCACAAACTAGTGTAGGTAGTACAACACTGCACAACACTAGAATGTCCTTAAAGGGTGGACCCAGTGGATCCACTCAGCCTCAGTATAAGGACATGGCTTTCTCTGACTTGAGAGCCATGTGTGTTGACAGACACCTGAGACTAGGACAGAGTCCCTCAACACTACACCTGATAGATCTGCTGACAGCAGATGACCTTAGATTGGCTCTAGGAGCTAAGGGGTCTGAATCAGTGGGTGGGTCAATCATAGTATCTGGGTCAGATGAGGACAATCCGAATGACCAAGACTCTGTGGTTGAAGGGCCAGGCTTCAAGGAGCCTGAACAGGACAGAGGAGTTCTCCCTAAGAGAACTGGCAGAGTGGATGAGAGGCACAGATCCCCTTCCAGGGAATCTGAGCACTCTTATCACTCTGGCAGAGAATTTGTCCAAGAGAGGAGCTCATACTTTAACTTAAGAGAGACCTCCTCTGAGAGAAGGTGCAAACTGCTCCAGTATGAGGAAGCCAAAGTGGCCCTCAGAACCAAGCAGTTGGCACTGGATAGAGAAGCCCTGGAGATCCAGAGAGCTTCCAGAAGGGAGGGTTTAGAACCCCCTGGTGGCAGCAACAGTGTCCCTAGAGGCAGAGAATATGTCCCTGACCATAGGAACCTGAGCAAGGTTGTTCCTCCCTACCAGAGTGGGGATGATATCCACAAATGGATAACTGCTATGGAGAGGGCCTGTAGAGTACAGCAGGTCCCCCAAAAGCAGTGGGCAGCAATCTTGTGGCTCTCCTTTTCAGATAAAGGAAGAGACAAGCTCCTCACTGTTAGAGAAGAGGATGCTGACGATTATGAGGTCCTGAAGAGTGCACTGATAGATGGGTTTGGCTTAACCACTGAAGAGTACAGGTTGAAGTTCAGAGATACCCAGAAGGCACAGACTCAGGACTGGACAGACTTTGTAGATTGTGCATCCAAGGCTCTGGAGGGTTGGCTGGTTGGCAGTAGGGTTACTGATTTCAAAGGATTTTATAATCTAATGATGAGAGAACAGATCCTTAATAATTGTCAAAACCAGCTTTTACACCAGTACCTGGTGGACTCTGATCTGACCTCTCCCCAAGAATTGGGAAAGAAGGCAGACAAATGGGTCAGAACCAGAGTAAGGCCTAAGAATCAGGGTGGTGACCACAAGAAAGATTCTACCAAGTCCCAAGAGAAAGGTGGGGATAAATCCAAGGATAAGTCCCCTGCAGGGCCCCAAAATTCCTCTTCTGGGGGTGGGTCCCAAACTCCTTCCTCTCCTGAAAAGAAACCCTATTGCCATGTCTGTAAAAGCCTGGGCACTGGAAATCTGATCCCAGTTGTCCCAGGAATGGCAATAAAGAAAATGTTCCTCCAACAACTACTACCACCCCTCCTGGTACTACCAGTAGTAATCCTCCAGTTGGGAGTAGTGCACCCAAAAGTTAGGTGCTTTTGCAAGAGGAACAGAGGTGGGCCCTAGTTTAGACAGGACCCCCTCAACAGACTCCTCAGATTCTGATGGTGGTGTAGGATATGCCACCTTTACCATGGGTCCCATAGCATTGGGCAGGTACAGACTGGAGCCAATGATTAATGGTCAGAAAGCTGTGGCATTTAGGGACACAGGGGCTAGTGTCACCATGGTGGCAGGGAAACTAGTCCCCCTCACCAGCTTTTACCTGAGTTTAAATACCAGGTGACCAACATTGATGGTGTCAGAACAGATCACCCCATGGCCATAGTCAATCTCAGCTGGGAGGGGTCACAGGCCCAAAAGAGTGGCAGTGTCCCCAACCCTACCTGTAGATTGCCTGATGGGCAATGATTTGGAAATTTCAGCCTGGGCTGAAGTTGAACACCAAACCCATCTTAGGATGTTGGGCGTCCCTGCAAGGTTAGTGGGGCTGTGATGGCCACAGCCCCAGCCCAAGAATTTGGAGAGATGGAGCCTGAAAGAATGGCCCACTCTCCCCCGAAAGAGAGCACAAGGGTTGAAGAAAAGTCTTCTTCCCTCCAGACAGTAGGTAAGGGTCAGCCTCCTCAGGGAACTGACCCTACCCCTAGTGAAGGAACTGCCACAGAGGTAGTCAGGCCTGGCCTGGCCACCCCCTGATGGCAGAGGACCCTTACAAGGTGGTACCCAGTCTGGAGCAGGTAACCTGCCCCTCTCTACCCTGCCTCAGTCAGCCCAGGGCTGCAGAGGTCAGGGAGGTCAGTGGACCCCCAGGGCCCCCTGTCCAGAGGAACCCCCATCAGCAGATTAGGGGCACCCAGGCTAGTAGCCCTAGCCAGGTAGAAATTCCTCAACCCACTGAGGGATCCCCCATACCTTTATGTAGGGACCTCCCCCAGAAGGACTCTGTTAGGCAAGGGCAAACCTGGGACCAAAAGGTTCCAAACATGCCATGTCCCTCCAGTGTTCCACCCAAAGGGACCCAACCCCCGGCTGTAGGCAGTCAAAGGTTGACCCTTAGAGCAGAGTACCACTCAGTCATGGAAAGACAGGCATACATGGTGACCAGTGAGCTGAGAAAGCTGAGGCCAACATTCCTAGGGCCACACTTCCCTACTCAGACACCTCACCAGCCTGGTACTTTACCAAAGCACACCACAGGTAGTGATTCCCCATGGTGGAGACCCTCTCATACCCTTAGGGTGAGGGATTGCTTAGTGGACCATAAGACAGGGGGCAACCATGCTAGTGCAGGTGCTTCCTTATATGGCCACTTAGTCAATAAAGGCTCAACTGGCCAAGGTTAGCCTTATCTCCTTTCGTTTGGGGGGGTTATGTAGGAAGGTGGAATCTGACTATATGGTTGCCCCCACTTTTTTTATGGTGTTTTGCTGGTTTATGACTTAGTTGGACTGGGACCCTGCTATTCAGGGCCCCAGTCTATCTGCTCTCTCTAAACGACATGGAGTGCACTCTAGGTGCACTAGTGATTGGATACTGTGGTGCCTTATGAGTCCCTAGTATATGGTACCTTAGGTGCCAAGGGCATAGGTACTTCACAGGCCTACCAGGGGCTGCAGCATGTGTTATGCCACCCCTGGGAAGCAGTCTAAATCTGACACCACAGGCCTGCTACTGCAGCCTGGGTGAGGTGGTGCTAGCACCCCTCACTGAGATATAGGTTTCCTATATCTCTCCTGCACACACATATAAACCTATCAGTCACCCCTAAGGCAGGCCCTATCAATCCTGAGGGCAGGGTGCTTGGCTTCTATGTGAGGGGGTGCCTCTGCCTGAGCAGGGCCCCTCTGCAGCTCTCAGAGTCTATTCTCTGGTGCTGTTTGTGGATGCGGTTAAACCATATACTATTTAAGTGCATTATATCCTCGCGGTAAATGCTAACTTTGGAATGGCTGCATCAAAACATGTCGTGTTTGGTGTCAAACATCTTGGAATACTACCCCCCGCCAATCTTGGCGGCGGGGGTAGCATTCCACCCTTCTAGAGGATAAGACATGTACCTGCTGTGGAAACGCGGTAGAATCCTAAAGAGCCCTGGCATCACAAAATGGATGCCACCAGTCACAGACACTGGGCTGCCCTCCTGCTGATGACCGAAACTCACAGTGGAGGAAGCCCAACAATAGGCATCCTGTCACAGGGAGGTGTAACCACCTTCCAGACAGGGTTTAGTGTATTGGGGCTGGGTGGGTGCACTCTTAGAGTGCTTTGAAGTCCTGCACTGGGGAGCAGAAGGCTCCTCTGTGCATATGCCAGTTCAAACCAGCTCAGGGGCTACCTGCCCCTGCTCTGGCGCGAAACTGGACAAAGGGAAGTGGGTGTAGCCACCCCTCCCTTGACCCTCCCATAGGTGGGGTCATAGAGCTAGTCCTTCCCCTCTTTTTAGTATAAGAGGGGAACCTTGCCATTGCAAAGCAGATAACCCCTGGACGACGCTCTACAGAAGAATCCTGGCCCTTCGACGTTCCACTACCTTTGGAAGACAGAAGAATCTCCCTTGGAGTCAAGGAGTGACTCCCCTGCTTGGCAGGCACCAAAAACGACAACGACGGTCGCAAACTACGCCGCTCCCGCCGGAGTCCGAAGTCCCTGCAGCCCAAGAAGTGGATTTCCTGACCTCTCCCAGGCCATCGTGAGTCCCCAGCGAAGCTGAGGCAAGTGGACCCCCGAGTAACGAGGAACCGCGACCCCTGGGTACCGTGCACTATTGTCGAGTGCAACCCCTTCACAACGTTCTACGAACTTGTGCTTTGGACCACGTGTGGTCCCGACCTCCAACAGGAATCCCTCCGAAGATCAGAGGCCTACACCGTCCCGAGTGACCGTGGGCCCCTGTTGAGTGATTCCGCCCGAGGTGTCTTCGCGATCCCTTGCCCGCTGGCTTGTGGGTCCCCAGAAGACTTCTTAAAGAAACCGAAGGGCTCCCCTGGTTGCTCCAGGCCTGCCCTGACTTACCCTCGCTGGGTGAGTTCCACAGACCTTGCTGGTCTGCGCCATCGACTTTTCTTCATCTCCCCGAGACTTGCGGCTGCCAAGGCTTGTTGGCTCCGATCGAGTTGCCGACACCGCAGTCAGCTGCAGGCGTCGAGGACACACCGAATCCAGCTCCTGGTCGTCGTCGACGCCTCCTGGACCACGTGGCTGAAGAGTCAAGGCACCTGCAACCGACCTGAAGCGACCGACGACGGTGGGCATCCATCTTCCTTGCCCCGGGTCACTGCCAAGTGACTTTGAACACTGTCCCCTCTGCTTTCAGGTCATCCTTCTTCAGAATCCAGGCTTGGATTCCACCGGACACTTCTTCAGCTCCCGCAAGCAGCAAGTCTTCTTTGTTCGCCATTGAAAACGACGCCGCGACCCGACACCAAGGACACCTGTGCACCCGGCTTCCCTGGGTGAGGTAACTCCAGCACTACGGTGCTCCTGTGGGTGTGGGCCCTAGAACTACTTACCCTGTAAGTGACTTGCTTGTAGGTTCTCCCGAAGTATCCTAAAACTCTTTATTTCCAACCGCGACTTGCCCCATTGAAGTTAACGGCGATTCGCGCCTGTGTATCCACACTGCACGCGTCCCCCGTGGGTCCTTTACTTACCTGCCTTGGGTGGTTTTGTGAGGCCCCAGCACTTCTGAAGGCCCTAGGCCTTGTCTCCCTGCAAGTCGTTGTTTCTAAGTCTCTTACTTAGTATATGGTCTGAGTACGCCCCTAGGGCCCCAGCCATATTTTGTGCTTAACTTATTGTGAAACGTTGATTTGTGCATATGTTTGTCTTCTAATCTCATAAAGAGATTAGTAGAGAGTTATTTAGAAATAAATACATATATATTTGATATATATACCTGTGTGGTGTCTTTTCATTTGGTGATTCAAGAGATTATATGGTAAAACAAGCTGCTTTACATTCCTCCGAGACTTAGCCTGAAGGCTGCTCTCCACAGCTACCACTAGGATAGCTTTCTTTAAAAGGTTGTCTTAAACCTATCTACCATAAGAGTCGATTTGCCCTGGTGCAAGGTGTCCACTTTAATTAGTGAACAGCATATACCAGGCCAACTTCTCACACAATTAATAAGAGTATTAACGTGGATGAAATCTGGGAATGGCTTCACCAAGGGCAGGAAATGTAAAGTTTGCATGCATGGATGGAGTGAATGCGAGAGAGTTGACTAACCTTTTCCATAAGAGTATTAAGATAAAGAAAGTTTTGGCTTGTAAAAGGAATTTGCGGTGCACATGCTGACATGTCTGTGTCCAAAAGTATACATAGGAAGTACTTTCTTGCCAGCCCTCAAAAAAATGCTGCACCATATTAGGGTAATAAGGAATATTGATAATACCTATCTGGTTGCTTGACACTTCCAGAGGTGCCTTGAGGGTGATGCAGTGTTTCTAAGGTATAGCGTGATAGAGTGTGTGCCCAAAACAATGAGGAGAAGGTACAGAGAGAGAGAGAGAGATTTGTGTAGGCTCGAATCATGCTATACTCTACAAATGAATTCATTGGAACTGCAAAGATTGAATGTGTATGAAGAAATGTATGTGCATCTATAAGCTACCTTCCTTGAATTTGATAGTATATGCGTTTTCAAGTATGAGAGTTTTACTACTGCTTTTTAATGTTTACAGATACTGCTAGGGCGAGTGACAGCATGGAAATCCAGAGGATCTTTGTTAATACAATGCAATAACAGAGAAACTGTTTGATTTGTTTATTGTATTGGATACATGAGATAGTAGGATACTAGCCCACTAAGGCTGAATTGAGTTGGGCATCGGAACCTACTTGGGCAGAATTAAGTTTGCATTTGGAAATGTGATGCTGGTGGAATTTTCAAAATCGATCTTGAATGAAATTAGAATGATAAAAAGAGGTGCTGCAATATGAAACACAATGCGATGAATTAGGTATGTGTTATAATGAAAGTGTACCTTTTTTCTCCTTTGTATTGTATATATTCTTAAAAATTGCAAAGATAATTGACTACGATATGAGAAAAAGATTAAGAATGAATTGTTTGAGACTATAGCAAGAATTTAAAGGAGATTCAGATGTTCTTCTTATTCATTACTTTCAATATGGCGCCCGCAGTTATAAGAAGAACAGTGCTTCTTTTGTGTTTATTATTCCTTTACATAGGTTGTAAAGATGGCGATCAAGGTTGTGAACAAGGCTGAAACTTGTTGACTCAGTTTTATTCCTCAGCCTGTTTGGAATATATATATATATATATTTCGAAAACACTGTCACTCTCCATTTTTAACCCTCACAGGGCGACCTCGGTGTGTGGGAAGCGGACAACCGCTATGCACGCTGTTCCAACACAAAGCAAGAGTGTACACTGCAGGGCAGACACTGGTGTAATTAGTGCTTTATTTTAGTTAATTATAAAAGGACATCAGACCCAACACATTTTGGCTCGTCCACCTGAGCTTTATTTATGGATGGACACCATTTTCAAACCACATCATTTAAAATTCAGAACAAACCCTGCCTGCTTATACTTCTCGATTGCTCCTCTGCGTTTGATATGGTAAAACATGACAGCATGATTGACCTTCTTGAGAAAGGGATGGGTGATTTGGATCTTGTTTTAAACTGGTTTGCTTCATTCCTTCAAAATAGAGCTCAAAGAATCAAAGTCAATCAAACCCTATCTGGGTTCCTCAAGGATCCACTTTCTCACCCACATTATTTAATCTGTTCATGGAACCACTTAACGATATTCTGAAGCTCTCAAACATTAATTACCACATGTACACTGATGATACACAATAGTATTTGAAAATGTCATCACCCAAAGATATCAAAGTGCTCAACTGCACCCCTCTCAAAATCCAAAATTGGTTGACCAGCAATTAGCTCATGCTTAACACTCTCAAATGGAATTCCTCCTGATCTCCCCTCACAATCACTAAGCCCCCATTGAAGAATGGCTCAAACAACTCACTACTCTTAACTGCCCCCATACGTTATTGAATCTACTAGATCATTAGGTATAACGTTGAACAAATACCTGAATATGCAAGATCATATTAGTGCAACTACCAGGGAGCCAACTACCAATTGAACACACTAAGGAAAATCAAACCCTTACCTCCCCGGAAGACTTTCAGTTAGCAGTCCAATCCCTAGTCATCTCCCGATTAGGCTACACTTGCAGGCTTAATTAACCAAAGTGAAGCTGGCTCCATTACGGGCCACACTGAACTCAGCTGCTAGGCTCATCATGGGATACAGAAGATTCAACCACATTACACCAGATCTAAACCATCTTAAATGGCTCCCACTTTAAGATAGCTTGCATGACACACAAGGCCCTTCACCACAACACTCCTGTCTACCTTGCCAAAAAACTTGAACTCTCTGGTGGTAGTCGTTCATCAAGAGGTGCTAACTCCCTATTGCTGAAATCACAGAAGTTCAACAAAGAGAAAACTTACAACAGCTCTTTCTCCAGTCTTGCCCCCAGAATATGGAACGCATTGCCATCTGAAACTAGGACAAACCCCTCTACTATTTCCTTAAAAAAATAAGTAAAAATACTTCTGATGAATAGATTCCTTCAATAGGAGTCCTGAAGTCACTAAGTTTGACTATTTTCCTGTGGTCATCTCGGAATCTTGGATATGCCTGGCTGATTTGTATACTGTATCTGTATTGCTCCTTGCTTATTCCTCCTTGCATTTTTCTCAGTATATATGACCTTGACTGCTTTATGTACAGCGTTCTGATACCCTGACAGGTCATGTTCATGCTATATAAAACTCCTCAAATAAATAAATAACTAAAAGGAAAGTGCTCACATGTTAGCATAAAAGACATAAAAACATACTAAACATTCAACTGTCTTTCTTCTATCTTTCTCAGTTCTTCTTGTCCTTCAAACCAAACTTTATTTTGCCCCAAACAATTCACAAATTTCATCAAAGGAAGTAGTTGAACAGTTTTTAGCTAATTATACCTTTCAATTTGTTTGTCAAATCAATAACTATATTTCATCACTATATTGCAAGTGTGCAGATTTCAACAATAGGACAATATGTTAATTTCTTTATCTCATGATGTCAATACAGGGATACCATTTATATAAGTATGAAAATGCTTATTATGAGGTTATACCTCATTATGGTAAAGAGAAGCGCACTCCATTTCACAAATGTATAGTCCTCTACAAGATAACACCATACATTGTTCAAAATTTCCCTCACACGGTAAACAAAATCCTTATTCCATACAGTCAAATATTGTTTTAAACAGAAAAAAAGACACCCTTTATTAGCAATAGCTAAAATCAGTTGTTGTAGGAACCAGAACAAGTTCTTTAAAATTGGTTTCATTACCTTTCAAAATTAAGCAGGTCATTAAAGTTAATATTTATATATATATATATATATATATATATATATATATATATATATATATATATATTATCTACTGGCAGTCGCCAGTAGATAGTTATAGTTAGGACCTATTTTCCATAGGAAATTCGCAACATTCTATTTCCAATACCTTTGGCGCCGGTTGACGAATCTTCGCGAAATTCTCAAAACTTATGGGCCGCTCCGGTCCGCTCCTATCCTGAAAGTTTCGGGGTGATTCGGCAAGCGGGGGCTGAGAAAAAAGGGGGGTCCCAAAACGTGTTTTCCCCATGCAATTTTCCATAGGAAACTTTAGACACGGCTACAGCCCGAACTGCTGAACGGAATTACACCAAATTTGGCAAAGAGGTAGTTCTTGGTTCAGAAAGAACCCTTTTGTTAAATGGTGTAAATCCGTTCAGTAGTTGCTGAGAAAATCAAAAGTAAAAACACATATATATCTATAGCAGCGGAGGATCCGCGCACCCTCCCGATCCACGAGCTGTATGCTAATTGGCTGTCAACACTCCGAGGCACAAGAAAAGACGAAAACAGACGCAAAAACGCAAAAGGGGCAGGGTAGAAACACCCTGACCCCCTAGGCCTGCTCAGGGGGTCCTACAAGGACAGTGATGTCACTGACCATGTCATGAGTGATGTAATATGTGACGTCATCAGCAGTGCATTGCGGAGGGCAAGTTATAGTTAGCTGAACTAACTATAACTGAGGAATTTCACGGGTTTTGTACGAGTGCAATGTCCAACTAACTATAACTTTCCCTAAAACCTATGGTTTTTTCAGTGAATTTCAAAGGTTTTTTAAATGCTAATTTCTAACTATAACGTGTCTGAAACCTATGGTTTTTTCAGTGAATATATATATATATAGATATATATTCACTGAAAAACCGTAGGTTTCAGGGAAGTTATAGTTAGTTGGACATTTCTCTCGTACAAAACCATAGAAATTCCCCGTTATAGTTAGTTCAGCTAACTATAACTTGCGCCCCATAATGCACTGCTGATGACATCACATATTACATCATTCATGACATGGTCAGTGACATCACTGATGACATCTCAAATGACATCACTGATGACATCACTGATGGCATCATCCAGTGACTGTGTGTTTCTGTAAAGTTTAAATATGTTTTATATATATGTCAAGGTGTATTGAAGAATGAGTGGGTGTATAAGTGTCAGGATGGAGGATTTAGTAGGTGCGTGACTGACTGTATAAGTGAGTGATTAAATGTGTCTTACTGAATGCATGGGTTAGTGACTAAGCTGTGTGAATGTCTGTATCAGTCTGTCTGTTGTTGTGTAAGCTGCTGCATGGGTTGGTCAGTAGCTACATGAGTGTCTATATGGGTTATTGATTGGTTGCCTGAGTATTTGTATGGGTGCCTGAGTGTGTGTGTGTGGGTGGGTGGGAGGTGTGTGACTCTGTGCATAGATGTGTGAGTGGTTGATTCACTGGGTGTATGGGTTCAAGAGTGCATGTGCAAACAGCTGTATGGGTGGGTGAGTGTGTGTATGGGTGTGTTGGTGAGAGAATGGATGTCTCAGTGGTACATGTCCAAGTAACTACATATGTAAAAGGCAGTGTATGTGAGAGTTGGAGTATATAAATGACTATACGTGAGAGTCAGTGATTGTGAGAGTGGCTGTATGGATGAGTGTGTACTTGTATCAGTGATTGTATAAGAGAGTAAGTATGTGTTTGTTTCTGTATGAATAAGTGATGTGGTGTGTGTATAACTGTATACATGAGTAAATGGAAGTGTGATTGATTCTTTGCATGACTGACTAGGTGTGTGAGTAACTCTGGATGAGTGGTGGTGTGTGAGTGTCTGTATAGGTGTATGAGTGCATATGATATTGTTGTATTGATGAGTGACTGGATGTATGAGTGATTGTATGGGTGAATGAGTGGATGTGTGTGTTGATGTAGGAATCAGTGAGTGCGTATGTAGTAACTGGTATTGGTGTGTCGATGGTTTCGAAAATGGTAGTCCGTATTTTACAGTGGGTGTATTAAAGGTTATATTAGGGTGTGAGGAGGTGCATCAGATTTTCACATGGATGATGTCATCAGTGATGTCATTTGAGATGTCATCAGTGATGTCACTGACCATGTCATGAATGATGTAATATGTGACGTCATCAGCAGGGCATTGCGGGGGCGCAAGTTATAATTAGCTGAACTGACTATAACAGGGGAATTTCTATGGTTTTGTACGAGAGAAATGTCCAACTAACTATAACGTTCCTGAAACCTACGGTTTTTTCAGTGAATTTCAATGGTTTTTTAAATGCTAATTTCCACCTATAACGTCCCTGAAACCTATGGTTTTTTCAGTGAATTTCAAAGGTTTTTTAAATGCTTGCACACTTGTTGTTTCAGGCCCCGCCCCCTCGCTGCACCACTGTACAAACGTGCCCCCTGGCGCATTGTAAGTTGGGGGATTAAGTCCCCTTCAATCCTGAGGGTTCCTGGGGGCCAACTAGCCCACCAGGTACCTCCAGTAAGCGCCACAGAGCTGTGTTGCAGAGAGGTGTAAAAAGGGGCGTGGCCTCGGACCACCACTCTGCAACGCAGCTCTGTGGCACTTACGGGAGGTACCTGGTGGGCTAGTTGGCTCCCAGGGACCCTCAGGATTGAAGGGGACTTAATCCCCCAATTTACAACGTGCCAGGGGGCGCGTTTGCACACTTGTTGTTTCAGGCCCCGCCCCCTCGCTGCACCACTGTGCCAACGCGCCCCCTGGCACATTGTAAGTTGGGGGATTAAGTCCCCTTCAATCCTGAGGGTCCCTGGGGGCCAACTAGCCCACCAGGTACCTCCAGTAAGCACCACAGAGCTGCGTTGCAGAGTGGTGTAAAAAGGGGCGTGGCCTCAGACCACCTCTCTGCAACGCAGCTCTGTGGCGCAAACTGGAGGTACCTGGTGGGCTAGTTGGCCCCCAGGGACCCTCAGTATTCAAGGGGAATTAATTCCCCAACTAACAACGCGCCAGGGGGCGCGTTTGCAGTGTGGTGGGAAAAGGGGGCGTGGCCTCAGGCTAGATGCCGGCTTTTTTTTTAATATTATTTTTTACAAGGGGGGCTGTGTGGCCCCCCTTCTTTAACATTTCTTGGGCCCTGGGGACCCCATCCCCCAGGGCCTGACCCCTTTTTATTTTATTTTTATCCCAAAAACAATCGGGAGGGGGGCCACGCGGCCAATTTCGCCCCGGGGACCCCATCCCCCGGGGCATGGCCAGTCGTTTGCTCTATTTTTTTTTAAATGTATTTCTTTGGAGGGGGGCCGCGCGGCCCCCCTCCACAGGCCAATTTTGGCCCCGGGGACCCCATCACCCGGGGCCGGCCTTTACTTTTTTTCACTTTTTTTTTTTTCCCCACAGGGGAGGGGGGCCGCGTGGCCCCCCTCCCAGGCCACTTCTGGCCCCGGGGACCCCATCCCCCTGGGCCTAGCCTCTCCGTTGGGGACCGTGGGGGGAGCCTCAATGCCCCCATGGTCCCAGCCGGCTCCCCGCATCCTGCGGGAGCCGGCATTGCTTTTCCACACGGGGAGCTGCTGACATGCAGCTCCCCTTGTGGAAAAGCAATCCTGCTTTGGCTTTTGGAAGCGAGAGCAGGTTTCCCTGCTCTCGCTTCCAAAAGCCAAAGCAGAGTTTGCTATGGCAGGGCGGGAGCCGCACGGCAAACAGCAGTGTCCCAGGGGTGGGCACCCCGGGACACTGCAGGAGCCGGCCATGGGGGGTGGCGGTCCCCAGGGCCATGGAGGGCTGCAGAAGAAACCGCACGGCCCCCCTCCCTTCATTTTCTATACCCCGGGGAGATGGTGGTCCCCGGGGTTTGGGGGTCCGTATTGGACTTCCCAATTTAAATATTTAGTGCCCCGGGGAGGTGGTGGTCCCCGGGGCATGTGGGGGGCTCGAGCCCCCCCACACAAATCATTTAAAAAGAGACACAGAGCCCCGGGGAGGTGGCGGTCCCCGGGGCAGCGTGGGGGCATTGGGACCCCACGCATTTTGTTTTTCAAGCCCTGGGGAGGTGGCGGTCCCCGGGGCTGCAGGGGGCCACAGTGCCCCCGCATACATAAAAATTAGCCCCGGGGAGGTGGCGGTCCCCAGGGCTGCGGGTGGCAGCTGCGTGCCCCCCGCACATAATCAATAAAGGCCCGGGGAGGTGGCGGTCCCCGGGGCTGCGGGGGCCCCGCAAATTTATTTGAGAGTGCCCCAGGGACCTGGCCCACCCGGGGGCTTATAGAAAACGAGCGCGGGAGCCCATGCTTTGTTTGTTTTTTTACATTTTCGGCGGGGTTCGCAACCCCAACGCGAATTCTGCCGTTTTTTTTTTTTAAATGCTTTTTTGCCCTGGGGGTCCTTGTGGGACCCCCTGAGCAGGCCTAGGGGGTCAGGGTGTTTCTACCCTGCCCCCTTTTCAACCTTTTTTCAACTCTTTTCTTGTGACTCGGTTACCGAGTCACAAGATGGCTGCCAACACTTCCTGGTTTGGAGTGTTGGCAGCCAATCAGAGTGCAGCTCGTGCTCGGGAGGGTTCGCGAATCCACCGCTGCCATAGATATCGAAACTTTTTCTTTTTCTAATTTCTCAGCAACTACTGAACGGATTTACACCATTTAACAAAAGGGATCTTTCTGAACCAAGACCTACCTTTTTGCCAAATTTGGTGTAATTCCGTTCAGCAGTTCAGGCTGTAGCTTTGTCTAAAGTTTCCTATGGAAAATAACATGGGAAAACGTGTTTTGGGACCCCCTTTTCTCGGCCCCCGCTTGACGAATCACCCCAAAACTTTCAAGACAGGATCTGACCGGAGAGCCCCACTAGTTTTGAAAATTTCGCGAAGATTCGTCAAACGGCGCCAAAGTTATTGGGAAACCAAAAACGCTTTTCCTATGGAAACTAGGTCCTAACTATAACTACCTACTGGCGACCGCCAGTAGGTATATATATATATATCCAAACGATCGTTGATACCAGTATCAGAAAAACGATGTCCAAGCCACTTTTTCCTTGCCAGCGTGTTTTTATTTTTCACTGCCCAGTCACTCGACGGTTTCGGAGGAAGACCTCCTTGGTCACGAGTACGAGTGTACGTAAAACACCAGTGTTTATACATAATCATGTGACACCTCATCATAATAGATAGTGAAAACAGACTCCTTGTGCAATACATAATTACGGAGCTAAAATGCAATCTGTTGGAACATTGAGTATTTTGAGCGAGACATGTTGTAAACAATTAATGCGGCAAAAATTCACATAAAATCAACCTTTACATGCCGTAAACTGTGCAATCGTAAATTCAAAGCTTTTTGGCAGCAAGCATTTCGGCAACATATGAGTGCATTGAGCTATTTAATCATCAGCTCAAAGGTTTTTGGCCCCAGTGGGCTTAAGGCACATTTTCTTTGGTAACGAAAATTATAAATTGCTGCGCCTTCATAGTAAGTACAAAATAACAATTTAACACAAACGAATTTAAATGCCCCGCAAATGACTGCGTTACCGAGCATTCAGCATTCATGTAGCCCCAGTGGGCAAAACAGACAGTTCATCACTTTATCTCGGCTCATGGCCAGGCCACATCAATGTAGCGCCCAGTGGGCATACCAGTCCAACCCCAGTGGGTATAGTCCACATTCAAATTAAGTTGTATGATTAACTCACTCATAACTCCAATCTAGGTGCTAGCCAGTCTTGCATTCCACTCTCCTTTAAAGACTCAACAAGGACCTGTGAATAAAGTGAATACAAAGAGGTGAGAGACCATTCAACTCATTCAGAATATTTACATACACTACATCCAAATTAAAATAGCGAAGTGGTGCCAACAAGCAATAAAAACATTATTAGTGTCAACATTAATCACAACAGGATCAGGTAAGTACATTATTGGTATTTGCAGGTGATGGCCTTAGCTAACCCAAGTGTATTGATAAGGCCTCATCACAATTATGTCCATCGGGTTGCATGGTGCGAAACTTGATTATCAGTCGTGATTCTAAACGTCTCAATTCTTGAGTCCTATCACCCCCTCTTTCCCTTATGGGGACATTGTCTAGGACGCAATATGAGATCAGGCTGTTGTTACTTTTGTGGTGTGTGGCAAAGTGTCTTGCTACTGGGTATTGCCTGTCATTATTCTTTATTGCCCTCAGATGTTCCAATACACGTTTTTTTGCTGGGTGTATAGTGCTTCCTATGTAGTACTTATTGCAAGGACATCTGAGGGCATAGACCGCATATTCGGTGTTGCAGGAAAAAAAATTTTGTATCTTAAATGGTTTACAGTGTGTGGAGAGCTTCACTTCCTTGACATTACTGCTGTATTTACAGGCTTTGCACCTCCCACATATGTAGAACCCTTGGATTGTGTTTCTCTTTGTGTTAGTGGGAATTAGTGTTTGGCACACCATATCTTTAAGAGATTTGGCCTTGCGATAAGTCGTTTGTGGGTAATCTTCAATCTCTTGTATCAGGTCTTTGTCTTAAGTACATCCCAAAATTTTCTAAGGGCTTGTTTGATCTCCCAGGATTGTTTATTAAACCCTGTTATAAACCGTACTTTTAGTTTCTTTTGCTGGCTCTGTTTTCTCCGCAAGTAACTCTTTTCTGTCTCTTTTATCAATTTCCACCAGGGCACTGTCTATACAAGTTTTGGTATATCCTCTCTCTCTAAATCTCTCACACATAGTGACCCTTTCATTATTGAAGTCCTCTATTGTGCTACAGTTCCTTTTCGCTCGTAGAAGTTCACCCAAGGGGATACTGTTAATGAGACTGCTGCGGTGACAGCTGTGTGCATGTAGCAGACTGTTTCCAGCCGTCTCTTTCCTGTAAAGGGCTGTAGTTAATATGTTGTCCATAACCTTAATTTTCAAATCAAGAAATTCGATTATCTCTCTATCAATGTGGCTGGTAAATGAGAGGTTAAAGGTGTTAGTGTTGAGTGTGCTGACAAATTCTTTCGCTTCCTGTTCACTCCCTTCCCATATGCAGAAAATGTCATCTATATAGCGTGCCCAGGCTTTCACATTAGTTTTGAATTGGTCAAGGGTTCTAACTACTTGCTCCTCCCACCAGCCGAGGTACAGACCTGCGAAACTGGGGGCGAAGCAAGTACCCATCGCGGTTCCAAGGGTTTGACGGTAGGTTGCTCCATCAAACAAAAGAAATTTTGTGCCAGACAGGTTTGATCATATCCAAAATCATTTCTGTATGAAATAAAAAGGAGACTGATCTAGTTCTCAAGAAGTGTCTACATGCCTTGATTCCCATTTCATGTGGGATACTAGTGTACAGGCTGTTGACATCTAATGTCATAAGTAAACAGCCCGAATTGCAATCAATGTTGTCAATCATACGTAAAAAGTCACCTGAATCCTTCAGGTAAGAGGGAGGGTCTGCACCAAAGGTTGTAGATAAAAATCTACATACCTAGATGTGTTCTCTAGGCAAATACCCCTGGAGGAGACTATCGGTCTTCCCGGGGGATTGGTCAGGCTCTTATGGAGTTTGGGAAGCAAGTAAAGGGCTGGTATTTTAGGGTATTTACATTTCAGAAAGTTGTATTCTTCCACTTCTAGCAAGCCCCTATCTTTCCAATCCCTAATTGTTCCTGATATTTATTGTTTGCTGCTTCATACAGCTGTTTGGTGCTCTTTTCATATTTACTTCTATCATTCAGTTGTGAAAGCCCTTCATTAATATACATTTCTTTGGAAAGCACAACAATATTGCCCCCTTGTCTGACTCTTTTATCACAATTTGATTGTCATTCTTAGGGCTTAGTATTGCTGACATCTGAGTTGTAGATAGGTTCGTCCTTCCATATTTATTTTTTCTAGAAAGTTTGTCAAGTTCCTTGATAACCCCTTCTCGAACACGTCTATTGCTTCATTAGCAATTTGGGGCAAGAAAATTGATTTGGGTTTGAACCCACTATCATGGTTGAGACTGGTATGCCCACTGGGCGCTACATTGATGTGGCCTGGCCATGAGCCGAGATAAAGTGACGAACTGTCTGTTTTGCCCACTGGGGCTGCATGAATGCTGAATGCTCGGTAACGCAGTCATTTGCGGGGCATTTAAATTCGTTTGTGTTAAATTGTTATTTTGTACTTACTATGAAGGCGCAGCAATTTATAATTTTCGTTACCAAAGAAAATGTGTCTTTAGCCCACTGGGGCCAAAAACCTTTGAGCTGATGATTAAATAGCTCAATGCACTGATATGTTGCCGAAATGCTTGCTGCCAAAAAGCTTTGAATTTACGATTGCACAGTTTACGGCATGTAAAGGTTGATTTTATGTGAATTTTTGCCGCATTAATTGTTTTACAACATGTCTCGCTCAAAATACTCAATGTTCCAACAGATTGCATTCTAGCTCCGTAATTATGTTTTGCACAAGGAGTCTGTTTTCATTATCTATTATGATGAGGTGTCACATGATTATGTATAAACACTGGTGTTTTACGTACACTCGTACTACGTGACCAAGGAGGTCTTCCTCCGAAACGCGTCGAGTGACTGGGCAGTGAAAAATAAAAACACGCTGGCAAGGAAAAAGTGGCTTGGACATCGTTTTTCTGATACTGGTATCAACGATCGTTTGGATATTTAGGGGTTCGCGACCCCGTCTGAGCCCGCCACCCAAAGCGGCTGGGGTTTCTGCGCGGAAACTTGGTTGGAAATTGACTTATGAGAAAACCCCTGCCCGCCCTTTTTTGAACAACAACGAACGTAAGAAGCGGGATAGCCTTCACCAAGATCACCGGGCAGTGTGGAGTTCCAGCGGTCTTTGAGATTGCCAGCGGGACTTCAATCCGGCGTTCTGATCGGTGAGTGAGCTACGCTTTCCTTTTACGAACTGGTATATAAGGGCGAGTGGAACGGGGAAAGACGGAACATACATCGGTTTAACCCTGTTTCCACCAGCGTGTGCGCAAGGTGACAGCGCTTTGATTTTTTTTAAAAAATGGCCTTGTCCAGGAATATAAAATGAAGCAAGGCGGCAAGCAAGATGTTTATAAATACCACCTCGGGACAGGATTTCAGCAGAGATGAAATACCCGATAACAACGAGGTGCATTGGATAAAAAAGAAATGTGGAATAAATTGTGGAGACTATTAAAAACGGAACAAAACAAGTGGTGGGAAGCAACCACTTTACAAAAATATGTGGAAGCAGGGCGTATCCCAAGAGGCCTGAGGATTTACATTACACCCACATTTAGCGAACCAGATCCAGATCTAGTGGATGAGTGGGCTAGCAACAGCCACCAATGTTCCATGATAATGCTGCAGCTACTGGTTAAATATGCTAACAGAGATTGCGAAAGAATTGTGGAAGAAATTGAAGAACTCACTGCGAAATTAAAATCAGCATGTGAGAAGGAGGAATTCGACACTGACATGGCTAAAATGGATTTAAAGCTAGAAAAAATTGAAAAAGAGATCAGAGAGAAAAAACAAAGGAAATTTATGCGGGACCTGGTCGATTACGAAAGGGGACAAATTCTAACTTTCGCCAAAAAATACGACCACCTACGCACAAAGGCCCCCACACCAATAATGGACCATAATAAAGGAAGATTCCCAGTGGGAGATTTACAAGCAAGAGGGAGAGAACCATCAACAAGTGAACACCAGGTCATTGAAATCCAGACAAACGCTGAGGCAGGCCAAGGTGCAAGCCCTAACATTCTGAGCCCAAAAGAGCAAATTTTAAAGGAATTTTCACTGGTAGCCCAAGGCAGGCTAGCTACACAGAGCAAACCAGGCACCGGAGGACAACGAGGACGTGGAAGAGGCGGCAGAGGAGACGGAAGATCAAACACCTCTATCAGAGAAGAGATAACAAGCCCTGTGGGAACAAGAACGAGGGGACAAAAGAAAGAAACATGAATAACACCAAGACAGTTGTGAACCTTTCGAAACGGAAACTCAGCGAGGCCGAAACTGAGGTATTGTCATATGGTCTTTCCTTCTGCCCCTCAGCTAACTTTGATAACACGCAAAGTAGGATTGATTTATTCCAGTTTACTCGTAAGCTCAGACTAAAGAAATGGTTTGCCACTAAAGTAAGAG
The DNA here is from genome assembly GCA_963921515.1 of Calotriton arnoldi. Lineage (NCBI taxonomy): Eukaryota > Metazoa > Chordata > Amphibia > Caudata > Salamandridae > Calotriton > Calotriton arnoldi. Next base: position 1,237,080 of record CAWUFW010000529.1, on the reverse strand, counting down.
AACAAGAGACAGGTACCCAAGACCAACCTAGCGCTATTCAGATAGGTGATGTCGAGATGCTGCATACGCTCCATGACTTGGGGGTAACCTGAATTTGATTGATGACCCCATTTTGAATCTGATAAATGAAAATATAAGACTAGATCTCAACCATGATAGTGGGTTCAAATCCAAATCAATTTTCCTGCCCCAAATTGCTAATGAAGCAATAGACGTGTTCGAGAAGGGGTTATCAAGGAACTTGACAAACTTTCTAGAAAAAATAAATATGGAAGGACGAACCTATCTACAACTCAGATGTCAGCAATACTAAGCCTTAAGAATGACAATCAAATTGTGATAAAAAAGTCAGACAAGGGGGCAATACTGTTGTGCTTTCCAAAGAAATGTATATTAATGAAGGGCTTTCACAACTGAATGATAGAAGTAAATATGAAAAGAGCACCAAACAGCTGTATGAAGCAGAAAACAATAAATATCAGGAACAATTAGGGGATTGGAAAGATAGGGGCTTGCTAGAAGTGGAAGAATACAACTTTCTGAAATGTAAATACCCTAAAATACCAGCCCTTTACTTGCTTCCCAAACTCCATAAGAGCCTGACCAATCCCCGGAAGACCGATAGTCTCCTCCAGGGGTATTTACCTAGAGAACACATCTAGGTATGTATATTTGTATCTACAACCTTTGGTGCAGACCCTCCCCTCTTACCTGAAGGATTCAGGTGACTTTTTACGTATGATTGACAAAATTGATTGGAATTCGGGCTGTTTACTTATGACATTAGACGTCAACAGCCTGTACCCTAGTATCCCACATGAAATGGGAATCAAGGCATGTAGACACTTCTTGAGAACTAGATCAGTCTCCTTTTTATTTCATACAGAAATGATTTTGGATATGATCAAAACCTGTTTGACACAAAATTTCTTTTTGTTTGATGGAGCAACCTACCGTCAAACCCTTGGAACCGCGATGGGTACTTGCTTCGCCCCCAGTTTCGCAGGTCTGTACCTGGGCTGGTGGGAGTAGCAAGTAGTTAGAACCCTTGACCAATTCAAAACTAATGTGAAAGCCTGGGCACGCTATATAGATGACATTTTCTGCATATGGGAAGGGAGTGAACAGGAAGCGAAAGAATTTGTCAGCACACTCAACACTAACACCTTTAACCTCTCATTTACCAGCCACATTGATAGAGAGACAATCGAATTTCTTGATTTGAAAATTAAGGTTAGGGACAACATATTAACTACAGCCCTTTACAGGAAAGAGACGGCTGGAAACAGTCTGCTACATGCGCACAGCTGTCACCCCAGCAGTCTCATTAACAGTATCCCCTTGGGTGAACTTCTACGAGCGAAAAGGAACTGTAGCACACTAGAGGACTTCAATAATGAAAGGGTCACTATGTGTGAGAGATTTAGAGAGAGAGGATATACCAAAACTTGTATAGACAGTGCCCTGGTGGAAATTGATAAAAGAGACAGAAAAGAGTTACTTGCGGAGAAAACAGAGCCAGCAAAAGAAACTAAAAGTACGGGTAAAGTACGGTTTATAACAGGGTTTAATAAACAATCCTGGGAAATCAAACAAGCCCTTAGAAAATTTTGGGATGTACTTAAGACAAAGACCTGATACAAGAGATTGAATATTACCCACAAACGACTTATCGCAAGGCCAAATCTCTTAAAGATATGGTGTGCCAAACACTAATTCCCACTAACACAAAGAGAAACACAATCACTCTGCTGAGGCAATTTGAAGAGTCATTGGGGCCAAATTAGTACCTACAATAAATTATGGTCACTTTGCTTACCCAGGAAGGATAGCTGACATATTGGAGTGCTGCCACATAGCCACAAGAAAATATTAGGCATGCCAAATAACACTTGGCGCACCTTAAACCGGTTAGAATTCAATCTAGTAAGCATGGATATAGAGTGTAAAAAAGACAATCAAACTCTACCTCCAGGTGATCTGGGCCGATCCTGGATCCCTGTGGGGTGCCCTTAAGGCTATGTTTACAGATAAGAGCAGCACTTTGGCGAAATACCTTGACTCAGCTAAATCAACGGAAAACGACCTTTACAACGCGGTCAAAACACCGCAACACATTTACTTCGCTGTCATTACAACGCAAGTCGTTACAACGACTTACGCTAGATGGCGCTCTAGACTAAGGAATAGTGTGATTTACTATTCCAACACCTTCCCTACTGTTACATAGGCTGGAGTTGGAATAGTAAATCATACTATTCCTAAGTCCAACGCCCTGCAGCGCAAGTCGTTGTAACGACTTGCGCTGTAAAACTGCGATGTAATGTACCGCGATCTAAATGATCGCGTTGTATCAGTGATACATTCAAATCAACGCTAAATATGGACCCAGCACACTCAACAGACCTCCAATCACTAAAGCACAACTAAAGAATAAATTAAAGATGCACGCCAGGAAGGTCAGGAGGGAACTGGACATAAATCAAGCAAAAACATCAGAGGTGCGGAGGAGCTTGCAGCATTACGTGAAGCCTTCCTCTGTCAACCATACCTGAGAGCAGCTATTGGAAAATTGGCTTTTAAGAATATCTTAGCAGTTAGGCTCCTAATAACGCCTATAAGGGAATACAGGGCACACTGGAAGAACTGGGCTCAGGAGCAATGTAGGCCGTGTCAATACCACTTCGAATCTGTTGCCCACATTGTATGCTGTTGTGTAAGCCTAATACAACAGAGACAAAGGTACTTATGCCCAATCTTTGTTCAGCGTGGGACAAGAACATTCAAAGAGGCTCTATCGCTCATCTATACTTCAGTGATTCCAAAGGAAATAGCACAGTTTGGCAAATTCTTCTTGGAAACCGGCAGGCTTCAACGAGAGGTTGGACAAATAATGAGGACTGCCCGTCAGGGACTACTACCATTTTTTAAATATTTTAAGGTGTTCTTTATTTGCATTTACTGAAGTACAGTCCTATTCATTTTAACTTAAATCAACTTGCATAGGTGCAGTCCGGTCCAGCTAAGATCATAGAAGTGAACTAAACACTATACTAGTTTAATGCACCTCAAACTCAGTACGATACATGTAGTACAACAAGGACTGAACTTACAATGAAATTCAGGCTATTAGTGCAGAGTTTCACATGCACAGTTTGTTCAATTGCTCATTTGCACAAGTTTTTATCTCGATCCAGTTAAGTTTGCGCATGTCGCTCTGGTACTATCTCACACAGCACTTGACTGAATTATATAATGAGATGTGTAACCGTACAGATTTTTAAGTTTGATTTACCTATGTTTGCACTATTTTCACTTTGTACCAGGAATTTTAATGAACTTAAATTGTCTAAATAAACTTTTAAATACTCAAAGTAGTTATGGTTTGGACCACAAACCATAACTGGAGAACTTCAGTAATTTAACGAATTTTAGCAAGAACTATAATTTATTTTTAACTGTCTTTTCTATTAATATATTCGGCATTTTTTTTATTTTTAAATGTGCATTTCATATGTACTAGGACCGTTTACAAGTTACTTTGAACAGGGAGGATACATTTCCAAATATTTACTATTCAATTTATTTGCCGGACTAAAAGCTAAGTTCACTGCATAAGATGATACAAAATGGGGGTCACGATTTAAGACCACAGGAAGACTTTCCAAATTAAAACGAAAAATACTTCTGTTGGTTCTTTTAAATAAATCTATTGAAGAGGAGGACATGCTTTGTTCGAATTCTTTTCTTTTCGTCATACTGATCTTCGACTTCTGCTTCCATGTACAAGGACATTTGGTACAACTTTAGTGGTTGTCTTGGCAACTAACTTCCTGTGGCTAGCTCTAGCAGATTCTTCGAGATTAATACATTTCCCGTTGGGCACACGCATTGCACCCGGTGACCTTGTACAGCTTGAAGGCTTACAGAGATGGCTCCAATTTCCCATGAAAATGTTTCTAACATTCAAAGAGAGAGGCCATAACATAGGATCAAGTCACAACATATTCAAAAGGCCCCCACGAAAGCTAAGCACTTACGTTCCATGTTTGCAAGGCTTTTGACTTTCAGGCTCCAACTGCTGAGTTTCTAGTTAAGGGATTTTTATTTTTTCGCTCGGGTAATACTCATTTTTTCATGGTCTCTATCCTTCACAGTTTGTTGGCAACATACATCTTTCTCCACGTCAGACAGTCATCTGCTGTAGGTCTGCAACTGCACCATCCCTTTCCACCTTTCACTTAGCTGCTGAGAGCATGATTCCCATGATATGTGGGGAGTGACACCCTTGGATTACTCTTGAATTTTCAGAAGTAACTCACACCAACTCAATGAAAAATGCATCGTGAATTTTGCCCTGGGTTGGGATTTGCTATTTGTCGTATTTTGCCCTCTCGAGGGTGTGTTTACTGTTTTGTTGCGAAGTTCTTGGTTATGTTAAACAACGACAGAATCTTTCCCATCTCGGTCAGTATGCTTTCTGCTGCAGTCAGCCGGCTGCATGCGGTTTAAAGTCACTATGCTTCCAAAGGAGTGTTCGATGCAGGTCAACGTCTTCAGGCGGTGATCAGGGTTCAGCTTTGACTAAGAAAAGCGATGCTCTAATTACATGTTTTCTTAAGGAGGTAGATGACAGATCGATAAATCTGCTAAATTGCTTTAGAAACAAATTGATTCATGTAAATATTTGCATGTCAGGCCTTCAAGCAGAAAGGCTCGTATTATGTAAACATAGCACTCTACAACCAGCAAGAATTAGTGGCGATTAGGTCGGTGAATCCCCGGCCAGCTGCGCCTATACCAGTCCTTACCGGAATGCCATGGTGGGTGAGCCTCATTTTTGGGGGAGGGGCCCTCCCTACCTCGTAGTCAATTCCACTGGGCACTCCAGTGGGCCTCTCAGAGAAAGACTTAGAAAACAGGACGCTCTGCCTCTTGCACATCCCGTCTTGGTACTAACTTCTCCGGCTTTTAACGTTATGAAAACCTTTTCAAGGCCTAAGGTGGATAACCTGGCAGAAATGAAAAACACCCTCTAAAGTTGCAGCCTTAGACCTGAGATTTATTTTACCTTTCAGTATCACTATTCTACAAACGAATATGGGCCAGTGTTTCAAATGAGCATATGTCTATTGCAGTCAATGCTTTTGAAATGATAAAACGTTCAGATTTTCCAAAATGCTAGCCCCAGGGGGCTTTTTGACATCAGCAAAGGTGCAGCCCTGGCTCATGAAATCAACTAAATGAATCTAACCCTGACCACAGGGTAGGGTGACGAGATTTTGAGAAACAAAAATCGGGACAGGCCAGACATAGAAGTAGGACTGAGCGTTTAGTTTTAAGTCTGTCTGTCTTGTCCCGGTTTATGCTAGCCTTGTAAATGACTATATGTATAGTCTATATGTATGGGGCCTCCACCCTGAGCCCGCCACCAACCTCCTGAGCTGCATGAAAGAAAAAGCTAAATTATTTCAGACTTTAGAGAGGGGCACCATGAAAACGAGAATACGTTTTTATTTGGCTTTGACTTGATCGTTGTCACACAAACTGGAACCTGTATTTAAAATTATTTAAAATTAGAAAAAACATGGGGACACCGGGACTGTCCGGGAAATTCCAGGAGGTCTGGTCGCCTTACCACAAGGGCCTCATCTCTAGCATTTCTTCCACTGAAACTGTGGGGCATATGTACAAAGAAGTGGTGGAGTGAGGCGTTAGCTGTCATGGCTTAACGCCTCACTCCGCCACTTCAGACACTGAAGGCTGCACCATATTTACAAGAATATGGTGCAGCCTTGCATTCTCCCTGCGCTGGCGCTACACTTAGCTGCCTAGCGCCAATGCAGAAACCCTTGCACCATAGTGCAAGGGTGTCTGAGTACTAGGGGAAGATTGTTTATGTGTAGGAAGGGGTCCCTTCCTGCACATAAACAATCTTTAAATGCTATTTTGTCACTTCTATGTGAGCTGCTTAATGTAGAAGTTACAAAATGCCATTTTTTAAAGATTGTTTATGTGCAGGAAAGGGCACCTTCCTACACATAAACAATCCAATGCGTTTTGCTTTTTCCATGTGTGCTGCACACACATGGAAAAAGCAAAACGAGGAGAAATAAAGCATTTCTCCTCGTTTTGCCAAGTTAAGACCAGGCTTTCCCTGGCTTTAATTTTGGAGCTGCCTCCTATTTACGCCACCCTTGTAAATGGGGGCAGCGTCAAAATCAATGGGTGTTGCGGTGGAACGCCCACTGCAACACCCACTGCCCACCCCTTTCACACTAAGCATAGCTTGAAAGGGGTCTTATTTACAAGGCAGAGTTAAGCCACATTAAGTGGCTTAAAGCTGCCTTGTAAATAGGCGAGCCCCTATCGCCACAGGAACATCGGAAAAGTGACGTTTCCTTGGCAATAGGGGCTTGTACATATGCCCCCATGTCTCATCCTGAATCAGCGCTGCTCCCAGCATTCATTTTTGATCAGCTTCAGTTTTCCAAGCCAGTGGGGCGGGATCATTTACCCCACCTGCTGCATTCGTCCTTAGAAGGGCCTAAGTGTGAAACCTGGACAGAAAGATTTCAGATAATCCCTTACCCTGTACTATAATACGCTCTTCTAATCCTTTTGCTCCCACATGTATGTATTCAAGGCAAGGCGGGCGTTCAGATGGGAGAGTTTAAACCCAACCACATACCTCCCACCTTTACTTGCCTGCGACCGCGGATCAGAAATCCTTAGGGAATGTATTAATCATCTATTGTCATTTCCATTTAAAAATGTGCAGGAAAGGAAACTCAGTTCTCCTACCCTGTTTTGCATCACAAAGTATTGTCTCCGCACATCAACTGAACATCCCTGATAAACAAGCATTGGCAAAGCCAGGGCACAAGTCCTATAAAAAGAAGCTGGGGGACTGACCAAGTTAGGCAGCATGCAAGTGACATCATGACACGTGCCATCACAGCACACGATGTCACGACGCGTGACATTCCACGTGGCATCACAGTAAGTGACCTCACTGGAAGTGACATCACAAGAAGTGACATCAGATACTACGATCCCACAAATAGGTTTATCAGGTGTATCATGAGTACATTTAAGTGCATTATGATATTTAACAAATGAGATTTGGAGTCGGGTTGTGCTAAAAAAGTGGTGCAATGCTGATGCAAATTCTGGGCCTAAACTAATACATTTATTTTTAAAACCCTGCCACAAAGAAATTGGCAACAAGAAAACGCATGGGAGTAGATCTTTTCTGCTTAATTGGTTGCAAAGTCTGCATTTTAAAATATTTTTATGGGGTTAAGGCATCTGCTACAGAGGTGCCCAGTACATTTCAGGGAATAATAATAATGGTGAGTTAACTCTGGAGGTTAACGTATTTGTTGGAGAGATCTGTGTTTTGTGTAGTCCCAAATTTGAATCAAAGTAGTATAGAAGATTAAGTTGTCTGCTGCAAAACATAATCACCCACTGTTCTTGGGGGTGGAGGGACGGGGCATTTTGTGATTGTTGAACCTTTATTTTGTTGCTTCCTTCTTCAGGTTTGTTATTTATGGTGTGCATCTTATACAATGTTGTGAGCATAAATGTACCACTTAATTATGCAACAGTGCTCTGATATGTGTATGTTATAACATATGCCAACTGAAAATGCAATAACATTTGTATATAAAAAGTCTCCTGCATGGCACATCATGTAACATGCAGATCATAGATTTTTATTTTATGTGATAGGTAAGTGGATTACTGCTTTTAACACAGAGATCCTTTTGTTACTTGCAGTTCATAAATTGTAATCCTTCTAGTAGACCACAGTGAGCTATGAAACGCATGTGACTCCTACACCTTGTAACCCTGACTGTCTCGTGTAATACATCTTGTACATTGATTTGCACACTTACATGATTTATTTTGAATGGATAATGTTTATGTTATGTAAAGCGCTCCAACACTGCTTTGGGATGAGTAGCACTATAAAAGAAATAAAATAGTGCTATTTAAATTATTATTTGTGTAAATACTGGGACAGACAAACCCATCTGACATTCTTACAGTGCATGCAGTTATATAAAGGGACTGAACAAAGTAAAAAGCATGCATCTCTTAAGTACCTGAAAAGAGATAACAAGCTGTGTGCTTTTATTTCCTCTCCGTTGCATTTGCATGTAAGTGTGAGGTTCCAGGCTGCCTCCAGTTTGACACTCGATCAAAGGAGGCCTGATGGCCCCTTAACTTCTGCCTTTATCTTTAACACTGGAGGTGAAAAAGAAGCCCCTGGCTGCCTGCACGTTGTTTCTGGGAATGGAAAGCAGACAACGTGCAGGAGCTGCTGAACGTGTCCCGGTGTCTGCAAATTACACTGGGACAAGTTCAACGTATTTCTGTGGGGCCCAACTTCTTGGCAGGGTGGACGGTGTCCACCCTGTGAAAATAGTGGGTGGACACCGTGTACCCGCGTGTACCCCTGACTCGTGCCCTGGGCAAAGCAAATAGGGATTGCCTACAAGAGGAATCCATGTTGTACAGCAGTGCGGCTGCTGTGCAGCATGCTGAAAGTTAACAAAAAAAGCGCTAAGCCTCAAAGCACTTTTTTTCCTTGCTGGGGCGAGAGAGGATGGGAGTCAACACAGTCAATGGAGGGTGTGGGAAATAAAGAGCTATGATACAGCTAGCGGTGCCCGTGCGTTTTTTTATAGTGGGTGGTGGGCAGCAAGGATGAATGAAGCAACACGGACACCAAATAAACACCAACAATGCAAGGAGGAAGGGACAAGCAACACGGAAATGGGAGAAGGGATGGCTGGTCGGGATAAGCAACATGGACAACAAAAGGAGGAGGTCTGATTAAGACAAGCAACACGGACAATGGAAGCAGGGATGACGGGCAGGGACAAGAAACATGGACAAAGGACGGAGGGAGAATGGAAGGAACATGGAGGGGTGAGAAGTACATGAGGGAGACAGCTCAAAAACACATCTTGTAGAGTGCCTAGACACAAAGGAAGAATTTGCTCCAAAAAATAAAAATAAATTGGAAGTATCCAAGTTATGCATCCGGGCACCAGGGAGGGCCAAATACACGAAGAGAAACAAAGCCTATGGTTGCTGACCGATCAAAATCAAGCAAATGAGACTGACAGTGAAACCAATCAATGGTAAGCAATGGGTGTCCTTTAACCCTCTGTTAGAAAACAATACATTTTGCAAGAGGCAGCACATGGAATACTTAAAAATTAAGTACCTTCTGCTGAAGGACTTTAGGATGGTCTCTGTTTAGAGCATGGTAGAAAAGAGTCAGCCAAGGTCTGCATTTCTAGTAGGCTTTGGAAGATGGGCAAGGTACCGATCTGCCAATAACAGAAGGCTTGTTGACTAGTGATCCTACTGCTCCTCAAATAATTCCACTGTGGACTCTATCAGGAAACGGATATGTTGTCTCATGGAGATGGTAGCCAATTCAGCATGGCTGCTCCAGGACGATGCTGTTGTCTATTAAAGAGTCTCTGGGGGACATGCTACACCCAGCTGCAGCAGCATGGTTCTTTAAATCTCCACTGTAACCCGACATAAATAATTAGGGACTGTAAGAAATTGGGTTTAGTTGTGCAGGATGTGAGGCCTCCACAAGTAATATGTCCACAATTGTTTCCTTACTGGGAACCAAGTACCCCATTGTAGAACTTGACTCTCTCAGGGTAGCGAAGCAAAGCAGTCCAAGGCTTACTCGGGGGACAGCATGGGCTAGTAAACTCCATCCACTGGCACACTACAACTAACCCTCACTAAATTATTATCGAGTCAATGCTTTTTCTTTGAAAAAGGAAGCATACATTTATTACACACACACTACTAAATACTACACATTAAGTTACAAATATATACATAAGGTAGATGAAAATACCTTTGGTGACAATCTAAAATCAGATTTGACCCATAGTGGCCATGCCCCCAAAATCACAATACCCCCCACCTACACCAGAATCAAAATCACAGTATAAGGGGGTGTCATTTGAAATAAAGCAGGTCTATAGGCTTTGGATTGGGTCACCATGTTAAAATATAAAGCAATAATCACATACTAAGATTCAGCATTGAAACCATTTAGATTCATTAATCATGCTTCAATGTATTCACTATCAATACGCATTATATTGCCTATCAACAAATTGTCAATAATGCATAAAACCCATTTAAATATGTGTTACAGTCTTTCTTTTACCACTGAAGGCCACATAATGCAGCCATAAGACTAACCATTAGGGGTTCTTACACTCCCGAACTGAAAAGCAGCAAGCCCCAGCTCCAAGAGTGCTTAAATAATGTTGCACAACCTCCCCAGGTCATGTATCCTATGACCTGGGAGTCATAGGCTTAATTTTCTTAAATCATTTCTGGGGGTGCTTCTGTTGCACCGCCTACAGCCCCCCACACAACACACTGGGTAACCGTTGGTGGTGCCTTTGCCCCTCTATGGGGCACCACAAAGTAGGCAATATGCTAATGAGCCCCCTTGCTGGACATTATTGAGCGTGGCAGGCCGGCAGGCCGGCAAGCCATGAGTACAAAATGAGCGGCTTCTGCCACTTTGTATGCTTTACTCAGCAGCCTCAAGCCGTACTGTATCTTTAGTTTTGTTTTAATAATGTGTGTGAGGGTCTCACCTGGGGCACCCACAGCCATCCATAAGGTTAGGGCAGAGCAGGGGGCCCATTCCCACGCAGCCCGGTGGCTCCCTGCCCAGCCGACTTGGTCTCATGCTGGCATGGGAGCTGGCGTGTTCTTTTCACAGCCCATGTCTTCGTGGCTGGTACTTATAAGTGCTGGCCTCCCCACTCCCCCAACTCATGGACGCAGGGAGCGGTAGGCAGCACAATTGCATTGGGTCGCTCCCTTCTATTCCATTTTTTTCGTTATGGGGTCCACAAGACATTGCTTGCATTAGGTCCCAGAGTATAGGGTTGCCAGGGCAAAAGTCTGACTCTGGGAGGGAGGCTCCATGTCCGTTCCTCTTCATGGCCAGTGACACTGACCCCCGGGCACAGGCCTACCCCAGGGATAATTTGGAAAGCAGCGGTGGAGTCCCATACACTTCGTTTCTCTCCAGACAGGAGGAAATGGGCATCTTCAAAGGTGCATAACTCAGTCCTCGTTGGGCCAAATTTTGTTTACCTTGGGCTCGTTTTGCTCCTGGCCTCTAAAGGGGTTCACTTTATGGGGATCTGGTTTCACTGGCTCCCCGGGCCAGCCTTCTCCACGGCTTTCCTCTCCACAGGTCCTATGGCCTCCGGGCCATCTTGCAGGGCACCTAGGCGGCAGTGGAATCCACGTCTTCCCCTATCTGGCCCTCAGGTGGGGGGAAGAGGGCCAGTGCCACTTGCCCAGGAGAGAACCATCTAATTCTTGGGTCAACTGTAGGCAAAGTCCATAGTCAATTAGGGGCTTCTCCTTTGAGCTTTCTATGATTCTGTTGCTGTTCAGGTCCAGAATCTTGCTCACTGTCTGCCCCTTGTGCATGGATTTATAAGTATGAGTGGGAAGTTCAAGATGAACCCCAGGCCAATATTGGGATGACATCATCGCTCCACAAATGTCCCAAAGCTCCTGCACCGCATTATGGGACAATGCAATATGGATGAACCCTTCTTTTCCTGTGCAGAACTCCTGAGCCCACCCAGAGGTGTAGTTAGGTCAAATAACTAACCCTCCCTTGTGGTCACTCCAAACCAGTTCTGGGACAGCCCCCCAACTTCCACTGAGTTTGGAATCAGTCTGACTATAAAGACAATAGACGGGAAGCCCAGGTATTACCTACATTTGCCTGTGACAGGGAAGGCCCATTCGAAGATATTCCAGTTACTAGGCACAGACCGGGCCATCCTGTCAAGGAGGGAAACTCCCTCCCACACCCAGGGCCCATTTTCCACTCTCTGGGAGCAATCCACATCTCACCGCAGGAGAGCCATCAAGTTACCATGTGACAGTTGAATACTTCTAAGCTTTAGGAAGAAGATTTGTAACTTTTTAAAAGTACATTTTGCTGAATAGGTAGACAGCACTTGATTTCACCATTAAATTGGATTTTTGATTAGCTGTAAAAATGAGTCCTTGAATTATTGCTCTTGTTGCTATCAATCTGAATTTTGTATTTATTAAACGTAACAATGCAGCCTAGTGTTTCCCTATGGAAATAGTCAGCCTCGATACAGTGAAAATAGCTTGTATGAATATTTTACTGTAAGGACATGTTCAACATTAACTTTTACAAGTCCTATCCTTAAATACCATGCACTCTGCCTTCATGGGCAATAAGGCCGAATTAGGAGTGACTTAGTAATATTTAAAAGGAAGGTTGAGACCTGTCAAAAGTGCTTGTTTTGACAAGTCAAATTTGCAGTTTACCTGTGTGCAGATATCAGGCTGCGCGCGATGGTAGCCTCCCACGTGCAGCCCACACGTGCGCACTTGCGTGTGCATGCATGTGGCCGGCCCAATGCCCCTTACCTGAGCTGTGCTGCTGAAGTCTTATCTTAAAAGGCAGACACTAGCAGTAAACATACTCAGTTCAATTACCATGCAATTACCGTGAGCGAGACTTGGGTAGTAAAACTGCACCCATAGTAAAGGTCTAAAAACCATGTGATCAAAATCAGAAAATCCTGGCAGACTAAATGGGTGGAACCCATTTGCAACAGGACAGGGATCTCTACCAATCAGTCCAGTTCCATATGCAACTATCAGCGATATCTGATATCAGGTGGTTTGGGTAAAATTCATCTTTGGATTGGTCCCGTCATATTTGGTAGTTAAAGATGGATTTTGATCACTAAGACCTAGTCATATTCCCTCTGGGTTTGACTGGTTTGAGTTCCAACAGAAGGGCAAATGTAAAATATGCAGTCTGGTCTGGGTAGGTGGTGTTTCTGGCTCTGGCAGGTGGGGACCCTGGATGAAATGCTGGGAATGAGTAGGATGAGTATGCTGCACAGTTGCTGGTGAGCTGACAGAGTAAGGGGTTGAGATAGCTCTTGTGATTAGATGACTACTGACCCTTCTTTTTCACTTGAACACTTGTGAGCAATTCCATTGCTATCAACATCTGTGCACCTGACATCAGTAGCGGGGCTATTAGTGCTCAAATGGAATGTACCTGTAAAAGATGAATTATGGTGCAGGATTAATGACATCTGCAGCACACAATGGCTTGCTACTTTGTAGTAAGGCACCAGTCTGGCCCCTTAGTGACGTACCAGAAACACACACATTCCAACTGACTGCTGAGCATGCCACGGCCTCCAGGAACTGGTTCTACTAAGCCAGCTACTGTGACTAGATACATAAAGACTACACTGGAATAATGTTTCTTTACTACACAATTTGGCGCTGTAAGTTCAGCTGTTTCTTCTTCTTTCCAGGCTGAGACTATTTTTGCTGAACTAGAGGAAGGCGAGTTGCAGAGGGTTGATTGAGGCCTGAGTATACGCAACATGGTTCAGGTCCTACACAAGGACCCAGATGCCAACGTCCTTAATAATGGGGTGCTATTTCACCTACTACAGCGTGGAAGGTGTCACTTTCATCATGGAGCCTTTTGCAGTATTATTTTAGAAGGAACATAAATACAAGGGTCTGCTGCTGAGGAATAATCAGTACAAAAAGAAGGACCAGGGAGATGAATTAATAAAGAGAAAGTAGTACACCCTCCCTGAAGTAATGAGCAGTGACTAGAAGAATGTGTAGTGTGTTGCTTGACTATGTAATGGCAAAACTATTCAAAGGACGTCAAACTCTACCCACAACATGTGGTATGCTTCATCATGGGTTTTCTTCCGAGGGATAAACATCCACTGGTTTGTGTTATGGAGAAGGTGTCTTTTCTGAAAGGGACTGTTAGAAGGAGTTTCGTCGTTTATTCTTTTGTATACTCAACCATCCAGTCCGCTGAAGCCTACTCTTCCAACCCCATGTCATTCTTATCTACACTACAAATGCTTTAGCCCTCTTCACTATAATCACTTGGTTGCATTGCTTCAAATGGATTCTTAGCACCTCCCACAATGTTAAACATAATCAGAAACATGAATTCTAAAATCAGAGTGTCTTAATGTGCCCACATGGTTCTGTATTCCACTGTGCCCATCAAGGGACCTGCACATTTATAAGGGCAGAATAGAGCTTAATGGAAATTATTGTTCTTGTCAAAGATGTAGAATCTCGATTAGATATAGCATGGGAAGGATACTGGGTGATTCCAGCCCTTAGGCATGCTGATTGGGCCTGTGCTCAGTACGCATAAAAATGAAGAAGTCCTAATCACGTTGTTACATGTGATTGAACATGTGACTCAAAAAAGCTATGCAAGCCAGGCATAACTGTAGCTAATAAAAACAATTTAATCACACAGGGTACAGAAAGTCAAAATCTCCCATTCCACATAGACTTTATAGTAAAAGCAATCAAGGAGAACTACCAAATTCCTAATAATAAAATAGCTCCTTAATATCTAGTTTTCATTCCCTAACGGTGAGTAGGACCAGCAGGAGGGATGAACAGACAATCTTGTCAGTGCCAGTGCATATGTAGGTCAAAAATAATTATTTGAGCAGTTTTATATAGCGTGAGCCAGCAAAAGAGGGGATGTTGGAGTGCTTTGCACAAGAACTGTTACATACTGCGAGAGTAGTTTACAAAGGAACAGCTTAGCATGCCTATTTGACATTTACAAAGTACATGGAGCCAATGACTTGAGAATACACAAACATATATCATTAGTATAGTATCATTGGATTAATATGAAGCTTCATCATGGCGGAGCTCGTTAAGGAAGATGTGTTCAGCATTACATCACTAATATTTTAAATATATTTGAGAGCATCCTCCCTTGCTGAAGATCTTACAGGGCTGCAAGAGAGGCAGTGTGCAGCATGGTGAAATAAGCTGGCCTTTAATTCTTTCGTGATGAAGTGAAACAGAAACATAACTGCCATCCAAGGCCGGGCTGCTTGCCTAGTTAGAAGTTTAGTTAATAGTTAGTTATTCACAATTTGACCTTCTCCATGGCAAAGTCTACATGCCCTGCGTGCATCAGTTCCAATGTCGCTTCCTTTGATCTCCCTGAGTCTCAACACCTGGAGGCATAATGTTCACAATACCAGGGCCGGTTCTAGAATTTGTGGGGCCCGAGTCCGAAAGGGAATGTGGGAGGCCCCTCTGATTTACATAAATGACACATTCAGGGCTCCAAAAGCTGCTTTGTGCAGACTCCTCCTGGGCCGCAGCTCCTCCTCTCAGCCACCTAGAAGCACCTCTTTTACAGCCCATATCGCGCTGAAGGTATGAGAAATGCTTGATGGCTGAGAGTTAAAACTGTGAGGGCGCTAAAGTGCTGGACAATGGGCGTCCCGCAGTGTCTCTGAATGGGCAGCTGGGCAGGAGGCCTAATTGCAGGACAAACTTGCAAAATGTGTCTCCCTGCAAATGGGACAAGAGGAAGTGTCCCCCTTCCCTAGGCCTCCCCACACCATCCCCGAGAGGCCCAGGGAGGGGCTCTCTCCCATGGGCCCAATTGCAAAGAGACATCTTTCTTTCAATTGGATCGGCAGGGGTACAAGAGGACCGGAGGCCCTGGGCAGATGCCCACGCTGCCCATGCCTAGCACCGGGCCTGCACATTTCAAACAAGCATTGACAATGCCAATAGGTCTGGCTTATGTATGCACTGTCAAGCCAGACCTAAAAATGCAAGTGCGTTGACTGCCCTCCTACCATCTGTGCAGTTGTTTGACAGAACCACCATAAATTATTTAGTTATTTAAGACACTTTAATAGCATTTCAATGGCATTTGTGTGCCTCTAAAAGTTCAAGCTCAGGCAGCTGGATTAACAAACAAAATGATCGCAGCTGTGTGAAGGCCAAGCACTTTTTGTGGAAGAATACAACTTCCGCCCAATCACAACAGGTATTCCTAGATCCCAATATGTGGGTGGAGCCAAAGCTCCTCTCCTGGTGATACTCACATAATTGCCTAGTGACAGCTGCACTGTAAAGCTAGAACATAAAAAATAAATAATGAGGGCCAATGTACTGGACACAACACAGGCTGCCAATAGGAAACTGGTGCCCACCCAGCCCATGCAACAATAGTAAGTGTGTTTAGTAGAATGTGGCCTGAATATTTATAAATATTCCTTATACTGAAAGCCTGTTCGCTCAGAAAATAACTTCATATTTATAAATATGTCCTGATCCAAAATGCATACAATGTATACTGCCCAATTGCTCAGCAAGTAGGTTTGTCACACAGCTTTCCATGTCTTACTCATAATAAAAGTACTAATCTACCAGTAAACAGAGAAGCAAGTCTTACTCCACACCTTTTGTACACAATTTACAAATTCCGGGCATTTCAAATTACTCCTTCACTTTTTCTCCTACTGAGTGTATGTGTTGGATCGGCCATACATATAATGGTACATTGCCTGAGGGGCAGGCCACAGGCCAGCCTTCAGTTAGATTTTCTTTACCCTGGGCCGGATTCAAAAACAGCATTTGGTAACAAGTAAAGTACTATTCGCGTCTTACTACAAAATACAATCAATAAACCTGGGGCTACAAAAAGCAGCTTCTTGTATCTGGACTGTGTGGAGGAATCTACTAAATGGGAGGGGGTTAAGAAAATGTATAGAGGGGTTTGAAAGGGACATGCTAATATAAAACACACACCTATAAATGAATAAGACAATTGCAGTTCACAAAATACACTGGTAAAGTTACTATATGCTAATACATAACACACACCCACAAGCGAATAAGAGAATTGCAGCTCACAAAATACATTTCTACACTTACTAAATGTACTCTTTAAAAAAAAAAAAAAAACTTTTATTAATCTTTTTATTGCCATTTTATACATAAGCAAACAAAGTAAGCATACCCACATTACATCATATGAAGCATTGAGAGATTACAGACATGGTTCGTTGGAGAGAGATTAGTACAGCACTGTCCATAAATGTTAGGTAAGTGATTGCAGGAGGGGGTATGGAGTAGTATCAGGAAAGAAGGTCCTTCGCCAATCTCCTATCTCCCCAGCCAGGGCTTGGCAAACCATGTTCTATACTCAATAGAGTATTGGCTGGGAGCTTCCCATCCCCAGGCCATAGAATACCCTTCATCGGCCCTAGACGTTCTTGTACTTCCTAGCACAACCCCTAGCAGTGTAAACCACTTGTTTGGCCCCCATGCAAGTGTCCATTCCTGCAATCCATTGTTCCTTGGTGTGGACCTTCTCTGCCTCTCAGAACGGCACAATGTCCCTTTTCACCACCACCAGGCCCAGAGACCAAAACACTCGCTTCTTGCGCGTAGGGCTGTATCCCCGGCACACCCTGAAGTATGAACTGGGGATCTGGCAGAATCTCTTCTTCTAATATGTCTCCCAGTTCTTTCAGTATGAACAACCAGTACTTCTGTATCTCTGAGCATCCCCACAGCATATGTGTTAGACTTGGCATCTTTTGGCGTGTTTCCCCTGACTTTTTGCTTTCTGACCTCCCGGTTTTGACTCTGTTTTTGCTGGTGTGATGATTCTGCGCACTTTCCTCACTGTGGTCCAGTGGGAAAGTGCAAGTGCTCCTGTATAAAATGTGTTATGGATTGGTGTTTCCATGATTGGCCTATTTGGTTTATCTGTCAGTCCCTTGTAAAGTGCACTGCGAGTGCCAGGGCCTATAGACCAAATGCTGTTGGTGGGCTGCAGCACTGGATTTTGCCACCCACGCAAACAGCCCGTAAAATGTAACTCGGGCCTGCCATCGCAGAGCCTGTGCGCAGCCTGGGGCTGCCATGTCGACTTGGCAAGTGCACACACTTGCAAGTCCCTAAACCTTCCCTTGGCTACATGTTAGTCACCCCTAAGGTAGGCCCAAGGTACCCCTGTGGGCAGGGTGCGTTGTACGCGAAAGGTAGGACATGCCCGGGTGTGTTCGGCATGTCCTGATAGTGAATGACAGCCTAGTTCGGTGTTCACTATTGCAAGGCTACCTGTTCCCCTAGGCCAGAACGGGCAGTTTTGATTATTACAGTTTATAATCCTAACTGACCCCGGGAACATGGTAGAAATTCGAGTTTAGTATGCCTGGACTCCGAATGATAAAATGCATCTTTTAGTGAAGTTGGTTTTAACATTCTGCGTTTGAAAATACCACTTTTAGAAAGTGGGTATTTTCTTGCCTAACCATCCAAGCCTGCCTCTGCGAGGTTGTGTATTCCTTGTCTGGAATGTGAGTGACCGGGGCTGGGGGATGCCAGGAGACAGGGTGAGTCAGCGCAGGGCTGAATAGCCAGATCGACCTGTAGATGGGTGGGAGGGGTCGCACCTGGGCCCTGAATAGGACAGTGCCTTCCCTCCACAATGCTGGCTCCACCTCCTGTGGTGCGTCTGATGTCCCTGGCCTGCTCACTGAAAGAAGGGACGGAGACTTGTCAACAAAGTGCTCCAGAACTGGTTTGGACTAGGCGAAGGCCTCTCTGCCTTCAGAGAACAAAGGAATTTGGGATATAAATATTGGGGCCCTGACCCCATGAATTTAGATCTCGCTGGAATCAAGGAACCTGCCAAGACGAAGCGCTGGAAGAGCTGCCAGGAGGAGTACTGCCCCTTTGCTGTGTTGTTGCTTTGTTGGGTTGGCCTGCAGCTGCTGCTTCTGCCTTGGGCAGTGAAAGGACTGGACTGAACTTTCTACAAACTTGTGCTGAGTATCTCCAAGGGCCTGGAACCGAGCTGGCCTCCTGTTAAGAAGTCTCAGGGACTACAAAGACTTCACAAGCCTCTGGGTACCGCTTCTGGAACGCTGTTTCAGTCGCCACAGAGGAAGGGAACTGCAACCGACTCCGTCAACCGAATCCATCCCTGGCCGGTGACCTGTTTGCACCGCAGACCGCATCGCCCCGCTTCGCATCGCAACCCTGGTCTCACCGTGGCGGCGTCCGACGCCGCCAACATCGAGCCGCTGCTTGCACCGTGACCTGTGGGCACCGCAGTTCGCATCGCATCGCTTCACTGGGCCAGCCGGACCAGACCGACACTGTCGCTGCAACTGGCTCAAGAGTCGAGACCGCACCTCATTTGGGGCACCGCTCGCACGTCTGCGGCGCACCGCTCCGACTCGCACCGCTGTCCGACGCCAGCTCCCGCACTCCGGCTAGGTCGCCTGCATCGCAACCTGTCTGCACCGCATCGAGCATCGTCTCGCCCTGCATCGCACGCCTTGGACTCACCGACTCCGTCTGCACGACGCTCATCGAGCCGCTGCCTGCACCGCATCGAGGGACACCGCACCTTGCATCGCTCCGTCTGGCACCGCAACCGCGACGAACGCCGACCGGCTCGTACACTCCGTACCAGCCACAACGAGAAAAGGTACTGTGACCGAGTCTATTCACGACTCTGCTGGCCCGTATCGACGCGGTCGGCTGGAACTGTTAGACTCTGTGGTTTTCAGCATCACGGTAGGCTCGGACGGAGCTACCGACTCGTACGAACTTTGCTTTTGTGCTATTCCTGCAAAGAAGAAGTTACCGTATCAAGCATTCATTCGTAAAGTATAGTATTGTGGATTTTTGTCGTAATTGGTCTTGTCTTGAGTATATAAAATATTGGTTATTTTTCTAAACTGGTGTGGTGTCCGTTTGTAGTGCTTACACTGTATTACTGTTGGTTATGTGCAAATGCTTTACACACTGCCTCTGAATTAAGCCTGACTGCTCGTGCCAAGCTACCACGAGGGTGAGCAGGGGTTACTTCACGAGTGTAACAACCCTTACCCTGACTAGGAAGAAGGGTCCCTACTTGGACAAAGGTGCAAGCCCTTGCCAACTAGAGATCCCATTTCTAACATTGGTTGTCAGCGGTGAGGATAGGACTTGTGTTTGCACTTGACTTACAGTGATTGGTGTGCACTACTACCATATCGCAGACCATTACGTACCACATACTGGTTCTTTTTCTTTTGGCCTATTTTTGATCTTGCCAGTTTTCAACTCACTACTTTTGTCATGCCTGAATCAATTGCATCATCCGTTGCATCTCTGGAAGTTATCTTTGAGGAGGATAGGTTGGAATCCTACGCCGTAAAGGAGTTACGAGCGATTTGTAAAAACCTGAAAGTCCAAATTAAAGGCCGCACAAGGAAAGAGGAGCTACAGAAGGCGCTGAGGGCCTGGGTAGCAGCCAGACATGCCAATGGGCAGCCTGGTAATCTCAGTGAGGAGGTGGAGGAGCCTATTTCCAGGGTGGATGTGCTTTTGGGTAGGGGGAACCCGCCAGGTCAGGCAGCAGCAGTCTGTCCCCAGAGGAGCTGGAGGACAGGCGGGAGGCAAGGCAGTTTGAGCTGCAGAAGCTCAGGCTGGAGAGTGAGCGGGAGGAGAAGAGATTGGCCATAGAGGAGAGGAAGATGCTCTTAGAGCATGAGAGAGAACTGAAGGAGCTAGAACTTAGGAGTAAGTCAGGCTCAGATGGTGGCAGCAATTCGTCCAGAAAGGCAGACAGGATTGTGCACATTCCCAAGAACGTAGGCAAGGAGTTCAAGAAGGGGGATGGCATACAAAGGTGGTTTCAGGGTTATGAGGCAGCCATACACATGAATGGGGTCCCTGAGGAGAATTGGGGAGCAGGATTGTGGCCACTTTTCCCCGGAAGAAGCAAGGGATGCTCTGATAGCTTTGGGTAAGGGGTATCACCTCACCTGTGCTGACATGAAGGATGCCCTTCTCACGAAGTATGGTCTTACTCCTGAAAAGTACAGGGATCAGTTCAGGTCCAGTAAGAAGTCTGATGCCAACACTTGGTTGGAATGTGTGGATGTGTTCTGCAGGTCTCTGGATGGTTGGGTGAAGGGCAGTAGTGTAACAGATTTTCAGGGGCTCTACAACTTGATTGCATGGGAGCACTTGTCTAGTCTATGTTTTGCAGATCTGCGCCAGCACCTAGTTGATAGTAAGCTAACTGACCCCAGGAAGCTTGCTATGGAAGCGGACCGCTGGGTGAGTACCAGGGTCCACAAGAAAGCGTTTGGGGAGACTCAGCCAAAGGTGGGCAGGGTCCCCAGCAGAAAGGTGGGGGGGACAAGGGTAAAACACAGGAGTTCTCTAAAGGGCCCCAAACTAGTACCCAGGGTAAAGGTTCCCAGCCCCCCGGTGATAAGAAGAAAGGGGTCTCCACAGGGAAGCCTGTTGAGACCGGCCCCCGCAAGTGTTATGCATGTGACCAGGTAGGTCACTTTAGGGGGACCCCAAGTGCCCGAAGGGGACACAGCCACCCACTGGTGGACAGTCCAAAGTGTTGGCTAGTGTAGCGCTTGGGGAGGAGGGGTGCCCACAGGAGGGTGGGGATCCCGCAGAAATGACCCTTGTCTCACTAGGGGACAGTGAGATGGTCCCAGGAAACCAGGTGCCCCCTAACACAAAGAAATATAGCACCTGGGTGACCATTAATGGGAACAGGGTAGAGGCTCTCAGAGATACTGGAGCCAGTGTGACCTCAGTCCGGTGTCACCTGGTGTCTGAGAAGCAAGTAGTCCCAGGAGCATTCCACCAAGTAGTTGCTGTCGACAACTCTGAGCGCCAGTGTATGGTGGCGCAGGTTCCCTTTGAATGGGGGGGGTCTCAGGTCCCTTGAGGGTGGTTGTGAGCCCTACCATGCCTGTAGATTGTCTGCTAGGAAACGACCTGGAGCAGTCCTCAAGGAAGGAGGTTGAGCTCAGGTCTCACTTGGAGATGCTTGGGTTGCCAGAGTGGGCATGCGTGTCTACTCGGTCAATGGCAGCCAGAAAGGGTGATCAAAAGGACTTGGAGCCTGAAACAGTGGCCCAAGTCCCTGCCAAGAGAAAGGGCAGGGGCGCGGGAAACCGGCCCCCGAAGTTCCCACGGACCGGGAGGAGGCGGACCTCGAGGGGGACGCCCGGTGCCTACAGGGGAGCAGGTAGCCGAACTGGGAGACATCTCTGAGCTGACCCATTGGCAGCAAGAAGGGGGTCCCACCAGGGAGGAGTTCTGCAGGGAGCAGAGCGAGTGCCCTACTCTGGAGGGTCTGTGGCGGCAGGCTGCAGACCAGGCAGCTGGTAATCAGTCCGGATCACATCTGATCTACTGGGAGAGTGGTCTCCTATACAGTGAGCCTAAGGTTGCTGAGCCTGGGTCAGCCCGTGTGCTGGTGGTACCCCAGCGCTTCAGGACCTTCCTACTGGGTCTGGCTCATGACGTGCCTTTGGCAGGACATTTGGGGCAGGACAAGACCTTTGACAGGCTTGTCACCCACTTCTTTTGGCCCCAAATGCGAAGGCAGTCAGATGCACACTGTAGGTCTTGCCAAACTTGCCAGGCAAGTGGTAAGAGTGGGAGGAAGGTCAAAGCTCCTCTCCAACCTTTTCCTGTTGTTGGAACACCCTTTGAAAGGGTAGGGATGGATATTGTGGGGCCACTGGATCCCAAGACAGCCATGGGCAACAGGTACATCCTGGTCTTGGTGGACCATGCCACCCGGTACCCGGAGGCAATCCCTCTCAGGACAACGACGGCGCCAGTGGTGGGCCGGGCGTTAATGGGTATCTTTTCCCGTGTGGGATTCCCCAGAGAGGTGGTTTCTGATAGGGGGACCAATTTCATATCGAAGTATATGACATCCCTGTGGAAGGAGTGTGGTGTAACCTACAAGTTCACCACTCCTTACCACCCACAAGGAAACGGTCTGGTGGAGAGATTCAACCAGACCTTGAAAGGCATGATCAAGGGTCTAACAGAACCCATGAGGCGTAAGTGGGACGTCCTCTTGCCAAGCCTACTCTTTGCATACAGGGAGGTGCCTCAGAAGTCTCTTGGGTACAGCCCCTTTGAGCTCTTGTATGGCCACCCTGTCAGAGGACCTCTGAGTTTGGTAAAGGAAGGCTGGGAGGCGGCTTCCAGGAAAACTCCCCAGGATGTATTTAGCTACATGCTGGCCTTTAGAAACCAAACTGCCCGCTTCAGGAAACTCGCTCAGGCGAACCTAGAAGCAAGCCAGGAAGAAATGAAGAGATGGTATGACCAGAATGCTACTCTGGTCGAATTTCAACCTGGGCAGAAAGTGTGGGTCATGGCCCCAGTGGCACCTTGTGCCTTGCAGGACAAGTGGACTGGGCCATATGAGGTAAAGGAGCGCAAAAGTGACGTCACCTACCTGGTGGATTTGCAGGCTCCAAGGAACCCTTTGAGGGTCCTTCACGTGAACCGCCTCAAGCCCCACTTCGAGAGGTCCGAAGTGAGTATGCTCTTGGCGACAGATGATGGGGTGGAAGAGGAGAGCGAGCCTCTCCCTGACCTCCTGTCTACCAAGGAGCATGATGGGTCAGTAGAGGGTGTGATCCTCTCCCCTACTCTGACTCAGGAGCAGCAGGGGGACTGTCGCCAGTTGTTGGGACAGTTCGCCCCACTGTTCTCTCTGACCCCCGGTGTTACTCACTGGTGTACCCATGACGTGGACACCGGCGACAGCCATCCTGTGAAGCACAAGATTTACAGGTTGACTGACCGGGTCAGAGCCAGCATCAAGGAGGAGGTCTCTAAGATGTTGGCGTTAGGGGTGATTGAGCCCTCCCACAGTCCTTGGGCCAGCCCAGTGGTCTTGGTCCCAAAGGCTGCGGCGCCCGGTGCCACTCCAGAACTCCGGTTTTGTGTGGACTACCGTGGGCTCAATGCCGTCACCAGGACTGACGCGCACCCCATCCCCAGAGCTGATGAGCTCATTGATCGGTTGGGAGCTGCCCGGTTCCTCAGCACGTTTGATTTGACGTCTGGGTACTGGCAGATTGCCTTAACCGATGGGGCCAAGGAGAGATCAGCATTCTCAACCCCAGAAGGTCATTACCAATTTCGGGTGATGCCCTTTGGGTTGAAGAATGCCCCTGCCACCTTTCAGAGGTTGGTCAATCAGGTGTTGGCAGGGCTGGAGGATTTCAGTGCCGCCTACCTGGATGACATTGCTGTGTTCAGTTCCAGCTGGGAAGAACATTTACAGCACCTTGAGAAAGTGTTGAGGGCTCTGCAAGGTGCAGGCCTCACGATCAAGGCCAGTAAGTGCCAGATCGGGCAGGGTTCTGTGGTGTACTTGGGACACCAGGTAGGAAGCGGCCAGGTGGCGCCCCTACAACCCAAGATTGACACCATTCTGGCTTGGGAGCCCCCAAGACCCAGACAGAGGTGAGAGCCTTCTTAGGTCTCACCGGTTACTATAGGAGATTTGTTAAGGGCTATGGCACCATCGTTGCCCCCTTAACAGAGCTGACCTCTAAGAGGCAGCCCAGGAAAGTGATCTGGACTGAGTCCTGCCAGAAAGCTTTTGATGCCCTGAAGGCAGCCATGTGCACGGCGCCCGTGCTCAAGGCACCTGACTTCTCCAAAGAATTTGTCGTGCAGACTGACGCTTCAGAGCATGGTGTGGGAGCGGTGCTCTCACAACTGAACGAAGAGGGCCTGGATCAGCCTGTAGTCTTCCTTAGCAGGAGACTACTTCCCAGGGAACAGAGGTGGAGTGCCATAGAAAGGGAAGCTTTTGCTGTGGTCTGGGCGCTGAAGAAGTTGAGACCATACCTGTTTGGGACTCACTTCCGGGTTCAGACAGACCACAGGCCCCTCAGATGGTTGATGCAAATGAGGGGCGAGAATCCAAAACTGCTGAGGTGGTCCATCTCCCTACAGGGAATGGACTTTACGGTGGAACACCGTCCTGGTACAGAACACGCCAACGCAGATGGTCTGTCCCAGGTTCTTCCGCCTTAGTGAAGAGAACTCCAATGGGGTTGGGTAGTTCTCCCTACTTTCAGCTGGAGGGGACATGTGTTAGACTTGGCATCTTTTGGCGTGTTTCCCCTGACTTTTTGCTTTCTGACCTCCCGGTTTTGACTCTGTTTTTGCTGGTGTGATGATTCTGCGCACTTTCCTCACTGTGGTCCAGTGGGAAAGTGCAAGTGCTCCTGTATAAAATGTGTTATGGATTGGTGTTTCCATGATTGGCCTATTTGGTTTATCTGTCAGTCCCTTGTAAAGTGCACTGCGAGTGCCAGGGCCTATAGACCAAATGCTGTTGGTGGGCTGCAGCACTGGATTGTGCCACCCACGCAAACAGCCCGTAAAATGTAACTCGGGCCTGCCATCGCAGAGCCTGTGCGCAGCCTGGGGCTGCCATGTCGACTTGGCAAGTGCACACACTTGCAAGTCCCTAAACCTTCCCTTGGCTACATGTTAGTCACCCCTAAGGTAGGCCCAAGGTACCCCTGTGGGCAGGGTGCGTTGTACGCGAAAGGTAGGACATGCCCGGGTGTGTGCGGCATGTCCTGATAGTGAATGACAGCCTAGTTCGGTGTTCACTATTGCAAGGCTACCTGTTCCCCTAGGCCAGAACGGGCAGTTTTGATTATTACAGTTTATAATCCTAACTGACCCCGGGAACATGGTAGAAATTCGAGTTTAGTATGCCTGGACTCCGAATGATAAAATGCATCTTTTAGTGAAGTTGGTTTTAACATTCTGCGTTTGAAAATACCACTTTTAGAAAGTGGGTATTTTCTTGCCTAACCATCCAAGCCTGCCTCTGCGAGGTTGTGTATTCCTTGTCTGGAATGTGAGTGACCGGGGCTGGGGGATGCCAGGAGACAGGGTGAGTCAGCGCAGGGCTGAATAGCCAGATCGACCTGTAGATGGGTGGGAGGGGTCGCACCTGGGCCCTGAATAGGACAGTGCCTTCCCTCCACAATGCTGGCTCCACCTCCTGTGGTGCGTCTGATGTCCCTGGCCTGCTCACTGAAAGAAGGGACGGAGACTTGTCAACAAAGTGCTCCAGAACTGGTTTGGACTAGGCGAAGGCCTCTCTGCCTTCAGAGAACAAAGGAATTTGGGATATAAATATTGGGGCCCTGACCCCATGAATTTAGATCTCGCTGGAATCAAGGAACCTGCCAAGACGAAGCGCTGGAAGAGCTGCCAGGAGGAGTACTGCCCCTTTGCTGTGTTGTTGCTTTGTTGGGTTGGCCTGCAGCTGCTGCTTCTGCCTTGGGCAGTGAAAGGACTGGACTGAACTTTCTACAAACTTGTGCTGAGTATCTCCAAGGGCCTGGAACCGAGCTGGCCTCCTGTTAAGAAGTCTCAGGGACTACAAAGACTTCACAAGCCTCTGGGTACCGCTTCTGGAACGCTGTTTCAGTCGCCACAGAGGAAGGGAACTGCAACCGACTCCGTCAACCGAATCCATCCCTGGCCGGTGACCTGTTTGCACCGCAGACCGCATCGCCCCGCTTCGCATCGCAACCCTGGTCTCACCGTGGGCGACGTCCGACGCCGCCAACATCGAGCCGCTGCTTGCACCGTGACCTGTGGGCACCGCAGTTCGCATCGCATCGCTTCACTGGGCCAGCCGGACCAGACCGACACTGTCGCTGCAACTGGCTCAAGAGTCGAGACCGCACCTCATTTGGGGCACCGCTCGCACGTCTGCGACGCACCGCTCCGACTCGCACCGCTGTCCGACGCCAGCTCCCGCACTCCGGCTAGGTCGCCTGCATCGCAACCTGTCAGCACCGCATCGAGCATCGTCTCGCCCTGCATCGCACGCCTTGGACTCACCGACTCCGTCTGCACGACGCTCATCGAGCCGCTGCCTGCACCGCATCGAGGGACACCGCACCTTGCATCGCTCCGTCTTGCACCGCAACCGCGACGAACGCCGACCGGCTCGTACACTCCGTACCAGCCACAACGAGAAAAGGTACTGTGACCGAGTCTGTTCACGACTCTGCTGGCCCGTATCGACGCGGTCGGCTGGAACTGTTAGACTCTGTGGTTTTCAGCATCACGGTAGGCTCGGACGGAGCTACCGACTCGTACGAACTTTGCTTTTGTGCTATTCCTGCAAAGAAGAAGTTACCGTATCAAGCATTCATTCGTAAAGTATAGTATTGTGGATTTTTGTCGTAATTGGTCTTGTCTTGAGTATATAAAATATTGGTTATTTTTCTAAACTGGTGTGGTGTCCGTTTGTAGTGCTTACACTGTATTACTGTTGGTTATGTGCAAATGCTTTACACACTGCCTCTGAATTAAGCCTGACTGCTCGTGCCAAGCTACCACGAGGGTGAGCAGGGGTTACTTCACGAGTGTAACAACCCTTACCCTGACTAGGAAGAAGGGTCCCTACTTGGACAAAGGTGCAAGCCCTTGCCAACTAGAGATCCCATTTCTAACAATATGATAGAATGAACCTGTATGCACATTACCGAGTAGGCATTTGGGAGACGGGATCCTCCCCATTTTCTGCAATCTGTCCTGCGCTATGTAAACCCTATGCGAGACTTTTAGCTGTATCAGGCAGAAGTGCGCCCTGATGGCCACCTCCCAGGAGTGCATTAGCGCCACCTCCCAATTCACGTCCTCCATTTCTCCATGTCTCACTCCCAGCGTCACCAAAGGCTTCCAAAGCAAATAGATTATAGCTGAGTACTCTGTATGTGGACGAGACTGTCCTCCCTCCCCAAGGGTCCTGTCAGCAGGTGGGTCTCTAGCAGGAAGGTGTCAGGCAGTGAAGCCCAGTCCACCATCTCTGCCCGTAAAACATGTCAAAGCTGGGTCTACTTATAGTGTTGTGTGTGAGAGGCCATGTTCTTCTTGTAAGCAGGCAAATGATTTGCTTGCTCTGTCAGCTATCGAGTCTCCCAATGACAAAAGCCTTGCAGCTTACTCACTTCGTGGAGTGTTTCTCCCACCCAGATCAGTGTGGACTTAGTCCCTGTCCCCTTCCATCCCACCTTGGACTTCGCCTTACCCCATGCCATTAGTGTCACACGTGCAGGCATCAGAAGACTCGTTCAACCCTTCCCACCTTGTTCATAGTACCTCCAAGAAATGTCCATCATGGAGCACCTGCCCAGGTGCATCCAGGTGCACCACAGGATCATGCCTCAGGGCATGTGCCGTCATTTATCACATGCATTTGTGAGGCCCAGTAGTATGCTCTGAAGTGCATGAGTGAAATTATATCACTATACACTGCATTGCAGAGTGTTGGTAAAGCTATACGGGGCTCCCCATCCCACAGAAATCGCCTAACTCCCTGCCCAGGCGACTGAAAACGTTTTGGGTATGGGTAATGGCGTGTTCTGTAGGATATATCGGAGTTTGGGGAGGGTAATCATCTTGAGGATGGCAGCTCTACCCAGAAGCATCAGAGGGAGTTTCCTCCACCTGGCCACATCCTCCTGCAATTGCACCAGTTGAGGGTGCAGGTTTTTGTTTCTGGAAACGTTCCGATTCCGGAGCATTATAAATACCCAGGTATTGAAAGCCCTCGGCGGTCTCCCGCAGGGAATAAGGAATCAATATGTCCTGGTGCCGCTTTAAATAAAACGGACGTTCACCAATTTACCCTATAGCCAGAGTTCCAACTCCTCCACCCTTTCTAGCAAGGGATTCAAGGACACCTCGGGTTCCAAGACATACATGAGAACGTCAATCACATATAAAGAAATCTTCTCCCCCGGTCATGTCCTCAGGCCGCCATCCGTCTCCAAGGCCCGGACCCAGCAAACCAGGGGTTCTATGCACAGAGCAAATAAGAGAGGAGACTGGGGTGGCCCGGTCTGGTTCCCCACCCCAACAGGAACAGCGCTGAGGTCATTCCATTAATCCCCAATGTCGCCGAAGGCTCGTGTACAGAAGGGCCACCCAACAACAAAAGCACGGGCCAAAACCAAACTGTCCAGCCAATTGTGCAGGGTCTGATGTTCTGTCTTGTGACTGACATGGTATGAATCCCGTCTGGTCGTGATGGACCAGAGTGGGTATCACTTCCTTCAATCTGCATGCCAAGATAGTAGCCAGAAGTTTAGTCTCGCCATTCAACTAAGATATTACTCCAGTCCTGTCTTGAAGTAAGTCTAGCACCACACCACTCACTAGTACTGTAACATCCTCCAATAGAAATCAGTGGAGGCTGGGAATAATAAGACCACATAGAAGCAAATATGAAATAAACTAAAATATATCAGCATTTAAATATATACATATTTGTATGAAGTGATAAAAAAGTATATTTTTATATATAGATATATATACATTTATTACTCCTCCACATGATGCCGTTTTGGCTGCTGTGCACCAGACAACAGGGGAGCGTCGGAATTAACGAAGGCAGCTTTCTTGGTGCTTTAAAACAATGTTGGACTGCTCACAAGAAAGGCGTCAACACTGCTAGCTGCTCAAAATTACTCGTTTATTGCAGAGAGACCGCTTTACGCGTTTCGGCCGTTCTAGCTGGCCTTGTTCACAACAAGGAGACAAACCTTTCTGTCTAATTATATACGCTCATGTGATCTCTTACATCATCACAAAGAAGTTTAAAGTTTTTTTCAAATGCTTTTCATCATGCCAAAGTGCAAAAGAAGTACTGTTAACAAATAGATTCCGTGTCTTTAAATACACTTCTAAATATCCACCCTTTTTAAATAATGTTCCGTCATCCAAATTGAACACTAGAATGCTACCCCGTGCTCCTCAGGTACATACTCTTTGTGCCACGTGCAAATGTTATTTCATAAACATAAAAGTTAATCGCATCTTATGAAAATGCATGAACATTCAGAAGGCCTTCTGTTGCATTTTAATAACTGACACAATGATTTTTTTGTTTGAGTTGTCAGTATGATGTAATGCATTTTCATAAGATGCGATTAACTTTTATGCTTATGAAATAACCTTTGCACTTGGCACAAAGAGTATGTACCAGAGGAGTGCAGGGTAGTGTTCTAGTGTTCAATTTGGGAAACGGAAAAAAGAACGAACATTATTTACAAAGGGTTGACATTTAGAAGTATATTTAAAGACACAGAATATATTTGTTGATAGTAGTTTTTGGGCACGGTGAAAAGATTTGAAAAAATTGTAAAACGTCTATGTTTGTGATGATGTAAGAGATCATGCAAGCGTATATAACCAGAAAGAAAAGGATGCCTCTCTGTTGTGAACAAGGATGGCTAGAATGTCCGAAACACGTAAAGCTGCAGTAAACGAGAGTCATTTTGACCAGCTACCAGTGTCAGCGCCTGTTTCTTGTGAGCAGTCTAACGTTATATAACATATATATTTCACTGGAAAAAACCAAAGGTTACAGGGACATTATAGTTAGGCTCAGATATCACTGGTACAAAACCATTGAAATTCAGCAGTTATAGTTACCTGAGCTAACTATAACTTACGCCCATAATGCACTGCTTATGACCTCACATATTACATTGCTCATGACATTGTCAGTGACATCACTGATGACATCTCAAATGACATCAGTGATGACATCATTAAGTGTTTTCTAAGAGTTTATACGTTTTAAACATATACTAACGTACTACAAAAGCTAGATTAGTATACTAAGTGTACTAGTAATGAGTGATACTATTTTTAACATGTGATCTGAGTAGCTGTGTGACACTGTATCAGTGCGTGAGTGGGCGTCTGAATGCCTGTATGGGTGTATGTGTATTGTATGGGTGAGTGAGTGGGTTTCTGAGTAAGAGTGGTTGTATGAGTGAGTGGTTTTTAAGTGGTTGTATGTATGGTTTTGTGAGTGTTGTGGGGTGTGAGTGGTTGTATGGGTGTGTGAGTAATTGTATGGATGTGTGAGTGCCTGTGTGAGTTGTGGGGGTGTGAGTGGTTGTATGGATGTGATTGGCTGTGTGGGTGTGTGAGTGGTTTTGTGCGTGTGCATGTGTGAGTAGCTATATGGGCCTGAAAGTGAGTGTTTCTATGGGTGTGAAAGTGCCTGCATAGGTGAGAGTAGATGTCTGTGTGCCTTTATGGATGAGTGAGTGGGTGAGTCAGTTTCTGTATGGGAGAGTGAGTGCATGTGTGAGCACCCGTATGGGTAATTGACTGCAATGAGCAGCATAGGAGGAAGAGGAATTGCTATTCTGAAAATATAGTTATTTTATTAAGCCAGTATGAATGAATGTTAGAAATTAGATGTGGGTGAAGATATACA
The DNA here is from genome assembly GCA_963921515.1 of Calotriton arnoldi. NCBI lineage: Eukaryota > Metazoa > Chordata > Amphibia > Caudata > Salamandridae > Calotriton > Calotriton arnoldi. Next base: position 1,206,029 of record CAWUFW010000529.1, on the reverse strand, counting down.
ATGGTCATACTGCTGTCAGCAGACCGAAATGATAACGGCTAGTAGCAGATTTAGGATCATTCATTTTAAGTTCCTGCACAGGATGTACTATTCCCCAGCACGGCTACATCAGTATAATCTAAAACCTACTGACAACTGCGAAAGATACAGGGCTGAAGGGGCAGACTTCCTTCACCTAGCCTGGACGTGCAGATCTATTTCTAAGTACTGGGAGGAGGTGGGAGGGGCCCTATCCCAGATGGTGGGAATGCAGATAAGCCTCACCCCATGGCACTTGGGTAGCTTATGGCCAAGCACAGAGTAGCATGCAGGTGGGGAAGGGCCCCTAAGTTTAAGGAATGGTTGCAGGATCTGGTACATTGCCAGGAACAGCTTACCACATATGCAGAATTACTACCACTAAGTTTCAGACCCCGAGACATATGGGGACCCCTCAAGGGATATCTCATGCAATCCCCATAGGCAAAAGACGCTCAGCAAGACCTCTCCCACACATTACAACAGGATAAGAATGCCCAGACAACTCCTCAGGAGAAACTTTATCACAGGAATCAGGTAGACCCAGAATAGACGTACCAACACCTGGGTGTATAATTCTAATGTAGGATATATGAGATGTGTAGGTGACATATCGAGACTTATACTGCTCTAGAAATATGAATACACTTTATCTTGCCAATTCGCTTGTGCTATGTAATAATTTGCTGTTAAATATGAAAATGCAAATAAAAAGAAATTAAAAAAAAGAAATTAGATGTGGGTGTTGCTTATAGTATGTCATTTACACCCACTTACACACACAGTTACACTCCCACAAAACCACTTATGTACCCTCCACTCGTATAGCCAGTGACTGACACACTCAGTCGCACACCAATACAACCATTCACACACCCACTGACTCACCTATACATCCACTTACATAGGCATTCACACACCCATATAGGCTCTGTCACAACCAGTCAGACACCTATACAGCCATTCATGTACCCAGCACTCAGTCAGTTACACACGCACTTACACACCCATACACCCAGTTATGCACTCAGTCACCCATGCATACAGCCACTCATGTACCCATTTATACACCCATACTCAGACATTTACACAGCCTCTTACACACTGACATAACCACATACGGTACTCACTTGCCTATAGTTGGCACTCTAATTGTATGTATACTCAAGTTAAATGTATTTCATTGTGCTTTTCAGAAATCTACTTGTGTTTAAAGATTAATGGAATATGGAAGGATGAGGTGGAACAAAATATTAGGAATTATGCTTCTTGACATCATCCATAAACTGGACAACAGATGACATATTTAGTTCAACTGGCATTTGGCACAATGAGTGACCATGTCTTGCAGTTTTGTTGAAACAAGGGGAATGGTAAGTATCTGGTCAGGTGGTTAGGGCCCCACAGATGGTCCAACTGCTGATGATAATGCACCTCCTTCCCTCTCGCATCATCCTCTGATAAGCCGTTGTATGTATGGTTTTCAGGTGGTTCGAAACAGAGAATGTGCCATGTGAACACTTTTTCACAGTGCCTGTTGACAGTTTTTTGCTGCATAGATTGCATTGGGCAAATTTTGCACAAACTTTCTTTTCTCTTGAAGGGAAAGATAAATATTTCCAAATGTATGAGGAATTCTTTGGAGGTGGTAGGTCGTCTTCTTTGTCCTGTTCTTTCCGTTCTCTTCTATCATCAGCAGAAGAGATCTTAACTTTGAAACTCTCTTTTTTTGAAGGAGAGGCTATAATACCATAGAGCTGTGCTTCAGAGACTGTCTCCAAAGAGATGTGAAACCAAAATAATAGATTTAGGGTATGGTTTTCAATGTGAATGGGTGGACACATTCATGTAGGCATCACAGCGGATCCATAAAATGAATAGAAAACAGAGAAAGACTTTGTGTTTTGGATTTGTAAAAAGTTTAGTAAGTTATGTTCTGTTCATTTGTTAATTGTTCATTTTAAAAAGTATTTATAAACTTGTAAAAATGTATATTACTACATTGAAATTGTAGTATTAAAAATACCAGTGAAATTCATTAAAAAAAAACAAAGGTTTCAGGGACGTCATAGTTAGAAAATAGAATAAAAAACCCGTATAAATTTACTGAAGAAACCAAAGGTTACAGGGACGTTATAGTCAGGTTCAGATTGTACACACAAAAAATTCTAGCAGTTATGTTACCTAAGCTAACTATAACCTGTGCCGTTGCAATGAACTTCTTATGACCTCACATATTGCATAACTCATGACATGGTCAGTGACATCACTCATAACATCTCACATCACTGATGACATCATCCAGCGAAGTAAACTTCAATATACTTCATCAAATACCATTTAAGACAACACAGGTGAGAGACGTACAGCACAGCGCTCACTGTAACCTTATCAACTACTACACTCACTTAAGTAAGAGACAGTTCTCAGCAGACAGTCTTGTGTTCTCTAAACCACTATTGTAAACACTAATGACCAAAGTAAAATGCCTATCTGTATAAGCTAGTCTACTGCAAACCACAACAACACTACTCGTGAACCTGGTAAGAAGTTTTAGTGCAAATGTCAGATGTACACAAACCACTAAAACATACAACCAGTAGTAAGGTGTTAGCAGACAGGTCACTGTGTCACAAACCGCTAGTAAAATGATTCTTTATCCTGGAGAAAGGTGTAAGCAGAGAGTTAAGTCTGTTGTAAATGTCTACTACACTGAGACATCACCCTAGAGAAAGGTCTTAGTGAACAGATTAATTTATTATAATCTACTACTAAAGTCATTCATCACAAAGGACACAGGTCTAAGGAAACTGGTCCGTATGTCATAAAACAGAAATATACTCAGCCATTACTGTGTAATGAAGTCTCAATGAACAGCTTAGACTGTCGTAAAGCACAACCATACACATACATCAGTATGGGACGTGACAGTGTAGAGGCTAGTTTACTGATAAATAATACACCCACTTTAAAAAAGGGATTATAAATCAGATTACTTATGTTATAAAATAGTATCACTCAGTAGTACAGTAAGAATTAGTAATTTAACTTATGCAGTAGCTTAGTGTATATATCTTAAAGTCTCAGAAACTCACTGGATGATGTCATCAGTGATATGGTTTGAGATGTCATCAGTGATGTCATTGACCATGTAATGAGTGACTTAATATGTGAGGTCATAAGCAGTGCATTGAATGTTAGCTTAGGTAACTATAACTGCTGAATTTCTATTCAGTGAAAATATATGCATCACCCAAAGGTTACAGGGACGTTATAGTTAGGCGTGGATTTCATTACAAGACCGGAGGCTACCATTATGCATATTTCTTTAAATGCTAACTCCAAGCAGCCACTTAGAAGCAATACATCATAAAGTGAAACAGATCTAGAATAGAATCTTCCAGATGTACAATAGCCATGCACAGAGGATAGTCTGCCTCTTTTAAATCCGGCTCCAGGCAGATAAGTACATTTTCTCTTCACTTTCATGTATGAGCTGTATCTTATAGAATGAGCAACTACATGTGTATGTATGTTTTCTCAACTTCACTTTCATGTATGATCTGTATCTTCTAGAATGGGCAACTACATGTGTATGTATATTTTCTCAACTTAATTTGTATACCTTTCTGAATACACTTGTGCCCTTTTTAACTTAATTTGTATACCTTTCTGAATAGACTTATGCCTCTTTGACCTCAAACTCCTCTTAAATCTCAGCTCACACCTAACTGATTTCCAATTTACGGAAATCCTGCTCCCCCCGTTTCCGCCCTTACCCCGGACCTCACACTGCGTTTCCACCCAATCACGGGCTACCCCGAAATACAGACTAGTCGGAAACTCATAACAAAAATCAATAATTAAAATAAAAAAATAAAAATTAAAAACCTTTACCCCGTCTGTAGTTGAGGGGCCACCTGGGCAATGCAGTAAATCAACAGCTGATCGCTCGGAAGCATATCCGATGTCGGGAAGTCTGGCAGTTGGACCCTCCTGTGATCAGCTGTTAACTGCGACCGCAAGTACTCAAAAGCTATTTTTACACCAAAAACCTCACTTTACAGTAAAGGAGCATAAAATGTAAAAGACCTGCTGTAACAAAGCCTTAATTTACATAAGCTCCTCTAACAAAGCCTTAATTTATATAAGCTCCTCTGAACCTTACTAATAAGTCAGGTTGCCTGCCTTCTAAGCCATCTATATAGATTACTAAGTACTACCACCCGTAAAGGAGTATAAAATCTAACATGTCTGATGTAGAATCAGATGGTCTTGAGGTACCTATCCCTAACATCAATAATGAAGAAATGAAAAAGATTATTCAACAAGAGATGCTCTCCTGTATGCGCAAAACACTCAACCAGGTCATGTCAACCAAAAAAACCTTAATTGAGGAAGATGGCACTATTGAAACCCAGAAAGGCCAAAACGGGGAATGCAATAAAAAAAGGGGGCAAAAGATTAAAGAGAAAGAACAACATTGAAAGAACAAGCCCCATGAGCACATTGGGAGGTCTAAGCACCTCAAATAATTTGGGAGGCCTACGCACCTCATCATATAAAGGAGGTCTAAGCACCTCAAACTATAAGGGAGGTCTACGCACCTCAAAAGTATCAGGTGTCCTTAGCGACACAACCTATCAAGGTGTCCAAAGCGGCCCACAATATCCAAGTGCTCGTCATGATACATAAGATCTTGAAATTGAACCACAAGGGGACCAAAACATGAACCCGTTGGAAGAATATATCCTTGACCTAGACCAGGATGATCTAGACTTCGAGAGTCCCCTAGCAGAGGCAGAGCTCCCTTCATCCTCTAAAGAAATTATAACCAACCCACTGGGTGAGGAGATGTTCACTCCACATAATATCAGACACCCGAGGAGCTCAGAATGGTGGCCCCAAGATCACGTAGCCGCATTCATAAAAAGATGGATTAGGACATCCCCTAGAAAGAGAAACACGAAATATCCTAAGGGCAGAATGTCCCAGACCAGTGGTTCAAGAAAAGGTATGCCTGACACCCAACCTCGACCCAGAATTAATCAAATTCCTATTCAAACTGGGTGAGACCCCAGGAAGGGCATGAAAAGGTCACTGAAGGCCTGCCAGGATCACATGCTTGATATTTTAGGCCCGCTGACTAGAATAATTGATATGGCGAAAGACAGCCACATTAACAGTACACCATTAGACTTAGATCTACTAAGCTAAGAGGATGGAGTCGGAAAACCCTGATCCTATTCGGGAACGCGAATGCAGCGATAAACGCAAGCGACAAAGAGTAGTCCTTACCAAGATCAACCCTAAGCTGAGAGACATGGCTGACAAAGAACCCTCAGCAAATCCCACAGGACTCCTATTTGGAGAGGACATGATCAAGATCTTAGGCAAATATGTCGCAACCTTCACAACCCTAGACAAAGCTCAGAACAGCATGCGTCGAGTATTCAACCCTTTCACCAGGGCCGGCAGAAGGGGCCGCTCTACCGGCCGTGCCTACCAAAGGCCCTACTACAGACAATGAGGATTAGGTCGACTCAGAATTTTTTTTACAGACTTGGAAAACAATTACACAAGACCCCTGGGTTTTAGAAACCATTCAAGGCTTCAAAATAGAATTTTCGAAAACACAGACACAATCCTCACCCCCCCAAGAAACCTAGTACTGATCACAGTACAACAGAAAATAGTAGAGGAAGAGGTCATGTCCATGATAGAGAAAGGAGCAATTATATAAGTAGCATGGGATCATATGAAATTCGTAAGCACTCTCTTTCTGGTAGAGAAAAAAGACAAGGGTTGAAGACCAGTCCTAAACCTGAGAGAATTGAACAAATCTCTCATCTACAGACACTTCAAAGTGGAGGGTATCTACCTTCTGAGAGACATGCTTCTAGAAAAGGACTGGCTAGTGAAGTTGGACTTGAAAGATGCCTACTTCACAATCCCCATGGCCTCAGAGTTCCAACCATACCTCCAATTCACATGGAACTGTTGTCTATTCCAATTCCAAGCTCTCCCTTTGGGCTATCTTCTGCTCCCTGGTGTTTCACCAAGGTAATGAGAGCTATAGCATCCTTCTTGAGAGAAAGAGGGATACGACTGATTGTCTTTCTCGACGACACAGAAAAATCTATCATGACCCCCTCAAAATCTCTGGAATTATTGGGATTCACTGTAGACACAGTAAAATCACTTTTGCTACTACCCAAGAAGAAAATCACAAAAATACGCAAAGAAATACGACTTGTATTAAAACGAGACCTCTTGTCCCTAAGAGAATTAGCCAGACTCCTGGGCCTCCTATCTTCCTCTATCCAAGCTATCTTTCCGGGTCCTTTACATTATCTAGCCCTTCAAAGAGTGAAGGCAAAAGCCCTCCGTGCTGGACTATGGTACGGAGACAAAGTAACCCTAGACCACAAAGCAAAATCAGAATTGAACTGGTGGTTAGAGAATCTAGATGCCTGGAACGGCAAAGCCATTTTCGGAAACTCCCCAGAATTCATTCTAGAGTCAGATGCGAGCCTTCATGGCTGGGGAGCGTGCTTACAGAATCAGAACACGGGAGTTCTATGGTCCTATACAGAGAGCTCACACCACATAAACTACCTAGAGTTAACTACTGGCCTTTACGCTCTGATGAGCTTCAAACAATCCCTACAAGGCAGATTGGTTATTCTAAAAATGGACAACATATCAGCTGTGGCATACATAAATTGCTTAGGGGGTACAAAATCCTCAGACCTATCGAATCTAGCCAAAAAACTCTGGATGTTCTGTCTAGAACACAAGATAGCCCTAAAAGCAGCATACTTACTGGGAAAAAGCAACATCACTGCTGACTGGAATTCAAGATTCCTCCTAGACCACAGCAACTGTAAACTCAACGTGAAAGCCTTCAGAGCTTTAAATCAGTTCTGGGGCCCTCTGGAAGTAGATCTTTTCGAAAGCAGACTGACATTCCAACTGCACAAATATTTCATCTGGATGCCAGACCCCGGTGCTCAAGCAGTCAATGCCTTTTTCCAGCCATGGAAAAGAATTTGAGCATATGCATTTCCTCCATTTGCAATGATCCAGAGAGTCTTCCAGAACGTGAGGCAAGACCAATGCTCCTTATTACTAATAACCCCTTTCTGGCCCTCCCAGGCGTGGTTTCCGATGAGCTTGGAATTAGCCTGTGAAATACCCCTACTTCCAGCCGCGAAAGGCCTTTTAAGAGACATAGATTGGAGGGACATCCCCTAGTCCAGACAGGGACTTTGAACCTTCTTGCCTGGAAAGTGTCAGGAAATCTAATGAAATCACAGATCTTTTGAGACAAGCTACTACACTCCTCCAAGAGTCGTGGGCTTCTGGAACCCACTATAGATGCAATAGCATCTGGAGAACTTGGGCAAGCTGGTGCCTGGAGAGGAACCTGGATTCCGTGGAGGCTCCTATCGTACACGTAGCAAACTTTTTAGTTTAGCAATATGAGAGAGGGCTTACATACAGATCAATTAATTGCTACAGATCAGCTATTTCAGCAGGCCATAAATGGCAAGAACATAGGGAAAAAATGCCATAATATGCAGAATTATGAAAAGTATCAAACTAAGGAGACCACCTAAACCTAAATACGAAACCCTATGGGATGTTAAGTTACTACTATACCCTTTCACTACCTGGCCTGAGAACAGCTACCTAGATAAGAAGAGACTTTCCATAAATCTAGCGTTTCTTCTCTGCCTAATCTCCTGCCGTAGAGTATCAGACGTTAAAGCACTAGAAGTAACTCAGAGTCTATGACGCCTTTGGTGTCAATTTCGAGATTATTAAGAGAACTAAGACTATGTCAGATACAATTTTCAACACAAAGGTTAACGCATGCAAAAAACCTTGTGTGGTAGATTGTAAGAAAGAATATGATGCAAGAATGAGCGAACATCATGCGAATGGTGTTAACCAATTACTTATCTCTTTTGTGAAACCCTTCAAACCCATTACATCAGCTTCTATAGCAAGATGGGTTAAATATGCAATGCAATCAGCCGATATTGACCTAAAAAGGTTCCAGGCACACTCAATAAATGGCGCTATGACTAGCGAATCATTTTGGAAAGGGGGTAAACTAGATAACATTCTTAAAGCAGCTGATTGGTCAAATTCTAACACTTTTGCTAAACACTATTGTAAACCTATTAAACTTATGGCAGATGTAGTGTTACTAAACTACAAACTACCAACATGCATAATGGTAGCCTCCGGTCTTGTAATGAAATTGCGATTCTCCTAATAACATGACAAGAGAATCTGGATTTCATTAAAGACACGGAGGCTAACATTATCCCACCCTTCCCCTCCTGTGGGTGGATACATGAATGACTGAACAATAGATGAATAATTTATGATACAACCTTTATTCAATGTATTGTTGAAAATTTCATACAACCTTTATTCAATGTATTGTTAAAAATTTCATATAACTTGCCCGCTTTGATATTACACCTTTCTCAGTTACATGACAACAGAGCACTTAAACTCTTTCTTATTTCAGATAACTCAACATAACTGATTCATCTATACTGCTGTTTCCGCAAGGAAGATGTTCAGAAAGAATTAACTCTGTGTCCCCTTCATTCAAACTTCATTGTTTCTATCCGTTTGGAATGCACACAAAAAAAAAAAAGAAAGAAAATGTTGTACAGAAGAAGACTTACCATATTACCTCGCATTTAAAAGAGGCAGACTATCCTCTGTGCATGGCTATTGTACATCTGGAAGATTCTATTCTAGATCTGTTTCACTTTATGATGTATTGCTTCGAAGTGGCTGCTTGGAGTTAGCATTAAAAGAAATATGCATAATGTCAGCCTCTGTGTCTTTAATGAAATCCAGATTCTCTTGTCATGTTATTAGGAGAATCGCAATTTCACCAGCACAAAACCATAGAAATTCAGCAGTTATAGTTACCCGCGATAACTATAACTTACACCCCCGCAATGCACTGCTTATGACTTCACATATTACATAATTCATGACATGGTCAATGACATCACTGATTACATCTCAAACCACAACACTGATGACATCATCAAGTGAGTTTCCACTGGATGATGGTACCTGGGGTACCGAACCCCCTACAGCATAGAGCGAGTTGAAGAGTCCAATCCGGACTCCAACTGACCAGGAAGCAAGCACCCGTTAAGGGCCGTCAAGACCCCTGAGATCCACTTTGTGAGTGTCGCAGCTGTTCCGGAATTGCCTCTCCAAGCTGCCTGCCCCCGACAGCGAGCACATCTTGATGCGTGCCTGACTATCTGCTCTGCACCCGGCCCGCCTGGCCTTGGCAACGATGATCCAGCTGTGCTCCCATGGTCTTGAGGCAATTGTGACCTGCTCCCTCGAGTGGGACCCCTCGGACCTACCTTTAAGTCCCTTTGTGCAGTGTGTTTTCAGTGGCCCCCTTCTTCGTAGCACACCAGCTACCAACAACCTCACCACCCTGCTCCTGGCGGAATCCGGTACGCTCCTCAGAATCCGCTGGTGGAACATTGGGCCTGGCCTTGCTACTTACTTAAATCCCAAAGGTGAACCTTGAAATACAACTTTGTGATTTTATATGCATTTTTCTATTTTCTCCCATTGACTTCAATGGTGCGTAATTGCACACAAAAGCAATTCTTTTTGCAAACTTTGAAAATTGTTATCTTAAAAAGTACTTACTGTAGAACGAAGTTCTTGGTCCGAAAAATGACAAAAATTGGTGTTATTTTTATAAATTGGTCTCTGATTTATTCTTGAGTGGGTCTCATTTATTGCCTCTGTGAGTACAACAAATGCATAGCACTACCCTATAATAACTACTCACCCATACTACCACAATAGACATTTACTATTATCTACTTTTGCCTCTGTATATCAATCTGAGTCTTACTTAGTTTTAGTAAGCTATATGGAGAGCCACCGTCTTACAACACGTCAAATGTGCAATTATTTGTTCAAGTTGTGACTCACAGCAGGTAGCAGGTGGGGGGTCTCCAAACTGGAGCAGCAACAACATGAGCACAATGGAGTGTGAGATTTCTGCACCTCACTGTCATTAGCCTCTTCAAAGCAACAATGAGGGAGAGACAAAGGAGCTTCCTCACCATAAACAACTGAATTTGCAGTTCCACATTTCACTCCTACCATCTGCCAAATGACAGAACTCGGGAAGAACAAATCAGCAGCCACTTGCTAACAAAGTCTTAATGGAATTTCTAAAAGGAAAGCCCTCTCTCCATCCTCCTCATTTCAGTGTCTGGATATCCATCCCAGGAATGCAGGTAATACACTTACACTGTATGGGGAACCTGTCCTCATCCTTCATCTTGTGCCACATTCGACATACACACAGTGTCAGAGCAAGGTTCTGGGCATTCACATAACAGATAACTATTTACAAGAGGACCAGTATGCCACACATTCACTGACTCAGATAAAAAAGGGTCTGGTCACACTATCAATCACAAAACATGTTATGCTGCCACTGAGGAAAGGAAAAGTAGTCCTCTGTCCACTATGAGAGTACGATAGGTACGCCACTCCAGGTGACAGGAAGGGCCTTGATCTAGCATAGTCAAGGACAAGCCTAAACCTCTACGTACAAGGTAGATTAGTGCAACTCCATGTCCTCCCAAAAAAGATGAGATAATAGATACACATTCAGTGGGAATTTAGGGCAGGGGAACACGCCTGTATGCTATGCAAAGAAAATGCGATCCCAAAAGTTAGGCTTCAAATAAGTTGCTTGTAAAATTCTATTTTGCAGTTTAATAGCTGAGAAGCAATCACAATTTGAATAGAATAGAATTCATTTTCTGGTCACAACTAAAACATGGATTTCCAACATATGATGTCAGTCAAAAACTGCAGGTCTGTGCCCTAGGGTTAAAATGTCAATATTGAAAACAAGAGACCTAACGTTTAGTACCAATTTAATGCCATGATACATGCCAGAAATGAATCAAATGCATTTTGAGGTATATTTGAAGTGTAATATGGAATTGAGCAAACAGGACTTGCAAGATAATTTTTTTGAGTTTTATTAAATTAGGGTTTTGTCATGTAGTTCCTATAAATCTATATGGGATCTGTGCGTTTTGACAACATAAACTAAGGGATTGGAGTCCAGACTGATTCTAGACACCCCCAAAGGATATATGAGTCTGTAGACTAGCTAGCTCACAGTACCACTATAAGCCCCACAACCTTACCAAGGAGATAATAGTTTCTGGCAACTATCGAACAAGGCAACCCTGACCCTTCAGGGATTGTGGAAACTGTAAAGTATTTTTCGCTCAGTCGCTTGTGCTCACGTTGTCTCAGAGAGATCTACAGAATAAAGGGTGGGGAAGTTTTTCAATAAGCATCTATTGAACCAGCGTCATTCTAGTATAAAATACATTTGCTGAAACAACCATGAGACAGAAACAGATTTAGACGATTACCAGCACCAATAGAGTAAATAAAAGGTAGAATTCTACCATAGTGCTAAAACAGTGAATATATGCATGCATATAAATACATGACAGTAATAAGGCGTACTCCTACGATGCTAACCCTAACTAGATGTACCTAAGTGTACCTAGCATGTATGTAGGTGTATAGCCAAGAATCCCCCTAGGAAAGAACCAACCTCATTACCCGATGTGAGAGATTGAAGGACCCAGTCTTGGTGTCGAGTTGGACACTCCACGAGGTTTGTCAGACCACTGCGTGCTGGAGTGTCTGCGTGCAGGAACTTCAGCGTCTTGTGTCAGCATGAAAGTTTCTTCTCCTCTGGTTTACCCAGCGAAGATGTGGTGCTTATATACCCGAAAGGTACCCTCAGGGGTTCTAGCTAGATGTGACATGGTACTGTGGGCATGTCGGCCAAGGATGACGATATTGGTGACCCTTATACAGAGTTATTATGCAGAAGATGGTAATCCTGCTGTGATACTGAGAATCCTCATGCATAATAAATGAGGCTAGTTTTCAGAGAAAACCACACGACATTTATGCAGCACCTAACTAGGTAAAAGGTCAGCGCCTGAACCGTTATGTAGAACAATTATAAGACAAATGTAGGTAAAAGGTCGTGCAACTACCTAGGCTATATCGGATGAGGAGTGGCCTATACCACTCCTCATCCGACTGGACGACAAAGTAACAAATGCTAAAATATGCCTGTTTAAAAGCAACTAAAATATGAGTATAAAAACATCTAAAAACATGGTATGGTTAAAAAGCTATATGTCCTCTAATGAGTCAATATACTGTTGGACCAACTGAGCATGCTGAAAGCCATAGTGCTCAGTGAGAGCAAAAGAGGAAAAACAAAACAAAAATTATGTTTTCGAATTCCAATTTAGGTTGTTTTCGAAAAAGGCCAAATTGTTACCAGCACACGGAGAGCCAAATGTTTGTTTCCTGTGTGGGAGACGCATCATTACTGCTGCTTGCCTTCGCAGAGGACGGTCCCTGTAACACCTCTTGGATCAGGTCAATGGAGCAAGAGTGATCTTCTCCAGTTCCCACAGCCTTTGCAGAGGAAGTACTCGAAGCCTGTGGTAGAGCCGATGTTCATTCCGACAGGAGCTGAAGCATCCAGTGAAGGCTCTAAGAATGCCAACATCAGAATTGGAATACCCTGAGGACACTGCACTACACGGGCCTTTAATGGGTCCAGCAGTACATCCACGTCCAGAGGCGCAACTGATGGAAGTGTTAGACAGATGTCCAACACGCATTTGTGTCCGCAGAATAAGCAGCGGAGTACAGGCAAGAAACAGTCGACCCACACTGATCTGAATAACAGAAACCAAATGCTCGTTTAGCTCCAGAGCCAAGGTTTGCGCTCATGGCAACGTCGCTCCAAAAGCGCTTTTTCCATCTCTTTGGAATTCAGGACGTCCATTGCGTAGCAGGAAAATTAAAACCAGGACACCCACTACAGGTAGTAGGACCAGCGGAAGCCCTCCAAAAACTCTTCCCAACACGGAGTGTATTATTGATGGAATGACTCTGAATATCGCCTGAAAGGTGCATAATAGCCCAGAACCTATGTTCTTAAATAGGTGTACTATCCCACTCGTATCAGACATGTTAAAGATACGGTGAACCATTTCCCCGAAATGGAGAGGGAAGTTAGTTCGAACTAGTGCCTGTATCTCAGCTGAAGACCTTGCAACCTGGAGATCAAAACTCTCTCGAGCTGAGTTTAAGGCCATCTCCTTCTGTAAAAGTATGGCTTTCAGCCTGCTCAGAGAATCAAACTGTACATGGGAAAATTCAACAAAGGCCACAGCTGCGCCTCCCTGACTGTGTGGGTCGGTGGAAACAATACTTGGATACAACATGTAACCCTGGAACTCACTGTAACCAGATAGGCAATGCCTGGTGCAAAAAGAACAATTGATGGACAGAATGTGGAACGATATCATACATTCACCCCAATACAGAGATCTGGGCCTAAATCCATTGTTTTTTTGCTCCCCATGCCATTCCAGTTTGAACACTGCCATATGCAAATCGGTCTTGACCCTGCGCCCAATGGGAACAGTCCAGCCAGAACTCCCAGGCCAGGCCCTTCCTGGACTGGAAACAAGCATCCTAGGACCGGTTTTGGGGTTTCACCCCTCATCAGCCAGGATAGCTCGACTCCAGTGGCATGGGGAGCACAGGACACACGTCTGGGCATACCCGTCCCACTCGGGTGACAAATGCAAAAAGAACAATTGATGGACAGAATGCAGAACTATGTCATACATTCACTGCAGTACAGAGATCTGGGCCTAAATCCATTGTTTTTTTGCTCCCCATGCCATTCCAGGTTGAACCCAGCCATATGAAAATCAGTCTTGACACTGCGCCCAATGGGAACAGTTCAGCCCGAACTGCCAGGCCAGGTCCTTCCTGGACTAGAAACAAGCATCCTAGGACCGGTTTCGGGGTTTTACCCCTCATCAGCCAGGATAGTTCGACTCCAGTAGCATGGAGAGCACGAGACCCACGTCTGGGCATACCCGTCCCACTCGGGGTGACAAATGCAAAAAGAACAATTGATGGACAGAATGCAGAACGATGTCATACATTCACCCCAGTACAGAGATCTGGGCCTAAATCCATAGTTTTTTTGCTCCCCATGCCATTCCAATTTGAACCCAGCCATATGCAAATCAGTCTTGACCCTGCGCCCAATGGGAACAGTCCAGCCCGAACTGCCAGGCCAGGTCCTTCCTGGAATGGAAACAAGCATCCTAGGACCAGTGTCAGGGTTTCACCCCTCATCAAACAGCCAGGATAGCATGACTCCAGCGGCATGGAGATTACGTCTGGGCATACCCGTCCCACTCGGGGTGACAAATGCAAAAAGAACAATTGATGGACAGAATGCAGAACAATGTCATACATTCACCCCAGGACAGAGATCTGGGCCTAAATCCATTGTTTTTTTGCTCCCCATGCCATTCCAGTTTGAACCCAGCCATATGCAAATCAGTCTTGACCCTGCGCCCAATGGGAACAGTCTAGCCCGAACTGCCAGGCCAGGTCCTTCCTGGACTGGAAACAAGCATCCTAGGACCGGTTTCGGGGATTCACCCCTCATCAGCCAGGATAGCTTGATTCCAGTGGTATAGAGAGCACGGGACCCATGTCTGGGCATACCCGTCCCACTCGGGGTGACAAATGCAAAAAGAACAATTGATGGATAGAATGCAGAACGATGTCATCATGGTAGCATCCCACAACAACCTTGATCATTCAACATCAAATAACTCCCATTTGAGAGCAGTTTGAACACTGGATGAATCACAGCAGCTGGGGACCCTTTCAAGTGCCACCGAAGCATTACAAGCTCCATGAAGGATAATATCCTGACAAATTAGAGACCCGCTTAACGAATTCTCGCAGTCTGTACCGCTGAGAAAGACTATTGCAAATGACACAAACTTTTTAATCCATGCCATTGATTTTTTTTCAAATAATGATATAGAAGCTGCGATCATTATGATCGATGCAGAGAAAGCTTTTGATTTTTGTTCAATGGTATATTATTTTTGCTATTTTACTTAGGTTTAATTTTCCTTCCAAGCTGGTGAAGCTCCTTCAGAATTTATATAGTGAAGCAGAAGCCAAAATCATAGTAAATGCCCATATGGCAGGGTCTCTTAAAATTAAACATGGCACCCGTCAGGGTTGTCTCATATCCCCAGTAATGCCTGCATTGTTTATTTAATCTTTAGCTTCATTGTTGCGGCAAGATCCACGGATTAGGGCACCTCTGCCAGGGGCCCCCCAAGCTTAAGTTGTTTGCTGATGATTTGATCCTCTATTTGGAGGGAGAAAAATAAAATATTGCAAAAACGTTTAGCAAGA
The DNA here is from genome assembly GCA_963921515.1 of Calotriton arnoldi. Classification (NCBI taxonomy): domain Eukaryota; kingdom Metazoa; phylum Chordata; class Amphibia; order Caudata; family Salamandridae; genus Calotriton; species Calotriton arnoldi. Next base: position 1,190,615 of record CAWUFW010000529.1, on the reverse strand, counting down.
TCAATACATTTTCTGAGCTTGGGGGCTACAGATTTAAATCATTCAAAAAGTCAGAGGTGTTCCTATTCAATTGCTCAGTGCAAGTACTTCTGATTGAGAGCCAGACCCAAGAATGCAGGTTGGGCTCGATTCGATATGAGCATTTTTGTATTGCACAATATTACACAGCTTCAACACTTTCCAAGGCCAAGCAATTATTAATACAATAGCAGTCTCGCCCGCTTTCAATCATTGGTCGAGTTGCACTTGTACAAATTATGATTCTTCCCCTTTTTCTATTCATATTTTGAAAAGTAATAATTAAAGTTCCTCAAAGTTATTTTAACGAAATTAATCAGATTTTGCGCCAATTCATTTGGTCAGGAAAAAAAACCCGTACAAAACTGGAGAACGTACAGCTGTGCCTGGAGGATGGGGGTCTTGCGCCGCTCCATTTCAAGAAATACCATCAATCAGCTTTTTCCGATTGGTGTGTCCGGGCAGCAATACCCAAAGACTCGAAAGGTAATTTTTACCTTAGAATAATCCTCTCAGAAAGAAATGTCAAGCTGACTCCATTCCTAAACATTCCTAAGCTCCCAAAATGCATCAGATATAAGCTCCTGCATATAATTCTTTTCAGGTTTTCTAAAATGAAGGAAGAACTTAGATTTGTTTCTTTTCACCCCGATATATTGGTGAACAAGTTACTTACCTTCGGTAACGATACATCTGTAAGAGACATAGATTAGTTATAGATTCCTTACCTTAGAATTACCCCCAGGCGTCAGACTGGATCCGGAGAATTTTTCGTCAGCAGTACCCCTGCGCGTCGAAAGGTGGCGTCGGTCGGCTCCGCGTCATGGTCGCCGGGATGAAGTCACGGTAGCTACTTAGCCGCCGTCCTCGCGCGCTGACAGTTCTTTTACACGACAATCCACGCCAGAAGCGCAGAGCCATGCAAGACACTGACCACTGGTGCACAAAAACCAAGGCCCTGAAAGGGATTGCCTGACCCTAGAAGTCAGTTCGCAGAACGGGGAGGATGGGTTGGGCGGTAAGGAATCTATAACTAATCTATGTCTCTTACAGATATATCGTTACCGAAGGTAAGTAACTTGTTCATCTGAAAGAGACAATTAGTTATAGATTCCTTACCTTAGAATAGATACCCCATCAATACCAACCCCGGAGGCGGGTCTGCGAACCAAGTTCACACCAGAAAGTCCTGGAGAACAGAACGGCCAAGAAGCCGTCTCGCCGGACTTGGCTGTCCAGGCAGTAGTGTTTCGTGAACGTGTGCAGAGATGCCCACGTAGCTGCCTGACAGATGTCATTGAGGGGGACTCCCCGTCCCAAAGCAGTGGTAGCTGCCGTCGCCCTGGTAGAATGGGCGCGCAGTCCCACTGGAGGCTCCTTTGCCAAAAAATAGCAAGCTTTGATGCACAAAACGACCCACCTGGAGATGGTCCGTTTGTGTACGGCCCAACCTTTTTTGGCGCCCACGTAGCTAACAAAGAGCTGGTCATCCACCCGGAATTGTTTGGTGCAGTCCAAATAAAAGGAAAGCGCACGTTTTGGATCCAGACAGTGGAGCCTCTCTTCCTCCTTAGAAGGATGCGGTGGCGGAAAGAAGGTGGGCAAAGTGATGGTTTGACCAATGTGAAAAGAAGTAACCACCTTGGGAAGAAAGGAAGGTCTGGTTCTGAGGACGACCTTGTCCGGATGAACAGCCAGAAAAGGAGGTTTTGAAGAAAGAGCTTGGAGCTCATTCACCCTGCGAGCAGAGGTGATGGCAACCAGAAAAGCAGTCTTTAGAGTAAGAAGTCTGAGAGGACAGTTATGAAGTGGCTCAAAGAGAGCGCACATAAGGTAAGTAAGAACCAAGTTCAAGTCCCACTAAGACATTACGAAGGGAACAGGAGGAAAAAGAGGAGTAATGCCCTTAAGGAAGCGATTTACAACAGGGGACTTGAAAAGAGAAGGCTGATCAGGAAGCCTAAGAAAGGCTGAAATGGCTGAGAGGTAGCCCTTAAGAGTGCCCAGAGCAGAGCCCTGCTGTGCCAAAGAAAGGAGGAACAAGAGAACCTCAGAAAGAGGGGCAGAAAGGGGATCCACAGCCTTTGCTGTGCACCATGCCACAAATTTGTTCCATCTGCAGGTGTATACCGTCTTCGTGGAGGAACGCCTGGCTGCCAAGATAACATCACAGACTTCGGGAGGCAGGTCACAAGACGTCAACTGCCGCCGTTCAATCTCCACGCAAGGAGGTGGAGACTGGACAGGTTTGGGTGGAGGACCGTCCCCTGCTGCTGCGACAGAAGATCCTCCCAAAGAGGCAGTCGGATCGGAGGATCGATGGCCATGTGTAACAGCTCGGGATACCAGACTCTTCGTGCCCTATTCGGAGCCACAAGGATGACTTGGGCCTGGTCGCGCTTGATCTTCTTCAGCACTCAGGACAGAAGTGGTATAGACGGAAAGGCGTATAGAAGACTGCAACTCCACTCGCGACGAAAAGCGTCGCCTAGCAAGTGCCGACTTGGAAATTCCAATGCGCAGAAGTGCTGACATTGGGTGTTCTCTTCGGTGGCGAATATATCTAGCCAAGACTCTCCCCACTGCTGAAAGAGACCTTGTGCCACCTCCGAGTGAAGACGCCATTCGTGATCCATCATGCACCTGCGGCTGAGTTCATCCGCCCTGGTGTTCAGGGAACCTGCCAGGTGTTGAACCACCAGGGATATGCCCTGATGTTCCAGCCATGTCCAGAGACGGAGAGCCTCTTGACATAGGGTCCACGACCCCACCCCGCCCCGTTTGTTGCAGTACAACATGGCGGCGGTGTTGTCCGTGAACACCTGCACTACTCTACCCTGGACAGAGGGAAGGAATGCTTTGAGTGCAAGATGGATCGCCCGAAGCTCCTGAAGGTTGATGTGGAGCCTGGACTCCGCCGGAGACCTGAGGCCTCTGATCTCTGCCTCTCCCATGTGGCTGCCCCATCCCAGTAGTGATGCATCCGTCACCACTGTGAACTCTGGTTGGGGAAGGGAGAGTGATCTGCCGCTGACCCAATCCTGGTTCGTTAACCACCACTGCAATTGACGTGCAGTGCCCTCTGAGATCTGGACGCAATCGGACATATTCCCCTGATGCTGCACCCACTGGAACTTCAGGTCCCACTGCAGAGCCCGCATATGCCACCTGGCATGATCTACCAGCAGGATGCAGGAGGCCATGAGGCCCAGCAGCCCCAGGGTCATCCTGACCGAAACCCGGCATAGAGGCTGGAAGATCGGAATCATAGCCCGAATATCCCAGACTCGCTGTTCGGGAGGATAGACCTGAAACTGCGTCGTGTCCAGAAACACTCCAATGAAAAGGAGCTTCTGAGAGGGAGTCAGGTGTGACTTCGGCACGTTGATGGAGAACCCCAGCGAAAGCAGGAGGTCGGCTGTAGTCTGGAGGTGGGAGACGACAGCCTGGGGCGAGCCCACCTTTAACAACCAGTCATCGAGATAGGGGAAGACTGGAACCCCTGATCTGCCCAGATGAGCTGGGACCACCGCCATCACTTTCGTGAACACCCGAGGGGCGCTGATAAGGCCAAACAGGAGCACGGTAAACTGAAAGTGCTCATGGCCTACCGTGAACCGCAGGCAACGCCGGTGGGCCGGCAGGACGGGGATGTGAAAATAAGCATCCTGCAAGTCTAACGCTACCATCCAGTCTCCAGGGTCGAGGGCAGACAGGACCTGAGCTAGCGTCAACATTTTGTACTTCTCCTTCCAGAGGAAGAGGTTGACGTTCCTGAGATCAAAGATAGGACGCAGGCCTTTGTCCTTCTTGGGCACCAGAAAGTAGTGGAAATAGCAACCACGACCTACTTCTGGGGCAGGAACTCGCTCGATGGCCCCCTTGGCCAAGAGTGCCGAAACTTCCTGTTGGAGAAGGGCCAGATGATCCTCCGACATGCGATGGTGCTGAGGTGGCATGGATGGAGGGGTAGTCTCAAAGGGGAGGGAGTAGCCCTTCGGACTATTTGCAAAACCCACCTGTCCGACGTGATGATGCGCCAGTGGGGGAGGTGATGGCGAATCCTGCCACCCACTGGCGATTAGTGGCCCTGAAAGGTCGAACTAGGAGGGTTTGGAGGCTGCTGCAGAGGGGGCTGTGGTGGACTGGCCCGCTCGCTGGCCCCCAGAACCACAGCGGTGGCTCCCATGTCCCTGGCCGCGCAGTGGCTGAACAGCTTGCGCCGGCCTGTGGCTCTGGGCGGAACGTGGCGGGGCACACCTTCCGTAGCCACGAAAGGCGGACTGCGCAGGGAGGGTGGTGGAGAGGCGACGGCCATCAAAGGGCATGTCCATAAGAGTGGATTGGACATCTCTGGAAAAACCAGTCGACCTGAGCCAGGCGAGCGTCGAAGGGCTACTGACGTGGAAATCGTCCTTCCTAGCGAGTCGGTGGTATCCAGTCCACAGCGAATGGTAAACTTTGCTGCGTCTCTCCCTTCGGCAACTGCACGGGAGAGTACGGCCCGGGCCTCCTCCGGACACTGGGGCAGCACTTGCGCCACCATATCCCACACAGAGTGGGTGTAACGGCCCAACAGACATGTGGTGTTTCCCGACCGCATCCCCAAGCTGGAGGAAGAAAACATCTTCCCAAGATGGTCCAGCTTTTGGATTCCCTATCAGGTGGAGTGTTAGGGAATGCGCCTTTGGATGTAGAGGCTTGGACCACCAAGCTCTCAGGAGTGGGGTGTTGGGAGAGGAAAGTGGGGTCGACCGGGCGGTGGCGTCGGGCAATCATGCTATCCACATGAGCCCCTGTGTTGGGCCTGGACCAGGTGCCCAAAAGGATGTCGGTGAGGGCCTCATTGAACGGCAGCAGGGGCTCCGAAGAGCTCGCTGCCGGTTGAAGCACCTCTGTCAGGAGGTTAGTCCTGACTGCCACCGTAGGTAGCTCGAGGTTGAGAGCCTCAGCTGCCCTACGCAACACCATGGCGTAAGACGCTCCCTCCTCCGTAGCCACAGTAGGAGGAGACAACATGCCAAGGTCTGGTGAGGTATCCAGACCACTGGCTTCCTCCAGTTCCTCTCGCCAGTCTGGTTCATAACCCAACTGGTCAGTCAAAGGGTCTCCAGACCCCTCCCAGTCCTCCTCACCCTCCTCTGGCTGCCAATCTGGTCTAAAAGAGCCAGGGTAGAACAGGGGCACAAAAGTACCCATCGGCGCCGGATCCGCCGTCTGTCGACGCAGGTCCGGCTCCGTGTCTACATTGGGGTGGAGGCCGGGGTCGACGCCGGCTGGGGACACAACCGGCGTCGGCTGCGGACGTGGTGCCAGTGGAATCAGCGCCGGGGGAGGTGTAATCAGGCCTATCCGGATCCAGGCCTGGATCCAAGGGGGCCATGCGGTGCCGGGGCCAGAGCCGCTGGAGTTGAAGGCCCAGGGCCCCCAGCCGAGTCTGCAGGGCCCGAAGGCACGCCTGCGGAGTCGGGCTGCTCAAAGATGGCGTGCATCGCTTTGTAAAAGGTGCGAAGCTGGGCAGGGGTCGCTTCGGGTCCTGGGAAGGGAGGGAAACTCGGAGTCAACCCTTGGGGCTCTGCACGCGGAGCCGCGGGAGGGGCACCACCCGCATCCCTCATTGCGTCGGCCGACCGACAGGGAGAAGTCGAAGAGCGACGGTGCTTTTTCGACTTCTTCTTGTGCTTCGACTTACCCGAGGAGTGCAAAGACTTTGAAGAAAACTGGTGGTGGTGGCTCCGCGACCGGTCCCTCAACCTCCCACACGACCGGGACCTCGAGCGGCGTGGAGCCGACTGCCGGGACTCGAGAAGCTTTCACGAACGCTCCCGCAAAGACTTCGGATTCATGGTCCGGCAGTCGGAGCACGACTTGGGGTCGTGGTCGCGCTCCAGGCAAAACAGGCACAAGCAGTGCGGATCCGTTACCGACATCAGTCGGCTGCAGGAACCGCAAGCTTTGAAACCGGGCATCCCTGACGTGCACCAGGAGTCAAAGACTCAAAAACGACGTCGACAAAAGTCAGCAAAAAATCAGTCAAAAAGTGACTGGAGGCACCGCTCTCTCCGGATCTGCGCTGGCTGGGGAGGAAAAAGAAAGAACTGAAGTCAGCGCGCGAGGGCGGCGTCTAAGTAGCTACCACAACGCCATCCTGGCGACCACGACGCCAACGACGAACGCGGAGCCGACCGACGCCACCTTTCGACGCGCAGTGGTACTGCTGACGAAAAATTCTCCGGATCCAGTCTGATGCCTGGGGGTAATTCTAAGGTAAGGAATCTATAACTAATTGTCTCTTTCAGATAGAAGATTTTAACTCACTAGGCCTCCATCTTGATAATAGAGCATTAGAAATTGGGGAAAAAATGGGATCCGCCTGTTTGGGGATCTCCTGGTCGAAGGGAGGATGAAGACATGGAACCAGCTACGACTGGTTAACCTCGAACCTCCCTCCTCCCTATTTTTTACTTTTATGCAGCTTCGCAATTTTATGCGGAAGGTACAGATTCCAAAGGAAAACTTGGCCACCACAATTAGCCATGCTTATTATGTGAGCGGCATAAGAGGGGTGGGGTACCACTATCGAATATTACAGCAACAACTCCATGATAAAATTATTCTGCAAACCCTGCATGACATTCAGACCTCCATAGGGTGCAAAAAAAGAAGGACATACGTGGAAATCTTATAAAGAATGGTCATACAAAACTGTTAGGGGGGCTAACTTCAAATGTATGGCCTTTTTTGTAAGTGGCGACTTTATTATACCTCCCCTGTCTTGCATAGAATGTTTCCATCCACTTCAGGGTCACGCTTTAGGTGTGGACATCAATTGGGAGATTGGGTACATGTATGTTTCACCTGCTAGGCCATTGCTGATTTCTGGGATCTAATCTTTCAGTGACTTAGCAGGAAACTTCAGACTCATCTTGCCTCGGATTTACTAACTGTTCTGTTTGGTATTAACAATACTTTTAACATATCAGTCAGATAAAAGCAGCTATTAACTTATTCATCTTTAGTGGCCAAGTCCTTGATACTTAAAAAATGGAAAATCGGGGGAGTCTCCAACCTTTGACCAATGGGTTTACAAAATGAAATAGGTGGAATCTAAGGAAAAGTTATATTCCCAAAGAGTGGGGGCCACAGTGAAGTTCCATAAAATTTGGGGAGAAAATAAAGAACTGATTGTTTTTTTCCCCTCTCTTTTGGGGATGGAAGTCTTAGTGTTAAATATTATGAATTATACCATGGAATGCCGAAGAAAACTGATTTTAGTGCAAGTTGTGACTAATTTAAGATTTCTATCTACAAATGATGCAATTGTATGGACTATATGTCATGAATTATGCCTTTTTCTACCTGTGACTATACATAATTGTTTTTTTTTAAAGCCCTGTGGGGATATAATACTGATTTGCTATATAATCCTAGGCATGCATTTTGGGTGTTGGCTTGTTAGGATTATGATACTTACCCAGTAAGCATCTGTTCTTGGCATGTAGAGCTGTAGATTCACATGCCTTGCATACTCCTGCCATCTAGTGTTGGGTCCGGATGTTTACAAGTTGTTTTTTTTCGAAGAAGTCTTTCCAGTCACAAGGTAAGGTGACTCCTCCTTTCGGTGATAGTGCACATGGGCATCGACTCCATTGTTAGATTGTTTTCCCGCAAGAGGGTGCGAATGGAATAAGTGAGTGTAGTAAGAGATGTCCATGCGTAGATAATGTAAATAAAGAGAACTGCAACAAATACAGGTGCCCGCGGAGGTAGGTGGACGCATGTAAATCTACAGCTTTACATGCCAAGAACAGATGCTTACTGGGTAAGTAACATAATCCTTTCGAGGCATGTGTGCTGTAGATACACATGCTTTGCATAGACTATATAGCAGTATTCTCCCAAAGCGGTGTCTAACCAGTAGATGTTGCAGTTGTCTGGAAAAGTGTTTTTAGCACTGTCTGTCCTACATTGGCTTGTTGGCCTGCTAGTACATCCACACAATAGTGTTTGGTAAATGTGTGTGGTGTAGACCATGTTGCTGCTTTATAAATGTCAGCTATAGGAATGTTACCTAAAAAGGCCATAGATGCCCCTATTTTGCGAGTGGAATGCGCTCTAGGGGGTATAGATAAAGTTATTTTAGCTTTTGCGTAGCAAGTTTGAATGCACTTAACCATCCATCTTGAAATGCGAGATTTAGAAATAGGATTGCCTTTGTGAGGTGGTTCTAAATGAAACAAACATTTGCTTTGTTTTACGAAAATCTTTTGTTCTTTCAATATAATACAATAAAGCTCTTTTGACATTAAGTGTGTGAAGAGCTCGTTCTGGTACTGGGTCAGGTTGAGGAAAGAACACAGGTAACTCAACTGATTGGTTAATATGGAAAGCAGAAACCACTTTGGGAAGGAACCTGGGACTGGTGCAAAGAACTACCCTATCTTTGTGGAGCTGAAAGAAGGGTTCTCCTAAAGTTAATGCCTGTAGCTCACCAACTCTCCTTAATGAAGTGATTGCAATAAGGAATGCAACCTTCCAAGAGAGAAACTGTAAAGGACACTTGTGTAGCGGTTTAAAGGGTGGACCCATAAGTCTTGCAAGTACAACATTAAGATTCCACACTGGTGCCGGTGGAATTCTTGGTGGTTAACTCTTTTAATCCTTCCATAAGTGCTTTGATGACAGGAACTTTGAACAAAGACAAATGTCTGTTTTGCAAATACGCAGCTACTGCTGCAAGGTGCAATCTAATAGATGTGTAAGCTAGCCCACATTGCTGTAAGTGTAAAAGATAACAGACAATGTTCTGAACAGAAGAATCTAGAGGTAGAATATTGTTGTTATTGCAGTAAACAACAAATTGTTTCCATTTTGCTGCATAGCAAGCTCTGGTAGTAGGTTTTCTTGCTTCTTTCAGAATAGACATACAGTCTGGTGGTAAATTTAAATATCCAAACTTTATGACTTCAGGAGCCAAATCCATAAGTTGAGCTCCTTGGGATTTGGATGCTTGATTTCTCCATGGTTCTGAGTGAAGAGACTGGAGGTGAGACGTAGCTTTTGGTGTGTAACTACTGAGAGCTCTAACAGGGTGGTGTACCACGGTTGACGGGTGGGAGCTACCAAAATCAGTGTGAGTGATGTTTGCCTGAGTTTCCGAACTAGAAACGGAAGGAGTGGGAGAGGTGGAAAAGCGTAGGCAAATACCCCTGACCAATTCATCAATAGGGCATTGCCTTTGGAGAGAGGGTGTGGAAACGTGGAGGCGAATTTTGGGCATTGTGTGTTGTCTACTGTGGTGAACAGATCTATTTGTGGTTATCCCCATTGTTGAAAATATGGAAGGAGAACTTATGGGTGAAGTTTCCACTCGGGTATTTGCGGTCTCCTTCTGCTGAGGTGTTCTGCCAGAAGGTGAATCTTGTGCTGGATTGCCCATTTCCAAATTGTCTGAGACAGGCGTGACAGTTGGAGAGAGTGTGTCCCCCCTTGTTTTTGTACATAGTACATTGCTGTCATGTTGTCTGTGCGGACTAGGACAACTTTGCCTCTGAGATGAGACTGAAAAGCTTTCAGCGCTAGAAACACTGCCAGAAGCTCTAGATAGTTGATGTGAAGACATCTGTGTTTGTTGTCCCAGAGACCTTGGATTGTGTAATGATGGAGATGTGCACCCCAACCGGTGAGAGATGCGTCAGTTGTTAGCACGACTTGTGGAACAGGGTCGATGAAAAGCCGCCCTTTTGATAAATTTTGTAGGTTCCATCACTGCAGAGAGCGATGGGTGCGGCTGTCTACCAACACTAGATTTGTTAATTGACCCTGTAACTGATTCCACTGACGGTCCAAACGTTCTTGTAATGGATGCATGTGTAGTCTTGCATGAGGTACTACTGCAATGCATGACACCATCATTCCCAGTAGGCGCATGAAAGTCCTGGCTGCCAAGGTTTGGTTGGTTTGGAACTGCAGCAGTAGAGTTTGGATATTGGAAATTCTGGCTGCACTGGGGAAGGCTAGAGCCATGTGAGTGTTGAGAGTGCTCCTAGATAAGATTGTATCTGTGAAGACTGTAGGTGATATTTTGAATGTTGACCGTGAAACCCAGTTGGTGGAGTAGGTGTAGCGTTTAGTGTAGTGTTTTGTAGACACTTTTGGTGTGTGCTGGCTTTGATGAGCCAGTCGTCTAGGTGGGGGAAGACATGAATTTGTTGTCTTCTGAGATGAGCTGCTATCACTGCTAGGCATTTTGTAGATACCCTGGGAGCAGTAGTTACTCCGAATGGAAGTACTTTGAACTGATAGTGTTTGCCTGCTATCACAAATCTGAGATATTTGCGATGAGCTGGATGAATGGGAATGGGAAAATACGAGTCTTTTAAGTCCAGTGTGGACAAAAATCCCCTTGCTCTAGGAGAGGAAGAACCTGTTGAAACGTTACCATATGGACATTTTCTGACATTATGTAGTGGTTTAACACTCAGATCCAAAATTGGTCTTAAGGAACCGTCCTTTTAATGAATCAGAAAATAAAGAGAGTAAACCCCTGAACCTTGGTACTGAAATGGAACTGCTTCTATGGCTCCCTTTTGTAAGAGAGATTGCACCTCTTGTTTGAGTAACTGCAAATGGCCCGACGACAATTTGTGAATGTGAGGTGGAATGTTTGGTGGATTGGAGGTGAGCTCCAGGCAATAACCATGTTGGATAAGGTCTAGCACCAATTTGTCGGTTGTTATAGATTGCCAGATGGGGAGAAACTGTTGAAGTCTTCCCCCGACAGGTGTTGAGTGATCGGGGGGGGAGGGGAGTGTGGGCAAGTCACTGTTTACTAGGGGAAGGGGTGTTACGTGGTGTGGCGCATTTACCCCTGCCTTTGGAATTGTTTTCTCTAAATCCCCCTCTGTAGAAACCTTTAGAGGGAAAGGATTGATTGTTGCCTTTGTAAGAGGAAGCATTTGGTTCTCAGGATGTTGTTTCGGACCCTTCTCTGTAAAATGAGCGGCAAAAGGAGCCTCTATTTGATGGGGACAGGAGCGCCCCCATAGATTTTGCCACTTCAGTGTCCTTTTTCATTTTTTCTTTAATAAACACAGGATCCGATGGTGAGGGTTTATATCTTTTATCTACCCTTGGAGTTAAAATACATGCTCCGACAGGGTCTTTAAAGATATCATTGGCATGCCTCATCATGCCTTTAAGCATAAGGAGTGTTTGACTTGACCATGTGTGGACTCAAGTGTTTCAAATAAAAAGCCCTCTTCTAATGTTTCTTTATGTAATGGTACCCCATGATACTCTGCTGCTCTGGCAATGAGCTGTTGATAACCCATATTATCATCTGGTGGTGATGGTTTTGCAGGCTAAAGGTCTGGCTCAAAGTCTACTGGAGGGTCAATGGTGTAATCATTCCATGGGTTTGCAGGCAAAGGAGTATCAACATCTCCCTGATCCACATCTGGGTCTGTGTGTGGAGATCCCGGAGGTGTTATGTGTAATGGATCTTCAATAATTAACTGTGGAGAAGATGGTGGAGAGGGTTGTGGGGCAGGATAAACAGGGCTAGTAGACATGTCTTTTTTCCTCTTTAAAAGGAATCTTATCAGAAGTGTCCTCTGCAGGAAGCTTGTGTTTTGCAGGAGTTTTAGCCAAAATATGTCCAGTATCAGGATTAATATAAATTTTCTTTTGATTGGGATCCAAATTGGCCTTAAGAACATCTAAAATTGGTTCTGGAGGCTCGAGAACAATGTCCTTGGATTTTGGCGTCGAAATCGACTTGTCTTTAGAATGTTTCAGCTCCGAAGCGTGTGTGTGTTTCGAAGCGGAGGGTTTTGGCTCCGAACCAGATTTGTCTTTGGAGCTTGATTTCGGATCTGAAGGTAATTTCGGCAGACTTGGTCCCGAGCCGGAAGGCTTGACGGTTTGTTTCGGTGCCAAGCCGGGAGGCGGGGCGTTGGAAACATTGTCTCGGTGCCGACCTTGGCCAGAAGGCAGAGGTGGTGCCGTGGCCTTATGAGCTTTGGAATTAGATTTAGGGGGCAAGGGGTCTTCGGTACTCATGGCACCCTGTCCCGTAGGCACATCTTCGGACTCCAAATCGATCTCGAGCTCGGAATTGGACTCTGGAGCAGAGAGGGCCTCTTCTTCCTTTGCGGCGGACGCTTCGATCTCTTCTTGGTCGGATCCTTCCCCGAAGATATCCGGAGTGTGTTGGACGCTTTGGCGCTGCATCTCTCTTCGTCAAGCCCGACGATCGCGTAGAGTCTTCTTGGACCGAAACGACTTACAAGCATTGCAGTCTTCCTCATTGTTCTCCGGAGACAGGCACAAGTTACAAACTTGATGTGAGAATTGGAATGGAGTCCATTCCATCGGCAGAAGGCTGGACCGACGCGGCTTGGCCCGGCGGCCGTCCACGAGGTTTTCTATCGAAAATTGAGAGTTTGTCGATCGATTCGATACGCGGCGAACAGGGAAGCCCGTACGGAAACAATACCGTCGAGGGTAGAGTGGATTGCGCACTGAGGGAAACTTGAAGAACAGTTTTCGACCCGGAGCGCAGCAACACACGTCCGAACCCGATGGCGGAAAAAAACAATCTAACAATGGAGTTGATACCCATGTGCAATATCACCGAAAGGAGGAGTCACCTTACCTCGTGACTGGAAAGACTTCTTCTAAGAAAAACAACTTGCAAACATCCAGACCCAACAATAGATGGCAGGAGTATGCAAAGCATGTGTATCTACAGCACACATGCCTCGAACATAATGTTTAATGGACCTTTCCCAAAAACACTAAAGCGTTCTGGTCCAGCAAAACTGTGTGCTGCTCACCACATTGCAAGTTTACTTTAGGCTTTTAAAAGCTCTGCATCGTATGCGGTGCCATTCAATGGCACTGTGCTTAATGGATTCTGCCATATGCGACCTCCGATCTTTCACATTTAAAAAGTGGTGACAAAAGTTTTTAACTAGGCCTACAGTTTGTAGAAGCGTACATGCATATTTGTTGTTTTGTGTGTACACAATTAGTGAAACAATAAAAAAAGACAGACAGCCAAGATTTCACTAAGTGCTCAATGTAAAATTTCACTTGTTCGGCGATACAAAAATGATGTAAAATGAACATAGCTAACCTTTTAATGGCAGACTTTTTCGCAAATTCTCAGCAGCAATATTCTCCAGCAAGAACTGCCACCATTAGTAAACTTGTGAAAAGGCTTTTCTATACAGCTGATTAATGTACACTTAACATTAGACTGTGCAAATGTATTTGCAATCAGATTATTCATCTTTAGCGTGTTCCCTCACCCTTATATAACAGTCACTACCAGCATTTCAACGGGCACACAGAGCTAAAACACAAATAATTCAACACAGAGGGCCAAGCTAAAGAAAAGACTGAAAACATAAACAGAGGCCAATGTGGTGCAGAAGACCAAGGGGTAAGGATGCAAAACTCCTGGGAATCTAAGATGATAAAGTAGGAGAGAGATAGTGCACATGTACACCTTGATTTGCATTACGCAAGAAACATTTCTTAAATTTAATGAAATTTGCTAGGTCAGAAATGTATATACTTGCATACCTAAATGGGTTAGTAACAATATAAACATTAGTGCACCATTAGATTAAAGAAATTTATCATCAAGCTCTTCAAATCCAGTTCACACAAAAACACGTGTAAGTTTTTAGGAGCCCTTTGTCTTCCGGATGATTGATTCCATAACATCCCACTGTTCCTTGGTGGCCTATGAAGGAGAAAGCAAAGCGGACTTAGATTCTATGGTTTTTGTTAGAAGCTGCTACATTTTTGGATTTTTTTGTAAACAAATTACCTTTTTTAGGTCATTGAATTCCCCTGCCATCGAAAGATATTTTCCACCGTCCATTCGAATTATCTAGGAAAAGAAATATAAACGTAAACTTAAATCTAGCTGCCCGCATGAGAGCAATGAAAGAGATGCTGCTTCTAGAACATCTGACCAAAAGATTATTGTATCTGTTTTTGTGACAACTTTTGTACCAATCCATATCATGGATTGTAACTTTTCCACTTATGTTTGTACTTTTGAAATGATGCAGCTTTTTTGTGTTTGGCTTGCGCATCTTTTTTCAACATATGCACATACGGTTTTAGTGGCACTACTCTTCATAAAATGCTGGTTGAAAACTCTGCCCACACCTTCAACTGCAATTACTTCAGGGGACAAGTCGGGGATGGAAGCGGGAGGACAGAGTCCGCCCTCTTTCTTTTTAAGAGATGGGACTTCGTTCTCCTTACCGAGGCGGAAGGAGAGGTATAACCTAGTGCCCCAACCCTATGTGTATACCCTGAATAAGGTTTTTTTTTTTATAAACCGGCTCGCATGGGAAGCATCCCCTTTACTTGTGAAAGAGGTCCATGGCAGGGATTACTTTGAATCTCTATCTGATTTGTAACAGAGAACCTCACACCATTAACCTTTTTATAGACTAGTAAACTGCAAATGTGCAGCGTTTTTGTGTTTAGAAGCTGGATAAAATGTACCCGCTGAAAACCAAAATGCAACACCAAGTTTGACTGTTACAAAAAAAATACTCTAGGCACATTTTATTTACTCTCTGAATACTGCTTACATATGTTATACCAATTCCCATCTAAATTACACATTGATATGTGGAAAACCTACGGGATTTATAGAAAGTAAAAAATTTACATTTCTGCGTGATTATGTGAAATGGTTGTTTTTGTAAAGTTTCGTTCAGTTTCAAGTGGGCAATATTATAAGGGCATGACTACTTATTGCGACATCAGTTTCTTTGACATCTTCGTAAATTTCACATGCTAAATAGTCAATAGTCCTCTCACTGTTTTTCTTAGAACTTGTGCCGTAAATAAAATGTATTTAAAACACACATACGTGTCTTGCTTGCTTAAAGTAGGCCCTGCAGAATAATTCCTCAAGTAAGTAAAGCAGCCTGTAGTATTCTCACATTGTCTTTCTTTTGCTTTATTGTTCCCTTGCATATTTATTATGTTCCCTACCCCATTAATCCCTTGTTCCTTTTCCATCCTCCATTCCCTTTTAGAATCTAGTTGATAGAAGGCTCATTCATTGTTAGCCTTGTCTCCCACTTGTGCAGTTCTCTGCGCCATGGGTCCTGTAACTTATGCTACTTCTAAAAATAAATACAGCTGTTCCAGCCTTCATTTGCCTCCGGTTCCTGTTTATGCGCCGCTCACCCACACTACAATTTGGTACCAGGAGTTAGGGTGAGCCTGCCTTTTCTACTCACCATACGGAGCCTGTCCCTGCCGCTTGACGCCGGACAGACTGATTCAAAGGACTGTTTTTTACAAAAAAAACAAAAAAACAAAAAGGGAGCATAACAAAAGAAGGGCCTACTCTGCCGAACTTTCTACGGGACCCACAGGCTTTCAGGTGCGTGCCGCAGCATTTTTAATATCTCTAAAGGTCTTTCCCTCTCCCTTAGGCCTCAACTGTCTCTTACTTTGAATTCTTGCACGCAACATCCATTATCTGCCACGCGACCTTGCCTTCGCATCACTGCCTTCTGTCTTCTCTCACGCATTCCTTGAGCGTGCGCAGTCTCTAAAGCACCGCTTGCTCATCTGTTTCTTGCCTGCGTCTGTTGCTGTAGCAACTCTTCTGGTTTTGTCTCCGCTGTGGAAGCTCCGCTCCAGCGTTACCATAGAGACGAAAATCTCTTCGATGTTGCCTGCCCTGTGGGAGCTCCGCTCCAGCTGTTAATAGAGACGCGTGCTGCTCCTATCTCAACGCTTGCACTGCTCCAATTTTACCCTGACATTTTATTCTACATGTTGACCTGCCACTCGCCTCTGTAGAAGATAGTTTTTCTTTCTTGGATATCGCTCCGACCGTCTGTGTGGGTACTGGCTGTGGGAAATCGCTCCAGCCTCCTTCACTTCTATTTCGTCATCTTCCTGATCTTCTAGGATGCCTGCAATCTTCAAGAACCTTTACGTTTTCTTGCTGGCCATCTTACATCTGAACATTGTTTTTCCACGTTATTGTCTTTTATTATATTGCATTGTATTTTCACTAACTTCTTTTTCAGGCTTTTACTCAATTATACTCTTTTCTTGTTAATATGGCTACATCTGACAATGCACTTCATCCTCCACCTTTTTTTACAAAAACCAGGTAAACCTGAGATTATATGGAAGCAATGGATTCACATTTTTGAGAACTATTTAAAGGGTTACACACCTGCAAGGAAGAATGCTTTACTATCCAATCATCTAGGCATTGCTGCACAGAAATCTTTTGACAACTTGCCCCCTCTTCTGTCACCTGGTGGTGATTGCGTTTGGAATGTTTACACTGTAGCCAAAGAAAGGCTTAAAAAACAATTTTCAGAAGAACCTAATGTTCTCTTAGAGAGACACAGTTTTTTCAAACACAAACAGGCTGGCGATGAATCTGTTGACGAATATGCACCTGCTTTGCGAGTGCTAGCCTCAACTTGTGATTTCCAGATTTGTGTTGATACATACAGATTTGTGTTGATACATGCATCAGATCAGTTTGTTTTTAACTGTTTTTCAAAGAAAATGCAAGAAAGACTTCTCACTTGTAGGAATCCTTCACTTTCAGAGGCAATTGACATTGGTAAGAGCATTGAACGATCTATTATTTCCTCTCAAGCTATGTCTGGTCAAGAAGGACATTCTCCAGTGCCTTAAGTCACTGATTGTTCTGAAGGTGGTACCATTTCTGCTATCAGGACAAGCAGAGATAGGAACAAACGCCTTGTTTGTTACTGTTGTGGTTCTAAAACACACATTGTTAGCAATCCCTCCTGTCCTGCCTTAGGTACAAAATGTTCTAAATGCAAGAAAATGGGACACTTTCAAGCAGTTTGTAGATTCCAGCGCACTGGTGATAGAATCAGAATTCACAATCTTGATTTACAACCTTTTTCTGACACCTCTAGAGATACTTTCGATGTTCACAATTGTACTCAAACATTTTCTAACGTCATTCTCACTATTGAAGAACATCAAGAGTCTATCGAAATAGAATGTCCCTTATGTCAAGCATTCATTGAAGGCAAATCTCTTGAGATTATGGCCGACTCAGGAGCCCCCATCACTATTTTAGCTGACACTACATTTTTCTCCTTATGGTCTCAATCACTTGCTTTACAAAGTCCAGATATTTCTCCCAAAGCCTTTGGAGAAAAAGACATAGATCTTTTGGGTTTCTTTCACGCTACTTTACAAATACATGGTAGAAGCACGGATACTAAAATTTATGTTGCTGTTAAAGGTAGAGGTTTGGTTGGTTGGAAGGACTTAGCCAAATTAGGCATCCATTTGAAACCTGGCCACAAGAATCCCATTGTGTTAGGAGATCTCCCTCTTCTTTCTATCAACAATGCCGTCAATTTAAACATCAACGATGATGATCTTCTTCCCACTCTCAAGGCTAAGTTTTCTTCTGTCTTTAGCGACAGAATTGGAACCATTAAGGGTTTTGAACACACCATTAGATTAAAAAAGAACGCATTACCTGTCACTCACAAGGTTAGACCGGTTCACATTAATGTCAGATCTGATCTTAAAAACCTGTTAAAGAACTTAACCAAGGATGGCATAATTGCACAAACTGACTCCTCTGAGTGGGTTTCTCCCATTGTTCTAGCTAAAAAGAGGAGCGGTGACGTTCGTCTTTGTGTGGACTTAAGGTCGTTAAACCGCAACATCATCGTGGATTGCCATCCCCTTCCTCATATTTAGGAAATGCTTGCCAACATTGGTCAATCACATTGGTCAATCAAAATATTTTTCCACCATTGATTTACACTCTGCATACAATCAGATAGCCTTGAGTACTGAATCCCAAGAGCTCACTACCTTTGTTACACCCTTTGGAGCCTATAAGTACTTAAGGCTACCTTTTGGCCTGGCCTCAGCAGCCAGTGTCGTTCAAAAGGTAATGGATGTTTTGTTCAAGGATGTCAGTCATGCCCAAGCGTTCCAAGACGATATCCTTGTTTTCACTGAAACTAAAGAACAACATTTAGAAACTTTGCATAATGGCTTTACTATTCTCATTGCTAGAGGAATTACCATTCAACCGGAGAAATGTACGTTTTTGGTTGAACAAATTGATTACCTAGGTCATACAATAACACCCGAGGGCATTAAACCCAAGTTTTGTAATGTGGAAGCAATAGTCCAAGCGCCTCCACCCCCTGATAAAGATGCCTTGAGATCTTTTCTGGGCCTATGTGAATATTATGCTCGCTTTGTTCCTGATTATGTCTACAATATTCAACCCTTGAGGTGCTTACTCAAAATAGGTTCTAACTTTGATTGGACTGAGGAAATCAACACTGCTTTTACCAAAATCAAAGAACTTGTGGTTTAAGCTCCCGCCTTAAACCCGTTCATTCCTGGTCATGAATGCACCGTTACTGTACATGCCAGCTTGAAAGGTATTTGAGGATTTTTTAGACAACATATTGGTAACAAAGAACTTACTGTAGCTTTCGCTTCTAAAAGTCTGTCTGTTGCAGAAACCAAATACAGTACTATTGAGAGGGAGGCTTTAGCCTATGTCTGGGCTGTCCATAAATTTAAAACTTACCTCTTGGGCAGTCATTTTGTTATTTTCACCGATCACAAACCTCTTGTTTATTTGTTACAAGGTGATGGTTTGGGAAAGGCTTTTGTTCAACTTGTACGTTTATTATCTAAACTACAAGAATATAACTTCACCATCAAGTATATACAAGGTGGTAAAAACTTCAGAGCGGACTGCCTTTCCCGTCTGCCTTTACCTTCCACTGATGACATTGATGATGATTTTGAATGTGTGGTGGCAACCATTGATGCCACATCCTCATCCAATGGGATTATTTCAGAGGATGATTGGGTAAATGCCACTGCGCACGATACCATTCTTAAAAAAGTTTGCGATTACATTATAAAAGGCAGGCCCCCCTTTCGCAATTTACCTGATGATTTGAAGCGTTTTGCTCAAATTGCTTCTGCGTTCTCTCTTGAAAATGACCTCTGCGTTAGGAATGGTTGTTTTAGTCCACCTTCATCTCTTAGAAAAAATCTCATTCACATTGCACATGAAGGTCATTTAGGTATTACTGCCACTTGTAAGAAACTAAGGGAAAATTACTGGTGGCTCTCCATGAATGTACAAGTTTCTTCGTTTGTAGAGTTATGTCCACAAAGTGTCGTTTCTGACAATCCTTGGAGAACCACACAAAATTCCCGTCGTCCAGTTCCTTTACCCGAGAACCCTTGGGCGAAGGTTGCATTGGATTTTGCTGTTCCCTTCAATGTCTTGCCCATCTGTTGTAGGTATTTATTGGTTCTTGTGGACTACTATTGCAAATGGATTTATTTTTCATTTGTTGAGTCAGCCACTACTCAATCTGTGTTAAGTTTTCTGAAGGATGTTTTTTCATTAGAGGGCGTTCCCAGGGAACTCGTTACTGATAACGGCGCCCATTTTGTTTCAACATCCATGAAAACTTTTCTCAATGCTTGTGACATTAAACATATTCAAGTAGCTTTGTATAGCCCATCGGCTAATGGACTAGTAGAGAGGGCTAACTGCTTCTTAAAAGAAGGTGTTCAAACAGCTCTTTCTTCTGGTTTGGATGTTAAATCATATCTAAAAGAAAAACTTAATGTTTATCATAATTCTCCTCATTCAACAACTGGTTCTACTCCCTTTGAGTTGTTGAGGGGTAGAAAGTGTAGATCTAAACTATTACCATCTTGGCTTGAACTGCAATCTGGTTTCACTAACAAGGGTACTACTTCTGTTTCTTCCATGCGTAAGAAGGTGGCTTTGGCACAGTGTAAACAAAAACAATATTTTGACAATCTTAAACATGTTCATGACAAGGACTTTGCTGTAGGTTCGTGGGTCCTCATCAAAAAACCCACGAGAATTAGAAAAGGAGAGTCCATGTTTACTCGTCCATGTAAAGTTGAGAAAACAGGTCAGAGTGCTGTTTTGCTGCAGGGAAGGGGGTGGTGGAACAAGGGGAGACTTGTGCCCATTTCTTATCTACAAGCAAATATTTATAACGAAACGGTGGTGTCATGCGATGAAAATGATTCCATTCTTTTTGAGTCTCATGGGAGTCCTCATCTCTCTGTGTCTGATGTCAACGATTCTTCTCAGGCCAGTGGTTTGGATGTTCCTTTAACATGCAATGATGTTTCTTCCTCTCTTTCACAGGTTTTGCCTACAAAAAGGATTTCAAGGTTACCAGCACGTTTTAATGACTTTGTTATGACTTAATTCTTTGTGGGAAGATAGATGATGTAGTATTCTCACATTGTCTTTCTTTTGCTTTATTGTTTCCTTGCATATTTATTATGCTCCCTACCCCTTTAATCCCTGTGTTCCTTTTCCATCCTCCATTCCCTTTTAGAATCTTGCTGATAGAAGGCTCATTCATTGTTTGCCTTGTGTCCCACTTGTGCAGTTCTCTGCGCCGTGGGTCCTGTAACTTCTTATGCTACTTCTAGAAATAAATACAGCTGTTCCAGCCTTCATTTGCCTCCGGTTCCTGTTTACGCACCGCTCACCCACACTACCATGCATTTAAAATACATAAGTCTTGTTGCAATCACCCATCCTGTACATTTTGTAAGTGGATGCAGTGCTTTAATGGACGTTAACACGTGGATAAAAATACCGCACCGGCCTGGACATAAGGACAAATCAGTAATGGAAAGTGCACCACGTCACCTCACCTCACCACATTCACAAGTGCAAACAGTGCACTTGAAGTGCTCTCATTCCGCTGCACTTTTGGGACATAGGTGAATGCACGCTTTCAAATTCATGCATGGCTTTTCACAGGCCGCATTCACAACCTGAAAGTGAACACGTGCTTAGGGTGCATTTGGATGCACAGTGATTGTCCCATTAAACTTTGAACCAGTGCAACCCATACACACACATTTATGCACTAAATGTGCCATGACTTGAGTAGACAAAACTGCACATGTACTAGTACCACACAAAATATCCATCTTTGTACATGCACAGAACAGACATCTTCACTGATTTAGCACTGCATTTTTTTAAAATTGAATTTTAGATAGCACTAACATGACCCTTCTGGGTATCAGAGTGCTGTACATCAGGAAAGCAAAAAAAAACAAAAAACATTTTGATCTTAAATCATTTTTCTCATTGGGTAAAATATGTTATTTTAAGAAGAAAATTATTTTGGAAAAAATTACAATTTGTTTGGATTAACTGCCTAGTGATTTATGACCTTTAATGACAATGAACATTGATACGTACTGCTCCAGAAACCCAGCTTGCATAGTCACTGCAGAGATAAGCAGCCAGATTGGCAATTTCTTCAGGGATTCCCAAACGTCCACACGGAATATTCTCTCTCATTGTTCCCTCGAATGCGCCTGTAGGATCAAGACGACTAAAGGCACCCTAAAGATGGAGAACACATAGGAAATGGTAGAGTTATTTGGAATGTTCAGCACCTAACTCATTCTAAACTTATTCATAGTATTTCTGATGTATGCCAAATACTATAGATTTATTTGAAAACCCATCACCCAACTAGAACATGCACAACATTCCAGGATGTTGCCGTTGGTAATTCTGGGTCTGGATAACTCTGGATGTCTCAAGGAACGTGGGTGTACCATACATTGTTCCTGGACACTCATCCAAGGTGGAGGTCAAATTACAGACTCTGTTGTAATTGGAAGGTTCCCCATAACATGGTACAATCTGTACAACCATGGATCACAATTCGAGCAGGGTAGAGCGTCCTGTGTTGCCAGCACAAATAGCTCCAGAATTGTTATAGCTTTGTTTATGAGCGGCAGATGAATTAGTTAGTCACATTCCACTTCTCTTATGAATCGAGCAAACTAGTGGTATGATGTATCATTTTAGAAAAACGTTATTGGATCCATCCCATCCTGCTGGTTTACTGTGCTACGTTAAATGTGCTGTGGAAGTGCGCCATGGTGGCTGATTTCTGGAAACGAGTGTTCCACCAAATCTCTGAGATCCTGAAAATGACGCTTGATCCCCATCCCATCCAAGCTCTTTTAGGAGTGCTGGGCGAGGAGGGCCTCTAACCGCTTCACCCTCCTTCGGGCAAATTCATCACACACTGTTTCCTTGCCGATAGATTAGTGGTTGCTTTTCTTTGGAAGGGCCCAGAGGCCCCACCATGACCCTTTGGTGCGCTTAAATGTGGGATCTATATGCCATGGAAAGTTGGACCGTCACGGTGTGCGACACGAGGCTTCATTTTGTGTGGAACCCTTTCTTGTGCCTAGAAACCGCCCGCATTACATTGGCTTCTTGCTGATGCCACTTTTTCCGCTGCTCTTGCCCTCCAGTCTCCCCTTGGCCCCGCCCACATCCCAGGACATATAATGGAGGCTGCAGGGGGGCCAGGCAGCAGGCACACCACCGGCATGCCAAAGGCAAGCCCGTCGGCACCTGGACCGCGCTCAGCGCCAGGACACCTGGTCCTTCCACCATCCGCCGCTACACCACCAAGGAGATCCTGGCCCTGGACACCGCAGCTGGTCGCAACACCAGCTGCTTCACGTCCTCCCCACAGTCGACCAAAGGACCCTTTACCTGCCACCACTGCCGCTTCTCCTGAGACTGTGGATCACCTGCCCACACTGACACCTGCGCCACCTCCACGCAGAAGACTACGAACAACCCAGAACCGCTCCAATGCATGCTGCTCAATGCACGCTCCCTCTGCAAACAGAGTCACTGTGTGACAAAACACGTGCTGGCTGTTTATGAAGAAAGAAATTGTGAACTTTTGAATGTACTGAAGACCATAAATTCCTATAAAGACAATAAATTATACTTTTGTTTTGAAGAACAAGCCCTTAACATTTGGACCTCATACTAATTTGTAACACTGTTGGAGCGCTTGTTTTTTTTTTAATAACAGTTGTATATATTCTGTTTCTAAGGATCCAGAGTGATAGTCACACCTTGAGGAGTAGGTGTATAACCTGATTGCACCATCTCTCTGTACTAAAAGAAACTTTTTACTTTACTATACCCACGACAAACATAGGTCTTCCTATATGAAGTGCAAATAACAAACCACTAATACACCTGACAGACCACGTCTGCAACCTCGGCATCATCCTTGACAGCCAACTGACCATGAAATGACAAGTTAACTCAGTCACCTCCTCCTGCTTCCACACCCTTTGCATGCTCCTCCGAATCTTCAGATGGATCCCAACCAACACCAAAAAGACCGTCACACCCACTCTCGTCACCAGCTGCCTCGACTACGGCAACGCTCTACACCGGATTTTTCACCCAGTTCCTCAAAAGGCTCCAGACAGTACAGAACACCGCAGCCAGATTCATCCTGAAACTTCCCAAACGGACCAGCATCACCCCCCACCTCAGAAACCTCCATTGGCTACCAATCCAGAAGAGATGCCAGTTCAAGAACCTCACGCTCGCATACAAAGCTCTACAAAACCAAGGACCTTCCTACATCAACCACCGACTAGGCTTCTACTTCTCTGCAAGACACCTGAGCTTTGCATCGCTCGCCCTCGCAAACACCCCCCCCGTAATCCAATGCAGCGGGGGCCGTTCTTTCTCCTACATCGCAGCCAAGACCTGGACAACCTGCCCCTCCACCTCCGAACAGCACCCTCCATGGCGGACTTCAGAAAGAGACCCGAGGCCTGGTTTTTCGACGGAGACACAGCACCCCCGCGCACAGATACCCTTAGGGGTGACAGTGCTGCGCTACACAAATACCAGTGATTGACAGATTTGCGCGGCAGGCGCTGACACGCCCCTATGACCTGACAACTATTGCAGGCCTTGTGGGCAGCGATGGAGGAAACACTGACTGACAGGTGATGAGGAGCGTGGTAGTTCCTTGTGTATGCATGGGGACCCCCTCCTTGGGTCCTCGAGGCCCTATGTTTTTGCACTGTACTTGGACAGGGTGGTCGCTTTTTCATGTGGTATGACAGCTGAAGGGGCTGTATAGAAAATGTATTGGAGCTGAGGATTGCTTTGTTTTCGATTGATTTTGTGTTGCCTACTCTGGACCATCACATGTGACCAATGGCTATTGAAGTACTCTTTTGTTTCCTTATGTAATAAGCTGACAGCTGACGGTGGACATGTAATTGCTTTTGTATGCTTTGTATGTCATTCTTTTTGTTTTTTTCTTTTGTTCTTCAATAAACAAATTTGTTAAAAAACAAAATGTCTTGTGACACCTGTCCTGATGAACCTCTTTAAATGTTGTTTTGGACAGTAGCCATATCAGACAACGCAAGAGTGAAAATCTATGTCTATACTCCAAACTACTGTATTCTAATTTTGATGACAACCAAAACCTTTTTTTCTTGTTGTGTTGCGAAAATAGGCATGCTCTCAATTATTCACTTCACTTAATCACTGCGCCTACAGGTATCACACCTTAAATTTGTATGCTGAAGTTCAAGCATGGAGTTATAATTATGATCCATTCCTTTGTGAAATTGTCTCTGAGGTCAATGATTTGATTCCACTTTAACTCTTTATGTTCTTATACACATTGACGCTATGTGCTCTTAATAACTAACATCAAAAAGGTGTGATCTTAGGTGTAAAATTAATCAGAAGGAACCACTGTACATATACATACAATTATATTACCTAGGTTCCTAGGAATACCGAGTTGCCCCCTTGTTGAATATCACTGTCTTGTTAGGTGTCACAGGGAGGGAAAGCGGCTCTCCTTAGGTTCTGATTGTCAGTTACAGTCAGATCTTTCAAAGAGAATAACCTGGTCATCACTGACAATTAAGCAAGTCAGGTGCAAGAACAGTGAGAAGCTATTTCAACATGCTAACCCCTGACTGTAATTAGTGCACACCTGGCTGGATGCTGACATGTGGCCTACCATTTGGGAGTAATACTGTGACCGATAAAGACACCACATTGATTAATTGCTCATCTCCAATTCTGATTTTCTCAGGCTTGCATAGAGTTTTTGTGAGAAACTGGGTTTTTGAATCACAGGCGTGAAAACCCTTCTGAAGCAACAACCACAATACTTGCCACTTTGAACCACAAAAACACTAAATTAACCGGTGCTTAACCCTCTGGTAGCTTGGCATAAAAGCAGTCAGGCTTAACTAAGAGGCAATGTGTAAAGTATTTATGCAGCACACTAACAAAAATAATGGAAAAAGACAACACAATAAAAATCCCACACCAATTTAGAGAGTCGGAGTCAGAATAATCATTATTTGGTAATAAAAACATCATTACAATACATCACAGTATCTGCTCCTATTAAAAATAGCATATCCATAGAGTATCTCAATCATAAAAGAAACCTCATCTTCAATAAATACAATACAAAAATGCCTACTTCATAAAAATAAGAGGTTAGGTTTGAGATTCCTTAGATCCAAAAATATCAGATTAAAAAGTGCAATGTGCAAAAGTAGTTAAGACTGCGGATAGGGCGCTTATATTCATCACAGTCTCTGCCAACCATCCATCAATTGAAATATGGTTACAGGAATACTTTTACAGATATGGGCATATGACACATAACGAACAAGTTACTTACTTTCAGTAACGATATATCTGTAAGACACATTAGTAGTGATAGATTCCTTACCTTAGAATATCCCTAGGCGTCAGACTGGATCCGGAAAGTTTTCGTCAGCAGTACCCCTGCGCGTCGGTAGGTGGCGTCGTGCGGCTCCGCGTCCGTCGTTGGCGTCGTGGTCGCCGAGATGACGCCGCGGGCGCTACGTAGACGCCGCCCACGCGTGCTGACGTCAGTTCTGTACACGACTTTCCGCGCCAGGAACGCAGAGCCATGCAAGATACTGACCACTGGTGCATTGAAACTAGGGCCCTGAAAGGGATGACCTTAACCCTAGAAATCAGTTCGCAGAACGGGGAGGATGGGTGGGGCGGTAAGGAATCTATCACTACTAATGTTTCTTACAGATATATCGTTACCGAAGGTAAGTAACTTGTTCATCTGAAAGAAACACATAGTGATAGATTCCTTACCTTAGAATAGATACCCCAGCAATACCAACCCCGGTGGTGGGTCTGCGAACTAAGATCACACCAAAAAGTCACGGAGAACAGAACGGCCAAAGAAGCCGTCTCTCCGGACTTGGCTGTCCAGGCAATAATGCTTGGTAAACGTGTGCAGCGAGGCCCACGTGGCTGCCTGACAGATGCCTTGCAGGGGGACACCACGTCCCAATGCAGTAGTGGCTGCAGTAGCTCTGGTGGAATGAGCACGCAGCCCCACCGGAGGTTCTTTTTTAGCCAAAGAGTAACAGGCTTTGATGCACAAGACAACCCAGCGGGAGATAGTTCTCTTGTGTACCGCCCGACCTTTCTTGGTGCCAACGTAGCCAACAAAGAGCTGGTCATCCACCCGGAACTGCTGTGTGCGGTTGAGATAAAATGAGAGCGCACGTTTTGGGTCCAGACGGTGGAGCCTTTCTTCCTCTGTGGAAGGATGCGGAGGCGGAAAGAAGGTGGGCAAGGTAATAGTCTGCCCAATGTGAAAGGCCGTAACCACTTTTGGCAAAAAGGAAGGACGGGCCTGAGCACAACCTTGTCCGGATGGACTGCAAGGAAAGGAGGCTTACAAGAAAGAGCCTGGAGCTCACTCACCCGCCTAGCGGAGGTGATGGCCACCAGGAAGGCAGTCTTCAATGTCAAGAGACGAAGAGGACAGTTGTGAAGAGGCTCAAAGGGAGCGCACATCAAGTATGTAAGAACTAGATTCAAGTCCCACTGAGGCATCACGAAAGGAATAGGAGGAAAAAGGTGTGTAATGCCTTTGAGAAATCTATTTACAACAGGGGACTTGAAAAGAGAGGACTGATCAGGTAGCCTGAGAAAGGCTGAAATTGCAGAAAGGTAGCCCTTGATAGTGCCAGAGCAGAGCCCTGCTGGGCCAAAGAAAGAAATAACACTAGTACTTCAGAAAGAGGGGCAGAAAGGGGATCCACAGCCTTTGCTGTGCACCATGCCACAAACTTGTTCCACCTGCAGGCGTGTACCACTTTAGTAGAGGGACGCCTGGCTGCCAGAATAACGTCACAAACTTCAGGAGGCAAGTCGAAAGGAATCAACTGCCGCCGCTCAATCTCCACGCAAAGAGGTGGAGGCTGGACAGGTTCGGGTGGAGGACCGTCCCCTGCTGCTGCGACAGAAGATCCTCCCGAAGAGGCAGTCGGATCGGAGAATCGATGCTCATACTGAGTAGCTCGGGATACCATACTCTTCGAGCCCATTCCAGAGCCACAAGAATGACTTGGGCCCGGTCGTGCCTGATCTTCTTCAGCACTCTGGGCAGAAGTGGTATAGGCGGAAAGGCGTACAACAGACCGGAACTCCACTCGCGACGAAAAGCGTCGCCGAGCGAGTGCCGCCTTGGAAATTCCAACGCGCAGAACTGATGACATTGCGTGTTCTCTTCGATGGCGAATAGATCTAACCAAGGCTCTCCCCACTGCTGAAAGAGACCTTGCTCCACCTCCGAGTGAAGATGCCATTCGTGATCGAGCATGCACCTGCAGCTGAGTTCGTCCGCCCTGGCGTTCAGAGAACCTGCCAGGTGTTGAACCACCAGGGACATGCCCTGATGTTTCAGCCATGTCCAGAGACGCAGAGCCTCCCGACAGAGGGTCCACGACCCCACCCCGCCTTGTTTGTTGCAGTACCACATGGCGGTGGTGTTGTCTGTGAACACCTGCACTACTCTCCCCTTGACAGAGGGAAGGATGCCCCGCAGCTCCAGAAGGTTGATGTGGAGCCGGGACTCCGCTGGAGACCAGAGGCCTCTGATCTCCGCCTCTCCCATGTGGCCGCCCCATCCCAGGAGGGACGCATCCGTCACCACTGTAAACTCCGGTTGGGGAAGGGAGAGGGATCTACCGTCGACCCAATGCCGGTTCGTGAGCCACCACTGCAACTGTCGTGCAGTGCCCTCTGAGATCTGGACGTGATCGGACAGGTTCCCCTGATGCTGCGCCCACTGGAACTTCAAGTCCCACTGCAGAGCCCGCATATGCCATCTGGCATGATTGACCAGCAGGATGCAGGAGGCTATGAGAGCTAGAGTGAGCATCTTGAACTTCTCTTTGTAGAGGAAGCGATTGACGTTCCGGAGGTCTAAGATAGGACGCAGGCCTTTGTCCTTCTTGGGCACCACAAAGTAGTGGGAATAGCAACCACGACCTACTTCTGGCGTCGGAACGTGCTCGATGGCCCCCTTGGCCAAGAGGGCCGCAACTTCCTGCTGAAGAAGCACCAAGTGATCCCCCGACATGCGGTGGTACTGAGGTGGCATGGCTGGAGGGGTAGTCTCGAAGGGGAGGGAGTAGCCCCTCCGGACTATCTCTAAAACCCACCTGTCTGAAGTGATGGTGCGCCAGTGGGGGAGGTGATGGCAAAGCCTGCCGCCCACTGGCGTTTGATGGGCCTGAAAGTTCAGACTAGGAAGGTTTGGAGGTAGTGGTGGCCGGGGTGGTGGTGGACTGACCCGCCCGCTGGCCCCTTGGTCCGCTACGGCGGAACCCGTGGCCGCGCTGGGATGATTGCTGCGCCGGCCTGTGGCTCTGTTGCGAACGCTGCGGGGTCCCCTTCCTGTGCCACGAAAGGAGCAAAAAGGAGAAGGCAGAGGAGGGCGGACTGCCGAGAGTCCCAAGGACTTGGCCGTAGCCCGTGAGTCCTTAAACCTCTCCAACGCGCTGTCCGCTTTGTCGCCGAAAAGGCGACGGCCATCAAAGGGCATGTCCATAAGGGTGTTTTGGACATCCCCCGAAAATCCAGTGGTCCTCAACCAGGCGTGATGGCGAACCGCCACCGTTGTTGCAATCGATCTGCCCAGTGAGTCGGCGGTGTCTAGGCCACAACGAATCATGAACTTTGCTGTGTCTCTCCCCTCTGCAACAGCCTGGGAGAGAGCAGGCCGGGCCTCCTCCGGACACTGGGGCAGCACGTTCGCCACCGTATCCCACAGAGAGTGGGAATAACGGCCCAAGAGGCATGCAGTGTTCACGGACCGCAGAGCTGGTGGAAGAAAAAATCTTCCCAAACTGATCCAGCTTCTTGGATTCCCTATCCGGTGGAGTGGAAGGGAAGGCGGTTGGGGAAGCAGAGGCTTGGACAACCAAGCTCTCTGGGGTGGGGTGTTGGGAGAGGAAAATGGGGTCACCCGGAGCCGGGCGATGGCGTCGGGCCACGCTTCTATCCACAGGAGCCTCTGTGGTGGGCCTGGACCAAGTGCCCAAAAGAACGTCAGAAAGGGCTTCATTGAAAGGAAGCAGCGGCTCCGCAGAAGTAGCAGCTGGCTGAAGCACCTCTGTCAGGAGGTTAGTCCTGACGGCCACAGTAGGGAGCCCGAGGTGTAGGGCCTCGGCCGCCCTACGCAACACCACAGCATAACTAGCACCCTCCTCCGTAGCCACGGTAGGAGGAGACAGCATGCCAAGGTCTGGTGAGGTATCCAGACGACTGGCGTCCCCCAATTCCTCAGCCCAGTCCTGTTCAGACTCGCAGCCTGCAGCAAGAGGGTCCTCAGACCCCCTCCCAGTCCTCCCCTTGCTCCTCAGGCTGTTCAACAGGTCTAAAATAAGGAGCAGGGACATGGGGATAAAAATCCCCAAGCAACATCGAGAACGGCATCGACCGACGCCGCGTCCACTTCTGGGCTGAAACTGAGGTCGACGTCGTCCCGAGGAGCGGGCGGCGTCAGAACTGGTGCCGGTGGAGTCGATGTCGGTGGAGGCGTAACAAGGTCAACCGGCGTCGACCGGGATCCAGGCCTGGATCCAAGGGTGTCCTGCGGTGCCGTGGCCGGAGCCGACAGCAACGCCGGAGCCGCCGGCGATGAAACGCGATGACACCCATGCGGGACTGCGGGGACCGAAGGTGCACCGGTGGGACCCGACGGCCCAAAGAGGCGAGCCATGGCTGACAGGAACTCCTGTATCTGGGCCGGAGTCGCCGACGACCCCGGGAAGGGCGGGTAGTCGGGTGGCGACTGCATAGGCTCCGCCGGAGCCGCGGGGGTGGCACCACCCACACCCTCAGCCGCGTTGCGCGACCGGCGAGGGGAAGTCGAAGAAAGATGGCGTTTCTTCGACTTCTTGTGCTTCGTCTTACCTGACCCCGAGTGCGAAGACTTGGATCCCGAAGACAGATGATGATGACTCCGCGCACGGTCCCTCGACCTCCCTCTGGAAAGGGACTTCAAACGGCGCGGAGCCGACTGCCGGGCTTCCAGCAACTTTTGGGACCGCTCCCGCAAAGTCTTCGGCGCCATGGCCCGGCAGTCGGAGCACGACTTTGGGTCGTGGTCGCGCCCCAGGCAGAAAAGACACACACGGTGCGGGTCCGTCACCGACATCATGCGGTGACAATTCCCGCAGGACTTGAAACCGGGCATCCTACTGCACCAGGAGTCGATGACTCGGAGAAAAATAGAGACAAAAAGCCTCAAAAAAGTCAGTCAAAAATTGACTGGGGGTTCCTGCTCTTCCCGGATCTGCACTTGCTGGCGCGGAAAAAGAAAGAACTGACGTCAGCGCGCGTGGGCGGCTTCTAAGTAGCGCCCGCGACGTCCTCTCGGCGACCACGACGCCAAGGACGGACGCGGAGCCGCACGACACCACCTACCGACGCGCAGGGGTACTGCTGACGAAAACTTTCCGGATCCAGTCTGACGCCTGGGGATATTCTAAGGTAAGGAATCTATCACTATGTGTTTCTTTCAGATATAACAAGCATTTGCAATGCAATAGGTCTCGCATTTGTGAGAGTTAGAGGTATTGGCGTTGTAAATGACAATGTCTTTTACCCATGTGTTTTGGATTGGAGTGGATGTATGTGGTGTGGAGTGGATGTATGTGGGCTGGATTGGAATTGTTAGTTGTGGAAATGTGTGAGGTGGAATTGTGTAGTGTGTAGTAGAGTTATGTGGCATGGTGTGCAGTGAAAATATGTGGCTAATTATGTGGTATTGAGAGTATTGGAATTGTGTGTGTCAGAGTGTAATTATGTGGAATGGCATTTTGTATTGTGGAGTGGTATGTTGTGGAGTTTAATTATGTGGTGTGCTGCAGAATGTTGTGGCATGATGTGAAATTCTGTGGTGTGGATTGGATGTATGTGGTGTGTTGTATGATTGTGTTGTTGAGTTGAAATATGTGGTTTGCTGTTGAATTATGTGGTGTAGAATGTAAATGTGTAGAGTTGAATTGTGTAGCGTGGAAGTGTGTGGCGGTGAAAGAAATTATGCTGATTGGAATTATGTGGCATGGTGTGGAGTTATGTTATGTTCCTAAAGCAGTACTGATTTCCAACTGAAAGATATTGATAGGTAAAAAGGCTAATAGCGCCCTGGTTTTAATGATAAATAACTGACTTCAAAACGTTGAAAAAGTGAAATCAATATTGCAATGTTACAATAATCACAAACTGAGGTTACCAGATTACTAAATCCTACACCTTCTTTAGCAACATATTCTATTGCTGAATTACTGGTTCAGGTTTTTTAAAGCAATTGTATTGGCATTAACAAACCTGAAGAAAAAAAAGCTATAGGTTCGAGAGTGGGGATGATGAACTGAGGCACCGGAATGAGTGGTAGTGTCACCTGGTATTTATAGTGCTGGGAAGCTGCAAGAGTTGTTTCCAAGCACTGTGCAAAACAAAAATTAAAGAAATATTAATAAGCATGAACAATGCACATTATTATTTTTGCTTTATTTTAGTATGTTTTCCCACATTCTTCCTCATTTGCGTGGATAGTGGATTAAGACAAGGTTTGTATTTAGAGGAGCCGAAGGCTCACAAAGAAGGAAAGTAAGGAACCACAGTGGTTACTATAACTTCAGCAACAGATGCAGAACAAACACTTTGGGCAGACAGACATGTGGGCCAAGGGTCACAAAACATTTCCCCAAAGTAGCAACCTGCATGTGGATTAATCCATCACCAAGAAATTCACATCTGACAACTCAGAGCGTTGAGGACGGTGGGCATGCAATATAGTAAAATTCAATATTATCTCTGTCACACTAAGTAAGGAGTTAGGTGCAGCAAAGGGAACTGCTTAATAAGAGTTTCTAACAGTTGTAACCTGCTGAACAAAAATAAATATGATAATTAATTTTCAAGCTGAGCTATACCGTCAGGAGAGCTGGAAAACACCATGTCATAAGTACATAATTCACAGCTTACCCTTATATTTTTGTTGGAAGAATGCCCAAAATCATGGGCCACCACACCATGAACATTCCTACCCCAACAGTGCCGCTTCTGATTTTTCGGTGCCTCTAATGGCATGGTTTAGCTTCTCCCGCTTTGCAGGGAGCGCAGTGTCAGTGCATAAATATTATTCGCGGTAAGCTACTCTATTACAATAATCTCCCCTAAATGAGGAGTACCCTGGCAACCCCTGAAAGCGTAAGAGTAAAGAGTAATTAGACGTTTTCACAACAGAAAAACAGGAAGTGCCTTGGAATGGGAAGGTATTTATTATGAGGGGCCATCCTGTGATTAGTGCGTGGGAGGATGGAGCAGGCAGAACGGGGTAATGAAGAGGCTATGGCATAATGGCTAGAGCGGCTGACTTTGATGCTGAAGAAGCGGTTCGAGCTAGCCCTCCGATACCTTCAGAGTGCAGGTACAAAAGTTAACAAACAAAAAAACAGTCAACTCGCCAACAAAGACACAGCTGTTTTATCTGTATTTAGCACAGCTCTTGTTGCAATATGGGATGTATTCAGTGCTGGCTTCACATGCCAACACTAAATGAAATCACCACGAGGGAAGCAGGAAGAGAGAAACACACCATCTCAGCATCTGTAGGTGGAACCAGTGCTTTAAATGGAAAAAGAGACGTTCCGGTACTCACCAAATTGATTCCAGTGGATCTGGTAGGGACGTGACTTCGAGGCAGGCATTTAACTATATTTTCTTCTTCAATGTAAAGCGCCCTAGTGCCCCTCGGACAAGTTCGGCTTATGTGTGCAAGGCATAGCTGGTACTTTGTTGCAGGTTTATATAGTGCAAACTTGTCCGAGGACACTAAAGCGCTTTACATGAGAAGAAAACGGTTTACATGAAATCATACTTTTCTGTTTTTATGGAGTAGGGAGATTACGTGAAGGATGTTGAGCCGACGCTTGGATGTGAGCTACCCAGGCCATAAAAACAAAAAAGTTGTATGCTTTCATGTAGAACTTGTGCTTTTCATGAAAAGCGTTTCAATGACCTTGTGTTATGTTTGCGCTATATAAAACTGCAAAAAAGTACCAATTTCGCCCTGCACGCCTTAGGCGAACTTGACCGAAGGGCGTTAGGTACTCTTAGTACTCCAGCGCTAGGTCTCAGCTGCAGCCTTCTAACACTCTACTGACAGCGCGACAGTTTCAATGTCAGGGTACATCGAATTTCAGTCACGCTGTCAGTGTAAGGCTGCATCAGCAAGCTTGGGCTGGGATAAACTAGCTCTGGACTGTCAGACTGGCGCATGGACGTGTGCCACTCGGAAAGCCTCGTTTGCTGCAGCAGCGGAGCTGCACAATCCACACAACAGAGTCTGGGTCAAGCCAGCTGCCACTAGCGGTACCGGTACTCCCCTAGCACAATGAGAAGTATCGGTACTCAGTACTGGTCCATTTAAAGCACTGTGTGGCACTGAAGTAGAAATGTCACTGGTAGCATTTACTCACTGAAATTCCGCCAGTAGATTGTAATTGCTTCTGAGCAAATCTTTTCTCGTGGGCAGTTTTGTGGGCCCACCTTTAAATGTTGGTCAACACCCACACGTTTGTTCAATGCAGTCGGAATTGAATGTTTCTGCAGGACGTTTCCCACATTGGAACAGTTTTAGATATACCCCTGTAAAAGGCAGGAATAAATCTATTTTTAGGGTGGGAGTTGGGAGGTGTAGCGCGGCGGGGCCTGGGGATAGCAGAGGCCAACGCAGCGCGTAAATGACAGTACGCACACACTGGTTAGTGGTACTCTGGCAGGAAGACCCCGAGCGGTCTTCCACCGTTTATTTAGCTCCTCGGGTCGAGCCCGCCCCGAGGAGTGCGTGCACAGCAGTAAATGGCAACAAAGTAGTGGAGAGCCCGGATGGCTCTCTACATCCCTCCTTTTCTTTAGACACAGTCTATCAGGATTCTTCAGAGTTACGGGGATGTGCACACAAAGTCTCTCAGCCGCTGGCTGGGTGCAGGGTTTGGCCGGAGACCATACTTCTGGCTCCGGGAGTTGGAACTGGCCGCTGCATCCGTTGGAGTGTTCGGGGGTGACCCGCTGGCCTCAGGGACAGTCCCTCCGCTCTCTGCCTGCGGGGAACTTGGTGGAGAGACTAGCAGTCCCGACGAGCCGATGGGGGTGAGGCTCAGGGTGTTCTCCAGACCTCCCGACTCTTCCTGGTCAACACCTGTCCCACTCGTCTTCTTGAAGCTTGACACATTCCTCGTGACAACTTGTTGCCCTCGCTGAGCAGTGACCATGGTCCCTTGAATCTTAACAATGACCCATTCTTCCGGTTCATACGGTGTTCTACACTTCCATCCTGGGTGTCTGTCCTTGACCACAACGCAGTCCCCCACTTTCAACTGCGGCTCTCTTGCTCTGCGGGCTTCACTCCCCTTTTGATTCGTTGATGTTCTCCTCGCTTGGACGGCTTCATTGTCCCGTTCCGGGGGCTTCCATGTTGGTTCAGTCGGGATGCTGTCCCTCGGGGGCCTTTTGAAAAGCAGATGAGCAGGAGCACACTTGGTCGTGCTGTGTGGCGTCTGCCTGTAGGCGTCAAGGAACTGAGCGATACCAAAGGGGATGATGGACGGAGCGCTTGAGCTAATCAAACACTCACCCCCAGTCAACTGATCTGGGTTTAATCCATCATCGTTCTTTAGCTCACTCCACCACCCCAGTTCAGACATGGCCATATGCAAACTCAGTCTGACCCTGTGCCTCATGGGAACAGTCCAGCCCGAACTGCCAAGCCATGTCTAGCCTGGACCGGAAACAAGCATCCTGGGACCGGTTTCTGGCTATTCAGCCGTCATCAGCCAGGCTAGCTTGAATCCAGTGGCAAAGTGAGCAAGGGACCCACGTCTGGGCATACCCTGCCAACTTAGGGCGAACAAAGTGATACCAAAGGGGATGATGGACGGAGCGCTAGAGCTAATCAAACACTCACTCCCAGTCAACTGATCTGGGTTTAATCCATCATCATTCTTTAGCTCACTCCACCACCCCAGTTCAGACAAGGAACTGGTCAAGTGCCGATTCCGCATCTGCACCTTGATCGACAGCAATGCGCAGGGCCCGGTTGAGTGTCCGCATAAGACGTTCCACCTCCCGTTGGCTTGTGGCCATAGAGGGGTGATCTTTCTGTGGCAAATCGCCTTCTTCTCCAAGTATTCCTGGAACTCCCGGCCCTGGAACGGAGGTCCATTGTCTGAACGGATTTCATCGGGTAACCCCATGAGTGCGAAGATCTTCTCAAGGACTCTTCGTACATGCACTAACGCTGTCGACGTCACCACCTCCACGATCGGGAACTTTGAGAAGGAGTCAACCAGCACGAGCATGGTGCGACCATCCGGAAAGCTTCCAAAGTCGATGCTGACCTTGGTCGAGTTCGCTTGGTTCTTCTGTGATTACTGGCGCCGGGTCCCCACCAGTGATGGTACAAGCGTGACATTGTCTCACCATGGCATCCATGGCTGGGAACCACACCTTGTTCCGCAGTCTGGCCTTTATCTTCGCCATTCCTTGGTGGCCGACGTGTGCTAGCTGGAGGATCCGGTGTTGCAGTCTTTTCGGGATTATGATGACGTGTCCCCTCAGAACAACACCCCGTTCTCCCACACTTAGTTCATGGCGAATTTGCCAGATCTGTTGCCGAGCGTGGCTGTCTTTGGCTCGGAGGGCCTGAGCCCCGTCCAGGAAGTGTGCCCATCCGTTGCTCAGCAGGGTGGATTTCACTCTGATCAGTGTTTCGTCTTCCTCCGTCGCTTGGCCGATTTCCTCTAGCGTCATGGCGGTGGGGCAGGCCTCCTGAGAGATCATTTTCACAAACGCTTCAGAGTACGCTACATCCACCGGTGGACTTCGCGGGACCAGGGACTCAGGGTGTCTTGAGAGGTAGTCCGCCGGATTGTGTGCACCAGGACGGAAGACAACTTTGAAATTGTATGTCTGTAGCTGCACGGCCCATCTCTCAATTCTTGGAGGGGCCAGTCTCGATGACCCAGCAAATAGCTGGAGCAGTGGCTTGTGGTCGGTTATCACTTGAAACTCTTGTCCGTACAAGTACAGGTGAAAATGCTGGCATGCCCATTTTATTGCCAGCGCCTCCCTTTCGATTTGGGCATACCTTGTCTCAGTGTCCGATAGTGCCCTGCTGGCGTACGCCACTGGCCTCCAGGTCTCGTGACTATGCTCCTGAAGGAGGACTGCTCCCAGGCCCCGTCAAAGAAGAAAGAGTCGAGGAGATACAACGGCGCCCTACCATAGCTCGCCAGGCACCAAGGACGACGACTGGTGGGGCATGCGGCAACTGCGGAGAGGACCACCCGACGACGGCAGTTTGTGGGGCAAGGGGGAAGACGTGCTCCCACTGCGGGAAGATGAACCACTTTGCAAGGGTGTGTCGAAGTAGCCGGTCCCGGCAAGCCCCTCAAAGATCACGAGGTATGTCACAACGCCTGCGTCAAGTCATGCTCGAAGACCCGCTAGCGCGAGAGGATGACCCGCCACGGGAGCGCTGCCTTGCCCTAGAAGACGATGACGATGAGGTGTTCGTCGTGTCCTTTGTCAGCAGGTCTGACAATCACCGGAGGCCGCCACCGATGTGCTCTGTCCTAGTTGAAGGGTCCCCTGTCCGGGCGCTCATCGACACGGGCATGTCGGTCAACGTTATGGATTCGGAGCAGTATGACCGTCTGTCACCACGGCCCCCGCTTGCACCCACCAAGGCTCGGATCTACACCTACGGAGGAACAGACCCGCTACCCCTTCGAGGAGTCATCCAAGCCAAGATCGCCAGCGGAAAGCATGTCAAAGTGGCTCGATTCCACGTCACGGAAGGGAGAAAAGGCACGCTACTCAGCTGCCACACGGCGGAAGACCTATGCCTGGTTTTCTTTGCGAACCAGGTCCACGAATCCCACCCTCGTCGCCAGTGTAGCGCGGCGGGGCCTGGGGATAGCAGAGGCCTACGCAGCGCGTAAATGACAGTACGCACACACTGGTTAGTGGTACTCTGGCGGGAAGACCCCAAGCGGTCTTCCGCCGTTTATTTATCTCCTTGGGTCGAGCCCGCCCCGAGGAGTGCGTGCACAGCAGTAAACGGCAACAAAGTAGTGGAGAGCCCGGATGGCTCTCTACAGGAGAGAACACCCTAAGAAGTGGCAGAGGCGTAGGAGTGGTGGTTTCTCTAAAGGAAAAAATACGTTTTAGTAGAGAAACAAAAAAGAGTTACAAATGCACTTTGCCTCAAGTTCTAGAAGCGCAAGTGTACACAAGTGTAGTGTGAATTAGGGTGACCAGATTTCTAGAACCAAAAACCGGGACAGTACTAGACATAGAAATAGGACTAAACATTGCCATCTACCATCAACTGCTGAAGTATCACGACGACAACACCGAAACATTGGACTACAAGAGCATAATCTACTAAAAAGGCTATATATATATATATATATATATATATATATATATATATATATATATATATATATATATATATATATATATATATTATATTATATTATAGTGTTTCAAAGGCTGTACGCTTTGCTCTATTTAAATAATGTTAGACTAGCTCACATTGTCTGATTTCTTTGCTCTGGGACTGTAGTCTTTTTTATAATGTTAAAAAAGATTACAAGCACAGAAAGCAAATGAAAAAAACAGGACTGGATAAGGTACATTTGTGCTTTTGTATCTTCTGTACCCTAGACTGTATCGCCTGAGATTGCCTCCTTCTCACCATCACCCCGGCCCCCTTCCACTGGCTGAGTAACTGGACTGCTCCCAACTCTACCATTTACAACCTTACCAACCTGGGAGTAGACCCGGCTGGTGCCCTTGCGCATTCTGATTCAGGCCTCTTGAATGGCTGCTGTGCTGCGAGAATGTGGGGGCACAGCAGGTGACTCGTGCAAGTTACAGAACTTCTGTCCCTGATGTGAGAATAGAGCTGGCGGAAATTAAGCGAGCACCACAGTATCAGGTTCGCGCTCATCCGACCCTCTTAAAAAACCGGGCCATCTTTAAATTAGAAAAAAGTGTTGGGACCTCAGAACAGTCCGTGAAAAAAACGGGTCTGTCCGGGAAAATCCGGGATGTCTGGTCACCCCAGACTGAGTGCCAAGATACTAGAAGTCATGCAAAAACATTCATCCAAAAAGGTTTTAGAATGTTGTGTTGCTCACCTAGCGTAACTTCTCTAGTAGTGAGCATGCACACCTCTTTTTAACACCTGTGCGCATGCTCAACCTGTTGTAGGGATTCTGCACATACACAGAGCTATGCACAGGATAATAGGACCTCGGAGTATAGTGGTGAACCAACCATGCACCTTAGTACCCACAATCCCAATCCGACTAGCCTTAGCCAAGGATTAAATCGGCCACTACATCGAACACTCCCACCAGTCTCATCCCCAACTCCACAGCCGCCTCAGGGCCATGCTCATCCTGCACTCGTTTAATTACAGAGGGGAGAACTGTCATGGAAGAAGTGCCGAAACACTTCGCATACACTGCTGCGAATACCTTACCCCAGTTGTTGCATTCTGCCAACTCGGGAATTAAGTCTTTTGGCAAACTGATCGTCAAAATCCTGTGTTTTTCCACAGGAGAAGTATTTGGAAAAACCGCCTCCAGCTGGTCAAATTTTTCTGCAACCCAATAAGGCAAATCATCCTTATTTTGTGGGCGCTTGCCCATCACCGAATTAACCATGACGGGACTTATAGTTACACAGCCCGGTCCAGCTGGATGCACCGCAACTCCAGGAGGGGCTCCCTGAACGTTGCCTGTAACATACTGTACTAAAGCTCTGTGTACGCGTATCAAAGACGTATGTAATTCACGCAGTTCAGCCACCGCAAGCGTCAAATAACGCGGATGTGGGGTATACCCGGCCAAGACTGGCCAAGTGGCCCCGTCTATTGATAGGGGGCCTAAACGAACCGGTGTGACCGGATGTGGGAGGGCGCCATTAAACCAAATACGGTGTTGCCATGCCGTAAGTGGTACTTCAAGAGCCTGATAAGGCTGATAAGCATTGGGTAGGGCAGTGATTGTGTACTCATGGAACAAATCGTCCGCTCCATTCACCGCCGGAAAAGTGACCCAAGAGTAAAACACCTCAAAGTGGTGAGCCGGGTCAGCCTGCACCACAAAGATGAGTGAGACACCCGCGTCAGGCACTCCATAAGCCAGTAAATAAGCCCGGAGCGCAGCGCGGCTATGTGCCGGTATATTTATATCCGCCATTAAGACCAGAAATGACCGACAACCTAATATGAGGCAGCACAATATAGGGTTTACATAAACACCTTTTAATAACTTCAAGCTTGAAAGAACCTATAAAAACGTCAATATAGGAGGTATCACCCTCACACACGTTTCCGGAAGCGTATGCGAAGGGTGTTGTGGACAAGCACAAGCACTACTCAAGCGTCTCGCAGATAAGCAGCCCACTACGTTGGTGGCGCCATGTTGTAGGGATTCTGCACATACACAGAGCTATGCACAGGATAATAGGACCTCGGAGTATAGTGGTGAACCAACCATGCACCTTAGTACCCACAATCCCAATCCGACTAGCCTTAGCGTCTCATTAGCAGCGAAGCTACCAATGATTAGACAACCCAGAACACGGTCTCTCTCTCTCTCAGGACTCGCAGGAGCAAGAACACCCTTTCATAACTCACTCATACTTGTCCACAACGTGCGTAATAAGAGACACTGTATAGTTTAAAAGGTTTATTTCAACTATCGTGCTCTAAGATACAGTACACGTGCCAGTACTATCAGCATAATGCATAATGATAAAATAATAAGCATAGTTACAATTCCATAAAATACAAACGGGGAAAGCATTTCATAAGGCAGTGGATATAGGGCTAAATGACCTTACTACCCTCCCCGTGCTATTAACTAGTTTATTATAAAAATAGAAGACCTCTGGGCGGACCCTCATACCTCAATATCTAGATGCAAGGTTTACATCATCAGACAAGCACAGCTCTTCTCCCTGGAAAGGTTTTTCTCCAAGTGCCACAAACAGCGAGATCACAATATTAAAGGCACACGAATTTCTCCAGTGCAGCTGTACTTAGTGTTATGTCTAAGTGCGAGGGACTGGCCAGATCAGCAAGAACAAGGGACGTTGTTTTTCGACCTTGTACATGTTGTGGAGACGAAACCCACAGGGAACAGGAAAAAAGGTGAAAGGCAGAAAGGCAGACAGTACTAATATAGCCGGGCACAAGCAGAGGCTGGAAAAACAAAGTCACAAAGTAACGTGTGCAAAAAGGCATCATGGCAGCCAGACCTAAGCTAACTTAGCAATGTAGACAATGAGGCCACAAACCACACTACAAACCTAGACAGTACCCGAAAACCGGGACATTTATGCAATTTGGAGAAAAATGTCGGGACACTTCCCCCAAAAAACGGGAGCGTCCAGGGAAAACCGGGACGTCTGGTCACCCTAAGTGTGATACAAATGTGAGTATGTCTGGGATTGTCTGGCAGAAGCAACTTTCAAAGAATATGGCAGACAATCTTGTGAATTGCTGAAAAGTTGGAAATATAATCAACTCTAGGCAATTTGTATCAATTGAGCCATTGCTAATATGAGCAATTTTACATAGTCTATGTTTCCAGTGATAAATCTTCGGGTCGGGTTTGCGCTGTAAAAAACTGCAAACAAAGCGGCGCCTCACTTGGTGCCAATGTCGCTCTCGGCAAGATGAAAACGTTTCGGACTGTCTCATCAGCGGGAACATTTAAGCCTAAGGTATTGGGGGCTATTCGAAACTCAATATTTATCTAAAAAAAAAATGCTTCTTCCATATATAATGGATAAAGTGGCCTTCACCGAAATGCCTATCCGGTTTACGCCTGTGATTGGTGCGGGGGAGGTGGGAGGAGGCAGAACGGGGCAATGAAGAGAATAGGTGGTAATGGCTGGAGCGCTAACCCTGAGGCTGGGGGACCGGGCACAAGCCCTCGCCCCGGCAGCCTCGGAGTGTGGGTACAAAAGTTATCAAAAATAAAAGTTAAAACATGAAAGGAAAAAGCTGAGTAAATCTTTTCATGTGGGCCCATCTTTAAATGTTGGTCAACACCAACACGTTTGTTCAATGCAGTCGGAATTGAATGTTTCTGCACGACGTTTCCCACATTGAAACAGTTTTAGATATACCCCTGTGAAAGGTAGGAATAAATCTATTTTTAGAGTGGGAGTTGGAAGGGAACACCCTAAGAATGGCATAGGAGTGGTTTTATCTCTAAAGGAAAAATAAGTTTTAGTAGAGAAACAAAAAACAGTTACACATGCATGTTGCATCAAATTCTAGAACCAGAAGTGTATACCAGTTTAGTATTATACAAATGTGAGTATTCCTGGGATTTGTCTGGCCGAAGCAACTTCCAATAAGTATGGCAGAAAATCTTATGAATTGCTGAAATTAACAAGATGAATAAAGTGGCCATCACCGAAATGCTGATCTCATCGTGCCTGTGATCCTGTGAGTAGTGCGGGGGAGGCGGGAGCAAGCAGAAGACAGCAATGAGGATGATATGGTAATGGCTGGAGCGGCTGCCTTTGATGCTGAGGAACCGGGTTCGAGCCAGAGCTCCGATACTTTCGGAGAAAGGGTACAAAAGTTGTTTAAAAATAATAATAATTATAACAAGCAAGTAAACATGGAAGGAGAAAGAAATTACTGAAAGAAGAGAAAATGAGCAATGGGGTGGAAAGGGCAGGCGGGAAAAATACAACAGGGTCGAAGAAATAGTGCATGCATCAGAGGAGGAGCACTAATCAAGTTGAAATAATCTGTACTTGAGCGGTGCTCCTCAGCTTGAAACGGAACTGATGTATCGGGTGCCAGAACCAACTGGGAGGATGCCTAGAAGAGTGACGCTGCAATCTACCTATGGTAAGTGGGAGGCGGGATTACAGTCCTTTTAGTAAATACTACAGGTCTTGCAGACAGCGCATGCGCTGCCAGGCTTGACCTAAAAATTGCATGGAATCACCAACACTTGTTGCAATAAAATACTATTTCCCCACTAGGCTTCTCATTCTCACTTCTGCATAGATAAACTTATAAATCATTAGACAAATGTATTCAGTTTGTAAGAGCTGCAAGTAAAACAGTTCAGGTTTGCACCTTTTAATGTTTATATGTTTATAGACCTTAACAGCGGGATTAGGAATTTTTTCCTGGACGCATCATATAACTTACAGAAAAAAGAAATAGTACAGCATAGACTACACTGAACACGAGTCACAGGGGCACGGTGCAAGGGCAGAGTCTGTATAAACCTAAACCTCGCCAGTAAAATCTTTGGGAATGTTGGAGTGGAAACAAAAGATAGGGCTCCATTGAATTCATTGTTACTAATGGAAGAAAGCTGGACACCTTCTTTTCCATCACTAAACCTTCTCTTCGCCTTTAA
Source organism: Calotriton arnoldi (assembly GCA_963921515.1). Classification (NCBI taxonomy): domain Eukaryota; kingdom Metazoa; phylum Chordata; class Amphibia; order Caudata; family Salamandridae; genus Calotriton; species Calotriton arnoldi. The sequence continues at coordinate 1,147,805 of CAWUFW010000529.1, read as the reverse complement.
CATAGGGCTAGATAATTCTGTTTTAACTGATGTTTAGAAACAGTGGAGATATTCTGTGGGTAGCCAAAACAATCAGCTCTTACTAGCATGGCAAATTGCTCCTTAATGTAGCTCAGCCATGGGATGCTATGTGCCTATTCAAGAGATAAACAGTCATTTAATATCTCTTGATTAAGTAGGGTTTCTTGCTTGGTCCAAATTGAGTGCCATAGCATAAGTGGGGCTAGTTTAATATGATCTTACAGAGTCCATATGGCCGAGAAATATGGGATGGTTGTTGGGTACAGAGAGACGCCGTCTCAAGAATACATTTTCTTTTACCTGTGATTTTGAGGTGTCTCAATATCCCCAGAACCCAACTCCATATGTAACAATAGAGCAGCAGCGTGCTTCATAGATATTAATCATCACATCTATAGGTTTGGAGCACAGTTTCCTAGCAAATCGAAAAATGGCCTCAATGGTTTGACCAAACAGGGATTTTCTAACCTTTATTAGATGTGACAATGTGCCTTTACATTCCAATGGGAAGCATACACAGGTGAATGTTTGGACATCAGAGAGCTTTTAACTATTAATGTTGTTTGATCTCAGTCTAGAACATATTTTACCTACTACCATCACATATGATGTTGCAGAATTTGTCCTTAGGCCCACTTCATCCATAAATAGTGCAAATTTATTCAGCAACTTCTGAAGGCCTACACCAATCCTTTACACCAGGACACAATCGTCTGCGTAAAGTAGAGAAGAGCACTTACTAAAGCCCACCCGGGGTGCATCTGCCTCTCCAGTGTTTAGCCAGATGTCTAAGTTATTAATATATAGACAAAACAGGAATGGCACCAACATGCAGCCTTGCACTTCATTTCATGGGGAGGAGAGCATTGCCTGCTTGCCCCATATCTTATGCAACCAGCCACATCGTCATGCAACTGGGCCAGAAGGTGAACCAATGCACCATCCATACCCATGTCAAACATTTTCTGCCATAATTTCCCTCTGTTCACCCAGCCGAAGGCTGAGGAGTGATCCAGAAAGCCTAGGTGGAGACAGCTTTTCTGTGCCACCATATATTTACTAATTACAAGGTGAAGATTGAGGCTTTGCTCAACAGTGTCCAAGCCATGTCTGAATCCATACTCCACCTCAGAGAAGCAACTCTTCTCAGCCACCCAAAATGTCCAGCCGATTCAATAAGATCCTGCCCATAACTTTACTTGTTGAACTGATGTATAAGATAGGGCGGTAGCATCGGGGGTCTGCTCTGTCACCCATCTTAAATATAGGGACTACAATAGAATTTGACCATGATTTTGGAGGTCCAGCCACAATAGCACACCTCAATACATTAGTTAGTAGTGGTGCCCATAGATCAAGATTATCAGTGAAAAGATCCACCAGGGCCAGGAGCCTTATTTCTAGTGCTCTGCTCTATCGTGCTTCTGACCTCTTTCAAGATGGGTGGTACTAATAGCCCGTCCCGAAGGAGTTTTGAAGAAGCAATATCATGAGTACTGTCTCTTTCAGTACCACTGCCGTATACCTTAGAGAAGTGCTCGACCCACTTAGATGGTAAAATGGTGACATCAGTAAGAGTGTTGGGAGTATCTCCAAAATAGGGGCCATTAACCATTTGCCAGAAGAGGCTAAAATCATTCCATAAGCTGGCTTCATGCATTTGTCCCCAGGCTTCTGACCTAATGACAGCCTATCTGTGCGCAATTACTTGTTTATAGTTCTGTCTACAGGATCTCACCAGTCCCATGTCCCACAGCGTCTGCTTTAAGGCAGAGATAAGATCTGCATGTGCCTTTTTTTTTTTATTTCAGGTCGTTTTTATTAAAGTTTTACAATAGAACCAATACAACAGAAATAAAATAAATACAATTGCGGTATATTTGTGTGCCAATAACTGTGGGTATCGCTAACAGTAGTAATAATGATGGCAGACAGTGAGAATCTAAGAGAGAAACCGCACAGGTAGGGTAAAAGTAAATAAGTAAACAAACGAGCAGCAACAAACAAGCAGATAAGTAACTGATAATAAATGATAATAGTAGAATGATAATAGGATGTAAGGTGCATGTTAAACAGGTGTCTATCTGTGAGGCCGTGAGCTCCAGGAGGTGTGTGTCTGGAAGAACATGAAGATGCTAATCAAAGCATCACAGTATAATACACATGGATAACTATGTTCAGCACAGATCAATTAAGTTCACATCAGCAAGTATTTGCATCATGGAGGGTCATATGAGAAGGATGAGGCGTCCAGGGATTTCCACAATTTTCTGTGCGGGGGTCTCCAGGGAGAAGACTGTAGAGCAACGTTGTCTGCCCCTCTTAGGAAAGTTAACCATTCCCGCCAGGTGTTAAATGAGACCTCTTTGGAGTTCTTCCATTTACAAAGAATAACTTTGCATGCTAGTGTAAGCATGAGATCAAGTAAAAGGCGGTCATTGAGATCTTCAATTCTGGGGTCTAGCGCTCCAAGAATAATGTAAGAGAACTCCCTTGGGGGGGTTACATGAAATGTCTTGCTTATATAATCATAAATCCTATCCCAATATCTTTCCAGAGTGGGGCAATTGAAGAGCATGTGCGCCAGGTCTCCAGTCTGGGCCTTGCAGTGCCAACAGGTCGGATTTTCACTGAGTTTGAGTTTGTAAAGTCTTTCAGGTGTCCAGTATGTCCTATTGATTAACATAAGTTTGGTTTGTGACAGGATTGGCGAAATTTTATTAGTGAATGGGGAGGTATATATCTTTTCCCAATCGAATGGGATTTTATAGGAATTAAGCTCCTTTTCCCATTTCATTTCGCACTTTAGGTGAGATTTACCCGGTTTAGGAGAGAGAAGTTTATAAATCCTAGAGACGGTGTGTCCTGACCTCAGAAGTTGTAATAGTCTAGGGATTAGTGATGGGTTGGTCGGTTTAATAGAGCGACGCGTGAGAAGGGATTTTAGTTTGAGAAAACTGTAAAAGTCTATTGGTTCCAATCCATAATTACTCTGGAGGGTGGAGAAAGGTAATGGAGTGTCATTATTAAAGAGATTTTCCACTAAGTTTATGCCCTTTTCCGACCAGTGTTTCCAGTAAAGCATTTCTGCATTAATCCTTAAGCTCGGATTGTGCCAGAGAGAGGAAATTTTGGATTTATTAACTTTAACTGCAGAGAGTGAATCCTGACGCAGCAAGGCTCTCTTGGTGTTGAGCAGGATGTATTTTGAGTGGGGGAGGTGGGATATATCCATGGTGAGGAGAGCGGTTAAAGGCAAGCCTTTGACAATTGCCCTTTCTATGTCCACCCATATCGGAGAGTAGTCAGTTTGTGGGACTAACCAGTTTGAGCCCTGCTTACAGAGGTATGCCGTTTGATAGTTCCTGAAGTTCGGTAAACCCAGACCTCCTTTTTCTTTTGGTAGCTGTAGCTTTTTCATTGATATTCTAGGTTTTTTGCCTTGCCAAAGGAACGTGTTGAAAAGTTTGTAGACTTTATTCAAAAACTCATTGGAGAGGGTCATTGGTAGCATGCTGGCTAGGTAATTGACAAGAGGAGCAATCATCATTTTTAAAGTCTCGGCTCGTCCCCACCAGGATAGGAATTTGGGCGACCAGCCCTCAAGTAATGTGGAGATTTTTTTATGTAGTGTTTGTTCATTGATCTGAAGGGAAGTAATCAGATCATCCGTGAACTCTAGGCCTAGGTATTTGAAGCATTTAGGTTGCCACATAAGGCCAGAATCGCCTATAATCTCCTTCCCACCTAGGTTGTTTAAAAGTTTTACCTCAGTTTTATCTTTGTTCAGCTTGTATCCAGATATTGCAGAGAATGAGTCTATCGATGATATGAGGGCAGGGATGGCAGTGCCTGCGTTTTCTGAGATTACCAGAACATCGTCAGCGTAGGCAGTTATCTTGACGGTGTAGTTGCCAAATTGTACACCTGATATTTGTGAATTGTTCCTAAGGTGAACTAGGAAGGGTTCGATAGCGAGGAGGAACAAGGAAGGGGAGAGGGGGCAGCCTTGTCTTGTTCCCTGCTCCAGTATAAAGGAAGATGAAAGACAACCTCCTGCTCTGACCCTGGCTGTGGGGTTCGAGTATAGTGCCATTATCATTTGTATAAAATTTCCTCCCAGATTGAACTTATTCAGGGTTGCTTCCAGATATTTCCAATCTATTTTGTCAAAAGCCTTTTCGGCATCTAATGTAATGGCGGCTGTCGGTGTATCATTGAGTTTGGCCTTTTCAAGAACATGGGACAAGACGCGCGTGTTGTCACTAGACAATCTGTTTTTTAAAAACCTACTTGAGACTGGTGGATAAGTTGAGGGGAGAATTTTGGAGACGTTTGGCAAGAATTGTTGCGTATATTTTGCAGTCCAGATTTATTAGTGATATCGGCCTGTAATTTTTTGGAAGTGTTGGGTCTTTCCCATCTTTGGGGATTACTGCTATAATGGCTTCAGCTGGTGTACCGGTAACCTGGCCTGATATGCTAAATGCATGAAACAGTTTTAATAGCGGAGGGATTAGTGATGAAGAGAAACATTTATAAAACTGAGCATTGAAGCCGTCAGGCCCTGGAGCCTTCCCAGATTTGAGAGTTCTAATCGCTTTCTCAATTTCTGAGTTAGTAATAGGTGTGTTAATTTCTGCTCTTTCCTTGTCCGATAGTGATGGCAGAACGCACTCGTTTAGGTAGTCCTGAATTTTATTTGGGTCTAGATCCCGGTTTTACTATATAAGGTGCTGTAGAACTCTTTGAATATCTCAGCAATTTTGTCTGGTTCAGAGTGAGCCAGGCCCTTGCTGTCGATTATATTATTGATTGTATTCTTCTGCATTTTAAATTTTAAATATGAGGCCAAGCTTTTCCCTGCCTTATTTGACTCGCATAGTTTGAGGCTTTTTTGTTTATGTATCCAAATTCCTGCTCTATCACTAATAATTTGATTATATTCATATTTCTTTTTAATTATATCACTCAGAAGTGAGGCATCTCTTGACAGGATATGTTTCTGTTGTAAACTATCAATGTCATTTTCCAGTTTCTCCAGCTTTTTATTGGAGTCTCTATTCATAGCAGTTCTTATTTTGATAATTTCTCCTCTAATGGAGCTTTTCAGGGCCTCCCAACGTATGAGGTCGGATGTATCCCTTTCTTTGTTTAGTAAGAGGAATTCTTGTATTGCTTTCGCAATAGCTTCCTTATGGCACGCTTGTTCCAGGACTTCGTTATTGAGCCTCCAGAGCGGTTGCTTCCTGAAAGGTTTTGTGCCAGAGATAGTGAGGCTTATACAGGAGTGGTCTGATATCCCTCTCGGTTCGATTGCAGTATCTACAATTCTAGCTGAAGCATTGCCGGAGATTAATAGGTAATCGATGCGTGAGTATGAGTTGTGTGGGGGCGAGAAGAAAGTGTAATCTCTACCAGTAGGGTGCCTTTGAGCACTTCCTGTCAAACCACCTTTGTGGCTTAGGCTTCCTAGCCTTACTCTCGCTTGTCAGGATCTCAACGGCAGAGTGACAAATTCCAGCAAAGGCCTGCAGCTCATAAGCAGGGTCCCATGAATTGTCCAGAAAGACAATTACTTGCTCCCTACTTCTCTCGACTAATTCTTTCAACATGGCCTCCGAGTCGACCAGGGCCCATTTACGTTAAATACCCATACATGGTGGTAGGTGCATCATACTGCTTCTCGATGCCCAGATCAAAGGAAACAGCTCAGGGGTTATTGTCACTCTAACAGTTATTCAATATTGAGAAATCAGTGGCCTGGGACTTATATTGCGGGGAAAGCGCATTAAGAATAGGACTACTCGTACCTCTTCCTATATAAGTGATATATTCAGTTGCAGGGCGAGCTACAAGATCAATAGCAAGGAAAACAGAATACTTAGTCAATATAGAATTAAAAACATCTCCACATAAGCTATGCTCGAAATGACAATGATTCTCAGCATCACATCCTATTGCCCCACATACAGAGTGCTTGGAGACTGAACGCAACTTGCAATCAAAATCCCCTCCCCAAATCACAGTAAAATACATGTTTCGCTCTCAAGAGTTAGCTATGTATATGCTAATGGATATGCAATTGTGATGGTAATAATTAACAATAACAATCATTTCCCTGGCCTTATGCATGAGAATACCAATTTGGAAGTGGGGGGGTGGGAATCAAGACACATTTTAAAAATCCCCATGTCCATAGAGGTTGAGATCAGAGTTACCAAAGCGCCTCTATGGTGCCCCCCACCTTGAAATTACCGCTGGGGTGTGAATGGAGAAACAACTGTCTATATGGATTGCATCACAGGCCCATGTCTCTTGTAAGCATACAATATTAAAATTCTTGAATGTTTCAAACCATTCAGGATTCTTCACCCTGCTGGAGAGGCCAGCCACATTCCACAACATACATTTAAAATCATATTTAGGAACCATAAGTTGAGCAGTTGTGTCAGTAGTTGGTCCAAGGTGAGCAGCCATAGTGGAATTTGTATTTTTAACAGTCATCTGTGTCTGTTCAGCCAGTAGGGAAACTGGATTCTCCATCTCTTTGACTGGGAACTTTAAGCTCTCTCTATCACTGGAGCGAAGGCTCGAGGGAATCCTTGCCAGACACTCAGTCTTGGACATCATCCACCCTTTAATATTACATTTAAAGTCCATAATTTCAGATGGACTATAGACCGGAGATGACCCCATATTCAACAGTCAGTCAACTTGTTCCAAGAGTGAGAACGGATTATATGCTGTGTTGGAAATGGGATTTCTGGTTGGCTAGGGCATGCGCCTAAGCCAGGCAGAAACACCACTCTAGTCAGGGCAAGGGAGTTACACCCTGAAGATAACCCCTGCTCACCCCCTTGGTAGCTTGGCACGAGCAGTCAGGCTTATCCCAGAGGCAATGTGTAAAGCGCTTGCGCAACACACACAACAGCAACACACTAGGCACACTACAAAAGAAACTCCACACAAGGTTATATAAAAATAGCCTTTGTATTACTCCTAAACACATTAGAATCATAATCACAAATGTACACTGTGCCACCTGGCACTAGGCAATATTTCACAGGGGATTATATACATGACCGGGCCAATCGGGCCACGGTCAGAACCATTAGAAAGCACAAGTAATAACACAACCAGTAACTACTGGTAAAATAATGAACTCAGCATTATCACAAGCAACATAAACGCATTATGTCTGCATCACATTAGGCATAAACACATTATGCATAAATCACATTAGGCATAAACACATTCTGCAACACATTAGGGCTTTGCGGCCTACCAGTATCTCAGGTACTCACCGGCCAACTGGCCTTTCTTGGGGGCCCATCTGGGACTTCCCCGCAAATGCCCTTTGTCCCAAAAGTCAGGGCTCTCAGCTGCCACTGCAGCAGGGTGCAGGCCCAACCGGCCAGCACCAGAAATGAGGGCGAGGGTGTAATCCACCATTGTCTCCCTAGAGACCAAAGACCATGCCCCTCACGTTGCAGCTGCCCGCGCTCTTGCGGTGCAGCTGTAGAAATTAGCCTTGGCACCAACCGTGCCTCATGAGCCTCCTTTACCGGGGCTCTTCCGGTGACTCCTCTTGGCACCAGCAAGGCTTTTGGGGAGCCCCCCTCACCGGGGCTCCTCTTGCCAAGAGTGTCACGGGTACCCGTAGGCACCGACAGTGCTCCTCTTCCGGTCCCCACTCACCGGGACTTCTCCTTGGTTCCACTCGCTGGGGAAAAAGGCGGGGAGTAGCAGAAAGGAGCCCGCAAGGCTCCGTCTCTCTTCAGGGCAGGTGCGTGGGGCTTCTCCTCCTCCACACGGGGAGGTCCCACCTACCAACAACACGCTGGGCTCTCTCCGGCCACGGGAGCCCCGCCTCGGTCCGGGCAGCCTTTTCCTGCCTTCTGCTTCGGCCTTACGCTCTCTGCTTCAGGGCTTTAGGCCACGCCCCCAACCAGGCACGGCCGCCTGGCTTCCGATTGCGGGCACGTCCGCTTCCACGGCAACGGACCCCGCCCACAGTCAGGCTACTCTGCCTGACTTCTGTTTTCGCCGATCGCGGCGGCGGCTTCACTCCGGGAAGCACCACAACGCGGGGTGGGCTCCCGCTTTTCTCCGGGACCACCACAATGTGGGGTAGGCTCCCGCTTCGGCTCAGAGGCGCCCAAAATGCGGGGTAGGCTCCCGCTTCACCACAGTGCGGGGTGGGGGACCCCCACGCCTGGATTCCCTCGGGACGCTTCGGCAGCCCAGAGCCTCAAGGCTCACACGCCCCTCTCGTCCTCTGGCAAAGGCTGGAGTCCCCCTCTCTGGGGCTCCAGCAATAAAGAGGTAGCGCTCACGAGGCTCTAGAATCCAAGAGTCCAAGGGGCAAAGCTGGGACCAGGCAGGCCAGCTCACAGGGCCCTTCAGCAGAGGGGCAGTCCCTCGTGGCGGTTCCTCCTGGGGCCCAGCAGGCACAAGTAGCACCCAAACAGCACACTGACATGGGGTCACAGCCCCAATATTTATATCACATTTTCCCTTTGTCCTGCCCTGGCACAGGGCTTGGAGAACCAGCCTCAACTGGTTCAGGGGGGTACTGGAGCACTTTGTGTACAGTGCTTCTACTCCCCTTTGTCAGGTGGGGGCTCGGTCATCAGACACACCACAGGGGGGTGCAGCCAGCATTCACCCAGGCAGGCACAGACCTATTCAGGGTCATGGGACTACTCCTCCCACTACTCCAAATGCAGATCTCCTATTCAGCCTAGCGCTGACTCACCCTGCCTTCCCTGGAGCCACACACCTCACCAGCCCCTGTCACTCCAGAGCCAGACATGCAATACACATCAGGCAGGCAGAGACACATAGCACACAGAAATGCCAACTTCTAAAAAGTGGCATTTCTAAAATAGTGATAATAAATCTGCGCACACCATTGCGCAGCATTTATTATTACTATGCCAAACATACCAAACTTGACCACGCTGCTCCTCTCATATCAGGAATTACAACTGAAACACTCATCAGAGAATCCCCAATGCATTCCTATGAGAGGGCAGCCTCACAGCAGTGAGAAACCAAAATGGCTGTGTGTCACTACCAGGACATGTCACACACTTAAGGTACATGTCCTACCTTTTACCTACAATGCACCCTGCCCATAGGGCTAGCTAGGGCCTACCTTAGGGGTGACTGACATGCAGTGAAAGGGGGGTCACAGACGTGGCACACACTTTAGGTGCCACGTCACAGCGGCAGTAACAATGCGCGCACAGGCCCTGCAATGGCAGAGGCCTGAGACAGGTTTGAAAGGCTACTTTGGTGGGTGGCGCAAGCAGCGCTGCAAGCCCACCAGTAGCATTTAATTTACTGGCCCCGGGTATATTAGATACCACTTTACTGGAGACTGATGGGTAAATTAAATACGCCAAACCGGTGTAGACCAATCTTACCATGGTTACCACAGAGAACACACGCACTTTACACTGGGCAGCAGTGCTAAAGTGCCCAGAGTCCTAAAACCACCAACACCAGGTCAGAAAAAAGACTAGGAGGAAGGCAAAAGGTTCAGGGATGACCCTGCAAAAAGGGCCAAGTCCAACATGCTGGTATTGCAAAAGGGCTTTGGGAAGATGGCACTCGGGTGGGAAATTTAAATGACCCTGTGCCAATAGGTAGATAAAAAAAGTCGAATGGTACTGCCGTAATGCATCTATGGGACGGATGTGCTAGAGTCCTCATTTCCAGCAAAGTCTCCACAACCTGTTTGCTCCTGAAATTGATGACTATACAGTCGCCAGACTCCTCCTTGAGAATGGATCCTACCCAATAAACCTGCTGTACATTTATTATATTACTGAATAGAGTTTCACAGCTGAATAGCTCTGCAGATTTAGTCAACCAATGTACCACTTAATTTTTTAGAAGATAGTTATCCTTGTCCTCATTAGGATTTAAAACTGGGACATTTTTCAAAACTATCATCAGCTAGGTGGCTTTGGGCGGTAGCTGGAGAATCTGGTTGGTTGCTCTCGCGCCCAGGCTCTGATTTTGCTGACCAGTTCTATCTGACCTGCATTGAGCTATATCTACTGTGTGGTGAACAGTTCCTCGATCAGTCACCAGAGTGGTGCTTACTGTTGGAGGGTCATTCTGCGGTATATTGGAGTTAACAGAACCAGAATGTACTTTGATACCCGGGGTGGTTTGGAGGGCTTTTTTAGTGGTCTCCAGCCTCTCCTCAATGCATTCAATTTCACTATTAATTGTTCCAATGGCATTTGAGACGAAGTTCATAATAGTGGGGGTTCTTTGGAGGCCTAATGGGGACATCTTTTCTCCATTAGGCCATACCTTCGATACAGCATTACAAATAAAGATTAGTGAGATGGTAGAACCAAGAGCGGTGGCCCAGCCCAGCCTCGGACAGGCGTAAATGGGCCCAGTCTTTGTCCGCGTGGGCAAGGAAAACCGCTAGAGAATATGTTCCGCGCAGCACAAAGTGTCCTGCGCTTTTCAAGTGCGTCACAGGAAGTTTTGACCCCTCCTTGCCCCTGAGAGAGCTGGAGGACGTAGTCCCACCCCATCCAGGACTTCCGATGCATTGCAGGTGGTGCGGGCAGGGAAAACATCCTGAGAACGTGTCCCCATTGCCAGAGAACGTGTCCACCAATATAGAAAAATAGAGTAAAATTAAATAAATAAAATGAGCCAAACCAACAAAAATCCAATCAGTAGAACTGGAGATATTGAATTTTAATGGTTTAGATAAGAAGTAGCGCCAAAAGGGGAAAAGCACCAACTGATGGTATCTGGTCGCGCTAGGACAGGACAAAATCACAAGTTCAGGTTGACTGCAATGGAGCGCAGGCCGGGCACAGGACCAAGATTGGCCCGCTGAGGATTGTACCTTATGTGCTTGGTGTGCATTCTGCGCGGTGTTGCTTTGCGAGGCTTCACGTTGACCAGCATCAGTTCTGATGAACCTGTATTGCGATGCATCGCGGGGCTTTGTGTTGCTCTGCGTCAGTCCCCATGAAGCTGGCAGCTGCGCGGCCAGGGCTTGGTGTCGCTTGGTGCCGGTTCTGATGAGGCTGGCAGCTGTGTGGTGGGACTTTGCAGGGATTTGCATTGCCCTGCATGTCTTCGTGTCGCATCATGGTAGATTTAGTGTAACCTTCAGTTAGGTCAGGAAGAGCTCTTTCTGATGCCAGCCAAAGGCACAGACCTGGGGAGGCACCACTTGGGAATTAGGAATTCACTCCAGCAAAGCCCAGCAGGACTTGGGTAAGTCCAGTTGCAGGTCCAGTGCAGCAAGTCAAATGGGCAGTTTCAAGAAGGCCTCTGGAGCTTTTGTGCCCATGTAGCTCAGAACAGGAGGTCAGTCAACTGACCCTTGGAATCACTCGGGTAGCCTGGGATGAAGGGAGCAAGTCCAGTTTTCCAGAGCAGCCCTCAAGCAACAAGGCTGACCTTCTTCTATAGAGTCCTCAGGTGCAGGAGTATACTGAAGAGTGTGTTTGAAGGTCCTATTTTTATTCCAGGTGCCAGCTTTAAAGTGGAAAAAACTTCTATAGCTTCCCCCCAGATGGTTCTGGAATGTCCTTCCTCCGTGCCATGGGGTCAGGATGTCTGGGGTGAAAAAAGGTTAGTGTGAAGTTCTTTGTGAATGCACAAGGTAGCCCTCATTGGAGTGCAAGTGTGGTTGGTGACAGCTCCTCCTCAACCCATCTTGTCACGATGACTGTCCTGCCAATATCCAGTCCCTCTTTGTGACACTGTCTGGGAGGAACTCACAAAGTCCTACTGTCAACTACAACTAGTCGTGATCTACGACACAGGCTGCAGGCACTAAAAGGTTAGAACAAGAAAATGTCAACTTTCTAAAAGTGAAAAATGAATGAACGTCGAGGAACCCCTTGAGAGCTTGAGTATAAACCGAAAAAAAGGTGCTATGCTAACAAGGGGATCGTTTTTATATGCACACAAAGAATCAGTTGAATTGTATGTCCTTAGAACGGTGACAATATGGATAAATCCAAGGGGAATCAATCAAATGAAGGCATATTAATATATACGTGTCAATCAAAGAAAGGGAAGACAGTCGTATAGTATTGAGTTATTTATCTAAGTTTCACAGAACGAAGGGCCAATCAACACAAACTCATGAGACATTGACCACACAAATGTCTGATGAAAACAGAGTACACATAGCCATAGATTAATGCACCTAAATCCACTCTGAATGTTCATGTAGTCAGTTCTTTTACATGTATTCAATGGCATTTAGGACGATGATCCAACAACAATTATATCACAGAAGTGGATGAGTTTTGACATTGATACTTACTGCTCCAGAAAAGTAAACCCTTAAAGACTTAAAATCGGACTTTACCATTATAGAGGGTTTTAAATTATAATTAATTTGAGTGTAAACATGAAATTCTTACCTGCTCCCAATCAAATGTTACCACTTATTAATTAAATATGATAAGGTAACCCAATGTTATCCAATGGGAGATGTAGGTTTTACATAAGTGAAAAACAAATGTAAGAGGTTAATTTTTCACTATCCGGACATTTAAAACTTAAAAGTAGTTTCAATTTTTTAAATACACTACACCCTGTCCTATGGTCTGATTAGGGCCTACCCTAGGGATGACGTGTATTAAAAAAGAAGGTTTAAGGCTAGCAAAAGGTTTATTTTGCCAGGTCGAAATGGCAGTTTAAAATTGCACACATACTGCAATGACAGGCCTGAGACATGCTTTAAAGGGCTACTTGAGAGGGTGGCAGAATGAGTGCTGAAGGTCCACTAGTCGCATTTAATTTCCAGGCCCTGGGCACAGGTTTTACCACTTTACAAGGAACTTATAAGTAAATTAAATGTGCCAATCGGGTGTAAGCCAATTTTACCATGTTTAAAGGAGAGAGCACATGCCTTCAGCACTGGTTAGCAGTGGTAAAGTACACGCACAGTCCTCAAATGCCAACAAAAACGGGTTCAGAAAACAGGAAGTGAGAAGGGGAGAGGTTGTAACCTAACGGCTAGAGTGATTGACCTCGAAGCTGGGAAACAGGTTCAAGACTCGGCAGGGACGCTCAACATCTTGTGATTCTATCCAAATCACTTAATCTCCCCGTGCCTACCAAAAATGAATGCGTCTGCCTGTAACGTGACTGGTGCGCATGTAAAGTGCTCTGATACCTTCGGGTCGAGTTCGTGCTATTTAAAACTCTTTAAATAAAAAAAAGGCAAAAGATTTGGGGGTGACCCTGCAAAGAGGACCAAGTCCACAGTTTTCATTTTATTAAATGGCATAGAAGCATAATAAACAAAACCAAAAGTAGTGAAGTAAGAGTTAATCCCATCATACCTTTTTGTACTAGGAAAATCTCCTGTAGGTATTACAAATTAGACAAAAACTCATTCTTTGCATCTGCCCACTAACATATGTACCCCAATCTCCCACCAACTCATTGCAATACAAATCTATAGAGATTGTGCTACCTTAAATCCACATGGCAAGTCAAGGTAAAATAAAAAACTAGGCTTAAGTGGGAAGACTCTGTAACAGATGCTCAGGATTAAGCCAGTTTACGGAATTTTCCACAACCTCCCTTTACACTTAGCATGCACTAAAGTACCTAGGATGTATTCCAGTCAGCAACAGTAGATTGCATTACAGGCATTGCAGATCATATGTTTTCCTCACCTGGTAGCTTGGAACAGAGCAGTCAGGCTTAATATAGAGCAATGTGTAAAGTATTTGTGCAACACTTCAAACAGTAAAAGAGCAAAAACACCACAAAAAAAAAAAACACACCAGGCTAGAATAACTAAGCATAATTTAATAAATAAAACAAGACCAAAACAACAAAAATCCCATCAGTAGAACCAGAGTCATGAATTTGTAAAGAATAAACTACAATACAGCGCCTAAAAGCATAAAAAGTCAACTGCATCAATCTGGTCACGTTAGACAGGGTCCAAGTCAAATATTTAGGCTGATTCCGATGGATCGCGGTTCGGATACAGTCCCAGATTAGTCCAGCTGAAGTTTTACCTTCTCAAGTTTTGTGCCAAGAGGCGCGTTAGTGTTGGAGAGGGTAGAGAGAAGCAAGGAGAGTGTCGCGGGCGGCAGTTAGTGTTCCGTGAAGAGCAGGCTGGGCGTCGAAGAATGGCGGGAGCTTTGTGTTGATGGTCGCCCGCGGGGGGTCGATTCTGCTGTGCGACGACATGGGCTATCTGCGGGTTGTGCTGATTTTCAGAGCGAGCGGAGAGGTTCAGGTGCGACATGGCCCATTTGCAGTCGCGAAGAGCCCAAAAGCTTGATTTCAAGAGCTTGCGAGCTCAAGGGTGTGGAATTCCTATAGCCAGGGCGCAAACCCCTACTTCACAAACCCTGTGGCTGCCAGTTTACAGTACCACATTATGGATCAAGGAAGGGCATTGCCTGCAGTTAAGGTAGTATTTGTATCTATGTTAATGCTGTTCAAACTTGTATTTATGGTTCATTAATGCGAAACCTTTATTATTAGGGTGAGTGCTATAAAGAAATGTAAGCTCAGACTGAACTACTGACAGTGGCTTCAGTAAAAAATTGTATTTACACATTTGCAAAGTTTAGCAATATGAGGCTACATACAATGCCCTCAGAATGCTATTTGATTAGATGCAAATAACTGCAGAAGCTTTAAGCAAGATTGATGATCCTTTGCTTTCAAAATAAAATGTTCACAAAAATGCAACTAGGAATAAAATGTTTTGCTAACCTACTGAGAAACATTAGGTACCATTTCTTTGAAGCATCATTTAGTAAAATGTTGATAGATGCTAGAATTTCCAAAAATATTCATAATGGAATCAGCGTAACCAGTTTCAGCAAGATTATGAGAAATATGAAAATAAACACGCATTGGCAAAGCCAAAAGGTCTGACATTCGTGGTCAGCATTTTGGTTTTGTCAATGCATGTTATGTTCTGACATGGTTTTTATAAAACGTTATGGTAGCTGTCCGATCCTCACCATTATAACAAACACAGGCAAGAATACCTTTTGGTCTCAAAGAGCACACATTGCCACCGTAGTCCCTGGCACTTAACAAAACTACTTTGTGTGCCGATATATGTTCCTTGTGAAAGAGCAGAATGCTGTCACTTACAGTGAAGACAGCCGACAGAGAGAGCGAGAGAGAGAGAGCGAGAGCGAGAAGTTTAATTTAAAAAAAAAGGTCTTGGTTAATGGTGACCTAATTAGGTGCCCAGTTTTTAAAGAAAGTCACAAAAGTGTATCCGTAGAATATGTCCTTGCATTAATGCATATTTACGAGTTTCATGAATTAAGAAGAATTTACAGAAGTAGGCCAGGAAACGTACTCCTAGAAAATACTTGTGAACTGCATTTTAGCACAAGCAAATATGCATGTGCAGATTTACTAAAGCAAAAATCTGTTGAGCGTCTACAAGTTCACCTTCCCTCCAACCGCTTTTTTCCCCAACACTGGAAGAAGTTTTACTTCAGCCCTTGTCAGGAGTAAATTTTCAAACTTTCTCAGTATGGAAAAAGATTAGAGAAGAGCTGGTGAAAACCCCTAAAACATGCAAATTAGTAGGTTTGCTCAGACTCAAAGGCATTTCAACCCTGGAACTATTGCTTACCGCTACCTCCAGCCCCAGTATGCAGATCTAAGGAAAGGTGGCAAAATAAGAGACTCGCTAGTATTCCAACCCCTCTATAGTATGAGCCCTTTCCTTAATCAGAGAGACTTATCAGACCTCCTATGTAATAAGAATGCTGCCATAATTTGTCGCTGCACAGCATGGCTCCAAAGGGACAAGTGGATTTTTTTACAGGACAAGTAGATTTATGAAGCAACCTGTCCCATGGACATGTAGATATTTTATTAAATTCCACACCCCTGGAGCCACACCAAGGGTCCAGGGCCTGAGAGGCACATCTTGGGGGTCTAGAACTCGCTGAAGAGCCTTTTTATGTCCCTGGGGCTCAGATAAGGAGGCCAGCAAACATGCCCTTTGAGTCACTTTGGGGTGTTGGGTTCAAGATTAAGTTGCAGGTCCAGTTCTTCTTCCCCAGGCAAGAGGTCAGCACAGCAGGGCAGCAGTTCCTTCAGAGCAGCAGTCCAGCAAAGTGGTAGTCCTTGTAGCAGCAAAGCAGTCCTTCTTCCTAGTAGAGTATCCACAGGCCCAGAAGTGTACTGACAAGTTGGTGTCTGAGGTCCTTCTTTTATACTTAGTTGTTCCTTTGAAGTGGGGAGAAACTTCTAGAGGCATGTCTTTGAAGTGCACAGATGCGATGCCCTGCCCTCCAGGCCCTTTGTGTGGAACAGAACACAGCCTACTAAGGTATAAGTGAGGTTGGCCCACCTTTTCCCTCCCATTCTGCCAGTGATGGCCCATCCAGTCACACCTAAGCTCCCATTATGTGTAGCTGTCTAGGAGGAATATTGCCAACTACACCCAGTCATGTGACCAGAGACAGGCTGCAGGCACCAAATGGCTAAGGCAAGAAAATGCAGACTTTATAAAAGCGGCATTTTCAGAATTGCAATTTTAAAACCAACTTTACCATAAGTTAGGATTTTAAATTGTGATTCCAGAGACACCAAACATGAACTGGTTATCCCTTCCCATTTGGAAATTACACTTATAAAATGTAATAAGGCAATTTCAATGTTATCCTATGGAAGAGAAAGATCTTGTAGTAGTGAGAAACTAATTAAAGAGTTTTTCACTACCAGAGCATGTTAAACCTAAAAGTGCATACCCTACTTTTTAAATACATTGCCCCCTGACCTCTGGACTGTCCAGGGCCTACCACAGGGGTGGCTTGTATGTATTAGAAAGGAAGGTTTGGGCCTGGCAGAAGGTTTATTTTGCAAGGTCAAAATGGCAGTTTAAAACTACACAAACAGGCTCTGCAAAGGCAGGCCTGAGACATATTTTAAAGGGCTACTTAAGTGGATGGCACAACCAGTGCTGCAGGCCCACTAGTAGCATTTGATTTACAGCACATGGGTACATGTAGTACAATGTACTAGGGACTTAGGGAAGACCACCCTAAGGCTTACAGGTCTATCACTCACCATTCATCAGTATATGCAAAAAACCCTCTCCCAAGTCAGTCTCTTGAATTCCAGATTTATCGAAGAACAGTTGATGCAGATTGCCATAGCAGAATACCAAGCCATGACAGAGTGGCTGTTGGAAATTCGGTTACTGAATGAGAGGGGTGAAACACTACTCAAGCAGCAACCACAATCTATGTCAGGGTAAACCACAAGCAAACCCCAAATTAACCTGTGCTTAACCCTCTGGTAGCTTGGCAAAAAGCAGTCAGGCTTAACTTGGAGGCAATGTGTAAAGTATTTGTGCAGCACTTCGAACAGTAATAAAGTGAAAACCCACCACAAGGAAACTCCCATACCAGTTTAGAAAAAAAAGTAAAATCTAATGAATTATTTGGCACCAAAATAACAAAACGCCAATCAGTAGAATGGGATAAATGCCATTTTAAAGGTTTCAGATAAGTAAAGCATCTAAAAGCACAAACCGCCACTCACAGTTATTTGGTTGTGCTAGGTATAGTACTTCAAGGAGCAATCTAGACTAATCTTCTAAGAACCCCCAACAAACTTGTCTTTACAAATGTTGTGCCCTTTCGAAACAAACAGATGGGTTTGCAAGGGGAAGCAGCCATTCAGTCATACGGCTGTCACTTAGACAATAGATTAACTCAGAACTGCAATAAAGTCTGCAGGTTAGAACAGAATGTGACAGTCAATCGAATCTGGAACTTCTTTTCATACCTAGCAAGAACTTATAGCAAAATAGGGGGAAAACACACATGATCATTACACTCTGCAATGAATGCATAACCATGCTTACTCTCCATACCGAACTATTTTCTTTCAGATTTACCAAAAGCACATATACAGGAATATCAGAAGTAATAAGCACACAGCATCTACTCTGAGGCGAGGCCCCTTCGCTGGGTCCTGGGACAGCCAGTGGTTACTGTGCAGTATTTGTGTCGGGTACTGTTTTCTGTTGGTGTGCTGGAGCCTCATATATTGTTGAACTCAAATAGATAATCAAGAAACTCACTTTTCACTCTTCAGTCTCAGAGAGTAGTCAGGACAAACAATCAAAGTTTACTTTGGTACATAATGACATAGTAGTTGCACACAATAAGCTCAATGCTGTGTTAATGCTATTACACTGAAAAATAATTTGTCTTTGTTAGACCTGGCATCATTGGCGCGAGTCTCCCTTCCTCTTTTCGCTTCCTATCTTTTATGTTGGCTGGATTTAGATGCTCCGGGCGCTGGGCCACTGCCAATCAGTGCCACAGCGCGAATGCTCCCTGTGTAAAGATAACTGTATGAATTGGGATAACCATAATTGGCTCGTTTGGTTTGCCTGTCAGTCCCTAGTATAAGTGCACTGTGTGTGCCCAGGGCAGGTAGACCAAATACTGCTGGTGGGCCTGCAGCGCTGATTTGCGCTACCCACCGAAGCAGCTTTTAAAGTATGTCTGTGTAGCATGTTCTAATAGCGAGTTACCCGCCATTTCACTGTTTACTATTGTGAGGCTATCCGTTCTCATAGGCCAGAATGGGCAGGCTGAGTATTACATCCCCTAATCCTACCTGCCCCCAGGAACCTGATAGGAAATTCGAATTTGATCTGTTTAAGCTCAGGACATTGAGATACATCTTTTAGTAAGGATCATTTGCATAGCCTGTGTTCGAAAATGCCTCTGCTAGAAACGAGGTATTTTCTTGCCTAAGCTTTCCTGTAGGCTTTGCTAGTGTGTGTACTGGCCGTCTGGTTTTGGAGCAGCAGGGCCAGCTGGGTCAGACCTGGCTGGAGAGAGAGATCGGCATTTAGAGTATGGGGAGGGGTGACTCTTTGATCTGAGCAGGGCCGTGCCTGGCAAGGTGAATGATGGCTCCGCCTCCCACTGGGCGTCTGATAGCAGACCCCCCCGATTCTCAAAGGGCAGGATGTCGCCTCGTAAACCAAGTGCTCCCCGACCCCACCGAACTGGTTCTGGCTGGATTCAGTGATTTGTGACTGTAGAGAACAAAGACTTTAGGTATAAAACGCTGCGCTGAAACCTGTTTCAAGTGTGTTCCTTCTGGATGTCAAGACGAAACTCTGTCCGAGTGAACAGAGGAAAGGACTTTGAAACTTTCACCAAGCTTGCTGAAGAAACTACCCGAGGGCCTGAATTGAGAGCGCCTCCTGCTGAAGTCTCAGGGACATTACACTTCACCCCGTCAGCCGTCTGAATTCCTGTGCTAGGGATTCTACTTGCAGGTGAGGCCTCCGTCGAGTAATCCGGAACCTCTAGTTCTACTGTGAGGAACGCGGACTGGTAACCCTTGTTAACTCTGTGTGTGGGCCGCCGCAGCTAAGAGAGAGCTGCCGCCGCTGAACGCCCGCCTTAATTTGAACCTTCGCTGAACCTGTGTGGGCCGCCGCAGCTAAGAGAGAGCTGTTGCCGCTGAGTGCCCGCACTTGTGTCAGCTGTGCATCATCGTGATTCGTCCTGTGGGCCGCCGCAAATAAGAGAGAGCTGTTGCCGCTGAGTGCCTGCACCTTTGCCAACTTTGCCTCATCGTGATTTGTCCTGTGCGCCGCCGCAGCTAAGAGAGCTGTTGCCGCTGAGTGCCCGCACTTGTGTCAACTTTGCATCCTCGTGATTTGTCCTGTGGGCCGCCTCAGCTAAGAGAGCTGCTCCCGCTGAGTGCTCGCACCTTTGCATCATCGTGATTTGTCCTGTGGGCCGACGCAGCTAAGCGAGAGCTGCTGCCGCTGAGTGCTCGCACCTTTGCCAACTTTGCATCATCGTGATTTGTCCTGTGGGCCGCCGCAGCTAAGAGAGAGCTGCTGCCGCTGAGTGCCTGCACCTTTGCCAACTTTGCATCACCGTGAGTCGTCCTGTGGGCCGCCGCAGCTAAGAGAGAGCTGCTGCCGCTGTGAGCCCACCACGGAGCTGCACGACGAGAGTCATCACCACCACCAGCCCCGGCCGCCGCAGCCGCGTGCTGCTGCCGCTGAGAGCCCGCCTGTCCCAGAGTGCCCGAATCATTGTGAGTGCACATTGCGGACCACTGCAGTCGAGAGTTGTGGTCGCTGGGAGTCCGCCTGTCACCGTCTCTGCTTTTTCGAGAAGCTACGTGCTGTGTCCCCGTCCAACGGCAGGTATCTGGTGCGCAACGGGTCGCGTAGACCCAGGCCTTGAACTCAGTCAGTGCCACGTTCTAGTGAATACGTTATTGCCTTTTTAAGTCCCTACTGATTTACGTGCATTGTGACTGGTTAAAACGCTTTTGAGAGTCTCGTGCTAAACCTTAGATAAAGATACTATTTTTCTATACCTACTTGAGTTGTGTCCTTTTGTGGTGTCGTTACTGCCTTATTGTGCATGGTCATAAATGCTTCACACACTGCCTCTGAGATAGGCCTAACTGCTCGTGCTACGTTACCACAAGGTTGAGCAGGGGTTATCAAAGGGGGTAGCCCACTTGCCCTGACTTAGGAAGAAGGGTCCCTATTTGGACATTGGCGCCAGCCATTGCCAACTAGAGACCGCCATTTCTAACATTAGCGGTCAGCGGTGAGGATCAGGACTTGCATTTATGATCCACGTACAATAACTGGTAGATGCCACTAGTGAGTACAGACCAAAGCGCAGCCACGCGTGGATTTTTTTTCCCTCTTTGAATTTTTTTGTTTTTTTTGTTGGTTGGTTGTTCTAGTATTGAATTGTTGAGCGCAGCCATGAGTACTGCTAATATGGGAAGGCCAACATCCAATGCTTCGGAGGATCTCACCTTTGAGGAGGAAAGATTAGATACCTATACTGCCAGACAGCTGAAGTCATTTTGTAAGCAATTGGCAGTCCTCGTGATAGGTCTCTCTAGGAAGGAGGAGTACCACAAGGCGCTGAAGGCCTGGTGGGAAGCGAGAGAGTCCGCTGGGGATGAGGAAGACAATGCTGGAGGGCAGCAGGATGATGCAGTAGAGGGGGGGGGGGAGATAGAACACCCTCCAATCCAGGTACTTGTGTATCCCAAAGGAGCCTGACCACAGAAGAGCTGGAGGACAGGGAGAGAGATAGGAGGCAGTTTGGAGATGGCTAAATTGGAAGGTCAGAAGGACCTTGAGTGTAAGAAGTTAGACATCAAGAAGAATCGATTGTCAATTGAACTTGAGAAAATGAGAATGGAGCATGAGAGAATGTTGAGGGAGATGGAGATCAGGGCGAGGAGTGTCCCGGTCTCCCCCTCTGGTGGCAGCATACCTTTAGTAACTCCTGAGAGTAGAGTTTATATTCCTAAGGATGTCATTAAGGATTTTCACAAGAGTGAGGATATTGGGCAATGGTTTGCCGCGTATGAGATAGCAATGGTGTCCCACCGGGTCCCGGAGAAGGATTGGGGAGCGGGATTGTGGGAGCGCTTTGTAAGTGATGGTAGGGATACCCTGTTGGACCTGCCTGAGGAGAGCAGGATGGTGCATGCCCATATGAAAGAAGCTTTGATGACCCGTTATGGTTTGACCCCAGAAATGTACAGGCAGAGGTTTAGGACCTGTAAGAAGTTAGAGGGTACCACCTGGGTTGAATATGTGTCTTTTTTCTGCAGAGCAATGGATCGCTGTGTAAAGGGTAGCAAAGTGGAAACTTTCGAGCAATTGTATGATTTGTTTGCGTGGGAGCATTTTTCTAGTAACTGTTTTCCAGAGCTACGCCAGCACCTGATTGATAGCAAGCTGACTAACCCTAGGAAGCTTGCTGAGGAGGCGGACCGCTGGGTGAACACCCGGGTCCGTAAAGGTTTTGTGGGAGACTTCGCCAGAGGTGGGCAGGGTCCCCAGCAGAGAAGTGGGGGGGGACAAGGGTAAGCCGAGGGAGTTCTAGAGAGGGCCCCAAAGTAATTCCCAAGGGAACCAAGCAGTGGTGTCCCAGCCTCCCCCTGAGAAGAAGCCAGTGTCCCCGACAGGTAGGCCTGTTCAGAGGGGGCCACTCACTTGTTTCAAGTGTGGTCAAGTGGGCCACCGGTATTATGATCCCCAGTGTCCCCAGAGGGACCCCAATGCATCCCCTTGTGCACCGCCCCGTGCACCATCCCGCCAGATTGCCAGTGTAGCACTGGGGGGGGGGGGGAAGGGAGGAGGTAGAGGTCCAAGGTGGGTGGGATCCCGTAGAGTTAACCCTTGTCTCGCTAGGAGACTTTGAGAAGGTCCCTAACCCCACACTGCCTAGTAACACTAAGAAGTACCGGCAGTGGGTGACCATCAATGGCCATAGGGTGGAGGTTCTCAGGGACACCGGAGATAGTGTGACTGCTGTCAGCTCCCGGTTGGTGTCCAAAGAGCAGGTTGTCCCCCATGCATTCTGCCCCATAGTGTCAGCAGACAACTCAGAGAGCCAGTGTGAAGTGGCTCAGGTTCCCTTCGAGTGGGGGGGGTCTCAGGAACTCTTCAAGTGGCTGTGAGGCCCGCCATGCCTGTAGACTGTCTGTTGGGCAATGATCTAGAGAACTCCCCGTGGGCTACGGTGGAGAGAAAGTCTCATTTGGAAATGTTGGGTCTGCCTGAGTGGGTGTGTGCGACCACTCGGTCCATGACAGCTCAGAATGATGTTCAGGAGTGTCTGGAGCCTGAAAGTATGGCCCAGGCCCCTGCCTTAAAGAGAAGGGGTAGGGGGCGCGGGAAACCGGCCCCCGCGGTTCCCACGGTCCCGGAGGGAGCAGACCTTGAGGGGGATGCCCTGGAACCTACAGGGGAACAAGTGGCTGAACTGGGAGACCTACCGGAGCTGACCCATTGGCAGCAGGAAGGGGGGGCCCTCCAGGGAGGAATTTTGCGAGCAACAGAGAACCTGCCCTTCTCTTGAGGGGGTGCGGCGACAGGCCGCCGCCCAGGCAGCAGGTGATCAGACAGGGTCACATTGGATCTATTGGGAGAATGACCTCCTTTACAGCGAGCCTAAGGTTGCTGAGCCTGGGTCAGCCCGTGTGCTGGTGGTACCCCAGCGCTTCAGGACCTTCCTACTGGGGTTGGCTCATGATGTGCCACTGGCCGGACATCTGGGGCAGACCAAGACCTTTGAGAGGCTGGTCACCCACTTCTATTGGCCCCAGATGCGCAGGAGCTCAGATGCTCACTGCAGGACGTGTGAGACTTGCCAGGCAAGTGGGAAGAGTGGGGGAAGATTAAGGCCCCACTACAGCCCTTTCCCGTTGTGAGCACCCCATTCGAGAGAGTGGGCATTGATATTGTGGGGCCTCTGGATCCCAAGACAGCCATGGGCAACAGGTTCCTCCTGGTCTTGGTGGACCATGCCACCAGGTACCCTGAGGCCATCCCGCTCAGGACAGTGACGGCCCCCGTGGTGGGACGGGCACTGATGGGGATTTTCTCCCGTGTGGGATTCCCCAGAGAGGTGGTGTCCGATAGGGGAACTAACTTCATCTCCAAGTACATGAAGTCTCTGTGGGAGGAGTGTGGGGTAACCTATAAGTTCACCACTCCTTACCACCCCCAGGGTAATGGGCTGGTTGAGAGATTCAACCGGACCCTCAAGGGCATGATTATGGGCCTAGGTGAGCCCATGAGGCGTAAGTGGGATGTCCTCTTGCCATGCCTGTTGTTTGCTTACCGTGAGGTGCCACAGAAGTCCTTAGGGTTCAGTCCCTTTGAGCTGCTCTATGGTCACCCGGTAAGAGGGCCTCTGGGTCTGTTCAAGGAAGGCTGGGAGCAATTTCCCAGGAAACCTCCCCAGGATGTGTTTAGTTACATGCTGGCCTTCAGGAACCAGACTCGGCGTTTCAGGAAACTTGCTGAGGCAAACCTGGAAGCCAGCCAGGAAGAGATGAAATGCTGGCACGATCAGAATGCCACTCTGATCAAGTTTCAGCCTGGACAGAAGGTTTGGGTCATGGCCCCGGTGGAGCCCTGTGCGCTCCAGGATAGGTGGACCGGCCCCTTTGAGGTGGTGGAGCGCAAGAGTCCGGTTACCTACGTGGTGGACTTACAGTCTCCCAGGAACCCCTTGCGGGTCCTGCATGTTAACCGCCTGAAGCCCCACTTTGACAGGTCTGAAGTGGGCATGCTTCTGGCCACAGATGCTGGGATGGAGGAGGAGAGCGAGCCCCTTCCTGACCTCCTGTGTGCAGGGGAGTGAGATGGGTCAGTGGAGGGTGTGGTCCTCTCCACCACACTGACACCTGAGCAGCAGGGTGATTGTCGCCAACTGTTGGGGCAATTCAGTGATCTGTTCTCCCTGGTACCTAGTGTCACTGATTGGTGTGTCCATGACGTGGACACTGGGGACAGTCCTCCCATTAAGCACAAGGCTTACCGAGTGACTGACCGGGTAAGGGCCTACATTAAGGATGAGGTTACCAAAATGTTTGCCCTTGGGGTGATTGAGTCCTCTAGCAGCCCTTGGTCCAGCCCAGTGGTCCTGGTACCAAAAGCTGCAGCGCCTGGTACCACCCCAGAACTTCGGTTCTGCGTGGACTATCAGGGCCTCAATTCAGTCACGAAGACTGACGTGCACCCCATCCCCAGAGCTGATGAGCTCGTAGATCGGTTAAGGCTGCAAAATACCTCAGCACATTTGATTTGACGTCTGGGTATTGGCAGATCGCCTTGACCGAGGGAGCAAAGGAGAGGTCAGCATTCTCCACACTCGATGGGCACTACCAGTTCCGGGTGATGCCCTTTGGAATGAAGAATGCCCCTGCCACCTTTCAGAGGCTGGTCAACAGGGTGTTGGTTGGGCTGCAAGACTTCAGTGCCGCCTACCTGGATGACATTGCGGTGTTTAGCTCCTCTTGGGAGGACCACCTGCGCCACCTCTTGGAGGTATTGATGGCACTGCGGAAGGCAGGCCTCACAATCAAAGCCAGTAAGTGCCAGATTGGGCAGGGTTCTGTAGTGTATTTGGGGCACCAGGTGGGGAGCGGCCAGGTGGCGCCCCTTCAGCCCAAAATTGAAACTATCCTGGCATGGGAACCCCCCCAAGACTCAGACGCAGGTGAGAGCCTTCTTAGGACTCACGGGGTACTACAGGAGGTTTGTCAAAGGATATGGCAACATTGTTGCACCCTTGACTGAGCTGACTTCTAAGAAGCAGCCAAAGAAGGTAAACTGGACTGACACCTGTCAGAACGCTTTTGACTCCCTGAAGACTGCCATGTGCACCGCACCCGTGCTTCAGGCACCCGACTATTCAAAGGAATGTGTTGTCCAGACAGACGCCTCAGAGCAGGGTATAGGGGCTGTTCTGTCACAGATGAATGAGGAGGGACTAGACCAACCGGTAGCCTTCCTAAGCAGGAGGTTACTTCCCCGGGAGCAGAGGTGGAGTGCAATTGAGCGTGAAGCATTTGCTGTGGTCTGGGCGCTGAAGAAGCTGAGACCATATCTGTTTGGGACTCACTTCCGGGTTCAGACAGACCACAGGCCCCTTAGATGGTTGATGCATATGAGGGTGAGAATCCCAAGTTGTTGAGGTGGTCCATTTCCCTACAGGGTATGGATTTCACGGTGGAACACCGCCCTGGTACAGAACACGCCAATGCTGACGGTCTGTCCAGATTTTTCCGCCTTAGTGATGAGAACTCCCAAGGGGATGGTTAGTTCTCCCCACATTTCAGCTGGAGGGGACGCGTGTTAGACCTGGCATCATTGGCGCGGGTCTCCCTTCCTCTTTTGCTTCCCATCTTTTATGTTGGCTGGATTTAGATGCTCTGGGCGCTGTGCCACTGCCAATCAGTGCCACAGCGCGAATGCTCCCTGTGTAAAGATAACTGTATGAATTGGGATAACCATAATTGGCTCGTTTGGTTTGCCCGTCAGTCCCTAGTATAAGTGCACTGTGTGTGCCCAGGGCTGGTAGACCAAATACTGCTGGTGGGCCTGCAGCGCTGATTTGCGCTACCCACCGAAGCAGCTTTTAAAGTATGTCTGTGTAGCATGTTCTAATAGCGAGTTACCCGCCATTTCACTGTTTACTATTGTGAGGCTATCCGTGCTCATAGGCCAGAATGGGCAGGCTGAGTATTACATCCCATAATCCTACCTGCCCCCAGGAACCTGATAGGAAATTCGAATTTGATATGTTTAAGCTCAGGACATTGAGATGCATCTTTTAGTAAGGATCATTTGCATAGCCCGTTTTCGAAAATGCCTCTGCTAGAAACGAGGTATTTTCTTGCCTAAGCTTTCCTGTAGGCTTTGCTAGTGTGTGTATTGGCCGTCTGGGTTTGGAGCAGCAGGGCCAGACCTGGCTGGAGAGAGAGAGATCGGCATTTAGAGTATGGGGAGGGGTGACTCTTTGATCTGAGCAGGGCCGTGCCTGGCAAGGTGAATGATGGCTCCTCATCCCACTGGGCGTCCGATAGCAGACCCCCTGATTCTCAAAGGGCAGGATGTCGCCTCGTAAACCAAGTGCTCCCCGACCCCACCGAACTGGTTCTGGCTGGATTCAGTGATTTGTGACTGGATTCAGTGATTTGTGACTGTAGAGAACAAAGACTTTTTAGGTATAAAACGCTGCGCTGAAACCTGTTTCAAGTGTGTTCCTTCTGGATGTCAAGACGAAACTCTGTCCGAGTGAACAGAGGAAAGGACTTTGAAACTTTCACCAAGCTTGCTGAAGAAACTACCCGAGGGCCTGAATTGAGAGCGCCTCCTGCTGAAGTCTCAGGGACATTAGACTTCACCCCGTCAGCCGTCTGAATTCCTGTGCTAGGGATTCTACTTGCAGGTGAGGCCTCCATCGAGTAATCCGGAACCTCTAGTTCTACTGTGAGGAACGCGGACTGGTAACCCTTGTTAACTCTGTGTGGGGGCCGCCGCAGCCAAGAGAGAGCTGCCGCCGCTGAGCGCCCGCCTTAATTTGAACCTTCGGAACCTTCGCTGAACCTCTGTGGGCCGCCGCAGCTAAGAGAGCTGTTGCCGCTGAGTGCCCGCACTTGTGTCAGCTGTGCATCATCGCGATTCGTCCTGTGGGCCTCCGCAGCTAAGAGAGAGCTGCTGCCGCTGAGTGCTCGCACCTTTGCCAACGTTGCATCATTGTGATTTGTCCTGTGGGCCGCCGCAGCTAAGAGAGAGCTGCTGCTGCCGCTGAGTGCTCGCACCTTTGCCAACTTTGCATCATCGTGATTTGTCCTGTGGGCCGCCGCAGCTAAGCGAGAGCTGCTGCCGCTGAGTGCTCGCACCTTTGCATCATCGTGATTTGTCCTGTAGGCCGCCGCAGCTAAGAGAGAGCTGCTGCCGCTGAGTGCCCGCACCTTTGCCAACTTTGCATCATCGTGAGTCATCCTGTGGGCCGCCGCAGCTAAGAGAGAGCTGCTGCCGCTGTGAGCCCACCACGGAGCTGCACGACGAGAGTCATCGCCACCACCAGCCCGGGCCGCCGCAGCCGCGTGCTGCTGCCGCTGAGAGCCCGCCTGTCCCAGAGTGCCCGAATCATTGTGAGTGCACGTTGCGGACCACTGCAGTCGAGAGTTGTGGTCGATGGGAGTCCGCCTGTCACTGTCTCCGCTTCTTCGAGAAGCTACGTGCTGTGTCCCCGTCCAACGGCAGGTATCTGGTGCGCAACGGGTCGCGTAGACCCGGGCCTTGAACTCAGTCAGTGCCACGTTCTGGTGAATACGTTATTGCCTTTTTAAGTCCCTACTGATTTACGTGCATTGTGACTGGTTAAAACGCTTTTGAGTGTCTCGTGCTAAACCTTAGATAAAGATACTATTTTTCTATACCTACTTGAGTTGTGTTCTTTTCTGGTGTCGTTACTGCCTTATTGTGCATGGTCATAAATGCTTCACACACTGCCTCTGAGATAGGCCTAACTGCTTGTGCTACGTTACCACAGGGTTGAGCAGGGGTTATCAAAGGGGGTAGCCCACTTGCCCTGACTTAGGAAGAAGGGTCCCTATTTGGACATTGGCGCCAGCCATTGCCAACTAGAGACCCCCATTTCCAACAGTCTTAATTTACAAGTCGTGGTAAGTAGGGCAGTTAAACAACGTAAGCACAAATAAAATGAGGTCATAGCAACATCTGAGGCTTAAATAAGATCCAAAATAGCTTTACAGCTCTTTTACAGTAAGGGGCTATAATCAAAATCACCTTGTAGTCTATGTTCAATTGTGTCCTCTGAGCTGAGATAAGTACTCCGCAAATAAAGCCATTGCACACCATCAGTGGACTCAAGAAAAGGATGTCAAGTTTACTGGGGTATAACAGAGTAATCTGGACCAATAGAGGTCATCAGATGAGTCTTCTTCTTGAAACATAAGCCCTCACCCACCAAAAGGTAACATGCTTCATCTTAGGGCTGTGCTCCTTGTTGGGCTGGCGCTGCAATGCCCAATGGCCCCCTCAAGGGGGCTCTTTGCAGGAGATCTTTTATCTTGCCTCAAGGTCTAGAGTCGCCGGACCTGTATCCTCCAGACGTATATGTGGGGAGGCAATCTAAGTGAGGGATCGTGGAGACAGGTAGGTTTAATGTAGCGACTACGGACAGGTCAAATGACTATTTGGTAGTCAGGATCCCACGAATCCCAAGGGGCCCTCTTACTATGGGATTAGGCTCAAATGCGTCTTTTGGACAACACTTCGGAATCAGGGATGTAAGTCACAAAAGATATAGCATTCACCTTTATGACACTAAATGCAGATCATGTTGAGGTGGGATTATATCTGTGTTCCAAATAGGACTCCCATTTCAAGTAGATTAGGTTTACACGTAGGTCCTGACAAACTGCCACTGATCCAGGTAGGACGACAAAGCCATGAAACATGTTGACCAGATTTTAAGGAATCAAGGAGGCATCATATTCTCAGGATTCTCTTAAATTACCTTTGACAAAGTAACCAAGGTCCAATAATAAAGTATTCTATTAGGGGACCTGTAGTTAATTTTAGCCATCATTTCAAAGACCAATCTACAGCTCACTTAGATTTCCCTCCCCACATATATGCCAGGAGGATACTGGTCTGCTGACTCTGGACCTTGAGGTAAGATAAAAGATCTAAGGCATTGCAGCGCCAGTCCAACAAGGAGCTCAACCCAATGATGAAGCATACCACCTTTGGGTGAAGAAGGGTTTGTGCTTCAAGACGTCTGTGAACCTCTATAACTGCAGGCACCTTAAGTGGACGACTGGGACCTTCCCTACGGAACCGCACACCAAAAGTTAGAGATACATGCACTTAACTAGGACATGTGCTGGACAGGAATTCCTCTCTGCCCCCCTGCAACTATTTGGTAATGTGTAACAGAATAGGCCAGAAAAGCAAAAGCAGAAAGGAGGATGCAACTTTTGTACAGTGTAAGGACATTCATCCCTGCAATTTATCTCACCAAATCTCATTCTTAAACTACAGCATCCTCTGTTAGAGAGCACTGAAACCAAACATGTTGCATCCGAAGCACCTGAAGCTTCAAAACAAATTCTCAAATGCTAACACTGCTTTATAAATTTTACATTAGCATTTTTAATTCTATATTTTCCTTTGTCATCAAACTTTATAAACTTTGTATTACCATTTTTAAAGAGCAAGCATGCCCCATTTAAGCCACTTGCTCCAAGAAACCATTGGTGAACATGCACTCTATAAACAAAACTAACATAACAAACATAACCTATAAGTGCTTAGTGTTCTTACTGTGATGTTCATGCAGCAGTTATCCAGAGGTATTATAAGGGGTAGCATACATATCCATTCTTGGTTAGCATATATTAATCAGAAGTCTAACTATTGTTAATAGGGCCATGTTCCTTATTCCAATGGGTTGAGTTTTGTTACTGAAGATAAATTGCTGTCCCTCAATGAATTCACTATAAGAGATCCATTTTGGGGGCTCTCTTGGAGGTTGGAATGCTTAAAAAAAAAAACTCAAAGTGAATCTAAGACATTCCAGAGTCATGATTCCAGCACCTTGGATGGTGTTGCCCTACATTTGTGTTTCTTGAATTTGGCTTGGGCCATTAGTTTGGAATTCCATTCCTTCAGGGTATGGCTAGGAGTTTAGAGGAAAACAACTTCTGTGCACTTTCTATTCAGTGGCCATGTGAATTGGACAAAGCTGGCGAAAAGTAATCCAAATTCTTTAGGTTGAGGTATAATCAAGCTGCTGGTTTTGAATCCTCTGAAATGGACAGCTCTCTTTCTGTGCTGCATTAGTACAGATGTGATCATGCCAGATTCTGGTGAGATTGATACCGTGATTGGCTAGGGGAGCAGGAAGGATCTCTGCATCATAGGTTGAATGCTGGAATATTTATTGAAGGTTAAGCCCTTTTGGGCATAGGGGAGGTCAGGATCAAACTAGATTCAGTGGTTTTTCACCTGTGTCGGAATTTAAATTTCACTCAGTTCCTCAGGTGAAGAGAATGGGACTGAATCAGGAAGGTGATCACCTGTGACCATCAGGTCAGTTTTTCATAAAGGCACAGATGAGCCTCCATCACTCTATGTCCTGCTGTTGTATGTGGACCCATGTTACCTCAGCGCACATTTGTAATTTCAGTTAGTATCTCATGTTTACTTCTGGTAAAGACTGCTAATAGATGTTGAACAACAGTAGTGACAATACTGCGAACACTTCGGGCACACTACAGACAATGAGTCTGCCCTGTTGGCTCTGAATTGCCATGAAGGATGGGAACCAATGTATGGCCGGCGTGTAGATCATACAGCATTTTGTTTAGGTGGTGTAATGATGTTTTTTTGGGGAAAGTCTAGCAGAAAGAGGACTTTAAGCTTTCCTGTGTTCATGGATGACTAAAGGCTCTCTCCAACATAACCATGACAGAACTGGTGGCCCCTATTCTCACTACAGATGTTGCAGAACGTTTTTTGCTACTAGACATTGCAATAGGCTTAGTTTTTATATTTGCAGCAATGCCAGTCTGTTGTCCATTTGAATAAACCTCGCATTTCAACAGAGTTAAAGTGAATGCATAAATGCATGTCTGACATGATGTCCGTCCATCGTTGTCTCTGAAGACCTCGACATCTCATTGATTGGTTTACCAGGGGCTCTCTGCGTCCGAAGATAACTAAGTTGTCCGATTTGGTCATAGAACATCCTGTCACACGTCAGGCAGACCTTTGATGACACTGTTGATGATGTGCAGGCAGTTCTGCACTTGCACAGCTCACGCTTTTTTAGAGCCTCAGCCGGACGTTTCGACTCGGAGGTGTGGCAGCCTTTGTGAATGAGGCTGTGCCACGCTGGACGGTTCAGTGCAATGGTTTCCCAGTGGCGGTGTTGATCTTGAAGGACTTCAGGGAGGCCTTCAACGTGTCCTTGAACCCCTTCTTTTGTCCTCCATCGGAGCGTTTCCCTGAGTGAGTTCTCCATAGAAGAGTTGTTTGGGGATGCGCTCATCTGACAATTCTTACAACATGCCCAGCGCATCTGGTCTGGGCTTTCATCAGCAGACTGGTTCTGGAAAAGAATTCAGTATCCAGCACTTTGTCCTGCCATCTGATTATCAGAAGCTTGCGCAAAAAGGATATGTGGAAGTGATTGAGCCGTTGTGAACGACTCCGGTGTATGACATAAGTAGCATTACAAAGACTATGGGGGTTTTCCCCAAATCTTGGTGCTTTTAGTAACAAGCTGTGACATACACATTCACCTCTGAAAATGTTAGTTTAGCCAAAAGGAATTTTCAATGAATGAGTGGCACTACTGAACACGAGTGATGTGCCCTGCAATACATTTATTTATCTTGATAAAACAAAAGATTTCATGTTTTGATACTTTGCTTTCTGTTATTCCATAATCCTACATTGCAATCGAACATATTCTGATACACGATTCATTACCATGAAAATGTACACTTTTCCGATTTTGTCTGTGAAATATACGCACTTGGCGTGCAAACCAACACACACTTTACCTTGGTTTTGATTGGTCCTGGCTGAATTACATTAAATCGCATCCCATATCGACCCCATTCACCAGTGAGAGACCTAAAATTGAAAAGAAACGCCATTTAAAATGGATAACTCACACTCAAAGCCCTAATTAATTAACCTGTTCATCCCACTGGTAAACTGACCAAACTCCGTCAATGACGAAATACTAAGCCACATAAGGTGAACTTTAAAAAAACAAAATAAAAAAAATAAAATCCTGAACATAACAGTAAAGAAGATCCAGAGCACTGTTTGCAGAAGGTAAACAAGCATTGACAATACCGAAAGCTCCGTCCATGGCAGGCTAGTGAAATTGTTAATTTGCATTTTTTATAGGAAGCATATGCAAGAAAAACAAAGAAAAAAAAACATTCTCCCACCTAAACATGGCCGTCATAAGCTTGAAATAAAAATGTACAAATTTAAATCATTCACTGATATGGCCGTTTTATTGGTGTTTTTATACACGAGGCTTTTGAGTTGTGTCATGCATTTTATTACTAATTGTGAAGGAAACGAGAATAAATAAATGCCTAACCAAAACACTCAGAATACAGGTAGCTACAATCTTACATTCTCACTTAGACACTTTATATGGCTAACTTTTAAAAGGAGACAGAAAATGCACCACACAGAGCCGGCAGTCAACAATCCCTGTTAGGGTAAACAACAAAAGTCACTCAATGAGCCTGTGCTTAATTCTCTGGTAGCTTAAAACAACAGCAGCCAGGTTTAACTTGAAGGCAATGTGGAATTTATTTATGTACAACTCAAACAAAAATAAAGTGAAAAAACAACACAATAAAAATCCCAAAACAATTTAGAAAAATAGTTTCAATAAATAAAATGACATCAAAATATCAAAAATCCAATCAGTAGAACTGCAGTAATTCATTTTTAAAGTTTCTAGAGGAAATCGGACCAAACGCACCAATCGCTCTTAGACTTGACATCCTTAGTGTGTTATTGCCCCAAACATTTTGCCTTCACTCCCTGATTTTTGCTGACCTTGTTTTAGTTGGCATTAGGACGTTGCACACTTTACCCCTGCTAACCAGAGCTAAATTGCTTGTGCTCGCTCCTTGAAACATGGTAAAAATGGCCTAGACCTAATTGGCACATTTAATTTACTTCTAATTCCCTACTAAATTGCATCACCTATACCCAAGGCTTGCATATTAATTGGTACTAGTGGTCAGCAGCACTTATTGTTCCACACAATAAAGTAGACTTTTAAAACCTATCTCGAGCCTGCTAGTGCAGCTTGTGTTGCAGTTTAAACTGCTATTTCAACCTGGCAAAAGGCCCTTTTTAATACTTATGAGTCACCCCTAAGGTAGGCCCTAAAGTCTCTTAGGGCGGAGTGCATGGTACTTAAAATGTACGACGCATGTTTAAGTTTAACATGTCCCGACAGTGAAAAACTCCTAAAGTCGTTTTTCACTGTTGTGAGACCGATCTCTCCCATAGACTAAAACTAGGTTACCTTATTACATTTAATAAGTGCTAACTACAGATTGGGAGCAGATAGAGATATGCTGTTTACCCTCAAATGAATTGTAATTTTAAATCCTCTTTAAAGGTGAAGTCGGATTTTAAGTTACAATTTTAAAAATGCCCCTTTTAGAACGTTGCCATTTTCTTGTCCCAAACAACAGTGCCTTTCTGACAGTGTTCTGGGTCACACAACAGTGAATGGCTCTACTGTTGGGGATTGTGTATTGCCTCCAGAGAGACAAAGGAAACCTAGGTGTGAGTGGAGAGGGATTCCTGACAAGATGGCTGGGGAGGAGCAGTCTCCTATCTTGATTACATTTCAAAGGGTCCTGCCTGCAGAACACACAAAGGAACTTGACAGCACGCCAGCCTTGCCTTTTGTCAGCCTAGAGGGTTTGGAGCCAGTACCTGGTAGAGGAAGAACTGACCAGAACCAGTTTTGGGAGTAGGTCAGGGAATTACCCCTTACAAAGGCTAGCACCAGGTATAAAACTAGAGCCTTCAGAACCACTCAAGATAATACTCCTGGACCTGTGGAAGATTCCGAAGAAGGACCTCCTGCCAGAAGGACTGACCTGCTGCTCGGAGGACTGCAGTGCTGTCTGAAGAAGGAAGATTGGACCTGCTTGCCTTGATTCCAGGCTGCCCAGAGTGACTCCAAGGGTCAGTTGCCTGAACACCTGTGTGAGCTACAGGCTTCCAGAGGCCTCCCTGCAACTACCCAGCTTACCATCATCAAATGGACCTACCCGAGACCTGCTGCTGGCTACTGCTGGAGTGAGTCCTGATCACCAGGAGGAGTCCCTCCAGGTCTTGGACCCTTATTTTTTTTATTTATTTAGAATCTTGTAAAGCGCCCGAATCACCCCCTGAAGGGTATCTCCGCGCTGCAGGAGTGCTATAGAAGGACAAGAAGAAGGGTTCAGAAGAGCTCAGTTTTCAAGAGCCTGCGGAAACGGAGATAGTCGG
This sequence comes from Calotriton arnoldi, assembly GCA_963921515.1. Lineage (NCBI taxonomy): Eukaryota > Metazoa > Chordata > Amphibia > Caudata > Salamandridae > Calotriton > Calotriton arnoldi. The sequence continues at coordinate 1,113,349 of CAWUFW010000529.1, read as the reverse complement.
TACATTTCCGGAGGTGGCTGGGAAGTTGATTCCAATGGGAGGGGGCCAGATGGTAAAAAGCTTTCCCGCCCGTGCATGATTCTAAACACGGGGCGCCGAGCGAAGTGATTTAGAGCCAGACCGGAGAGTTCTAGAGGGCGGATATCGGATGAGTCTGTCTGCTAAATAGCTAGGGCCATTGCCATATAACGCCTTGTGCACTATGCAGCAGATCTTAAATCGGATCCGCTTGCGGATAGGCAACCAATGTAGTCCATGGAGAAGCGGCAAAGAGGCGGACCTGGCAGGAGAGTTGGAAACTAAGCGGGCTGCAGTGTTTTGGACCACCTGAAGTCTGTTAAGAGAGGATTCATTGGCTGAAATCAGGAGGGCTTTACAACAGTCTAGACGACTTATTACTAAAGCCTGAAGGAGTGTTTTGCGGACTGTCATGGGGAGAAAAGGGAAAACCCTTCTCAAGAGGCTTAGTGTGTGGAAGCAGGAGCCCACGGTAATCCTAACTTGCTCCTTCATCGTTAGTTTCTGGTCTAGGTGCACCCCTAAGTTTTTTACCACTACTGCAGGGGCAGCACCCAGGTCAGTGGGCCACCAATCTGGGGACCAGAGTAGGGGAGCCTCTCCAAATAGCATAATCTCTGTTTTGCTGGCATTTAGCTGTAAGAAATTGATCCTCATCCAAGCAGATATGTCTATCATGCCTTTGGAGAAGGTTGACTGGGTTTTAGGAGAATTTTTATCAAACACCATTAGGAGCTGGGTGTCATCAGCGTATGAAATAGGGATGAAGCCCAGTTCCCTTAGTAACTTCGCTAAGGGAGCCACATAAATGTTAAATAGAGTGGGACTGAGGCAAGATCCCTGAGGCACACCTTTAGTCAGCTCCGATGTTTGAGAGCGGAAGGTACCAAGGTTGATGGTTTGGGTGCAGTGGGTTAGGAAGCTTGACAGCCACTGGAAGGCAAGGCCATGGACTCCAACGTTTCTTGGTCTATTTAGTAGGATGGAGTGGGATATAGTATCAAATGCAGCTGACAGATCCAGCAGCACTAGTAAGGCTGCTTTGTCCATTGTCCAGGGAGTGCCTAAGGTTGTCTGTAACTGCAATCAGTGCTGACTCCGTACTAAACCTGGGTCGGAACCCGGACTGAGAGGGGTCGAGGCATTCTGCTACTTCAATGTACTCTGAGAGATGCTTGTTGATATGTTTTTCCAGAAGTTTGCACAACTAGGGAAACAGGGAGATAGGGCGGTAGTTAGACAGATCGTCCTGAGGGACATTGGGTTTCTTCCGAATGGGAATTACCTGGGCAGCCTTCCATTCGGATGGAAGATGGCCCTTGCTCATGGAAGAATTAGGAATAGAGCAAATAGTGGGTGCCAACTGTTTATGAAGTTGGGAGGATACTTTGGCAGGTAAAATGTCCTGAGGGGAACCTGATTTGACTGTTTTCATTAGAGACTCCACAGTATCAATTGAGAGTGGGGGGAAGCAATCCAAAGAATGTGTAGTAAGAGAGCATGAGGGATTGAGGGTAGAGATGTTGTTTAGGGGGTCCCTATCTTTAGTGATTTTGTCGTATATGCTCTCAATTTTCTGGATAAAATGGTTAGCTAACTTATCACAGAGTTCTTGTGAAGGAGTTAACTCATTATTGCAGGCCTTGGGATTCTTGAAAGAGTTGAGGATGCAGTAGAGTTCTTTAGAGGATTTTCCTGCCTGATTAAGTTGTGACTCAATGTGAATTTTGTGCGCTTTCTTTAGGTTCTTATGATATAGGGCAAGAGAACTCTTGTAAGTTTCTTTATCATTTGCGTCATGGGAGAGACGCCAACATCTTTCCAGTTTTTTGCATAGGCTTTTTTCCTTCCGTAGATTCGGAGACAACCATGCCGCCTGCGTTCGTCCAGTCTTAGTAGGATACGTTTTTAATGGGGCCAACTGTTCTAGAGTGGTACCTACTATATTGTTGTAACTGGCTAGACAATCCTTGACATTATCTAAGGCCCAATTGGCATTAATTGGGAAAATGTTCGCAAAGCGGTTGGTGGTAATTTTATGCCATTGTCTTCGCAAACTGTGGGAGGCTTTAGCAGAAGCAGGAGTAGCCCCTACTTCTTTTATTTGAAATCGCAGTAGAGAGTGGTCTGACCATGTGAGTGGGCAGGGGGCCTCACAGCAGATATTGGGAGAGGTGGTCAGGACAAGGTCTAGGGTGTGTCCTGCAAGATGTGTGGGACCTGTATTGGTCTTCTCCAGTCCCAAGGTGGCAAGGTCCGCCAAAAGTATTGAGGCGTCCATATTGGAGGGGATTTCTCTATGTACATTAAAATCTCCTAATAATACCCTTGGCAGGCATCAGTGAGAGCTCCCCCTGGAGAAAAAGGTAAAAAATTTAAGTTTGGGCTCTTGGCGACCATGAATGGGCCCGTTCACGCAAACAGTTTGCTGCCTGCAATGACCGCCAATGCGAAGATCAAGCAGGACCAGCTTTTTGTGCCAATAGTGACCGTCCACAGCGGTAAACCAACACAAGGCTCCAGCAACGACTGGCTTTCGCACTACAGCAACGACAATCTGTGATGTTCAGTCTCATCTTTGTGCTGAAAGCCTCCTCCTTGCGGCCTCCTTTAACGCAAACTGAACTCTTTGCACTGGACTTGAGAAGGGAACTCTTCAGAGGGACTAACCACGCTCCATTGAGGTTGGTCTGGATTTGTGATTTTTTTTCCCAGTCCAGCGTGACCAGATAAACGCGGGTGGTGCTTTCTGCTTCGCAGAGCTTTCTGCTTTGAGGCGCTATTTTCACCAAAAACTTCATAAAAAATCAATATCTCCGGTCTACTGGTTGGAATTTTGTCATTGTGGTATCAGTTTATTAAATTTTACTCTATGTTTCTAAATCAGTTTGGGATTTTTGTTGTGTTGTGTTTTCGCTTTATTACTATTTGTGCGTAAAATAAATACATATTGTCGCCAAGTTAAGCCTGGCTGCTTTGTGCCAAGCTACCAGAGGGTTAAGCACAGGTTAATTTTGTGACTTTTGTGGTTAACCCTACCAAAGATTGTGGTTGTTGCTTGCTTGGGCCTGCTACCCTTCTCAACCAATAACCCAATTTCTATAAGAACCAATTGTGGTTAACTGGTTGCGCTGGACCTGGCCAAAGTCATACGTTTAGGCCGACCATGATGGAGCGCCGATCAGAATGTGGGACCAGGTTCTTCCCACGGCTGATTTTACCTTCTCTGGGTCCATGTACATGCGGGGCACTGCAGGGGAGCATTGCTTGGGGGTCGATGCGAGGAGACCACTGTTGGCGAGCAGGTCGGGAGTCATGGACGGTTACTGTTCGGTACGACGAATCAGTCTTCGCTGGAGCTTTGCATTGGCAGTCAACTCAGACGCTGCCACCGGCGCAGGGATGAAGAGCAGGTTGTCGCTGGAGATTTCCGTAAGCGGGCATCATGGATGGTCGTTGGGCGGCGCAAGGAGTCGTTCGTGGTCGCAAAGAGCTAAAAAATGTCTGAATTGGAGTCTTCACCTGGATCAAAGGACCTGCGGTTTTGAGGCAGGAGGTGTACTCTCTGATGCCAGTCATGGGTCCAGGACCTGGAGGAACACCTCTTGGGGATCTGGACTCTCTTAAGCAGAGGCTAGCAGCAGGGCTCAGAGAGGTACAATTGGTGCTGGTCAGCTTGGCAGTTGCAGGAAGGCATCTAGTAGCTGGTTGTGTCCCTGTAGCTCAAACAGGGGGTCAGCCAACTGACCCTTGGAGTCACTTCTGGGGAGCCTGAGTTCAAGGCAAGCAGGTCCCCTTTTCCTTCTTCTGACAGCAGGGCAATCCTTCTTCTGAATCTTCCACAGGTCCAGGAGTATTCTGATGAGAGGTTCTGATGGTGTCACTTTGGTCCCTAGTGCCAGCCTGTGGGTGGGGGATGCCCCTTTATCTAACCTTCTGCCTTTACTGAGTTTGGCCTCAAAATGTCTAGGGTAACAAAGGACACAGAGGTCTCGGTGTGAGCTGCTTTTGTCAGTGGCAGGGCAGGAACCCTTAGAAGTCATGGAAACAGTGGACAAGCCCTGAGGCTATCCTTCGAAGCTCATTAAAGTCTGAGTACTACCCTCCCCACCCCCAGGATATCCTGCTCAGGAGACCGACACTCTGCTCCACACCCAAGGCCCTTTTGTCCCCATGTCTAGAAAGAATACACAAAACACCACAGGAGAGACATTTACGCACATGTGACCCAGGGCAGTGGTCGAAAGGCGCATTTGGTTTAGGCAGACAAAATGCTAACTTTTTAAAAGTGGTATTTTCAGAATAGTAACTTAAAATCCAACTTTACGAGTAGAGAGGATTTTAAATTACAATTCATTTGAGTGGATAAAGCATTTCTCTATCGGTTCCCAAACTGAAGATATCACTTATTAACTTCAATAAGGCAACCCACTGTTAGTCTATGGGAGATAGACTTACAACAATGAAAAACGACTTCAGGAGTTTTTCCCTGTAAGTACAAGTAAAACTTAAGGAACGTCCTAATTTTTAAATACCATGCGCCAGCCCTATGAGCCTACCTTAGGAGTGACTTATAAGGATTAAAAAGGGAGGTTTAGGCCTTGCAAAATCTGTATTTTGCCAGGTCGAAATGGCAGTTTAATACTGCAGTACAGCCTGCAGTAGTAGGCCTGAGCTATGTTTTACAGTGCTATTTCAGTGGGTTTACAATGAGTGCTGCAGCCCACTAGTAGCATTTAATTCACAGGCACTCTGTACATTTAGTCCCGTTTAATAGGGACTTATAAGTAAATTAAATGCCCCAATTAGGTGAAAGTCTATTTTACCATGTTTAAGGGAGGGACCACATGTACTTTACCGCTGGTTAGCAGGGGCAAAGTGCTCAAAGCCCTAATGCTGATTAAAACAAATTCAGCTAAACATGGGAGTGAAGGCAAAGTTTTTGGGGGAATACCACGCCAAGGATGTCAAGTCTCACAACAATCCTGTAATTTTCCATACCTCTGGTGACTTCGGACATGCTGGTGGACAAGTGGGTTTCGGTGTTTGATGTTTTGTCAGCGAAGCAGAAGATGAGCTGGGGGTCGCCTGCATAGGATCTAAAGTGGTTTCCATGGGTGCAAATGATGCTGGCGAGTGGGGCCATGCAGGCATTGAACACTGTGGGACTGAGCAAGGATCTTTGTGGAAATCCGCAGATGAGTTTGGTGGCGGCTTAGTTGAAAGGAGTCCGGCTGGCCGACTGGGTGCGGATTGTGAAGAAAGAGTAGATCCAGCTGAGAACTGGCCCCTGAATGCTATAAACGTTGAATGAGGATGGGGTGGTGTAAGGCATCAAAGGCAGAGGATAGATACAGATGGAGAATGCCAACAGTGCCTCATCTGTCCATGATCAGTTGGATGTCGTCCGTGGCAGCAATGAGGGCGGTTTCAGTGCTGTGGTTGGTTCTGAAACCAGATTGGGTGGTGTTGAGGTGGTGGTTGTCGTTGAGGTGGTAGGCTTGATGTTTGCTCATGATCTTCTCAATGACCTTCGTCGGGAAGGGTAGCAAGGAGATGGACCGGTAGTGAATTGGTGTTTAAGGGTTCACTAAAGGTTTCTTTAGGAGAGGGAGTTTTTGGTGTGTTTCCAAGTGCCCAGAATGATGGCTGTGTTGATTGAGTCATTCATGATCGGGGTGAGGGCTGAACTGATGGGGTCTAGTCCGTTAATGAGTACTTGATGAGGGCAAAGATCCAATGGTGCTCCGAAGTATATGGTGCGCATGGTCACTGTAGTTTCTTGAATGGTGATGGTTGGGTCAGGGTGGTCCTCTGAGCATTGGAAGTGACAAGTAGTATCAGCTTGCTTGCGCAGAAGCTGGTGAAAATGGGGTCTAGTGGGTTTGTAGCATGGGTGGGACCTTCCATTCACGGGGTGAGTCTGAGGTTTGTTAGGTCTTCCAGGAGGTTGGCTGAGTTGTGGTCAGTCAGGTCCTCCAGGTGGTAACTGAGGTCACGGAGGAGGACGAAGGCGCTGGAGTCAATAATCAGGGAGCAACGAAGTCTGAAATTGTCCTTCCCAAGTTGGCTCAGTGCTGGGGGGGTCAGAAGTGGAGGGTGTCACTCAGGGTGTTGTTGGCAGTGATGTGGAGCTTGAAGGTCAGATGTTCCATGGTGCTGTTAATGCTAGCTGAGGTAGTGGAGGGGAGGCAGAGGGGATGGGGGCGATAGCTGTGTCAATGTCAGGTACCAGCATGGGAGTAAGTCAGGTTCCTGTCGGAAAGAGTAGGTCCTGTGTGTGGTCGTGCAGCAGGCCCCAGATTTTGGTGGTGTATTTGGTGAGAGACCGGGTGTTGAGGAAGAAGCAGGATAGGAAGGGGTTGGGTGTGGAGGGGTGGGGGTCAAGTGAGTGTGGATGAGTGTGAGGTATGTGTTGTGTGCGGTGCATGCAGGATTGTGGGAGGGTGCTGAAGAGAGCAGGAGAAGTGGCAGGCGGAGCAGGAAAATGCACTTTTGACGCCTTAATCTCAAAGGTTTAATGATAGGTGTGTACACTACAGCTAACAATTTACATATGTCGTCTAAATAGCCAAGAACCGACATTTTCAAAATATATTAGAGGAACTGAAAGGTAATTATATAAGACTCTTTAAAAAAAAGAATGGGATTTAAACATTTTCTTAAGGTAGGCTTCCAGCAAGGTAGTATCAGGAACCCAGGTATTTTAATGAATGAGTTAAGATGGTATTACATTACACACTCAGACTTAAGCAGAGAAGATGTAGTTACTTACTTGAACAATGCTTCTACACCAGCTTTGGCAGAGGCACTGGGAGCTACAAATCCCGATCCACTCTCGGCATAGATTGTTGTAATTGCTAAAAATGCTGCTCCTGAAAATCATTTGAGAAAATGGTATATTGCTTAAACACGTCAAAGTACAAGAACACATAACTTGTGTGATGCACCTTGAGAAAGTGTGTAACCTTCATTTGCTAAAGTAACACAGATGAGGAAATAGGCTTCAGATTGAAAACTTTAAACAGCAAAGTTAAAGATAGGGGCAATCGAACGAATGGAAAACCTGGTATTTCCCCAAATAACATTTTGGAGGTACATCACCATACAAGATTAAAAAAAAGCAAAGAACGTTACACACCAGCAGTAGATCTAAGACAAATAAAAACATTCAGAACCTAAAACCTAATGCATATCCCCAAAGGAATCCAACACTTCAAGTTCCCTGAGTGTAACAAGAGTTCTCAACATAACTAATGCATTTCAGCATTTGAACCTAGATGTGAGGATCTCAACATCAGTTTAACTGATAGGATGGTTGATTGGGTTAACTGCACGCTGCTGAAATGTGTGGAACCTGCATTTCTCTTTTTATTCAACAGTCAAGATGCCTGCCTTTTAGACTCACAATTTACAGCTGAATTTGTCTACCATTCTTTCATAAATCCACAACACAAATCTTCTGTAGGATAAATAATATGCCATTTTTTCTTTCTAAAATGCCAACAATGCCCTGACAGAACCGTCAGGGGCCCACAGAACATCTACCAAATATAGTAATATGGCTGGTTGTTAAGTCGCAAACAAAATAGCATTGTCAATCAGTTTTAATCGGGGCAATAACCTGTATGAATTGAGATCTATTACTCACGGCTTGGAAAGTTCTCATCTTTTCAGTCTACCAAGACAACTGGCGTAAACAGTTAATCACTGCAAATTCTGGCCTATTTTTCTCAGATATATAAAAAAAAACTGCATGGGAAATATATACATTTCTAAGCCTAATAGATGTTGGCCATATGTTTTCACAACATCTCATAAAATAAAAGCAAACCGGATGCCGGCTACAGAAGGGAACTCCTGTGCTGGATGGGTTTGCTCAGATCAAGACTGCATATCACTGAGCCCGACGCCCTCTCCACATCTCGCCAAGGAGCCTTCCCAGACCTACCTTTCTTCAACGCCTGAGAGCAGGTGGCTGCATTCCTTTCAGGATAGCTGTTATCTTTGCACCCTTGCATTTATTTGTTTACATAGCTCTGCATGTCAAGCACAAGGCTAACCTACTGAATCATTCTATTGTTCCTACGTTTACATCAACATCGGTGCTACAGAAATGGGAGTTTTTATGCGAATGGCACCGAAAACGTATAATGTCTCCTTGAAATACTCGCAAATTCTGCCCGAATAGAGCCACGTGTAATGTGAAACTCCTACATTATCTGAAGCAGCAGAAAGCGAAACTAGGTTTCAGCTGCTCCCTTCTTGCGTTTAATTTGTGCCCTCTCGCTAAAGACAATTTAGCTCCCGGTAAAAGACAGCCTTGTAACCAATTCTTCAACATATACTTACAATGAGCTTTGGGTCTGCCTCTTGCTCATGATTGTAATTACATACTTTAATTCGCTTTTCTAGATTTGATGATTTTCTTTTGTTTTTTCCGTCCCTGGAACATTTAGGTTTCGCCCAGCTTTTTTGGCTGGCCGAGTGTATCCTTACGCTGCTAACTGTAGTGAACTATTTTTCTTTTTGCATGTTTGGCTGGCATTCCAAAGCAAAACAAATTGGCTTAACAAACGCTCGTTTGCTCCTTTTGAACCCATTCCCCACTCTACAGTATGGAAGTGTTGTCCATTCAGGGTTGATGCATTCTCCTTTTGCAAGTAAATCCAGGCGCCATCTCACTTAAAGACAGCAACCCTACAACAGCACATTTCATGTCAACAAACACTCAATGAAGTGAGGTTTTATGTGAGAAGAAACTAACTTGAGCTTTAATGTCTCTGGCAAGTACTGAAGCGACATATTCAATTTGAACAAGTCATGGGTCCAACTTAAATGCTTGTTATAGCACAATAAATGTGGGGAAGGAAGATTACCTTGATGATGGGGAGGCAGGACATCCTGAAGGCAGTAACTGACGTCAAGACACTCCCTCACAATGGGCTTTGTACACAATTGTGAATTAGTAATGCCTAACTAACCCAAGAAGTTTGTGTGTCTCTGAAAAAGCTGCGGTAGACTAGAACTAATGGAAGGAGAGATACCTATGTCAAAGCGCCAGTTTTGCAACAAATCTGATATTTCATATGTATCTCCAAAATACGAAGGACAGGCATGCCATAGTTTGTCCTACATACCATCACGGTGTATGCCTATGCCACATATTCAGGAATCAAGAAATGTGGTTTCATGGAAATGTCACCACGTTGCTAACACGCAATATTATTTATCTACATTTTCCACTGTAAAATATATGCTACGGTGCCAACAGCCCATCTCAACACAATAATATAATACCAGCTTCACAATGGGTGAGACAAAATGAACGTTTGCACTTGCAAATGTTATTTTTAGTCCTTCTCCAACGTGGCAGAGAGATGCTGTACACAATATGAAGACCAAAGATCTATTAAAGTCTTACTCTGACCCAGTGGACAAGGCAGTGTATCTGGAGAGGAGCGTTTGGGGTTTAGAACAGAGAGCTTTAAGAAAAACCCACACTTTTAGAAAATATTATGCCATGAGCCCTTCTACGGACCTTTCACCATTAATCCCTCACTACAAGTTTGTCACACAACTCCTGTTGTAACGGAGGCACCGCCCCCGCCACAAGACTGACAGCAGAGCCACCCAACGTAAAGAGGTCTCCTTTGTGGTGGAATGATTTTCCCTAATGGCTCCTGCATTTATTGCAGGAGCAGCTTCGGGGATACCAAACGAGGAAGAATGCTTGTTCTGTCTAGACCTCTCCTGGCTTATGGACCACTTCCTTAAATGTTTCCCTCTCGACAGGAGTTAATTCCCAGCACATGGGCAACAGCTAGATTTTTCCCCAGGAAGACTATGGTCTCCGACATAGGGTCACCCGCATGAATAATGCGAGAGAGGCTGCTCTAAGTTGAACAGTGTAACCAACATCACTGCTGTTAGCACCAGAACCACTGAAATAATGTTGCCAATTGCTTCAGCTACAATTCTTTCACCGGAAACACACCCTCATACTAACTGTAATTGAGATGGGGTAAAGGTGGGCAGATAGTAACGTGGCCTGTGTTTTGGCAGATGTCCTGTTACCACCCACCTCTAGTTGCCCCCTTAGCCTTATGACGTCTCTATGTCATACATTCTTTGTTTTATTTTCAAATACTGCTTTTGTATAATGTACAAACATCTGGTTCAAATTCGTTTTTAGGAACTTCTGTATGTCCCTGAAAAACTGCACAATCTCGTCTTCTGAAGGGAAGAGGATTACAGATGTGTGCCACCATCTTACAACTTCCTATTCTATTCTCTTTGACTGATCCTCCCAGTTAGTCCGCTAGCATTCTTCCCATCTTCTCCCGGGATACATGAAATACTGTGTTTGCACCAAGCAGCCTGCAGTTCTCTTGTGACAAAAGAAAAGTTTTTACACTATAATTCAGATGCAACAGGTGATCCTCTTGCCACACAAGGAATATGTGCCCTCTTGAATTATGGTGGATGTTACTCTGCTACTTTAAGTGAATGCATTCGCGAAAGTAACAACGTAACCTTTGCTCCTCTTCCATTTACAATGTGTCGGAGAGTTGGCTAAAGGGAACAAAATGGTGGCTGCCACATGCTGGCTTCTAAAGTTCGAAAAAGGGACAGAAGTTTCATTGGAAAAAATAACTTGAACGATTCATGGATCTTGTATAGCGAGTCAGTCAATGTCCAGAAACGTGTTGAGTGGAAACTGCCCTTTAAGATAGATGGTCATAGTTGTTCATAAAACAAACTTTGCTGATGCAGAGTACTGTACATTGAGCAGGACCTAAGGCAAACAAAGGAGCGTCAAGGTTGTGGATGGGTTTTACCAAGCCAATGCTGCTTACCTTTCTGCGCTTTGATCAGCTCCTTCCCGATTTCCAGTGTGACATAAGCAGTGCCATTCAGGACGATCTCTGTTATGGTCCTAAAGGCGTTTGCAGACAGTCGTTCAGATGGCGACACAAAATTTCCTGCGGCATTGTTTATGACAACCTACCAGTGATCGAAGACATTAACATGAATATTGCAAAAAATGTATGTGTACAAAGCAAATATCAATACAGAGAGAACAGAGGGCACAAAGGGTGAACTAGGGAAAAGAGTTGAACGATGAACCCTTAGTTCACCTGGGAGGCAAGCAAGGTGGTACACAAAACTCTCCAAACATAACCTCAACAAAAATGACCCGCTACAAGACCTTATCCCAGAGCTTCCTTCACCTGTAGGAATTGTCATTGTGAAATGTTATGCAGGACCAGTGCAATGCTCCCTTAAGCTGCCCATCGAAAGTCTTGCACATGTTTGCCTTGCCTCTGCTCCCTTTTTAGTAATAGAACATGAAAGCTAGAAAAGTCCTTCAAGGAGCAGGGCTGATTGTTCGGGTGACTTGCCTGTAAGAAAATGACTGGCAGTGCATGGTAGCAGAATGGCTAAAAGTTTTAAATGACTTACTAATGCTCCTACAATCCCAAATCCAGGGAATAACAGAGGCAGGATAGCAAGCCACCTTGAGTTATACTGACTTCCTGTTCAGCTAAGACAGGCTTCTGTGATCCTTACTAGAGATGGCTTCCTCCCTCCCCTATCTTAGAACATTGATGGTAATTCATGGCATCCAGGAGGCGTCTATGACGTGGTTATCTTCACTCTTGGTATACTGCTGAACTATCCTAACTGGGGAAAATCTTGGCACATTGGAGGCATCGGTGACATGGATTGGGATACATGGGCATGCAAGTCAAAGTCTATCCATGTATTTTAGTAGTAAACATGAATACTTAATGAGAATGATACGTTGACGTTCAGTCACCCAACATGGGCTCATTAAAAATAATAATGTGGTATTTCAGGACAAAATTGTTCAAATTCTTGGGGAAACTAGGTTTATTTTTAAAATAAAAATGTGTATTTGACAGCAAAATGTGTGCGTTTTCACAAGCTGACAATCTGAGGTTTGGGGGAAAATTACTACATTTTCAACAATATATTCGAAACAGCTATTTGCATGATAAATAGTACTGGTGGCTGAAACCCAAATCTATAGCATTAGTGAAATCTGTCTGCTGCCCTAACCTGTAAAGTCTGCTTCACTTGAGTGGCAGTACAGCTGTATGAGAATGTAATATCTGTCTAAGTCTGCAGTGCACTGCCATGAGATTGCAAAATTGGTGTATTTTTTATTTTTCTACCTGGCCCCTTCGAATGAGACTGTTAGTAATAAGATATTATTGAGAATCTACTTGAAATAAGCAGAATCAAAAAATGAAAATGAAATGAAGTGTAGAGAGATGAAATAGTACGAGACCGGGATTTGTTGAAGAACGGGGTGCCCCGGCCGCGACCCCGAAAGGGCATGCCTCCCCTGGGAGTAGAAGAGGGTGTAAAAAGATCTTCTGGGTCCAAAGAAACGGCCACGAGAGGGACGGACAGGAGCCAATAGTTTCCGGTCCTCTGCGGACTTTTTAACCATCTCCTCCAGGGAAGCGCCAAACAGTTTTGTCCCCGAAAAGGGGATCTTCATCAGGATCGCCTTCTGGGCAGCATCCGCCTTCCATTGACGGAGCCAGACCTGGCGACGGGCCTGGATAGTAGCACCACCAGTCGCGGCCCCCAAGGTCTCGAAAGATATATCAGACAAGAGCCGTGTCTGCTGTTCCATAATCACCAGTGTAGGAAGGACGTCAGCGCCTTGTCCCAACAGTTCAGACAAAGATTGGAAGTCTTTCAGAAGAGATTGGACTGTGTAAGATAGATAGGCGGACAACCGGATGGAGAAGTTGGCTGCCGCATAGGACCGCTTAGCAGCAGCTTCCACCCTCTTGTCGACCGGGTCCGATGGGGACGCATCCTCAGAAATAATGGAACCCTGGGAAGCCAGACCAGCCATGAGGGAGTCAACTTTTACGGAGGAAGTGAACTCTTTCGCGAAATCCTGGATGGCGTAGCGTTTTGACAGATAACATGGAAAAGCCTGTTTGTCCACTTCCATCCATTCATTGTCAATCACCTTCTTCACCGAGGAATGGAGGGGCAGGGACTCGGGTTCCCTACGCTGATACTGCCCAAAGAAATCGTCCGACAACTCATCCACAGTGGGAGCCTGGAAGGCCATGTTGTCCTTGATGTGCTGCAGGACCTCTCCCAGTTCATGGCCCTGCACATAACGACCCCTGAGGTTCACTTTGTTCTTCATGTGGCGAGGAAGACTTATGAGGAGGTAATGAGAATCTACTTGAAATAAGCAGAATCAAAAAATGAAAATGAAAATGAAATGAAGTGTAGAGAGTTGCTATGGTACATGATAGGCATTTAATTGCATTTTGTGTATCACCTCGTTTAAAACCTTTTTAGGGACACTTTGCTAAAAACTGCACTATTTTGACACCATTTACTAAAATGTGTTTTCGGGCAGGTGACTGCATCAGTTACAGGAAGATTCGGGCTTAGCTGACACACAATGGAAGTACTGGGATTTTTCCTGAGTGCCCTTTCAGAAAATATGCCTTCTAGCAATTTTGTGAAAAACAATGCATTATTTGACCTCATTCAAAATAAAACAACCACTGAACACCCTGGACCCAGAAGGACTTGCTCACTCTGCTACTTGCTGTGTTTACAGACAGGTGATATGCCTTACCACTTTCAAACCATGCCAGCTACCACTGCTGTGTACACTTCAGGGTTGAAGAGTGTCACAGGAACAGCTTTTTCACAACTGGATTCCTTCCTGAGTGTTTTTTTTTTTAAATTTTTTTACGATAGCAACAGAGAAGTTCTCTCAATTAACAAATTGGAGTTGGAAGAATCAAATCAATCGCAAGAGTTACCAGCAGCGTTTGCCAAGCATTGCTAAAAGTAAGACAAAATAAACATTAGTTGGTACTTTACTCAAAAGCATATAACAGAGATTTCTGGAGAGCCAGAGCTCTTCCTGATGTGACAAGGTTCTACTCACTGCTTAGGAGCAAGTTCAGTGAACTGAGTTTGACATCGCTTCAGGTGTTAATCATGCCTAATTTGGCCTGGTTTGAAACGGAATCGCCAATAGAATTTAGCAAATATCAAAAGCAATCAGTAGTAAAAGATGTTTCTTTGTCAAATCGGAATGAGATTAAGGTAGAGTTGTTCCCCTATGATATAAGCCAGTAGTCAGTGCTTGATAAAAATAAAAATATTTGGTTTTAAAGTGCAGGGGTCCTTACTTACTTTAAGAGCCTGCTGCTGAATGCTGGGTTTGCCGAACACGACCTCATGCGTCTTTCTTTTTCTTCTACCACCCTAGGCTTCCTGTCTCTTTAGCTAACTATTGTAGGTTCTTTTTATCCCCGCATACCCCCCTTTGTCACTATTTTCATGTGTTTCTTTTCCTCCCTTTCCTGCCTCTTTTCCCTTTGAAAAGGCTAATGATGAAAAAGAAGACCCTAAATATGGGTGCTGGTGCCCACCTCCGCAAACCACCGGCACGAATTAAGCACTGGGGGTAGTAAAATTGTGGGTATGATTTACTAGTGTGCAAAAAGGTGGAAGGTTCTATGTTTTGAGAAAACCACCCAAGATGGGCCTCAGCCCTATCACAGTATGTTTTGCGAGCTGTAGAGAACAGATAGCATCACAAACTATGCAGGCTTAATACAGCTTTATTTGTTGAGTCTTTTCCAGCATGCAAAGATAATTTCATGAAACAAGTGCTTCAAAAGGCAACCATTTACCAGATTTTTTTTTTTTTTTTTAAAGGTGGTAAATCAAGCACATTTCTACACACGAGCAATGCATCTCTAACAAAGTGATGTCAGCAGGTTCTTGCAGAACAGTGCACACTCCTATGGCAATGTCAAAAAGGATTAAAAGTTTGAATGGGTAATGCAGGGCTGGGAGCGTAAAACTGCTTTTTGTAACTTATGCCATCGACTGAGAAGCGCCTCTTCAGGCTCAATGAAATCAATTATTTTGCAATTTCCCACTCACGAATCCATGGGCTGAACTGTAGTGATGCTGTTGATGAGCAGGCGGTAAGCAAAGACGCGGTTAGAATGGAACTGAATGCAACATCAAAAGCAATGGATTACTAGGACTCAATTCATGAATTGCTTTGCTAATGCCTATAACCAGGAGTATTCAATGTCAGCCTCCCTTCCCTTGGTCACCATCCCCTTGGAATTGATGGGGTCTACAAAGCCTCTGATGCTCGCGCATGGTGCCCACAGACACTTCTTGGTCCATGGCAGTTTCCATGCTTTGAGCACTGTACAAGAAACGAGCTCATGTATCAATGTTGGTGCAGATCTATGGCGCAGGACCCCAGTCCGGGAATAAGGTTGGTAGTTAATGCAGATCAGAGCATGCACCATGTTCCTTCTGGAGGTCGCTTTGGTCTCTCAAAACGTTTCTTCACCTCTAGTATCACTTAAAGCACTGTTTCTAAGTAACCATTCTTACATCATCCCATGTCTATACAATGTGCGTCTTCTCCCAAAAGTCATTGGAACAGTTTTGTTTCTCCCAAACGGTCATGGCTTTTACCGCTGTCAGTGGTATTGTTACCTCACAATCCTATCATGGCTACCTAATTTCCTGTTTTCACTCATATTTATTTCCTGACTCACCCTTTATCAGGATTTGGAACTCTTAATACCTTGCACTACAAAAATGTCTAACTTTTTGTCAGCGAGTTCCTCGCCCCTAGTTTTTCAAATCTATCCCTGATATTTTCTACAGAGATTTTGTAGATCCTGGATTACATCTTCAGCTCCTCCTGGATTTCTACTTCTGCTGGATGTGGGCCTCATCTACTTTGGTTCGGGGTTTGTGAGAGCCAATCTTGAATGATCCCTGCCAGCTTGGGTTTTTTTTATGTTCTTAGGCTTTTCTCTCCAATTAGAGATCCTTCAGGGACGAACCTGTTTCTTCCAAGCGATATTCAAGAGAAAATAGCAACACAGTGGCTACAGGAAGGAGTCACCCTTACATCTGGCAGCTTCAAGAAGAAAAGGTACAACCGCTGTGCTCAGCAATTAACATGGCGAGGTAGTGGTTACTACAGCCTCCATTTTTGCTACTGTGCTGCCAGTGCATCAGAACTTGCCCTTACCCTAAACCACTATGCCTCTACTTGTTGCTATGCAAGTCCGTTTTTATATAGCGCAGCTACTCACCCTTACGGGTCTCAAGGCGCTGGGGGCCGGAGTGGAAATTAAGTGAGCTATTGCCCAGAGTCACATGGTGCTGAGCTGAGCTGCCGCCGGAGCCGGGGATCGAACCGTGAACCCTGTGCTCCGAAGTCAGCTGCCCTGGCCGCTGCACCACACCTCTCCACTTTTGCTGTCAGCACCACCAACATCTTTATTTGACTCTTAACATTGAAGGGGAACAGCTCCACATTGCTTAAACTAGTTGTGTCATGAGCACCAGATGCCACTATTTCTGTCAGCGGTAAGGTTGATGGTGGATACTGCTACTGATAACCCATCACCTCCAGTTCCTTCTTGGCACTGATCACTTTCTCCCTTTGCTACTTGTGGGTTTCTCCCAAAACCAGTTGCTATGAGGTATAAGGGTGGGACAGACACTTGGTTCATCTAAAAAAGGATGATGGCAGGACACTATAATTTTGGATACTTCTAACCAATGACTTGATTACAATAACATCTAATGCTGACCTGAGAGTAATTTGATGTGTGGTTGTTAGAAATGGCATCCTTGACGTGTTTTCCCCTAACTTCTTGCCTTCGGACCTCCTGTTTTTTACTGACTTAGTTTCTGCTGGCCCTAGGATTCTGCGCACTTTATCACTGCTGACCACTGCTAAAGTGCTTGTGGTCTTTCCCTAAAACATGGTAACATTGGCTTATCCACAATTGGCATATTTAATTTACTTATAAGTCCCTAGTAAAAGGGCACTACATGTGCCCAGGGCCTGTAAATTAAATGCTACTAGTGGGCCTGCAGCACTGATTGTGCCCTTTAAACATTTCTCAGGCTTGCCATTGCAGAGCCTGTGTGCAGTTTTAAACTGTCATTCGACCTGGGAAATTAAACCCTCTTGCCAGGCCCAAACTTTCCTATTTAATACATATAAGCCACCCTAGGGTAGGCCCTGTACAACCCAAGGGCAGGGTGCAGTGTATTCAAAAAGTTGGACATGTACTTTTAAGTTTTACATGTCCTGGTAGTGAAACTCTCAAATTGGTTTTTCACTACTGCAAGGCCTATCTCTTCCATAGGATAACATTGGGGTTACCTTATTACATTTTATAAGTGTAATTTCCAACTGGGAAGAGATAAGACCCCCAAGGTTGGTGTCTCTCGAATCACAATTTAAAATCACAACTTATGGTGAAGTCGGATTTTAAATTGACATTCGGAAAATGCCACTTTTAGAAAGTGGGCATTTTCTTGCCTAACCATTTGGTGCCTGCAGCATGTCTCTGATCACATGTTTGGGGTAGGGGACAGCTGGGCTTTGTGTATGCCACCTAGACAGTCACACACAATGGCAGCTTAGCTGTGACCCGATAGGCCATCCTGGCAGGGAGGAGCTGGGCACAGCCTCATTTACACCTGAATAGGCTGCGTCCTGTCAACACACAGAGGGCTGCATACCCCCCTGTAGTGAGTCTAGAGCCAGGGTAGAAAGGACAGGGCATGCCTTTGAAGTCTCCCCCACTTCAAAGGCACAAGTGGGTATAAGTACTGGACCTCAGACACCACTACTTTAGTACACTTATGGACCTGTGGATTCTCTGCCAGGAAGAAGGACTGTGGTGCTGCTGAAAGGACTGTCACTCTGCTGAACTGCTACTGGGCTGGACTCCTCCTTCGATGTGTTGACTCGCTTCCTGCTGCTCTCTTGCCTTGGTGAGAAGGACTGGACCTGCATCACTTGAACTCAGAATTCAGAGTGACTCAAACGGCTAGTTGGCTGGCCTCCTGATCAGAAGTCTCAGGGACATAAAACTTACAACGTACCCACTTCCGCACCTGGGTTCTGACATCTGAGAGGTTGCCCTGCCAAGTGGTGCCACTCCAGTCCCGGACCATTGGAAGGGAGGCTTCAGATGCTTGCTTCAGCAAAACGCACGCATCCTCTCTCAAACCGGTGCACTGGCGCCGGTGCGTGGGACAGAACCGGCACATCGCTCCTGTTGGGTGGATCGGAACCACCACATCGCTCCTGCTGCGTAACCAGAACCGGTGGATCACCTCTGCTGCGTGGCTCAGCCCAGATGCATCACCCATGGAACCACCACTGCGCGACACTCTACCCCGTGCAAAGTCTTCACATCTCCATCGATGGCCTCCTCAACGACAACGCAGAGAACTCTGCAACGCAGGCCCTGTGCTCATCGGAGCAGACGCATCGCCACTGCTGGGCGGACCGGGACCAGCACATAGCCACCACTGCATGGATTGACACCGAAGCATCGCTTCGACTGCACCACGCATCCCTCAACGTCAACGCATCCAGAATCAATGTACTTTTGTTCAGTAAGCCAACCCTGGTCCCTGTAGCCAGCCCAAGCTCCATTGCAGTCAGCCTGAACTTCGGACTTTGTCCCGGTACAGTGCGACCAGATACCCAAAGTAAGAACTTATGCTTCTAAATAATATTGTATAGTTCATTCTTTAAAAATTCATAACTCAAGTTCCTATTGGATTCTTGTCGTTTTGGTCTTGTTTTATTCAAATCAAATCAAATAAGCTTTATTCGGCTGTTTTTTAAAGCAGTCATAAAAGCACATCAAATCGATTACATTTCATGTTAATTTTACGAAAAGAAATAACAGAAAGTTTTTAAACTCTTCTCAATGAATACAAGAAACAAGGTATCAATAATTCCAATTCATTTCCTATTATAAAAATCACGCACCCACAGGGAAACATGCACAAGTTACGACTCAGCAATTGTGGTACGTTTCCTAAGATAAAACGCCTTCTTTAAAAACATAGCTACTCTCCATGCTGTGTGCTCGTTTTCCAGTAGCTGGAGTAAAATCAGGGCTGGGCGGCACTGTCTTAACCCTGAGTTTCTTAAAAATGGAATTATCCAAATTTTCCTTGGGTCAATATAAAATTTACAGACCTTGACTAGGTGAATTGTGGATTGTTCGCAGGTGTTATCACACGGACATAAAGGCAATACCTGGGACCAATCATTCATTTTCGGCCAAGACAATCTGTGAACGTTACCCAGTCTGAATCTTGTTAGAAGAAATCTATCAAATGACCCGGGTACAAAAGTTAGGTACGGCTCCAATCCCGGGGCTGTGATTAGCAAATGGTGTTGCCTCACGCTGATTTTGGAAACTTCCCCTGCCATTCTGCTGGATTCCAGAAATTGGAGACCCTCTTTTCTTAAGGTCTTAATTGGAATTGCCAGTAAAGTGGTTGGATCAGAAAAAAACTCTGGGTGTCCCAAATCGTTCATAAAATTGTGTACGAACTTGATCCAGGGAATCATTAGCGCCCCTTCCAGCCTCAAGCTATCTTGCAGGATCTCTCTATTTAACTTTGTCTGATCTTTACACCAAACTCTGTGCCACAGAAGTATTGGCTCTAGTTTTATAAGATCAGCGATATATGGGAGACCCAACTCCTCATGGCAAATATAGGAGGATGTGCTCGGGGGTGCTGAGAGAATGTACCTTAAAAAAGAATTTTCTACAATTTGTAGTGGGAGAGTGTTTGCGAAGCCCCACACCCCTGCCCCATAAGATACCATTGTAATACACTTAACCTTGTATATTTTCAGGAGTTCTGGGGGTGGTTTCCTTCCTAGCTTTTTAGCAAAGGATACTAGGGCTGAGGTTGCTCTACTAAATGCCAATTTTTTGGCAGAAATGGTTTGAGCCCATGTGTCTTTATGATTAAATAAAATACCTAGGTAGGACATTTTTTTTAGTTGAAGCTAACTTCTTCCCAGCAACAAATATTTCACGTGTCCTCTGGGTCCCTTGCCTACATCTCATAATAAAGGTCTTTGAGATGTTTATATTAAGACCAAGGTCCGTCATAAACTCGCTAAAACTATCCAAGACCTTCTGGAGGCCGTTTTGGGTGCGAGCCATTAGCACGGCATCATCCGCATAAAGGAGTGCCGGAATGGGACGGCCTCCAACTTGGGGGAAATCTTTGCCCTTCGATACTAGTGCTTCACCTAGTCCGTTAATGTAAAGGTTAAAAAGGAAGGGGGCCAGAAAACAGCCTTGTCTGACCCCTCTCCTAATAGGAAAAGCCTTAGAGCACTCCCCACCCAAACCATACCGCACACTTGCAACAGCTCCACTGTACAAACATCTTTAAAAAACAATTATATGGGGGTCAACCCCTGTTGCCTCAAGGACCTCCCACAGCCTTTCATGTCTTACAGAATCAAAGGCCGCGGTGAGGTCCACAAAAGCCAAGAACAGGCTACCCTGTTTGGCTCTAGTATATTTGCCCACCAGGATGGCTAAGTTCAGACTCTGTTCTATTGTGCCTAGTCCGGCACGGAAGCCATACTGTAGGTCAGATAAAATCTGGGTGTCCTCAGCCCAATCTTGCAGGCGCTCTAATATAACCCGCCCGGCCACTTTCACCATAGAGTCCAACAGGGAAATGGGTCTATAGCACCCCGGGTCATGGCGGTCCCCCTTTTTAAAAATAGGAATGATGGTGGACTCCACCCATGACTTGGGGAAGGTGGACTGGATGCTGGCGTTAATAACTTGGGTCAATAGGGGCCCCCAAAAAGACACGTTAAATTTAAACAAATCAACTGGTACCCCGTCAGGACCCGGTGCCTTACCTCCCAAACTAAGGGCCAGGGCCCTATTCACTTCTTCCAAGGTAATTTTAAGATCGACCCGGTCATAAATGTCACTGGTGGTGTCAGCCAGTGTCAATCCCTGGTTTCCTAGGTCGCTATACAACCCAGAAAAGTGTGTAATCCAAGTTTCTTCTGAAATAGCTATTTCTACGGATGGGCCATCATTAGAAGATAGAAAAGGGGCCCTCAGGACTTTCCAGAATGCGGCACTATCCTTCCATTGCGCCGCACTATGGAGAGAGTCCCATGCTTCATTCCGTAGAGTACGCTTCCTCTCTAAGACTGCTCCTCTATATTCCAATTTAGCCTGTCTGACTCTCAATAACCATCTGGGCTGCTTATGCAATTCTTTTTTCATCTTACAATAAGCTTTGGTGCATTTCTCGTCGAACCACCCATGATTTTTCTTAATCTTACGATGCTGAACAGTTAGCAAGTTCTTAACCTCCTTGGAAATTTCATAAAAGGAGTGCACAATGTTAGCATCGGGCGCTAAGTCATTTAAGCAAATGTCGATTGCGGACTTACAATTCATAAGCACATTTTTGGTCAGGGTGTCTGGATCTACTTTCGCCCACCTTAAGGTGTATCCATTTGTTTTGTCCAGTTCGATGCTTTCTAATACTTGTGTAGTCTTGTTAGAATTATTGGGTCTCAAGATGGGTAACCTGACCAGTAAAGAAAGGGGGAAGTGGTCACTCAGTCCATTGTCCCCCACAGTAAAAGAGAGAACCGTGTGTGCGTGCGAGTGTGAGGCTAAAATAAAGTCTATAGTAGTTGTTAACCCGCTCCCGTTAAAAGTATGTGACATGGGAACTGGGGTGGCCAGCAACTCATTAGCATAACCTAAATCCAAGGAAAAAATGAGCTCATTGAATGGGTCCCCCACTCTTGTGTGGCAAAAATGGGCACTATGTTCTTCATCGTTTGGCAAACCACACATTCTATAATCCGCATTATTACACAAGGCACAGTTAAAATCCCCCATCAAAATAATCATCGTGTCTTTAATGATTCCATTACATATGGCCCTCATTTCTTCGCTTAAGTTTTTTACCACTACTCCAAGTTGCTCAGAGGGGGCATTATTATAAAAATTAATCAATATTATACAATGAGATGCACTTAGTGTCAGTACAATCATATGATAAAAACAGTCACCCGCATGGAAATCAATTTTGTTTAAAGGCAACCCGTTAGAAATGTATGTACAGATACCACCCTTTGGTCTTCCCCCCCCAAACCCTTCACTGCCTGGGTGTGAAAGGTCTTAAAGCCGTTAATCTGAAGTGGTTCTATTGCCCAGGTTTCCTGCATACATACAATATCGATATTCCCGATAAATTCGCACCAGACTGGGTTCTGTAACTTTGAACGTAGCCCTGAGATGTTCCATGAGATAAAGGAGCAAGTGGGGGCAACCACCGAGGAATGGGAGCAAGCTGGAATCTGCTTTGCAACAGTGATAGAGTCCATACTAGATGGCACAGGCAGGCCTGTGGTGCACACAGGTTGCTCCAATACAGAGATCGAACACTCAACACCTTCTCCCCTCCCCCACAAACCTTTTTATGTGTCAACGGGACGACCCCTCCTGTCAATTCCCTTACGGGAACTTCCATGACCATTGGCCTGGTTGTGGGGCTCTTAGTACTTCCCTCTCCCGGCCTTCCAACCCTAAAAGTTGGAGAAGCCAGTCAGTCAACCTCCTCCAAAGAGTAAAGAGGGTCAAAGGGGTTATGAACTGGGACACCATATCTATGCTGTGTGAAGCCCATAGCATTTCCCTCCTCTAGAGGGTACTGTGGTGTTCTAGGGGGTCGATAAAAGAAGCCAAGGGCAACTACACTTATCCCCCTGCTTCCAACCAGCCACTGACCCAGCCTGTCCAGTATATTCTTCACCAGACTTGGGGACCTAAAAGAAAGCACAACACAATCTCCAGGCAATGACTTGCTTGAGCTTCCAACCCACGGTATTCGGCGCACCATTTTAAACTCCGAGAACAAAATATTGTTTAGACCTGTCTTCGTACTCAGGAAGTGTAATGCTTTGTTTTTTAAGGTTGACCAATGCTCAAGCTCTCCACGAGGAAGTGTAGGAACATTGGTCAACACCAGTGTATAAGGAGTGGCTTCCGGGGGGAGATGCAACTGTCTAGGTTCAAGCGAAATACCCCTGACCAAATTAGAGGAAACTGTCCTATGAGGGGTCACCCCCCCAGTACCAGGTTTGTAACTTGTCCCATCTAGTATTGCCTGTCTCGAGGAACGTCATCAATGTCCTCCTCTCTACTCCCATTCTGTCTACAAGGAGAGGGGGCAGAGTGGCGCTGATGGCGTGCTAGGGAAGTGTCGCTGGATGATTTGTATCCCACCGTCTGATTAGCTGTAACTGATGGTTTACGTGCGAGCGAATCAGATGGTGTTTCAGTATTAGAATCCCCCTGAATGGCATTTAATATAGGGACCCCTCTCGTACATGTGGTACATGTAGTACAAGTTAGTCCAACCTCACCTCTATTTTGAGCTATAGTTTGCAAAGTGGCTGTGGGGCCTTTAACAGTCCCTTCCAAACTTGTAAGCCTTTCGTCTATGGAGGATAGAGTGGTTATCAGTGGCCTTAAAAGGATTGATAAGGTGTCCTCTAGTTTATCCCAAAAGCCCACATAATCCGTTTCCATAGCCCCCCTGGTCAGTAAAATATCAGCTGGGGTCGAAGAAGGTTCTCCATTTGGCTCACTTTCCCTATTTTCGCACACAAATACTATGGGTTTATTTCTGGGATGTACAGGCTTATTGGTGTTACTGCCCTGCCCCTTCCTCTTTTTGGCTGGTTGGGTGAACCCTTTCCCCTGGCTAATCTTGGCTTTCTGCCTCCGTGTGACGACAGTCGGTTTAATAGTGGCCGCACGTTGCTCCTGTATGTCCAATAAGGTCAACGTTGGGGCACCCACAGGAGGCATAACTACAGAAACGCCTATATCAGGTGGGGAAGTTATTACAGTCTCCATTTCTCCGCTTGAATGGACAGTAGGGGCATTTTGCGGCTGGGACAAGATGGATAGGGGCTCTAATGATAGCCTTCTCTCTGTTAAGGCAATTTCGTGTATCAGGGCTGATTCCGCCTTCGTTAAAAATGCATCTAAAGTCCCAACAACCCCATGCCCCATTAGCGACTTTCGTTTGCTCATCCTAATAGCCCTCAACAGCACTGTCTCAACCCTTGATAACCCCCGTATTCCCGTTTATAATTTAAACACAATGACATGCGCAAGGACTTAAAATTCAGAAGTCAATGTTCACGAATAAAAGTGTCAATACAGTGGCCCAGCCCAGCCTCCTCCGGGCTTCGTCCGCGCACGCGTCCCGCGTTGCGGGAGTCTGCGCTGGTTCTTGTAGCGCTGCTGCCCAAATTGGCTTCAGCTGTGTTCCCCAAGCGTGAAGCAGGCTGGATGGTGTAGACCTCCGGGACCACACGGGAGAGATCGATAACAGCGGAAAAGGAACCCGCGCTGCGGGAGTCTGCGCTTGTTCTCGTAGCGCTGCTGCCCAAATTGGCTTCAGCTGTGTCCCCCAAGCGTGAAGCAGGCTGGATGGTGTAGTCCTCCGGGACCACACGGGAGAGATCGATAACAGTGGTTTATTTAGTAAATATCCTTTATTTTTCTAAATGGGTGTGGGATCTATTTGTGTGGTGTTTTCACTATTTTTACTGTTTGACCAAATACTTTACACACAGCCTTCAAGTTAAGCCTGAATGCTCTGTGCTAAGCTACCAGAGGCTAAGCACAGGTTAATTTGGGGATTGCTGGTACCTTACCCTGACTAGGATTTGGGTTGCTGCTCGACTATGGCTCATACCACAGTCAACCAACAACCCAATTTCTAACAGTGATTATGAGATTCAGGACTGACGTGGCACTGGTTGTGTGGCATCGATAATGGTCACATGCTTGATATCACTCACGCTGCTGCTTTTGGTATGTGGGCAGACAGACAGCAGACACAGCGGGCCAGTGATGATTTTTCTTGTCATATTCAACTGGTTGGAGAGTTTGTAGGGCCTATAATTTACAACAAAACAAATCTGACATTAAATAAACCACAAATTTTAAATAATTAATACAAAATGTCATAATTATAAGTGTACAAATTCAAAAATACTTCAAGTCGTTAGGCAACTTACACCTCCCTACTACACATAGGGCTGATTCTCTCTGGATTTTGAATTTCCCTCAGAATGTGATGGATTTCTATAATCATTTAACTCTAAATCAGGCCTTTAGTCCCATGGTACAATTAAAGAAGGTCAAAGAAGAACACTGGCTGAACTGCCTATGCAAAACAACATCCTTTTGGTGCAAAATCAGTTTGGCTGTTCCCTAATTCATATGGTGTTGGAATGTGGTTTATTAGTAGGGGTAAGTAGGTACCTACCACTAGTACTGCCACAATCTCAATATAAGGTCCAGTCAAGGTATCAATAAATTACTCCCTTGCTCAACCCTTGGTAGCTGGCTGCGAGCAAGCAGGCTTAACTTAGGAGACAGATGTGTAAAGCATTTAAAAACACCAATACATTAAATAAGACACAACACACAATAAAAATACAACACCAATTTATAAAAATAGGAAATATTTTTATGATTACAATGGCACCAAAGTGACAAAAAATCCAAAGTAAGGAACCGGACATATGAATTTTTAAAGAATAAACACTTTCTAGTGCCTAAAAGCGAAAAGCGCCTCTTTGGGACATCTGGTCGCCCTTGACCAGGACAAAGTCAAAGTTTCCGGCCGAACGCGATGGAGTGCGGGTCGGATACAGTTAACAGTAGGGCACGGTCAAGTTTTAACCTTCTGACTTAGTCACTTTTTTGGAGCTTTTTCCTCTCGACGTCAAGTCCGGGTCCTCATCAGGCTGGCTTTGGGTTCCACAACGGCAGATTGGCTCAGCGCGATGCCTCAGTCAACTCCAGGAAGTCTTGTTGATGACTAAAAGCTCCGGAACTTCAGCGGGGCAAACCTGAATCTCAGGCCAAGCTGAGTTTGACATCGTTGGCTTGACTGTCGCCGACGGGGCGGTCAACTTTTGGAGATTTTTGACAAAAATTCTCCAAATCTTCTCAAACTTCTGGATCTTCTTCCAGAAGGTCCTTTTGGGGTTCCAAAGTGTCCACAACCCCAATCCAAGGTTCCAGAAGCTGAGTTGCTCTTGGGATTTTGGGACTACGTCTCCCACAATGCACCTGGCCAAATCCTTTAAAGTCCAGCTGATGGTGGTCAGCTGGTTTCTTCTTGGTGGAGATGAAGCAGGTGGAGCGCTTTTAACCTATTGCTTTAAGGGACTCCACTCCTTCACTTTTCAAAGAAAGGCAAAGTCCTTAGGGCTGTAGTTCCAAAGTTTGCAGAAGGTGCAGTTATTCAGAGTGCAAAATTCTTGGTGCAGGCAAGGTTCCAGCAGGGCAGTCCTTCTTCTTGTAGTTTCAGGGAGAGATCTGAGTTGCTGGGCATCTCTCCCATATTTATCTAGTGTTCTTGGGTGACCGGCAGGCGGGCTCTCACGACCAATGGGGTACAGGATGCCACCCAGAAGTATGGCAGCTTACTCCAAAGCGTGGCATATTATTGTCCCAGAAAGCACTGTCCTTTTAAAATCCAAAATGGAGAAACTCTCTCCTGGAGGTTAAGATCTGGCTAAGTTTCTCTAACACTCCCCTTCCAGCTCCTCTGCTAATTCAATTACTGGGGCTCCTGTCTGACTGGGGGTGCAGGATGTGGGGATGGGTCTGTGTCCTGTCCTAACTGTCATTCCCTCTTTGATAACCAGTTTGGCTACTTCACCCCATCCTGCCTTTTGCTCTGCAGCCGCAGATCTCCTCCCACCAGATGTCCTTTGTCTTTAAGCAGGCCACTTCACACCTCCTCAGAGCAGTTTGGTTCAGGCTGCTGGAAGGCTGGATTTTGGTTCATCAACAAAACAAGTTTTATAACTTCTTTTCTATGACAGTTACAGTAAATCTAACCTTGGCAAGTTGTTGGATTTGAAGTATATTTTAGCTCACTACTGCCAATAATTATACTTTATTAAAGTATTCCCATGTTAACCTATAGAGCCAATGTGCTACAATGGGGGAAACAGAATTGGTGGTTTTTCCTCACCAGGGCATATAAAACATCTTTTAAAATGTCCCTGCTTATAGTTACAAGGCACCCTACTCCTGGGGCACTTAGGGGAGACCTTAGTGGTAGACATAAGGTAGATTAAGACTTTGGAAGTATCCTTAATTCCAAAGTTGAATTTGCATACAATTTAATTTTAAAAGCAGCCTGCAAAGCAGGGCTGACTTTAAAATTACAGCAGGTAACACAGCAGTGCACACTTAAGTGCATTAAATCTGTGGGGCCTCTAAACCTACATTACCTACCACATACTAAGGTCTTACAGGTAGGTTGTCATACCAATTGTAATTACACCAAATTACCATAAATCTTTTACACAGAGCACTGGCCCTGGGTCTGGTTAGCAGAGCCCAGGGCACAATCAGAGTCGGTTCCCACCAGTATCAGTCACAAAATGGGGGTGATCTGGGCAAAAAGGATGACTTTCTCACATGTTCATTGTTATTTTTATCCAGCAATAACCTCATGCACAACCTTGCTGGTAGTCAGGTGCCGACAGTCGTTCATACATTTGAAAACTTTTGCTGCTCATTGGTGGGCAGTTTCTATTCAAAGACTCTTCTGACTTATGGCCTTCCTTAGAGGTGAGTGATGACTGGTCAGCTGCCAAACAGAGGCAGCAGTCCTGCCTACCAAGCTCTTGCATTTTCTACCATATTTAGAGCGTGGGAATGCTAATTTTCCTGATGGCGCAGATGTCACCATCGCAACCATTGGGCTGACCCAAAGCAAGCTAGGAAGGTATCAGAGGGGTTGACCTAGTCACACAGCTACTATGATGCCATTCCCACCAGCTTTTTCATGACTGGATTCACCATGGTAGTCTCGGAAGCAAAAAGCGGACAAATCCCCTCTACATGCAGGGAGTACACATCAGGGATCTTATTTTTTTTCTTCTTCCGAAGACATTCCACACTATGGGGGTCTGTCTTTGGGGGATGAGTGCAAACAGCCCCCCTATGCTTCTACTACATGGCAGACCTGCTGTTGTGCTTTATTCCTCACTAAACTGACTCCAGCCATGAAGGTGGGAGCTGGTTTAGGGGAAAATAGGAAAATATGCCACCAGGAAGCTGCAGCTCCATTTCTAGTTCGGACTGTGCCCAGGACCGCATAATGCTTTTGTCATTTGAGCGAATGAAATACCTCAAAGGCGTGTACCTTGATGGATGCATATTTAGTCTTGATCTGTCTAGATACTCCTAGGACTCTCACTCTCCGATGCCCTGGTTGCAGTGCTAGTTCTCTTCAGGATTTCGTCAAAGTGTTGTTTCTCGTTAAGACTTAGAAACTGTTATGTGCTGTTTCTTCATAGAAGCACAAGAATAATTGAAAAGGTTACAATCCCAATCTACCCGAGTCCAACCGTAACTTGGATCCAAGGGAAGGTTCTTCTCTGCCATTGATACTTACAAACGTTTAGTATTGTAGCTAAGTACTACAGGACAGCATTTCCCTCATGCAAGCAAGTGATGTGGAAAATAAAGTTCCTAGAGGTAACGCTTAGTTTATCTACCTTGAAAATTGCAGAATATGCTCACTCCATAAAGTCTACAGCAAGTAAAACCCCTTTAAACTGCTCCACTGTTCTCAGCAATGATCTGACTGATGTTTGGGAATGGACTGAACTGAATGATATTGCTTCAACTGTAAACACTGGTTGCCTGATGAAAAGACATTTGCAAGTCACGACATGTGTTGGCAGACTGTTAAAACAACTATTATTTAAACGTGGAAGTATATTCATTGGATCACAGAATTAAACTGATCATTTATTTACGTTACATAAGTGCCTCCACTTGTAGTTTATATTATCTAAAGATGTGCGCATTTGCAGGGGTTCCTCTCTTCTTTGAGACTGCTTGAACTTTAATGAATTAAACATTATATACATTTGTGGCTTTCTAGCACCATTTCATAAGCCTGGGTCAGCATTTTGCAAGGGTCGGCTCGATCATGCCACAGATGGCCACAATATGTCCTGATTTACAACCATAATGTGGAAGTCAGCAATATGGCAGATGTGGGTGCCATGGATGCCCACAACATGACAAGAATTACCATCACACAACTAAACCCATCACCAGACCACGATATTCCAGAATGTGAACCTAACTGAAAGTCTACATTAAACTTCTATATATTTGTGCCTCCGTTTACTTGTGTAGATCACTTTGTTCTATGGTTCCGGGGAACATTGTTAAATGAATTTGTGATTCATAGATAGATTTTTCTGTTTGTTAATTTATGTTCTGACTTCGACAGGCATGTGCGTAGATTTTGTTAAACATATTGTATGGGAATTTGAATGTAGGCACCTTAGAGATCTAGGGTTGCCATAAATTCACTTTCCGTCAACAGCTACAATACCTCCACCAAGGTGAGGAAGGACTGCTTTCACCGAAAGACAATGAACTGGTGTTAAGTCTAGGATGGGATTCTAATCTCTTCTTTTTTATGCGAAAAAGAAATACTGGAGAAGAAGCCCAAATTGTGTTTTTTTTGTTGTTTTTTTAGTTGTTTTTATTTTTAGTTTTATATAGCGCGAACTAGACCCGAGACATCGGGTATCAGAGCGCTTTACACGAGTACCAGTTTCGTTACAGAAGGACACATTCATTTTTGTTAGGCACGGGGAGATTAAGTGATTTGCCCACAATCACAGGATGTTGAACGTCGTTGCCGAGACTCGAACCCGGTTCCCCAGCTTCGAAGTCGACCGCTCTAGCAGTAAGGCTACATCCTCTCCCCATGTGTTGATGTTTTTCGACTGGTTCAGTAGCTTCTTTTCATAGCCCAATTTCAGTTATTACATTATGCACAAGTTTGTGCTTTAGCTAGGGTGGTGGCGTTTGAGGAGAGAACTGAAAAAATTCTAGGTTGTTCCAGCAGCCCTTTCTGCACTTGCATGTGTGTACTGCTGAGAGCCTGAGGTAATTTTAAAAGCAGCCTTGTGTTGCAGCACTGCTTTTAAATGTAAAGTGTGTCCAAACTCAACTTTGGTGGTAGGGGTGTCCCAGGGGTGGGGGGTAGGGCGGTCACGTACTTATAAGGAGTTCCCTTACAAAATATGTTTTATATGCCCTGGGGATGGAGAAATTGCACATTGTACTTTCCCCATTGTAGTAAAGTGCCTCCCAAAATCGACTTTGGTGCTAGGAGCACTGGGGAGTGAAGATCTACACTATTTTTGCATATTCAGGACCCCTAAAGTCTTCTCTGGGTGTCCCAGGGGTGGGGGTCATGTAACTATAAGCAGGGCCTTTATAAAAGATGTTTTATATGCCCTGATGATAGAGAAATTGCACATTTCATTTTCCCCATTGTAGATATCTAGCTCCATAGGAGAACATGGCAATAGTTTATGAATGTATAACTATCGCTAGGAATTAAAGAAATATCATTCAAGGACTTAGGAGAATGGTATTAACAATATGTATTTGTTGAATTTATCCTAAAATATACAGAAAATAAGTTAAGACTTTCTTGCCTGTAAGCTAAAATTCAGCCTTCGTGTAGTCTCTCCTGATTGGTCAGAGTTAACAAGATTAGCCAGGCTGCTTTGATGAAGTGATAAGTGGCTCACACAGTGAGAGGCTATCTGTTGGAGAGAGCTCTGCTACAGAGGAATGCCAAAGCATGGGGGAGGGGTCATAAAAGCATGAGCTTCAAAGGAGGAATAGGACAGGCGGCAGAGAATGCCAGGACCATCTACCCCACCAGCCCCTCTGACCCAGGCTTAAGGCAGGAATTTGCAGATGGTAGGGGGAAGAGAGCTATGGAAATGAGCCATACTGGAGGTTGGTTTACTAGTTCTTGCTCCTCTGCTGAGATTTCAGTCATACTGAATTTTGGAAGAATAGTGCTTTCTGGGAGAAGATTATGCCACACTTTGGAGGATGTGGTCGTGCTCCGGGGTGTTGCCCTGCACCTCATTGGACAGGAGTGCTCTCCTGCTTGACCCCAGAGAACACTGAATAAATATGTGAGAAGAGCAGAGCCTCTCAGATCTGCTACTTGAAAGTAAAAGAAGGCGGCTTGTCAAGCTGGAAACTTGATTTGCACCATCAGGCCCTACATTCTGACTGACTGCGCCTGCTGCATTATCTGGAATTACAGCCCTTTGGATGTAACTTGCTTCAAGAGGAATAGAGAGTGGACTCCCTGCAAGCTACAAGTTACCAGACAGAGCTCACCTGGGCCATCACCACCAAGAATCCCTTGCCTGGAGTGCGTCCAGTGGATTTGTAAGGGTTTTGTCCAAGTGCATTGTGGGAATTGTGGTCCCAACCTTTCAAGGATCATCTAGGAGATCCCAGACCCTTGGATTGTGTTTTGCACACTTTGGACCCTCAAGAGGAACTTCAGGAAGACGTTCCCGAAGTAGGGAGAAATTTGGAGCAACTTTGGGAAAAAGCTCCATAAGGGGACTGACTCAACCGCGAGAGCCAAGCCAGCCACCTTCAACCGCGAGCCGGCCTGAGCTGCTGTTTCGTCCCGCTGAAAAGCTCCAGAGGTCTGACTTCCAGAGTTTGACCGGGAGCTCCTGGAAAGCAAACCGGCGAACCTGCAACCAATTCAGACTGGTGAAGAGCATTGACGGACCCTGGCAGAAAAAGCTCCAGAAAAGTTTCTAAGTCCGTAGGTAAAATTTCGACCGAGGCCTATCAAGAGGGGTATCCAAGCAGGGCTCTATGGTGGTCAGCCTGAAACTTTGACTTTGCCCTGGTCAAGACCGGCCAGATGACCTAAGCTGGCGCTATAGGTTTTTAAGTGCTACATTGTGCTACATTTTTCAAAATTCACATCTCTGGTACCCTACGATGGATTTTTGTTGTTTTGGTGTCATTTTAAAGATAAAAATATTTTCTATTTTTATAAATCGGTAGGGGATTTTTGTGTGTGGTGTCTTAATTATTTACTGAATTGGTGTTATATAAATGCTTTACATACCTACCTCCTAAGTTAAACCTGCCTGCCTGCTCGCAGCCAAGCTACTATGGGCTGACCATGGGAATAATTTATTGACACATGTACTGAACCCTATACTGTGTTAGTGGCCTTATTGCCAGTGGTAGATACACATTTACCACTACCAATAACCCACTTTCCAACATCACTCTTACCAGAAAATCAAAATTATGGCACACAGACGGGCTGTTCGAAGTAACGTTGGCTAATGCGGAGTCGCAGTCAGTGACAGTATCCTGTTTTGAGTGATTTAATTGTTCTCAGCCTCTGCGTCTACACTGAGGTTTGTTATAAGCTAGAGCGGGAGATGCTCAGTAGGATTACTGTTGTTGAGGACCACTATAATGATTGTATTGTGAATGAGGTTGATAAGGTTGAAATTGATGATTTTAATAATCACCATTTTCTGCCGTGCCTCTATCCACTGCACTCGAAAGAGCTATGGACTTGAAGAGTTGGTGGGAAAGGAGGAAAATCAAGTATCCGCATAGTAAAGTAATCAACAGCCTCTCAGGCAAAGCAACGCCAAAATGGCAGTTGCTTAATATCGATCCTCCGTAACCTTCATCATTCAACAGCTTTATAAATACTCAGTATACCCCCGACAGTGGAGGAGTGTACCAAGCTACCCACCTGGTTCCTGTGAAAGTAGAAATTTGCCAAGTGGCCGGTGAGGCTACAGAAAGTCAGAATGGCAGCCATGAGTGCCCACAGCTTGGCGCGTGTTAACGGAGAAACAACGTGGTCAGCCTCCCGGCTTGAAGGATCAGCACGGAGGGTAAGGAGGTGGCGCACCCAGGGCCCAAGCAGGCACACCACTCGAAAACTGACTACTGGACGAGGCAGCATCAGTTTGTGGCTGGCCATTCGTCAGAGGGCTTCTTAGGCAAGATGTGTCTGCCCGACGCAGGGGCACGAAGAGGCACAGGCCCAGGTCTGGGTGGGCATTGGACAGTGTCCCGGTTCTGATGGAGAAGTGCTGCGACATTGCACGCATTTTACCATCGCAAAGTTGTGTTTTAATTCTACAATCAAAGAGCCGAGGTGACTGGTCAGCCGAGGTTTAAGTCACAGAGTCACAGCCAAGTGTGAATTATAGACATCTGACAGTATAAACATGTGAGGAAAAGGTTAAGAAATGAAAGCATACGGAGGAAAAATCTAAATATTATATATATATATTTTTTTTCCACTGCAAAAAACTAAGGTTACAGGGACATTCTAGTTAGGCTTAGATTTCACCCATACAAAACCAGTGACATTCAGCAGCTATAGCTACCTGAGCTAACTATAACCTGCAATGCACTGCTTATGACCTCACATATTACATCACTCATGACATGCTCGGTGACATTACTGATGACATTTCAAAAGACATCACTGATGACATCATCCAGTGATTGTGAGTGTTTTCTAAGAGTTTTTGTGTGTTAAACGTACATAATTTAAATAGCAGTCAAACAGAAAAATAGCAAGGCATTCTGGAGCTTAATTGCTAAAGAAACTGGAACAAGGAAATACCTGCAAGCTTCTCCAGTTCCATCATTGGAGTGGGTATTTGTCGTTTTTTCTCTTTCGCCCTCTGATGGATTTTGTTTTTCAACTTTATATTTTCTTTCTGTCTGATCCCCGAAAAAATTTGAAGTCGCAGTCGGATTAATTTATTTAACTTAGTTGTTTCATAATCTGGGCTCTTTCTTTTTTCGATGTCCCAAATTCTTTTTTTTTACCGTTTGATATTTCATGCAAGGTAGCCACAACCTTGGAGACAATGTCTTCAAAACTTGTTACCGGATCTGCTGAGTTATTGCACTGGAATAATTGCAAAGAAGAAATTGCAGAATTAATTTTGTTAATAGTTTTTGAATTCTATATCAACCACCCTTTTTCCTATTCTACTTCAGTGGTACCATTCGCCTGCATTAAGAACCATGGGAATGCAGACTGCAATGAAATTCCAATTTTGAAGTACAGAATTGCGTGATCGCCTTCTTGTGTGAATTTAATATTTAACGAGTGAGCTTTCCTGAATAGATCTTGACCACAAATTATGTAGTCTAAAATTGAAAAGCTAGAGTTACCTTTTCTCGTAAAAGCAGCGGGGATATATCCTTGTTCACTTCCATTTAGAATGACTCTGCTCATTGCCGGTACTGAAGTCAGTGGTAGCAGTTTATCTGCTTTTATCTTTGTTGGAAATACTGGTAGTGGAATTGACAAAGCTTCCTCTTGGTCAACAATCTTCCATTTTTCCAGGAGTGCATTTTACATTTTTCCGTTAAAATCTCCTGTTAGAATGACGGGGAGATACCCTTTAGATTCTAATACTGATTCAATTGCCTCAAATGTTTTCATCATTAATGAGTCCAGTTTGGGTCCTGGGGGGACCCAAGGACCCTTCATTTTCTTCTGCTTTTCTTATTGGGACTTGAAGATTTTGATTATGTTGTTTGTTCCTCTTTTTATCCACTAAGTATTGGAGTATTCCCGTTTGTGTTTCCAAGATCTGATCAGAGTTTTCCATGTAATTCTCTAGAAGAGTCAATATAGATTCCAGGATCCTTTGTAATGTAAATAACTAACAGGATACGGGATCTTGCCTATTAGAAGATTGCCAAGTATTGAACAGTGGAAAGTCAGAGATATTACTTGGGGTGCTATTGAATAATTGACGTGTCTCCTTTGTTATTTTTGATGCCTGGAGAAGAGGAGGACCTAGATTAAGGTTTATAGCTGGTAAAGTAAAGTCTGTATCTGGTACTGGGAGTGTCTCTGTTTTTGCTCTTAAAATTGATGGTTCCTGGTACTCAGAGTGCTCGACAGCTTTTATTGGCTCTATTTTTGTTGGCTCTATTGCCGGTTTACTTTCATGTCCTTTGATGTTTTGTAAAATGGTATTGTTATCCTCTGAATTCTCAGGTCAAGTTTCCGTATCATTATATTGTTCCTGTGTTTTTCCTGTTCGACTATTATATTTGCGTGTCCCATTTTTGAGGTTTTGGGGGGAAAAAATGTATTTCCATGCTTCCAGGGAGTACTCCAATATGAGGTGCCTTGCACTTGCTCTTTCTTGTGGACTGTTCCGTGCCCAGTATTTTCATGTGGATTGTTCGAGTTCTTAATTGCTTGTAGGCCATGGTGGACAGGAGAGGAGAATCGGGATTCACCTAGCTTGGCTGCAGGGCGATAAAGGTTAAGCCAATACTTGTGTGCTAGCCCCCCTCAACTGCCGCAGAATTGCTCCGTTCTTCTGCAGGTGAATTTCAGTCTTGCAGCTGAATAGGACTGGAGAGTGGCACAATGTGATCCTATGGTATTATAGTCAGGAATATCCTATGGTTTTTCCCACGACAAGCGTAGCTAGGCTACAAACAGCTGTATGATGAACTGGGTAACGAGCTCTGTGACTTTGTCTTGGACATGGTCTTAGACTGCGACAGAGCAGTGGCTACAGTATAGTGAGGTCTGTTAATCCAGCTCCGGGAGCAATCAGAAAACACCAGATGCGCCAACCAGCATGGAAGTTATGAGCTGTAAGCTGGGGGCCAACCAACAAACCCAGCTAGATAGTCTGGGGAAACTAGAGGGAGCAGGCACCACCAGCACACTGCCTTGATACCATCCCCACCCCTCCCACAGCAGCCACTGCCACAAATTTTCCACTGAGACCAGGGTCCAAACTCCTGGGGCGGGGGGAGGGGGCGAAGTATGGAGTGGTGAAGATGTGGTGAGATCTGTTGTGCTTGCTACTACGCAGAGCAGCTGCCCGAGCGGGAGCTCACCAGAGCCCCTGCAAGTCACACCTAGATCTAGCTGGGCCGCTTCTGCAGGGACCTGGGCTCACATTCGGCGGCAAACTACAAAGGCTGCTGCGCTCAGGTGCACTCTTGTCTACTCACCCCCTGCCTGGCTGCAACCTCGATGCCCTCTTGCCGCTCGCTCGCTCCTCCACCGGCGATGGAGGCGGGGTGAAGGCGGGGGTGAGAGCCTTTCAGGGCTGCCGGCATCTTCCGCAACGTCATCCGTTCCTTATTCCACGCTCAGCTCGGCTTGACACCACCGACGATGTCCACAATCGGCGAGTCCGAGAGATTTAGACTGGTTGGTGGCTATAGCAGTGGTAGTTCCCGGGCCCCGGACTCCCCGGACAGAGTCTGTCGCTGCTCCTTGCTGCGAGTGTGACGACTCGCGCCTCAGGCTCGATCAATCGATCAGGCTGAGTCTGCTCACCAACTTTACTGCTCACTGATGTCACTGAACATGTCATGAGCGATGTAATATGTAAGGTCATAAGCAGTGTTTTGCAGGGGCTTAAGTTATAGTTCGCTCAGGTAACTCTAGCTGCTGAATTTCACTGGTTTTGTGCAAGTGAATTCTGAGCCCAACTATAACGTCCCTGCAACCTTTTTCTAAGGTTTATTTGATTCTATTTCCTAACTATAATGTCCCTGTAACCGTTGTTTTTTTTCAGTGAATTTATACGTTTTTAAAAATTATTTCCTAACTATAACATTCCTGTAACCCAGTGATACTCAAAATACGATCCGGGGGCCGAATGCCACTCTCCTATCTTTAATTGCGGCCCCCTGGTGAACAGCAGCACTGGGCTGCTGTTCGCTTCACAGAACAGGAACATTCAGAAAGCTGTGAAACAAACAGGCATACTTTATTTACACGTTAACTAAAGTAATGGTAAAGAAGAAAAAAAGGTGTTCTAGTCAACTTATCTTTAGGAACATCTTTAGTTTTAAAGACACCTTGCACTAAACATGTAAAAACATGGTAAACTCTCTGCAAACTTCAAAAAAGTGTTTTTATTAACATGCATAAGCGTTTTATCATAGTAGATTACATCACTGCATTGAAAGACATTTATTAGCAGTGATAGTTTTCAAACATAATCTTAGAAACATTCATGCTGCCCCCATTCTGAAAACAATGCCATTAGTGAACAAAGAGGTAAGTCATTTGTCAGGTGCACCTTGTGCGTAGCCTTGGTTGTTATAAAATTGGAACAACATTATAGTTTATTAAATAAAACACAAGAGAAGGTTTTGTACAGCACACATCCTGAACTCATGTACTTCAAGGGGCTCTCATGTGCGGTAATTAAGAAAAAGGAGGCAAAGTTAAATTGGCTAGGATCACACAATTCGGTCAAGTGGGGAAGCCAGGACTGATACCATGTTTTCTGGTTTCACATTTTGCAATTCAGCCACCACATAAGTATCTCTTTCCTGCTTTCATTTTACTTTAGAAGTTAATGCTTTGTCATTAATTCTTGGTGCATGAGAATAGAGCGTTGGTGGCAGACAGAAGCCACGTGAAGGCTCGGTTTGTTGTCCACACCATGCATCTGCTTTGTGTCCCCCTAAGCCTCCTTCTATCATCCCCCACCCACACATTGCTGGTATCTGTGTGGCCCTCGGGCATGCCACAGACAGTAAGTTATGCCCCCTGGGGAAATGTTTGTGAGTACCCACGCTTTAACCTTTGGTTTTTAAGTGAATTTGTAAGGTTTTTTTAATTTTATTTCCTAACTGTAACCACTAACCTTTGACATTGAGTGTGTGCACGAGTGTCTCACTGGGTGTATGAGTGTCTAAGTAGGTTTGTAAGTGGGTGTGAGAGAGTATGAGTGGGGCTATAAATGGGTATGAGTGTCTGAGTGGGTCTGTGCGTGGGTGTGTGTCTCTCTGATAGGGGTGGGTGGTAAACTCTGCTCCGGTGGAGGATTGTGCAGAGTTTTGCCACCCCGCGCTCTACTTGGAATGCGGAGTTCAGCAAAAACTCCGCCAACTGCCAGCAGAGCGAAGTTTACCGGCGCGCTCAACCCTAGACTACATCCCCCAACCAGTAGTGTGCCAGGAGGTGTGTTTGGAGAGTGGTTGAGAAAAGGTGCATGGCCTCCGACGAGGTCTGAGCAATCCCGCTGTGGGGGACTTACTTGTGGCAATAGGGGTTCTTGGCCCCCAATGACCCTCAGCAGCCAAGGGGACTTCATCCCCCAACCAGTGGCGCGCCAGGAGGCCCCTTTCCAGAGTGGTTGCGAAAGGGTGAATGGTCTCCGACGAGGTCTGAGCAATTCCAGCGTGGGGGGTTTACTTGTGGCAACAATAGGGGTTCTTGGCCCCAATGACCCTCAGCAGCCAAGGGGTCTTCTTCCCCAACCAGGAGCGTGCCAGGAGGCCCCTTTGCAGAGTGGTTGAGAAAGTGACTGTGTTTTTTTCAGTGAATTTCTAAGTTTTTTTAAATGCTAATTTCTAACTATAACGTCCCTGAAACCTATGGTTTTTTTCAATGAATTTCAAAGGTTTTTTAATTGCTAATTTCCAACTATAACGTCCCTGAAACCTAAGGTTTTTTCAGTGAATTTCAAAGGTTTTTTAAATGCTAATTTCTAACTATGCCTACAGAGGTAGGACATGTGCAGAAAGACAAAGAAAGGCACAGAAAGAAGCAAGAGAAATGCAGAAAGAGGCAACAGAAGTTCAGAAAGACAAGGAAAGGTGCAGAAAGAAGCAATAGATATGCAGAAAGAACCAACAGAGGTGCAGAAAGAGGCCTTGTTGCAAAGTCATCCTGCGCCCCCAACTTTTTGCTGACTGGTACTGGTGGTAACTGACTAACTAACCAGGCTGGAGCCAGTGCTATGCTGAAAGACACTTAGAATACAGTGAAAACACCTACATACACTAGGGTACACTATGGGTTGGGGTGACTGGCATGACCTCCCCTGTAAGGCCCTAGTACATAATAGGGAAGGGGGATTAAAACTACCTCTAAGTCAGAGGTGCAGAAAGAAGCAAGAGCA
This sequence comes from Calotriton arnoldi, assembly GCA_963921515.1. Classification (NCBI taxonomy): domain Eukaryota; kingdom Metazoa; phylum Chordata; class Amphibia; order Caudata; family Salamandridae; genus Calotriton; species Calotriton arnoldi. The sequence continues at coordinate 1,074,543 of CAWUFW010000529.1, read as the reverse complement.
GTGCAGAAAGAACCAACAGAGGTGCAGAAAGAGGCAAGAAGGGTATAGAAAGAGGCGAGAGGTGCACAAAGAGGCAAAAGGGGTACAGAAAGAGGCAGGAGGGGTGCAGAAAGAAGCAAGAGAAGTGCAGAAAGAAGCAACAAAGGTGCTTAAAGAGGCAAGAGGGGTGCAGAAAGAGGCAAGAGAAGTGCAGAAAGAGGCAAGAGAAGTGCAGAAAGAGGCAAGAGAAGTGCAGAAAGAAGCAACAGAGGTGCCGAAAGAGGCAAGAGAGGTGCCGAAAGAGGCAATAAAGGTACAGAAAGAGGGAACAGGGGTGCAGAAAGAGGTAAGAGGGATACAGAAATTTGCAAGAGCGGTGCAGAAAGAAGCAAGAGAAGTGCAGAAAGAAGCAAGAGAGGTGGAGAATAGGGAAGAGGGGTGCAGAAAGAGGCACGGGGGATGCAGAAATTTACAAAAAGGTGCAGAAAGAAGCAAGAGCAGTGCAGAAAGACCTAACAGAGGTGCAAAAAGAGGCAAGAGGGGTGCAGAAAGAGGTATGAGAGATGCACAAATTGGCACGAGAGGTACAAAAAGAGGCAGGAGGGGTGCAGAAAGAAGGAAGAGAAGTGCAGAAAGAAGGAAGAGAAGTGCAGAAAGAAGCAACAGAGGTGCTGAAAGTGGCGCGAAGGGTGCAGAAAGAGGCAAGAGAAGTGCAGAAAGAAGCAACAGAGGTGTAGAAAGAAGCAAGAGACGTGCAGAAAGAACCAACAGAGGTGCAAAAAGAGGCAAGAGGGGTGCAGAAAGAGGTAGGAGAGGTGCACAAAGAGGCAGGAAAGGTACAGAAAGAGGCAGGAGGGGTATAGAAAGAAGGAAGAGAAGTTGAGAAAGAGGCAAGAGAAGTGCAGAAAGAGGCAAGTAAGGTGCATAAAGAAGCAAGAGCAGTGCAGAAAGAAGCATCAGAGGTACGAAAAGAGGCAAGAGGGGTGCAGAAAAAGGTAGGAGAGGTGCAGAAAGAAGCAACAGAGGTACAGAAAGAGGCAAGAGAGGTGCAGAAACAGGCAGGAAGAGGGAACAGGGGTGCAGAATGACACAAAAGAGGTGCAGAAAGAGAAAAGAGGGGTGCAAAAAGAGGCAAGAGGGGTGCAAAAAAAAAGCAACAGAGGTGCAGAAAGACACAAGAGAGGTGCAGAAACAAGCAAGAGAAGTGCAGAAAGAGGCAAGTGTGGTGCAGAAAGAGGCAAGTGTGGTGCAGAAAGAGGCAAGAGAGGTAAAGAAAATGGCAAGAGAACAGCAGAAAGAGGCAATAGGGATGCAAAAAAGGAAAGAAGGGTGCAGAAAGAAGCAAGAGGTGCATAAAGAAGCAAGAGAGGTGCAGAAAGAGGGAAGACGAGTGCAGAAAGACAACAGGGGTGCAGAAAGAGACAGCAGGGGTGCAGAAAGAAGCAAGAGAGGTGCAGAAAGAAGGAATAGAAGTGCAGAAAGAGGAAAGTGAGGTGCAGAAGGAGGCAAGTGAGGTGCAGAAGGAGGCAAGAGAACAGCAGAAAGAGGCAAGAGAGTTGCAGAAACAGGCAAAAGGGGTGCAGAAAGAGGGAACATGTGTGCAGACAGAGGCAAGAGATGTGCAGAAAGAGGGAAGAGGGGTACAGAAAGGCAAGAGGGATGCAGAAATTTGCAAAAGAGGTGCAGAAAGAAGCAAGAGCAGAGCAGTAAGAACCAACAGAGGTGCAGAAAGAGGCAAGAGGGGTTCAGAAAGAGGTAGGAGGGGTGCAGAAAGAGGTAGGAGGGGTGCAGAAAGAAGGAAGAGAAGTGCAGAAAGAAGCAACAGAGGTGCTGAAAGACAAGAAGGGTGCAGAAAGAGGCAACAGAGTTGCAGGAAGAGGCAATAGAGGTGCAGAGAGAGGCAAGAGAGATGCAGAAAGAAGCAAGTGAGGTGCAGAAAGAGGCAAGAGAGGTATAGAAAGAGGCTCGAGAAGTGCAGAAAGAGGCAAGAGAGGTGCAGAAAGAGGCAAGAGAGGTACAGAAAGAGGCTCGAGAAGTGCAGAAAGAGGCTTGAGAAGTGCAGAAAGAGGCAAGAGAGGGGCAGAAGGAAGAGAGAGGTGCAGAAAGAGGCAAGAGAGGAGCAGAAAGAGGCAAGTGAGGTGCAGAAAGGGGCAAGAGAAGTGCAGAAAGAAGACAGTGAGGTGCAGAAAGAGGAAGAAAGGTGCAGAAAGATGCAAGAGAAATGCAGAAAGAGGCAAGAGAGGTACAGAAAGAAGAGAGGTTTGTGCACCATTAGTACCAATTTAACACCCACATTTAGCAATAAGTAACACGTGACCATTCCAGCTTTGCAAAGGGCCTTCCACCACGCTGTAACACGTGAAGCTGCATTTTTGGTAACATTTGAGCCGTTTGAGCTAGAAACAAGGCTTTTTTTGTTCAAATCTGCAGATTAGGCAGCAGATAATAGAATATTTGGCAAATGCGGAAAATGTTTGATTATGTGAAAATTGGTGCAGCCGAACAGTCACATAATTCCAGGGGCCCTGCTCATACCTCTGACTAGGTCCAGAAGTGCTCCTGAGTGGTTCCTTCTTTTTTTGTGTCTCATTGAGTTTATAGTTTAGCTTCTATGGAAACGAGGAAAACTAAACCTGAGGTTACCACTCCACAACACAGAATACAATATCACATAATTACTCACCAAAACACATAATCCCACTCCACATAATTCCAATACACTAAATACCACATACTTTCTATTCACATAATTTCACTGCACAACATACCACATAATTCCACTACACACAACGAACATCCACTCTACACCAAAAAACATTAGTAAAAAACGTTTACATTTACAACGCCAATAGCTCTAACTCTCGCAAATGCAAAACCTATTACATTGCAAATGCTTCTTTAACTAGTAGTCGAGTTTGCAGAGTGGTGGAGAAAGGGTGCTGGGCCTCTGACCAGCGCTCAGGAATTCCGCTGCGTCGGACTTACAGGAGGTACCAGGACGGCTTCTTGGCCCCCAAAGTCCCTCAGGAGTAAAGTGGACTTCATCCCACATCCCGTAGTCTGCCAGGAGGCACGTTTGCAGAGTGGTGGAGAAAGGGGCGTGGCCTCCGAAGACGTCTTAGCAATCCCACTGTGTGGGACTTACTGGAGGTAACAAGAGGGGTAGTTGGCCCACCAAGGACATCCGTGGGGGCCAACTACCCCTCCTATTACCTCCAGTAAGTCCCACACAGCAGGATTGCTAAGTTCTCATAGCAGGCCACGCACCCTTTGCCCACCACCCTGCGAACGCGCTCCCTGGCGCGCTCTTGGATGGGGATGGAAGTCCCCTTTGCTGCTAGGGGACCTTAGGGGCCAAATAGCTTACCTCCTACCTCCAGTAAGCCCCACACAGTGGGATTGCTGAGAGGTGGACACAGGCCACGCCCCCTTTCTCCACCACTCTGCAAACGTGCCTCCTGGTGTGCTCTTGGTTGGGTGATATAGTCCCCTTTCCCCCTGAGGGTCCCTGGGGGCCAACTAGCCCTCCTGTTACCCCCAGTAAGCCCCATACAGCTGGTTTGCGGAGAGTGCTCAAGGGCCACACCCCCTTTTTACACCACTCTGCAAATGCGGCTCCTGGCGCACTGCTGCTCAGGGGATGAAGTCCACTTGTGTCCTGAGGTCCTCAGGACACAAGAGGACCTCATCGCCCCACCAGCAGTGCGCCAAGAGGCGCGTTTGCACAGTGGTGTAAAAAGGGGCGTGGCCTCGGACCACCTCTCAGCAATCCCACTGTGTGGGGCTTACTGGAGGTACCTGGTGGGCTAGTTGGCCCCCAGGGACCCTCAGGAATAAAGGGAACTTAATCCCCCAACTTAGAACACGCCAGGGGGCGCGTTTGCAGAAAGGTGCAGGGAGGGGGCGAGGCCTCCGGTGAAATGCCGGCTTTTCTTTTTTTTGGTTTTGTTAGAAGGGGGGCTGTCTGGCCCCCCTTCTCTTACTATTTTTGGGGCCCTGGGGATCCCATCTCCCAGGACCTGGCCAGCCTTTTCCTTTTTCTTTGGAGGGGAGGCCCTCGCGGCCCTCCTCCTGAGGCCTTTATCGGCCCCGGGGACCCCATCCCCCGGGCCATTGCCTCTTTTTTTAAATTTTTTAAAATAATTAAATATTCGGGAGGGGGCCCCGCGTGGCCCCCCTTCCCTGGGCCTCTTCTGACCCCGGGGACCCCATCCCCCGGGGCCTGGCCAGCCTTGTTTTATTTTTTTAGGAGGGGGGCCGCGTGGCCCCCTTCCTAAGTCTAATTATAGCCCCGGGGACACCATCCCCCGGGGCCTGGCCAGCCTTGTTTTATTTTTTTGGGAGGGGGGCCGCATTGGCCCCCTCCTGAGGCCAATCCGGGCCCCATACCACGGGGCCGGCCTTCGTTTTTTTGGGGTTTTTTTTAAAACAAAAAATTAAAGGGGAGGGGGGCCGAGTGGCCCCCGTTCCGGGCCACTTTTGGCCCTGGGGGCCCCATCCCCCGGCCCTCAATGTTGGGGACCGCGGGGGAGCCCCAATGCCCCCGCGGTCCCAGCCAGCTTCCCGCCTCCTGCGGGAGCCGGCATTGCTTTTGGGCAAGGGGAGTTGCTAACATGCAGCTCCCCTTGCCCAAAAGCAAATCTGCTTTGCTTCTTGGAAGCGAGAGCAGGTTTCCTGCTCTCGCTTCCAAGAAGCAAAGCAGTGTTTGCTATGGCAGGGCGGGAGCCGTGCTCCCGCCCTGCCAAAGCAAACGCCAATGTTCCGGGGGTGGGCACCCCGGGACATTGCAGGAGCCGGCCCTGGGGTGTCGGCGGTCCCCCAGGGTCATTGAGGGTTCCAGGAGGGGGACCGCGCGGCCCCTCTCCCAACTGTTTAAAGCCCTGGGGAGGTGGTGGTCCATGGGGCAGTGTGGGGGGGGCAGGAGCCCCCGCCACACACCTCTAATTAGATTGGAACCCCGGGGAGGTGGCGTTCCCCGGGGCTTGGGGGGGGCCCGCGACACCCCCTGCCCCTATTAAACCAAAGCCCCGGGGAGGTGGTGGTCCCCGGGGCAGCGTGGGGGGGCAGGAGCCCCCCCACGCATTTTTTTTTAAAAAAGCCCCGGGGAGGTGGCGGTCCCCGGGGCTGCGGGGGGGCCGCATGCCATCGAGGGCTCCAGGAGGGGTACCGCGCGGCCCCTCTCCCAACTGTTTAAAGCCCCGGGGAGGTGGCGGTCCCTGGGGCTGTGGGGGCCCCCATACCATAATTATAAATTGCCCCTGGGACCTGGCCCACCCGGGAGCCCGCAATCCGTTTTTTTTTTTCAGCAGGATTCGCGCACCCAGCGCAAACCCTGCCATTTTTTTTTTTTTAATTCTTTTTTGGGCCTGGGGGTCCTTGTGGGACCCCCTGAGCAGGCCTAGGGGGTCAGGGTGTTTCTACCCTGCCCCCTTTTCTTGTTTTTTATCATTTTTTTAACTGTTTTCTTGTGACTCGGTTACCGAGTCACAAAATGGCTGCCAACACTTCCTGGTTTGGAGTGTTGGCAGCCATTCAAAATGAAGCTCGGGAGGATTCGCAAATCCTCCTAGGTGCTCAGATATCGATATTTTACTTTTTTTAATTTCTCAGCAACTACCGAACAGATTTACACCATTTAAAAAAAGGGCGCTTTCTGAACCAAGAGCTACCTTTTTGCCAAATTTGGTGTACTTCCGTTCGGCAGTTCGGGCTGTAGCCTGTTCCAAAATTCCTATAAAAATTAACATAGGGAAAACGCGTTCTGGGACACCCCTTTTTTCTCGGCCCCCGCTTGACGAATCACCCCCAAACTTTCAAGACAGGAGCTGAGCTGGTCATTAGTTTGGAAAATTTTGCGAAGATTTGTCAAACGGCGCCAAAGATCTAGGCAAAAGAAAAAACGCTTTTTGAATAGAAACAAGGTCCTAACTATAACTACCTACTGGCGACCGCCAGTAGATTATTATTATTATTAATATATATATATATATATATATTATCCAACAACAGCTATACGGCATCTCCTTGGTACAAAAATATATCTTTATTGAGACCTCCTTCTCCACCACCTACGCGTTTGAACACAAGTTCTTGTTCACGGTAGTATACTACCGTGAACAAGAACTTTGTGTTCGAAACGCGTAGGTGGTGGAGAAGGAGGTCTCAATAAAGATATATTTTTGTACCAAGGAGAGTGCCGTGTAAGCTGTTGTTGGATAATACTTTATGCGAGAGGTGGTCCTGTCTCGCCACGAGCACCAGCTGGAGGGTGCTCCCCGAAAAGGACCGTGTTTGTTGAATAATATATATATATATATATATATATATATATATATATATATATATATATATATATGTGTCCCTTGATCTGCTCGAAGTGGAGTAGATTTTGTTTCTATATGGAGCGCGCAGCCAGTGACGCGCACAGGGGACCCTTCCACTTGGAGGTCGTGGACAACATTGGCAACGTGTGGACTCACTCTTTCTTTTCGCCGAGGTATCGGCCGCCCACGACCCGCCACTCGAACCCTGAAAGTGGAGCATCTGCTCCCATCAGGTGGACCATGACTGCATGGTGATACGCAGTCACTGCACAGACGTATCCAGAACTCGGCTTCAGCCAGTAGGTAGGCTGGAAGTAGGGGGCAAAGACAATTTATTTTTCGGATTTTACCAGGACTCTTCCTGAACCACAAATCAATTCCAGCATTTACCTGAGCTATTGTTTGCTTGTTGAATACACTGCATGATGGGACCTGTAGTTTAATTCTAAACTGCCGGAGTACTCTGCATGGTAATGTGGGCCAGGTGTGCGCCTCAACACTTTGGAGGGAGCAGCATATAAACAGAACAATCAAGAATACCTGGGTTGAACTGCGGCATCAGAAGAAGGCTTAGCGCCGAAACGCCGAAATCTCTCAATAAATTGCTTTTGAATCCCTGCTGTGTCCCTTGATCTGCTCGAATTGGAGAAGATTTTGTTTATATATATATATACATATATATATATATACATACACACACACACACACACACACACACACACAGTAAAGTGACAAGGGGCCACAGCAACTGCAGAAAAATATCATCAAAAAGGCTGGAAATTAACAAGAAAATGGGCTAGACCTTATAAAGTAAAAACGAGTGATAATGAAAATACTAAATTCTATGGAAAAATAATTACGGGAGTTTTACTTTAGCAATGTTTTAATCATATTCGCAGTTCCCTGGGGAATTAATGGGTCAGTGAACTCTAGAAGAGGGTTGTGGAACTATTTTCCTTACAAGTAACTTTAATTGTAGATAAAAGTGAACACACAAGGTTAAGAGCAATGATAGAGATCTTAAGCTGCGGCAAGGAACAAATGTTAATAATAACTAAGAAAGCCTCAGATTGCTTGGGGGGCTCTGCATAGCTCTTTGCAGCCTTTCACCTGTAGGCCTCCAACAGCGAGGTCCTGGGTTGTAACCTGCTCGTGCATGGTGGTGATGGAGTTCAATAACTCGGCCAACAATGGTCCCTTTGAAATGAGGAGTGTATATGTGTGTGTGTATATATATATGACAGTATAACACTGGCAGTATAACACTCCTTTTCTCCAACGATCCCTTGCCCCTGGAACGAGAAAGGGAACGGACACCTTATCTTGTGCAGGTAATTTCTTTATTTTTTGTCGTGCTGTGCCGCCATGACGCGTTTCGGCCCCTAGAGGCCTTGATCACATGTCGTGCTACCGTTTCCTCCCTCAAATTTAAAGTGCCAAGTGCCATTAGGTATGGAAAACAGACTGCCCGTCTGTTTTCCCTGCCCTTATACAAACTTTCAGCATATTAGTACATTTATTATGGTAACCAATACCTGTGCAAAAAACGCAAAATGACTGTTTAAATACATTTGAGTAATACACATGGTAAAAAACATTATAAAAAGACTAATGCTTAAAACTCAATTTCCCTTTCATATGTGGCATATGTAAACAATAATATGTACATAAACTAAATTCTAGTTATATACATATATATACATATATACACTAAAGACACGAACCTTCACACAAAATATTATTTTGTTCAAGAACGAAAGCGCGCAATTCAACAGAACAAGCAAGTAAGCAGGATTACGCTTTGGGCTACCTTCTCCCTTTACCTCGAGATGCACAAATAACAGTGCCAACCTCGAATCCATGATCCATTCATGTTTAAACCTTTTGCATGCAGGTTATCTGACTACAGTGCTGGTAGAGTGCCCTATTCTGGGCTGGCATCTCGAGCCATGTGGCAAGACAACATACCTTTACAAGATAAATTCCATAGCTTGCCTGATCTAGTTCACTTCTACTACACTGGGCACAGGCCCTCTGGACACAAAGGACTATATGACAGGAGCTTCTCTCAGGGGTCTACCCCCTAGCGAAGTTTGGACTCCATTACCGGATGCCCGAGGGCGACAGGAAGGAGCTCTCTCTGGTGGCACGTCCCCACAGTTGGGAATTGATGCTATTATCATGAAATGAAAGCAGGATTAGCTTGGTTTGTATGCCGGTGTTCCCATGCAATGCTAGCACACGAATCCTCGTGACACGGACAGTTTATATCAAATAAATCTTTTGAATTCCGCGCTACAAGGACAAACAATGCCAGCTTCATGCTTGTCATAATGTGGACAGTGCATCTCAGGGAGCCATGGTGGACCTCTTTGAGGCCAACAGTTAAGTGATGTCCTTGGGGGACCCCATTCACCCTAGGAGAGGGGCCACAGGGAACCCCACAGCAGTACACCATGTTGTCCCCCCCCCCAAAAGATGTTCATAGCATCTCCCGGACGCCTCTGGAGGTAATGAGCAAGCAGGCAGGAAATCTGACCTTTTTCTCATCCACAGTGATGGAGCGAGATTACTTTCTTGCAGAAAAGACGTCAGCACACAGAGCATCAAATTACACATAATGAACTCTGCTATCTCCCTTGAATAAGAATTATAATTGGTACTTTTTGGATGCTCCTTTTCACCTAGGAAACACCATGAATTTCTGCTAGTCACCGTGTATCTTCCAGATGAGCACAACATTGCACATATAACCCGGATGAGCGTAATGTTGCAATATGGCATACACAAAGATAATGCAAAGCAGATGGCACTCCAAAGACATAAATCTCACCAAGCAGCCTTGATGCGACATCTCCAAGAAACCAATATAATAGACAAAAGATATTCGAGGAGATACTTGAAAAGGTTAACAAGATTAATTATCATCTAACAAGAAAAACTTGCATGTGGAAGTAATGTTCCATACGATACAAGATATACTGCCCACCACATGAGGATCTGAATCAATCCTGAAAAATGGTGGGAAAGCATGACCTGCCCCCTGACAGCTCAAGAGTTAACATGAACATTAAACAACAGTTTAAGAGTCGAAATGCATTGCATCCTCTCTAGACCACCAAAGATAAGCAGGCCCTTAATGTCAAACATTGCAGTTGTTTGAACATATCAGTAGTTCAACTGCGTCGAAAGCATTAATTGTTTTGATCTTCGCCAAAGAAACTATTGAAAGAGTAAAAGTTGTTCGCTCTTGAACAATACATACATTCAGACATCAATTATTAGATTCACGAGTGTGATTTGGAGCTGGTTGGTAATGGCACATCCTCTGATTTCTGGAGCAAGTGCTGAATCACAGGAATTCACTGTGGTGTTTCCTCCACTTTGAGGATCGAATAGTGGAGAGATTTAGCACATACACCTGATATTGGAGACAATTACATTACTTCACAAACATGTCTAAATCAGGCCTATGGTCCCTTCTCCGCTGCATCAACATGGGACTCAACTGCGGGTGCTCTATAACTTCATGCTCACCAAAGCAAAGTCCTACAAAATGGAGTTCCACTAATCAATCTCGTGGATTACAATCCACTTCGTCATGTTACTGGAATTCTATGCTCTGTTATATTACATTATACATCCTTTGTGCATGGCTCTAAATCGCTATTCTGAAATAGTCATTTGGAAAGGAGATCCACATTTCAAGAACACTGCATGAGCACCAATAAGAGTGAAATCTACTGTCAATGATCATTCTTCTCAGGAAAGCATTTGATCTTTTTCTCTTCTGAGTATTCAATACAATCGTAAGCACTGATGGAGAGATGAGATGGAGTAGTCTCTTGTCCATCTACCTCCTTTAATATTGGCTGATTCATCCTGAGCAAAATATGCTGGTTGTTTTTTTAATCTCTTAAAGGCAAAACCCTCAATTTACGGAGATCACAGATCCCCTTACAAGAGGAAGACGTGATGTATCGGTCCAAGGAGGTCACTGTTCTGATTGGAATGGGAGGGAATGCAACTGTATATGAAATGATCAAAAGACAATATGCATTAATGATGACATATTACACAGGTATGAAAGCTCCAAACAGTTTAAAATGATCCACACAAAGGCTTGATCAACAATAAACCCCGTAGCATGTGTACATGACCTCGTTGTCAGCTGTTCCTACCACTTTTCACCCCTCGGACTCCTCATCGGTGACCTCCTTCCACAGAACTATGGCGCCAAACTTAAACCAGGCCTTTGTTCATCTCAGCGCCATTTCCGGCAGGGAAATTTAAGGCCCTGTCAATTTAAGAGCTGAAATAGTTACTGTGCCTCTTGATAACGTGTTACCAGCCCAACCGCCCCTTTTCCGTGCGCTTTTTAATATGCCATCCTCCTTGAAAAGAAAAACGGGGGGAAAAAAAGAAATACTTGGAAATTAAATACACCTTTAAAGAGCAACCGCGTGAGATGGAAATTTATGAGCAGCATCTACTAAGTATTAGCGGAAGGTCTTAACACTAGAGCTCTGGCTACGTGCCGCACTTTCATCACGAACAGACTCTAAATTGAGTCTGTACGCCTCAGGAGGGGCGGTGGGTGTGTTGGGGTGGTGGGAGGGGGGAGGAGGTGGGGGGAGGAGGGGTTAAAAAACAAGATAAAAAAAGCATTTCCAGATTTAGTAATGAAATAAAGAAACAGTCAAAAGAGATTAATGAAAGACAAAAGGCAAGCTATATTGTGGAGGAACTTGGGGGGATCAGGTTATTAATAAAAGGATTCCTGGAGCTTGGAACTAAATCTCAATGGGGAAGATAACGATTTGTTCATGGAACGTGGCCGGGCTGAACGATAGGGCTAAGAGGGTTCGCTATGCTGAAATAATCAGGCTTAACTCTATGGATGTAGTCTGTTTACAGGAGACACACATTCCTTGGGAGAAAAGAGAATTATTAAAGGTCGGTGGCTATAACACTCTTGCCTGTACAACTCAGACTTCTAATATCAGCGGGGTGGCCATCCTAGCTAAAATATCATTAGGGTTAGCTAAGCGTAAGGCAGTGGACACTTTGGGGAGATGGGTCATTGTAGAACTTATATCCGGAATTACGATATGCTCGGTTTATGGGTCAAATCAAGATGACCCTCAAATATTTGAGGATCTTGAAATAGAGCTTGCCACTTGGCCAAATTCCCTAATCTTCTGCGGAGATCTAAACATCTCCCTAGATATAGATTCTGGGAAACAAAGGCAGGGGGATATTCTGGGCGGAAGCCTAGAGTTTATAGGGCCCTAAGCTATCTTAAAAATAGCCATGGCCTGGTGGATATCTGGGATTTAAAAAATCCGTCCGACCCTGGCTACACGTACTTCTCTTGCCCGCATAATAAATATGTCAGGATTGATTATTTCCTTGGAACAAGAGATTTGCTAGTACAGGCCGAGATTATGAAGCTCCCTAAATTAATATCGGATCATAACCCTCTGATTTTAGAAATAGAATCAACCAACTTTATAAGACGTCACACTAAGTGGACGTTTGATAGAAAGCTCCTTGTGAATAAAGATTATATTGATTTTATTAAGGATTGGGCACAAAAATATTTCGATATGAATCGCTTCAGCGCGGCCAGGGGGTTGTCTGGGACTGTTTTAAGGCCACTATCAGAGGGGGAAACCATTAGCTATACAGCCAGAGCAAAGAAGGAGCAGGAAAGTAAAAATCAGCAAATTTTACGGGAGCTGGCTATAGCTGAAGAAGAACATGTTTTAGCAATAATACAGGGACAAGATGGGGTCCACATTCTGCACCGAATAATTGCTTTAAAATCAGAACTAAATAGTTGGCTAACCCAGAGATCAGCTGAAGCATTTCAATCACATCGGAATGGGTCATATGAAAACGGAGAGATGGTAGGCAAGAGGTTAGCTTTACGTACCCGGCAAAAGATCTCTTTTAATGCAATACCCTCTATTAAAATAGATGGACAAGAATATACAGATCCGGAGGATATCATTAAAGAGTTTCAACGGTATTATCAAATTTTGTACCAAGATGATATCAAGAAGGACACGGCTGAAGTTAGGCAAGCCCTAATAGAATTGACTGCAGGTACTGAACCTGGAGGGGGTTTGGATTGGCTAATAAGAGATGAACTAGAAAAGGAAATTACTATATAAGAAGTTCATTTAGCCCTGTTAGGTATGGCTTCAGGGAAAGCCGCAGGACCCGACAAAATCCCGCTAGAGATTTATAAAATCCTAGGAACAATAATAATACCTCTCTTACTGGTCCTGTTCAAGGGAGTGCAATTTAGTGGAACCCCCCCCCAGAGTCTTGGAAAGAGACTGACATAATAATATTTCCTAAGAAAGGTAAGCCGGTGGACAACCCATCTTCATATCGACCAATCTCCCTGATTAATTCAGATTCTAAATTATATTCCAAAATCCTGGCTAACCGGCTCGGGAGGGTCATTGAACGTCTGGTCTCCCCCTGGCAACATGGTTTTATCCCGGGCAAGGGAACGACCGACCATACCCGTAGAGTTATCTCGCTTTTTGATATCATGTCCAGGACGGGGGGCCAGATGGCTATGATCCTCCTCGATGCTGAGAAAGCTTTTGATCGGGTGTCTTGGGAGTTTTTATGGGAGATACTTGAAATAAATAAGTTTGAGCCCCAACTTATAAAAGCAATCAGAGCCATGTACTCTCAACCAAGGGCCCGATTGCAACTTATGGGTAAGGAGTCTAATATTATTAATATATCAAGAGGGACGAGGCAGGGCTGTCCCTGTTCTCCGATTTTATTTGCTCTATATATCAACCCCTTGGTTGTTAAACTCCTACAGAGCCACAATATCAAGCCAATTGTTACAGGGGGTTATGAGACCAAAGTATTGGCTTATGCTGATGACGTGGCGGTATTAACACCGAACCCAGCTGACGCCATTTTAGAAATAAATAAAATCGCTGAGCGTTTTGGGCTTTTCTCGGGGTATGCTTTGAACAAGGGGAAAACTATTATTCTCTGTACAGACAATATCAAGTATAATGACCCAAGGAAAGCAGACACGGCTACCTATTTGGGGGTCTGTATAAGCGCTAAAATTGAGGAAATTAACAAATGTAATTTCGAACCCTTGATTAAAAATATGGGGAATGATCTAAGGAGAATTAACTGCTTACATTTGTCTATCATTGGGAGGGGCAATTTTGTAAAAATGACCATGCTTCCAAAGCTACTGTATTTGTTTCGGGCTATACCTCTGGCTATAGAAGATAATATTTTGAAAACATTAGAATCATTTTTTTCCAATTTTATATAGCAATATTAGGAGATCAGTGAAATATTTAGCTCTACCACAAGCCAGGGGTGGTTTAGCAATTCCTAATATCACTTTATATTATTGGGCGGCCCTTCTCCATCAAATGACTTCTTTGTTTATCATAGGGAATGATAAAGGAACAGAGCAAGGTTTAAAAATACCTAATATATATGAACTCTCTATTGGGAAGAAAGCTCCAGGGCTCTTATTGAAACAATTAGAGCCAAGCTATTATAAAAAGGTCAAATTTAAGGTAATCCGTAGTGCATGGAAAATTTGGAAGCAGGTCTCCAGCTTTATGGTAATCCCGAAGTTTAATAGATATACTCCCCTGTGGCATTCATCACTATTATCATCCCAGGTTAATGATGATATGGGAAAGAAATGGGAAATGATGGGCGTAAGAACAATCGGGGATTTCTCTGGGGGAGAACAAGATTTCTATTTTTCTGTACTACAAAGGGCTTTTGATATCTCTAATAATCAGTATTTTAAATTTGCTCAGATCAAAAACATTCTTGCCTTAAAAACCCCTAAGATCAAACTTGATAAGATACCACTTTTAGATACCATATCTAGGAAATCCACTAGAATTAGGAATTTGTATAGCCTGCTCCTTGATAAGATCCCAGATGATTTGGAAAAAACGGAATCATCTTGGGCATTGAAGCTTGCTAATCCGGATGTTGATATTTATATGAGCCTTTCTTTAACATCTAAAATACTTTTATCCTCAAGCTTAAAAGCCCAATTGTATAAAACTATTTTTAACCTATATTTTACACCAGCTAAATTGTTTACATGGGGGAAAAGGATAGATGATCACTGTCCTAGATGTGGGCTAGGGCCAGCTACCCTGATTCATATGTTTTACGATTGTGACGAATTAACTCTGTTAAAAAAAGGCCTATCAGGGTACTGGGAAGAAGTATTTGGACATAGAGTAGATTTATCCCCAACTTTGCTGATTCTTGGCTATGATGGTTCATTGGGGCTAAGCGTAGAGGAGGAATTTTGTTTTTTTTTGGGGACAGCGGTATACAGGATATTACTTGCAGCAAGATGGAAAGATTCTGATCCCCCATTTTTCCAAATGTGGCTCGCCAGGCTCCTGGGAATCTATAATCAAGAAAAGGCTATCTATGCCAGCAGGGGTAGACAGGCTAGAACCCGGGGCCAGAAGGTTTGGTCATTTATTGCCGCCTGGACCAGAAACGTAAGGGGGCCATAGGAAGGAATTAACAGAAATAATGGTCAGCACTATTGGGTATAGGCTCCAATGAACTGATCGATCTGTTTGTAAATATCTCCAAAAAGTACTGTACATTTGTGGCTGAACTACCCGCTTATTGGACCTAGCTATTTTTTTAATATTTGATGTACTATATTATTCATAAGATTCCATCTTTTTTATATAACTACTGCCTTTTTATTGTTAACTTTTTATGTAATTTATTGCTGGTTTTATCACTGTTTGCCATTTCATATATATGTATATTCTGGAACTGCTTCATATTGGCTGACATCTCTGGCAGGATACACCCCTGTATGGCTAGATATTGAGAAATCTCTCCTCCATGATATTCCTCCGGCAACCCTCCTCACCACAAATCTTAACCGAATTACATGTTCAAAAGCCATCTTCAAAAACACAAAATCCTCCCTCTTGAAAATAGATAAACTACTAGACATCAGCGTTAGGAAATCCAGCTTAGAATCTATTTGGAATAATCGTAAAATTTTATATAAGGGACGCACCTTATATAATGATACATGGATTAGTAAAGGCATATACTTTCCCCACCAACTTTATGCGGGCGCACAACCTCTGTCCTTTAAAGACCTGCAGACCACATATCAACTTGAGCCAATAGAATTCTACAGCTTCTTGAAAATAAAAGCTGCCCTAGCTAAAGCAAACCTCTCAACCCTATCACCATCCCTTCCGCAATATTTTTCAAAACTAAACACCTTGGGCCACCAGGTCTCCAGAGTCTACAATTTGTTGGGCCCCCAACAGTCTACTCTTAATGAGAAGGTCACATCTTTTTGGGAGTCGAACTCCACCACCCCGATCTCGGACTCAGATTGGTCCTGGACATGGAACTCAGTAGTTAAAAATAAAATCAGTCCGGTATTGTCCCAAACAAAGTTCTGGCTCCTACACAAGGCATATTGGACACCAGCCCGACTACACAAACACAAACTTCGTGACGACGATACCTGCTGGAACTGCAATGGTGCAGTAGATGATTTAGAACACTTACTAATTCTTTGCCCGTGTGTGACGTCCTATTGGGATAAGGTCCTTGAATTCATATCTAAACTCTTCCCCTTTGATACAAGCAGGGATCTCTCGACTCTGATGTTCGCTCCTCTTAGAGCAGACACCTTGTGCGAAAACGATAAGGCACTCCTTGACCTACTCATCACAGCAGCAATTAAGATAATTCTTAATAATTGGAAGGACACTCGCAAAACGTCCTTTAAATGCTGGCTAAATTGGGTCACTAATTTGCGAGGAGCTGATAATATAGCGCTCCACAACTCTCCGTGGAAGACCCCGGTTAGATACATGTGGGAATCCCTTGATCTCTTTTTTGAATCACACAAACCACCGTGAAATATTTCACAAACTACCCTATGGTCTTACACAGTACCGAACGGTGACCCTCTATGACCGACACATATACTCTGAACTCTAGAGGGGCACATATTAAGGTTTTCTAACCCCTATTCACCGCCTATGTCTCACATTGTGTGATATTATTGCTCTTTTCATTAGCTGAAAACTCTCGCAAACATTAGATATAAACGGAACGTAATAGCCTTTTTTGGTATATGTTTTTGCCTTAGATACATTTCAAGTGCCATTTACGTTATGTATGGTATTTGCTGACTTATTGCTGGACAGTCTATTCATCTATTTTTTGTCCATTTAGGTTATTTATTGTATTGTATTTTCTTTTGCTTATTGCATTGTGTTTTATGTATATGTATTATATACTGTTTGAACAACCAATAAAAACTCATTGAACTAAAAAAAAAAAAAAAAAAAAAAAAAGAACAACGCCTTCTTGGACATTGCCTAGAAGTGCATCAACTAGAAAAGACGCTTTAATGCGAAAGCGTCTCTCCGGTGAAGCTACACCACAGCCGGTACCAACTGAGACTCTCTCCCATTTGAACAGTAAAGTTGCATCACGTCATGACAAGCACCCCCAAGTACTGCAGAACTACCTACATTACAGTCAAGGTTTTTTTTTTCATATGTTGCTATTGGCACCATGTACATATTTACGCCACATTACAATGTCAAATACATTGCGTTTTTATGTCGGCTTACATATGGTGTAGTACGCCAATGGCACATTATTCAATATTTAGCATCAGGCCATTTTACAGTTGCGTATCTTGTTAACCTACATAACTTAATAAAATTATATCCGACCCTCTTCCCTAACCCTCTTTAAATATATATAAATGCACGCTTCATTGCTCCTTTCACAACTCAATGCGTTCTACATGAGACAGTAAGATTATTGCTCCCTGTGTATTTGCCTGTATATATATCCGGGGTTATATATAGCTTTAGGGCTCCCTGTATCTAAAAGCGTCAAGTAACTGCACAGGAAATGTGTCATCGCTTTAACATATGCGTTTTGACATATTTACCTGAGGAAGGAAAATGATAGGGGAGCTCATGGAGGTAGTTAAAATGTTTTTTGGTACATGATTTCAAAGCTATCAACATACTATCCCAACTCTGGGTAATGAAAGTTTTCTTCAATCCTGCACGTTCTTCCCTATGTAAGGGCTCTCTTGCGGCTTCCACATATTGCACAGCTATCGACTGCCATCTTGTGGTGGAAGGAGGGTTGGTGCTTTTTCCAATTTATGGGTTTGTTTCGGTGAGCCAATGATAGCGCTAAAGCAATTAGCTTCTCAGAGGCTTTTGTCCTGTTTCCGGTGTGTGGAAAGGCCGAGTACAAACTGCTCCGGTGTATTATTAACTTCGCAGCCGGTGATGGTAGTGAGTGCAGTTGTGATCCATTTCCAAAACAACAACCGCGAACCACAGGCCACATCATGTGAGGGGTATCAGACTCCGTAGAATTACACCGAGGGCAGTTAGGGGAGGTTCCGTGATACATCTGGTCATTTTCTGAGGTATAAAACACCCTCTAATTAATATTCTAAACTGAATACGTGTATATTGTGCGTTGCACGATACTTTATGTGGATATCTGTGAGGATGTTTTCTATTATGACTCGTGTGAGTGCTTGGATAAATCGGCTTCCCATTGTTTGCCAAGCTTACTTCCTATATGTGATACATCCGTATGTCGCATGAAGGCGCTATAATGCCACTTAACTAGGTGTCTACTATCGCCCAGAGTATGCAGTGTTTGCAACACTGCATGTGTAGGCGGTGCAGATGATAATATAGGACTCAGTATATGTAGTGAGTGTTTAATTCTCTGAAAAGTGAGGAAAAGTCCGCTTGGAATATTATAATCTTGTACTAACGTCTCAAACTCTTGTAGGTGCCCATTAAAGAATAATTCCCCAATCGTGCCAATTCCATTTACAACCCAAGGGCACAGCTGGGATGGGCTCAGCCAACCTAAATGGTACCGAGAGTCCTAATAATGGGGTATCAGGGGAGTAAGGGCGGATATGCTCTGTAAGTGCAGAGGCAAGTTTCAGCACGCATGGGCAGTACGCAGTAGAACAGGCATCCCGACTCTAAGTCCCTTCTGTTACGGGCAGTGCTTAATTTGTAAAATTTGAAGTGCCAGGGCTCTCTGACCAGGAGGTCACTGCAGCTTGCACCAACCATCACCCTTGTCATCGCTGCCAAAACAACTACTAACCATCTCTCTCGCATGTAAATGCGACAGTTCAGATTATTCCAGGTCCCCAAAGCTAAAGGAATGGCTGGGGAGGCAGGTATTAGCACCATCTTAATGTATATTGTATTCATAAACAACTGTTGCTCTGTTCATCTCTAAATTAGATGAGCAGCGCCACCATGTGGTAGACTGTTCTAAGTATGGTGTTGACAATTAGGTGCCGAGCACCGGAAACCAATTAAGTGCCGGTGCTGAGCACCGGAGAGCACAGGCTCAAATTAAGCACTGGTTACGGGGCTGCCTGGTCAAAGCAGGCCCCTGGATTGTAGACCTAGCCCCACAGCTCAAATAACTCACACGCACACATGGATGTCTGGTGCGGCAATAGACAATGTGCAGTCTATGCCCGTTTATTTCATAGCCTCCGCGATGTGCTCAGTGCAGTTCCGAGTGTTAACAAGTTAAGCAGGACCGCTGATCTGCTACATCCCTTCCCAACTCAGTCTTAAAAACCAGCGTTCATTTTAAACCGCATATAAAGTCTCTAATCTGTTGGCTTGGTGAAGGATTGGACCGAAAGTTGTACCGCTGGTGTTAGCTCCTACTCAGCAGGCTTTCCGTGACTGGGCTGGCTTGTGCGTTATCGCCCGGCACTCTGTCTTCTCATACTTGGCTCCAGGCCATGCCACTGGTAAAGTCTCAACACATTCCTCAGTCTCAGGCCAGTCGGCCTTGCTGTCGTTGTCTGCCTGATCCTCCTGTTAGGGTGCGATGTTAACCCTTTTGAACCAGGAGATGTACCTGGCGACCATTTCCCCGCCCTTCCTGGCTGTCACCATGGTTTCGTCACTCTTCAGCACTGTCCAGACCCCTGGCTCATAGGGTGTTCTGAATTTCCACCCTGGCCTGCCATCTTGGATGACTACTTCCTGGCAAGATCGACCGTACCCTTGCTTTGTGTCTTTTTGATTCATGCGGCTGTTGCCCTGTGAGCGTCGAGCTTGGGCTCCGTGGATGTCATGGGGCGGTGGCGTCCATGCTGGATACGTTGGGATGGTATCTCGGCAGGATCCATTAAACATCAAAGTCCATGGGGCTTGTTGGGTGGTGCAGTGGGGTATACCTCAATACTCACGGAGAAACCACTTGAGGCGTCGTTCAGGATTGGTGTGTTTGGCTACTGCAATTCAGAGAGATTTATTTAAGGTGCGCCTGAATCTTGCGGCATCGCCATTGGCTTGAGGCCACTGTGGGGTGATGGGGCGGTGATGTATTTTAAAATGTTTGAGGAGATTCCCGAACTGTGCCCTGTGGAAAGGGGGCCTGTTGTCCATCTTGATCTCAGTCTGTAGGCTGAAAGTGGTGAACGTCTTCTCGAGGACAGGGACTACGTGCGTAACCACTGTTGACTCGACCACCTCAACAATAGGATACTTGGAGTAACTGTCTATCAGGACCATCGTGGCCCTTCTGTGTGGAATACTCAAAAAATCCAGATTCAGCTTGGACCACGGAATGGTGCATGGATCTTCCGTGATTATGGGTGCTGGCCTCTCAAGCGAGCTTGCTAGTTGGCATACTGGGCATTTTTAGACGACTTCTTCGACCATGGCTTTGAGCCCAGGAAACCACACATTTTCCCTCATGCGGGATTTCATCTTCATGGTGCCTTGGTGTTCTCCATGTGCCAACAGCATCACATGGATTCCATCCTTCATGGGGCTGAACTAATCCTGTACCCTCCACATCTTTGTCAGTATTTATCTTCGCTGGGCCAGTCGTTAGCGCCTTGCAGGAAATATCGCTATGTTCGCTTTTGGACAGCAATTTTCACACAGAGAGTACCGGATCTGTTTTGCCAGCTTCTTCGATGTCATCCAGACTTAAAGCTTTGGGACAGGCAGCTTGCGAGATTATGTTGACACACTCTTCAACCGCATCAATGGCACAGGCACTAGGGTCATCTAGTGATACGGGATGTCGAGAGAGAAAATAAGCAGGATTCTTGGCTCCAGGCCGATACACCACCTCCATCTGGTAGTGTTGCAACTGGATGGCCCATCTCTCAATCCTGTGTGGTGGATGTGGAGCAGATCCGTGAAACAGCTGGACGAGAGGCTGGTGATCAGTGATGACTTTAAAAGGTTGGCCGCTTAGATACAAGTGAAAGTGTCTGCACGCCGACTTAATTGCCAAGGCCTCTCTCGATCTGGGAGTACTGTGCTTCCGTCTGCGTCAGTGCCTTGCTGGCGAGTGCCAGCGTTGCCCACTGGCCAGATTCATGTTCCTGAGTGAGTTCCACTCTGAACCGCACGAGACTGACGTCTACTAGCAGTTCTGTGGGCTTGTCCGTATCACAGTATGCCATGGTGACGGTGTCAAGGACCCCATCATGGATTCTCTGGAATGCGTAGTCTTCCTACTGACCCCACACCCATTTGCCATCTGCCTTTGTCAAGCTCTCAGAGTTTCTGCTAGGGTGGCAAGGCCTGGAAAAAACCTACCGCTGTACGTGGCCATGACGAGGAAACTTCATACCTCTGAGACGGTGGTCGGTGCTTGTGCTTGCTTGATGGCATGTGATTTGAGGGTCAACCTGGATTCCATCTTGATTGAATACGTGATGAAAGAATTTGATGGATGGCTGGAAGAATGAGCATTTTTCCTTGTGCAGCGTGACCCCCGTGTTCCCACAGACACTTTAAGGTGGCTTGGATGTGTTTGTGGTGTTCGGCCACCATTGCTGAATGGATAAGAATGTAGTCACTGACATTCATGACGCTGGGTAGTCCAGACAGTGTTTCACGTATTGCATTCTGGAATACTTCGGCTGCTGAGGATATGACAAAGTTCAGCCGCTTGTACCCAAGTAGACCTAAATGGGTGCTGAGGGGGTAATGTATGTATTTTCTTTGGCCAGAAGTAGCTGGTGATACCCGGCGTTTAGATCTAGTTTGGAGAACCACCGCAAGCCACTCACATCCGCTATATCATCCATTGTTGGTGTTATGTGGCATTTGCGTTTGATGGCACGATTTGGGAGCTGCATGTCTATACACAATCATATCTTACCTGGTTGCTTTGACTTTTCTGATATCACCATATGGGAGACCCAAGGCGTTGGTCCGGACACCTTCTCAATCGCTCCTTGCTTCTCGTGTTTCTTGAGCTCTTGTTCAACTAGTGGTCAGAGATGGAATGGGACGCGGTAGCATAGTGCCACTGGTGTAACTGTGGGGTCCATTGCAGCTTGACAGGTGGTGATTTGAGGCATTCTAGTCTGGGAATTGGTCCATTAGGGCGATCTGATTTGATTTTATGCTCCTGGCAAATGACACTAGGCCCAGATGTACTGTGGTGTGGCTCCCTACCAGGGTGGCAGCCTCCTGGGTCTAGGACGTGGAAGGTCATCTTGACTTCTTGGTTGCTGGATTGTACTTGCACAGACATGCATCCACGGAGGGGTAGGGGCGAGTGACTTCCATATGCAAAGATTTTGGTGTGTGAGGGGGTCATGTGAGGCCTTGGTTGTAGGTGGTTGTACTGCTGGACCCCATCACTTTGACCGAGGCTCCTGTATCAATGATGGCTTTGACTTCGGACCCAGTGATGCAGATGACGCAAGTGGGCTGTGGCCTCTGGTGTCGTTTTAGCTCTCTCATAAATGAAATGAGGAAGGTATCCTCCTCCTCTTTGTCAGGGGATGAGTCTTCTAATCCGCGAAAGTATGGAGTGGATGTCCAGAAATCAAAAGCATTGCAGAAAACATATTGATTTGGATTTTAGTGATAAAGATTTGGAGAGTCTAAACCCGTCAGGGAAAAGATTACAGATTAAAGAGTAACTACCTTAAAGAGATGGGGAGATGTAGAGAGATGGGAAGACAGATGGGCTAAAAAGAAAGAAGGCACAGTAGTGACTCTGCCTTTGTACCCGATGATTGAGAAAGAACAGATAGAAGCAGAGATAAAGGGGTATCCAATGAGAGAAGTACCAGAGGAGGGTATGTCCATGTCCCTTGGAATAGATCAGACATTTTATCCTTCACATATGATTTCCCAAAAATGAGAGACAAACCTGTTGAGTGGTATAAGCAGGTAGAGAGCTTTGTAAAGGTTCCAAAAGTTTTGTCAAAGGATTTAGAGACCTTATTTGATATCGTAGTTCCAACTGAATTATGGACTGAGTGTAAGATTGCAGTTGATTGGCCAGAAACCAAGCCTGCGAGAGATCCTAAAACTGGTGCGCCGTCAGCAGAATTGATGAGAAGATATAATCAAGTTATCACCTATCTGAAAGGGAAGATTTCGCCGCAAGAAAGATTGGGTGAAAATAGACAGAACTAGTCAGGAATTGAAGGAGACAGTACATGCATATTATGAAAGGCTTTTACAGGTATTCAAGCAATACAGTGGAATTGAGAACGTAACAGAGAAGGATATGGGACATTTTGGGTATCGGTTTGTATAAGGCTTGAGGCCTGAGATAAGTGCCATGATACAGCAATATTTGATCTGCTGGCACAGTAAACCCATTGATGAAATTCTTCGGTACGGGAAATATTGTGGAGATGACAGATTCACGTCATAAGAAGTTGAAAGAGAAATTGATGGTGGCTCAGATGAGGGCAGCAAAGAAAGGATATGTGGGTTTTGATACAGACTTTCCACATATGGTGCAGGGAAATAGTCAGACAACTACTGGAATGCGAGGTGTAGCAGGAAATCAGCCGCAGACTTTTGTGCCTCAAGAAAGGGGAACCCAAATAGAAATGTTGAAAAAGTCTAATCCATGTCACATTTGCGGCAAGTGCAGGCATTGGTGACGCGAGTGTAAGTTCAATACAATTAATCAGATGAATGGGCAGACACTATCAGAGGGAGTGATGCAGCCACAAATGAATAATGAGATTTAGAATCAGTCAGGGCAGATTCAGAGAAATCAGAATATGCCACAAGCTCCTATGCCTCAGTTGAATGGACAGGTGCAGAGATACAATGCAAACATGGGTTTTTATACCAATGATCAAGTAAAGCTGAATGCGCAAGTGGCATCACAGTATCTGGTGCAGATGGATGGCAGTGATTCAGAGACATCCCAATGACGGTGCCTGAGAGGGGAGGAGGAATGCGTGCTTGGCGCTTCCTTAGAGGTAGATCAGACTGTTCCTTATCTGGATGGCAAGGTAAATGGAACACCCATTTTATTCCTTGTAGATACTGGTGCTGCCCATTCCACTGTGAGAACTGTGGAGATTCCCAATCTACCCCTCTCGGGAGAAAGAATCCAAGTTGTAGGAGTGTCTAATCAATTGGTATCGACCCCAGTGACAGAACCTGTACAGGTACAAATTGGGACTTTCGAAGATTTACATAAATTTGTGGTGTGTGATTCTAGTCCAGTGAATCGGTTAGGGCGAGACCTATTGAGCAAATTGAATTGTTCCATCAATTGTACGCCTAGGGGAATAGAATTCAATACAAATGATGAAGAGGTGGTATTTAAGATGTCCAAACAGAAAACGGAAGTAGAGGGATTATATCCCCTACTGAATGAAAATAATTTGCCACTTGACTCACGAGATACAGTCTTACTGGAAGTTTGGGATTTTACAGGAAAGGATATTGGCCTGATGAAAGGAGTAGCTCCGATCCAACTCACATTAAAATCAAATGCAGAACTTTCCAGAACTCCATCTTATAATTTGAGCTCAGAAGCCATTGCAGGCATAACACCTTTGATTGAAGCTCAGATTGAGCAAGGAATTTTGATAGAGATTTTAGGAAGTCCATGTAACTCACCTATCATGGGTATTAAAAAACCAAATAGGAAATATAGAATCGTGCAGGATTTGCGATAAAATCAACCAGATTGTGGTACCATGTTGTCTGGTTGTGCCAAATCCAGCTGTGATTCTACATCAGATTCCTTGCGATGCTGAATGGTTTTCAGTGATTGATTTGTGCCAAGCCTTCTTCTCTATCCCTTTGCATCCTGATAGCCAATATTTATTTGCTTTCCGGATCGGAAACCGTATCTTGGCATGGTGCAGAGTTCCACAAGGGTATACAGAGAGTCCTTTCATTTTCAACCAGACACTGAAAAGAAATCTGGAATCACTGGAGATGCCAAATCACTCTGTGTTGGTGCAATACATAGATGATTTATTGGTCGTATCCGGTACCAAAGAGGCTTGTGTTTATGACACTATTGCTTTATTGAATCATTTGTCAATAAGTGGACATAAGGTGTTGCCAGCAAAGATCCAATTTTGTAAAAGAGAGGTTCTTTATTTGGGACACCAGATTGAAAAAGGAGTCAGAAAAGTGTCACAAGATCGGATTACTGCTATCTTGCAAATGAAACCACCGAGTACACAAAGAGGTTCGCATGTTTCTGGGAATGGTTTGTTATTGCAGGCAGTGGATACCAAACTTTTCCCTGATAGCCAAGCCACTTCAACTACTTACACACAAAGATGTGTCCGATCCAGTCCTATGGGACGAGGAATGCATGCGCTCTTTTAATGAACTGTGGGATAGTTTGTGTCGAGCTCCAGCATTGGGAATGCCCGACTTCAACAAGAGTTTAACCTTGTTTTGCAGTGAGCGTGAAGGTTGCACTCTATCAGTTCTAACGCAAATGCATTGAACTGCACACAGACCTGTTGCATACTTTTCAGCTACGTTGGATCCCGTAGCTGCTGTATTGCCTGGATGTTTGAAAGCGGCTGCTGCAACTTGTGGGAGCTTGGAACAGTGTGAAAACATTGTGATGGGTCATATTTTTAAAGTGCATGTGCCACACTCAGTTGAGATTTTACTTACTTGTACTAGGACGCAACATCTCACAAATAGTCGATTGACTAAGTATGAGCAAGTGATTCTGGGAGCAGAAAATGTGACAGTGACGAGATGCATGAGTTTAAATCCAGCTACCTTGATGCCCCTGCCTGGAAATGAAGGTCTGATTGATGAAGCGGATCAGGACTGTTTGGATGTGACTGAACTGTGTACAAAACCGCGTCCTGACATTCAAGATGTCCCATTGCCTGAATCAGATCATGTGTTGTTTGTGGATGGATCCTGCCTGAGAGACTCTGGAGGTTCCTTGTGAGCTGCATATGCCATTTGTACTGTGGTGGGTGTAGTTGAAGCATCATGGTTGAAATGAGTGAATTCAGCACAAGTGGCTGAATTGATTGCACTTACCAGGGCTTGCAGCATTACTGAACAATTAAGAGTCAACATATTCACGGACAGCCAATATGGATTCAGAGTTGTCCATGATTTTGGGCAGTTGGGGTCTCACTTGGGTACATGACCTCTTCAGGTTCACCTACACGAAACGGAGAGAGCGTAAAAAATGATGGCATTACAACTGCCGGAGTAAATTGCGGCGGTGAAGTTTTCTACCCACCAGCAAGGCAAAGATTATGTGATGGTCGGAAACTGCTATGCGGACGAGACCACACGCTATTGCACTCTAAATTCTTATGCTTTCAATGGAGAGCCATTGCAGGAACAGTCTGATGCCACGGAATGCAGAATAATGTTTTCAGTCGTAGAAACATGGGAAGAAATTAAATAATTACAGGATGCAGTGCCACAAATTGAAAGAGAAGGGTGGACCAGTTTTACCAGACAGTTTGTTGTCACCTATGGCAAGAAATTGCCATGGTCCCGCGCATGTGGGAAGAGATGCCATGCTGCGTCTCTTTCGGCAGACGTGGTATACTCCCAGATTCAGAGCCATTGCAGAAAATCTGTATCAAAGATGTGTGGTACGTCAAGAACAAAATGCAGGAAGAAAAACACTGATCAGTAAGAGTCATATAGAGAAATCAGGGGGTCCTTTCACTAGAATGCAGGTGGACTTTGTGGAGATGCCCCCTTGCAATGGATTAAAATATGTACTTGTTGTTGTGTGTCTGTTTTCTCGTTGGGTGGAAGCCTATCCTACGAGACGCAATGACAGTCTAACAGTGGCTAAACTGCTTCTTAGAGAGCTCATTCCGAGGTTTGGATTTCCGACCTCTTTGGAATCAGATAGAGGGTCACACTTCAACAATGAAGTGGTGTGAATGCTTTGTGCTGCAGTGCAAATTGAACAGAAATTGCATTGTGCCTATCGACCTGAAGCATCCGGAGTTGTTGAGCAGGTGAACGGAACCTTAAAGTCCCGATTGGCAAAGGTGTGTAATCTACTTCTTTGAAATGGCCTGATGCTTTACCCTTGGTGTTGATGAGTTTGAGAAGCATCCCAGACAGAAGAACTGGACTATTTCCGCGTGAGATAATAATAGGGAGGGCTATGAGACAGCCTGCAGTCCCAGCAAACCAGCTTGTAAATATAGCTGTTGACTTGGTACTCGATTACTGTAAAGGTTGGCTGATGTGGTGCGCTCTGTGTCTCACCAGGTTGGAGAAGCTGCAACTTCAGCACAACAGGAGCAGTGTCACGATCTGTGCTCGAGAGACTGGGTACTAGTGAAGAAACACGTGCGAAAATCCTGTTTGGAACCTTGTTGGCGTGGGCTTTACCAAATGATACTTGTAGCCACAACTGCTGTTAAATGTGGTGGTCTGCCTAATTGGGTACATGCTGCCCACACCCGTCGAGTCCCATGTCCCCTTGAATATTCAGGATCTGTAGTGGACAAACCGGTGGTAACAGAGAGACGTCCCATTCAGGTCGACCGCAAAGTAGAGGGGGCGCCAGCTACTGGGTCTCGAAATACTGGTTCAGATGAGAGTCAAGGAGAGTTGGTCCCAGTTGGTAACGAGGGTCAAATTGAGGGGGATCTTACTAAACAAAGTATTGACTCCGATAACGTGAACAGTGTAAAAGAAAAACAAGTGTGAGGAGGAGACCGTTGGCCCGGAAAATTTAAAAGATTGAGACACATTCTAACTGCAGGTAGAATACCTCCAACTGTGATTGAAGTCTCGAGCTAATCTGAGCAAAGTGATACAGACGAGGAATCTGCAGTACGCAGAACAAAAAGAGCAAGGGTACCAAGCCAGAGATATGCAGCTCCAGAGTGGCCATTTTTAGCAGCTGCAAATGACTGGGAAAAAGTATTACAGTTTTTGCCTTAAAGACTGCAACTCACAAAAACCACCTTGAAAGAACTGTTGTTAAAAAGACAAAAGAAATAAAAAGCAAAGAAATCATTTAAGGGACGAATGTTTAGAAGCACCAATAAGGACATTTCTGCAAAGCTTACGGTGCAAAAAAATATATATATATATATATATATATATATATATATATATATATATATATATATATATATATATATATATATATATATATATATATATATATATATATATATATATATATATAAAAAAAAATATGAGCACCCTCAGACTAGAGGTGGAAAATTCAAATCAGTTTTCGTTAAGGAGTAAACGTGTATGCGCTTGCTTTTTGGCAGTTTTTGTCATAATACTTGTGTTGTTTTTGATAATACTAAACTTACCTCATCATGTCTACATGAAATCTAACCTTCCTGTAACTACAAATGCTGAAAAAATAAAGGAAAAAGAGACTGTAGTTGTGACTAATGAAATGAGGAGGTTATGCATCATGACCAGTCTATTAATGATTTCTCATTCATAGACAAATGTATTTACTAAATAACTTTACGAGCAAGTAGACACTATGGATGCAAGAGATTGTTATGTGTGCATTCAATTACATTCTTTGGTGTCAAAGGGGGTAACTTATCATCACCTACCCTTAACCTATGGTATTTCCTGTAGTGTATTAACAAGTTTATTTTATTGGAAAAGGCAATTTCAATATTACTATTCAAATTATGATTTGATCCTTTCAGAAGTTCCGGTTAAGAACTACTTAAATGTAGTACCAGATACATGAAATGCTAAGATAATGGGAGAATTCTTTCAACCTACATTAACCATAGATACAGTGTATGCACAGACATAATTTGACTTGTGCCTTGCATAGTGTAGAAAAGGAATTTTATTAATTCTGTAGAAGATCGAGGAGGGGAAATAAAAAGAAAAATCTGAATCATAAATAAGGATACCACCATGGGCACACAGGGAGGGTGAATTGAAAAAGGGGGAAACACATGCTGCTATGGCTCTGGATTGGCAACATAAAAGGAAGCTATGTATATTGAGACGCAAAACTGATCATAACAATAAATTTGTTGGTTCCAGTAAATGTGATCATACCTTCCTACTTGTAGGAGGCTGGGGAAAATAATTAGCAGGTGCAGAGCCTGTATTCCCAGGAGTATATTATGTCTGTGGGAGAAATGCTTCTTACAGGTTACCGAAGCGATGGTATGGATGTTGTTGCATGGGTATAGTTTTTCCAAAAATTTATCATATGGATCAAAACAGTGGAACCAATGAAAAGCAACACACTAGCTTGAGAAGGGGAATCAGTGCTGCTGAAATTATAGGGGATGTTTTCGGGGCTATAATACCCTCAGTAGGGGTGATCCTAAATTAACACACAATTCGGAAGCTTTCAACTGTAGTTGATCGGCTATCAACGGATACTGCTGGAGGATTTGTTATAGACACAGAAATGGTTGCTATCCGATCAATGGTTTTGCAAAACAGACTTGCTTTAGACGTACTTCTAGCAAAAGAAGGCAGAGTCGGTTGATTGTTACAGGTTCAACAATGTTGTACTTATATTCTTGTCAAAAGTAAGGATTTGCGGGGATATATTAGCAACATTACTAACTTAGGTAAAGAACTAACAGAATTAAAAGCTGATGGTGCTTGGGAAATCATTGGAAAGGGATTCACTTCTGTGGGAAGTTGGTTTGCAACACTGGGAGGGAGCTTAGTGATTAAAATACGGACACCCTTATTAACAATTGCTATTGGCTTACTAATAATTGTAGTGATATATCGTTATTGCAAAGGTAGGGGTGTTGAAGAAGAAACAATAGGAAAGAAAAAAGGAATAGAGCAGAAATTTAATTAGAAGATAGACAATGTGGATACTATGATGCCATGAAAAATTTTGAACAGGCTAGATTGAAACAAATGAAGACAACTGCATTCTAATGTGCCATCAGAATTACATCACATGATGATAAGATTGTGTGATGGCTTGATTCGCCATCAAAGGGGGAATTGATAGAGCGTGGATGTTATATAGCATCTATCCTTACCAATTCCTACCTGGAAAAATAATTTACAACACTTTTTACTGGATGAGACATGATAACCTGCTTGTCGAGAACTTGAGTTTGCATACTGCTTCGTAAAAGCATGCAGAGTTTCAGACAAATGATGATACGAAAATGTAAGCGAAATGAGAAAAAATAAGAATTTCATGCTGATGCATTTGTGTGATGCGAGAAAATTTGAAAATGAAAATAGAGAGTTTTTGTGAATAACATTAATCAAATGTGCATTAAAATGATCGCAATATATGCATAGTTGTACTGAAGAAATGTAGAAAATGTTCTCTGCTAAGAAAAACTGACATAGAATGATTATGGGCCTCTGAAATGCATATGTAAAATAATGTATGCACTAAAAAGTGTCACGTTAAAAATTATGCTTACAGGATAATGTGCCAAATAATGACTAGGCAGAAAAATTGTATTACTGCTTAATACGAACATGAAATTCGTGAAAATAGTAATAACTGAATTAATGAAGAAGATTAAATGAAGTGTCAAATGTGTGAATTTTTTTAATGAATATTAACACGATAGTGATTCAGCTGTTTTTTCATGTAGGCCTCTGTTTTTTTTTTCTTTCCGTTAATGCAAAATCATGTGAAGCAGTCACCTAAGCCATATAAGAACTTTCTGCAAAGTTTCACTTCTGTTCTGGTTAACAATCAATGCACTTCTCACTAGAAGCATATTCGATAGCACTGTAGCAAGTATTGTTGCAAACCCAGGGAAAGGTGCCTGGGAACAAACTGACTATGAACAAATACAAGTACCTCCTACTTCCGTGGATGTGACGAAATGCTAACTAAATGGAATAAATTAATATTAATAAGATTTGCAAAAAAGGATTACTTAACTCATCCGGAATTATATGATTTACTGATCACCCCATAACAGCCCACCGTGAGCGACCAATGAAAAAACCCATGAACTCATGGAATTAATACGTTAAGGGGGTGTTAACCTGGAACATTTGGAGTATAATTGCCCCATCAAGGAGGAGACAGGGGCTGGCTGTCATTTTTCATCTTCCTGCCTGGCGAACAAGTTACTTACCTTCGGTAACGATATATCTGTAAGAAACATTAGTAGTGATAGATTCCTTACCTTAGAATATCCCCAGGCGTCAGACTGGATCCGGAAAGTTTTCGTCAGCAGTACCCCTGCGCGTCGGTAGGTGGCGTTGTGCGGCTCTGCGTCAGTCGTTGGCGTCGTGGTCGCCAAGATGACGTCGCAGGCGCTACTTAGACGCCGCCCACGCGCGCTGACGTCAGTTCTGTACACGACTTTCCGCGCCAGGAACGCAGAGCCATGCAAGATACTGACCACTGGTGCTTTGAAACTAGGGCCCTGAAAGGGATGACCTTAACCCTAGAAATCAGTTCGCAGAACGGGGAGGATGGGTGGGGCGGTAAGGAATCTATCACTACTAATGTTTCTTAAAGATATATCGTTACCGAAGGCAAGTAACTTGTTCATCTGAAAGAAACACATAGTGATAGATTCCTTACCTTAGAATAGATACCCCAGCAATACCAACCCCGGTGGTGGGTCTGCGAACCAAGATCACACCAGAAAGTCCCGGAGAACAGAAGCGCCAAAGAAGCGGTCTCTCCGGACTTGGCTGTCCAGGCAATAATGCTTGGTAAACGTGTGCAGCGAGGCCCACGTGGCTGCCTGACAGATGTCTTGCAGGGGGACACCACGTCCCAATGCAGTAGTGGCTGCAGTAGCTCTGGTGGAATGAGCACGCAGCCCCACCGGAGGTTCTTTTTTAGCCAAAGAGTAACAGGCTTTGATACATAAGACAACCCAGCGGGAGATAGTTCTCTTGTGTACCGCCCGACCTTTCTTGGTGCCAACGTAGCCAACAAAGAGCTGGTCATCCACCCGGAACTGCTGTGTGCGGTTGAGATAAAATGAGAGCGCACGTTTTGGGTCCAGACGGTGGAGCCTCTCTTCCTCTCTGGAAGGATGCGGAGGCGGAAAGAAGGTGGGCAAGGTAATAGTCTGCCCAATGTTAAAGGCCGTAACCACTTTTGGCAAAAAGGAAGGACGGGGCCTGAGCACCACTTTGTCCGGATGGACTGAAAGGAAAGGAGGCTTACAAGAAAGAGCCTGGAGCTCACTGACCCGCCTAGCGGAGGTGATGGCCACAAGGAAGGCAGTCTTCAATGTCAAGAGACGAAGAGGACAGTTGTGAAGAGGCTCAAAGGGAGCGCACATCAAGTATGTAAGAACCAGATGCAAGTCCCACTGAGGCAATACGAAAGGAATAGGAGGAAAAAGGTGTGTAATGCCTTTGAGAAATCTATTTACAACAGGGGACTTGAAAAGAGAGGGCTGATCAGGTAGCCTGAGAAAGGCTGAAATTGCAGAAAGGTAGCCCTTGATAGTGCCCAGAGCAGAGCCCTGCCGGGCTAAAGAGAGAAGGAACAGTAGGACCTCAGAAAGAGGGACAGAAAGGGGATCCACAGCCTTTGCTGTGCACCATGCCACAAACTTGTTCCACCTGCAGGCGTATACCACTTTAGTAGAGGGACGCCTGGCTGCCAGAATGACATCACAAACTTCAGGAGGCAAGTCAAAAGGAATCAACTGCCGCCGCTCAATCTCCACGCAACGAGGTGGAGGCTGGACAGGTTCGGGTGGAGGACCGTCCCCTGCTGCTGCGACAGAAGATCCTCCCGAAGAGGCAGTCTGATCGGAGGATCGATGCTCATACGGAGTAGCTCGGGATACCATACTCTTCGAGCCCAGTCCGGGGCCAAAAGGATGACTTGTGCCCGGTCGCGCCTGATCTTCTTCAGCACTCTGGGCAGAAGTGGTATAGGCGGAAAGGCGTACAACAGACCGCAACTCCACTCGCGACGAAAAGCGTCGCCGAGCGAGTGCCGCCTTGGAAATTCCAACGCGCAGAACTGATGACATTGCGCATTCTCTTCGGTGGCGAATAGATCTAACCAAGGCTCTCCCCACTGCTGAAAGAGACCTTGCACCACCTCCGATTGAAGACGCCATTCGTGATCGAGCATGCACCTGCGGCTGAGTTTGTCCGCCCTGGCGTTCAGAGAACCTGCCAGGTGTTGAACCACCAGGGACATGTCCTGATGTTCCAGCCATGTCCAGAGACGCAGAGCCTCCTGACAGAGGGTCCACGACCCCACCCCGCCTTGTTTGTTGCAGTACCACATGGCGGCGGTATTGTCTGTGAACACCTGCACTACTCTCCCCTTGACAGAGGGAAGGAATGCCTTCAGTGAAAGTCGGATCGTCCGAAGCTCCAGAATGTTGATATGGAGCTTGGACTCCGCCGGAGACCAGAGGACTCTGATCTCCGCCTCTCCCATGTGGCCGCCCCATCCCAGGAGGGACGCGTCCGTCACCACTGTGTACTCCGGTTGGGGAAGGGAGAGGGATCTGCCGCTGACCCAATGTTGGCTCATGAGCCACCACTGCAAGAGTTGTGCAGTGCCCTCCGAGATCTGGACGTAGTCGGACAGGTTTCCCTGATGCTGCGCCCACTGGAACTTCAGGTCCCACTGCAGAGCCCGCATATGCCACCTGGCATGATTGATCAGCAGGATGCAGGAGGCCATGAGGTCCAGCAGCCTCAGGGTCATCCTGACAGAAACCCAGGATAAGGGCTGAAAGATTGGAATCATAGCCCGAATATCCCGGACTCGCTGTTTGGGAGGATAAACCCGAAACCGCGCTGTGTCCAGAACCGTTCCGATGAAGAGGAGCTTCTGAGAGGGGATCAGGTGTGACTTTGGCATGTTGATGGAGAACCCCAGCAAATGCAGGAGGTCGGCCGTAGTCTGGAGGTGGGAGACGACTGTCTGGGGCGAGCCCGCCTTCAACAACCAGTCGTCGAGATAGGGGAAGACTGAAACCCCCTGATCTGCGC
Organism: Calotriton arnoldi; assembly: GCA_963921515.1. Lineage (NCBI taxonomy): Eukaryota > Metazoa > Chordata > Amphibia > Caudata > Salamandridae > Calotriton > Calotriton arnoldi. The sequence continues at coordinate 1,040,960 of CAWUFW010000529.1, read as the reverse complement.
AGATGAGCTGCGACCACCGCCATCACTTTCGGGCTGGTAAGGCCAAAAGGGAGCACGGTGAACTGAAAGTGCTCGTGGCCTACCGTGAACCGGAAGTAAAGCCGGTGGGCCGGCAGGATAGGAATATGAAAGTAAGCATCCTGGAAGTCCAACGCTAACAGCCAGTCTTGTGGTTCTAGAGCAGACAAGACCTGAGCAAGTGTGAGCATCTTGAACTTCTCCTTCCGGAGGAAGAGATTGACGTCCCGAAGGTCCAAGATAGGACGCAGGCCCTTGCCCTTCTTTGGAATCAGAAAGTAGTGGGAATAACAACCACAACCTACTTCTGGCATCGGAACGCGCTCTATGGCCCCCTTGGCCAAGAGGGCCGCAACTTCCTGCTGGAGAAGTGCCAAGTGATCCCCCGATACGCGGTGGTACTGAGGTGGCATGGCTGGAGGGGTAGTCTCGAAGGGGAGGGCGTAGCCCCTTCGGACTATCTGTAAAACCCACCTGTCCGACGTGATGGTGCGCCAGTGGGTGAGGTGATGGTGAAGCCTGCCACCCACTGGCGTTTGATGGGCCTGAAAGGTCGGACTAGGAAGGTTTGGAGGCAGTGGTGGCGGGGGTGGAGGTGGACTGACCCTGCCGCTGGCCTCCTGAACCGCCGCGGCGGTTCCCACGTCCGCGCGTAGACTGTTGCGCTGGCCTGTGGCTCTGTTGCGAACGTGGTGGGTTGCCTCTTCCGCGAGCACGAAAGGAGCGAAAGGCAAAAGGCGGAGGAGGGCGCGTGGCCAAAAGGCCCAAGGACTTGGCCGTAGCGCGTGAGTCCTTAAAGCGCTCCAAAGCACTGTCTGCCTTATTGCCAAAGAGGCGAATGCCATCGAAGGGCATGTCCATGAAAGGGTTCTGGACATCCCCCGAAAAGCCAGCGAGTCGGCGGTGTCAAGGCCACAACGGATTGTGAACTTGGCTGCATCTCTCCCCTCAGCAACAGCCTGAGAGAGTGCCGTCCGGGCCTCCTCCGGACAGCTAGGCAGCACCTGCGCCACCGTATCCCACAAGGAGTGTGAATAACGGCCCAAGAGGCATGCGGTGTTCACAGCCCGCAGCCCTAGGCTGGCGGAAGAAAAAATCTTCTTCCTGTACTGTTCCAGCCTCTTGGATTCCCTATCCAGGGGTGCGGAAGGGAATGCGCTTGGGGAAGCAGAGGCTTGGACAACCAAGCTCTCAGGGGTGGGGTGTTAGGAGAGGAAAAGGGGGTCGCCCGGGGCCGGGCGATGGCGTCGGGCCAGGTTCCTGTCCACAGGAGCCCCTGTGCTGGGCCTGGACCAGGAGCCCAGAAGAACGTCAGACAGTGCTTCATTAAAGGGCAGCAGTGGCTCCGCAGAGGAAACTGCTGGCTGAAGCACTTCTGTCAGGAGGTTAGTCCTGACGGCCACAGTAGGTAGCTGCAGGCGAAGTGCCCCAGCAGCCCTACGCAACACCACAGAAAAACTAGCGCCCTCCTCCGTAGCCACGGTAGGAGGAGACATCATGCCAAGGTCTGGAGAGGTGTCCAGACCACTGGCGTCCCCCAGCTCCTCAGCCCAGTCCGGGTTATACTCACATTGAGCTGTGAGAGGGTCCTCAGACCCCTCCCAGTCCTCCCCTTCCTCCTCCTGCTGTTGAAAAGGAGGAGGATGGATATAGGGAAACAGATTCCCAAACGGCGTCGGAATCGGTGTCGGTCGACACCGTTCCGGCACTGTATCCACGTCGGGGCTGAAACTGGGGACGACGTCGTCCGGCGCGCCGGGCGACATCCAATGTGGTGCCGGTGGGGTCGACGTTGGTGGAGGTGTTACTAGGTCAACCGGCGTCGACCGGGATCCACGACGGGATCCATGGGAGTCCTGCGGTGCCGAGGCCGGAGCCGACGGCGATGCCGGGGCCGAAGCCACCGGCGTCAAAGGGCGAGGACTCCCAGTCTGGCCCGCAGGTCCCGAAGGCGCACCGGAGGGGCCCGACGGCCCAAATAGGCGAGCCATAGCGGACAGGAATTCCTGTACCTGGGCCGGAGTCGCCGATGAACCCGGGAAGGGCGGGTAGGTCACCGACGACTGCGTAGGCTCCGCCGGAGCCGCGGGGGTGGCACCACCCGCTCCCTCAGCCGTGTCGCGCGACCGGCGAGGGGAAGTCGAAGAACGAGGAAGTTTCTTCGACTTCTTTTTGTGCTTCGTCTTACCTGACCCCGAGTGCGAAGACTTTGATTCAGACGACTTCCGATGAGGACGGCTCCGCGACCGGTCCCTCGACCTCCCTCTGGACCGGGACCTCTCACGGCGCGGCGCCGACTGCCGGGCTTCCAGCAACTTTCGGGACTGCTCCCGCAAAGTCTTCGGCGCCATGGCCCGGCAGTCGGGGCACGACTTGGGGTCGTGGTCACGCCCCAGGCAGAAGAGACACGCGGTGCGGGTCCGTCACCGACATCATGCGATGACAGTCCCCGCAAGATTTAAACCCGGGCATCCCTGCTGCACCAGGAGTCGATCGACTCAAAAAGCTGAGAGAAAAATCTAAAAAAAGTCAGTCAAAAATTCACTGGGGTACCGCTCTCTCCGGATCTGCGCTTGGTGGCGCGGATAAAGAAAGAACTGACGTCAGCGCGCGTGGGCGGCGTCTAAGTAGCGCCCGCGACGTCATCTCGGCGACCACGACGCCAACGACGGACGCGGAGCCGCACAACGCCACCTACCGACGCGTAGGGGTACTGCTGACGAAAACTTTCCGGATCCAGTCTGACGCCTGGGGATATTCTAAGGTAAGAAATCTATCACTATGTGTTTCTTTCAGATATGCTGTCAGTTTGACTTTTGATTTCCAATTATAATTTTCTATGTCCATTTCCACGTACTAGTGATGGAAGACTCTGATGTACTGAACTTTATTTCAAACTGCGACCTCTAATCGTGTGCTTTGCTGGCTGGCAAAGGTGTGCGGTAAATAACCTTTCGGCTGAGGGGTTCTCCGACTCCTGCTGTGGCACGCAGTGCTGCAGCTTGAACTTGGACTGAGTTATCTGAGGACAGACCTGAAGCGAGCTGCCTTGCTTGGTTTGTATGATTAATAAACTGAATCTGTATTTTTCCCATGCTCTCTGTAGGCTGAATCGTGGTTATTGAAATTGATCGGTGCTAAACTGTGTTATTACTTGCAATAACAAATCTGTCATTAAATCCAACCTCTAATGTGTTTACGATCTGTCTATGCAATCGGAGGCAATAGATAAATGTTTTTCCTGAATTATCTTTATCGATTCGGTCTCATTCTTTTGGTCACATTTGTTATCCCAAGGAATCTATATGAGTGGCTAAAGAGACTATTGAATTGTGAAGATTAGGGTTAGATTAGCAATTATCTATTCCAGGTCCTCTTAGGATAATTGCTTGCATCTTCCGAGTTTTCTAGTCCCTATCAGCTCAACATAAAAGATCCATCGGAGGACCTAAGTTGTGTGATAATGGTGACTATGGGATGAAAGTTATTATTAATTAAGTGCAATAGAAAATGGACCAAATGATATTAGATTTTTAGATGTGGTAAGAAAATGTTAGTAAGCGTTCCGCTGCAACAACAGCAAGACACTTTAATCAAGCAATGGCGTAAATCGAAGAATGGCTGAAGGGTGGCTGACCCAAATCCTACTCTGTGCATTATTCACAACGGTCATAGTCTAGCCCAGACCTAGAACCCGGGGTTCAACTGAAAGCAGTGAAATAACCTACAAGCACTTATCTATTTTGCTTTGGTACTTGAGGACGCAGCTTTGAGCCTGGATAAAGTGTAGACACATCTACAGAAAAAAGGATAACATCACAGTGAAATACATAAAAATACATTCTGTATGGGTGAAGAAAAATAAACACATGTGGCACAAGATGTACTAAATATAACCACATGGCATTAAGGTTTTTTCCTTAATTTATTGTAGCAATATTATGCACACTCACAGATGGGTGACCTGCCACTTCTATTAATTCTGCTACAGCACTTTTAACAGCTGCCGGGTCTCTCACATTGCACTGCACTGCATGGACCTGTTGAAGAAAGAAAAATATTTTAGCGGCCAACCCTTATGTGGAATACTTCATTTATTTGATTAAAATGTGGCATACAAAATGAAGACTAAACATCTCAGAATTGCCCGTAAATCCCTTTAAAGAAGAATCAGTTGTACGGATCGACGTAGACTAAACATAATATGTGCAATGGAAAATGTCTAAAAAGGCTAAGATAAGTGTTAAATAACCCTTAACAATAAGCACTTTTTTTTCCTGTTACTACGATTCAAATAGACATTTTGATTTTGTGGAGTGATTCACGCCTTCTCTGTCACTCTTAGAACACAGTCACTTGGGTGGTAGGATCGTCTGAACTCTATTCTCATAGCCATGGGTGACAACCTGAAGTAAAACATCCCCCAACCAAGCAAGGCATTAAAAACACACACAAAGGGAGACAAACATTCACAAACATGGACACTGACGCTCGTGTGGTGTCACTCATGATCAACTAACTCATTTGCGGTCGGGAAAAGTTACAGCTCAGCAATTTATTTGTGACTATGTTCTCGATGATTAGTTAACTCGTTCACTTATTAACTTACTTGGACTCGGAGACTAAAAATGACTCAATCACTAGCTGACACGTTGGCAGACACGGACATCTTAAGTATTTATTTGGGTCATTTACCTCATAAAGCCCCTTGTGAGTGCTTTGTGACCCGTAAACATAAACATGTAACCTTAACAGTGGTTTACTGTCCATCCACCTGATTCACAAAAAAGGCGGAAATTTAGACACAAATGCTTAAAAGTAACAATTTTGAAATTCAAAAAGAACCCGTAACTGTTATTGATTCAATGGGGTACTTCCATGCTTAAATCTTTTTGCATAACAAAGTGCACATTTTCACATATGGAAATGTCCGGCGGAAGTGAAATTGCACCTGCTTAGTTTTTTTTTGTTTCTTCATGTGTAAAACTATATTTCTATTGAAGAATCGGTTCGTCTAGAGTAGACCTTCAACAGTTTTGGTGATGTTTCCTCCCAAATTCTACACTGGAAACAAATTTCAACCTTTGACAAGAGTAAAGTTCCAATATTTGGTTCGTGGAAACTCCCTACAAAATATTTAGAAATATCCATAATCCTTGAGAATCAGGTTGAAAATACGCTATTTGTGAAAGCGGCAAATTATGTATAATTTAATTTTCAAAGTAAACCCAGAAATTCATCATGAACGCAAATGGATCCAATGGTGTTTTATTGAGCAGCGCCCGCATGTTCCTGTTGCCCTTGCTATTCTTCTGCAGGAATGTTAGGATCTTCTGCAGAATGGATAGTTGTGTATAGCTGCCTTGACGAATTAGTTTACTAGGGGTTGCGGGACGGACAAGGTGGTTAAATCTGAGAAAAATATTACACACAGGTCATAAGATCATCTATATGAGGCGACAGGTTTTCTCAAAGGACACATTTGCTACTATGATATAATTTCTTTAAGGATAAATCTGATAATTTTATTGGGTAACCAACCTTCCTGTGACCATAGGCCATTAGCTTTTGTACATTTTGCTCCTTTAAAGTTCTTATTTGGTATGTAAATGTGGAGCGGAACTTAATTTGTAAAAAGCAAACAAACAAATTAACAAATAAAGAAGTGCACGGGCAACATTTTTTTTCAAACCTTGCTTTGGTTGTGTAGTGTAGCTCCTATTTCCCTAATAGGCTCTGCGCATTGGAATAATATCCCCTATAGGTTTGACATAGGACTAAGGTCAGTATGTCCCTATCGAGTATATTAAACTTAATTACTTGTGCCAGCTAGCTCAGAGGCCACTAGAAACTCCTTGATAAACAAGAAGGGAGTAGTTTCTGGCAGCCGCAAAACATGACAACTTTGTTTCCCTTTTAGAATCAGAACGTGTCCCAGAGTCGTGGAAACAATAGATAACTATTTCACTCAGCTCACTCGTGCATACTTAGTTTTTCTCAAAGTTACACAGAAAGAATAGACGGGCGTTTCAATAAAAGATTTATTGAACAGTCTTGTTTCTCGTATAAGTAATATGTGCTGTTACGATCACAAGACAGTATGCAAGATAAATAATGTACAGCGTAAGCAGTAGAAATAAATAATACTGCGCTAGCATGATCTTTAGTAGATATTCATTTACATAAATAACAGACTAAAAATTGCTAGTACTCATACGATGCGTTTCTAAGCTAGTTCTACCCCAATGTACCTAACCTAACCTAGGTGTAGGGAGAGGTATGAAGTAGGTGAAGTATTCCTTACTATGGTATACTAAGAGTATGTTAAGCCTAGTATGCCAAGAGTCCCTCTATGTTTCTAGTCAGCTCCATACCTTAAGAATGAGAGAGGTGGGAATCTCTTGCCAGACTCGATCTCTAACACCCCGCGAGGGAAGTCAGATCACTGAAAGCTGGACTCTCTGCTTGCAGGGATGACAGCGTCTTCTCAGTGCGTCAGGCCGGGAAACGGGCTCCTCTGAAGTCGAGGTCTCCTCTGATTTACAAGGGCTAGGGAAGGTATATTTATACCCGAGAGGTACCTCAGAATGTTAGCATTAACGTGAATCGGACAGCGGAAGACGTCACGAATGAACCCCTAAGGTATAACGGTTCATGCATAATAGATGAGTCCTTGAAGAAATCAATAGTCCTGTGCTAGGGAAACTCCCGCAGCCTAAGGGTCTGTTCTTCAAGAACTCGTTGTGACGTTAGGGTGGACGGATGTCAGAGACCATGCCTGTACTTGGAGTGCACGGTTTAATGCCTAAATAAGGACTGGGATTTTATGCCTATATAAGGGCAGGGCGAATTGTGCCTATATAAGGACATGATACAGGAAAGCCCGTGTATGGACACCCTAAGAGGAATACAACAGTTGCTGACAATCAAGTGTGAGAAATTCGATTATTAATTTGGGAGAGGGTACCCAGTCAGCTTAATAATGCAATAACGTGTTATTATAAAATACAGTTTTTTGAGAAAACCTTGCTCAATTCCTGGTCGCCACTACATAAGCAGCAGACATTTCCTACAGAAATGTGTGCTAGGTATTTTTATTTAAGCAATAATATTACAGACGGAAAACCATGCAATACAATTCCGAAAACAAGTTAATAAAATATGAAAACAGTTAATTCACAAAATAAGACACGAAAGGTAAAAATCAAATTAAGGGACCAAGAGATAGGAATTGTTAACATTTTAAAGTAAAAGACACTAAGAACAAACTACCAATCGAAGTCCACGGTTGCTGCTCAGCCGGTTCTAGTGGCGATTTCAGGCTGACTGCATGGACTGTCGGTTGGGTAATGCATGTGGGTTGCACAAGTCAAAAATAGTACGTTGGAACTTTTTTTATGGAAGTAAAACTCTTCAGCGAGGATGCTGAATCCAGGGAGGGTCCATCAAACGCAGTTACACCAAGACTGGTCTCTTGCTGGCACCAACAGAGACAAAGTTGAATTCTGTAGCCAACAAAGTTGCTTCGCAGCTGGGGTGACTTTGCCATCATGTCCCAATCCCAAGTTTGGATTCACTTTTTTTAATTACCAGAAATCTCCAGTGGGGCAAGAAAAGATTCTGCAGCTGATGAGGGCGACACAAAGTCAGATACTTCTTCTTCGGTGGTCCCAGGGTAGCCTTGAACTTTACTTGAAAAAGCTAAGCAAGTGACAAACTGAAAATTCATAACTACCTATCTTTCGTCTTTTTCTCAGGAAGTTTTGACACCTTGTCTTGCTTCTCTAAAGTCCAAGAAATTAAAATGTCTTTCTTGTAGGTGGAGGAAACCCCAGTCCCCGTTTCTCCCACAGCTTTCCGAGGTAGCTCTCTCTTCAGCAACATCTCCCACAGGGTTTAGTGCAGTCCATTCTCAGCAGGGTAGATGGTTCCTTCAATCAAGATGGAGCCCTTCCCTGGCATTGTGTGGCTCCGAGGACAGAAAAGGCAGAACAAATAAAAGGCCAACCATCAGACCCTTTGAAAGCATTTCCAGTCTCTTACTACAAGTGGATGGAGCAGGACACCCTCAGTCTCCTTCACAAGTAGGTCCAGACAGAAACGTCCTTTATAGTTTACACTAGGTTCAGTCGGGTGAGGTGATGGGAAGCCAGGTTTATCTTGTACATTAGCTATTAATTGCTGACAACCTTTCTTCCACCCATACATAATTCCCACAAACCAATAATTCCACTTTTGTAGTAATTCAAAGTAATTCCCCTTTGATTTTCTACAGACTATCCCAGAAATATTTGTTGATAATAGCAAGTTCCTGACTTCACTGTTCAGGACTCCTTAACTCCACCCAGGCCTTGCTCTTGGAAAATAACCCCAACTGTTCTAGAAGCTGGTCATGCCCAAACTGGAGCCGAGACAGAGGTCTCTGGGGGGAGGGGGGGCTCCGTTCAAATGCTTCCTTCCCACTAAACCTCAGTTTAACATAAATATATCAGAAGATAGGCCTCAACTTTGGCCATTTCTGTTGCCACCTTTCCCTGTGCACTCACAATTGCCACTTTCCAGATAAGTGGCTAATGATTTCTACTCTCAGCCTGCTCCCAGAAGCAATTCTATTATCACCCGGCAGAAAGTCCTGGTCACGCCTAGTATAGGCTTGACCACAGTCAGTAGGGAGGGTCAGCAGAGAGGAATTTTATTTATTTATTTATGGATTCATAGAGCGCACAGCTACCCAACAGCGTTTCCTGGCGCTGAGCAGGACAACACTCAAGCCACAGATTACAGACGAAAGCAGAGAAAGGATTATACTTGGTTGTAAAGAAAGGTCTTTAATTTCTTACGAAAGGCTAGAAGCGATTGACACATCCTGAGTTCCAGTGGAAGAGAATTCCACAGTTTGGGACCTAGGTAAGAGAACGAGCGGCCTCTTATATGGGTAAGACGGACTCTGGGTTAATAAAACAGTGAAAGGCTAGCTGAACTCAGCTGTCGAGAGGGCGCGTAAGGTTTGACCAGGCTTTGTATGTAGGGGGACGCCAAACCATGTTTGGCCCGGAACATGTAGCACAAGGCCTTAAACTCGATGCATTTGTTTACCCCGAGCCAATGGAGTTGATGGAGCAAAGGTGAGATTGAGGCATGTCAAGGCAGCCGGAAAAGAAGACGAGCAGCCACATTTTGTATGAGCTGTAAGCGATGGACGGACGCTTTATGAGCACCAAAGTACAATACATTGCCGTAGTCAAGTCTGGAAATCACCAACGTCTGCATTACCGTTCTCTGGGCTGCAGGTGGAATTAACCAGAGGATTTGTTTTAGCCACTTGAGAACCTCAAAGCAGGTCATAGTGACCCCAGACACCTGGACTCTGAGGGAGAGGTTGCTCTCAATAGTAAAACCCAGGTTCTTAACTTTAGGGACCGGAGCAGGTAAAGGACCCAAAGTGTCAGGCCAATGGGTAGTTCCCCAGAGTTCAGGATTGTTTCCCAGAATAAGGACCTCTGTTTTTGTACCGTTCAGCTTCAAGGCATTTCTGGACATCCACAAAGAGACAATACTCAGTCTGAGCTGAAGCAGGGAAGGGTCCTGATGCCGAGCGGCTGAAAGAGAAAAGATGATCTGGGCATCATCTGCGTAGGAAAAAATGGACAGTCCCGACGTCTCTGCAATGTCTGCTAGAGGGTGAATGTAGAGATTAAATAGCAGAGGGCTTAAAATTGAACCCTGCGGAACTCCTGAAGTTAAAGCTACTGGATTTGATTTTGTAGTATGGGAAAAGACTTGGAACGAGCGATCTTTTAGGAAGGAGATCAGCCACCTCAAGGCTACACCCACAATACCTGAAGCTTCAAGAGGATCAGCCAAGATGGAATGTGAGACCGTGTCAAATGCCGCACACAAGTCTAGTGAAATGAGAGCTGCCGTGCCATCGCAATCAAGCTACTGCCTGAGATATTCAGTGACCCCAAGCAGAGCCGATTCAGTGCTGTAGCCAGAACGAAAGCCAGACTGACGGATTAAATAAATTGTGAGTTGCCACATGAGAGGAGAGTTGGGAGTTGATATGGCTTTCCAAAACCTTAGAAAAAACAGAAAGGAGGGATATAGGACAGTAATTTGACCAGCAGAGAGGATCAGGAACGGTCTTTTTCAGTAAAGGAAGCACAAGAGCGTGTTTCCAGTTCTGAGGAACGTGACCTGAGCTTAGAGAGGTATTGAGAAGATTCAGAATCACACTAAGGGCCGACTCGTCCAGAAGTCTGAGCTTGGATGGGGGAAGAGGGTCAAGTGGGGAGCCGGACTTAATAGTTCCCAGTGAAGATTGAAAAGTTGCAAAGTCAAGTGGGGGCCAGGCCCTGATTTGGCGAGACTCATCAAAAAAAGGAAGCCTGGGAGAGAGTGTCAGCCTGGTCAGCATAAGAAGTAGCAGGGAAGGTAAAGTTACCTTGATGGGAAGAGTCTGACTCAAGTTAGCGATGAGTGGACTCTACTTTATTAAGGAAAAACGTTGCTAGCTAGTTGCACTGATGTAGTGAGAATGAAGGAGAAGGCAGAAAAGTACTAGCTGCTGAGAGTACTTTCATAACTTTAAAAAGAGTTTTCTGGCAGTGTTGGGAATTCGTGATCCTTTCCGTGAAAAAGGTGGTGCAAGCTGATCTACACAGAGCATGGTATTTTTTCAGTGCTGTCAGGTAAACTAACAGCCTCTGGAGCGTAGTGCTTCCTTCATTACCTCTCAAGGACTTCGCAGCGTTTTTTATCTCGTTTGAGGGAGTCGGTGAACCAAGGGGCAGGAGGGTCCACTCTGAGTTGAGGTTTGGCTAACAGAGGGAGGGTCGAATCAATAGCCTCCGAAAGCCAGTCATGCAGAAAAATTTGGTCAGGTTGGGATATGAGGATAGGGATTTTGTTTAAGAGCCGCTAGTTAAGCGCCGGCAAATCAAGTTTGGACCAGTTCCTAGATTTAGGCGTTACAGTCGGTCAGGTAGGAGGGGCCAGAGAAGATTTGATGGTGAAAGGATCTGCAAAGTGGTCAGTCCAGCTGAGTTGAATAGGAAGTGCAACAGACAAGGTTAACAGATTGGAAAAAATGGGGTCCAAAAGGTGCCCCGCTGAGTGAGTAGGTGAGGAGTTAATAAGCCGGAGGTTGAGAGTATTCAGGTCTTCTATAAGAGCTAATGCTGATTTATTATTGGAGTCCTCAAGATGAAAGTTGAGGTGCCAAGCACAGAGTAGATTGCCACCCGAAGGATATGGGGGGCCAGTGAGTCAGCAAGGGCTGAGCCCCAGTTGTTAGAAGGGCCAGGGGGACAATAAATAAGAGCACCCAAAAAAGTAAATTTAGGGGGAAAAGGAATGGAGAAGAGCATGGTTTCGCAGTTAGGAATCTGGAGTTCCTCAATTTTGCAAAGGTGGAGTTTCTTAAAAACAATGGCGATACCGCCGCCTATTTTATGGGGTCTGTTAATACCTAGCAGCGCAAAATTATCAGGGAGAGCAGTGATCACATCAGGCAAGGACCCATCATGAAGCCATGTTTTGTTTAAAAAAAACGCATCTGGATCAGCGCCCACAAGAAAGATAAATAGATGAAACTGATGTTTAGGTAGAGAGCGGCAGGTAAGGCCAAAACAGCGGAATTCGTTAGATATACGAAAATCAGCCTTGGCATGTGCAGTAGGGCAAGGCGCATCCACCCCGGACACTAGGTCAAAACCCGCCCACTGCTGGGAGTTAGAGGTGCTATCAAACTGGCAGCTAGTGCAGTGCATCGGGCGGGTAACAGGATCAAAAACCTGGCAGCAGGCATTAGGTATGGGTCTAAGCTTGGAAAGGGCCAGAGAGGGATAGGTTCTGGGGGTTTGCTGAAAAGTAGCAGGGGTTCTGGTCCCTAGTCCCGGCCAGACGCGGACGGGCGCAGACGGGATTGCCTTTAGCGCGCCTTTGGCGCACCCACTGCGCGAGTCCGCTTCTGCATAGTTTAAGTAGTGTGGTGGCGGTAAACACTAGACTGCGCACCACCAGAAATGCCAGGAGGAAGGCAGGAAGTAATCGGGAGTGGCCAGAATGGCGTCACCACGCCCTTCGTACAAACGGCACACAGCCGCGGTGGAACTGGGCGGGAGCCACGCCAGGCCAAGAGGAGTCGCCAAGAAGGCGGGCAGGGCGCTCAAGTGCACAGAAGGCCAACAGTAAATCTCACAGTGTAAGCCAGTGAGGGCTAGTAGGAAACAGTGAGTAACACAGTGAAGGCAAAACAGTAGGTAAAACAGAGAGGAGGCACACAATATAACACGAAAAAAGAGCTCCAAGGGTTAAAGAGGCTAAAAAGCAAAAGGAGCAAGTTAAAACAAGCGTTTAAAAGTAAAGTGTGGCGTCAGCAGCAGGCCCAGGAATTAATTACTGCTAAAGGTTCCAGACAGCACAAAGAAGTTCTTCTTTTACAAAAGTATCTTTCCAACATATTTACAAAATCTACCTTCACCACTGAATAAGGATTTTGATGAATAATAAAAATATATGTCGAAATGTATATGCTTTTTCCACTCCAAACATGCATCCCAATCGGAACAAACAACATTAGCCTATATGGTGAACATATCACTCAATATAATTCAAGCGCCAGTATCTGTTGCTTGCTGAGATGTGGGGACTGCCGCTTCCAGAATCCAGTACTACTATCTCCCGCCAGGAGGTGGCCAGGCAGCTTCTCATTTGACCAGGAGGCACTCTTAAGGGCTGTAACACTCTCACAGAGCGGGACATGCACGTGCGTGCCCGAGCCAAGGGCAGGCCCGTCTGCACCCAGACGAGGCTGGGCTGGGCCACCCCCCTTTAATCTCGCAGGAAGCGGATTTATTGGATTGTGTTGTGCCTGAACTACCCAAGGTGACATTTGAACTTTTTACCGTTCCTACAGTTTGCAATCATGGGGAAGCGCAAAGCTATCGGGAGTGTTTCCTCCACACGCCCTTCTGTTTCCATTGACAGTATGCTTGAGAGGGCTGTTGGGATTACTGCTAATGAAATAGAACTTGCAGACCACAGACTCTCTCTGGGGCATAGGCTATTGCCAGCTCATCATTCCGCTGCCAAGATTAACGCTTTTTGGCCCTCAGAAGGAAGGCAGGCTCACCGCCTGGAAATGCTTTCCCCAGTGTCCATTGTGTTGATATAGTTGTCACCAGTGTGGCTGAGTACGAGTTTGGTAATCCCCCTAACTCTCAGTCTGCTCCAAGCCTAGCGGTTAAGCAGAAAAGATTACCAGGAAGGACCGTTGCAGCAAAGCGGAAACAGCCTCTCCCTTGTCCAACTAATAGAGGTCAGCTGCTTTCTTGGGTCCAGCCTTTATCGCAGTAATCAACACAGTCTTCTGCAAGCCAGACAAGTGACATTATGCTAGAGGACCCCTTACAATTGGATGTTTTTTGTAAGAAACTCAGTAGCATCCTTGAAAGAAAATAAAACCTCCGACAGAGCGACTGGACCGTATAGACGGTCTTTTGGTAAACTCTTAACCATGTAACTACTGATTCCACGGCGAACAAGGGTAGTGGTCTATCCAGTCATGATACAACACAACACACCTGCAAAACTCACTGCGCAAAACTCGCATACTGTGGGTAAGAGCCCTTACGTGACTACCTGGGTAACCAAGGACCAGTGTCAATCTCAACTGGTGGGGGCTTGGACTCTGTGAAACCTAGAGCTTCAGGTACCAGAGCCCAACTTACCTCAGTTCGCCCCTGTCCGACACCCCTCCACTCTTCTTCTCAGGTTACTGGCAGTTCTGCTATTGCTCCTTGTCAAGATACTGTGAATCTCCCCCTAGCAGCTTGTCCATATGTTCGAATCTTGGCGGGGGTTCCTCTTCTCATGGCTGGTCAGCAGGAGTCATGGGATCAGCTTCAGGACAAGGTTGCTCATTGGGCTTCCAAGCACAAACATTTTAATGTGTGGGATCATAATAATGAGACTATAATGGTGAGGAGGGTGGGCTGGCTTGGTCAGTCAAAGAAAAATATAGCAGTGGATTGGATTGTTGTACATTTCTGAATACCTGCTTGCGTACGGAACATATTGAGAGTAAAGGAATTTAAGTTTAACTGAAGCCAAGATGTCCATGTTACCCCTTGGGTATTTTTACAAGCCTTCAATCCCCTTTCCACACATCTGTGGTTGTCCAACCCAGACTCTTAGTATTCCCTGCACAAATATGTTCTTTTCACTTAGTGGCTTGGAGAATATAGATTGACGCCATGGTGACCCATCGGAGACACAGCAGCCATTTATTAATAACGATTTACTTACATTGCACCCTCCCACTACTATCCTTGGGGGACATTCTGAAGGGCAGCGGCCCAGGATGCCGGTGCTGCATTACTTAAATATACACAATGTCGACCCTGTAACACATCCCTTTACTGCCATTTCTGTGACTCCTCCTAGGTATAGGGGAGCCCTGCCACTAAAAATATTGAGTTGGAATGTGGCAGTTCTCTGGGCAAAGATCAATATACCGGATTGGCTTAACTTTATCAAGGGCTATGATATTGTCTGTCCAGGAAACCTGGCATATATTGCCTCTAATGATAAATGGTTACCAGTGTTTTTGTGTCCCTGGTATTCCATCTCGCTGTGGGTGCTCTTCTGGGGGTTTAGCCATTTGGGTGAGTGTTGCCCTAGGGGGAAATGTTACACCTAAGGAGACCTTGGACAGTAGTTACCAAGCAATAGCTGTAAGGATTGATTTGATTCTGCACATTGTGAATTTCTATAATAATGATTTTATCAGCATCCCGAATACGAAGTTCCCACCACTATTTAGCTTTATTTCCAAAACAGTAGAAGGTCTTGCACCGTCAGGGCACACAGTGTATCTCTGCGTAACTGGCAATTTTAATCTACGGCTCTCCATAACAAACTTAGCGCTCAGCTAGCACTGATCTGCCTGCAAGCACTGATCCCTGCAGTGCAGAACTAGACTAATTTTTTACCCCCCTTGATTGGGTTAACGCACTACAAGCTGTAGGCCCGACTGAATGTGTAGTACCCACCTTTCAGGGTAGAGGTAGCTTTTCGATAAATACATCACATGTTTGTCCCTCGTAGCCTAGAGGACCTACATATCCATGGCACAGTGGTCCCATCCAGCTGTAGCAACCACAATCCCATTGAGATAACATTATCTCTTCCTTCCAAGGAAAAGTTTAGGATGGACATTGAAGCCCGCGACCTACAGCCTTCAACTGACAATTTAAGGTTGGTGTGGAGACTGCAAGATCCAGCTCAGTTTTTTATCACCATAATTAGGGCAAATCTGGGGACGTTGGCTCAGTGCCTAAATGAAGAGACTAATGACTGCCAGGTGGTGGAGGCCTTCACTACTCTATGCATTAGTATTAGGAAGGCCCTTCTAAAGCCTCTATGCTCCACGACGAATTTTCCAAGATGGCTTAACACTGAATGCTCAGCGGCAAATAGGGCACTGCGTTAAGCCATGGCTTCTAAACCAAAGGACCCTGTACTGGTGGCCCTCTTAAGTAAACAATATAAAAAGACCACGGCCAAACGGTGCCAGGAGGTAATTGTGAGTCAATGGGATATGTTAGTGCAGGCATCATAGCAGAATAGTGGTACATATTTCTGGCTTACTGTATCTGAGTTAAAATGTAAAAGTAGGCCCCTTAGTCCCATTTCGTGCCACACTGCTAGTGAGATGAGGGAGGAGCACTTTAGTAAAATATATGGTGCACCATTAACCGCCAACACTTTTTCTATAGACCTTTGTCTTGTCTCACAATTTCGTACAACGCTGACCGAAGTTGAGGGCGACATCAATCAAAGCGTTGATGGCAAGGCGCCGGGTCCCGAAGGACTCTCCTCTCTCTAATACGTGGGGCACATCTATTTTTTGCCCATTTTTAGGACAGCTGGACAGCGCATGTGCTGTCTCTTCGAGACCTGCTGTGATCGGTCTGTGGACTTCTAGTCCATCCCCTTTCTTGCAATTGCTTTTCATTTGTCTATGTCAGTGTCCTTTAAAAATCCTTGCTTGCCAGTGGTCAGTCCTGCCTCTTTGTCCCTCCTTTCTCTCTTCTGTTCCTCCCACAGAGCAGGGACTTAGTACTGTCTCATTCCTCTATGGTTCTTTATCTGTTCTTTGAGTGACAATTTTTTTCTTGGTTTCCTGCTCTGTTACGGTTTGTCTGTGTTCAGCTTCAGCGCCTTAGCTGCTTACATGTAAATATAGCATTCTTCCTCCCACTGCCTCTTAATGCCACAGTTGTGTTACTGACGCCTCCTGCCTCTTGCTTGTATTATTTTTTAGCAATTTTGGATGTCAGCCATTAGTTGGGCTTCTTTTGGTAAAATGTTTGGTTGGTTTTGGTCTTTCTTTTAAGGAGATTGGGCTTGCTATAGCTTTTTTTTCACTTTTGGATGTCGACCTTGTTTCATTTGTGTCTCTCCCCCCACCCCTTGACTGCCCCTCCGAGATAGCTGTTCATTTATTTATTTTTAATTTAAATTGCATGATCATTACGTGATTTGCTAATAATCATAGAATGTTGAGCCGATACCGAGGCTCGAACCCTGTTCCCCAGCTCCAGAGTCAGCAGCTCTGACCGCTGTACCACAAACTCTCTTCCTCTGGAGACAGAAAATTAGAAATGAGACAACTGATTTCTCCACATCTGCCTTATACAAGAATGCTTGGCAATGCTGATTTGGTAAGTGTTATGCATATTTTGCCCTTCGGCCATTCTACCGCAAAAAGTTTGAAATTCCTTCCACCTTAAACCAGATGAAGCTAGCATGACACCATTCCCAGCCAGGGAAGTCACAGTTCCTATGTGCATGCTTTTCAGAAATCATTTGCTTTTGAAACCTATCTGCTCATTTATATTCATCAAAGAGAATGTTGAATTCTTATTTTACGCGTCTACTATAAAAAAAGATGTATCCAAGGTGATGATCCTTCCTGGTTTGGCAGATGTCCAATATGCCGCAAGATACTTGCCTTTCTACCTATTTATGCTAAAGCTATTTTTTTCACGTACTTGAAAAGATGCCATGAATAAATGGGGAAGACTTTGCCGTGGGTGAACGTTGAACATCCAGGTTATTTGACAGTGTATTTCAGAACAGTCTCGTTCAAGTTGCCGCGCCCACTGAATAACCCCCCTTTAGCACTCCGTTCCCTGTGCTTCATGTGTGACAACCCTCCTCTTCCTTCGCATGTTGGCCGCCTGAGAGGCTATGAGACTGCACAAAGATGACTGCCAATAGTAACTTATGTTAACTGAAACTTGGGTTTACCGTATCGAGCCCTGGAGCGCACCTGCAATCCGCTGTACTGTAGACCGCTTGCGCAAGAGACCCCCTCCCTCTCCCACACTTATGCCTGTGGCTGCTAGAGAGCTTTCCTCTAACAACGTTACATTTGCCGTTCTCCGGGGTCTACGGTGTCTTGTCAATGTTATCTCGGACAGCCAACTACAAGCTTTATTGGTAACCTGTTTCCCATACTTATATGCAGTGTAACCTCGCCTGCTTGGTCCGGATAAGCACTAACTCAGGATTTAAACGTATTACCGTGTTGAGGGGGTCTTCTTTATCTTAAGAACTGTTTTCTCCCCCAATTAACCCTTTATGCAACCTTCGGGTAACGCAGGACTGGGGGAATCGTATGCTCTAACCAATACCTTAACGTTGCCTGCAGCTCTCTGCTGTCGGTAATGGCTCACCGTTCTTACTTAGCCGTCACGTTATCACTGCCAGTCGCGCCCATATCTCTTTGCCAAGGCAGCAGCCCCTGCAAAACCTTTGTGATTTGCCTGGCACTCAGCCTTTGGTGCAGGCGTATTAAACTCCTGCGCTGTTCCTTTGTCCTTCAAACACCCTACCAGGCAAACATCATGTCCTTTCTCTTGGCATGACAATACTCACCAACGCCATCTCAAC
Organism: Calotriton arnoldi; assembly: GCA_963921515.1. Classification (NCBI taxonomy): domain Eukaryota; kingdom Metazoa; phylum Chordata; class Amphibia; order Caudata; family Salamandridae; genus Calotriton; species Calotriton arnoldi. Next base: position 1,022,978 of record CAWUFW010000529.1, on the reverse strand, counting down.
CTTTATTACTCTCTGAACTCGTAACAACCGAGAGTGTCGTACCCATTGGGGGTCCGCCCGGAGCAGAGTTCTATCAATGCGCAGCAAGAATCTACTATGCTTGCAGTACTCCCTATCGCCATATAGGCTAAACATTTGGATGGATGATTGGCGTATCTCCCCGATGCATCTTATGCCTGCCTTACCGCTTTCTCAAAGCTCTCTGTGGCTTAGCGTATCTGAGTTGCCACCTAGAGGAATGAAATGGTTAAGAGTTGTGTTGGTACTGTCATATGCAGCGCTGTCAGGGGCGATTAGTGGTGCAAGGCTCAGGGCCCCCCTGACAAGGACCCTGGCACTTATTACAAATTAAGCCTTGGATGCATGAGGCTGGTCACATTTGTCCATGGGTGAAGACATGTTTTAATGCCAACCTCTCCCTCTCTAATTTGTAGTGTCTGTTCTAACCCAGTATGTTTAGCAGACAGTATGGCTGGTAGAATGAATTACCGCAGTTGCAGTGGTTATCCATATTCTACGCTGCCTATTGTAAAAGGGCAGAAGACATCTGCCTTGTTCCACCTCCATTTTCTAGCCATGCTGCAGCTGTTTGGATTACAGAGACCCTTTTTGTACGTGTTGGCTTACTTTCAACATCACCCCTTGGATGCACTCGCTGTTTACATTAGTCAATGAAACGCTGCCCATGGCTGGGAATGGTGTTCTGCTGATTGCAGTGACCCTTGTACAATGGATCTTAAAGGGAACACGACTTGATTGATGGGAACAAACCCCCGACCCCAGCTGACTCCTCTGGACTTAGGCACTAAGATATCTCATGTTTGCCTGTTCTTTGCTGGCATCAGTAAAGAGGAGCCAACTCTATGGAAATCAGAACTGATGCCGTTCCGAAAGTGCAGGCCGGATGCTCTCATTACTTTCCCTTATGTTATACTAGTTTAGTGATAATTTATCCGCTGGCCTACGGCTTTCAGTTTATTATCAAGTTCCAGCTCCGTCGTGCCACCTTTGGACAAGTCACTGACTGCATAGGACGCTGATCCAATTTTCTAACTGTGGTCACCTATTATTTCAGGGAAAGTGACGTGTTTCCACTAATGTGATAGCTCGCAAAATAGTGAGGCGGTGCTGTCCTCATGAACCTTCATCCCTTACTGTGCGCCGGCGGCTAATTAAGTTTGCCATCCCGCTCTTTAAGTCATGCTTGCACGTGTTATTATCACCTGTGGAACTTCTGTCCATCAGTCTTAGTGATGGATGGCTAGCACATTGCCCTCCTGCAGCAGACCAACGCGACTCTTGAGCACTAGTACATCTTCCTCGACCCAGCAGTCTGCAGCCTTAAATCACATAGACAGCTGTCGTACATTGGTGCAGCTCTTTTCTTGTTGTGGCTGCAAAGCCCCAGATAACCCACGGACCGTGACAATATATCCTGTGTGCGAGTGTCAGTAGCTGTAATCCAATTTTTGCCGATTGCACCTTTTCACTTTAATCCAATAATTGTTTTAGTCTGTGCTTTAGGCTCTTAATTCTAACGTGGGTTTTGAACCTATTAGTTGAACAATCGATAATTCTAGATTTACATAAAGGTAGCGGTTTTCTGCCTATAGTGTGTCTTCCCTGCTATCTTGGCTGAGTTTAGACTAATTAAAGCCCGAAGATAAATCTTCCTTTACACATATTGCTGCGTCATTTATCTAAAGAAACTTAATCAATCTGTCTAGTGTCTAGTCTGGTGTCCGGCCGCGGGCCCTACATCCAGTCCCAGACTACCCAGCAGCCCCGGCTCGAATGATGCACTGTGTTGCTGCTTGAAATTGACTTCGAAGGGGGTACGTTCGAAATTACCGGCTTGCTTGAGGCAACTTGCGCATTTTCCTTACAAAGCCTGTCTCTGGATGTTAGTCACCTTGCGGCCCCACATGGGTCCAGTGTTAAAATACCAATCGGAAAGACCACAAGACCAAATAGATCTCTTGTCCTGAGTTGGTTGGGGCAAAAATTCTGCAGAGAAGAACCTGGGCAGGAGCTGTAAGAGTGTGCCCAGAAATACCTTAGGAGCTTTTGTAAAATTGAGAAATGCTTTGTGTGCAGCACCTGCTTTAGGGATGCCCGATTATAAGAGAAAATTTGAATTATTTTGTCATGAAAGAGAAAATTGTGCACTTTCAGTCCTAACTCAAAGACATGGTTTGGATAGACGTCCTATAGCATATTTTTCTGCTACATTGGACCCAGTGGCGGCCGCATTGCCAGGATGCTTAAAAGCAGTAGCGGCTACCTGTTTAAGCATTGAGCAAAGTGAATCAATTGTAATGGGACACCCTGTCAAAGTGTTTGTCCCACATTCAGTGGTGATTCTATTGACAAGAACCCGAACTCAGCATCTTACTCCTAGTCGGCTGACTAAGTATGAGAGAATAATTTTAGGTGCTGAGAATGTGACCATTGTAAGGTGCACAATAGTAAATCCTGCTACCTTACTACCAGACCCATACCATGAGGAAGTTAAAGATGACGAAGAAGAACATGATTGTTTACAAGTCACAGAGTTATGCACGAAACCACGTCCTGATATCCAGGAATTGCCCCTCAGGAAGCCAGACAGGGAGCTGTTTGCTGATGGTTCATGCCAAAGGCATGAAGATGGTAAACTAACTGCAGCATATGCAGAATGTGAATTAACTGGAATAGTATAAGCATCCTATTTACCAGGAGTAAAATCTGCACAAGTAGCTGAATTGATTGCTTTAATAAAAGCTTGCAAAATTGGGAGGAATCAAAAAGTAACTATATTTACAGATAGCCAATATGGTTACGGGGTTGTGCATGATTTTGGCCAACTATGGATGCAGAGGGATTTCATGACTTCAGGATCCCCCATTAAAAATGGACAGTTCGTAAGGGAACTGCTGGAAGCAATACAATCACCAAAAGAATTGGCTGTGGTGAAATGTGCCGCACACCAGTCAGGAGATGACTGGGTGGTAGTCGGAAACAGATACGCAGATCTTGTGGCTCAACATTGTGCCAAAAATAGATTGTCAGTCAATAAAAGGGTGGAAAGAATGGGAATCAGCTGCCAACTTATGCTGTATGCCAGAGATGTTTAACCTGCCAAATGCATAATCCAGTAAGAAAAACAATAATTGGGTTTGGAAAAATTGGAAAGGCAGAGGGTCCATTTATAAGATTGCAATTTGATTTCATTCAGTTACCACCATGCAGAGGGCTGAAATATGTACTTGTCATAGTGTGTCTGTTTTCAAAGTGGGTGGAGGCTTACCCTACCAGGAGGAATGACAGTATTACAGTCGCAAAGCTGTTGCTACGAGAACTCATTCCTAGATTTGGTTTCCCAGTAACTTTGGAATCAGATAGAGGAAAGCACTTTAACAGTGAAGTGATTAAGATAATCTGTGAAGCATTCCAAATTGAGCAAAAATTGCACTGTGCATATCGTCCAGAGGCTTCCGGAGTGGTTGAACAATTGAATGGCACAATAAAATCCAGACTGGGAAAAATGTGTGCATCAACATCATTAGATTGGCCGGATGCATTGCCACTTGTTTTAATGGGACTCAGAAGCATTCCTGATAGAAATACCGGATTGAGCCCACACGAAATAATGATGGGAAGAGCAATGAGACAAGCACATGTTCCCACAAATAAACTGCTGAATATATCTGATGATATGGTTCTGGATTATTGCAAAGGATTGGCTGACCTAGTGCGTTCTGTATCTCACCAGGTTGGAGAAGACGCAGTTTCCAGGCAGCCTGAACAAGAACATGATCTGAATCCCGGTGACTGGGTGGTAGTGAAGAATCACACCAGAGAAACATGTCTATCACCTAGGTGGGGCGAACATTGTCAGGTCATACTGGTTACAAACACAGCAGTAAAGTGTGCAGGATTTCCTACTTGGATTCATGTAAGTAACACCAAAAGAGTACCAGACCCTGAAGAAGAAAATCCTCAGACAGTACCGAACACTGAGGAAGCTGAAGGTTGCCCAGCTGAAGAATCTCGAGAACAAGATTCGAGGGAAGATGAAGAAGAACAACCGAGCACAAGTCAGGACTGGATACCAGTGGTGGAAATTCCTGAAGTTTACCATAGAACAAGAAGTCAAGCAAATTTAGAAGAAATTGAAGAAGATCAGATAGGTGAAGAAGAAGCAGCTCAGGAAGAAGAAGACATAATAAGAGAACCTGAGCAGGACCAGATAGGGAGAGGAAACTGGGCTCAAATTAATGACGAACCAACAAATTTTGAGAAGGGACAGACAGGTCTAGAAGAACGCGGTCAGGCTGCAGAAGTAGAAAGTGCAATAAGCCCTGATCAGAACAAGTTAGATCAAGGAAAATACATTCAAACAGAAGATCTCGAAAATATTGAACATGAAGACGAAAATCCTGAACAAGTACAGTTATTAGAAACTCACAGTGGAGTTGTTGAAGAAAAACCAATCAGACCTGAAAAAGAACAGATCAAAGAGACTGTAATTGTTGAAAACAAGATTGTGAGACAACCTGAAAATAAAAGAATTTCAGAAGAAGAAAGTAAAGAGACAGTGCAAACAAAGAAGTCAAGAAAAGGTGATCATTGGCCTAGTGTCATTAAAAGAGTAAAATACCACATAACAACCAGAAGTGAAGATCCAGAACAAGTAAACAAAGTAACAAGCCAAACGGGACAAGGAAGCAGAACTGAGAAAAGAAGAAGTAAAAGACTGAAACTTGTGAACAACAAATTTAAGGGTCCTGATTGGACTTATATCATCCTTGAAGATTACGAGAGCTCAGAGTCAAGTGAAAGTGGTGACGAAGGAACAAGTGCGGAACTGATCTATGAAAAAGAAACAAGACCACCTTGATAACGTGAAATAGTGGTATAAAGAAAACTGAAAATAGATAAGAAGAGCAATCTTCCTTGTCAAAATGTCCGACGATAGAGTTTCTGGGAGACCAAAAGGGAAATGTTGTAAAAGATGCTGTGCTATATGCAAATGCAGTTTAGTAGTGGTACTTGTAGTATGGTTAGTTCTGATCGTAGCAATTCCTTACCTTATGATTATGGATAAAAAGATTAACAATGAAACGAAAGGAAGGATAGATAACTTGAAAGGTAATAGAGTAGAACTAACGGCAGAAGACGATCCAGAATTTCATCATGAAGTAACAGATAATGATACTAGTTTGAATGTTTTCACAAAATTACTGTTTCAATATGTAGATACCATGGAAGTTAGTAATTGTTATGTTTGTATGAAGTTACCAGAATCAGTAGCAGAAGGGTTAACGTATCATCACTTGCCATTAACCTATGGCATATCATGTAGTGTATTGAGTAGTTTATTCTATAGAACAGGGAGACTTCAGTATTATTATTCAAACATAGATGTGATATTTTCTGAGGTTCCGATTCGAAAGAGTATGAACCCAGTGCTTAGTAGTCAAGATGCACAGTTTATGGGAGAATTTTTCTTAACAATGAAATCGATAGATATAACACATGCACATAGAAACAATCTAACATGTTCTTTACATGAAGAAGAAAAGATATTTTTGAATTTAGTAGAAGATAGAAGACAAGATTTTCAAAAGAAAGCTTCTGAGCATAAGGCTCATTTGCCACCTTGGGCTGAGAAAGAAGGTAGTTACACACCTGGCAAGGCTCAAGCTGCTATGGCTCTGGATTTTGTAAAGACAGGGAAAATTTGTCTACATAGATTAAAGACTGATTATAACAATGTTTTCATCGGTACCAGTGAATGTGAACATAATTTCTTAATTCTTGGAGGGTGGGGAATCAAAGGAGGAACGGATTCAGTTTTTCCTGGAATATATTATGTGTGTGGGAATAAGGCTTACTTTAGGCTTCCTGCACGGTGGTATGGAAGTTGTTATTTTGGAATAGTATTTCAAAAAATATACCAGGTAAAAAGAAACAATGGGAGCAATGAAAATAATGGCGAATTAACACGTAGCAAAAGAGCTAGTTTTTCTGAAATTGTAGGTGATATATTTGGTGCATTGATACCTTCAGTGGGAGTAATTCTGAACTCAAGAAGAATATGTAAATTATCTACAGTGGTTGATCGTTTATCAACGGATACTGCTGGAGGTTTTCTAATGATTAATGCGGAAATGGTTGCAATTAGATCTATGGTTATGGAAAATGGACTTGCTTTTGACATTATATTGGGAAAAGAGGGTGGAGTCTGTAAATTATTGAAGACAAAGCACTGTTGCACTTACATACCTGACAAAAGTGCAGAAATTGGAACGTATATAGAGAATATAACAAAACTTGAGAAGGAACTAAAACCACTGGAAGTTGACAGTGTATGGAAAAGATTGACAAATAGTATTGCGTCAATTGGTACCTGGTTTGCTAATATAGGGAGAGGACTTATAGGTAAAATATTATTACCCTTAGCAGGGATAGCAATAATAGTATTAGCAATAATAATATGGTGCAAATGTTGTAGAAAGAATGAATAGTATAATGTGACAGGAAAAGGAAAGAAACGAAAGTTTGACGAAATAGAACTTGAAGATTTGAGAAGTGAATTATACAAGAAACTGAAAGGGGATGTGAAAAATAGAAAGTGTAAAAATGAAAATATGAAACTATTTTATGCTAAAAAGTTGGCATCTGGTTGTGGGTAGTATTTGATGGCTCAGAAACGCCATCAGAGAGGGGATTGATGGAGCAAGGACTCACAAATGAGACTTGCTCAGAGGCAATCTCCTCACAGTATTAATTCATTAAACTTTGTATTGTTCATACTAACCCTTGCATACACAAACATAAGTAGCAAGGAAGCTTGCCTATGTGTCTAAACTAACAAATAACGCTTGTCTGTTCTAAAATGGCCGCTAAAACGCGGGAACTTTACTGCGCATGTCTCAACCATATCACGTGGTGTGACGTCTTTCTTTGCTTGGTGGGAAAAACCTGCTACTGCGCAGTGTGTATTAAAATGGCTGCTTAATGTTTTCACGCGCTACAGCTTGCTCTTGTGTTGTAATTAAATTGTCGTTTTCTTAATGCTATTAATGCGGGATAGAATTTATAAGTAAATGGGAATAGAGTAGAAAGAGTGGGTATAAAGTGAAACATTTTATTTGTGATTTTAATATTTTCTTCTTTGACTTTTATTAGTTCGTAAATTGGGCCTGGGGTTGGTGAACTGAAACTCGAGAGACAATGATTCTGCGCATGCGTCCTGCATGGCTGCCAAGAGAAAAGGATGAAGTCAACCTGGACGTCGTCCAAGGCCATGACCTGATGGCCAATACTGCTGTACCCATGATGTCCCCACTGAATAGCAACAATGTACATGAACAATGTATAAACTTTGTCGTGAGACGGGTGGGAAATAAAGCAAATGTATTAAATGAGATGGGCGGTAATTTTAAAACAATGGGTTTTAGGAAATTGAACTAAATCAATATGGTGTGAGGATCAACCCCCTGTCCCCGTCCAATCAGAAGTAGTGGTCCCATATTTTTGCAACATTAATGGGAGGTACATGGGCATAGAAGGGTATAATAGATATAGAATTAGCAAATTAGTTAGGAGATGCTAGACCAGACCAGACTTTGGTGCTCGACAAGCTGATCGATTGCAGACAGAACCGCTGTCCAGAGAGGTCCTGAGGAGGGGGCGGCGGACTCCATTAGAAGGAAGACACGGGAGAATCGAGGAGAAGCGGAGTATCAGAGAGGGGAACGACGCAGGCGTCGTAGGTAGAGAGGTCACCGGTCCTGTCCTGAACCTGGAAGAGGTCTTTGCTCTTCATCCTTCCTGGGTCCTATTTCCAACTCCTTGGCCAAGGGGTTTGGTTCTCGCACTTTAGGTAAATATACATGCAACGTTTAGTTGCGCTGCTGTCTCTATCTTCTCCTTTCTGAGGGACCGTCAATAATCGATAATTGATATTCTATGCTTCATCCTTGATATGCGATTAAGTATCATGCAATTCTGTAAATTACTCTGCTAAATCTTTAGATAAATATTTTAAAACTTCCTGACTCAGTGATTATTTCAGGATTATGAATTGTAATGAATGTCACTCATTTTAAACTGCCCAATTAGCAAAGGATTCATTGGTAAGTCAATCCTCTTCAATCAGAAAAATAATTGGTAGCAGGGATTTTTGATAAAGAGTACAACTGACTCACCAGCGGGAAATACTAGCGTAGTATGAATGAATGGGCCCAAGTGAGTATCTGGTGTATGAATGCTCGTTGCTAGTATCGCGCTGGATCAGAAGCACAGTCGCCCCTTTCCCTTCATTGAACATTGCGGGGTTTCCCTAAACATATCCCGTAAATAGACCACGTTTCACAAAACATACCTCGGGATGCTAGTCGCCTTGAGACACCACCCGGGTGCTCTTGGGCACTACACTCCATAGTTGAAATACTACTCAGGAATGGTGTTTCCTCAAACATATTCCGTATTAAGGCAAAGGATGCCCACCTGCGAAGCGCGCTGGCACCTTTTGTCTCTTAAGTGAAATCCGCATGTCGAGTTTCACTTCTGATTCTGTATCAATCCTATATATACCCGGATTTGTCTCCCTAGCCCAGGCGCCTCCCGTTGCTTTATTCAGCATATTATGGCAAGACGACCAACTGCCGTGCGACTCGAACCTCTGCATATTAGAGGGCATGTGACCCCAACGAACCAGCTATTGCCTCTGAGCTATGGCTCCTGGCGACCGACCATCTGCGTACCAGCACTGGACAACCCACCCGCCAATGCCGACCAATGATGCTCCCAACTTTTGCCTTTCACTCCATTTAGCCCTTTGCAGTCAAAATGCATCGCCAGGGGAAATTAATCGATTGATTCCTTTTTTTCGGGCATCAATCACAGGACGTGCATTGGGATTACTGCGGCCAGCCTCCACCATGTTCTTACCTGCTCCTTCTGATCTCAGCCCTGGGGGGGGGGGGGCCCAGAACCACCGCCTGCACCAACCCCCAGTGCGGCGCGGCAGAGCCCACCTGGCTGATCCTCGTCCGGCAGCCGTTCCGGGCCTACTCTTCAGCGATCCCCATGCGCTGCCCCCTCACGATTGGTGTCGGCCCTGTGCTCCCCTGCGAGGCCTGCCCTCCTGTTCCAGTCGACGCATCGTCATTTCTGATCTCCAAGCACCGCTGCCATTCCGTTTCGGTCGTTCGCCCTTCGCTCCGCTGTCTCCGGTTCCCCCACGGTAATCCTGGCCGTAAGTCCTGCCAGAACGCTCGTCGCCCCTCTCTTCCTGCTTGGCCCGCGACAGCATCAGTGGTTTCCAAAGTGTTGAGGCAAGGTCTGCCGCCGCCGGTTGTAGCCGGTTCCCCGGTCGCTCACCGGCGAGCTGCCCTTCGCCGGTGGGATTCTGTCGCCCCGTTCCTGGCAGCCTCAGGGGGAGAGGGCTTTTTCCTGCTGCCCTCGGTCATTAGGGTGTCCTCGGCGACTCTTCATTCCGTATTCCTCTTGCAGGGGGGGGGGGGGGTTGTGTGCTATCTCTGGGCCTTGTTCACCCTATTTAACCCCCCCAGCTGCTTGCCGCCTCGTCCAGATTGGGGGGGGGCCGTCGGCTACCTTGGGGCGACCAATCCTGGTCGCCCCCTTTTTCGCTGGCTTCCGCGACGGGGGGTGGGCTTCCCGCCTCCGGGCGGCGTTTGCCCCGGGCCCCCATCGGGTCCGTTTTTGTGCCCGATGAACACTACATGTCTGCCCAGGGTCGCAGCCTAGCTTGGAGACGCAGGTGGTAATAGTACAACATGGCCACCCCTCACCATAAACGCCAGAAAAGAGACCACGGGCTTATGTTTATTTTGGGGGTTGCTCCTGGTATCTGCAGGGGGGCTGCATCTGGCATGCTTTCATAAAAATGAAATTCATATTGAAAGCATAAACACTTCATTTAAGTGGTTCACAAGGCACTGAGGAGCAGACTGGCGCTTATCTGCCTAGTGGTTTGTTTGTAAAATATTACTCACTGCGTTGCTTCTCCCGCTCCTCCCCATCAATCCTCATCTGTGTTAAAACCCCGCACTCTCAAGAATCCTCTGTTCCGCCCCTTCCCACTCCCTGGTTGCTGCTCACTCTTGCGTTGATTGCTCGCCACAGCCCCCATACCCGATGGCTCCCAAACCCCTCACCATCGCACTGTTTGAATAAATAAAACAGAAACAGTCAGTATCCTATAGGAAGTTGACTGTGCCAACGTTCATGAGAAAATGCTTTTATTGCATTTCCGAGTCAGTAAAAGTAATGGAAACAAAGTCATGGCTCTGCTCTCTAGCCTGTGCTTTGCCACAAGCTTTGCCTCTGCACATACAGAGCTTGGAAATGAACTGAGAGTCTATGCACTTCAGGGGGTGATTATTGCTCCCCCTTTTGTTCATGCTGTACAACATTGGAATTTTAGCCGAAGCTGTGCAGCGTGTACATGCTTTGAAGCTAATCTCTTGGCATATCAGCACCATATACATTGGATACAAATATTCTACTATTAACAACAACGAAAACATATTTATTAAGTAAAACAGAACAACATAGGTTTTAATATGTCAAGTTTTTTTGTGGCCCGTGCTTTATGCCAGGAAGAAATTTCAATAACTTCAAACTGTGCCAGTCAGGATTCGATAGTCTTTTATTACGTAAAGGACATTTCTTTTCATAACCATGTTAATACTACATAAAAAACACTTGACAGAGACCTTTATTTTATTAAGGTGGGGAGGGCATATCTATTGCATATGTAAAAACATTGGCATTTACAATAGCAAAGGCTCCAACTCGAACAAATGCGAGACCTATTGCATTTCCAATGCTTGTTAAAAAAGGGAATCGATCACTCCTGGGTTATCGGCCGATTTTGTTAATCAATACTACGGCCAAGATCCTGGGAAGAGTAATCTACAATAGGTTCAGAGAGTGGGTGAGAGATGAGTCAGTGTCATACCCCTGTCAGTACGGGTTCAGGCGTATAGTGGGAACTATTGAGCAGGGTCTCAACCTAAACCTGGTCCTGGGAAAATATAGAGTTGCCAAACAATCCGCACTCTACTTAGCATTTATAGGTCTTTCATCGGCTTTTGATTGTGTGAACAGGTCAAAATTGTGGCTGTAGCTTATAGACTGAGGGTTGGACGTAGCACTAGTCCACTTTTTGGAATATTTACAAGGACAGGAGGGCAAGGTTCCGTATCAGTTCACAGGGAAAGGTATCTGGAGTTAAAGTCATACATCGGGGAGTAAGACGGGGGTTGTGCTGGCTCTCCTTTTATTTATTCTTTATATTAATGAGCTTCATCTGTTTCTAGCATGCTCCACACCCGATGATAAAGGGTAAGCCACTGCCCACACTCCTTTGCGCTGATGACGCAGTGCTCATGGCACACCACTTGGGCACTGCATCAGTTAGTGAATGCGGTCATACATTTTATGGCCTCACTCGATCTGCAGACTATATTCACAAAGTCCCATATTATGTCTTGCAGCACCAAGAGTAAACCTCTCTCAAACATAACCATTGGCTCTCAGCGTTTGAGTAGCACTAGCACTTTCCCATATCTTGGTGTGATTTTCTTGGCTCGAGGGTCATGGTCTGCTAATATTGTGCACCATTGCATGAAATTCTTCATGGCAAATGGGCCTTTATGTAGCCTTCCTCAATCAGCGGGGGCACCCCTTTGCAAATATATAAATCAGAATGTCTACCCATTGCTATGTATGGTGCAGAGGCTTGGGGCATTTCGAATTGTAAGGCCATTCAGCGCGAAGAGAACACACTATGAGGGAAACTCCTGTCTGTCCCTATTCCAGCCTCGCATCTCCTATGCCACAAAGGACTTGGTCTTTCTTACTTAGTGGATGGGATTAGGGTTCAGCTAGTCTTGCAATCTGGAGGAACTCAGAGGCTGCCCTATCTAAAGATATTATAATGGATTATCTTTCCTTGGAAAGAGGGTTACTTATCCTTTGGTTGGCAAATGTGAAGGCAGAATATTCTTAGAATTGGTATACAATCTGCGTTTACCGACCCACTACCTTGCATTAGGGTAGATAAAAAGATTGTGGCACAAGCACTAGAACTATGAGGAATTACGATGCTGAGGGAAATGTGGGGGAAGCCCAATGTGACTGCATACTTAAGTCTGAGTGAATCCGATTGTTCCAATGACTACATCTGGTGGGCGCGCAGGCTCTGAGAATCTTTCTTATTCCGCTTCAGATCGGACACAATTTTAAATATTTGCTTTGCTTCCCCCAGGACTTTGTACTGAATGTAGATGTTTTGTCCAGTCCCTGTGACAATGTATCAGGTCAATCGATGCTTCATTTGACCTTTTTTTGTAAATGTTATATAAGATACAAGACTCTTTAATTCCGTTTTTTTAAAAGAATTGTCAAAATGTTGGTCAATGTAGGCCTGCTTTTAGATTTTTATTGTTATTACCCAACGATGAAGTGGTTTTGGGGCCTTTTTAAAATCTGCTCTCCGGGCTCGCAAGTCTAGCCGGTCTTAAAAATGTGTCCTACCCATTGTATTTTGTCACTGTTTTGATTATCATTTTAATTTCAGTCTTGATTTTTGTATTTTATGATTTGCACTTTCTAACTATTTACACTGTATGGCGCTTTTATGGATGTTATGTTTCCGAATAAAGCTTGCTTGAATTGACTGTGTTTAACAATTGGTAAATTGTGCTCAATGCACTTTCTGTTATCCTTTAAATTAGCAGCTAAAATGTTGACCCGCTCTCTTAAACTTGGTATACAATTAGTTTGGAAATACAGGATATGCGAAACATAATCACACAAATAATGCCAACGTACCTTATTTCCAGTTTCTGCAGAAATTTCGTTTGCCGTTTGTTTCAAAACATCAATATTCCTGAAAGCAAATAGATGACATTTTATCTAATCATAAATTTAATGTCTACCAACAATTTAATTGAACCTTTTCATGAATTAGAAAAGGGGGAATTCAGGTGGGTTAAACCATTTACTTACAGGGCCACCAACCACCCATAAACTATTAAGGTGGCCCGTTCCTTTGATCCGCCAAGATTATACTGATGCCCATGGAATCTTACAAGTTCAAAAAGGGCATCCTATATAGGATGCACTGGTGCACACCCACCAAAGTTAAATACTTCAACATCGGGCCGTGCTCCTCACTGGGCGGATCCTACAATACCCAGCGGGTCCCAACAGGGCCTCTTTGCCAGTTGGGACCCGCTCTGTCCCAACTGGCACACTCTGTCCGGTGTCAGCCAGACAGTGGAGTGATGCTGGAGGGGGTGTGGTAGATTGGAAAAGTGATTAAAACTGGCCATGGGCTGCCTAAATATCAAATCTTTAATGTTGAAGGAAACCCATGCCAAGATTAAAATGATCTGCGTACCAGTAGGGGGAATAATGGGCGCTAGATTCATTCAAAAGGTCAACATGCTCCTCGTGCCTAATTGTGGGACTTGGCTCACCCCTCAGGGTCAGCCCCAAAACCTTCGCCTTCACCCTCCTGTTTTCTGAACCCGTTTTTGTTGGCTCTTAGGACTCTGTGGACTTTACCACTGCTATCCAGTGTTAAAGTGATTGCACTCTCTTCCTTAAACATGGTGAAATTGGCTTACACCCAATTGCCACATTTAATTTATTTGTAATTCCCTAATAAAATGGTACTACAGGTACCCATGGCCTGTAAATTAAATGCTACTAGTGGACATGCAGCACTCATTGTGCCACCCACTTAAATAGCCTTTTAAACATGTCCCAGACCTGCCATTGCAGTCTGTGTTTTCAGTTGTAAACTGCCATTTCGCCTTGGCAAAATAAAGCTTCTGCCAGGCTTAACCCTTTCTTTTTAATGCATATAAATCACCTCTAGGGTGTGCCCTAAACCGCCCATAGGGCAGGGTGCATTGTACTTGAAAAGTTGGACATGTACTTTTTAGTTTTACATGTCCTGGGAGGGAAAAACTCTCAAATTCGTTTTTCTCTATTGCAAGGCTTACCTCTCCCATAGGATGACATTAGGTTAAGTTATTACATTTAATAAGATATAACTTTTGATTGAGAGCAGGTGAGAAAGTCCTTTTTGGTGTCTGAGGAATTATAATTTAAAACCCTCTTCTATGGTAAAGTCGGATTTTAAGTCACAATTCTGAAAATGTCACTTTTAGAAAGTTGCCATTTTCTTGTCCTAAACATTTGGGGCCTGCAGCCTGTTCCTAGGTCACATGACTAGGTGTACCTGGCAGTTAGAGTTTGTGTATTCCGCCCAGACAGAATCACAATAGAGGTTCTGGGTGTTGGCAGGGTGGAACGGTCACCTACCACGCTTGCACTTCAAAGGCACTGGCTCAGCTCACACAAGAAGGACTTCAAACTAGTCTATTGTGCCCCTAGAATGGGACCAGGGGAGGGAAGCAAGACATTCCAGACACCTCTGTAAGCTGCAAGGGGAAAATCCAGAAGCTTCTCCCATTTCAGAGTGGTCACCAGGTATTAATAAGGGACCCTCTGACCCACTCTTCAGGTCACTTCTGAACCTATGGAAGACTCAGAAGAATAACTGCCTAGCTGCTCTGCTGACCTGCTACCTGAGGACTAAGGACCGGACTTGCACCCTGAACCCAGGACCACCAGAGTGACTTCAAGGGCTAGTTGGCTGGCTTCCTGTTCTGAGCTATACAAATAAAACAAGCTCCAACATCTTTAAATCCTGCACATGGACTCTACCTGATGTGAGTCCTACCGGGGACTATTGGATGTTGGGATAAAGGTGCTCTGCCACCCAAGCTGTGGTCCCCATCAGAACCAACTCAGTGCAATGCAACCCGACGCAACACAATGTAACCCGACCCAGCACAAGGCAACCCAATGCAGCCCTCGCAACCCCTCATCAGTACCGACGCAGTGCGACAAAACTCAACATGGACCTCGCATTGCAGCCCCTCGGAACCTACAAAGCATGATGCAGGACCATGCATCGCTCCTCGCAACTGCAGTTGTGCAGCACAATGCCCCACATCAAGGACATAAGGTAGAATTCTCAGCTGGCCTAACCTGGTCCCTGTAACTAGCCTGTGCTACACCATGGTCGGACTGTACGTGTGACTTTGTCCTGATCCACGCAATCAGATAACCACAGTTGGGGCTTTGTGCTTTTAAACACTATTTTTACCTAAACCTTTAAAATTGCATCTCTCTGGTTGCATTTTTGTCGCTTTGTGTCAAATAACTTATTACGTTTTACAATATTTTTCTAAATTGGTGTGTGATTTTTCTTGGGTTTTCACTTTATTACTGTTGAAGTGCTGCATATATACTTAACACATTGCCTCCAAATTAAGCCTGCCTGCTTTCGTGCCAAGCTATCAGAGGGTTAAGCCCAGGTTAATTTAGTGACTTTTTGCTGTTCACCCTGATGAGGATTGTGGCTGCTGTTCGAGTAGGGATTCACCCCCCTCAACCAACAACTCAATTTCTCACTCTAATGTGCTCTAATGAGTCAGCAGCAAATCTTCAGGACCAGTGAATTAGTGTCCTAATCTACCCTGAGCACGATGTGCTAATGAGATTTAGGTTTTATCCTGCTGGTGCTGAAAGGCACGTCTATTGTGACAGAAGGTGAAAAGTTCTTACATTAGAGATCTTGAGCTCACATGGCTTGTTAAAAAATGCAACAAACAATAAATTTATGTAAACAAAGACACAAACATATTTAAAATGTTGTCATTCGTGTGAAAAATAGTACATTTCCTGTTACCCTAGCCAACCAAATCTATTTTATTTCTTTTTAAAATGTATTACGTGTGACCTCTGCCTTATGAATCAAGAGGTGTTGGAAAAAGGAAACGTTTCACAATACCATAACAAAGAACAACATAGGCAAAACATATAAATATAAATACAAAAAATATAAAGGTAAAATTCACACCACGAAGGGCAAGGCCAGTTAATCGTTTAGATATCCTGGGAAGTGTAACCCAAGGAAAATATCGTTGAGAGGGCTCCAAAAAGAGAACAGAGAATTAAGACTGCAGACTGACAGGTAGCGAGTTTAGCAGTCGAGGTGCAGGACTGAAAAAACACGATTTGAGGCTTTGACAAAATACGGGGCTATCTAAATGAAGTAGATTTCTACTTCTCTTAATCCCAGTCCCACAGGCCACCTGCAACTGATGTGCCAGCCACT
This sequence comes from Calotriton arnoldi, assembly GCA_963921515.1. Lineage (NCBI taxonomy): Eukaryota > Metazoa > Chordata > Amphibia > Caudata > Salamandridae > Calotriton > Calotriton arnoldi. The sequence continues at coordinate 1,006,756 of CAWUFW010000529.1, read as the reverse complement.
CTGGGTTAGAATGGACACAACTCTTGTCCATGATGCAGTAAACTATGAACTGGAGAGACAAGCATAGTAATTTAAAAAAAATCATGGGGATGGTCGTTTTGTGCCTCCTCTGCAAAGCATTCTCCAAAGACAAAAACACCCCTTATTGGAGCAAGATTACGCCGAGGAGCACCAATCAGGAGAGTGCTACAACTAGGCTTGAAATGAAAACAGGAAAAATGACAGACCATAAATGAGAAATGGAGAGAGATGTTGTAAAACGGGTGCCCGGGGCGAGACGAGTCCTTATGATGTCTCCCTCCAGGGGGCTTCTGGCTAGTAGTGCAGTCTAGGGCATGAGGGTTCTGGCTAGTTAACATTAGAGAGGGGTTTGTTGGGAAGTGAGGTGCAGGGTCAAGGACAGAGGGGTCTCCTTCCGAAGGTCGGTGATCCTGGGGCTAGGATAACTGCCTTTTAGCTGTCCCTCCCTTCCTTAGAGTGATGTTGTTTTCAGTCTACAGTTATTGGCTCATCTGGCAGGTCGCTATGTTGGATGCGGTAGGTAGGTAGGCTGGGATTCTGCTACTATAGGAGACGCTGTGGTTGTAAAAAGGCCGGGCTGATGCAGCCAGAAGGGCTGGGGTGTCGCCTAGCGAATTCTTGCAGCTAGGAAGTGGGCACAGGAAGGGGTGAGTACAGGTAGTGATATCAAGAAGGGGGCAGGAGAGATTTTAAGATAGGAATGGCAAATGAATGCAACAGTTTGGATATATACGGAAGGATGGTGGTAGGAGGTGGCATGACTGCAGTGATGTGATTGCCTGGGGCAAAGAGTTTACACCTGGAAGGTAGGAAGGGGGGGAAGATTAACAATAGGAGGCTAGGCTAAAACTGATCTATTAGTGAAGTGGGGAGTTTTATTAATGTAATATTCTAAAAGATAGTGTATGGCCCTATCCTAATGAAGTGACCTTCTACACTCTTAAGTGGTATCCTGGCTTTCTCCTGCACCATCTTGGCAGATTCTTCATTTAGGAGGACGTTGGCGGCAGCCACTTTGGAGTTAGGTTCACTCACTCAAAATGGTGCTTTTCAAACTCTGTGACAAGTCTTTCAAGTAGCAGGACAACTTACATCAATGCAAAATATGTAATTGACATCCCGGGGACGTGCAGATGCATGCAGAGGAGGGAATGGAGTGGAGTAGTACATCAGGCAGGAGGAGAGCTCTAAGCTGGCATGAGAAGCTCCAGGAAAGCAGGTAAGACTGACCTTAACTAAAGTGAATCCTCCTCAAGAAATTGTCCCTTTTCAGTCAGATGCTGGAGCAAAGTCAGATGCTTATCAGCAGACCCATCTGGGAACTGAAATCTATTATGGTGTGAATTATGAGAATTATTAATGATAATTAAAAACTCTGGAGAAGTCACTTTTTCCTCTATATGAAGTAGAGTAAAGCAATGAGTACAAAAGAGTGATTAAAACATGTTTAAAATGTATTCATTGCAAAATATTTTTGATTCATCATAACCTTTGTAGGGAATGGTCTTGAAACTCATACCTGAATGCCTTCATAACAAACAGAGACTGCGCACTTAGCCATGACTGCGAGGGGGAGAACAAGGGGTACACCTGTGGTGAAGAATATCACAGGAGTTTGCATTATAAGTAGATCCCTTCCCCCCTCCTTTCCCCAAAGTCAGGTAACTGCCCCTCCATGCCCTTAAGCCCATATTTCCACTCAGACATTAACACATTAGAGGCACAACATGTCTTAAAGCCGTCACAATCAAGAATTCAGACTAAAGATAATTGTGATGCTATTCTTCCATCTATCCCCTCAGCCATTGGCCTCTACTCCTAATTAATTCAGGGGCAATAATATTGGATGAAATATTGGATGGATAATATTGGATGAAACAAACTCTGAATTGCAGCCAAAAGATGTAGGCTCGGAGGCAGAAGTTGAAATCTATGAACCAGGGATAGAAGAGGTAAGGGGTGCAAATCAGGTCTCTGTTGAGAGTGAAAATGAGGATGATGAGCATCTCCATTCGGGTCATTCTGTGAATCAATTAACCCCAGCCTCACAAATAACCATCCTTCACCCATCAGTACCCACAAAACAAAAAGCCAGAACTCCTAGTCATGAAAAGGTACAAAAAGCAGTGGTATCCTCCAACAACCAACTCTGTACTCTCTCAATAAAGTAACTAGCCCCCAGTGGGAAGCATATTAGAAAGATCACGCTGTCAGTGAGACTGGAAACCAAAAAGACTTGTGGCTAGCCATAAAGTTTCTAAATAATTGGGCTCACTGGTGGAAAGAATAAGGGAGGTAAAAAGTAATCAAGCCGCCTTGAGGACATGTTCCAAACAGCTTTTGGAATAAGAACAAAAATTAAACAACGTAGTATGGAAGTTGGAAGACAAGGAGAAATGCCTTCAGCCGGATAATTTGAGAGTTCTGGGTATTCCGGAGGGGGCTGAAGATGATGATTCCTGAAGAATATAAAGTCTGGATATTCCAGAGGGCTTTTCTAAGGTAAACGTCCAGAACAACAACTCCGGAACAATGAGTTCCGGAGTCACGCAAGCCAAACAATGACATGACCGAACAACGACAGCCTTAACCATATGTGTGCGTGGTTAAGGCTAAGTCGGTCTAGTGTTCGGGATGGGCAGGGAGAGAGGAGTGTTGGACAGGAACAGGACAGGTAAAAGGGGTTTGGGGTAGTTTTTAGGGGGTGGGAGGGGTATGGGATAGTTTTTAGGGGGTGGGGTTTGGGTTAGTTTTTAGGGGTGGGGGTATGGGGTAGTTTTTAGGGGGCGGGCGGGGTTCGGGTTAGTTTTTAGGGGGTGGGGATTCGGGGTAGTTTTTAGGGGGGTGGGAGGGGTATGGGATCGTTTATTGGGGTGGGGGGTTGGGGTAGCTTTTAGGGGGTGGGAGGGGTTTGGGGTCGTTTTTAGGGGGTGGGGGATGGAATAGTTATTAGGGAGTTGAGGGATCGGGGTAGTTTTTAAGAGGTTGGGGGGTGTATTTAGGGCTCAGGGGGAGAGGGAGGGTGGTCGTAAGATTAGCCACGGATGGCCGTTTACCATGAAAATTCGTGGCAAAGGAATGCGTGGGAAAAATATTGTGGTTAAGACGCGGTCGTTGTAGAGACCGCGTTGTTAAGGTAGTCGTCGTTGAGGAACTCGTTTTTCCAACATACAACCCTTTTCTAAACCTAGCACATAGGGATATGGACCATCAGATTCAGAGGCCTCCTCATTTTCCAATTACAAAATAGTGATTTTTCCCCCCCCCTAAGACACACAATGGGTCTCGAGCCATTTTGCCCTATGCAGGCAAATTCATCTTGCGCTAGCTCACATATCAAGTAGAAAGTCCTGCTAATTCTGTTAAGGTAGAAGAATTCATGTTCTTTGTGCGTTCTGATTGGCTTCATGTGATGGCAGAGTGATGCTGATGGTTTATGCCAAATGATAGGACTGACCCAGGCACTCAAGACTTCTTTTTTTTTTATTTATTAAGAGCCTGCCAAGCTAAAGTTCCTTCAGAATATTCACACTATCATGAATACATCAGTAATACGTGTAAAAGAATTGTAGAACAATTGCATAAAACAGGTAACCTCAGAAGTTGATTAAAATATGGGGGGGAGGGGGCGGGGGAGATACCAGTTACTGAAAGGGAGCTCTGTTTCTTCTGGGATGGAGGCTGAGACAAAGATACCCTTGGTGGTAGTAATGCAAATTTATATGGGTGAGCGCCTTCACTTTGCGTGGGATGGACTTGACTGGTTTCCAGAGAAGCATAGATAACCCAAAAGTAGAGGATGTAGGGAGGGGAATAAGCTGGGGGGGATTTATGTGGGGGTACAGATCTTCACTTGAAATTTGATTGGGCTAAGACCAGGGGCTAAGATTCAAGTGGAGCGCAAGGAGCTGAAATATACTGGGACACACATGTTTCTCCAGGAAATGCATTGACTTTTGGGGAAAAATCCAAACTTAGGAACTTTGGATATAATGCCCTGCATGCTTCAACTCAAGAAACTCCCATTAAAGGGGTTGCCATATTTACCAAGGCAATGCTGCAACAAGAAGGCCGTTAACAAGTGGTGCTGGTCATGGTAAGGGGCTCCAAGGCTGGATGAATTCAAATGTTATGCTTTCACAGGTACTCTTAGAGCTGGTCAAATTGGAGAATCCTGTGAGGGGACATCAATTTGCCCTTGGAACCATTCATTGATACATCAAATAGGTGGCTTTAGAATGGTCTGATCATAGGCTGATAGTCATCATATTATTGAACCATATGGTCTAGTGGATGGAGGGGCACATGTCCATCCCCTGCACCAGGTTTCACATAATTCTCTGCACTTCATAATCAGTATTCTAGGATCAATGAGATGTTGATTGCCCAAGATAATACGTCATACTTTTCTTTGCAGAGTTTGTGTCTGTTTACAATCCACTTCTACTTAATATAACCTCAGAATTTCTAGCCATATACGTTCACCCCCGCACAAGGACCTTTGTTCGGACCTTATTGATTGATCATAAATATCTTGACTATTTGGATAAAGTTATAACAGAACTTCTGAAGGAAAACAAGGATACAGCTCCAAAAGGTATATTTTGGGATACCATTAAAGGGGTAAGGCAGTGTAAACTTGAGGTGTTATAATCCAAATAGACACAGAGTGCAGAAAGAGACAGAAAGGACATATTCAGTATTCACTTTTGACCTTAGAATTAGAGCACGATTTACTAATTCAGGACAATCCACTCACCCCCCAATGCAGGAAGCAGCAGTATATAAACAACTGGTGACAACCAGAATATTACATAAGTAAACAGTAAGGAAAAAACTGTTAGAATATTCCACAAGCAAAGGGCAAATCCTTTAAAAACTGTGAAACAAGAGCCATATATTACCACTAAATGTTAAGGAACAGGCTTGCAGGAATCCTATTTAGGTTGCTCTTGATAAACATGGATCTGAAGTCAGAAGCCTCAGGGAGATCTTCAAGGGTTTTCATGCATTTTAACAAAATCTTTATACTGATCACTGCAATTTCCCAGGTGAACCGACCAAAGAATATTTAAAGGCCTGCTGGCAACTCCGTGCTGACTCAGTCACAAAGATCCAAGCTTGAGAGCCCATTTCCTTTTTACAGCTTAGAAAAGCAACCCAAAATTTTCCTCTGGGAAAGGAGGCGGGTTGCAACTCCGTACCCTCTGAGTTTATAACACTTTTTCAAAGGCTCATCCGTTTAGGTCGAGCCTAGCGCCAGCACGCATGCGCTGCTCGCTCTGCGAGACTGCTGTAGTAGAATATGGGAGAGAAGCCGTGCCCACTCTCCGCCCATATTTTTCATTGGCTTGTGTCATTGTCTTTCGCAAATGCTGCCTTCAGATTCGTTAATAGGCTCGTTAGTCTCTCCTTAGTACGGCCTTGTCTTAATTTGTAACCTCCCATTGCTACTGGCCCCTTTACTTCGGTTGTTCCACGGGACCTGTTATTTAGTCTGTAAGCACTATTTATTTTATTGAGTTTCTCTTCCTGCAGGCCGGACATGTGCTGCTTCAGCTGAAACCGCTTGTGTTTTTTAAGCAGCACGGCCGACTCCGTAACACGGGCACCTGCTTTCAATCACTTTAACCCGGCACTATCTTGTGTCTGTTTCAAGCCCCCAAGTAAAATGGATTTAGAAATGATTAGCAAATTAAGTCATGTGAATTCCAGGTAGCACATAATCCTGTGCTAATGGGTTGAAGCTGACAACGGCACATCTGTGATACATGTCATCTGTACTAAAGCCACTTGACGGGCTGTTTTCAAAAGCCTGTTTTATTAACAACACCACCACCAATACCACCACCAATGCCACCATCACCACCAATGCCACCCTCACCACCAATACCAATACCACCACCAATACCACCACAATACCAATACCACCAATACCATCAATAATACCACCAATATCACCACCAATACCACCACCACCACTACCAATAACAATACCACCACCACCAATACCACCACCACCAATACCACCACCAATACCACCACCACCAATAATACCACCACCACCACCAATACCACCTCTACCAATTCCAATACCACCAAAACCACCACCAATACCACTAATACCAATACCACTAATACCAATACCACCAGCACCAATACCATACCACCACCAATACAATACCACAACCACCAATACCAATACTGCCGCCAATACCAACACCACCAATACCACCACCACCAATACCAATACCACCACCTCAGCGTCTCTCGCTCACTAGTAATAGCAGGGGCACTGTACGAGGCCTGAGCTGCAGCCGAGACCATCCCTCCCTCCCTGCAATAAAGCACAGCCCGCCCTGGACCAGGAGGTGAAGCCAGGGCCCTAATACAGCTGGAGTGTTTTTTATTAGGCCAAAGATAGCAATGACATTACGCAATGCCACACTGCACACTCAAATCACGGAGAGGGCAGGAAATAGCCCCCCCCGCTCTTCCTCCTGAGCCGCAACAGTGTAATCACAGAGCAAAAGGTGTTGGAGCGCTTTGTTAGTGTTTATAGCTTGAAACATATGTAACTAACTTCACACTTTGTGTCTGTGTAATTTACAACACTTACACATCTTCTCATGGCACTATTTATCACTACTTTGAAGACATCGCAGGCCGGTCTTTTTCTCTGATATTTACAATCCAACAAGCGGTCAAGAAGGCCTTTTATTGCAATGCGATCGGTCTCGCATTTGCGAAAGTTTAAGCTATTAGTATTGTAAACGACAATGCCTTTTATTTAGGTTTTAAAACCCAAAACATAAATAAAAGGCATTGTCATTTACAATGCCAATAGCTCAAACTCGCATGAATGCGATACCTATTGCATTGCAAATGCTTGTTCTTTTTGGCCAAGATTAAGTTATTTGGCATTAGACTGGCCTTGAGATATATGTATATATATATATTTGAAGAATGGCAAATATCTGCAGCATTGCCGCTCCTCCCAGCCAATTCCATTGATTGACTGAGATTCCAAAATGTATTACAAAATACTGGCAAACAACAGATTGCCTGGTATGATATCCAGTGGATTTTGGATCACATGCAACATGGATTTACCCCGACTAGGGGCACTACTGTTCAAACTAATCTGGCAACAGCTGTGTTTGATGTTGCAGAATTGCAAATTGTAGCCGGGAACGTCCTCTTGGATGCTGTAAAAACATTCAACAGGGTCTCCTGCACTTATCTCTAGCTCACAGTAGGAAACATGGGATTCTGTACCCTATTCTTAAAAAGCAATTCAAATTGTTTACGAAGAGATATTGGCTCAGATTATTTGCATATACAGACTACTGAATAAGTGGACTATAATGAAATGACACGAGAGGACTGCCTGCTTTCTCCTTAATTGTTTGCATTAAACTTAGAACCCATATTGAGCTCCCATTTCCTCCAGTTATTTTAAATGGTGCAGATCAGATAATTAGTGCCTATGCCCATGATATAGTAATCTTCACATCTGATCATTCCAAAGCTGTGTTGGCTACTGGGGTAGAAGCTTAAGAATTTACTACATTTTCAGTATACTTTTTCAGCCACGAAAGAACTCATATTGTATTCAATCATACTATAGTCGGATAAGATGCTTGATACGTCTCTTCAATAATGTGTATAGAGGTCAAATTCTACACCATACCTTTTTCAGAGAGTGGAATCATCTTGGAGTAGCTTTCTTTGGCAGTACAAGGAACCTTAGAGGCCAAACAATATTTGCAGTTAGGGCTATAAAAAAGGTGGATGGTCTTTGCCATGTTTAAGGTATTATTAGTGGGGAGCATTCAGACTTAGGATGCCATTGGTACTGGGGATCAGAAAACATTTGGCTACTGCATGGCTTATAATATAATCCTGTTGATTTACAATAGATTTTAAGACCCTTAAGATATTAAAAAGACCAGATTTATGGCTGTGTCCCATTTACACACATCTTTGGCAAGTCAGGGCTAAAAGGCTAACCACACCTTCTATTACTAAAGACTAATATTTTCTACCTGATTTCTACCATAACCTGTTTGTCAGTCAGTATCAAAATTCTACTTTGGAATGTGTGGGAAAATTATTTGAGGGGGGAGGGGAATAATGCTACCATTCTACCATTCGAAAAGCTTCTTTCAGATTATGCAAATTTGAATTCAGCCTTTATGGTGCCTAAAATTGCAGGAATCTTTCAAGCAAATATTACTCCCATTTCTTTAATTGATTTACTAGCAACTTCATTCTGTAAGTGCATGACCAGGGGTATGCATAATCTTTTTATGACTGAGCACTCCAATATCTTGCAGCACTTGACAGCGGGTGGACTGCCAAATTGGATGAATCTCTGTTCCCTGGAAGAAATGTATGCTAGCAGTGTTCTGGGTAACTTCATAGTTAATATTTCAAGTCTCACAATTTATCAGTACAAACTAGTACATGATCTATATGATACCACAAAAAGGTTATATAAATGAAGTGGTTGAGCAGCCTCACACTGCTTTAGATATGGGTTGCAAATGCTGATATGGTACATACCTTTGCCAGCTGTCACAAGTTTCAATAATATTGGAGGCAGGTATTTGTAGAAGTGAATAAGTTACTGGGCAACATTCTGCTTCCTTCACCCGCTGGACTTGGCTCTCGCTGCGGGGTCCCACTAAACTTTTTGCCTTCACCCCTCCTGTTTTCTGAATTTTATTTTTGTAGGCATTATGACTCTGTACACTTTACCACTGCTAACCAGTGCTAAAGTGCTTGTGCTTTCTCCCTAAAACATCAATCAATTAATTTGGATTTGTAAAGCAGGGCAAATTACCCACAAATGTATCCCGGTGCTGGGTTGTAGCTGGGATTCGTTGAAAAGCCAGGTCTTGAGTTCCTTTCTGAATTCTGAGAGCGAGGATGATGTTCAGAGGTGGAGGGGAAGGTCATACCAGGACCTGGCGGTGAGGTAGGAAAAGGAAATGTCCTCCACTGTGGCTTCGGCGGATGCGGGGAGTGTGCGCGAGGGAGGCGGAGAGCAGGTGTCTGGCGGTCCTGTGGAAGTTCAGGTGATAGTTAATGTATGCTGGTATTTGGTCGTGGACAGCCTTGTAGGCGTGTGTCAGAATATTGAATTGGCATCTTTTCTGGATGGGGAGCCAGTGGAGGTTCCTCAAGTGGGGGTGATGTGGGTTCGTTTGCGGATGTCAAGGATGAGTGTGGCATCTGAGTTGTGTATCGTCTGGAGTCTCTTCAGGAGTTGGGTGGTGACTCCTGCGTAGAGCGCATTGCCGTAGTCCAGCCGGCTGGTGACTAGGGCTTGAGTGATGGTTTTCCTTGTGCCGACAGGGAGCCATCGGAAGATCTTGCGAAAGGTGTGGAAGCAGGCGGAGGAGACTCACTGATTTGGCACTTCATGGTGAGTTTCCTGTCCAGGATGATGCCGAGGTTGCAGGTGTGGTCTGTTGGTGTGGGGTCGAGTTCAGAGTGCCACCAGGTGACGTTCCATAGGGAGGTGTTGTTCCAAAAATCAGCACTTCCGCCTTGTCCATGCTGAGTTTCAGGCAGTAGGTACAATTGGCTTACCCCCGATTGGCAAATTTGATGTATTTGTAAATTAAATGGTACGAGCAGGCCTGCAACCCTCATTTTGCCACCCACTACAGCAACCTTATAAAACGTGTCTCAGGCTGCCACTGCCACCTGTAGTGCAGCACTACACTGTTAATTCTACCCAAATAAACTTTGTTGCCAGGTCTGAACCTTCCTTTTTAATACATTTAGGTCACCCCTAAGGTAAGCGTAAAACAGTCCACAGGGAAGGGTGCAGTGTATTAAAAAAGTAGGACGTGTTTTTAAGTTTTAAATGTCTTGGTAGTGAAAAACACAAAAATGTGTTTTTCACTACTGCAAGGCCTATCTCTCCCACTAGATAACATTGGGTTGTCTTATTATATTTAACAAGTGCTAACTTTTGATTGGGAAAAGTTAGGGATGTCAAGTATGGACTCAAATGAATTGTAATTTTAAACCCTCTGTAATGGTAAAGTCAGAATTTAGGTCACAATTCTGAAAATGCCACTTTTAAAAAGTTCATATCTCCTGAAGTGGGGAGTGATTCAGTTGTGGACTGTGGAGGCTGGAATCAGTGCATAAAGAATCAAATTAGGGGTGGTGCCTCCCAGACCATCGATCAAATGACACTTAAATGGAAGAAACCAAAATATTGTTCCCTCTTTTGCAACAAAACATATAAATGGCAACTTTACATGTTTTGTTGCACGCTCGCAAACTAATCATTTAACTGTATTTAAGATGTGGTGAAATTTTTGTTGTATATAAATTGTTTTCGGGTTTAATCCTCTACATGTATCCAAGAAATGTCATGTTAGTTTTGGTTTTTATATAAGCTTTGTCGTTTGTTATCATGTCTGTAAATGTATAGCATGTTCTTCCTAAAAAAACTTTTTATAAAAACAAGCAAAGAAAAAATGCTATGATTCAAGAAAAAGGATCAGTGATTTATTCTATAAAAAAGGTCTAAAAACCATACACACAGGCGTGATATATCAGAGTGAATACCCTGGGTCAAAGATTGAAAAAATATTAGGTCAAATCAAAGACAACAGAGGGAACAATATTTTGGTTTCTTCCATTTAAGTGTCATTTGATTGATGGTCTGGAAGGCACCACCCCATCTTTGATACTTTTAAAAAGTTGTCATTTTCTTGTCCTAACCATGTGGTGCCTGCTGCCTGTGTTACATGACAGTGAATAGCTTGGCAGTTGGCCATTGCGTACTCCTCCCAGACAGTGAGACAAAGGGGGACTAGGTGTTGGCAGATGGGCCATTCTGCTAGGATAGTGGGGGCAGGGCCTTTCCCTTCTCCACTCACATTTCAAAGGGCTGCCTTCAGCACACACACACAAAGGGACCCGACACCAGTCTTTTGTCAACCAAGAGTACTTGGAGCCTTGGCAGGGGAAGGGAAGAACTTTCCAGAACCAGACGTGGTGGTAGCCAGGAAGTCACCCCCATTTCAATGGCTAGTACCAGGTATAAATACTGGACCCCCAGAACCACCTCTTCAGTACACTCTTGGACCTGTGGAAGACTTCAGAAGGACTGCCTTATACTCTGGAAAACTGCCAGGTTGCTTGAGGCCTGCCTTGTTCTCTAGGGGGACTGCCCTGCTGCTTGAGGCCTGCTTCCTCCCCAGAGGACCACCCTGCTGCTCAAGACCTGAATTGCTGCTTAAAGGAGAGACGACCATCACCTTGAACCCAGGGCTACCAGTATGACTTCAAGGGTCAGTTGACTAACCCCCTGTTCTGAGCTACACGGACATAACCAGCTCCAGAGGCCTCCCTGCAAGTGCCCAGCTGACCTGCTGCAACTAGGACCTGCCTGGACCTGCAACAGGACTTGTCAGAGTCCTGCTGGCCTCTGCTAGAGTGAGTCCCTGATCCTCAAGTGGTGCCGGAATGCTTGACTGGCATCACAGTGCACTCCTCTGTGAAGAAAAGAAAAATCCTGAAGTTTTTGGCTTTTCGCCACCGCGAATGGGCCTGTTCATGCCGAGATTCTGCCGCCTGCAACGACCGCCAATGCGAAGCTCCGGTGAACCCGACTCTTCGCACTACAGAGATTGCTAGCGATGACCAGTAACAGGAGATCTGCACTTCAAGCTACGGCAAACGACAGCCCGCAGTGACTACTAATGTGAAGATCCAGCAAGGACCATCTGCGATGTCCGGCCGGATCTTCAAGCTAGAGAGACTACCAAACACCAAGACAGGCCTGCTCTTCACGCTACAGCGATGACCATCTACCATGCTCTCCCTGCTCTTCACGGCCTCCTCTACCATGAACTGGAGTCTTCGCACCAGACTTTGAGAAGATACATTTTTTCTGCAGAACTAGTCTGGTCCTTATAACCGGCCAGCGCTCCATAACAGTTGGCCTGAACTTGTGACTTTCCCCAGGTCTAACAGATTACTTTGAGGGGCGCTTGGTGCCTTCAGGCACTTTACTTACCTAAAATCTTTAAGCTGCATATCTCTGTTTCTACTGATTGTTTGTCATTTTTGGGCTCATTTTATTAATTAATTCAAATATTCTCTCTTTTTCTAAATTAGGGTGGGATTATTTTGTCTTGTGTTGGGTTTCACTTTATTACTGTTTGTGTGCTGCATAAATCCTGAGCCAGGCAACCACAGGATTAAGCACAGGTTAATTTAGTGACTTTTGTAGTTCATCATGACAAGGATTGTGGTTGCTGCTTGAAAGGGGTCTTCACCTTGTTAATCAAAAACCCAATTTTGTACATTTGTGGCAGCAATGGGATCCAGTACTTGTGTTTGTGCAGTGCCACTCAGTGATTTAGTGTAATACTAAAATCCCATATAAATAATCTGGCATCAGATTCAACCTCTTTCTGAATTCTCCTTGATTGGCCTGTTTTGCTTTTTCCAAATTGACTTCCATTCCGCCTGACTTTGTGCACCTATGACTGTTTGCAATCAAGGTGTTTGAGCTCAACAACCTGGAGAGCTACAGTGTGGCTGAGCTCAAGGGATTCTGTAGGGAGAGGGGGCTTTCAACATCCAAGAGCTCAAAGAAGCAGGAGCTCCAGAAGACCCCTCAGGGTCTGGGAGGAGAAGAGCCAGATGCATGCCACAACTCAAAAGGTGGATGAGGAAACGAATGAGGAGGAGGGGAGTGAGCAGGAGGAGAGAGAAAATCTCTTGACTATGGCCCCAGAGGAGAGAGTAAGACCCTTGTAGGATTGAGACCCCCTGAAAGATCCAGAGCAGGCAGCATCGTTTCTTTTAGCAATCTGTCCCCTGAGAAACTGGAGGACAGAAACGCTGTCAGACACGGCAGGTGAGTACTCCAGGCTGGCATTCTCATAGGATACAAGGCAAGAGAGTGAACATGCTATTCCATTCACGTCTTCAGAAGGGAAAAGCATTGCTATTTTAAAGAAACATTTGGTAATTCAAGACAATATAAAAGAAAAGGCATCATCTGAGAGACATAACATTGTTGACAGCAGCTGACTGAATCTTGATTCAAGACTCCAAAGGAGAGAAGGTATGATTTTGAAAGAAAACTATGATAACAATGGATGACTTGAAAGGCCTACTGCTTTAGGAGCTAGAGAACTGCTTTTATGTCTTCAAATGGGAGCTAGAGAAAGTCTTATTTGCAGACTAACTGATCTATGCACGAAAATATTTGCAGCTTTTGACACTGAGGAACTTAATGCTTTATAGTAAAGGGTTGTATGTGTAATAACATGGTAACTGAGAAAACAGTGTGACAAAAATTACAGACAATTCAAGTGCTGAAAGTTGCCAGGCAAAGAGTTTAGGAGTACATTTCAGAGAACTAGGTTTGCATTAATATATAATTCATTTATTTTATTCAATGCTCTAAATTTGTTGCTTCCATGCAAGTGCACTTGTTGGTTCCAAGCAGGCATCATTCTTGGTTTGTGCAGGCGTCCTTCTAGGGTGAATGCAAACCTGTGATCTAATTTACAGAACTTCACCTCTCCTAAATTACAGGTGTAAAAGTAATTGGATCAGTTGAGAAAGGTGTAAGCGGGTAACCCATACACATTACTAATAAATACTCCTTTGTCACTTCAGATTTCCCTCCCAGCTATTTCCTACCCCTGCACTCTACCCCTCACCTGGCCACTCCAACACTGTGTTCCTTTGGGGGAAAATTCAGGGAATTGGTGCTGCCTGGCATATTTTTAACATTGTATCACCTCTCAGGACCATCGTGGCCCTGACACCAATTATCCTATCGAGATTGTTCCCCCACTTGTTTCCTGTCCCAGGAAAAGGCGAATCCCCCTAGATGGTCTTATTGTTTATGAGGAGAACTGAACTGCTAGCTGGTTAGCAGGGTAATTAACTTGGCCCTGAAGGGTATGTGAAAGTATGAATTCCATTCAGGCTAGCTGAGCGAAATGTTTTCAATTTTAAAATATATAAATTGATCCATATAAAGGAAAAATAACCCTGAATATGCATTTGTTACACTGAAAAACACTGGAAAAGCCTTTTCACTGTTGTGTCAACCCAAAACTGCACTTTAAGCACCTACTACCCAAAGTGTAAAAAGAGATTGGACACTTCCAAACCATCACCAGCCTTACATAATTTTATTGCTGTCAGGCCACAAGATGACTAGCACATTAAACACAGACTTCTTTGATATAGCAGATGTACACACAGTGCAACATCCAACAATCAGAAAGTCACAATACAAAGGATTAGTGAAAATCTAAATGGAAAAGTCCTCTACATGGTAATGGACATGTACCCCCGACCTAACTGCCCAACTGTACTGTTGTATGGAGCCCAAATGCAGATTTTTTTTGTCATAGGCAAACAAGGATCATGTGTGTGCACCATGACATAGGCATGTCTCATGAATTGTGGTCTTGGACCAGGAGGGGTGCCCAAAGCGCTACCCTCAAAGTGGCGGAAGGCTACTGCCTTCACTAGCAGTTAAGCAGCAGGAGTTTGGTGGTGGCACCATACAGTGTAGTGATCAGTAGGAGAGAACTGGTCCTTTTTAACCTGTGTCACTGGAGTGACGCTTACAGGCTCACTCGCCTTTTTAAAGTTCTGCTACTGTGTGGTTAACGCACCATTAGCCTACATTAGTTAGAAGTAAAGTGCTGCACAGCAAAGGAGTCCTGGCTCTGCACTGAACGTATGTGTGCCTGGGAAGGGTACATTACAGGGATGGAGCAGTGCATGCATGTTGAGTGTGTGTGCTGGGTGTATGTATACCAGAGGGAAATACATTACATGAGAGATGTAGTGCTGTGCAGTGTGTGGGCAGTGAAAACATATGTTGGGTGTATGTGTGCTTGCGAGAAGTACAATACAAGTATGGCAAAGTGTTGAGAGGTGGGCGCATGGGGAAAATGTGTTAGTAGTGTGTGTGTTTGCATGTAGCACACCATGGCACAATACAGAAAGGCTACAGTACTGAGCAGTGCATGCAGAGTGAATGTGTGTGCTGAAGGTATGTGTGCCTGGAGTGGCACAATACATGGAGGTAACAGTGCTGGAATGTGTGTGTGCTGTGTAAATACACTGAGTGCAAGTTTGCATGTATTGGTACATCACATGGAGGACCCTGGGTTGCATTTCGGAAGCCCCAGCCTGACTGGTAAAGACATGAGTAGAGGAACCCCCCTCAGACAGATGCGTGTATTGCTGAATTCCAGTGAGCTGGGTGGGACACACTGGAGAAGGGAGAGAGTTTCCTTCTTTACAGTTCAAAGGTTGCTCTCAGAGACAGATCTCAAGGAAAGGGCCTAGACACACCTCAGGAAGGAGATGAGGCTGATAAGGGAATCAAAAATAGTGGGGCTAGGTGCCTGAGAGTTTCCTTCTTAACACTTCAAAGGGTGCTCTCACTGACAGATCTCAAGGAAAGGGCCTAGACATACCTCAGGAAGGAGATGGGGCTGATAAGGGAATCATAAATAGTGGGGCTAGGTGCAAGAGATTAGCCTTTTGATGCACATATCACTGTGGCTGACATCCAGGTTTGAACTCTAGTCACTTCCATGGCCTGTGTTGTGGGACTACCAGTTTCAGAGTCTCTCCTGCTGTGACAGACAGCCTTTCAAGAGGGAGAGGGAAAAGGGTACACTTCAAAAGAAGCAAAAGCCCAACATAAAACTTCAAAGACCCAGCCAGACCGTAAATCACATTTGGTGTCTGGAAATGGACTATAAGAAGGGGAGTTTGAGACCTCAAAATTGTCACCTGCCAAGCAGCTAGACGGGCTGTGTGAGGAAGGGAAGCCTGGTAAGACTTCTGCCTGTGACCAGGACTGGGGGCCAAGCCCTGCTAGTCTCTCTGCTGGGTATGGGGACATCACCCAGGGAAATTAAGACTACCTGATTTGGAGCCTGTAGCAGCACACCTGCCTGCTTGCCAAGACCAGTGTGCTCTGTGAGGAAGAGGACAGCATTGGCAGGAGCAAGGTCCGGTGGGGTGCCCTGTAGAGAGGAATCTAGGGAGAGGTGTGGCGCAGCACCTAGAGGGCCTGACTCCGGAGAGCGGGGCTTACCGTTCGATCTCCGGCGGCAGCTCAGCTTAGCATCATGTGACTCTGGGCAATAGCTCACTTAATCTCCCCGACGGCCCGCAGCGCCTTGAGACCCTTAGGGGTGAGTAGTTTGCACTTTACAAAAAACGGATTTTACTCCCAGTATAAGGGGATGGTTGCTGCACCGAACAGGCCGTTGCCCATGTTTAAATTCAGGTCGGTGAGCCCCATATGCCAGGAGAGGGACGCTGTGAAGCTAACTGTGATCGGGTGCCGTACTGGGAGCGTGAAGCCTGCACCGCACCGTTACAGTGTCCCGGTACGCCGTGTACAGGGACATTGTCAACAAATGCGGAGACCATTGCCGAGCCTAGCGACGACCCCATATTCCAGCAGCGACCGCTGTGGTGTGGACAGCCGCGCAGGAGAAAGGCTGATGCCTTGTGTGCAAGTGCCATGCCAACCCCATATGCCTGGAGGGGCTGCCAGCACTAATTAATTTGTGGAGTTCAGGCTGACACCCTTGAACTGAAGTGTGATAAGGTGGTCGGAATCAAGCATCGAGGAAATGCCCCTGTTCCACCCTGGGATGAAGGAGGAGGCTGTGAGTCTATCTAAATCACTAGGACCAGATAGGGATTGCAAGGATTGACACCTTCCCCACCAGTGCGGAGAAATGAAATTACCTTGGAGGAGGAAACGCCAGAGCGCCTCGGATCACTGCTGGAGCCAGCAGCGCATGGTCACGGAGAGCCCACGCCTGCAGAGTGCTGCTGTGACTCCTGTGAGCTGCTGTGCCTCTCACATGCATCCCAACCTGACCAAGCAGGACTGCAGCATTGCAAGTACCAGCGGATGGGGCACCCACTGAGACGCTGAACACTTCCTCGCTGCAGGAGTGGGTAAGACTTGATACAGGCCTGTAGAGCCCTGGGGGACTTGCTGCTAAAGGGGCTGGGGCACCAAAGACACTTTTGACTACTTTCCAAGAGTCGGAGGGGACTCTTCAGTAAGGCCTATTAGTGACCATTCCCTGGGTGCGGCCACCAGTGAATGGTGCATAACCCCTAGCACAGTACGAGAAATGGGTGGGATAGGGATTGTCCACCGAGGAAGCCTTGAACTGCTAGTCCACAGCTACCTCTGAGAGTTAAGTGCAGAAGGGTACTTGGCCCTGTTGCACAGGATCCATAGTGGGCTGGAACCCAGGAAATCAGGAGTAAAAGGCCTCAACCACCACTGTGTGGCTCAGTAGACCCTGCATGCCCAGTGGCCCCTTGAGAGGGGTTCTAACAGTCCTCTTAAGGTTCTTGCAGATCCGATAGCTAAAACTCCAACTATGCCACACCAATAAATGGCACACATTCTTTGCAGTTCTAGGCAATGCAAGATTGTAAATTGAGAAGCTAATTCAAGTTTCTCTTTGGAATTGGGAATCCAGATCATAAGAAAATTGTGAATACCAGAAATAAAGAAAATCACATTGATTACCTGCTTGCTATGACACACTCCGCACCCAAACTGGAAAGTGCTAGAGTCATTCCTTTACCAAGTCCAGTACCCCCACCAGTTATAAAGGCGACCTTTCCTTTGAATGTGTTAGGTGGCAGCATCACTGCTTGTAGGGGTGGAAAGAAGGATGCTTGTGGCAAGTCTTTGCTCTGGCATAACGGTCTTGTTCCATGACTTAATAACTGCAGGAGAGGGGAAAAAAAAGGCAAGCATTATTATAAGTTCATACCGCATGTCTCCTCGTCATAGTATAATTTTAAAAAGTATTTATTTAGATTTGGTTATACACTGCTATTGTTAATGGAGAAGGGTTTCGGACAACAGTATGAAATAAATTCTGACATATTTCAACTGGGTGGAAATAATGATTTCTTCTTTGTTATGAAAATCTTTTGCTTCATTATTCATTAAACTTTATGTTACACCAAACACAGCATTCTCAAAACAACAGTTATTTCAAGATGGTACTTAAAGCACATAAAAAATCCCAAACATTTTACTTCTTTTTTAAAGTCTAATGTCTTGAATATTGCAGAGTTTCCTAACGAGACACCTGCATTACACTTACAAAAGCAATGGAGCCCATTGTGGGAACACAGAGTAAAATCAAAATCTACCAGTTTTAAAACGCAACTGTGATGCACTTTTCAATACATAATGTGTGCAAACTTAGGCTTGTTTTCTGCTGAGTGCAACACTGTCTTTCACAGAAACCATTTCACTCCAGAATTAGTAGCGGCAGTAATAATTTTATACTTTTTCTATGAAAAAGACAATTATTTATTGGTGAATAATATTTCCAATAGGATCAGAACTCAAAACAATATGGTTAAAAGAAATCCACCTGATAACAAAAGAGATAGTTACCTACTAGGTAACAACCAATGACTGCTGATCATCAGGAGCTTTTTCAAACCACAGCCACAGAACAATAACATTTTAAAGCTCTCCTGAGATCTGACTGGTAAATATTACTTCCTCTGCTAGGGCTTTAACCCTTTTGGTGCGGTGTTCGGCCAATGGCAGACAGCCGCGCTCTCTAGCTGGGGCAGGTGTTGGACATTGGCCGACGCTGGGGAGGGCTAGAAAGGGCCCTCTGGTGTTTTGCACCAGAGGGTTTCCTTTTTTGTTTCTGGAGCTCGGGAAGAGGTTACCGAGCAGTCCGAGTATTTTTAGGTCGAGCCTAGTCAGCGCGCATGCGCTGTCTGCAAGACCTGCTGTAATCAATAAACCGACTTTATTCCCGCCTGCTGCTTACCATTGGCTCACCCCTGCATCGCTCTTCTTTGCTGCCTCCTAAGTCGATCAGGCAGCAGATACCTCACTTCCATTAAAGGCTCAGAAGCACCGGCCAATTACAGTCTAATTACACTTGCATTCTTCATATGCATTTTTGGAGAACTCTTTTGTTTAAATGTTCCTTTCCGCACCATCGCTGCTTGTTTCTTTAGGCTGCTCATGTCTTCGGTGCAGAGCCCGGTGTCTTTTCTTCGCCTATTAGTGCAGTGCTAGTGATCGTCTTTCTTTTTTTTAAACATAGTTTGCGCTTTTCACAAGCGCTACTGTTTTTAAGGCAGAATTAAACCGATCATTGTTTGAATGTGTTTTACTTAATAAAGTTTGTGAAATCAATAAACCACAGTAGACATGTTTCTAGACTCTCCCCCTACCCCTCCATCCCACTGTCTCTGCTCTGGCTCCCCCTCTCTTACAATCAGTCAACGGGCTCCGGCTTGCGCCGTCACAGCAGAGCAACGGAGCCAGGCGGACAAAGAAGGAGGGCTGTGCTAGAGTCAAAACACGGCAAAACCTTAGGGGCCTCATGGCTACCTACCACTCGCCTGCTGGCTTACTGCACTGCAGTCTCTCCAGCTTGAGACGACCTGGGCTGCTGCCATAAAAAGGCATGCTAAAGGCTGCCTAATCAGACAGGCACACCTAAACTTACAGTGCAAGGGACAAAGGGGAGCTACCAGTGCTTAGACACAGGCACAGAGAAGGAGGGCTTCACATATTATTGCACAACTCTGTGCTTGCTCACACCAATAACAAGCAAATACCTCAGATGTCTTGTATAACAACATCAGGTAGGAGCGCTTTGTTGCTTGTTTTATTACTGTGCACGGGTGCCACACTTTGCTTTAGCATGGCGCCTGCCTTTATACTTACAACACGGGCACCATGCTTTATGTTTGAGCACGGCGCACACTTTTATGTTTAAAAAAAGCAATAGCTTTAAGTCTCGTTTTGGATTGTAGTTATTTTGGGCTTTGCATCTTAAATGCCCTCTTCTGATGGCATCTTTGCTTTAGAAACACACACAGTATGTTTCTTTCATTTTCTTAAACACATACAGTATTTTTTTTTCGTTATCTTTCTTTGACTCTGGTCATTTTTATTTTTATTTCGTTATTTTGGGCTTTCCTCCTAAAACACGCTTATCAGGTGGCATTTGTACTTTATAAACACACAGTATGATTGTTTTCGTTCCTTGGCTCGTTTATTGACTGTATTTATTTTGGACTTTCAGACTACAACCCGCTTATCTGGTGGCATCTTTATGTTAAAAACACAGACTTATGTTTCTTTCGTTTTTGTAAACACACATGGTATGTTTTTTTAAACACACGTTATTTTTCTTTTGTTTTTTTCTTTTACTTGTGTTTTAGGACTGTATTTATTTTGGGATTTCCGAGTACAACGGGAGTATAAATGGAAGCCTGTATTTTTCTCTACTTTACTCTGCAGCAATACATGTGTCTGCCCGAGGCCAGTAACTTCATTATACAGTGGTATTCTCCGAGCTGGCAGGCCTTCCCCAGCTGTTTCTTCACTGCCATCTCATCTGTGCTGTTAGAACTCACTCTGGCATGCAGAGGATCAGAAGGATGGTGACAGAGCTGGTTGAGCCAAAAATAAGAGCCCATTTGTGAAAACATTTGGTATTGAAAGCATGCAACAAATGTTAGTGGTCCTCCCGATGCATGCATATGACTGCAGGTGGCCCTTCATGAAGGCTCACAGGAATGAGTCCCGCAGTAAATGCGGCTGCCCGCGGCCCACGCAGGGGGCCACCTAAGAGGGCGGCCCTTTAGTGCCATTTGGGCACTAACCCCACCCCCTGTAATGCTGCCGGGACTCAGGGAGGAGTCCCCCTTGCCTTAGGCGCGCTAGGCGCGTCACTTCCGGCGCGCCGAGGAGGTGGGGAGGGTATTTATGCCTCACCCGGCCATCCTGGCGTCCTCGGTTGCGCCGGGCACGCCGTCGACCCTTTGCCACGACCCTTGACGCCGTGTAGGATCCGCTTGGTGATCCTCCAGGAAGTGGCTGGTGCCTCAGGAGCTGCACGGCGGTGAGTGCGAACACCCCCCCCTCCCCCTCCCCTCTCCCAGTAGGCACTTCAAGTCGGGTGCCCGGCAGCCGCCGCAGGTGACGGTCCGCCGTGGGGGAGGGGGGTTAGCACAGCTCCCGGGTACACGGGCCCGTGGCTTTTGGCCCTGTGCCGTGCGCACCGGGGACTGGTCCCGACCTGGTTGCCCAGCGTGGCTCCTTTGTTGGCTCGGGGTTGTGGGTATTGCGGTAGGCAGGGGGGGTGGGGGCAAGTTGCGCTGTGGCCCGGTCCCTCCTTGTTGTCCCAGTCTCAAGGGGGCCGGGATTTCATATCGGGGCCAGGGGCCGTAGTGCTGCGGCTCCCGGTGCGGTCTTCCTCGGTGCGGCCACGCGGGCCTGCGAATGCTGTGACATGCTGCGAGCCCGAGCCTCGATGCGGCAGGGGGGGGGGGGCTCCTCTTCACCGCCGTTCCCAAGGCGGGAGCGCTCGCTGGCCGCGGAGTGGGAGGGTGAGCAGCTGTACAATCGGGCTCCGTCCTCCGTTGCAAACCGGAGGGCGCGGTTAGTGGGGCAGCATGGTGGTGCTACGGCGAGGCCGCAGGACCGATTCCCGGACCGGCCAGTATTTCTCCGGGGGCTTGTTAGACCGGGCTCTGTCCGCGCAAGTGGGGGGAGGGCGGCAAGCGCGTGGCTCCCCGTGCGACGCTCCCATGCCCACTGGCGCCTACCCTCATGGCTGCGGGCCGAGCTGGCTCCCTGTGTAGAAACCAGAGCACTCCCACCGCCCCCCCCCTCTTGGAGGGGTGCGGGGCATGGATCACGACGAATTTCTGGTCTCCCTCCTATCACCGGAGGGTAATTGAGTGGCGCAATTAGGGGGCATGATTACCGCACCAGCTGCTTCCGTGCCCGGCTCTGAGTTCACCCCGTGCTTGCGGGGGGCCCACTCCCGGCGGGGCACAGGCCCGGGGACCGTGGGGAGCATCCGGCCACGGGGGGGAGCGCGCTGTGGCAGGCTCCCCTTTCCGCGAACCCACGCTCCGGCGGTGCAGGGCGTAGGAGGCGGGCCACGGCATATTAGCATGCAAGTTGTAGTGTAGCGGTGGAACACCACCACACGCAAGTCGCCAGGAAGGGGGGGCTGCGAGCGCTCCGCTGCTTGCAGATTGTGTGGGCAGAGTACTGCGTCCGTGGAAAGTATATCGCGGAGGGCGGCCGATCGGTGCTAATCTTACTTGGCGGGTCCTGAAGGGGCTGCCGCCTTGTGCTCATTCCGCTGGGTTAGTTTCCCACTCCTAAGCGCCCATTCGAGGTACCGCACCACGGTGCCCGGGAACCCCCCCCTCTCCCTCTAGTCGCGATGTTGGGGCTCCTCAGGTTGCTGGGGGGAGCCTGCAAAAGGGTGCAGGTGGTCAGGCCAACCTCCCGCCCTCTGGGCAGTTCCGCGCGGGGGCAACTGACAGAGCGGGATGTCGTGTGGCAGGGCCGCTTGGTGCTGCATAGTGCAGCGGTCGGGGATCTTCTACTATGGGCAGGGTGCGCATAACAGAGCGCCCTGGCAGGAAGAGGTTTGACCGCAGTAACAGGAATTTTGTCCCCCCAGCACTAGAACAAGCGGCATGGTTGCTCACGGGTAGGTCGAGACTGCCCAAGATAAGACCTCTTGACGTGAAGTGGCCCGAGGTCGGGGCGGTGTACTATGTTTTATGTATCGGAGCCGGGGTTGCGGCCTTTGCATTGATCTCGAGTCCCGAGCAATTTTGGCGGCCTTGGTGGGAGCCGGGGTGGCCAGATGACCAATAGCTTTAGCGCAGGTTACTAAAAACGCCAGTGGATGCTAGCAACCCAGACCTCAAGCTGTTCAAGTACATTTAGGTTGCAGCACAACTTTAAAACAACTGGGTGACACGCTGGCACTGGGCAACAATATCATTTGGTCCTTTACGTGTTGTTGGGGGCTTACGAGGGGGTCGCTCATGTGGGGTGGTGACAAGGGGACAGGGTGGAAGGGAGGGGAGCTTCCCAGACCCTGATGCATAAGAGTTGGTGCGGTCTAGCGACCAGCGGCTATGAGAACGGTATGACCTACCGCTTGACCGGGTTGGAAGTACAGTTAAGGGGGGGGCTTTGTGTTAATGCCCGTTTGTTTTCTGTTCCAGTTACTCGCACAGTGATTAACCGTTCGCCGTCAAACGCCTAAAAGACACGGCTGCGCACGGATCAGCAACAGGTACAGGTTAAAAGGGGCACACTGTGGTGCTGCTGTCAGTGATGCAGGGTATCAGGAGGCAGGAATATCAAGGAAAGGAATGAAAAGTTTTCTAATTACAGGACCCATTGGAACAAGCATCAGGCACTGCACAGAGTGAGAGGATGGCAGGGAACAGGATCAGGTATGGCCAGGGCGCGCACAAGTGGGGAGGCGTGCGGGCGTATCGCGGCTCAGGGATGGTAACAACGTGTATAAAGTGATCTGATGTGCAATTTTCAATTACAGCTAGTACAGGCCCTTGGGCCAGCAAGCAAGTCGCATCGCTCCCACGCACGCTCCAGCCGTCAAGGATAATAGAAGCCCCCCTCTCCCTCCCCCTCGGAACCGCTCGCCAGGATAGGTATCAGGAGAGCAAGAGATGAAGTAAGTACGGGGGCTGAAGCGGGTTGGACACGGAACAGGGCGTAAGGGCATGGGGCTCCCATGACACATCCGCGTGGTGCCGCAAGCAGGAAAGGTGGGGGAGCAGCTATTTACGATTCTTTATTTCCCCTAGGACCTGCATAGAGGCCGTCGGTCCGACAAGTCCGGAGCCATGGATAGCCAAGGAACCCCCGCCCTCTTGTTTTCCCAAATCAGCTGTGTGGATGAGTCCCAACCCGGCACGTCACAGGATGCAGTTTGGGCGGACTTTATGGCAATGGCTAAGGCCAAAGGAGTCGATTGGGCTAAAGGAATGCTCAACTCCCGAGAGCAAGAAGATTCTGGGGTGGTGGCGGACTTACCAGTTGCCCCCCATGTAGGACCGGTCGAAGTAGGACCAGGCAGGCCGAAACGGGGTCACCGGCCCACCAATAAGGACTTCCCTCCAGACCCCCCAGCCC
This sequence comes from Calotriton arnoldi, assembly GCA_963921515.1. Classification (NCBI taxonomy): domain Eukaryota; kingdom Metazoa; phylum Chordata; class Amphibia; order Caudata; family Salamandridae; genus Calotriton; species Calotriton arnoldi. Next base: position 982,689 of record CAWUFW010000529.1, on the reverse strand, counting down.
CAAAGGTCAGGGTGGTGGCCAACCTGCAAGAAGCAGGGACAGCGCTGTCTGCACCAGTGGGTGCACCGAACATTTCCGCTGTGGGCGACGGGAACATGGAGAAGATGGGTAAGATGATGGACTCTATGTTGAGCTTGATGGCCAGCTTTCAATCACGGCTAGACAATCCGATTGCACCCCCCCCCCCGCTCGCTCCCCCTGCCTTGGGTGGAGTCAGGACACCTTCCATTACACAGGTCTGGGTGGATCAAGCCAGCAGCGCGAGCAGCCCAAGAGCTCCAGAGGCAGCCGCCAACGCAGGGAATCCTGGGTCTCAGCAGATGGCGGGGGTGGGGGCAGTGGCAGCCCAGATCCACGGCGGCGCAGCGTCAAGGAGCATCCCCCCAGGGGTGAGAGGGCAACAGCGGGCGATAGCTGCCCAGACGCCTATGGCAATTGGGCCCAGCCCCCTGGTCCCTCCCATGCTTGTGTCCCCGCTGGCCGCACCCTAGGATGTTAGCATTCACACACCTCCGGCTGAACCAGCCAAAGCAGCTGCGGCGCCCCCGCCACTCGTCACAGTGGCACCTTTGGTGTCCGGGTGTTGCTCCTTGGCATGGGAGGTGCCTTTAGCGGCCAAGGAAGGGATCTGGAGGCGTGAATTCATCGACATATTCACCTTATTGATGCATGGGCTAGATGGGGTTGACACGAGAAAGTTGGGGGGTAAGGAGGATGATAAGAAGGTGCGATTCCAAGCGTGGCCTGACAAAACAATTGCAACCTGGGGGGAAGCTTTCGCCATCTTAGCAGCGGTGATCATGGAAAAATACCCAGAGCAGGGGCCGGGGTTGTTCCAGTACGCTCGCACCATAACCAATAAGGCGGAAAAGAACGGTGGGATGGGTTGATACAACTACGACCGTGAATTCCAGAAAAAGATGGCAATGTGCCCCAAACTGGGGTGGGACCAATTGGAGGTCCGGCTCTGGGTCCAGCACATGGGGAAATGCACATCTGGAATTAAGGATGGGACAAGTACGAGCACGTTGGGGGAAGACAAACCCAAGGGTCAGAAGCAGGCGGGGAAAGGCCAGTTCAAGCAGCCCTTTCAAGGAGGTCAGGGAGGTGGTCAGAACCAAGGGGGTAAAAGATTCAACGCTGGCACCTGTAGGTTGTACAATGCGGGGTCCTGCTCCTGGGGCAAAGCGTGCAAGTTCGCCCACAGCTGCAGTAAGTGTGGGTCCACCCATCCGGCCGCCTCTTGTAGCACCAAGCGAGAGGGTCCCCCAACACTTGCTGGCTGGCAAGGCAAATAGTCCAGTTTTGGTGTCCAGCCCTCCCGGGTCCCACCCTCCGAGGTACCTCCATTATCACTCAGCGAGGACACCCCTTGCTCACCCTCCGGGGTGGTGTCCTCCAAGGTTCCCAGGGCGAAGGGCCCTTCCCCCATCACCATTTCCAACCTCCTCCCCCTGATCCGAGACTACCCGAACAATTCCCTGATAAACTGCTTTTAGTGGTTTCGTTTGGCTACGGCTGGGTTTTACACACATTTAAGCAAACTGGAAGTCCCCTCAGATGGAGCTGAGCAGGCATCATTTCTGTAAGACAGAAAGGGTTCAGGGCAAGTACATGAGGACACACTTACTTATTATCACTTATTCCTGGTTCCTCATATAGTTCAGCCTGTCAGGTGTTTTGTCAGGGACACACTAGGGCATTAATGGAGCTGCATGAGGTAGCGAGGTAACGTGCTGTGAGGCAGTGTGGTCTCAGCAGACCCACAAAAGGGGGCTGCGGCAACACTTGAAACTGGGAACTTCAGATTCTAACAGTATCATTGGTAATCTACACATGACCCCCCCCTGGTCAATTTTTGGTGACTAGAAGGTAAGCTGAATGCGGACTTGAATTTGTGGAGGGCAATCATTCCAGGGATAACAAAGTGAACTAGGTCTTTAGCTGGATTGAGCTCCCAAGGGCACGGGATCGAGCTTTAGTTAAGCAAGCCAAAGGGTCCGGTGCAAATGTCTGGGCAACTGCAACAGAGGATGGGCATCCTGGTCTAAGGGCAGGTTTCGTCCTGTTACATCCGCCCTTGAAGGCAATTTGTATATAGCAATTATAGTGTGCAGTGACTTTGAGTGTACTAATGACAAATTATGTGTGAATACAATGAACATTAAAAGCAGAGTGTAAAAATGGTGTCCTTTACTTTACCAGGATTCTAAGTTGGGTGATCGGGCACTCATTCGTCACCAGGGTGGCACAGTGGGCTGCGCACCGGAATTGGAAGCGGGGATTTTCACAAACACAGTTTGTTTGGATGGGTTTCCCCGGAATGAGATGGAGCAGCCTCATGAACAAATTGGAACAGAGATTGGCCCAAGGGGGGGTCCCCCCCCCAATTTCTTAGTGATACACCTAGGGGGCAACGACCTCATTGCCAAGGGGAGGAGGTCACTCCTACAAGCCACGACAGCTGACTTAGGGGAGATCGGTAAATACATGGGTCAATGTGAGCTCTGGTGGCCTGAGATTATTCCCCGCAGAATGTGGCACGGGGCTAAGTCAGAGGAGGCCGTTGAACATTCCCGGAAAAGAGTTAATAGTTCAATGCGTAAGTCACAGATCAGAGGGGTCTGTGCTTCATCAGACATGATGGGGTTAATTTATCCCCAGTAGGGATGGATCTCTTCCTTCTAGAGTTGCAGGAGGCTCGAGAGATGAGAGGTTGCAGGTGAGAGTATAGCTGTTTTGGTGGGGGGCTCTGGCGGCGATGGAGGCCGCCTCCAGAGCTGTGGCAGAGTTACAGGGCGATCTGGAAGCAAATGGGTACAAAAGAGTGCCTCTGTGCGGCACAATAGGGGTGCCAGAGCCAAATACCAGGAGCCTCATGGCAGGTTCCTGGAAAACCGCGTTGGCGTCCCGTTAGTCCTTCGGGCGGTTGTGGGCCTGAACAACCGGGGGCTTGCCTTGCTACGCTCCGCCCTGAAAGGGGCGTGAGTAATAAGGGACCAATGTGAATGAATGAATGAATTTATATTTGTATAGCGCATGGCTACCCTGAGGCCTCCCAGCGCTGAGGACAGACGCAGATGGACACAAGGCAGAGAGTAAGAGCAAGTCCTTGAAGAGGCAGGTTTTCAGGAGTTTTCGAAACGCTAACAGGTTCACGTGATCCGGAAAGGGGATCACCCCATAAGGTGTAGCACTGATTAGGTTCTCCACAGTGCTGCTTGGCTCATCAGGCGGGCAGGACAGCATAGGTTGGTTACAGCTGCCTGCCCTTGGATCTCCCGTAAGATAACCCACCATATTGCATACTTTTGTATGGAATAAACCTGCAGCAATATTTTCCCAAACAAAAGTTGTGTTAAATCTGTATTTGTATTTGTAAATCTGTATTTGTAAAGCGCGAACTACTCACCCTTACGGGTCTCAAGGCGCTGGGGGCCGTCGTGGAAATTAAGTGAGCTATTGCCCAGAGTCACATGATGCTGAGCTGAGCTGCCGCCGGAGCCGGGGATCGAACCGTGAGCCCTGTGCTCCGAAGTCAGCTGCCCTGGCCGCTGCACCACACCTCTCCACTTGTGTTGTGTATTTATTTATTCATCATGCATGCTCTGTCATTGTGTGGGTGGGGTGTGTTGCCAATAATGGCACTAGCTTCAGTGGACCTCCTTTAAGGAGGTTATTTCCTGATGCAAGGTAACCTGGATCTTTGCACGCCACATCTTGCCTTGTTCCCGTTTGAATTTAGTTCACCAGCCAAAACCGCGTTTCTAAAACGTCACCTGTTCTTAGCATTAGGTCTACTATTGTACAGCGTTTAGATCACTCAAGGGGTTGCCCATGGGAGAAGTGGGCATGGGACGCTGGCAGTGTCTGTGGTCTTATATATCAGAGGATTGTAGTTTTTTGGGAATTTCCCACTATAACGCAGTTATCTGGTGGCATTTTTACTTTATAAACGCACACAATATATTTTTTTACTATTGACTTCAGGGTGTTGGTTTTGTAAACACGTCATACCATGCTAGTGCTTCCTGCACAGTGCAACAGCGGGGGAACTGGAATGAACTCTTTAAGCACCAATGTAAAGGGCATAACTGGCTGCTGTGTATAACCAAAGCACAGAAAGTGGTTTAGTGAGTTGAGCTCCTGCTGCAGCAAAGTGTGTGTAACCTGCAGGAGCGAGCGTTCATGTTGAGGTGGTTTTCACACCCATGCAGCCTTTCACCCTCCAAGAGGAGTGCCCCAGATTTATGTAATATCTGTGATTTAGATGCCAGTCTACCATCCCATTGCAGCGTGGTGAGCGTCCTACTTACTCGGTCAATACTGCAACAATACATGATATGTCCCTGGCCTAGCTAAACCTTTCATGGTACATTCAGTCTGTGTCTTCCTGGTTTGGACTTAGAACGTTTGTTACTCAGGCTGCCCTCCCCCCACTGCCCGATCTACATTTCCTAAACTGGCTACAGGTGAAGGAGATGGTGCTTTTTGAAGTGCATTTCCGTCTGTTTAAAGGCCAGGCATTGTAAGGGCCCTGCCTTTTTAAACAAATATTCTTCTGCTACTGTTCTGTACTCCATTTAGGTTAACATCAGAGTTGCGTAGCATAAATAAATAAATACATAAAAGTACCGGTGTGGTGCTCGGGAGCCACCCACAGCAATTTGTGCTGGGGCTTGTTTTAAATGCACACAAACGACAACAAATGTTTTACATTGCAAACACATGTTGTTTACTGCAGTGATGCTCATCATACTTGCTGGCAACTTTTACAACTAAACATCGGATGCAAGCCTAATTACTGCTTTGGAGACAAAGCAACATAAAAACCACACAAGGCCTTTAAATCCTCTGGCTCAGCACAGCAGGACTGTCTCCATCCTAGGGCAGCTCCATATATTTAACAAGCATTTGGAATGCAATAGGTCTCGCATTCGCGAGAGTTTAAGCTATTGGCATTGTAAATGACAATGCCTTTTATTTATGTGTTTTGAAAACCTGTAATGTGGTGCGTAAACACAAATTCTTTACGAGAAGCAAGGCTGGCAGTAACTGCACCTCTTTTACTGCCAGCCTTGCTTCTGGTAAGCATGGACTACAAGTACAAAGAGGCACAGCTACTGCCAGCCTTGCTTGTCGTAAGAAACGCCTACAAGTACAAAGTGCGTGTTTACACAATACTTGCAGGTTTCAAAATACATAAATAAAAGGCATTGTCATTTACAATGCCAAAAACTCAAACTCTCGCAAATGCAAGACCTATTGCAGTGCAAATGCTTTTTTTTTTATGAATGGGGGCCGGAAGTGGTCCTGGTGCGCCACAGGCAGTGGGTGTGTTTTTATGAATGGAGGACAGCTGAATAAACTGCAGTGCACATTGCACCCCCTTACCGTATCTTCTGGGAAGGGGGATGGGATCCAAGCTGCAATAAAGAGGGGGAGGGCTGGTGCTCGAGTAAGATGGGGAGGAAACGTATCAGGGAGGAAGAAGAGCATAGGCGGGGGAGGGCAGAAGAAGAGGATGATGAGAGAGAGAGAGAGAAGAGGAGGGCAGGGTTTCGAGGCAATTTGGGCACGAAGAAACAGGGCAAGGATGCGTGAGAGGAAGTAGGCGACACCAGTGAGAGGAGCAGGCATGTGAGGAGAGAACGATGGTGGGTTTTGGGGGAAGATGGCAGTGGTTTGGAGGTGAGAGGTTGTGCGGAGTTAGAAGAGTGTGGCGCTTTTGATGACTACAGGGGTATCAGAGAGAGGGTGGGGCATGCAGTTGGTTTAGAATGAGACGTGGACCAGGGGTTCGGGAGGGGGAGAGGTGATGTAGGGGAGTTCAGTCGGCGAGAGGAAATACAATGGCGAAGATGGGTCTGAGGGAAAGGTATGGGCAGGGGATTTAAGATGTAAGAGGTGAATGAAAGATGCGATTGAGGAGAAAAGAGTGAGGCGAAAGACGAGCAATGGAACTTCTGAACATGAGCTTCACAAGGACACCATATTTTGAGGGGAGTAGGTGTTCAAGGGCACCTTGGGCAGGGAATGGAATGAGTAGGGGTGTGCCAGTGGGAAGGAGAACTGTGTGTGAAAGGCCAAGGGGTGTAAAGGTAGAAAGAGGAGGCGCATGCAGGGCCGAAACCGAGAGAAGGTTCTCAGCTCGCCGTGCCGCCAAATACAGAGCACCTGAATTTTCTTTGATAAAGGCAAAGGACTGTTATCATATTAATGCACACGTGTTTCTGGACACATTAAGATATGACGGCCTGACGGGGGCTGAGTGAAGTGTTAGGCGGACGAAGAAGAGGGCAGGGGATATAATGGTGAGAAGAGGGCAGAGTGCGTGGTGAGGCGGGTGAGGGATGAGGCAATGAAGGTATAATAAGGCAGTAGTACGCTGTGGCCTGTCGGCGCTCAAGCCTTGTCGTGGGACAAACCTGCAATTAATGCATAAAGGAGGAGGGGTGCAAGGAAGGGTAATGAGAGAGAAGGCGACAGCCCCCCCCCCTCCCGCGAGCGAGAGCACGCGCAGCTCGGTCCGTGAAACCTGCCATAAACCCGCAAGGGGCAGCGGAAGTGAGGGGGAGGCACGCAGCAGAAGGCTGGTGTGGGAGGCAGCGAAGGCCTACTCTCCCCTGAGACGATGTGAGGCAGATATGCCACAGAGAAGCGCACCGCATGTGAGGGGACGGGTACATTCAGTCCTCTGGTAACACCTCAGAATCCACGTCCAGATGAGGTTTATTTTTTATTGGCAGTTTTATATAGCGGGAATTCGACCCGAAGGTATTAGAGCGCTTTACGTGAGCACCAGTTGCGTTAGGTTTAAGTATTTTCTACCAAAAGGTATTAATCTTTTAATCCACACACGACGACTTGCTGGTGGTAGGTTGTAGGGCGCACTGGTTTTGGTCGGGCTTGCTGCCGGTGTGTAAAACCACCCTGTAGTGGGGGAGGGGCCCACTGGAAGGCTATTACAGGGTAGAGGGTGTGGGGGCTGCCAGGTGCTTTCCTGCAGATATTACTTTAGTTTTGAGAGGCCCGTGCATGCTAGCGCAGTTACCTGTTGTGCACAGAGTGTATGCCAGTGAGGAGACAGCGCAGGCCCGCACACTGCCCTCAGTGCATGTCTGTGAGGAGCCAGTGCGTGCCACATTGTGCCATCTGTGAAGAGACAACGCAGATTCGTTGTCCAGCTCTCTATACGTGAAAAAAAAAATCTATTTCTTTACGTTTTCAACAATCGCGGCACCCGCACTTTACCTTTAACCATGTTAAAGTAAAGCGCGGGTGCCGCGATTGTAGCAGAAGTAAACAAATAGAAAAAAATCTATTTCTTTACTTTTTCAATAATTGCGGCACCCGCGCTTTAGCTTAACATGGCTAAAGGTAAAGCGCGTGTGCCACCAAAGTGAAAAAAAAGTAAATAAATACAAAAAAAGTAAATAAATAAATAAAAAAAGTAGTAGACAATAAAAAAAAGCAAGCGCTGTGCTATAACGTGGCGCCCGTGCTTACTTACGTTATGTACATGGCACCCGTGAAGCGCGAGCGCCCTTGCGAAAGCAGAATGAACGCGGCGCACGTGCTTACTTAAGTTATGTACATGGCACCCGTGAAGCGCGAGTGCCCTTACGAAAGCAGAATGAACACAAAAGAGTGCTTACCCACTAATAAAGGAGACAGTGTAACACCGCAAGCAAAAGATCCAGTCCGGAGGGGCCGTCCCAAAAGGAGACAGGGCGGTAACAAGGAGGGACTAATAAGCCTCATTTTCAATCGAAAGCCAGCGTTTAGCATGGACGATGACGCAAGCCAATGAAAACAAGGGGCGAGGCTTCAACTCCACTTCTGAAATCTCCTCTAAGACAATATGCCTCGCAGAGCGAGCAGCGCATGCGCGCTGCAACGCTAGGCGAGACCTAAAAACGAGTTGTGAACGCTTAACACTTGCTGTTTGTAACACACATTTGCTCGTGTTTTAACACTTTGTTTCCAACAGAATTAAATGCAATTTATAGGTATTTTGCCTGCAGCTCCTTTCTTGAAACAAGCATTTGCAATGCAATAGGTCCCGCATTACTGAAAGTTTGAGCTATTGGCGTTGCAAATAATAATGCAACGCCATGAGCTCAAACTTTCAGTAATGCGAGACCTACTGCATTGCAAATGCTTATTTTATTTGTAATGACGATCAGCGCGCACTTTGCGCTGATGTCATTATTACTGAAAGTGAAAGTAAAAAGAGCTGATGGGCTCGAATGACTTTCACTAAATCAGTGCTCAGGGGCATATCCCCGCCCCTGAGCGCTGATTCTCTCTGGAGAGGTATTGTTGGAAAGGGGAGAATCTCCCCTTTCCAATGGTACCTCTGCCCCGTGAATCCCTGCTCGGGGATTGCCGCAAGAGAGTGATCTCCAAGCAGGGATCCACTCACTAGACACCAGGGAATTGGGGGACCAACCCCTTAGGCAAAAATATGTGCTCCCGCTGTCCCCCTTAAAATTATCAGTCTTTCTTCCCCCCTGGCGGGCAGGGGGTAGGGGAGAGAAAGCCCACAAGACACTGGTGATTTCTTATTTTTAATGAAAAGTAAAAAAAAAAAAAAAAAAGGAGGTGGGGATTGCCATGCCCCCACCCCTTATACATATGACAACAGTCATTCGGCCCCCCCCTCCATGGGTGCAGATGGGGGTGTTTACTACACCAGACACCACAGATTTATTTTTTTAATAAACATAGGGGGGGCTGCCCAGCATGGGCATGGCCATGCCCCCGCTCGACGTAAAAAATAATGTTTTTATTCTCTCCAAGTAGAATATCATTATATTTCATTGACCATTTTAAAAGCGTTTGTCTTTCTAATGTTATGCATCACACCTATAAGCTGGCTGATCTTTACACCATGTTAAGATGGCCGCCATCAAAATTCACTGCATTACTATCAATGAGAGCGCTTCAATGGCTCCACCTACATTGTGTAACCAATCAGGATCCTGTCTCTGGTTTTAAATATTCCATCTTCCCGTAATGGCGTGTGCACGCCACCGGATTACGGACTGAGGTTGGACCTGAGCGGGACGTACAGCATACTCACATGTGAGGGTGTTTATTATGTTAGCACCGCGCCCACCCCCTGCCATGTCCTGTGAGGATTAAGCCAGAGATCTATGGACATCGAGGAATCCTCGAGTGCCCCGGTGCGGGTTGGATGTTTTGATCACCCACACATCCAGAAAACAACTACCTAGGTAAGAATTAACTGCCAACTTACTTTTATCATTCTGCTGGTTTACGCAGATTTATAAGCTGCGGTAAAACTCAACACACAAACTTGATGTGGATATTTAAATGCCATAAACTTTATAAATTTTCCGTTTGTTTGTAATACAGGCCATTTAGCGCAGATGTTATCAGCATTTACTTTTTTTGTCAACTCACATTTATACAGCCCCAGTAAAAGTTTTAGTATATGTCCACACATTTGACAAAAATATTTAAAATCGGTACACATTGAGAAGTTCTTTGGTTTTTTTACACTGCAGGCTATTTAATGCAGATGTTTATAGCATCTACTTCCTTGCCATTTTAGAAGGCTGTAGAGCCCCAGCACAAGCTTCATGCATATGTTCATACACCCATTGTGGATGTTCAAAATGGCATAATCTAAAAAGTATTTCTGTGTAATATAGCTTATCTAGAGTAGTTGCTAATATTAGTCAATTGCTTTTCTCTGTAGGGCATCCATCCCTGCAACTTTTCTCATGATGGACACATCCTGTTCATCTTGAATACTGGTAAGCACCTCATAACAGCTTGTAAATGTCAAGCCTTCTATGAATATAGTCATCATTAAGTAAATTCTTTCCTCTTAGGTTCTATAGGCAGATGTATAAAATCAGCCAGTTAATCATCCTCTCCAAGATTATTTTGCCTTATTGACAGATATAAGGTAACAGTATACCAACACTCAAAGGCATGACTGGCACCTATGTGAGGGGACTTGTTGCTATTTTTCATCTTGGCACAATATTCTATTCTCCCCTACATCTGAATAGTTTCCAGGCTGACTGGAATATATTTATCACACATGCATGGACTGTGGCACTTCGAAACAGAACTTCTTTTCACATGTTTGGTCTAGGATTTCCTTTTAAAACACGATATGGGCTATAATTGGATTCTTTATATACATCTCCTTCAAGTATTCTTCTATTCACGTTTGGCTTGTGGAATCTATGCTACATTTTTCTTTATGGTCTACGGCAAACCATGTTTTTATCCTTTTTGTAAGTAATTTTTCAAACAAGGACTATTCATTGGTAACCCGGATGCTCTCTTTTTATATGTTTTTTAGGATTCATTTTTTACATGGCTTCCTGATGAAGGCTTACAGCCGAAACGTGCGTAGGAAATGAACTATCTCAGCCATGACAAATATGAATGTTCTTTTTATCTGATATAGAGGTTATAGTGTAAATGGTGACACAAAAACCCTTAACAAACTCTAAAGATACCCCACAAAAAGATAGCTTCATAATATTCACTGTTATAACTTGATGCTATCTCTAATGATTATAAAGGATATTCCATTGTTTGTTTAAAGTACATAAATTTGTTCTGAATCTATGTATTGAACTCATGTCAATATAGGCAATGGATGAATGTGGGAGTATGCCTGGGATGATTTAGTAAGAACCATTAGTGAAATAGATATATCACATGGTATGTCATAAATCAAATATAAGCCTCTATAATTGTATATAATGTATTTGTATTAATTTTTAACAAAAACAACAGAAAAATACATCATTTTTGAATGAATAAAAATAAATATATTTTTGATAACGAACATCGGGTCAATGAAATTTTTATATTGTAATTTTGAAGGTCCACTGTGCATTGAATTTCCTAATAAGTTTTTGTACACATTTGTTATTTTTCCCTGATTTAGGAAATATTCTCATTTTTCAGGGGTACCCCTATTTTTACAATTATTAAACACATTGCACTACATACAGTCTGGGTATTACTAAAATCCATATTTTGGAAGCCCTTTGTTGTTTCCTGTCGCAGGTAGGCCTACCCACAAAAGTTGGGTACCATTTTTAATCGGGAGACTTGGAGGAGTGCTGGGAAGAAGAAAAAGTGTGGCTCCCTGCAGATTCCAGAACTTTCCATCACAGAAATGTGAGGAAAATATGCTTTTTTAGTCAAAGTTTGAGGTTTGCAAGGAAATCTGGGTATAAAAAAAAACTTGGTGAGAGTCGCACAAGTCATTCCACCCTGAATTTACCCAAGTGTCTAGTTTTCAAAAATGTACAGGTTTGGCAGGTTTCCCTAGGTGCCGGCTCAACTAGGCCCCAAAATTCACAGCTTCACCCACCTTGCAAAAAGCGTCCGTATTGAGTGGGACGATATGATGTATTCATTTTGCGTTTTGGGACGTTTCCGTTGCTGTTAATTAGGCCTACCCACACAAGTGAGAAACCATTTTCATCATGAAAATTTGGGGGAATGCTGGGTAGAAGGGAATTTGTGGCTCCCCACAGATTCAGAAACTTTCCATCACAGAAATGTGAGGAAAGTGCGCTTTTTACATCAAAGTTTGAGGTTTGCAAGGGATTCTGAGAGAAAAAAAACCTGGTGAGAACCACACAAGTCACCCCACCCTGGATTTCCCTCGGTACCTAGTTTTCAAAAATATACAGGTTTGCTAGGTTTCCCTAGGTGCTGGCTGACCTAGGGTCCAAAATTCACAGCTACCCACATTACAAAAAAAATGGTCAGTTTTGAGTGGGAAAATGTGATGTATTCATGTTGCGTTTTGGGCAGTTTCCTGTCGTGTTTAATTAGGCCTACCCACACAAGTGAGGTACCATTTTTATCGGGAAACTTGGGGGAATGCTGGGTAGAAGGACATTCTACACAGCTTCCAGAGCTTTCCATCACAGAAATGTGAAAACAATGTGTTTTTTAGTCAAAGTTTGACCTTTGCAAGTGATTCTGGGTGACAAAACCTGGTGAAAGCCACTCAAGTCACCCCACTCTGGATTCCCCTAGGTGTCTAGTTTTCAAAAATTTACAGGTTTGCTAGATTTCCCTGGGTGCCGGCTGAGCTAGGGCCCAAAATCCATCACTACCCATACTGGAGAAAAAAAAGGTCAGTTTTGAATGTTAAAGTGTGATGCATCCATGTTGCGTTTTGGCCAGTTTCCTGTGCTGGCACTAGGCCTACCCACACAAGTGAGGTACCATTTTTATCAGATGAAGGAGCATAGAACAGCAGAACATTTGTTATTATCAATTGCATTTCACTGCATTTGTGCCTTCCAAATGTAAGCCAGTGTGTAAGAAAGAAGACATTTTGAAAAATACCCTCTAAATCTTATGCTAGTACAGGTGTCCACAAATTCAGAGTTGAACAAATAACTACTGCTGCTAAACTCCACATTTTATGCCCATTTCAGAAATACATAGGTTTCCGTAATACCCATTTTTCACTCTACATATTTCAACATATGAATTGGCTTGGCAGACGTCAACCAGTAGGGTCTAGCAGACGTAATGGTATATTGCTTTTGTAAATCGGCCATCGTCACAAAAAGTTACAGATGAAAACATCACAAAAGGCTGTTTTTTCCTACTCATTTTCAATATTTCTTTATTCAACAGTTAATTTCTTTGAGGAAACCTTGAAGGATCTACACATCTGACCTCTTGCTAAATTCAGAATTTTGTCTAATTTTCAGAAATCTATAGCTTTCCAGGATCCCCCATTCGTTTCACACTAGTTTCCGCCACAAACTAGAAGTAGGTTTAGAGTAAAATAAAAAAAAAAAGGAAAAATGGGCTAAAACTCTGGTAAAAAAAAGTTTTTAAATTTAGCTCTGCATGTTCCTGAAAGTTGCGAAGATGGTGATTTTAACACAGCATACCGTTCGTTTATGCCATTTTTAGGGGGAAAAACAGTTTGTTTTATCCAGAGCACTGTTTTCCTATTTTACTCCATAAAACTCAAAATTTAGCTATATTTTGCCTACTTTCTCGGTCTCTTCCAGGGCAATCCACAAACCCTGGATGCCTTTGAATCCACAAGATGTTGGAAAACAAGCATTTGCAATGCAATAGGTCTCGCAAGTGCGAGATTTTGAGCTACTGGCATTGTAAAAGAAAATGCCTTTTCTTTATGTGCTTAAAAAACTTGCAATAATAAAAGGCATTGTCGTTTACAATACCAATAGGTCAACGTTTCGAAAATGCAAGACCTATTGCATTGCAAATGCTTGTTTATGAAACAACAGCGAAACTGGAGGCGTTTGGTGTGAAAGAGTATTTTTTAGAAGGGCTGGTAGGGTTGGGATTCGCCAGGTTATTTGTTAAATGCATACTAGGGAAATGTGTTAAAATATTTGTGTAATGCATATTAGCAAAGTTAATTAAATCCCCTTTCAAAAAGAAATATTTAGGCGCTATACGTTATGGTTTATGGAAAATTAATTGAATGCGTGATAAAAGTTAATAGCACGTTAACCGGTATGGTAAACACAGTACCAAACGTGTTTTTATTTTAAAAGGCTGGTACAGTTTGGTCAGAGTCAGTTACTTATTAAATAGTTAAGCACATGTAAAGTCTAAAGCAAATAATATTGGGAGAGAGTCCGGGAGGCGGCAAACAATGTTTTTTGGAAGGGCTAGTAGGGTTGGGACATTGTAAGTTACTTGTAGCAACTATTTAGTAACAACAGAACAACCATTTACGGAAAACAAAGACGCTGTAAAACATCGTCTGAATAATTTGATATTTTATCTTTGTGTTTGACCGGCGCCAAAGCTTAAACACTTTAAGCGTTGGCGGCGCGCGGCCAAAATGTAAGTCACTGTGGTGAGGGTCTCCTCCGGGTGTCTGCTGCGCAGACCAACAAGCAAATTTCCGCACAGTAAAGTGGAGGAAAATAAAACAAATCTTGTACATATATGAAAGATCCATGTGCAAATGCGGTGCCCGAGGTGGTATGTGTAGAGGCATGAAAGAATTACAATGCTTACATACCCAAGAAAAGTGGCAGGAGAGAGGAGGTCACGTGGAGGAGGGGCACCCCCATGTTTGCCCTTCTGTAAGAGTACGATGAAACCTTGCCGGAGTACAGTGAACATAGGGCTGCGAGTGTTTATGTATGAAGGTGTGTACACAAGCAGGGGGCACTTCTGGTGATGCGCTGCTGCACGAGAACCTTGAAGGTTTGACTGGCCAGAGTAATGCGCGCGCACACAAACAGATGCGGAACAGCTGTGGGCTGCGGGGTACTAAAAACAATGAAAAATATGTGAAATCGCCCCAGTGGGATGCTCAAATATTTTAAATGCCATTTGCACGTGCGTAGTTTACAGGTGGAGAGCTGCGTTTTAAGTGGTTCAAGAGGATGACGAAATTGTGTGAATCATGCCGTAAGAATGAGGAGTGGAGTTTAGACAATGCATGTGAGAGGTGTGGCACGCTCCATGCATACATGCCAACATTTTTAGAAGCACGAAGACGCGATTTTAACAAACATTTACAATGCAATAGGTCTCGCATTTACGCGAGACCTATTGCATTGTAAATGGTTGGCATCACGGACAACGGGAGGGAGGGCGGGGGGAGAAGGCACGGACAACAGGAGGGAGGGAGGGAGGGAGGGAGGGCGGGCGGGGGGTGGGGGGAGAAGGCACGGACAATGGGCGGGAGGGCAGGGGTATTTTGAAGGCACAGACAACAGGAGGGAGGGAGGGCGGGGGAAGAATGCACGGACAACAAGGGGTGGGGGGGTTAAAGAAGGCACCAAAGCAGGTCGTGCCTGAGGAGGAGAACCTCCTTAAAGAAAATAGTGCTCACAGTCTAAAATATCACGTACCGTGTAACAAACGAAGTAAAGGGGCCAGTCGCCATAGGAGGTGACATATGAAGAGGAGGCAGTACTAAGGAGGGACTAACAAGTGGATTGACGAATCAGAAGCCAGCATCTAGGACAGACAATGACACAGGCCAATGGCAAACATGGGCAGAGAGTGGGCGGGGCTTCTATTCGCTACTCGTTAGGTGAGCGTATACAAGAAGTCTCGCAGCGCATGCGCGCTGGCTCACGCTCATCCTAAAAAGGACGCAAATTTGACATGGATACCTTATGTGGCAAAAAAATGTAGAGAGCCCAATGTGCAAACTACCTCAAATAGCCAAAAAAGAGCTCGGCAGTGGTTGGTGCGGCCCAGCAGTTATGGGGTGAATTGGCCAGGAAAACAAAGTGGAAATATCTCCTTATATAGTAATAAACGGACATGAATCATTTACATCAGGCTACATTGTTGTATTGAAAACAAGCAGAAAATTAGTCACCTTTGACATATTACTGAACCAGCGCTAAACAGAAAGAGCACTGACAATGCTAGTTGGATTGACTTTAGGTGCACGTTATGGTTTTTTTGTAGTCTTTATGTGACCGTTGTGTGATATGTTCGAGGGTAGTAGCTAGGCTGGCTTGGCTTGCCATCTGTAGTATAATGACATTTCAGTTTAATGTTGTTTTAGTACGTTCCCTTTTGGTTTGACTAAATAATATCAGCATAAATAATTCTTTTTATAGCTTGGTTCCCAGAACAGAATTCAAAGACATGTAAACATTAGTTTTATCAATGGCAAAGAAGACTTTATATGTAAAATAAAACAGAGTATTTATTGGCTTACGAAAGAGAGAGAAAGGGTTTCCCAAGACAGCAGTGGTCAAACTGGGCGGGATCTGAGGGGCACGAGGTGCCATACTTTTTAAAAAACTTAATTAAAACAGTTCCCCTACTTTTTGGGAAAACACAACCGTCCAGGGACGGTTAATTTTGACAATTGAAATGCTTCAGCAGAAGTGTAAGGCAGGCAGTCTACCGCACTGTGAAACTGAGGGAGGAGCAGAAAGCTAAACAAGCCTTGCCAGGGTGCCTGCTTCTTTGAAAGAAACGTAAATTTGAGGAATGGGTTAATCTTCAAATGTAAAGGGTGCTTGGAAGCCAAGGTATTGATTTTAATTGATGGAGTCACTTGAAGCTTTCTGACAACATAGATTTATTCTTTTCTGAGAGGTATTGCAAGGGATTTACTAGCTGCGCTGTGAAGTGTGCGCTTTTAAAGGACAATTATTAAACAAATTGCACTACACACAGTCTGGGTAATACTAATATCCAGATTTTGGAAGCCTTTTTTGTTTTAAAACATTTTTGCGAATTTTGTAACAACCTATCTTATACTATGTGTAATGCAAGTTTAAAATAATGAGTTACATGTTCACAGTGCTTTATGTCACAGGCTCTGACCTCATAGCACTAAACAAACAAGTCACTATTCTCCACTGCACCAACCAGGATTCAATTCTGTGGCTCTCTGGTTACAGACTCATACCTCAGCAGTGCACTAGCTAATGGAGGTTTCATAATGCAGGGTAGCGCATTTCCCACTGTTTATTTTAACGTGCATTTATTGCTCATTTAAGCTGCGTGTTATTTGTTATGCAGTTAACTGAAGGTGAAAGACGGAAAAAAGTTAGATTTTTTTTATTAACGCCTTTGACCCCACCCCCACGCTCACTGACCCAGCCCCCATAGCAACACACCATCAAAGTTCCCATACTTTTTTTAATGCACTTTGACCACTGCACGACAGAAGCGTGCACATGCAGTGTTGACAACACTGTATCATTCCCAAGAAGTAGCTTAAAATGTTGCTGCATAAACAAAATAAGATTTTCATTTTCCAAAGTCTATTTTGAGCTCTCACAATTTAATGTTGTTTCTCTTTTATTTCACTTACAGTAAACAGTAAAATAATGATCTCACTTAATTCGATTACAAGTTTTGTATTTAGCAATAAACTGTCCACCCCCAACATCTTTCATTATCCGTTTTATATTCTTTACTACTGAAAGATGGTGCAACTTTTCTAGGGTTTTATTTTAAAAATGCATTCTTTTAAAGCAGCATGAAACTTCGGAGGTAGGCTTCAAGAAACTACCATTGTTCCAGAACACAAACAGCGGAAAATTCAAAGCTGCTGAAGAGTTAATTATGATTGAACAGTGGGTATTCCGGCAACCCTCGTGCCAAGGAAGCAGGAAGCAACTTCCATGTTTTATGTGCTCTTAAGAGAAAAGAAATTAAATAAAGCAAATGACATGCTATAAATTGGGTTAAGTAGTCATGTTGATTGTATGTTGTGGGGTCCTTGAACAGACCCTCCAGTATATTGCGGCATGGATTAGGACATTTTGCGGTACAAACATGGAAATTATGCGACATACTACTGCATTTTTTGCTGCACCTTATTTTAATGACATTTAATAGTTAGGTCCTAATAAAAAAGAGAATGTGCAAGAAAAATCCATGGTGTATGCTCTCCTAAGCACAACCGCATTCTGCCCATCACCCATGCGCTAATAAAATCCTCCAAGACTTAGGAACAAATCATTAACATTTGATGTCAAAAAGAGATATCCATCTTGTCGCGGAATTCCACAGCATGAAACTAAAAAAGTGAGGATGAATCCCAGCTTCCAGCTCGATCAATTTGTGTGATCTTACGCAAATACTTTCTCACTGACTCGTCTTTTTGTTCATTACTACATTTATGAGAGGCTTGTAATATGTGAGCTCTAGATGTGCGCTGAAAAAACAATATCCCTTTTGTACAGCGCACACACTGAGCTAACTTATTGCCAGGGGCTCTCTTGTGTTATGACCTCATTAGCACATAGAGAGCGCCTTGAAATAATGGACGTGCAGGATGTGCGCTGTAGAAAAAGTAATTTTTTTTGTGCCTCTCACATCCTACCACGTTATGGAATCAGTGAATGCTACAAAGACTCCAGCTAAGCAAAGAACCCTCTCAACTGTCTACATAAAATCCAAATCTGTGACCTGCATATATTACATGTTGAATTTTGCTGCGGGTGCAGGGCTCAGGCACATTGACCAGGTATTCCATTTTAAAAGGAGTCAAACCTCACAGGTTTCTCCGGAAAGTGCATTAACTACTAGTTAGCCTTCTTTTACAATACCCCAGCAATTTGTGGGTATGTCTTAACCAGTGAAATTCAAAAATAAAGTATGTGATCAATTAAGTATGCCAGAATGGTTTTCTTGCACATTTGTCCTAGCTGCTAATTTCTTTGAGTCGCAGTTCAACAAAATGAATGCGCAAGCTGACTTTGAGACGCCACTGCACATGACTCCGCACCTCCGCATGTGACTGCACCCCCTTTCAACCCCTCCCCTTGAATCAGCATTTAAGGGATCCCACAGCGATTCCCGCGGGTGGATAACAACACCCCCCACCCCTCCCCAGTACGAGAGTACTCTTCTTTCACAAAAATGGGATGACGAAATACTTAGACACTCGACTCCCTCCTTTTTCAAACGTGCATGTAAAATTGTAAGGACGCCAGCAAAAATTGGATAATTTGCAAACTTTGGCTAACACGCAATCGGCAATCCCTTAAATTCCACACATTGGGTTGGTGTGAAATCTCAAAAAGTGTTTTTAGTAGGGGATTGGTGCAAACAAAAAATGTCTTGTGGGACTCTAGTTTGAGCAGAACATATATCAATTGAGACTAGTTAGAGCAGAGACTGTCTCCTGAGACATTTTCTATTTAAATCAGTCCCATTGCCTATATACAGAGCGAGTTCATGTGAGATATCGAGAAGAGACTATCATGCAATTTCATGTATGTTCTTGTAATTTTCTTGAAATTAAGTTTCGCAGTTTCACACTGACTCGATCAAACATTTGAATGATTAAACATTTGTAATCGGTTTTTTTAACTGAAATAATATTATTTAAGTTTTAATTAGTTGGAATTGTGAATTAAAACGCCACTAAAACCTTATTCGGATTCAGTGGTGAAGGAAAACATCAACCTTTCTCCAGGAAGCTCCTATATTGCTGAAACAAAGACCATCATTTTTAATTTTTGCACAGAACTTTAGCCCCTAACGTTGTGGCGTTAACTATGTCTAACTTGGCTAAAGTTCTGAATCCCCTGATCACATATAGAAGAGGCAGAACTTTAAGATCTATTCTCAGCCCCACGGTTCCCACAGTTGACAAAGACAGTAACTGGCTCACTCATCACTCCCAGGGCTTTCACAAGTGCGGCTGCTGTGGGGTGTGTAGGTGGACAATGAACAGAAAAGTGTTTAACGGACCAGATGGGCGTGAGTACAAGATCAGAGAGAACATCAACTGTGTTTCCAAATATGTTGAATACATAATCGTGTGCAAATGCAACAAACAATACATAGGCAACACCATCAGGATGCTGAAAGAACGAATCAGTGAGCACACCAGGGCACTGAAACAGTGTGATGAGAAGTACCCCATGGCAGTTCATGCCACAGGGTGTAAGGCCCAGGGCCCATACAAACAATTCTCATTTTTCAGCAGTGAACAAGTCCCACCCAGACAAAGAGGGGGTAACAGGGAACTACTATTAGGCCGCACTGAGGCCACCTGGATTATGTGTTTAAAATCAGTAGAATGCGGTCTGAACACCGACCACGAGATGCAATACTTCCTGGGGGACTGAGCAGCCTCACATATAACGCAGCATCAACTTAGTGGACATCTCTCCATCTTGTGTAAATAATGCACACTAATGTGTTCTGCTCATGTTTGCTAACCCATGCGCTATGTTTGTGCTGAAGCACACAGGGTTTGAGCATTGCGGTGGATCCAGTCGTCCGACTTTTCTCAACATGGTCTCTAATATCTGTAACCACTGTTGATCACTTGACTGCTTCCAATTATCTGTGTGTTTCTCCCTGTATGACGATGTACTGTGATCATTGATAACTAGCAAGTAGCTGGTAACACCCGGGCATTTGTGTAACCACGCCCACACAAACCACGTTTTGTTGTCACACTTTACGCCTCCGACAAACCATATGGTTTTCCTTAGCAACAAGAAGGAACCATTGGTTCTCTATACTCAGAGTAACACAGAATATGTGCCATCATTGTTCCACAGTTTTGACCTTTAATTACCGACATGCTCTTTCTCTCCACGTCAGAATCTATCATTCTGTCCATCTAACTTCCTCTGTACTCATCTCCTTCTCCGAATCCTAGGTTTTCTTGGAGCAATCCTCGACCATCTTTATTCCATAAGGGGACCCGTCAGATGTAACAACTCACAATCTCAGCACATGCCACCCAGCTTGAACCCAGGACTGATTTTTTTCAATAGTTGTTCATACTTGGTAACGTCGACAACGTCCATTGCAGTGACACACCACGAAACTGTGATCGGCGTTCTAGTCTTTCCCAAATCTCACGCTTAAGAATCGAAGCAACGACAGGACCTTACTTCCGGTCCCAGACGCTGCGATCCTCGGTTGCACACAGCGTACTCGCTGTTACAGGTATGTGATGCCTTCTTGCTCGACATGCCTTGCCGCCCTCTTTTGTTCTCATGAGTTGAGGTTTTGATATTTTATCCCCAGACACCTAAATTGATTTTGAATTCCCCAAATGAGAGCCGGACCTCAAACCTGTGCGCTGCCAAACCCCAGGCACCGCTACACTGCGTGGATGCACTTAGCTGACTCGCCGACTAGGTGAGACGATTTCCCAGTCGTCTTTTGAGCAGCCCGCATGTGCACGCTTTCGCTTAAAAGCTCAGCATTGCACTTTCTCTCCCCATGTTTTCTTACGTTGAACCCATGAATGTTCTCAGTATTATTATGTATAGAGAGTAACGGGCCTTTCTTAATCATTACCCGTAGACCTACTGGGTCTTTATCTATCATTACCGGGCATCAGTGAGGTCCCACCCAACGCTTGCACTCAGTGATACCTCTTGGTCCAACGCCCCACCCATGCTCACATTTCTCTACAGCTGTGTGACTGACGCTTGTGTCCTTTCCCCTAGAGAAGCCCTCACTACGGCTCCACCTCACGGTCCCCTATCTGGACCGCTCATGGCCTAGAAACACCCTCTTCCTCTTTGCAGCCGGGACAGAAGTATAACCGGTGAAGAGGTGAGATGCCTCCCCTGCCATCTTCCTCCATGCTCTTCTCTTCCTCCAGCAGTGCTATTAACGCGCATATTTTCTCTTACAGTGAAGCCCATATTTTGGCTCCACCTTATGGTCTTGATTCCGAACCCCTCACTTATTTGGACAAATACTCACTTCTATTAGCCAGCCGGGACGGAAGTACAACCGGCAGAGAGGTGAGACACCTCTCCTCACCCCGCACTTTTCCCTTCTCTTCGTATAGTAATGCCGACATTCTCCTTACTCCCGCTTCCTTTTTTTCTCATTTCCCTCGGATCCAAGGTCTCTTTTTCATTGCCTCAAGGTAGGATTACTCTCTCGTGCTCGGTGAATTGATCACATTCACGGCTCTACCTCGAGTTATATTGCGTCTAGTCACGACAAGCTCCGGTCCCCGAGCATGCATTGGACCTATCCTGTGTCTCAGTCCCATTCTACGCTCTCGTCACCCTTGCCCTCCAAGCTCACCTTTGCTCTTCTATGTATACTTTTCCTGGAAACTAATCCCCACAGTCAAGTCTGGCTAACCTCTCTCTTCTCTCTCATTTCTATCTCCTTCTCTCCCTCTCCATATCCTCTTTCAAATCCATTTTTCTATCTAGCTCTCAAACCTATCTCTATACCACTCGAATGTCACTGTTCAAATGCCATGTATCGTAACAATGTGTCTCTTCACTCATGCTCACTAGCACTTTTTTACCATCCACCGGGATCTAGCACTTGACATGTAGATGTGTAGTCCTCAGTAACACAGATTGGTTTGTCACGTAGGGTGCTCACTCGCCCACTTGCACAAAATCAAATGACCGTTGTCGGGTTCATATTGGCCTAGACATTGTTCTGTTGTATATCCTTTCAGCCCTGAAGAAGTCTTGGGGTACCTCCCCAGACGAAACACGTGTTGGCTGGGCAACCGTTCAGGATTAAAATAAGAAGAACACAATACTCCTGATTGTTCATCGTTATTTTTATTACATTTCTGTACATTGAATGTTCCATCTGAGAAAATTTATGACAGAGTACTTACTCTGCAATTGATATTGACGTGTGCACAGCAATTTTGTGTGACCTCTGGTCGATGATTCAGGGGGGTTCAGGGTTAACCCCCTCTTGATAGCACCGTCTCACGTACACTACAGCTAAAGAACACGTACCCTTGTTGCAGGCGCCATTTCTAAACCACATACGTTTAAAACCCTGTCCCTTAGCTATTGATGTGTATTTGTTAATTGGGGTCCATAAAGCGCACACTGCGACCAGTACCCTTTGTGTCATGGTCGGAGGTCTTTCGAGCATTAGGAGAATCAAGGTATCTTCTCCAAAGTTGTAGCAGGTAAGATCAAATGATTTCATGAGGTCAGGTAGTAAGCATAAGTATGCATTAAAGAGGAGTAGAGAAATATTTGAATCTTGGGTGATGCCGACATTAGACTTCAAAAGCGGTAAGGGATAAAGCAGAAGCAAGATTATGTTGGATCTTTTGGAGAGGAAGGTGGAAATGTAGGTACAGTATGGTACATTAAAAACTAAAGTCACTCTGCTGCACACCCCAATTGATGGGAGGCGCCGACTAGCTGTTGCTCCATGGTGGCGAGAGCAGCCTGTGCCTCGATGAGGGAAGTGACGCCTAGCGGGCAAACATTTGTCTGCTCCCAGTCGGAAGAGCCACACTGCAGTCAATCTCTCCCTCAGCCCCAATCACACTAGCACTCCCTCACTTCAACACTACTACGACATTGTTCCTTTCCACTCTTCCACAGCCCACTACACCCAAACTCCCATCTACAGGATTAATCTATCCACTGCCTCCTCTCAATCAATCACTACCAAGACTCCGATTATGAACCTTACGGATACTGGCACCCCCATTTGCCCTCTCTCGGCCAGTTCCCTACACCACAGTGCTCTCATCAACCTGGATCCTTCTAGGAGTCCCTTCAATGATTCAACACTCGACAGTGTAAAATCTGAATTGCAACAGATTATGGCTGACATCATTAAACTAATTCATCTCACCTCCAACATTGAACAGAAGAGGTCCTCACACTCTTATCGACCCCAGACTAACAACACATCAACTTCCTTATCCCCCTCTCTATCCCTGCCTACACATGGGCCTCATATCCTTGCTGGAGATCCACACCTAAACATAACCACTCCTTTCGGCCCAACAGGCTAGCCAAACAATTATCGAATAACGATATACTTTCACTCCTTGACACCTGTAACCATGCCCCAGCGGATCACACCACACTGGCTAAAAGAATCAAGTTTATCATTACTCACTCTTTCAGGAAGTCACTCCCTAGCACTAGGCATATTAATAAAATGAACCTCAAACCAGTTCCCATCTCACATACGCATACTTTCTCCTCTAAAACGTCCCTTAAATGCTCACTACTTAACTGCTGCTCAGCTGTTAAGCACAAGACCAACATATCCGCTCTTATACTTAACCACGGCCTGGACATCCTCATTCTCACAGACACCTGGATGAACTAATCTTCAGCTCCCACCCTCACATGTCAGTTCCCCCCCCCAGTCCCAAAATCATCAGACTTGACCGCTCAGGTCATTCTGGAGGTGGCCTAGCCTGAATATACAGGTCCTTACTCTCTATAAAACAATCACACACACTGTCACTCTCCTGCGAATACCTCAGTGTCAACATCACTACTAATGACAATTCAAGTTGCTCCCTTCACATATTCTACCACCCGCCGGGAGATAACCACACGTTCATCGAACAAATCATGGAGGTGATCTCTTCCAACAATGAAGGCTTTAATAGCCAGATCTTTCAGGGCAACTTCAACATTCACTGGAACAATCCCAACGACCAAACAACTTGAGAGAATCCCGTCAACAAGATTAAACCCCTATTTAAATTGTAACTTTAATGAAGAACGTCTACACCTCAGAGTCGCTGAAAAAGCTTGGAGACACACCCCCTTTCTGAACAACCTTAAACTCCTAAGACAAAGACGTAGCACCTACAATAGGCACATTAGGATATCCAAAGCAGCTTTCTTAAAAAATCAATTAGACATGGCAATGAACCGACCAAAAAGCTGTTCGACATTATCAAAAACCAGTTGATCCAAAAAAGCGAGTCCATCTCCTCAGACAGCAAATCACCACCCAGCTGTGGTGAAACCTTTGCTTCCTTTTTCGCCAAGAAAACGCACTAATCACCAACGATGTCCAGAACGATTTGAAACTCTTACCACACAAACCCCACCCCCCCATTCCCCACCTCTCTCAATCAGGAAATATACCCGAGACACCCCCTGCTCACACCTTAAAATAACGCTGTCTGGTCCAAGTGGATGAGTCTGTCTCACTTAAAACTCAACGGTGACAAAACCGAGCTTATGATACTTGGCAACCAGCTAAATTTCAAAGCCAACACTATGTGGCCAGCTTGTATGGGATCAGCACCCATCCCTAAAACAGAGATAAAAAGTCTGGGTATCTGGTTGGACCAAGATCTTTCATTTAAAGTCCAAGCCAGAAAAACCACCGCGCTCTGCTATGCCCTGTTAAGAATGACTCGCAAAGTCTTGCCACTTCTTCCTGATCAGGCAAAAAAAACTTTGGCCCAAGCGCTCATCTGATCAAGAATAGATTATGGTAATGCCCTTTATCTGGGCGCTCCCAACCATGTCATCTCAAAATTGCAGACTGTGCAGAACGCTGCGGCAAGACTGCTCACGGGAACCCAGAAACGATGTTCTGCTAAACCGGCTCTACGCATGCTCCATTGGTTACCGGTGCAGGAAAGGATCAACTTTAAGGCCTTGTGCATCGCCCACAAGTCACTAGGTGGAAATGGTCCTCCTATTATCAAGTCTCTGATCCACCCCTATAAGGCTAATAGAAGCCTTCGCTCAGACGAGATGTATCTTGCAGTGGTTCCAAGGATCAGGAGGGCCAGAAGTGGAGGCCGTCGCTTCGCGTACAATGCCCCCAAGCTTTGGAACAGCCTGCCGCTGCAACTGCGCAGACAACTCGACCACCTAGCTTTTCGTAAACAACTCAAAACTTGGCTCTTTCTATATAGGGTAGGCCCTACTCTAGTGACCGCACAGCGCTGGGATGCTTCCGGGTAGCCATGCGCTATACAAAAAGCCCTTCTATTCTTTAAAACGGTTGATGAAAATTACATTCAATCTTCTAACCTCTCTGAAATACTCCAACCACTTCAACGATCACCTTCCTTCCAAATTCCTCAACGAGTCCACTCACCTACTTCTCCCTTTATGGACTATGATAATCAATGCCTCACTCACTCTAGGTTTCTTACCCTACTGCCTAAAAAATGGCCAGGTTGCTCCTATCCTAAAAAAATCCCAACCTATACCAGTCTGATCCCTATAATTACCACCCTATCACCAACATCCCATCTTCAGTCAAACTCTTAGAAAAATGTGTACATTTACAGCTTCAAAATCACATTGAGTAATTTAAACTCCTTGACCAATGCCAATCAGGTTTTCAGCCAGGCACTGAAACCGTCATGGTCCACATTGTCAAGGATGCCCTACGTTCACTCGACCAGAATGAACTGTGTCTCCTAATTCTACTTGACTTGTCGGTGGCGTTTGACACTATCAATCATGATACCCTCTTAACCCTTCTAGAACATAGGATGGGTCTCTCTGGCACCATTATTAAATGGTTCTCCTCTTTCCTACACAACAGATCTCAGCGCATCCTACTCTCCGATCAGAGACGCTGGGCGTACCCCAAGGCTTTACTCTCTCTCAGAAACTATTTAACCTATACATGGACCCCGTAACAGAAATCTTCAATCTCGCCCACATCTCCTACTATATGTATGCGGACGATACTCCACTCTACTTCAAAACCACTTCACCCGACATCAATATCCTCAATCTCACCTTGACAAAAATGCAACACTGGCTGACTCAAAATCACCTCAAACTCAATCACCTAAAAACTGAATTCTTAGTGATCTTGCCGCCCTCCATCGCCCCCAATATGGCTTCCACATCTTACTGCCTTTAACTGCACAGCACACATAGCTGAATATGCTAAATCCCTAGGTATAACCTTGGAATATGCCCTCTCCATGCAAAAACAGATCGGTGCCACCACCAGGGGTGCTAACCATCAGTTGCATCTTCTTAGGAAACTTAAACCTTTCCTCCCCCAGAAGACCTCAAAACAGTGGTTCAAGCTCTTGTTCTACTGAAACTAGACTACGGTAACTCTGCCATTGCGGGACTACCGAAAACATCACTTGCATCACTGAAGGCCACACTGAATGCAGCAGCTCAGCTCATTACAGGATCAAACTAAAAGATCACATCACTCTAGAACTTCAATTCCTGAAATGGCTACCCTATGAGGCCAGGATCCTACTCAAAATAGCATGTATGACTCATAAAGCATTGCACCACAATACCCCTTCCTACCTGGCCCAGAAACTGACCCTTTTGGGTGAAAACAGCTCTTTCAGAAGTTCAAGCACTCTACTACTCAAGCCGCAAAAATTCAATAAAACTTACAATCAATCCTTCTCCGGAACTGCTCCCAGAAACTGGAAAGCTCTCCCTCCCAAGATCAGATGCAACCCTTCCATATCCCTCTTCAAAAAAGAAGTAAAAATTATACTATCCAACAAATTAACCACCCACTGAGGACTCTCCCCCCCCTCTCTTCATGATAGCCCCCCCACCTGCTTCAGAGTCTTACATTGTTCTCTCTCCTTCATTTACACTACGTTCCTCCACCTTCGGACTACCCTTAGACTAGGAATTATGTTAGACTATGTCTTCTTATCTCTCTTCTACCCATCTGTGAATGCAAATATTGTTCTCCATGTTATATATGTCATGTTATGTATAATAGATCAGGCTGTACTATATTGTTATTACTATTGGTTTGTTTTCCTTGTCTTGTAAAGCGCTCTGTCATCCGAAAGGGTCTTGTTCACGCTATATAAAACTCTAAATAAATAAAATATTGAGAGATTGTGGGAGCGACCAATGAGACTGTGCATGGTATGAGGCACTCTCAGCCCCTATACGAGGCAGCGAGAAGGGCTTAAACTAGACGAACGTACGATTGAGGGACAATGCAAAGTCAGAGGTGTGGATTGGGGACTATGGGCTGCCCCCAAAGTGATTTAGAGTGTTAGGTCACAGATGCCGCCAGTTTTGTAACCGTGCTACGCTGGAGTGTTGTAGGTAGTATTGAAGTCTATGTTAAGCACGTGAAGGTGTATTATGACCTCATGAGTTCCGGCTAAGGTTCTAGCAGTGACAGTTATGTCGGTTGCTGCCTGGATCTTGGTGAGACAGGACGTGTTTGAGTTCATGGCTGCTTTACCTTTGGTAATAAATCTTACCTGCATCACATTGGTGGATTTCATCTTCATTTACCACATATAGGCGACGATTGGGATTTCGAGTACCCCACAGATCAAAACTCCAGCAGAATAAACAGTCTTCTCTGCCAACCGGCCTTTCCTTGTGTCCCACATGGCGGAGGCTGAGGTGCGCGAAGAACTCGAGGAAGCTGCAGTGTCCGGTTAAAGGGAGAAGCATTGCATAAGAGTGAGGTATTTAGGTTCTCTTTTCTGTTCTGCTCAGCCCAGTGTTGCGCGTAACAAGCAACGTGTGTGGGGGAGCTCCAGACGTGAGCACTTTCATCACGCAATCCCTCCGAGGCACGCTCTGGAGGCGGAGACACTGGGTGAAACAAGCACTATCACCTTTAGAAAACCGACACATCACAACGCTTGGTCGGCTATTTTGGATGATCTCAATGAATTAGAATGGCATACATGGTGGTTTGCGGCCATTGTATTGCTAAACGCACAAAAGTGGCAAAATGCTAGACAGTAATCGCATTGGAGAGCAGGAAACAGGCGTGCTAGGAGTGGCGACTGTTTACTTAATTTGTGCATCAAACAAGCTGGCAGTTCCTTTGGTGAGAGTTTTGTGATTAAAAGAGTTTCAAATGGGGCACTGGAAAAACGTTGGCGGCATTATTGAGTCTTGGAGTCTTTTATAGAGCCAGCCCAGTGTACTGTGTCAAAGTATTCTCTGCCTAGTGACCACCAATTGTTATAGCTTCTAGTATGCATCAGTTCGCATAGCCACCTCCGTTTTTACACAGTCTAGGAAAACCTCCATTAAAATGGAAATTGTAATTCACTCTTTGAGAATTACCTGGCTGTCATAGATGCCACAAAGGTTTCTCCTGGACGCAAATTAGCATTGCTGTTTGGCAGTTCAGGTCACGCTGCTCAAGAAGTCTTTGATAATTTACCACTTTTAACTGATCCTCATAATGACTCTAGTGATGAAGGTTGGGACCAGTATAAGGAGGCTACAGAGATATTTAAGAAAAAACATTGTGAAGAACCAGAGGCCTGTCGAGGGAGCAGAAGATGGCGGACGCGTGAGCTCTGCGCCAGCCTCGTCAATTCTCCTGTTTACCGGTGCATCCGCCCGAGCCTGGGGGCGCGAGAGCTCGGTGTGAAAGTGGGGGGCCGCTGCGGGAGCGGTTCGCATTACTGTACGGGCTTGAAAACCGGCTGCGCGCCCTGGGGGAGCGGAGCTGTGCTGCGGGAGGAGGAGGCCCTAAGATGGCGGCGTGGCCCTGCAGAGTGAGTCGAGGGCTGGCCGTGACGCACTGAGGCGACCCGGTGTTTGGCTGACGGACCCCGGTTGGAGCGTGGCAGGCTCTCAGTGCGGGGCTCTGGGCTGATCGGTGGCGGTGGAGTGAGGTGCCCGGATTTAGTGGCCTCCCGTCCCTGCAAGAGCTTGAGGCGGCGGTGGGAGACGCCGAGTCAGCGGAGTGAGCAGCGGCCCACTGCGGAGGCGAACTACGGCGCAGCGGGCCCCCGATTGTGACTCGCCCCCGGGTACGTAGCCCTGTGGACCGGAGGGCCCTGGATGCTTTTTGCCCGTTTTGTGCTGCGCTGCTGGGAAGGCGGGGCGGAACAGGCCCAGGGGGAGAGCTGAGGACCTGCGTGGAGCGGGGGCCTGAGGCGCCAATTTCTGCGGAGGGCTGCGGAGCGGCCCGGTCCCCGGAGGAGTCCCTCTCTCTGCCTGGTGCCCCTGGTTCCGGAGACGGCCTGAGAGCCCAGGTCGGAGTCCATCGAAAGGCAGCTGCATGGGGACCGGCCTTGGTGCGGGACTTTGTGTGGCTGGCCTCCTGCCCCCACTGTGGCGGGGGCATCGGGGTGCCCCCCAGGAGGTGGTGGAAGTCGCCGGGAGTCGTCCTGAGGAGGTTGGGGCCCGCGGCGCTGCGGTGCCTCTGGGGGTTGGCCGCCGAGCGGCATTGAGGATTGAGGCCACGCGCTCGAAGAGGGGGCTATTGTCTCTGGGGCCTGAGGAGGCGCCCGGCCCGGGGACTTCGGGAGCTGATACGGAGGCGAGGAGCATGGATGGCCCAAGGCGGGGGCCTCTGGGACTGTGGGCATTGAGCGGGGAGTCAGCTCTGGACTGGGCGGACTCGGACTTCTTTTCCTCCCCCTTTGTCCCAGGGGGGTTGCGACCGCATGCCTCAACATCGAGGGGGGCGCCCCCGTCGCTGCCGGCCTCAGGGGAGAGAAGGGTGAGGATTACCCTGGCCCCAGATCAAGTGGGGGACCGACACACGGGAGTGTGAGGAGACCCCAACGGGGGCATTGCAGCAGTGGAGTGGTGGGCGTCGATGAACCTAACGAACGCACCTTGCCCCCCTAGGGATCGCAGGGCGCGGGCCGAGGCGAGGGAGCGAGTGGCATCGGAGATGGGGAAACCGCGGGGAAAGCAGCTTGGTCCCCCGCCGGAGCAGGAAGACGGCAAGCTTGACACTGCTGCGAAAGAGTCCGGGGATGATCAGCCAGAGGTACTTGTACATCAACAGCTGGCCAAAATCCTTGCAGCCGTAGCAGACACCAAGGCGACCCTGCACCAAGACATCAGCACGGTGACGGTGGGCCTTGACCTGCTGCGGGCGGAACATGCTAAATTGGCAGATCGTGTGAAGCAGACTGAGTCGGCCTTGGATGTATTGGCCCCGGCACAGCGGGGTCTGACGTCGCAGGTGGGCGAGTTGGCAGGCAAGGTCCAGCAATTGGAAAAGAGGGCCGAGGACGCAGAAGGGCGCAATCGACGGAATAATGTGCGGGTGGTGGGCCTTCCGGAAGGCGTGGAAGGGCAGGACATGGTCGCCTACCTAGAATCCTGGCTGAAAGAAGTGGTGGCCCCTCGGGGCCTTTCTTCGTTCTATACTCTGGAGAGAGCCTACCGGGTGCCCGCTCGCCCACTGTCGCCTGGCCTTCCGCCCCGTGCAGTGGTGGCCCGACTGCGGCACTTTCGAGATCAGGACCTGCTGCTCAGGAGGGCACGCAAGTCAGGCCCGTTCACGGTGGGGAACAGCAGTGTCACCTTGTTTCCCGACTACACGCTGGAGGTTCAGCGACGCCGCTCCTCCTTTCTGGAAGTTAAGAAGGCTCTCCGCGAGGAAGGGGTGCAGTACTCTTTGATGTTCCCGGCCCAAGATCATGCTGGAGGGAAAGACACACTTTTGTGAAGCCCCCAAAGATGCCTGGGACTGGGTTGAATCTTATAAGGCGGAAGGTCGCCCCGGGCCACATGCGGAGCGCCCACCTATCGGAGTAGAGCGTCCGGGGAAGCGGATGAGGCGCCGTCAAAGGAGGAGGGAGGCCAAGAGACCGAGCCCGTTCCAGACAGCGGTGGAAAGGGCTGAGGCGCTGGCCCATCTGATGCACGCTAGAGACGCCTCGTCGGAGAAAGACTCTGAAGCGAAATATGAGGAGGAGGAGACGGACTCGGACGCTTCCCAGGCCACAAGTGGAGTGTTGCCTATAGTGACCCCGCAGACCTCAAACGACATGTAGTGCTGCTGGCTGTTCTGCAGCGGGCCTTTTTCCCCCCATGTTTTCACTTTCCTTTCTCTCTTCTCTCTGCTGACCTCCACTCTGTTTTACATTCTCTCTTTGTCTGGTGGTTTGGGAAAGCTGCCGAGGATATATCATTTTGCTGTTGACAGATAAGAGTGGAGGGGTGGCGGGGAGGGGTTTGGGTGAGTGCCCCCGGGCTCGGGCCGGACCGGCCCTTTAGGGCTGACACCGTAAGAATGTGAGAAATCTTTTTTTTACATAGTCCAAGTACACTGCACTTGCTCGCTACGCCCCCAGGAAGGTCCTAGCCCGGTTTGTCTTGGGCCTTTCCGAACTGGTATACATTACCAAAATGCGAATTGTGTGTGAGTTTGGGCAGCTGACCGTTGTCAGTCCGCTCTTGGGATGGGGAGTTGGTGTTCTTGGGTTTGTTGCGTTAGGCCGGGGGGTCTGGAGTGTCTCGGTTAATTGGTGCTGGGGTGGGAGAGTTTGGGGGGAGTGGCGCGAGATCTGATGGCGGGTTCTGATTGTCATCTTGAGGGGTTTAAATTTATGACCTGGAATATCAGGGGTATGGGGTCCCCGTCTAAGCGATATAAGATCCTGAACTATATTAAGTGCAGGGGGGCGCACGTGGTGTTACTGCAGGAAACCCACCTTACTGATGTGGAAGTTTCGCGCCTGAGCCGACGGTGGCGAGGGCAGCTTTTCGCAACCACGTATTCAGCCTTCTCCCGTGGGGTTTTGGTGTGGGTTCGACCGGGGGTCCCTTTTCAACTTTCCCGGAAGGTGGTGGACAGCGAAGGGAGGTATGTTGTGGTTTCTGGCACGTTGAAAGGTAAAGAAATCACGGTGGGTAGCATATATGGGCCCAATCGAGACCAGCTCTCCTTTCTTGATAGGTTATCTGGGGTGGTGGCGGGATTCCCTCATGAACGCTTGTTGCTGGGCAGGGATTTCAATTGTGTGTACGATATACAATGGGATCGATCAACCCCACCTCTGCGGGGTACCACGGCGGCCACCACAGCTAGGGGGCTCCGGGGCTGGGCCACGGGGTGGGACCTGCAGGATGTTTGGAGGCTACAGCATTCTACTCAAAGGGAATATTCGTTCTATTCTCACTTGTATGATTTGCACACTCGCCTTGACATGTTTTTCTGTTCAACCACGCTCTCCCCCATGTGGTCTGGTACGGAATACTTGGGCAGGTCCCTTTCTGATCATAGCCAGTTGCTTATGGAGTTTGTCCCTGTCCCTGAGAGAGCACCGATCCCACGATGGCGTCTGAATCCGACCATGTTAGAGGATGATGGCTTCCGGCAGGGCTTATCTGAGGCCCTCATTGACTACTTTGCGTCCAACCATGGTACCACTAGCTCTCCCTTGGTGGAGTGGGAGGCATTTAAGGTGGTGACGAGGGGCCAATGCTTGGGCAGGGCGGTGGGAACGAGGAGATTGGTCACGCAGGAACTGGATGACTTGGAGGCCCAAATTCTGACATTGGATAGGGAGATAGCTGGAGGGGCCCAGAACCAAGGGAAACTGGCGGCAGTGAGGAACCTGTACAATTCCACCTGGGACAGACTGCGGACCCTAGATTTCAAAGCGTATCGGGCCATGCAGCACAGGGAGGGGGAAGTGCTGGGAGACTGCTAGCATGGTTAATTAAACCAGATGGTAGGGGATCTCCTATAGTGAGTGTCACGGATTTCCAGGGCCACATTCTAACTTCCCAGAAGGCAATCAAAGACGCGTTCAGGGAATACTATGAGAGGCTCTACGCCTCCCCGGGGCCGCCACATGGGGAAACACTGAAGATATACCTGGCTGAACAACGTTTGACACAGTTAGATCATGACGCCAGCGAGCAGCTGGCCTCGCCTCTTAAGGCGGGCGAAATTTGGGCGGCAATTCGGGAAATGGCCCGTGGGAAAACGCCTGGGCCTGACGGCTGAATGTTACGGTGCTTACGTGGACGTCTTGGCCCCCCAGCTGGAACGTACGTATGCCTCTGCATTACACGAGGGACTGCTGCCACCCACGCTTCGGGAAGCCTTAGTGATTCCGTTACCCAAAACTAAGACGGCCCACGC
The DNA here is from genome assembly GCA_963921515.1 of Calotriton arnoldi. NCBI lineage: Eukaryota > Metazoa > Chordata > Amphibia > Caudata > Salamandridae > Calotriton > Calotriton arnoldi. The sequence continues at coordinate 949,638 of CAWUFW010000529.1, read as the reverse complement.
TAACTTAACCGAATTTCGGCCTCTCTCTATGTTGAACTTGGACTTTAAGATTTTAAGCAAGGCTCTGGCCTTGATGCTCCTCCCTACTATGCGTACGTTGGTCCATGCGGACCAGAGTGGGTTCATTCCCGCGCGCTCGACGTCCAATAATCTTCGAAGGCTTTACCACGTTATGTTTCATCCAGACCTGCGCGAGTGGCCAGACGCAGTGGTGGTGGCGATTGATCTGGAGAAAGCATTCGATACACTGCGTTGGGATTTCTTGCTGGCGGTAATGGGTGAGATGCAACTGGGAGAGGGGTGGTTGAGCTGGGTTCGGCTACTATATGGGAACCCCGTGGCCCGAGTGCGCACGGGCTCCGCGATATCGGCGTCCTACCCCATTCACAAAGGGACCAGACAGGGGTGCCCTTTATCCCCGCTGATCTTCGCCCTGGCTATGGAGCCCCTGGCGGAGCGAGTCCGGAGAGAGGGTGAGAGGCTGGGGATACCCCTTGACGGGGTCCATCATGTCATTTCGTTATATGCCGACGACGTGTTAATATACCTGAGGGATGGGAAGACGGGGATCCATCCGGTACTAGCTATCCTGGACGAGTTCGCAGCTTTTATCGGGCCTGCAGGCGAACGGGAGGAAAACTCTTGTGTTCCCGTTCCACCCCGAGATGAGCAGACCCTTAAGCCTGCCGCCCACGTTGACTTGGGCACCAGTGTCTGTCAAATACTTGGGGATTCAGATTTACCATACGCAGACCGATTTGTTTGAGGGCAATCTGGGAGGGGCCCTGAGGACGCTGAGGCCTTTTGGCTCACCCTTAAATTGCCCATAATGGCCCGTTTGGACTTGTCTAAAATGATAGTCCTGCCTCGGCTATTGTATTATTTTGTTAATCTTCGAGTCCTGATCCTGAAATCCTGGTTTAAGCTGTTAGATGAACTCTTAAGGGACCTGGTATGGGACGGTGGCCGCAATAGGGTGTCGCTGCAGACTCTCAGTCTTTCGATTGTAGATGGCGGTTTGGGGGCCCCGGATTTTGAAGCCTATTACTTGGCGGCCCAGCTTCAGTGGCTGTCCAGATGGCTGGAGGGCAGAGACTTGAGCACGTTCTCGCTTTCAGCGGGTGAGACCTTTTCTCGGTTGATTCCCAGGCTATTAAATAAGCGTCAGAAGCTACACCATATGGGAACTCTACTCTTGGTGGCGGTGAAGTGCTGGGATAGATGTGTATCTCGCGCCAGGGATAGGTTACTGTACGCTCCAAGTCTCCCCCTCAGGGAGATTCCCCAGGCAGGAATGGGCCACCCTCTTACGCAACGTAAATTGCCTGGATGGGAAGAGGCTGGATTGCGGACAATTGGGGACTGTTATAGGGACAGGGTGTGGCTTCCACTGGATGATTTTTTAGAATATCATGAGCTTCCGGTGGGGCAATTCCTGAACTATCACAAGGTGATGGGGGCAGCGTCGGAACTGTGGGGGGTGGGTACCGACGAGCCAGACACACACCCAGTACTGGAGGCAGTCATGACATTGGGATCGGCGGGGCATCTGATACGATGGCTCTACCTGGCGATCAGGGATCTGGCGCCTCGAGAGTTGCTGGGCTTGAGGGGCCGTTGGGAACACTTGCTGAACAGACAGCTAACTGATAAAGAATGGCAAAAAGCCCTCGCAGGCCCTAAGAAAGTTTCATGAAATACAGCGTTTAAGGCCCTTCAATTTAACATTCTCCACAGAACCTATTTGACTCCGCACCGGCTGAATGTGGTCTATCACAGAGATGACCTGACCTGTGCCAGATGTTCACTGGAAGATGCTGACTTTGATCATATGATCTGGTCCTGTCCGCGACTTTCCGAATATTGGGGTAAAATAGTGGCCATGGTCAACAGGACGCTAGCGCGCACGTTGTCCTGCAGTCCTGTGGTTTGCCTCCTGGGTCTCTTCCCGAGGCCTAAGTCGCGTAAGCTGGGGCACCGGTTCGCCGATTTGGCCCTCCTCCTGGCCAAAAGGAGGATAGCTCTCCATTGGAAATCACAGACTGCGCCACTGGTGACTGCATGGGAGGTAGATGTCTCATACTGGGCAAGAGCAGAAGAGGCGCTGATAGCAGAGGATAGGATAACTAAGAGGCGCAAGCCGTATGCGGAACCCTGGGGGGACATAATTCGGGCATGGGAGTCAAGGCAGACGGTGGACCCTGACAGTCAGGACGAAGTGGTCGGGACTGGGGAGTAGACTCACCGATGGACAAGGGTCTGGTTCCTTGCCCTGTTGGCTTGCTGGGTGGGTTTGGACGTTTACCCCCCCTCCCCCCTACCCCCTCCCCTCTGGCACAGGACAAACGGTTGGATACATCTGCAATTTCAGAAGCTGAGACGCATAGACCCCCGGCAGTTATGTAATGGAAGGTTTTTGTAAGTTTCTTTTTGGTTACTGTGACTATAAAGTGATTTAAACTTGGGTTGGCCTTCCCTACCCCCGACCATGGTTATGCCGTCCTGTAGTGAGTGAGGCCCTCCACTATTGAGAGATTCAGGGAGATAACCCGCTTTCTTTACAGCTGGTGGGCTCAACGGAGGGTTGGGCCATGGGGGAGAAAGTGGACTGGGCAGGGACCTATGTTTCGGATATCGATGGTTGGTGGACCTTGAGTTTCCTTTGCATGTCGGGAGGGAGGGAGGGATTGGCGACTCTGCATGCAAGTTACAAGGTACAGATGATAATCGGCTAGAATAGGGAAGACCGTACCAAGATATAATCTCCTTCCTTGATAACATGACTCCCTGTCCATATACGAGGGGAGAAGATTGTAGATTATGTTTATTTATGCGCCTAGGAAGAAGGTGGAATTCCTTGACAGTTGTCACGATAATGATGTTAATTGTAATTATGAATATGTCTTTAAAAGTCAATAAAATAAAAAAAGTTAAAAAACATTGTGAGGAACCAAGTGTGATGCCTGAAAGGCACAGATTCTTCAAAAGGTTCCAACAAGCAGATGAAAGTGTAGAGGAATATGTTTCAACATTGAGAATTTTGGCAGCCACTTGCGAAATTGGAGCAAATGTAGATGTGTACATTCATGACAAATTTCTTTTTGATTGCTTCTCGAAAAAGATTCAAGCGAGGTTATTGGCATGTCGCAATCCAACTCTGACAGTAGTCATTGATTTGGCTAAGGGCAATGAACGCTCTATGATTTCATCGAAAGCGTTAAACACTGATGTGCCAATCAACATGTTGGTCACGAACTAGGCTGACAGAGACAAATAATGAGGAAGTGTGTTTGGTTAATATGCAAAGTAAAGGAGAAAAGAGTTAGGCAAAAAAGACACATTTAACATGTTACAGACATGGTTCGAAGAATCACACAGGTAACAGTCAAAATTGTTCAGCTATTAATAAATGCTGCATGGGTTGCAAGAAGATCTGACATTTCGAAGCAGTGTGTAGATTTAGCAAGAACACTATAAAAATCAATAGTGTGGATGCACCTGAGGATTTATGGGTTGAAAAACTCAATAATGTTGCCTTAACAACTGTTTGCAATTCAGTTACAATGGTTCAGTCAAAGGACTGCTGGTGGAAGCGATTGTTGGAGGCAAGACTCTGTCCATTATGGCAGATTCTGGCTCCCTTATAACAATTTTGAAGGGTTCCACTTTGATGCTTGGCAAAGTATTCATATCATACCAACTGATATAAACCCTAAAGCGTTTGGGGAAAAGGAAATTGATATGCTGGGAATTTTATTTCTCAGGTGGAATGTTTGGAGAGAATGAGGAGGGAAGGATATAATCGGTTGGCAAGATCTGGCAAAAATGGGCCTGTATCTTGTACCTGGAGCTGAAAACCCTGTAGTTGTTGGGGATTTGCCCAGAGGATATATTGAAGAGGATTGCTTTATTCCAATGTCGATAGCTAGTGTGGACGAAAAATCCTGGGAAATTGAGGATATTTTGAAAGATCACGAATATGTGTTTAAAGAACAAGCAGGAGTAGTAATTGGGTTTGAACACTAAATCAAACTAGAACCAGGGTCCCAACCTGTGGTTCATAAGGTATGTAACATACCAATCAGAACGAAGGATGATTTGAAAAAAGTTTTGAAGGATATGTGTTCCAATGGTGTAATTGTACAGACTGAATCCTCGCAGTGGGTTTCTCCCGTTGTGATGACCAAGAAAAAGGCACGCGAGATAAGATTATGTGCGGAGTTACGCATGTTAAACAAGAGTATATTGGTTGACTGCCATCCTATTCCTAGAATACATGAATTACTGGCCAATCTAGGCGGTGCCAAAGTGTTTTGATTTACGCTCTGCATATCACCAAATTCCCCTAACACCAGAGTCTCAGGATGTCACTACCTTTGTGACACCATTTGGAGCATACAAATATCTCAGACTACCCTTTGGCCTGGCCTCAGCCGCCAGTGTCTTCCAGAAAACGATGCAGGGTGTGCAGGCTTACCAGGATGATGTTTTGATTTTTGTCAAGGATAGTCATACACACAATGAAATGCTGAAAGAGGTTTTAAATATTAGAAAAAAATTGGGATGACAATCTGGAGAAATGTGTCGTTTTGGTGTAGATGAGCTGGAGTATCTTGGTTGTATTATGTCAGCTTCTGACATAAAACCCAGATTTTGTTTGATGAAGACCATTAGGGAAGTGAAGGTACCCTAAAGAGAGAGACAGCCTAAGATCCTTTCTAGGCTTGAGCAAATATTATGCACGGTTCATGAAGGAATATGCCCAGTTAGTGGAACCACTTTATTTAGAAAAGGAGCAAACTTTACCTGGTCGGAAGACTTGGGAAAATGTTTTTAGTGATGTAAAGAAATGCACTGAAGAAGCTCCTGCGCTACATGCTTATGAAGCAGGTAGTAAATGCATGATTACGGTAGATGCTAGTATGACAGGGTTGGGGCAATGATCAGCATGCAAGGAACAGACGGTTGGATTTGCATCGAGGGCTCTTGGACAATCAGAAAAGCACTATAGCACCATCGAAAGGGAAACATTGGCATGTGTATGGGTGGTACACAAGTTCAGGATGTATATATGGGGATACCAATAGGAGTTGCACACTGACCACAAAACCCTTGTTAACATCATTATGGGAAAAAGATCAAATAATTTGCCTGCTAGGTTAGTAAGGCTGGTTTCAAAACTTCAAGAATATACTTTTGAAGTTAAACATCTTCCTGGAGGAAAGAACTTTCGGGCAGATTGCCTATCTCGCATGAAATGGATGAGTTGGATAATGCGGGATGTGAGGTTGTGGTGACAGTTGTCAGTCAGCATGAGAGCAGAATTTCAGAGAACAGGTGGATTTAGGCGTGCTACGAAGATGACAATTTACAAAACGTCATGAAAATCATACCAAATGGCTGGCCAGAAAGTAGATGTTTATCAGGGGAATAGAAAACATTTGCCTATGCGGCAGAAGAGTTCTCAATGGTAGGTGATGTAGTGATGCATGGTGAATTATTTGTTCCACCAGTGGTCTTAAGGCACAAATTGGTGGGATGTGCACATCAAGGACATAAAGGCATTTCAAAAACATCCAAGAGATTGGAACAGTTGTATTGGTGGCCTTCATTTGAAGCTGTGAAGCAATTTTATGATAAATGTCCTGAATGTCTTATTTTAGATAAACACTAGAAGATAAAAGAAACACCTTGGCGTCCAGTTCCCTTCCCTGATGCCACTTGGGACAAGGTAGGATTGGATTTTTCTGGTCCATGCGCCTTACTTCCCAGCAGTATGAGGTATTTAATACTGTTAATTGATTGTCTTTCTAAATGGATATATTTCTCATTTTTTGATTCTGCCTCTACAAATGCAACTATTCCATTATTGGAAAATGTAAAGTTGGAGGGAGCTCCAAAAGAAATTGTCACAGACAATGGAATTCATTTTGTTTCTGATCAAATAGGTACATTCTTTGAACAACATGATTTAAGACGTGAACTTCGCTTTGTATTCACGATCTTAAAATGGTTTGGTGGGAAGTGCAAATAGAATTATGAAAGAGGGCATACAGACAGCAATTACATGTGGTCACAATGTCTCTGTTTTTGAAGGAATAAGTATGGAATTACAGTGTAACACCTCATTGCACCACAGGAGAAGCTCTATTTAGAGTGCTGAGGGGGCGCAAAGCACATACTACCTTGTGTTCAAATTGGCTCAAGTTCAAAAATACAACACGGACAACCTGTTCTGCCCATGGGACTGGGGTGAATACAATAAATAAACAACAATAGTCACATGGGCCTTATTTAGGTCAGGGCTTCTATCCCCAATGATGAATAAGCCCAGTAAACTTATTCCATTGTTTCATCAATCCAGACAACAATTTCGATATTTCTAAAACGGTAGCACAATTCACAGAAAGAAGGACATGTCATTTGGTTTCATAAGAAATGAATAAATATTACATCCAGTTATTGGTCATAGATCACAAAATTAACAAACAGTGTGTGAAAAAAGTGAATCAATAGTGCAGACAATGCAGTGCTCACATGAATATACACATACACATCTAAACAGAACATCACAATGGCACATAACACATATCCCAATGGTATTGCCAAGATCGTAAGTCCGTTGGGCAGCCTGTATTCCCTTAACTCATACGTCATCCTTAACCACATGGGAAAGTATCGGTGACGTTTCAACCCCTGAATGATTTACGGAGTCTCCTCAGGACACCGTCATCCACCTGGATCTAATATATAGTCAATTCTGATTAAACCAAATAATATGTCCAGCTTGTTTTTGGGAATTGTGCTACCATTACAGAAATATGGAAATTCATGTCGGTTTGAATTCTGGATTGATGAATAATCGAATACGTCTATTGGGCTGATTCACCATTTGGGATAGGAGCCCTGACCTAAAAAAGTCGCACATGACTATTGTTATTTACAAATAGGCTAGAAGGAAATGGTGGAAATGAGAATGATCAAAAATATAGTAAAAGAATTCTGCCTGGTAGCGTTAAAGCAGGTGGTAATGAAGAAGTATTTTGATGAGAAACAGAACATTCATGATAAAGATCTCAAGGTTGGAGATTTGATCTTAATAATCAACCCAAGCAAAATCAGGAAACGTGAATCTAAATTTTCGTTACCAATGAGTGTAGAGAAGATCAGCAAAAGTGCTATCTTAATTCAAGCTAAAGGTTGGAGGAACCGGAGACAGCTTGTTGTCTCCAGAACAAGCAGACATAATAAAGAAAAGAAAGTCTGTGGGTGATGATACTGAATGGTCAATGTGGTTACAGCCTGAAAATGTGAGTAAAGGGGACAATTACCAACATTCTGTGATGCAACAAGAATGTGTAGGAGAACAGGCAGAAGTGAGGAAAATTAGCTCACGCAATGTTAAAGTGCAAAGTTGTTACAATGATTATGTAATGTATTAATATTGTTATTAGAACTGTGGTTTTATTTTGGTTTTTGTGTTTTCTTTTTTCTGTTTAGTTTGTTAAGGGGGAAAGTGTTGTAGGTAGTATTGAAGTCTATGTTAAGCATGTGCATGTGTATTATTACCTCATGAGTTCTAAAGTAGAACTGGTCTAGCTAAGGTTCCAGCAGTGACAGTTATTTCAGTTGCCGCCTCGATCTTGGTGAGACAGGACAGGTTAGAGGCCTTGGGCACTTTACCTTTGGTCATAAATCTGACCTGCATTACATTGGTGGATTTCATCTTTATTTACCACATGGAGTAGGCCCCAAGTGCCGAGGAAGCCACCTTCCAAGAATTGCATGAGACCGCAACACTTGGTGGCTGCGGTGAGTGGGTTCCAGGGTTTACAGAGGAACCCAGTGACTGGGGAAAAGGATTGCAAAATAACGTTTTCCCTACTCGTCCAGAGACAGTCTGGCATATGGCCTTGCCCCTACTCCACCTTCCATGCGTCCTGAATACCGTGACAGACTCCAAAGATGGGCCAAACCCAAAGGTATGCTCTGGAGCACCCCACACCCTCACCAATAATGCTAAGTAGCGAAAACTTAAGGCGTGAGACCCCCACTAAATCATATAACCCCTGCTGAGGAACGCCGAGCTAACCCGGAAAGATAACTGATATTACAATTATTCTTCACAAACTGACTGTTGATACACATTTTGCAGCCCACATCAGAAATAAGTCACTGCCACGCACACCTAGATTTTCCCTGAGACACTGGGAGCGGAAAGCAGTGGGGTACAGACACCCACAGGAGTGCTAAACACACAGTCATATGCTCGGTAAGTGAGCCCCACCCACCCACCCACCAGGCATCCTTCCCGCTGCCACAGACTGCGTGGCTGGGTCCTTGGCCACTGCAGAGGCCATTTCACCAGGTGAACAGACCCAGGAGCAGGCTAGGCCTCTGCCCACAGCTGGCTGGTCGACAAGCTAGAGGCTCTACCTAACACTTCGAACCCTAGTCTGGATCTCAGAGATAGTAGTGTGAGAAGGATTGAGGCTTGGGACCACAACACAGCATTTCATAGCCGGTGAACTGTTCTTATATCTGTACCCTCTCCTTCCGCTGAGCCAGAATATGGGCAAGGACAAACTACAGGCACAGCCTACACAAGGCAAGATAAATAAATACATAAAGCCCAACCCTGCTCCAGTGAAGCAGAGAACTCACTGGGGACTGCAGCACAGTTGGTTTGCATCCTGCAGGCCATACAAGAATCAAGGACATCCCTGGAAGGACATTTCAGAAAAACCAGATTTAGATCTTGGCGGACAGGTCACTCCGTCACAAAGGTGATGGATATCCCATCCACCAAAATCAAAATCCCATTATGTCCTATAAGATTTATGTTTCGGCGGACGGGATATCCGTCAACGTTGTGACGGAATAACCTGTCCGCCGAGATCTAAATCAGGCCCTAAGCCTTGACATTACTCTACCCCGCCAAAGTCTCAGAAATACTGTACCTCAAGTAACCGAGACTGAAAGTTGAATATCAGAAGCCGAAGACACAATCTGGACATTTCAGGCCAAAATTACTGGCTTGCAGAAAGTCATGCACCAACTGGAAGCACAAGCTAGAGGTGCAGTGGGCCCATCGAGGAGGAATAACTTCCGGATCATGGGCATCCCGCATATGGAGGGACCTTGTCCCATGCAGATCATTTCCGAGTGGCTGAGATCATGGCTTCCGAAAGCGGAAATGTCACCCAGCTTGGTAGTTTAACGTGCACACAGATCGCTGGTTGTGAATCTACATCCTGGAGCCAGCTTGCAGCCAAGGATTGTCCGAATCCTTAATTTCGCAGACAGAGATGTGGTTCTCCGGGCATGATGCAAATAAGGTAAACTGCACTTTTCCCAGGCTATACTCCTAGGGTCCAGCAACAGCGCAGATCATTTCTTGAAGTGAAGCTGCAGATTCGAGCAATGCAGATACAGTATACGTTGCATTTTCCTCCATGGCTCAAGTTTATTTATAATGACAAGACTCTGCTTTTGACATACCTGAGAGCGCATGGAATTGTGTGGAAGAGCGCCCATTAGTCATAAATAAAAGACTCCTCTGGGCTCTACATGAAGGGAAGAGTGCACTGGACTCTGGAAACAACTGCATGTCGTAGCACGAGGTATAGCAGATGACACTGACCCGAGGATCCCATGCCTCACAGCCCCATGCAGTCACGTCCTCTGTAGTTGGAGGACACTCCGAGAACTGATTCAGATAAATCCTGACCGAGTTTGTACCGCGGTTTTCCTTCGCTGTTTTGAGTCTGCGTGTTGAAGTGGTTAGTTCAAAGGTAAAATGGCGGGTCGTTTTCTATTAATTGCTTAACCCTTATTTAGTTTAATCGTTATCGTTAATAAGTTTATATTGGGGACTTTTTACTATTTAGGTCAAATCTGCAGCGCATGCACTTGCCATTTGCTGGCTTCAGTGTCATTCTTCTTTGCTGCCTCCTAATTGACCAGCGCACACCAAGTTTCACTTCTATTCCCTTCAGTGGAGCATGGACCAAGCACAGATTGATTCAACTTAATTAGTGGTCATTCGCTGCTTGCTGTGATTGAGGGTCTATTTCCTCTTCCCCCTCTCAACTCCCCTGCCCCTGTCTGGTGCTTCCTACCTCACCCCTCCCTCATTTAGCCAATGCGTTTTTTGTTAAATTACTACAGGACATGCCGATCGAAGACCTGTGCTCCAAATTATGTTGATTTCGTTTTTTGAGTATCATAATACATGAGGTCAGTGTCCTTCTAATTTTATTACCTCTAATGGTGCTCTTTAAATATTGTTCTCTTTAAATGTTGTTTCCAGGAGTGTAACAAATACGCTTCATGAAGACAAATGTTTACATTGCCTTGTAATACAACTGATGAAGCATGATTTTGCGCAATAAAACCTGCTTGATTGAATCTACTCTTGTTTGTCTTACTAATAAAAACAATGACTAATGGCGTGGAGAAATTATTAACATGGGTGACAAATTTCTAGTGAATAATCACAAAACAAAGCACACATTAGAAGTTTTAGTGAAAAGTGCAAAATTAAGCACAGTATGTGTAGAAAAAATTAAAGTAGCATTAAGCTTGTGGAGAGCAAGAAAATAAACTTTCTTCATGCGAACTAAAACATTTACGAAAGAGAGAAATGGAAAATAATAATAGAAATTGCTCATTAATTAATAATGGGACTATTTAGAATAGGCTTTGTGGATTTAATAGAAAAATAGTGATTCATTTGCCATAATGATCTTTTATGAAAATATTGTGCTAACATAAATGTCTTTTATCTTCGTAGAGAGAGATGCATTACAAACTCCTATGAAGGCCTCAAAACCTTGCTTGAATGTTATTGTCTTTTCTTAAAATGTAGGCCTCGGAAGAAAATTTGTTTTTCCCTTCATGTTTTAAATTGCTGTGTTAGTTTGTTTAGCTGTGCCAAGTTAATCTTAAGGAATTTCCTCTTGATAATTTACTAAATAAACTCGTTAGACGAGAAAGTTATCAACTGGCGAAACGTGCGCGAGGATGTGGATAAATGTTGCGAGATGTTTTCCTTCTTCCGCGGAAGGATGACTTCTTTGGAACTAACAATGACTTTCTTCAATGAACTTTGTCGAGCTAGTATGGTCAGATGGTCACCTTATTTTGAAAACCAATAAGAACGAGAAGAAACTATGAATGATACTTTTAAGAGATTGGACATTAATATTTAGGGTATAAATATTTGTGTAAAAGTAAAATATTTGGAGTAGCTGTTTTCTATGAGAGGAGAGCTTTGCTGCTGTATCTCTCTATGCTACTCTGGCTGGCTGCTGACTTTGCTGAATCTGTCTGAGACTGTCCTGAGATCTTTGCACTTCATCGGCTGATGATGTTGCTTTAGCTATACCTTTTTGTCCAAGAGGTTAGCTTCCTTTACTCAATGCACGCTGTGCAATGATTCTCTAGGTTCGTATGAAATCGAATTGCATATTGATATTTGCAATGAAATATTTCCTCTTTGTCTCGCTCTCTCCACTCAAAAGCTTGTTATTGATATTGTGCTGAATGACTTCCCAAGATTGAGAGAAATACCAGTGGAATGGTACAAACAGGTAGAGAGGTTTGTGAAAGTTTCAAAAGTATTGTGGAAGGATTTAGATGGTTTGTTTGACATTGTAGTTCCAGCAGATTTGTGGACTGAATGTAAAATTGCTGTAGATTGGCCAAAAGAAGAATATCTGAGAGATTCAAAAACAGTTGTCTGATGTGTGGGATTTCTCAGGGAAAGATATTGGAGTAATGAAGGGTGTAGCTCCAATTAAAATCACAGTTAAACCAAATGCAGAATTTCCAAGAACACCACCATATAAAATGAGTCCTGAGACGATTGCCGGAGTGACTCCTGTAATTGAACAAGGTATTTTAAAGGAGATTTTAGGTAGTCCATGTAATTCACCTATTATGGGAATTCACAAACATAATGGAAAATATAGAATAGTTCAGGATTTGAGAAAGGAAAATCGGATAGTAATACCTTGTTGTCCAAACGTGCCAAATCCAGCTGTGATTCTTTATCAAATTCCCTGTGAAGCAGAATGGTTCACAGTAATTGATTTATGTCAAGCATTTTTCTGGATACCTTTGCACCCGGATAGCCAATTTTTATTTACATTCCGGTTCGGAGACCGTGTCTTGGCATGGTGCCGAGTTCCTCAAGGGTATACAGAGAGTCCTTCAATTTTCAGTCAGATATTGAAGAAATGTTTGGAGTCATTGGTAATGCTTAAAGACTCAGTTCTGGTGCAATACATTGATGATCTGTTGGTTGCATCAAAAACAAAGAGAGGCTTGTGTGACAGATACAATTGCTCTACTGAACCATTTGGCAGTAGGTGGGCATAAGGTGTCACCAGCAAAACTACAATTTTGTCAAAAAGAAGTTCTTTATTTGGGTCACAAAATTGAGAAAGGAATCAGGAAAGTGTCTCAAGATTGGATTAATGCAATTTTGTAAATGAATCTGCCAAAAACAGAAAGAAATTCCAATGTTTTTGGGAATGGTTGGTTATTGTCAACAGTGGATTAACAATTTTTCCTTAATAGCCAAGCCATTACAAAGACTGACTCACAAAGACGTGTCAGATCCAATACATCTAGATGCTGAATGCATGAAAGCAATTGCGGAGCTGCAAGACAGTTTGTGTAGAGCACCCGCATGGGGAATGCCAAATTTCAATAAGGATTTTGCATTATTTTGGAGCGAGTGTGATGGATGTGCACTTTCAGTTCTAACGCAAATGCATGGAACAGCACGCCGTCTAGTAGCATATTTTTCCACAACGTTGGACCCTGTGGCTGCAGCATTACCTGGTTGTTTGAAAGCAGTTGCTGCTACTTGCATGAGTTTTGAGCAGAGTGAAACGATTGCGATGGGACATCCTTTGAAAGTGTACGTGCCACATTCAGTTGAGATTTTGTTAACACAAACTCGCACACAGCATCTTACCAGCAGTCGGTTAACAAAATATGAGAGAGTGATTTTGGGAGCTAAAAATGTGACAGTGACAAGATGTACGAATTTGAAACCAGCTGCCTTGTTGCCAAATCCGAGTTGTGAAGTGGTAATGGATGAAGCAGATCATGATTGTTTGGATGTTACTGAGTTGTGTATGAAGCCGAGGCCTGACATCCAAGACACACCTTTAGCTGAATCAGATTTTGTGATGTTTGTGGATGGAGCATGCTTGAGAGATCAAGAAGGTACCTTGCGAGCTGCATATGCAGTATGTACGGTTGCGAATGCGATTGAAGCATCATGGCTGAAAGGAGTAAGTTCAGCTCAGGTAGCTGAATTAATTGCACTTACAAGGGCATGTTGTTTTGGAAAGCACATGAGAATAACCATATTTACAGATAGTCAATATGGTTTCGGAGTTGTGCATGACTTTGGGCAGTTGTGGTCCCAACGCGGATTTTTAACCTCTGCAGGTTCACCAATACGAAACGGAGAGTGTGTAAGAGATCTGTTGATTGTATTACAATTGCCGGCACAAATTAGGGTGGTGAAATGTTCTGCACACAAATCTGGAAATGATTATGTTACAGTTGGTAATAGATATGCCGACGAGATTGTGTGTTATTGTGCGCAAAATTCAATATCAATATATGGGGAACAATTGAAACAATCTGATCAAACAGAAACAAGATTAATGTTTTCATCTGTTAAAACATGGGAAGAAGTTAGACAAATGCTGGACACAGCTAGTGATGAAGAAAAGAAAAAGTGGATCAAAATAGGTTGTACACGCAGAGCAGATGATGAAATATGGATTTACACTGATGGAATACCAATAATGCCAGATAGATTGTTGTCTCAGATGGCACGAGTTTATCATGGTCGCACACATGTCGGTAGGGACGCAATGATTAGATTGTTTAAACAGGATTGGTTTAATCCCAAGTTTAGAGTCATTGCAGAACGTCTCTGTCAAAGATGTGTGACATGTCAGTAACAAAATGCAGGTAGGAAAACTGTTGTCAGTTTGGGTCGAATTGGAAAAAGCAGCAGGTCCCTTTACTCGTATGGAATTGGATTTTGTGGAGATGCCTCCTTGCCATGGACTAATGTTGGAATTGAAATGTGTTCTGGTCACATCACTCATGCTTTACATTGTATTATGTTAGCATTTATGTAGCCATTTCATAATAATCTTTATTGTCAATCCCTGCAAATACTCTGCGAGTTAAAGCTAGCATCTGTGCCGCCATTTTCTCTCATGCAGCCACCATTTTGCTTTATGATTGAAACTAAGCTTTTGTCTCATGTTGCTTGTCTCAGCAGAAAGCTGCTGGGATGCATTTGCATCTCCAAGGATAGGCCTCACTGAAGCATGAGAAAGTCGCTTGTTAACGCATACCTTTCCCTGTGATAGAGGTTGCTCCCACTATTCCAGCTGCAAGTATAGACTGTATGACCTTGCCAGAGAGATAGTGTGTGCCCGGTCTCAGACTCTTAGCTCATCTTTGTGTGCCCCTTTGTTCAAGCTGTCTCCCTGTGGAAAGTTACAGAGTGGGCGTGTCACTGCCCAGTTGTAGAAATGTATAACTGTTACCTTTATGCTGGAAAAAGTCAGTCCCCTCAGTAGCATCTAAGGAGGCTAGTCAGACTGGACTCCGCTGCAGCGCATTTTATAATAAAATAACTTGGTTTGTATTCTCTACTGCGTCACTGACTCTTCATTTCTTGGAAGGCTAAGAGGAGGTCGCGAGTGACCCGGGTGGCACTAATTGGGTCACTTCCTTCACTAAAATATGTCTTGGTTATTGTGTGTTTGTTTTCTTGTTGGATGGAAGCCTATCCAACAAGACAAAATGACAGTCTAACAGTTGCTAAATTGCTTATAAAAGAGATAATTCCTAGATTTGTATTTCCAGTCCCATTAGAATCAGATAGAGGAACTCATTTTAATAATGAGATAATTTGGATAATCTGTGCAGCATTACAAATTGAACTTATCGATCAGAAGCATCAGGCGTGGTTGAGCAGATAAATGGCACGATAAAGTCTAGACTTGCTAAGGTTTGTGCATCCACATCACTGAAATGGCCAGATGCATTACCATTGGTTTTGATGAGTTTGAGAAGTATCCCTGACAGAAGAACTGGACTGTCCCCATACAAAATTGGGATGGGAAGGGCTATGAGACAGCAAACAGTCCCTGCAAATCCATTGATTAATATAACTGATGACTTGATACTCGGTTATTGCAAAGGATTGGCTGATGTAGTGCGTTCTGTCTCTCATCAGGTCGGAGAAGTTGCAACTACGACACAACAAGAACTAAGCCATGATTTGAGCGCTAGAGAGTGGGTTCTAATCAAGAAACACGTAAGGAAGTCATGTTTGGAACCTCGATGGAATGGGCCGTATCAAGTGAGCCTTGTGACAACAGCAATCAAATGTGGTGGTTTGCCTAATTGGATACACGCAAGTCATACAAGAAGAGCCCCAAGTCCGCTTGAAAGTACAGAGTCAGTTGAAGGTGAACAGAAAGAAAGTAAGAAACCTGAACAGACTAAGAATCAGGTAAAGTGGGCACAAGCTACTGGGTCTCGTGATACTGTCTTTGTTGAAACTGAAGGAGTTGGTCCCTGAAAGAAACAAAGAAAAAGAAAAAAGGGATTCAGCTAAAAGGAGTTTCGAAACAAGTGAAATAGACAGTGTTTCAAGAAAAAGAACAAGGAAAGGTGATAAATGGCCTAGAGGAGTCAAAAGACTGAAGTACACTTTGAATGAAAAAGTTCCAAATACCATAATTGAAATTTCTAGCCAATCTGAACAAAGTAATACTGAAGGTGAAGAGAATACAGTGAAAAGACCAAAAAGAATAAAAGTTGCAAACAAGAAGTACACAGCACCTGAATGGACATATTTAGCTGAAGAAGTCAGGAGCAATTCATCATATGAGCCACCCTAAATGAACTATGCTAAAGAAAAAGGGTGTAGAAAAAGAGAGGGAATTTGAAGATAATCAAATGGTACACAAATCTCTTGAGACCTAAGGTACAAAAAGTGTGGGGTACACAAATTTTATCAAAAGTTATTTTTCTAAATTTTTATTATTAGTTAGTTTCGAATATAGATATAAAATGGCTAGAAATGAGACTGGTAATCAAAATCATGGCTTAATCAAGCAAAGATGCTTTATTGCTTGTTCTATATGTGTTCTTTTAATGTTGTTTGGTATTAATTTTAATAATACCCAACTTTATGTATCCTATTAGATTTAATATTACTAATAATGATGTTTCTACAAAGGATAGAATAAAGAAAGATCCACAGATTAACATTAAAGAAGTAACAGGAAGTGACTTACACCAAGATAATTTTATTAATGATTTCTCGTTAACGTTTTCACAAAGTTATTATACGAGTACGTTGATACTATGTATGCAAGGGATTGTTGTGTGTGCATGCAATTACCATTGTCTGTCTCGCAAGGAGTGACTTATCACCACCTTCCTTTAAGATATGGTATTTCATGTAGTGTACTAACAAGTTTATTCTATGGGAAGGACCAGTTTCAGTACTTCTATTCTAATTATGATTTAGTATTTTCAGAAGTTCCTATTAAAAACAACATGAACATAGTGAGTAGTGCAAGAAATGCTGAGCACATGGGACAATTTTTCCATTCGACTAAGACAATAGATACTGTAAATGCACATCAAAATAATCTAACTTGTAAATTACAATGTGTAGAAAAAGAATTCATAAATGCTGTAGAAGATAGGCGACAAGATTTTAAGAAAAAGGCTGCAAAACAGAGGACTAGTATTCCTCCTTGGGCACACAGGGAGGAGGATTACAAGAAAGGTGAGATATAACCTGCACCAACTTTGGTGAAATACTCCAGTAAATATTCAAGTAAGCATTTACCATGAACTGCATTTACCATAATGCTAAGGGGTGAACTGTGCTGGGAGGTGAAGTGGTGTGCTCCCAAATCCCTTCATTTTGAAAAGACTCCCTTGAGTCATTGAGCTGATGAGTTTTTGGTGATGCACCTGCGCGCCAATGAGAGGTACTGAGACCTGGGAGGATTGTGGCAGCCTTCTCAAGCAACCCCTAATTAAATTCGTTTTTATCTCTACTGATGACAGATGATATCCAAAAACATGTGTCTAGAGTTTTACAGCACTAACCTGCACCAACTTTGGTGAAATACTCCAGTAAATATTCAAGTAAGCATTTACCATGAACTGCATTTACCATAATGCTAAGGGGTGAACTGTGCTGGGAGGAGAAGTGGTGTGCTCCCAACCCCCTTCATTTTGAAAAGACTCCCTTGAGTCATGGAGCTGACGAGTTTTTGGTGATGCACCTGCGCGCCAGTGAGAGGTACTGAGACCTGGGAGGATTGTGGCAGCCTTCTCAAGCAACCCCTAATTAAATTTGTTTTTATCTCTACTGATGACGGATGATATCCAGAAACACGTGTCTAGAGATTTACAGCACTAACCTGCACCAACTTTGGTGAAATACTCCAGTAAATATTCAAGAAAGCATTTACCATGAACTGCATTTACCATAATGCTAAGGGGTGAACTGTGCTGGGAGGTGAAGTGGTGTGCTCCCAACCCCCTTCATAAAGGTGAGATATATGCTGCAATGACTCTAGACTGGCATCACAAGGGGAAGCTTTGCTTACTAAGACAAAAGACTGAATATAACAATTATTTCATTAGTTCTAGTGAATGTGAACATACCTTCCTAATCACAGAGGGTTGGGGACTAAGATGCATTACATATCCTGTTTATCCTGGAGTTTATTATGTGTGTGGTAGAAATGCTTATTACAGATTGCCACAACATTGGTATGGGTGTTGTCATTTAGGAATCGATTTCCCAAAAATATACCACACAAGTTAAAATTCTAGACCCAATGAAAAGAAACTAACACGGAGAAAAAGGGAAATAAGTGCCGCAGAAATTGTGGGAGATATTTTTGGTGCACGGATACCTTCAGTTGGAGTAATTTTGAACTCACATAAAATTAGAAAATGGTCTACAGTAGTTGATCGTTTATCAACGGATACTGCTGGTGGCCTTTTGATGGTTAATACGGAAATGGTGGCTATGAGATCCATGGTTTTGCAAAATCGACTTGCTCTTGATGTACTATTGCCAAAAGAGGGCAGAGTCTGTAGTATGCTGAAAACTCAACAGTGTTGCACATATATTTCTGACAAAAGCAAGGATTTGGAGGGATATATCAGTAACATTACACATTTACGTAATGATTTGACTGAACTGAAGGTTGACGATGCATGGGAAAAATTTGGTACGGCTTTTTCCTCAGTAAGTAATTGGTTTTCATCATTAAGTAACAGCTTGTTAGGGAGAATACTAACACCTATAATTGCTATAGTTATTGGCATACTAATGGTAATCCTAATTTACAAATGCTGTAAAAATGAGCAAACAGATTAAACGTAGAGCAAGAAAAAGGAAAAGAGAAGAAATAGAGATGGAAGAGAGGAAAGGAGCTTTTTATGAAGTAATGAGAGATGTAGGGTGTGTTAGGTTGAAACAGATGAAAACTACCTCTTTCTGAAATGAAATCAGTTTGTAATCTGATTATGTAGATTACATGATGGCTTGAGTCGCCATCAAATGGGGGATTGATGAAGCATGATTTTGCCAAATAAAATCCTGCTTGATTGAATCTACTCATGTTTGTCTTACTAATAAAAACAATGACTAATGGCGTGAAGAAATTATTAACATGGGTGACAAATTTCTAGTGAATAATCACAAAACAAAGCACATGTTGGAAGTTTTAGTGAAAAGTGCAAAATGAAGCACAATATGCGTAGAAAAAAGAAAGTAGCATTAAACGTGTGGAGAGCATGAAAATAAACTTTCTTTATGTGAACTAAAACATTTACGAGAGAGAGAAATGGAAAATAATAATAGAACATGCTTATTAATTAATAATGGGACTATTTAGAATAGGCTTTGTGGATTTAATAGAAAAATAGTGATCTTTTATGAAAATATCGTGCTAACATAAATGTCTTTTATCTTCGTAGAGAGAGATTCATTACAAACTCCTATGAAGGCCTCAAAACCTTGCTTGAATGTTATTTTCTTTTCTTAAAAGGTAGGCCTCGGAAGAAAATGTGTTTTTCCCTTCACGTTTTAAATTGCTGTGTTAGTTTGTTTAGCTTTGCACAAGTTAATCTTAAGGAATTTCCTCTTTATTATTTACTGAATAAACTCGTTGGACAAGAAAGTTATCAACTGGCGAAACGTGCGCGAGCATGTGGATAAATGTTTAGAGATATTTCCCTGCTTCCGCGGAAGGATGACTTCATTGGAACTAACAATGACTTTCTTCAATGAACTTTGTCGAGCTAGTATGGTCAACTTATTTTGAAAACCAATGAGAACGAGAAGCAATGAATTATACTTTTAAGAGATTGGACATTAATATTTAGGGTATAAATATTTGTGTAAAAGTAAAATATTTGGAGTAGCTGTTTTCTATGAGAGGAGAGCTTTGCTGCTGTATCTCTCTATGCTACTCTGGCTGGCTGCTGACTTTGCTGAATCTGTCCGAGACGGTCCTGAGATCTTTGCATTTCATCGGCTGATGATGTTGCTTTAGCTATACCTTTTTGGCCAAGAGGTTAGCTTCCATTACTCAATGCATGCTGTGCAGTGATTCTCTAGGTTCATATGAAATCGAAATGCAATAAAAATGTTCCTCCTTGTCTCTCTCTCTCCACTCAAATGCTTGTTCTTGATATTGTGCTGAATTTATAAATTGTATCTTATATTAGTGATTTATCTGTAACATTTATGAAGAAACTAATGACATTTGCTAATGTGTTCATGTATTGACCATTCATATTCTAAAAAACTTAGATAAAAGTGACTTGATAAGTTTTTAGAGTTTGTCGTCTTTATTATGAGGATTTATAGATTTGTACATATTATGACAGTTGTTGTTACAGTTAGATATTTCCTTCATTAAGGTCCCTATGAGGGTAATATTATCCGTCTTTCCATTACCAAGTCCCTATTAGTTCTACTAAAAGATCCATCAGAGGACCTGTTGTTGTAAGTGGTTATTGAGTTCTTATGGGCCCGAACTGCTAATCATAAAAGAGTCTAGTTGGTAAAAGTTAGTAATAACTCTTGAGGATGAGTAACATTTTCACCCACTTCCGCTGCATCAAAACTAAAGAGATTTTCATTAAAAGCCCTGTCCCCTCACATGTGAGAATGATGCTTGGTGAAGCACAAGTTACTAACTTGTGTAACGATATATCTGTAAGAGACAGTAGTTAGTGATAGATTCCTTACCTTAGAATATCCCCAGGCGTCAGGCTGGATCCGGAAAGTTTTGCGTAGCAGTACCCTTGCGCGTCGGTAGGCGGCGTCGTGCGGCTCCGCGTCCGTCGTTGGCGTCGTGATCGCCGGGATGACGTCGCGGGCAGTACTTAGACGCCGCCCCTGCGCGCTGACGTCAGTTCTGTACACGACTTTCCGCGCCAGGAACGCAGAGCCATGCAAGAAGCTGACACAGGTGTCTGAAAAATACTAGGGCCCTGAAAGGGATGTCCTTAACCCTAGAAATCAGTTCGCAGAACGGGGAGGATGGGTGGGGCGGTAGGAATCTATCACTAACTACTGTCTCTTACAGATATATCGTTACACAAGTTAGTAACTTGTGCATCTGAAAGAGACACGTTAGTGATAGATTCCTTACCTTAGAATAGATACCCCAGCAATACCAACCCCGGTGGTGGGTCTGCGAACAAAGATCAGACAAGGAAGTCCTGGAGGACAGAACGGCCAAAGAAGCCGTCCCTCCGGACCTGACTGTCAAGGCAGTAATGCTTAGTAAACGTGTGCAGCGAGGCCCACGTAGCTGCCTGACAGATAACCGGCAGCGGAACACCGCGGCCCAAGGCCGTGGTAGCAGCCGTTGCCCTGGTGGAATGGGCACGCAGCCCAACAGGAGGCTCCTTCTTAGCCAAAGAATAGCAGGTCTTGATGCACAAGGTAACCCAGCGGGAGATGGTCCTCTTGTGCACCGCCCGACCCTTTTTGGCGCCCACGTAGCCAACAAAGAGCTGGTCATCCACCCGGAAGTGTTTTGTGCGGTCGATATAGAAGGAGAGCGCACGTTTTGGGTCCAGACGGTGGAGCCTCTCTTCCTCTCTGGAAGGATGCGGAGGCGGAAAGAAGGTGGGCAAAGTGATGGTCTGCCCAATGTGGAAAGCAGTAACCACCTTTGGCAAGAAGGACGGACGCGTCCGAAGAACAACCTTGTCTGGATGAACAGACAGAAAGGGAGGTTTGCAAGAAAGAGCCTGGAGCTCACTCACCCGCCGAGCGGAGGTGATGGCCACCAGAAAGGCTGCCTTTAGAGTCAGAAGACGAAGAGGACAGTTATGCAGAGGCTCAAAGGGAGCGCACATTAAAAAGGTAAGAACCAAGTTCAAGTCCCACTGAGGCATTACAAACGGAACAGGAGGGAAGAGGTGAGTAATGCCTTTTAAGAACCTGTTAACAACAGGGGACTTGAAAAGGGAGGGCTGATCAGGGAGCCTGAGGAAGGCCGAGATAGCACAAAGATAACCCTTGATGGTACCCAGGGCAGAACCCTGTTGGGCCAGAGAGAGAAGGAACAGAAGGACCTCAGAAAGAGGGGCAGAAAGGGGATCCACAGCCTTTGCTGTGCACCATGCCACAAATTTGTTCCACCTGCAGGCGTATACCACCTTAGTGGAGGGACGCCTGGCTGCCAGAATCACATCACAAACTTCGGGAGGCAAGTCGAAAGGAATCAACTGCCGCCGCTCAATCTCCACGCAAGCAGGTGTAGACTGGACAGGTTCGGGTGGAGGACCGTCCCCTGCTGCTGCGACAGAAGATCCTCCCGAAGAGGCAGACGGATCGGGGATCTATGCTCATATTGAGTAGCTCGGGATACCAAACTCTTCGAGCCCAGTCCGGAGCCACAAGAATGACTTGGGCCCGGTCGTGCCGAATCTTCTTCAACACTCTGGGTAGAAGTGGTATAGGCGGAAAGGCGTACAACAGACCGCAACTCCACTCGCGACGAAAAGCGTCGCCGAGCGAGTGCCGCCTTGGAAATTCCAACGCGCAGAACTGATGACATTGCGCGTTCTCTTCGGTGGCGAATAGATCTAACCAAGGCTCTCCCCACTGTAGAAAGAGTCCTTGCGCCACTTCCGAGTGAAGACGCCATTCGTGA
The DNA here is from genome assembly GCA_963921515.1 of Calotriton arnoldi. Taxonomy (NCBI): domain Eukaryota; kingdom Metazoa; phylum Chordata; class Amphibia; order Caudata; family Salamandridae; genus Calotriton; species Calotriton arnoldi. The sequence continues at coordinate 927,361 of CAWUFW010000529.1, read as the reverse complement.
TCCAACATGCACCGGCGGCTGAGTTCGTCCGCCCTGGCGTTCAGAGAACCTGCCAGGTGTTGAACCATCAGGAACATGCCCTGATGTTCCAGCCATGTCCAGAGGCGCAGAGCCTCCTGACAAAGGGTCCAAGACCCCACCCCGCCCTGTTTGTTGCAGTACCACATGGCGGTGGTGTTGTCTGTGAACACCTGCACTACCTTCCCTTTGACAGAGGGAAGGAATGCCTTGAGTGCAAGCCGGATCGCCCGGAGCTCCAGAAGGTTGATATGGAGCCGGGACTCCGCCGGAGACCAGAGGCCTCTGATCTCCGCCTCTCCCAAGTGACCGCCCCATCCCAGAAGGGACGCGTCCGTCACAACTGTATGCTCTGGCTGGGGAAGGGAGAGGGATCTGCCCATGACCCATTGCCGGTTCGAGAGCCACCACTGCAACTGTTTTGCAGTCCCCTCCGAGATCTGGACGTGATCGGACAGGTTGCCCTGGTGCTGCGCCCACTGGAACTTCAGGTCCCACTGCAGAGCCCGCATATGCCATCTGGCATGATTGACCAGCAGGATGCAGGAGGCCATGAGGCCCAGCAGCCTCAGGGTCATCCTTACCGAAACCCAGGATAAAGGCCGAAAGATCGGAATCATAGCCTGAATATCCCGGACTCGCCGTTCGGGAGGATAGGCCCGAAACTGCGTCGTGTCCAGAACTGCTCCGATGAAAAGGAGCTGTGGAGAAGGAATCAGATGCGACTTCGGCACATTGATGGAGAACCCCAGCGAGTGCAGGAGTTCGGCCGTAGTCTGGAGGTGGGAGACGACTGCCTGGGACGAGCCCGCCTTCAGCAGCCAGTCGTCGAGGTAGGGGAAGACTGAAACCCCTGCCCGGCGCAGATGAGCCGCGACCACCGCCATCACTTTCGTGAACACCCGAGGGGCACTTGTAAGGCCAAAGGGGAGCACGGTGAACTGAAAATGCTCGTGGCCTACCGTGAACCGAAGGTAACGCCGGTGGGCCGGCAGGACGGGGATGTGGAAATATGCGTCCTGCAAGTCCAACGCTACCAACCAGTCTCCAGGGTCGAGGGCAGTCAAGACCTGAGCTAGGGTGAGCATCTTGAACTTCTCCTTCCGGAGGAAGCGATTGACGTTCCGGGAGGTCCAAGATAGGACGCATGTCCTCCTTGTCCTTTTGGGCACCAGAAAGTAGTGGGAGTAGCAACCACGCCCTACTTCTGGGGTCGGAACATGCTCGATGGCCCTCTTGGTCAAGAGGGCCGTGACTTCCTTCTGTAGAAGCACCAAGTGATCCCCTGACATGCGGTGGAGTTGAGGTGGCATGGCTGGGGGTGGTCTCGAAGGGGAGGGAGTAGCCCCTTCGGACAATGTCCAAGACCCACCTGTCCGAGGTGATGGTGCGCCAGTGGGGAAGGTGATGGCGGACCCTGCCCCTACTGGCGTGCCGTGCACCTGAAAGGAGGGGACTAGGAGGGCTTGGAGGCCGCGGACGGGTTGGAGGTGGTGGCCTGACCCGCACGCTGGTTGCCCGATCCGCCACGGCGGAATCCACGTCCTCGGCCACGCGAAGACGCCTGCTGCGCGGGCCGGTGGCTGGGCTGCTGACGTGAAGGGCGCCCCTACCGTGGCCACGATAGGGGCGAAAAGCAGAAGGCAGCGGAGGGCGTGTAGCAGAAAGGCCCAGGGACTTGGCAGTAGCCCGTGAGTCCTTAAAGCGCTCCAACGCATGGTCTGCTTTGGACCCAAAAAGACCGACTCCATCAAAGGGCATGTCCATGAGAGTATTCTGGACATCCCCTGAAAACCAGTGGTTCTCAGCCAGGCGTGGCGGCGGAGCGCCACCGTCGTTGCAATCGACCTGCCCAGCGAGTCGGCGGTGTCTAGGCCACAACGGATAGTGTATTTGGCCGCATCCCTTCCTTCCGCAATGGCGCGGGAAAGCAGTGCCTGGACCTCCTCAGGGCACTGGGGCAAAACATCCGCCACCGAATCCCACAGAGAGTGGGTATAGCGGCCCAAAAGACAAGCGGTGTTAACGGACCGCAAGCCAGCACTGGAGGAAGAAAAACCTTTCTTCCCAAACTGATCCAGGCGTTTGGATTCCCTATCCGGAGGAGCGGTAGGGAAGGCGGTTTGGGAAGCGGAGGCTTGGACAACCAAGCTCTCAGGAGTGGGGTGGACAGAAAGAAACAGGGGGTCGCCCGGAGCGGGGCGATGGCGTCGTGACACGTTCCGATCCACAGGAGCCCCTGTGTTGGGCTTGGACCAGGCGCCCAAAAGAACGTCTGTGAGGGCGTCGTTAAACGGCAGCACAGTCTCCGCAGAGGAGGCTGCCGGCTGAAGCACCTCTGTCAAGATGTTAGGCTTGACCGTCAAAGTAGGGAGCTGGAGACGTAAGGCCCCAGCAGCCCTACGCAACACCGTACCAAAATTGGCCCCCTCCTCCGTAGCCACGGGAGGAGACAGCATGCCAGTGTCAGGAGAAGTATCCAGACCACTGGCCTCCCCTAGACTCTCTGTCCAGTCCTCATCATACTGACAGTTGCGAGTCAGAGGGTCATCAGACCCCTCCCAATCCTCCTGGTCCTCCTCTGGTTCAAAATAAGGAGGAGGAGGGACATTTGGGACCCAAGGGCCCATCGGCGCCGGAGCCGGCGTCGAGCGACGTCGCTCCGGGTCCATGTCCGGAGCCGGAAGGAACTGGGGGACGACGCCGCCCGGAGCCCAGGGCGGCGTCGAGAACGGCACCGGAGACATCGGCGCCGGCGGAGGTGTCGTGAGGTCGACCGGCGTCGATGGGGGTTGTGGAGCCGGGATCGAGGCCGGGGCCGAAGCCGGAGCCGGGATCGAGGCTGGAGTCCCGGGCGACGCCGGGGCCGGAGCCGCCGGCGACGCCGGAGCAACCCCATCAGGGCCCGCGGGGCCCGAAGGCGCACCGGAGGGGCCTGAAGGCCCGAAGAGGCGGGCCATGGCCGACAGGAACTCCTGTACCTTGGCCGGATCCGCCCCCGAACCCGGGAAGGGCGGGTATGACGGGGGCGACTCCACAGGCAAGTCCGGGGCCGCGGGGCGGGGACGGTGCCGGGAGGGGCCTCAGCCGAGTCGCGAGACCGGGCGAGGCGAAGTCCGAGAGCGACGATGCTTCTTGGACTTCTTGTGCTTAGACTTACCGGACGAAGAAGACTTCGACGCCGACGACCGGTGTGCACTCGCGAGCGACCCCTGGACCTCTCACGCGACCGGGGCCTCCGTGGAGCCGAATGCCGGGCCTCGAGGAGCTTTCGAGACCGCTCTCGCAAAGCTTTCGGGTTGAGGGCCTGGCATTCGGGACAAGACTCGGTGTCGTGGCCTCGGCCGAGGCAGAAGAGACACTCCCAATGCGGGTCGGTGACGGACATCATCCGCGCACAGGCGCCGCATCGCTTGAAGCCGGGCATCCCTACGACACCTTAAAGATGGAAAAAACAGTGAAAAAATCACCAAAAAGTATGGTCAAAAATTGACCAGGGCACTGCTCTTCCCGGATCTGCGCTTGCTGGCGCGGAAAAAGAAGAACTGACGTCAGCGCGCAGGGGCGGCGTCTAAGTACTGCCCGCGACGTCATCCCGGCGATCACGACGCCAACGACGGACGCGGAGCCGCACGACGCCGCCTACCGACGCGCAAGGGTACTGCTACGCAAAACTTTCCGGATCCAGCCTGACGCCTGGGGATATTCTAAGGTAAGGAATCTATCACTAACGTGTCTCTTTCAGATACCAGGTTTGACCTGTCGAAAGGGTTTATTTTGGAAGGTTGAATTGCAGTTTTTACACTGCTCCAGCAGGCTACACAGGGTAGGCCTGAAGCCACATTTGCACTGCCACTGCAGTGTAAGACACAATAGGTGCTGCAGTCCACTACTGTCATTTAACTTCCCCGCCCTGGGTACATCTTTTACTATATATTAGGGACTTATACAAAATACAGACTCAACAGGCTGGTAGAGCTTAGTACTAAAAGAAATCACCACCACATTCAGCAGTTTGATATTCATGAACATCACCTCTGCAACTCCGGGTCGGCTCTTTAATTGTTTGGGTGGCAAGCTTGAGCTTTCGTCCCAAACAAGACCTATTGACTAGGATTCCTCCCTCCGAGAGATTCACGATCGAGTGTGGTTGCAGTGCTCCTCTGCCTGCGTAACCCTCTGCATTGGAAGCGCACGCCTATGCCACACCACACCACCGGAGAACATCACCAGACACAGCAGGGTCGAGGCCAAGTCAGCAGCTTTTGCTCCTTAACATCCATGTGCGCTTATTAGCAGGTTTAGAGCCCCAGCAGAAAACACGAATCGGGAGCCACCAGTGTGCCAGAAATTAAAGGTACAGAATGAACCAAGGTTGTGTAGACCTTTGTAACTTTGGTTGACATCGAGGCAGCGATAACAATAATCCAGACAGGGGAAGGGAGTGAAAGGGGATTGTACCCAACCAGCCCATGTGGCCCACGATTAGGTTTTTTTACTGGTATTTTACTAACCTGGGAAAACCTTAAAGTATTGACTTCACAATTATAACTGTTCAATATCTATTTTGCACTGTGCATTTTATATAACTGTAGTATTCCGCTGTGTGCTGTAAACAAAGTATTTTTGTCTTTCCAAGTAAAACCACTGGCCAAACAATGAGTTACTAACTGCTATCACCTGTTTTCTGAGTCTCTACTCCATGCCACATCCATGAGTAAGCCTTGGGATGCTGCACCTTGCTACCCTGAGTATTAAGTGGTAAAGAGGCTTACCCATTCAATTTTGGGCACAGTGGTAGGATGAGCCTCTGGACATCAGTAGCAATTGCTCCTAATGTTACAAAAAGTACAGTAACCCTTGATTTTACTAGGACTCCTGAAAAGGTTCCCACAAGTGGTGATATGAGGTAGTCTTAAAGCTGCTGGATTATTTGCACTTTTCTCACTGAAGAAGAGGTTTATGGCATTGCTCTGGGATTGGAGGGTCAGGCAGCGGGGTGATGCAACACTTGATTTTCTTATAGAGTGTTTGGGTTCTTTTAGTTACTTGATGAAGGCAATGGAGTAGTAGTTCACTTTCACTGATATTACGAGAAGGCTGCAGCCTTGTTGTCTCCAGTATGCTGATGTTTTGAGCTTACATTTAATTGTTATTATTGGTGTGAGCGCGTTAGCATGGTTTTTCAACTATGAACTAATGTTACTGATACTGAGCCTATACACTGGGGGTGGGGAGAGGACACGAGTTAAATTTTTCAATGGAGAAGTACTTGAAGAATCTGACAGCTTGCTGTTCTCTTTGGGGTTGACTTTGTGTGTTGGCTGTGCATGAAGCATGGTAACGGGGATAGAGAAGTGCATGGTCCAGTCCCGGGGCAAGTGTGGGTTGAGTAGGATATTTGGTGATTTTGAGAAAATGTTGTGGGTATGTCCTTTGGACTGAGTTGATTCGATGACACTCTGCACCACGTTCAAGAGGTGGATAAGGACGACATGGGTAACTCTTGATTTTGTTGTGCACCAATTTGAGTCATAGAGGGTCGCGTCAGTGTGATGGATGTGTAAAATTGTGAGCATTTGTCAAATACGTTTTGCTCAGCTGGAAGGCTTATAGATGAGGTAGGTGATGGATTGGGTTGAGGAGAGCAAGAAGTACTATCCGAAGAGATCCTTGGAATTGAGTGTGGCTTGTTTGACAAGGCCAGAATGACTTCCAGATGGCAGCGAGACCTCTTTCTTTCAGGTGCGCGCAGTCAGCATGCTGAATGCTGTAGCCAGTGGAAATGAAGACATCTAGGATGTGGGAGGTGTGGGAGTAAGCCATGTTTCACTAATAAAGAGTAAATCAAGTTTGTGATGTGTGCTGAGGGTTTCAGGCTCTAGACTCTAACAGGTGATGCCTTTTTCTTTGGACACCCAGTCTAAGAGATGACTGGGGAGAGGATGATTATCAGGTGGTATAGGTATTGGGAAATTGTTCAGGCAGCAGCCAATTGTAGGCTTCAGGCTACAACACTCTCTCTCTAGCAGCTGAGATGATTCTTGTGCTGGCATAGCCTGTCAAATGTTCCTTTAAGTTGGTGGTGGCGGGAAAATGCGCAGGCTGCAGCTGATTGGTGAGTTTAGCATGGCAGGCTATGTGACCTTCTCAGTGTCAAATGGGTTTTGCAAGCACAGCCAGTGAAAGGTTTCTTGACGGTGGAGTTGTCGTCAGAAAACAGTAGGCAGCATTTGATTGGAGGATTCAACACGGGAGGCCACTTGACCTTACTGCAGTGGTTGCTGGGGCGCATGTGGTGCTACCAGCCCCAAAAGCACCCCCACAGCCACTGCAGCTTTCCTGTTTTCACTTAAAAACCATAAACACTATTAAAAGTCCACACAAAGGGAAATGGTCCATTGGTGCAAACAGATATAGACAGGTAAAAACAGATTTCTCTGTTCTCCAACAAGGAAATATGCCATTCAAATGATGAATGAGAGAATTTGTAATTTTGCCAACAAAATGTCGCTTTGTTATAGAAAGCAGGAGGAAGGAAGAATGGCCTTAGATTAGTGTGCTTGCATTTTAATATTTAGGAATGTCACAAAAAAGCCTGCTGTTTATTTTTCATTTTGGCTCTCTGATTCTTGTTTACCTGGTGAACAGATACATGGCTTGCAAGTGTTTTTACATTTCATCTAATTATTATTTTCTCTAGAGAACTTGGTAAAATTAAAATCATACTTTCACATTCTGGAATGTTTTTATCCTGTAACTGATTGGCAACATGGCAGGTTACAAGATCCTTCATGGACAAGTGTTTGAATCCTAATGTTAGATTTGGAAGCAATATTAGTGTTAGGTATTCTCTGGTCTAGGGTATTAAATAAATGGTGGCTGGGGGATTTTTCCCTAAAAGGATGAAGGCCCTCACGCACATTAAGGATCAGATAACAGTGTGTGGACAATCGTGATAGGGAGGGGGCGTTTTGATCCCATTCCTACTACCAATCCCCATTGTATGCATAATACAATAAATAATCCTTCCTCATATGTTCCATTAAGGTATGCAAATGAAAGGAAAAGCCACCTAAGCAGTGGTTGAAGTGGGGGAAAAAAAGTAGGGAAATGAAGGCGAAGAATCAGAGGGCGGGAATAATCAGAGGATTGGGTCAGTGGGCAGACTCAGAGGTGGCCAGAAAGAGCAAACAATCCCAATTTGTAGTATTTGTTTGCCATTTTACTGACCAGTTACAGCTTATTACGTTATTTTAATCAAACAATGGATATACACGTTTATTTAGGGTTTAATATGAGCTATTGACATTAAAATACATTCACAAAGTGGGATATGTTACCAATCACAGAATGTCCCAAATACGCTTAATAGTGGAATCACAAGCCATTTGTCTCCGTGCCATGCAGTTTCTGTCATTAGCACTTCTCCTCCCTTTTTAGGTCGAGACTAGCGCAGCGCGCATGCACTGCTCTAGGAGAGGGCCTCTTGGAATCACTCCAGACTTCCCAGAGACTCCTCTGTGTGGGTCAATTAACTCCCACACGTTCCATTGGCCTTTGCGTGTGGCTTTCAATAATGAAAGCACGCAAATGGCAAAGACGGGTGCATGTCCCGCCTTTTCTCTAAACGTTCCCTCCCATGGCCTTTGGGTCTCGGGAGCGAGCACCGGCGGGCAGTGTGCCAGCTGCATTCCTGGATCAAGTTACAAATTATCACAGCGTGGTCGCTTTCACTTTCGCGGCCGCGTTTTTTTTTTTTTTTATGGTGTCCACTGGTTTTCTTTTAGTAACAGAAGCACGTTTAGTTTCACGCACAGCGCGTCATCTATATGTAGTATTTTAACAAATTAACAATCACTCTTGCTACTTAAAAGACTTCGAAGCATAAAACTAAGATATTGGCTCTTCAGCTCAATGCATGCGACAAGAACAATTCACACCCTGAAGCGGCACTGCTGTCGTGCCTTACTGCTCTTTGTCAAGGCATTACAAGATGAGCCCGAGAAGCTGATCGGGTGCATTCCATCTGAAGGCGATTACAGTGCCGGTTACAGCCTGCTTCCTCCGAATAAGAGCATCTTGCAGCAGACAGCTCTGGATCTGGGATGAAGAGGAAGGAAGGTGGAGCAAAATATAACCAGCCCAGCTAGTGATACTCTTATCCGGTGTCCTTGCTGCATCGGGTGCAAGGGAAGACCGTTCACTGACAGAGCGCTGTGGAGCTCAGTCCCTCATCCCACCTCCCCTGCTGCTGATACTGCGAGGCCTGAATGATGCACGGCAAACTAGGCTTTCAGTGTAATGGTTTCTGAGAAACTGCAGCTTTCATGGTGAGTGGGCATCGTACAGTGTGAAGAGAATGTTATCCAATTCCAATTTTATTTATTATGATTTAGAATTCCGCAGAATTCCACATAAAGGTACATCTTAAAAACACATTTCATCCACAAAAATTTCCAATGTAAATTCAAGTTGTCATTTTCATCTAAAAGCACGAATGAACATAGCAAAAGCAGTCGTTCTTGGAGTTTTCAATGCAAGAAAGGGTGAACCTTAAATAATCGAATTGTCATACATGTATTCTTACAGATTTATACATATTTCTAATCTAATACTATCATAAAACATTCAGTGATAAAACTTATTATAAAATACAAAAATTTCAAATTCACTATACAATACTAGATCATGGACGAAATAATAAAATAATTTATCTATTCACTAATCTGTACTGTATAACCAGCAGCATAATAACAGTGCAAAGTAGTTCAATACCATAAACTCGCCCTTTTTTTTTATATAAAATACACAATGGTTTAGCAGCAAAACAGGGATTTAGTAAAGTGCTTCAGATCCTAAAGGATAAGTAACTAGAAGAGAAAAAAAGTTTATAATAGTGCCCATGCTTAATTCCAACCTAATAAATTGGGCAAAAATCGTCTAATACATGATAATTTAGCAGCAGAGCAGATTTAGTAAAGTGCTTCGGATCCTAAAAATGAATAACTAGCAGTGGAGAACGTTTGAAAAAGTGTACATGCTTATTTGCAAACATAATAAATCAGTCATAAAGACCGGAAGGTCGAGAAAAAGTGCAAGTGCTCTGTACATACGTATTAAGAAGATCTTTACTAGCGAGTAACTAACAGCAGAAAAAGTTTGTAAATGTGCACATACTCAGTTGTATACATAACTAATCGGTCATAAAGACCGAGAGATCAAGATAAAGTGCAAGTGCTCTAAACATATATATTAAGAAGATCTTTCCGACCTTAATATATGTTTAAAAATTGTTTAAAAAGCTAAAAAATGTAAAACACATCAGTTTGAGGGGGGCAGCAGACAATTTCGGGCCTGTTCTACTGTAGTGATATTATACTTTAAAAACAATTCCTTAAATGTCTACGACGTATTGATTGTAATGCGGGACAAACAAATAAAACATGATTCAAATCTAGTATACAGGAATTACATAAATGACAATACCTTTCATGTCTAGGAATACCCTCCCAAGATCCTGTTACAATTCTTAGGGGGAGTAAATTCAATCTCAGTAGCAAAATCACCCTGCGCACTCCGTGTTTAAGATTCCATAAGGCATAAGGTTGGGGATTTTTGACAATACTGCTCCCCACAATACAATCCATGTTTCTGTTCTCTGAACACATTTTAATATCTCTTTCACGAGAAACCCCGTAGATTGTTCTCTTAATTATACTTTTCAAGGCCCTTTTACAAAGAACCACCACCCCATCCATATCTAAACCAAACATTGATAATGCTTTTAAATTATTCCTAAAAATAGCACTTTTTTCCTTCATATTTACAAATATTTCTCTGTACAGCGCCACCCTTAGCAAATTCTCAGAGCTATTTATCAGTGCATTACACCATCTTAAGCACGCGGCCATTGATAGCACATATGTAGCAAAAAGACCAAATTCGAGCCTAAGCGCTGCAATCGATGCTGCGCGATTCAAATTACATATTTGGCGCCAGATTTTACCTTCCACTGTCTCGAATTTGGCCCACTCTTGTGCATCAATTGTTTCACTGGCGTAGCTCAGGGTTGGTGGGATCTTTATTTTATAGACCGAAATAATGTGTGAAAAATGTCTTTTCCCACAGTGTGTGTACAGACGATTGATTGCAAAGGCTTGTGAAATCGCTTTACCTTTGCAATGGTCCATATGTCTAGTAGCTGAGCACCTATTTGTAAATATTTTTCCTAAGTATGGATAAAATTTTACTACTTCCAATTTTTCTTTTCCCAGGAACCAGTTCAAATTTTTTCTGACCTTACAACCTTGATAACTAAAAATCATAACTTTGCTTTTTAAAATATTTATTTTTAGATAATACTCTTCTGTGTACCTAATTAACTCAGCAAGTCTTCTTTGCAGTCCAATTGGAGTTAAATCCATTATTATTGCGTCATCTGCATATAGCAGACAGCTCAACTCTAGGTTTCCTAATTTAGGGGATCCCCTTTACTAAGGCCCACTCTTCTTGGCAGATCATTAATGTAGATAGAGAAGAGTAAAGGGGCCAAAAGGCACCCTGCTTCAACCCATTGTTGGTTACTATTTTCTTCGAGAGACCTTGTGTTCCCCCAATAATACCTTAGTCCAGGTAGAAGAGTGGAGAGCAATTATTAATCTTAAAAGATTCCCTGGTATCCCCATAGTAACCAATTTCCTCCACAGCTTCCCCCAATCTACCATATCGAATGCTGTGGAGAAACCTATAAAAGCCGAGTATAACGGCACACCCCGACATACTGGATATTTTTCAGTTAAAGTTTGCAAAATAGAGATATTATCCAGTGTGCCACTATTCTTACGGAATCCTGTTTGTTCCAAAGGAATATAGTTATTTCCAAATGCCCACTCTTGAAGATGAGTGAGAATACTCTTTGCAAACAGTTTCCCGGTTGCATCCAGGAGCGAAATCTGTCTAAAACTGGCCGGGGAATTTTTTGGACCCTTTTTATATAACGGAACAAGTATACTTCCCTTCCAGGATTGTGGAATATCCCCATAGGTATAACAATGGACAAACAACGGATGCAAAACTTTTGCCCATTCTTCACAATCCTGTTTTATTATGGCTACTGGTACATCATCTGGGCCCATTGCGCTGGAATGTCTTGCCCCTTTAATGTAACCCTCAATCTCCATACGTGATGGTGCACCATAATCGCCCCCCGTAGTTGGAGTGGTACTAACCTCTTGGATCTGTCCAACTATGAGATTTAAAGCATAGAGCTGGGAAATGTATAAGGACCATTCTGCTTCTGGGATTAAAATGGGTTTTGACTTCTCTCTCCCATCACAGAATTTTGCAATCAGTGCCCAATATTTCCTAGTATCCCCGGAAAGAGCCACCTCTCGAAGTCTAACCCATTTTTCGTCTTCAGCTCTCCTTCGATCCGATGATATTTTCCTTTTCCGTACCTGTTTTAGCCTACTTATTTCTCTCTGCCTTTGTGTCATGGGCAGCCTAAATTGGTCTCTAATTAAACCATTAATTTCCCGATTCAGTTTTTTAATTTCCCATGGTATTATTACTAATGGAGTAGAACTAAAACCTTGCTTCTTCCTTCCGAAAGTTCTAATTGCAGCCAAGACTCTCCCGAACCTCTGAACTGGTGTTTCTTGACTGGGAATAAAGGCGGTATTCTCAAGGACCCTCTTAAAATTTGGAAGCAAATTATTTGACCAGCAAGTACGCCCATTATTACGGTTATAAGAGACATTTTCATCCCTCTGATTCCAAAGTTCAGGCTTCTCGATTTCTATGTCCATTTTTACAACTAAAATATTATGGTCACTCATATTTGTGGTAGATACCTTGAATTGTGTACATGCATTAAATAATTGAAGAGAAACTGCCATATAATCAATTAAAGAGTGACCATGTGCCCCACAAAAGGTGTAAGCTGCGGGTGAGTCCTCCGTGAATCTACCGTTTAACGTTACAAGGTCTAAGCTTCTAAAATTTTGCAAAAGTAACAGGCCTCGTTTATCCGACTTTAAATGGACCGGCAGTACAGAATCTGGGATAGCCCATACCGCCTCCAGTTCCGGATTAGAAAAAGACATGACTGCACTATTGGATAATTTGGCGTTAAAGTCACCTACCATCATTATACGTGAGCATTCTTCGTTGTTACTTAACCTTTGCACAAAAGTACAGATAGAGTCGACCAGTACGTTTGACGCTCTCCCAGGGGAATATACACATTTACCAGTAAAAGAAAAATCGCTTGCCCCAAGTTATCTTCACCTATCCTCAACTTTGCTCCAATACAGCATTTTGATGGATGCATATAGATCACAGGATCCCATACTATGTCACAGCTAAGTAAAATAGCTAAACCTCCACTTGCATGCCCTTTTACGGATTTTTTTGCTGTACTACAGTACACATAAAAATTCTCAAACTGAAACTCTTCCCCCATCCACGTTTCCTGGAGGCAAATTATTTTGGGGTCTAATTCTAATAATGATTTAAGCTTATAACTCGATTTTCCTACCCCGCCACATTCCAGGATATGATGTTTCCCAATTGGCTACCCCAGCACTATGGGCTTTGTGGTAGTTGTTTTTGACCCATTCAGTGTACCTGCAACCCAACTCCACTTTGCTACCTCATCCTCCCCATTAGCACTAGGGGGCCATCGGACTTCAGGTGCTAAAATGTTAATTTCTCTATCTCCTCAGTTTCTTCCTACTGTTATTTCTATATCTTTAAGGTTTATGGGGATATTTACGCCCCTATTATTAGGGAATCCATTCCCTTGCATCTGATGAATCGTTCCTAAGCTTTCTGATGGAACTCGGCAAGGGGGTACACTAGGGATCACATCTATACCTCTTTTCCTAAAGCAGTCCGCATTAGCTATAACCAGTGCTGACACTACCCCTGATGAAAATGTAGCTCTAGTGCTTGGGGGAGCGCTCCTCCAGTCTAAATAGACCAACTCAATATCTTTACTAGTTATTAATCCCAAATCATTTATTTCTGTTAATATCTGTAGGAGGGCACTTCTATTCAATAACATTGGTTCAGTTTCGAACAGAGAGACAAAAATTAAGGTCCTGCTCACTTGCCCGACTCCTGGTCCAGTATTCTTTATTGGTCTAATACCAGGCTGCCCTAAAACTGAGTCTCTCTCTAACTTGCCCCCTTTACTGTTCAGAACTGAAAACAGGTTCCCCACCCCAACTGTCCCCTGGCTGGAATCAAACCTCGCTGGGAAAGTATCCTGCCCACAGATATCGAGTGCGGCACCTCCTGAGACTACGTATTGATCTATTACCGGTTCACCTAATTTTTCCATTACACTTCCTAATATGGGGTCTCGAATTATCTCATAGTTTATCGCACTTTCTTCCTGGCCCTCTTGACACGATGGGGCGATCAGCACCAGGTTCGAACAGATCGACTGTTTATCATTTTCTTGCCCAGTCTTTCGACCCATATTCAATGTGAATTGCCCCAAGGTCCCTGTATCCTTTCTACTAGGCGAAGATTTTGTACTATTTGCTTCCTCACATACTGGAAGGAACCGCAATTTTTTCTGTTTTTGTTTAGGGAAACGTCGATTCCTCATCTTCTTCTTCCCCCTTCGACCAGTTCTGAGGTTGCCTTCACTCAATACTGGGACCTCCCCTAAGGGTGCACTATCTGAGGTATTTGCTAATTCTTCAATTAACTGTAGGCTTGAGTTATTTGAATTACTTTTTTTAAAAATAGGGTAAACTCGTAATGGGGGAGGTACTGGGGATACTTTTGATTTTAATTTTTCCCCTTGGCTGGTAAGCTGTACACTCTCATGGAGTTTAACTGGGGGTAAACTTATAATTGGACTACCTCTAAGAGAGACACTTTTAGATTCCACATTCGTTTCTTTCATTTCCCCGTCCACAAATTTAGTACCACTTTTTGACATCTTGTTACAAATTTGACGTAAATGACTGGGTACTTCAGGGACCTTTTCCAAATTCTTTATGGCTTGCTTAATCTGATTAAGTTCTTGGACCCCTATCAGTATGGGCGAGAGAACTTCCAATATATGATCAGTATTTATAGTGCTTTTTTCTAACAAAGATAAAATTGTGGAGAGGATTCTCTCTAATGCGTAAAAAATCTCCAGAGTTCCCCCATCCGCGCGTTCTCGATTGAATTCATAATGTTCTCTACCCCCTTATCCATTGATACTCCTGATATCCTTTCAACCGAAAGTTCTAATAAATCAGCAGCATGGGAAGAACTAGTAGGTGTACTACTATACATAGCAGGCATATGTGGTTGACCAGCTATTAAAACCGGAGACAGTTCTGGATCCATCTCCAAGGCACCTGTCTTTTTCAGCTGTGCCGTTAGTTCTTCATTCTTTTCCATTTGCTTAGCAATATCCGGTAGAGTATAATCCTCCATTTTCACCTGCCCAGAGCTAAAGCTACGTTCTATCCGCTGTGGCACTTTTAATGACAGTTCACTCAATTCGGACGGCAAGTAACCAGGCTCAAATTTATTCATACTTCTTGAATGGACTTGAGAATTGTCAAAGAGGGATACCAGTCCTGCCAATGGAGATAATGGGGTGAGTCCTTTTCTTATCACATTATTATCCGGGGGGCCTTCTACTTTGCCCACCGACAGATCCGTTTCCATTTCCAGACTGCTACCCAACCCTCCTAATTGTAAAACAGCAGTTTCACCTGGTGGCTGTACTGGTTTTCCACTATTATTGTTCTGTTGAATAATTACAGCAGGGTAAAGAGGTACCTTAACTTTTAAATTAGTGACCTGACTGTCCTCTTCATTCTCTGCTGTTACATGAGTGTGCATCACCTCATCTTCCTGGGCCTCCTTTTTTTCCTCCTTTAGCCCCTTCCCACGCTTAGAGCTCCTTACACCTTTTGTAAACATTGACATCACCGATGGATACGTTTTCAAATGCGAAAGGTGATCCCTATTTCTCCTGCGCCGAATGGTTTTCTGGAGTTTAAGCGGACTCCTCTGGCTCGGATAACAACTTTCTAAGCCTGCTACTGTTTTCGCTTTTACGTTTGAGCGCAAACACCTAGATGGCATTACAAAATAAAATTCTCTTGCTGCTTACTAGGCTGCTTTAAGGAATGGGACTGCTTGAAGTAATGGAGGTGAAGAATTCAGTGCACTCTGGCTCGCAGTTAACTTTAACTGTTCAGTCCTTTAATAGCCTTCACAAATCTTTACTGAAAAGCGACTGTAATCCTTTTTTGAACTTTAGGGCAGCTTCAAGGGCGGCAGGTTTAGCAGTTTTTGCAGTCTAGCAGGCTATTTGCCCTTCTCAACAATAGAGACTCACTGTGAGGCAGCTCCCGTGGGCACTCCACACTCCAAACAAACTACTGCGTGGCCCACTGCGTGACTCAAGGGCGCGGCACCAGTACAACCCAGCCGCTGTGCTTAGCACGCCCCCCACCCCCCAACAGAAGCGTCCGCCGGAGCGGAAAAGCGGGAAGCAGGGAGCAAGGTAGGTGGATTGGTGGGTGGGAGGGAGGCAGAGAGACTCGCTAGAGGACCGCGGGACCAGCTGGAGAAAGCACTCTGCCACTGCCTCTCCCTCAAAGTTTGTGTCCTGCAATTGTTCTGCAGACCTGCGACTCCTGCCCCTACCGCAGACTGTAGCCGGGGGGGGGGCTCACCCGCAGCTCACCCGCAGCTCGGCTCAACTCTGCGTGGAGGTTCGGTTTCTCGGTGTATCAGGTGCTGGACCTCCGCCACTCACCCGTAACACACCCCCCGCCTGGCCTCACCTCCCGCCGCGTTCGCTCTCACTGCGGCGTCGGCGGTTTTGGCAGTAATGGCTGAGGGTCCGACGGCTCAATAGCTTGATGGCTGAGGCTCAAACGCTGCCCGCCTTGCCTGCCTTGGACCTCGTTCTCTTCTCGCTGCGGCTCTCGGCACGGCACGGCGTGGCGGTGGCGGTCTGTGCTATGCGGTCTGCGCTCTGGTCTCCGGGTACAACGAAGACGTGGAACTGACACACCATGTTATCACCGCTTACGTTTTGGCTCTCAAACATATGCCCTTACATTTCTTCTACTTCAAGCAGATACCGGTAGCTGCATGGCATGTTCTCTTAAGCTGAGAAAGGAATAGAATCACATTTCAAATGGAGAACGTATTGCAAGAACCTACTGACATTACTGTCTTAAGAAATAGGATACGGGAACGCTCCGCTTTCCCTTTAAAATCTTGTTTCCACTCTAGCGGGGGTTTTCATATTGTATTTCAAGCCGGCGGAAATGGTATTGTGGGCTCATAAAAGCATTGAAAACGTGTCTGGGAGATTTAAAAATACTATCTGGGACAATATGTGAGTGGTATATAAAAGACCTACTTCCAGTAAATCGGACTAAAAAAAGCACACCTCAGACCGATGAGGGTTGTGCTCTAAAATCATTCAGAGAATCAAAGCTGCCTGATTCGGTCTTTAAGATTCAATCAAACATGTATAGTACAGTCGTAAACGGGGTAGTTGCTGTGGAAGGCAGAATAGTAAAATGATTACATTTTCGGTGCTGAACTCGGGTTTAGTTTAACCAACTAGGGAAAAACACACGGTAATCGCTCTAAAATTCCCATTGTGGGAGTTCAGTTAATTTGCAGATGTTCGTTAAGTATGAGGAGGAAAAAGCGGAGGCATGAGTCATACTGCAGTTGACACACTTTGACACACCCATCGTGATGGAATGTGACTTTTTAATCATCTTTTATTCTACCTTTACTGCGTTGTTACAGCTGTGGCTCAAAAATCTGTGTTATTGGTTAGTGAAAGTTAATTACCTACGATTGTCCACTAGACCGCTGGCTGGAGTCTGTTCATTTAAACAGCACATCTCTCACAATTTACTACCTTTCTAATTGTCATCAAAAACTTCAGGCCTGCGTGCCATGACTTTCCCTCTAGTGGTAAATGCCACTATCTAAAGCGAACCAGCGATTTTAGTTAGAACTTGTGATTGCTGAATTTAGCAGAAACTTTTCAAATGTGCAAAACAAAAACATTCACCCTCTAAATCAAATTTACACTGCCAAATGTGAGGTTACTCACTAATTTTTTTTAGTATAGTTTGATTTCACAAAATTTAGAATACAAGGCTGTTTGTGGACAGATTCCAAACCGACATATAGGCAGCTTTTTATCATCCCAGCTTCCCTTAATAAAGCAGTGTTCATAGTCCTCTTGTACATCGGCATATTACCAACTAGTTTCTTGGTTAATCGTATTCTGAGAAATCTCAGTGAAAAAAGTTATAAAAATATGTACATGTTGATTAAATCGTGTAATACTCATATCTCGTGTCCTGCTTTTCAGGTGACCGTTATGTCTTGCAATGTAAGGCTGCTCTAAGGTGTGATGCTCATGCAATATGAATTGCAGTTGTCTCACTAGACGCTCATGACTTCGCTATTCTTTTATCGCCTGCTGAGCCTTCATCTTTCATACCTCTTTCAGTGGTCTGCTGAGCTTTCTTATTTGACTTATCCATGAAATGGTTTTACCTTCAACATTTAGTACATAAACGCCAGTTCCTGCTTTCACTTCCTCTTAACCAACCCTGTTTTTTTTTTATCAGCACTTCTACTCAATTAGATCTAGTAAGCAACCCAGGACAGGGTTCACCCTTGTGATGGGCTCATCAGCCAGGTATAGTTTGGTTCCTGTGACAGTGTGCACGGGACCCACGTCTGGGCATAACCGTCCCACTTAGGGCAACATACAAAAGTATACAAAAGCGGGTATGCCTCAAAGTGGGTCCGGTTCAAGAAAGACCGGTATTGGAAGTTTGGGCTGGACTGCTCCTATTGGAGCAGGGTAAAGACTGATTTGCCAATAGCTGGGTCCAACCTGAGGTGGCATGGTGTGCAAATTAACAATGGATTGGGATTCAACCCGAATAATTACCAGTGAATGAGATTAATTCAAGTATTCTATCCATCACTTTTTATATACTTTAATCATTTGCCCTAAGCGGGATAGGTGGTTACTCTGCTCACACCCCCAGCATCCACATACGTTTACAGTTTACATGCATGCAAATGTGAAAGGGAGCATTTCGCGCAGCAATAAGAAGCATGCGGAAGAGGCAAGCATTTTGTCATAAATTAGACTGCATAACACAATATATAGCAATTGTACAGCTAATCAATACCTAGCAACACAATACATAGGATAATGTGCTGCATACCTAAACGCTCAGACGGTCCCAAAGGCAAGACCTATTAGCTATGCCAATGCTTGTTTATTTTTATTTTAGACCTAGCCCATCTCAAAAGGTATCTCATTCTTCAGCTACATCGAACATCTCCACATTTTTTTGCAAACTTCCTCTTTGGTGAGTCTATTTCATTTGTGAAACTGCCTTTTTAGGAACAAAGTACAAACCTGCATTTCAATTTCAGCATCAGTATAACATATGGTGATCTTGGGCAATTTACACTGTTTATGGCCCATTCACTGTCAAGCACATATATGATCTTTTCAGAGGAAAGAACCAGCCACCTTTTAACTCAATTTAACAATGTTAGGTTTTACCTTTGATGTATGAGACATATGCTTTATTTATGACCTCTGTGGCAACTCAACTCGTTTTTGAGATTTGGATAAGTTTAAAGTTACTTCGTGAAAGCTTTTGTGTTTGTTTAGCTACACAATCGTTATGCATTCTGTCTGCAACTATGCCTTCTTCAGAACACCTATATTAATAGATATAAAAGATTTCCGCATGTGTCCTTACAGGCACTAGGGTTATGATTTCAGCGGTGCTGCAGGTCCAGTGGCACATGGGCCAAAAGGTTTAGCAAACACACGGAGCACTGATTATTGCGATATTTTACTACTAAACAAGCAGTCACAGGGGCAGTTACCTTGCAGGAACTAGAATCAGGATTTGAATGGTGCAGCAGGTGCAGTGGCACAGGAGCCAAAAGGTCTAGGAAACCCACCAAACAAGTAGTCAGGAGTGCTTTTGTGATTCTTTTGTAACCATTGCACCCAAAGTAACACATAGCCTAAAGCAAAACTTTAATAAAAGCTGTAACCTTTTGGAATTTTCTGTCTACCTACAACTTATGTTACATTCAGTGCATTTATATGGCACGATTTCACAGTTTTTATGGTCCTAAAATGCTTCTGAATCTGGACACACTAACACCTTGGCAAGGACATTCTCGATTCTATAGTATTAGCACTTCAGCCATTGTAAACACTATATAAATACTTATAACTTACCATACGGCATTCCACATCATGCATTGGCAAAGCCAATAGGTCTTGCCTATGCGAGATCTATTGGCTTTGTCAGTGTTTTTTAGCCATATTATACAGCAGCGCTAGCTTCAGTGCAACATAACTGAAAATAAAAAAACAACAAAGGACTATAAAGCGGACAACGCAGGCTGTGTCATACAGCTTTTTTACAATACTTTTAGCCATTTGCAAAATAGCTAAAAATATTAGCAAACCCAATAAATCTCACATAGATAAAACCTATTAGCTTTGCCAATGCTTGTTTGAGTAGTAAACAGAAAGAGTAACTGTTTATAGATCCCAAGCTGAAATGGAGGCGGGTTGGCGAAGGAACATGCATGTTACGCCATAAGGGCCCGTGGTATGCCAGCATTGGCACTCTTAACGTGCCCCCGTGCATACTTTGATAACTCACTCTATCTATTCCAACCTCACCTGGGTATATATTTTACAAAAGTACTTGCACATCATTAAATAGTCAATAGTGAGTTGAGTTGATAAAGTATTGCCAGATCTAAAAGCTAAATGGGGTGGGGAATAGGTTGCTACCCTTGGTGTAAGTGTTTACCCTTCCCATGTATGCTATACGTTTTGTATTGATGTTTTGCATTATTTTAGTGTGTCTTGGCACAAACGTTATCAAACGTCTGTCTTATCCAATCTAAGAGTTATATTAGCTTCTTATTGAAAAAGGACTTTTGTTTCACAGACCACCACTCCCCAGAACAGCATTGTCATGAATAAGTCGCTCTCCCTCAACTCTTCGAGAGAAGGAACGATACGACACTGATAGATCTGGAATTTAAATGGCTAGTGTGTTGTGACAGAAATAGCCTGTCATTAGAGTCGAGTGTTTCTCTTGTTATTGACCTAAGCAGTGAGACAGTATGTGTATCCCCTCTATGCATTTTTTGAAATTGTCTAAAAACTTTGCTATTCCTTTTTTTACTTTTTGAAGAATAAATATGCTCATAATGCTGTTGCTACATCAAATTTTTATACATGCAATACGTTTTTAGCTAATCTAACCGCACTAGGACTTTTGTAACCCATTTGACATCAGAGTCTCAGAACCCACATACAGCCTTAATCTCTGAAAGTTTTCTTTACTAGACAAAGTTACAAAAAGAGCTATATTGTAAAATATCTCACCCAGAGTACATTCCCTCTAAGGAACTACTGAAGAAGCACTATCGGGCCTGGGTAGCGCAGAATGAGCTTCTTCCTCCCCATGTTGGGTCTTTGACAAGTACGTTCCTAGAGTTTAAATCGGATAGCTCATTTGAGCCCTACCTGGACCTGTCAATAGGAAACTTTATATCCAGTTCAGATTTGGCTTCCTTCCTCTCAAAATCTTTTATGCCAAATGGTCGCCAAGTCAAGCAGTATCAATTTTTTACCCAGAATGCAAATCTGTCGATGAACCCATACCCTATGTTATATTTGCCTGTTGTGCATATTCTGGTCCGCGTTCAAGGTGGATCAAGCCAGTCTGCAGGCAACTAGGTATGCAAAATTATTTAACTGCATTGAGGATACTTAAAACTGATCCCAGACCATTATATGCATGCTCCGTCACCAAATTTCTAGGGAGTATGTGGATTATCAGAAGGAATGTCACTAGGAATTGAAACCTTAGCTCAAATTTTATCCGGAAGTGTATTAAACTAAATGTGCATCTTAGCACCGCTTAGCTCAATCCACTTGGGGCTTTTTTTGCCACTGTACTTTATGCCTTATGTATCCAGTTTTTTAATTTATTTCTTAAAATCCCACACATACTTGGATAGGAAATATGGTGTTGGCCCAGGCTATCTTTTAAGGTATTCGCCAAGGTCAACACAGCCCGTTTTAGTCGATTACGAACGTAGGCTTGTTTGGGCTCGCTCCACTATGATAGGAATATAAAACAAGCATTGGCATAGCCAATAGGTCTCGCTTTTGGGACCTTAGGTGTTTATTTTGAAGTTTTTGCTATATTGTATAGTATTGTGGCTGATGTGTTTTATGTTGAAAAGTTTTAATTCAAAGTGTTATATGTGGTACTTAGTGGTATTATGCGGAGTGTATTGATGTTGCATTGAGTATAGTGTAATTATGTGGTGTGTAATTATGTGGTACTGAGTGTTGTTATGTATAGTGTATTTATATTGCATTGAGTGTAGTTATAAATCTGTGGTGTGTTATTACATGGTACTGAGTGATATTATGTGGATTGTATTATTTTAGTATTGAGTTTAGTGTTATTATGTGGCATGTAAATGTGTCATTGAGTGGTATTATGTGGGGTGTATGTTGCATTTAGTAGAGTGTAATTATGTGGGAGTGAGTGGTATTATTTGGAGTATTTTGCAGTATAATTATGTAGCATATAATTATGTGGCACTGAGTTGTATTATGTGCAGTGTTTTTGTGTTGTATTGAGGAGAGTGTAATTATGTGTAGTGTAATTATGTGGCACTGATTTGTTTTATGTGCAGTGTATTTATGTTGCTTTGACTAGAGTGTAATTATGTTGCATGTAATTATGTGTTAGTAAGTGGTATTATGTGGAGTGTATGTTGTATTTAGTAGACTGTAATTATGTGGTGTAATTATGTAGTTTTGAGTGTTGTAATGTGGAGTGTATTTATATTGGATTGAGTAAAGTGTAATTATGTGGTGTGTGATTATGTGATTGTGATTGATATTATGTGGTTTGTATTTATGTTGTATTGAGTATAGTGTAATTATGTGGCATGTAATTATGTGGTATTGAGTGGTAATTTGTGGGGTGTATGTTGCATTTAGTGGAGTTTAATTATGTGGTGTGGAGTGTATTTATATTGTATTGAGTAGAGTGATTATGTGGCGTGTTAATAGGTGGCAGTGAGTGATAATGTGGATTGTATTAAAGCTGTATTGAGTAGAGTGTAATTATGTGATATTTAATTATGTGGCACTGAGTGGTTTTATGTGGGGTGTGTGTTGGATTTAGTATAGTGTAAATGTAAATATGTGTCATTTAATCGTCACGTAATTATGTGATATTGAGTGGTATTATGGGTGGTGTGTGTTGTATTTAGTATAATGTAATTATGTGTTATGTAATTATGTGGCATTGAGTGGTATAACTTGGAGTGCATTTATGTTGCATTTTTTGTAGTGTTATTATTTGTTATGTAATTATGTGGCATTGAAAATGCACTAGGTCTCGCAATTGTTTAGTTAGAGCTATTGCCATTGTAAATGACAATGTCTTTTACCTATGTGTCAACAGGAACCTTTTGAGAAACTGGGTGGATACTTAGAGGTAAATTTTCCAGAAAAATTTACAAGATGCTTCCTTAGAAGCTAAAGTAAGAACATACAACAAAGTATTGTGGGCAAATGTGGCGTACACAGTTAGAAAGCAGTGTATGAAAACTCTTGGCTGACACAAGTCTCTAATAAGTTGTTGGGCGCAGGACATACATTTTAATATCAGAGGAGTGATGCACTTGCGAGAGAAAGCTCGCTTGTCCATTTCAGAAGACTAGAAGAGCATCAGAACGTCAGAGAAGACGTAAAGCCTACGGGTTTTAAAATGTATTCCCCGAGTAATTAGCCGGAGGGTGCATTGTTCTCAACCCACCCTGTTGGGACAGCGTCCAGAAGCAGCTGCATGCTGACACTACACAATGAACACACAGACGCAGCGGCGGTGCGTCCATTGGGGCGCTGGGGCGTTGCCCCACTAATGCAAAGCAAAGTAATACTCCTGTACGTCTGGCAGACGTACAGGTGTATTACTTGAAGTCCGTGCCGGGCGGTCACTGACGATCACCGGGCGACGCCCGGCAATCATCAGGACAAGGGGGGGGTGTTGACGTCGAGTGTAGCGCACTTAGTGCGCATGCTCAGTTCTGGGCTGGTCATTTTTCTGACCAGCCCGCGGCGCACATGCGCATTAGCCTGCAGATTAGAAGAGCGGGGGTTGCTTCATGGCGCAGCCCCCGGTCTCCTAATGGGCGGGTGTGTACCTGCCCAAGCCAATCCTGGCACTGCTGGGGCAGCGCCTGGATTGGCTTAGTCACAGCGAGGCACGGGATTTGGGAAGCGTAAACGTAACTGTAGTCCGTAGTCGGACACTCGGACTGCGACACGACGACACACAGGACACACACCTCGTGTTCTGGTGCGAGGCTGCCTGCTACTACTGCTCGTCGTGGGTGGGTGGCTCCGGTAAAGAAGAGACTCACTGCTGGACGAGATTTCGACTTCACCACGTAAGTACTTCCAGAATCCAAAGTGAGCTGATGCTTGATCGCCTTGATGACGAGAAATATACAATGTGTACCTTTCACCCGCGCCACCAAGCTGATTGTTGTAAGTAATAGTACATTTTAAATTACTTACAGCAATCAGCTTGGTGGCGCGGGTGAAAGGAAATGCTCATGTTAACGTTGATTTGTTTCGGGGTGCTTGTGGACAGCGGTTCGTTTCGTGGTGCCTGTAAATATGTTACTTTCAGGGTGCCTGTGAAGAGCGGTTCGTTCTGGGGTGCCTATAAAGAGCCTTTGAGGAACAGAGGCCGACCGTGGACTCAAACTTCAAGCTGACTCTAGCAGGAGTTCCCCAGTGCTGGCTGATGCCCTGCCTCCGTTGCTCGGCGCTCTCTAAAGTGCACAATCACAGCGCCGGCCATTAATATACTCTTTTCCTGGAAAAGAGTATATTAATGGCCGGCGCTGTGATTGTGCACTTTAGAGGCGCCGAGCAACGTTAAACTGAGCATTTTCTTAACGTTGCTCGGCGCTCTCTAAAGTGCACAATCAAGCGCCGGCCATTAATATACTCTTTTCCTGGAAAAGAGTATATTAATGGCCGGCGCTGTGATTGTGCACTTTAGAGGGCGCTCGAGCAACGTTAACATGAGCATTTTGTTAACGTTGCTCGGCGCCCTCTAAAGTGCACAATCAAAGCGCCGGGCATTAATATACTCTTTTCCTGGAAAAGAGTATATTAATGGCCGGCGCTTTCATAGTGCACATTAGAGAGCCGAGCAACGTTATGCCAACAACAAGGCTTGTTGAAAAGAGTGGCCGGCGCTTTGATTGTGCACTTTAGAGGGCGCCGAGCAACGTTAACATGAGCATTTTGTTAACGTTGCTCGGCGCCCTCTAAAGTGCACAATCAAAGCGCCCGGGCATTAATATACTCTTTTCTCCCTCCCGTGCGCCCCGGTGGGCTCTTCCGTGGACACCGAAGATTAACAGGGCTCACACTCCCTTGTGTTGCTCCCCCCACCTGTGCCCCTTGTTGCTTCCACACCACGCTCCTGTTAGCTTATTCAGTCCTCCGTGATTCTTTCAAGTTGAAAGAATCACGGAGGACTGAGTTTCAACCCTACCCCAGTGTTGCCTCGCCCCATGTTTTACATAACTACACTAATTAAGGAGGTAGAAATGATGAGACCACTGGGGTATTACTAACAACTCGGTTTCACAACTGTGGGCGCATACCCTCATACCCTTACCCTTGCTGCTCGCCGCATAGAACAGTAGTAGGTATTAAAAACTGTACTCTACCCTGCCTAACTGTGTGTTTGTCCATTATGAAATTTAAAATCACGTCGTGGTGTGGGGGACGATTTCCAACCTCTCCAGTTAAACAAAAAAGGGGGCCATCTGGGCGAGGGTTTAATTGCCTAATAGCAACTCTGAGACTTATGCCGAGATGGTATGCAGCATAGTACACGTAGGAGGCCCAACTCGCCAGTCTCTGGGTACTTGCTTCCCATATCCCATCTCCATGGAAGCCATTGTTGTGGGAGTAGAGTAAAAAGCAGACATCCTGCTGGCCAAGGAACCTCAAGCTAAGAAAGGCAGCTGTCCTGAAGAAAAATAAGTCGTTTATGTTTCAGATAGAGGTCAAGAGTGGGCAATGAGGACATACCCTCCACAGCCTCTGCACTTAGCAGACCCTGCAGAGAGAGAGGGGTATTTGGAGGCAGGGACAAGCTCTAACTCCACTCTATCCTCAATGTATTTATTTTTTTGCAGTTTTATATAACACAAACTCGACCCAAAGTTATTGGAGCACTTTACATGAGCCACTGGAAAAGAGTATATTAATGGCCGGCGCTTTCATAGTGCACATTAGAGAGCCGAGCAACGTTATGCCAACAACAAGGCTTGTTGAAAAGAGTGGCCGGCGCTTTGATTGTGCACTTTAGAGGGCGCCGAGCAACGTTAACATGAGCATTTTGTTAACGTTGCTCGGCGCTCTCTAAAGTGCACAATCAAAGCGCCGGCCATTAATATACTCTTTTCCTGGAAAACCCCCCTTTGGTTGTTCGGGCTCGCGCGCTCGCTGCGGTGCTCTATGAAATTCATTTTCCGCCCCACCACTTACAAATGTCACCAGCCGCCACTGCACAGACGTCTTCAGTGTAGTATCAGAACGTGCAGCAGTTAATCGATACACTTCTGCAGAAGCCACAGATATTGTCTCCTAAAAATGTATGCCACGATATCCATTGAGTTATTCAAATGGGGATCGAATTGCAAAAATAACGTTTTAGAAAATGTTATCGTCAGTTGGAAAATAAACGCAGCTCTGTCTGTTGCTGGTGGAAACCCCCGATAAATTTAAGGAAAGCCTTATCAACTGTTTGTGTGCGCAGTTCGTCGCTTTCCAGGGCTGGTGTACTTCATTGATCTCCCGAAAACGATTCACACGCTGCAGGCCTTCAACAGCTTAGTGTGAGAGCACAATATAATGAAGGCAGGCGGCAGCTGCGGGAGAGGTGTGACCAATGGTTTACTGCCCCGATGCACAAAAAAGGCGAAGAGCCTTGCTGCTCCCTTGTGTCCACTAAAACTTCCACAACAGATGGGATCCTGACAACATCTATTATGAAGGCCTGGCCTTCGCCTCCATCCCGTATGACACACAAATCCCTAGGCTGCTCAGTGTGCTGCTTGCAATGACAACCACCCCAGTTATCCATCGTCGTGCAAGGATTCTCAGACCCAAATAGACGGTCCGTGACAACGGTGAGACGGAAAGCGCTTCACGCTTGGTGGTGAAGGGGCAAAAACGGCCCATTACCTGCGTTAGGAACAGCTTGTGCCCTCCTGCCTTTACCATTTGAAATCATTTTATGGTTTGTTGTTAAAAGGGGTAAGATCGGAAAAGATTGTCCGTGGTTTTTGGTGGGGAGTGAGTGGGAAGAAGCACAAATGTTAATAAAAGAGCAAAATAGGAAGGTGTCAAAACAGACTAAATAAAGTATTGCTACAAATTAAAGCACGGAACGGATGTTCTTCCCTACAGCAGTAAGTGCCCAAAATGTGTGTATATATAGATACACACACACCCGAATACGAATAAGCCCTTTAAACCTACCTATTTCCTCCCGAACTGAAGGTGCGGCATCAGAACCGGCATGTTAATAAATACATAAATACGCGCGACGGCAAGCCGCGCTGCCTACCCAAATAAAGCTGTCACCATAAAGTATTGCTACAAATTAAGCACAGAACGGATGTTCTTCCTTACAGCAGTAAGTGCCCAAAATGTGTGTATATATAGATACACACACACCTGAATACGAATAAGCCGTTTAAACCTATTTCCTCCCGAACTGAAGGCGCGGCATCAGAACTGGCATGTTAATAAATGAATAAATACGCGCGACTGCAAGCCGCGCTGCAGCCCTTTAAACCTACTGATTTCCTCCCGAACTGAAGGCGCGGCATCAGAACCGGCATGTTAATAAATGAATAAATACGCGCGACGGCAAGCCGCGCTGCCTACCCAAAACAAGCGCGCGCGCCTCCCACGGCAGCAGGGAGAGGAGGGAGCCTGCACGATTCACTTGCGGGAGCGAGCGGCGCCAGGAGCGATAATTGCTACCATATGGCGCCGCTCGCTCCCGCAAGTGAATCGCCAAACGTGCACGCGTTGCCATTGAAGGCAATGGAACGCGTGCACGTTTGAGGCTGAAAAGCCGAATCGATGGCAAAAAGTATTTTTGCCTACGCAGCGCATGCGAGACCTAAAGAGTGCTTCAAGACGTCTGTGGGTGGTTGTATAGCAAGCAGGCTCCTATATTTGAGTATGTATTCTCCTGTGTCTTGCTTGTGCCCATCATCTTTTTTTATTCTTGAGTGAACAAGAGAATGTACAGGTTTATTGTACACACTGGCTCACCTCAACAGGCATCTTTCCTGAAGATGGTGCTTTGATCCTATTGTAGCAAGCATCCTCTTTGTAACCACGACCTTGAGCACGAATATTGAATGTATAGTATTTGTTTGATCGCATGCAGTATCTTTCTTTTTATGTTTTTATCTGTGTGTGTATTTTGCACACTTTTATGGCACGGGCTGCCGACTAAAGTATTTCTGATCTGAAAATGTATTGATAATTTATACTAAGGAGTAATTGATTTTTATTGAACAGTTTTAGGTACACGAAATGTATTGAATTTATTTTCATATACCTAGAATTGTAGTTATTGTTATGGCACAATTGCTAAAAAAAATGAATTCGACTTCGATTTATCAGATGACTCAAAGTCACTGCAATTCGACTTGCAGATTTCAGGATTCCCTTGTACAAATCATTGTTTTGAGGTGTGTTAGTCAACTTGGTTCAATTGATCTGGCCCAAGACTTTGCATTGTTTTGTTATTTGAAGAACAAGACTGAAAACTAGGTGTGCTTGTGATATATCATGTGGGGGACTTCATTTTAACTTGTGTAGAAAGAAAAACTATACACAATTCTCATGCTTGTCTCATTAGATTGTCCATTGATATAAGACACAGTTGTACCACTAAGCTAACCTTGAGCTTAGTACTTAACTATTAACGTAAACCGAACCCTTGCTCTAGGCCCAACTCTCAAGTCCAGCTCTAAGCATAACTAAGTCTTTGCCTGCCCGTAAATCAAAATTTAACATTACTTTTTAACCTATCCTTTTAATACTTCGCCCAAACTTTTCACATTGCCGATGTAGTGGTATTTAAATATAGTGGTATTTTTCTGTTCAACTGCTTCTATGTAAATGTGTATTGTGGTGACTTAGATGCTGTCGAGTGTATGGAAGAGCATTCTTGCACTGCTTCTGTGCTCAGGATCTTAGAAAATGTTGCCTGGGGTAGTAGTTCAGTTACCAGCCTGATTCTAGAAAAGTGCACAGGCCTACAGTAGAACTGTGATTATGTTGAACTTGCTTCATATGTTAAGTCCAGTAAAATCTTTAGGATGGGGATCGAAGATGATTTCAAGGGGGCAGACCGAATCTCTTGCACATTGGAAAGCAGACCGGACTTTAAAATTGTCCTTTCTGTTGACAAGCAGCTCTGTCTGCCTTTTCTATTTGCGTGTTAATGGATTGCCTACCGGCAGCAGAAGTTCTTGACACTTATAAGAGCTTGTTTTGTACTTGTATTATTTTTTTACATGAAACTATGATTTCGCAGATTAAAAGGACATGTTTTATGAGGAAAATGCAAGATGCATTTAGTGTCCTCTGGCTTCATGTAGAAGTGGCTGCTTTTGCCTCCCTTTTGTTACCCAGGAGTCAGAGAATTTAGAGTGCAGCAGTCGTACAGTGCGAAAGGTCAGAATGACCTCCTCTTCCCTTAGAAGAATCTCTAGAAAGTCTCAAATCGAACATTTTTTTTTTTATAGCATGTCATTTTTTATCCAGCATAGTGAACCTAGAGTCTGATTTCGGGATGCTTTGTGTCTAATGTGGAGGTCTACTTCTGTGATGTGTCTACTCTCCCTGCAGTTTTGAAAACACGAATTGAAATTGCAAAAGAACATGCAATTCAAACTGAGCAATTATGCAAAAATACAAGTGGTACCTTCAGTACAAACTAATGTTTCTCAGGTGCCATATAGAATACTATTTCCATCAAGGCCAAGGAGAAATCCAAATAAAGCGTAGGGAACACAAAAAAAGAAATTAGTGTCAATACAATTGAAAAGGAAAGGTAATGTTAAAATGTTGAGAACTGCTGTGGTTAAGTATGTGGCGCGACCCGCTCTTGAATCAAATGTTAGCAAGGCTATTGTACATGAGTTAAAGTACACCACCTTGTGTCTTCCACATACTAAATGAAGAGAAGACAGACATCACTAAATAAAGTGTGTGTATATTTTTCATTCAGGGACTTTGTTCAGCCCTCTTCATCCATTTGTCAGTGCATCCATTGCTTCCATCAACCACAGCATGAGGCAAAGGATCAGCCCACTTCAGTTATTGTCTCTTGTGCTGTGAGTGACAGCAAAGCATCTGATCTACACATTCACTTAAAGTAGTGCTTTTCAGTGCTGGGGGTGGTGGTCTTATAATTTACTTTGCCAATGCTTTTTTTCTTTCCTTTCTTTCTTCTTTTTATTTTTGTAAGTTACCCTTGTGTGTTTATACAATTTATTCAGGTCACAGCAATTCAGAGTAGGTACTGCCTTTTCGTTATACCAATAAAAATGTTTCCTGTGATGTATGATAAAACTAAAAAGGAGTGTTATCGTTTTTGGTCTCGTCTACACAGCACATGTGCTGTGCTGCAAGATTTATTGTGTACAATTCAGTGAGCTTACAACCTGCTCCAGCATGTCATTAGTTGTAACTTATTTATAATCGTTCAATTGTTTAGCTCTGGTTGGCTTCCCTTCCTTTCTTGTGTTTGCTTGTCCTTGGAGCATGGACCAAGTATGTGTTCCTCTTCGTCATTTTGCTACACACTATTTTTCTTATAAGCCTTTCACTATTATACTTGGATGTGCTATGTGCTTTCCTGCTTTTAACTCAGGCCTACGGCTTCTTATTTATTTTGCTTTCACCCTATCTGCCATCTCTATCAACTCTAGTTACAAATTGGGTTTCTGGTTGACAGAGGTATGCACCCCGTCCAAGCAGGAACCCCAATCCTAGTCAGGGTCAGTCAGATGCACGCTAAAAGATAACCTGTGCTCATCCTCTGGTAGCTAGAATTGGATGTATTCTACTAAGGTTGTAAAGATTTGGTTGAGTGCGTCAGTGTTGTCTTATTGGTCTTTGTATTTGCTTGCTTTGTACAGACTTCTTTGAATTACATGTATTGTAATTTGAATAACTTAATATAAAAATAACTGTGTAAAAACAGTGCGCTTTATATGGAATAGTTTTGTGTAATATTTATTGTTCACAGCTGGATCATTGCATTGACTAATATATTGTTGATTAGAGTATAAATAATTCCTTTGGGAACACTTTATTTGTACACTTCCTAAAAGTGGCATTTCTAAAATAGTAATGTCAAATCCAATTTTACCAGTAAAGAGGAGTTGTCATTACTGTTACAAAGATATAACACATGACACAGCTACTCCTTTCTAATCCGGAAATACAGCTTAAAAGTGTATGAAGGAATTGCCAATGTTAACCTTTGAGAGGAGTAGGCCTCACAGTAGTGAAAAACGAATTTAGGTGTTCTTCACTACCAGGACATGCAAAATTTAAAAGTACATGTCCTACCTTTTAGTTACACAGCACCCTGCTCTATGGGCTACCTAGGGCCTACCTTAGGGGTGACTTATGTGTAATAAAAATTGAATTTAAGGCTGGGCAAAGGGTTTTAAATGGCAAGTCGAAGTGGCGGTAAAACTGCACACAAAGGCTCTGAGATGGCAGGCCTGAGACATATTTTGAAAGGGCTACTTGGGTGGGTGGCAAAATCAGTGTTGCAGGCCCACTAGTGTCATTTAATTTACAGGCCCTGGGTATATGGTACACCACTTTACAAAGGGCTTACAAGTAAAATATATATGCCAATTGTGTATACACCAATGTTACCATGTTTAGGGGAGAAGCCTGTGTCACTTTAGCACTAGTTAGTAGCAGTAAAGTGCTCAGAGTCCTAAGACCACCAAAAAGAATCCGCAAAAGAGGAGTTAAGCAGGCATAAAGTTTGGGGGAGGACCACTCCAAGGATGACCGATCTAACAACTCTTTAGTTACTTACACCCTCAACTGTACTATTCTGCATCGCTGCTCTCCTCTGTGCCACACCACTAACTAAAAGACTTTGCAAAGCCAGTAGCTCTCACATAGGCGAGACCGGTTAACTGTGCCAATCCTTGTTTCTAAGTGCACCTGCTAGAAAGCACCTGTATTGCTCTATAAAATTAAGTAGACTAGTTCATATTTCTTAAAATTAAATTTTTTACTGCAAAGCACATTGCAGCACATTTAGGGGGCAGCAGTATTTTCTTTTTTCAGTTTTTGTTTTGGCTTATGGTTGCACTAAAAAAATAAATACGATCACAACAGCTTGCAAAGGCGGGACTTAATCGCTTTACCAGTGCTTGTTTTTCAGAGAAAAGACAGAGTAAAGGCAAAATAAGATTTTACTTTAAATTGCAGATCACATTAATTTACTTCTTTAACCTTCTTTCTTTCTTTATTTAAATCAGCAACTTTCTGCATATGTATTTTTACATACAGCCTTATTTTAAGGGGTAGTGAAAACCTGGGAGTTTTGGAAATGAAGTGAAAGACACTTTCCTGTCCATAAAAGGGTTTTCCCTGCATAGGAACTGGACTAGCATATGGTCCTCCTGTGTTATCAGCTATTGAGATTGTTGGCCTGATTGCATAAAGACCACATATGTATGAATTGCTTATTGGACCCTGCAAAACACCTAGAAAATAACCATTTCCATCCATATCCTCCATTTCAACACTGAATTGTGTTCTTCCTCTTCAGCGCTCCAACAAACAGATGTAACGAAGGGGCCTGAAAGACACAACCGTCCTGCTGTTCCTTATCAAATAATGCTGAGGTTTGACCACAAATGATGTGCTGGTCTACAAAAGGCATTTAAAGGCCACTTCTACTTTTAACATCCTGTTTGATGATTACTTGAAAAAGAGGCATCCAGTTGAAGAAATGAAACCTCCTGTTGGTATCTATTGTACAAATCCACACTCTTTCAGTTGAAGAAAACTTCCATTCACACTGTACTCGGAGACTGAAAGGGTTTTACTGCGGTATTGCCCCAAGAATCTGGAACACACTTCCCCCTGAAATTAGATTGAACCCCTCAACTGCTTCATTCAAGAAAGAAGTCAAAAGGATACTGAAGAAGAGATTTCTGCTGTAGAATGAATGAGCTGTACCTGAGGACATGATTTCTTCCTTAGTCTGCATGCATGCTTATTTCTGGCAGACTATGTTCTTATTCTGTTTTTA
Source organism: Calotriton arnoldi (assembly GCA_963921515.1). Lineage (NCBI taxonomy): Eukaryota > Metazoa > Chordata > Amphibia > Caudata > Salamandridae > Calotriton > Calotriton arnoldi. Next base: position 894,812 of record CAWUFW010000529.1, on the reverse strand, counting down.
GGTCGAGCCTAGCGGCAGCTCGCATGCGCTACTCGCTCTGCGAGGCATGCTGTAGTAGAGTATGCTGTGGATGCCTCGCCCACTCTCCTCCCATATTTTTCATTGGCTGGTGTCATTGTCCTTGGTAAATGCTGGCTTCCGATTCATTATGAGGCTTGTTAGTCCCTCCTCATTACCGCCTTGTCGCCATTTGTTACCGCCCATAACGACTGGACCTTTTACTTGGCACGTTACACGATGGGCTTTATCTAGGGAGTCAGCGCTATTTTGTTTATGGGCCCTTATGGGGAGAATGGCGGATGCTATTGTTTTGTATTTGTATCCTGATTGCGGCGCCCGCTTTAGGGACACCGCGCTCAGTATATATATATATATATATATAAACTTTCATGTTGAGCGCGGCGTCCACTTCTGGGACAACGTGCTCTGTTTAATTTTTTTTATTTTTAAACTTTCATATTGAGCGCGGTGCCCGCTTCAGGGACACCGCGCTCTGTTTGTTTTTTTCTTTTTTTTTTTTACTTTAAAACTGAGCGCGGCGCCTCTTCAAGGACACCGCGCTCGGTTTCTTTCTTTTTTTTTTTTTTAACTTTAACACTGAGCGTGGCACCCGCTTCAAGGACACCGTGCTCAGTGTTAAAGTTAAAAAAAAATAAAATAAAAAAAAGAAACCGATCGCGGTGTCCTTGAAGCGGCGCCGCGCTCAGTTTTCAACTTTTTATTGGATATTTTCGGGTAATTCATAAAGGCAAAAGTAATACTTCATAAGAGAGCTTGTAGAACAGGTGTAAGAATTCATGTACTCCTAAAAGCGCTTGTGAATCGGCCCCACTGTGCCAGGCAGTTGTGTTCAGTGCTCATGTAGTGTACAGGGCGCAGATCCAGGAACACAGAGCACAGTCAGGGACCGTGCTCGTGAACACGTGCATGTATACACACGCACAGTGCCGGCTTTTAACGTGAGTTCGCTGGGCCCACATCCAGGGCGCCGACCTTTAGAGGGGCGCAGAAGCTGCCTGCACCAGTCTCACACTGACCTGGCTGCAAAGAAAAGGATGTTTAACACTGACACCCATATGGCACGGACATCTGTTTTTCTTCTCATTGCCCTCCAGTTCTGTAAGCCCTCACCTTCTCTCCCACCACTCTCATTTTTCCAACACACTGACAGCAGGTGAGAGGAGTGCCATTTTTTGTGTCGCCCAGGGCGCTACCTGTCCCAAGGCAGGCCAGCCTGTGAGACCCTCTGACACAGGGGCTGGCCATAGGGGCTGACCTGCGGGCTCCGTGTCCACGGACCAAGGCAGTGGACACAGAGACACGTCTCTGAGAAGGGTCAGAGTGCGGCGCACCGACCTCCTCTCCATCACATAAACATTTGTCTTTCCCAGGGTATAGGCACTTCTTTCCGCAGCTGCCTCTAAGGCCGGAGAATCCACAGCATTAAATTACATCAGGACTCCGCCCTCCCCCCCATTAGTCCCGACAGGACACGCCCCTTCCGCCCTCCACTCTTTCCCTCCCTGGGCTGTGGTGGTCCTAGAGGTCTGATCACACGTCCCTTCCAGGACATTTGTACGTGCCCACTCCGTCTAAACTGCTCGTAGAGTTCGTCACTTCTGGATACAACTCAAGCTATGGGGGGGGATGGGAGAGTGCGCTAAAGACACCAGATATCAAAGTGGGACAAATAAGCACGTAATTATTGTTATTAGCACATAAGGAACATACAGAACTGTTGTTTTGTGTGTGTTGGGGGTGGACGGATGATTGATGTCTATCTGTACGAGTGTGAGGGGGAGGGTACGTGTTGCAAGCGAAGTTTACGACCATTCCAATAATAGCCAGTGGTTTCATAACATGTGTCACTTGCATAGTGCTCGGATGCCGCTGGTGAGACTTCGCAGCGCGTATCGCAATGTCCCGAGGCATTACGAACTATGCGGTTAGCTCATCAGTGTAGCGCATTGCTGTCATGTCTATGGATTGGTAGCGCTCCATACTCCTTATGTTTGGCTGGCAATGTGGATCGAAATGGCCAAAAAACGGCTGCGGATCATAACATGCATTTGCAATGCAATAAGTCTCGCATTTACGCGAGTTTAAGCTATTGGCATTGTAAATGACAATGCCTATTATTCTAAATAAAAGGCATTGTCATTTACAATGCCAATAGCTTAAACTCGCGTAAATGCGAGACCTATTGCATTGCAAATGCTTGTTCTACAAGAGCAGTTCAAACATGAATTGCAAAATGTCCTAGTTGGCAAATGTTTTCCACATAATTATGGCTCTCGCATATTTGCCACATAATACATCATGTGCTGCATAATCAGACGATTTTAACTAAAAAAATTGTTTGTTGCTCAAGCAGATCGAGATACTAAAACATATGACCTGTGTTGCTGCGAAGTGAAAGGCCCTTTGCAAACAGACTGGTCACCTTTCTCACTGCTGCATTTGCATATTACACTGGTATTGAGGCAAAATCTTTGCAGAGACTTACTAAGTGTAAAAATGTCGAAATAATAAAGTATCAGAAAATTTACTGCATTACGCTGCAGCCTTTTTTTTGGCTACATAATTTAGTCAACACTGACATAATTTTGTCCTCGATTGCTGCATAATTCCAGTGGCCCCAAAGCAGGCAGCACATGTTAAAAGTGCTTGACATGAAGCAGAGAGACCGTGAAGTTTGCAAACTTATTTTGCTGTGCGTGCAAATCCTGCATTGCCGATCCCTGGTGAGTTGCACTACTAATGCTGAAAAAAAGGCCAATGGAGATACCAATGGGTGAGGCAGACTGGCCTCGAGGGTCCTGTGACCTCAGTGACAGAGTCACTGTCGCTCTAGGGTGTGTTGCTTCGAAGGTCTGCCCGCAAGACTGGAGGTGAACTTCAGTATGGATTGTGGTGGATAGGCCTTTAAGGGTAACCCACACTTCCCACCGCCTAGGGTCCACCTGCTGGGGCTCAGACACCAGGGCTTTTAAGGTCTAGCGGGCCTTCTAAGGTCTAGAATGGGAATGTACTGCCTCAGGAGAGTGGTCTGGTGGACTGGTCTTGAAGGCTGAACCTGGTTTGCCAGTTCCAAATTCGGCAGCTCTGGCCATAGTGCCACATCCTCTCACCCACTGAACACCATACTGCCCCACTGAGAGAAACTTTCACTGCCGTCAGCTACAACCCAGTTGTGCCCCGCTATAAACACCTGGATGTGATTCAATTCAAATTATGCACTAGACATAAGAAAGATGCTGCCTGAAGAAAAAAGTAATAACATCCTGGAAAAAGCAAACACTCATAGGAAATGCAAGACTAAGTAAAGCAAGTGAAATGTAAGCAGGAACACCATGGTTACCGTAACACTTTTACACTCATTATTCAGAAATGAATGAGTATTTTTGCCTGAAAAGTTAAGGACAGGACTACAGGGCCCGGAAGGGACCAGTTTCAATGTCCATTGCTTATATCCTTACAAAACAAAAGCAGTATGGTTTAAAAAGACCAAATCCCTGAACACAGAGCCGCGGTACAAATTTTATAAATTAAAATAAGGAAAACAGTTGATAAGGATCACATTAAAGGTTTTCCACTCAGCTCATTACTGCAGTACCTCCAGGAACAGTGCACTTCCCCAATCGGGGAAAAGAATGTTGTTCAAAGAAAGACGAGAAAACAAAAGTATTGCTTCACTGGCAAACTCTGTAAAGTGGCGCAAATGTGTTTGGGTGTGAATAAAACCAATCTGGCCACTTTGCGACCACTCTGTCTTGCTTTAGTTATTTTCATATTTTGAACCTTTTTACTCTCCGTCCTGTAGCTGCACTTTGGAATCGAAAAATGTCAGAAAAAGACGACATTTCGAGCAAAAGTGTTTCTTTCTTTTTTGGATCCATTTCACAGGGGAACAAATGAAGGAAAGGAAAAAGAGGGTAAGAGCCATTTTCTGAAGTCATGGTTTTCATTCAACGAGTGCGGAGGAGCAAGACATAAAGAGGGAAGAAGAGGAAGAAAGAGAAGGGGGAGCAGGTGACAGGGGCAGAGCAGAAGTGGACACTGTCCTGGACTTCTCTGAGCAAAAAAGAAGATACAGTCAGCTTCCTTCTCTGCCCACACCGCCCATCCCCTAACGGCCGAGCCATATCTATAGGGCTTCGCTATTTCTGCTGTCCTGGGACGCATTTTAAAAATAAGAAAGTAGGGAAACTGATTCTATTAAATTGATAAAGTAGGGACACGCTGTGTCCTGCCGATCCCGCCCACTTCGACCACTGCACCCAAGAAACTAACACAGTCTCCTTTTAGAGACAAGAATACCTTAGTTAGAGGGGAGGAGGGATCGGAGAACAAATGCACACTAAAATACCATTATAAGACTGCAATATTTAGGTCTTGCCTAGGCAGCGATTGCGCTGTCTCTTTGAGACATGCAGCATTCATTATATGGGCATTAAGCTCCGCACATGTTCCGCCCATCTTTACAATTGGCTCCTCTTCCTCTCCTTTGTAAATGATGGCTTTTGATTCGTCAATAGACTTAGTAGTCTCTCCTTAGTACTGCCCTCTCTCCTGTTACCTCCCTTAAGGACAGCCCCTCTTACACATTTCCTTACTCTCTAACTTTCATTAGCAGTTCGGGAGAACTATTTACTTAATGTACACAGCGCTCGTGGGGCGCCAGCTTCAGTAATGGAAGCCACCTCTTGTTTGTATTTATACGCACCATGAGCGCTTTCACTTTAAGAATGGCTGCAAAGGCTTGCTCCCAATATGTTTAATAATTGCGGTTGTTGCCACTATTCTGTTTGTTTATAGTCACAACTCTACACGTTATATCCACTAGAATTCGATTATGCTTTCAATATATTCATAAAAGTATATTTTTGGTATGTATTCTTGGACTTTACGAATGACATTTCTAAACTTGTAGGTCGGGGTAGCGTTAAGTGCAGCAGCGGCACTCGATCCGCCAGTGAAGTGCATATCTTACCCGCTTAGCACTAGCTCCCCGCGTCCGCACACACAGAGCGGGATTCAGCCGAAACAATCGCAGTGCACCCTGACCAGCCTTGCAGAGAAACTGCACGGCCTCCATAGTGTCCTTTCACACACTGTGGCAAGCAACGCAAGTCTCGCAAAGTGTCCTTCTAAAGCTTGGGCGGAAATACAAAAGAGGCGTGGAGCTAAGACCAAGTCCACCTTGGAAGAGAGCAAGGGGGAGTGGCCTAATACCGAAAGTGCCGCGACTTTCCTTACACTCACAGCTTGATGTGTTTTTAAAGGTATTTGCATTTGTGTTCACAAATTCACATGAACTAATAAAATAAAATTGCAACTCTGGAATCAAAGACAGCTAAACGTGTTCTACCGTTAACTGCAGCATGCCCGTCCTCCAGCAGGTGGAGCTGCAACATACTAGTCGCGGGAGCATCGCCGAAAGCCAGGAAGAGCGAGCGCGCAGGCGTATCCAAACAGTAGACAAGAAGTTAGCACCCTATTCCCGCAACTATAAAGCTTTTCGCAACGTTTTCAACCCTCTGCTTTCACCGGGATTTCCAACTGTGGAAAGCGTGAGCAAAAATGTGGCGGTTGGTTGCTGTGGCAGGAATAGGTAAGTTCAAGCACTGGTCATAACGTCACAGTCTGACTCTGAACGTGTCTGAGCAAAACGGAAAGGTATGCCTTATTATTTTCATTAGTCTGTCTTCTCTGTTTATTCGTCTGCCTTCTTTTTTCAGTGCTGGGAAACGAGAGAAGCCTGCGACGTAACGTCTGACGTATAACACCTGCGTTAGCATGAACTGCGTAAATTCTTAACAGATTAAAAACAACTAGACAGCGAGCTGAAATGTGTTTTTTTTTATGCAAACGGATTTGTCAATAATAATTAACTTTATTGTATATGGTTACTAAAAACCGTTACAATACGATTGAACTAGATATTAAAATTATTTCCATTAAAGGCTAATGTTAAATAGCTACAATTCAGGAATGGCCTATCAATAGCAAGTAGTCAAAACCCAAGGCATTTGTTGTAGGCGACGTTAGAAAGAATTCGTCCGTGGTTTACCGCTAGAAATTAACATTGATTTGTGCGTGTTTTGCCAGCTCTAACTATTGATTCGGCAGTACAAGGTTTTAAATCCACTTTGTTCGGTCTAATATTCACTGTGATGTTAAATCCTGGTGGTCAACGGGAGAAAACCAGCAAAGGACAATCCTTAAGCGATGCTCGCAAATACCGCAGCCATCATAGAATGCTTGATTTCGTTATTTGCCTCAACGGGAGCATTGTAAGAGCTCACTATTTTCTCTTAAACTTTCACAAGAAATGCATTTGTTTGGAATAACACATTTGGCTTGTCAATTCCACCTTTTTTAATTATTGAACTGAGATTACTGTCTTTTTCAAGAATTGGGCCACAGTGTTCCCCCCCCCCCCCGGGGAATGTGAGTTTATGACAGCTGATCGTATGGCCACAGTTTATGTTATTCGACCGAAAACGCGTTATTTGCTCTTGTTTTTGCGCTTGAGATTCCCAATGCCTTCGTGGTTGTGCAGAGCAACATTAGCATAGATCTCAGCTTTTTAGTTTGCAAATATGTGACATTTCCGTGTTTTAATGTAGTTATGTGTAGCAGTTAAATATACTAAATTACACTGACATTTTAGCTCAGGCAGGACAAATTGTAGATTCTCCTAGCCAGTTGTGAAGGAGAATAGATTTTTTTTTCTTCCATTTCTTTGTGCAGGAGTTGTGGTAGGTTTGTGCCCTTGATTTCTCGTGCATTTAGTAGAGTTTATAGTAGGGACAGAATGATGTGAATGGATTTAAAAAGGAAGTAGTACATTCTTACACACCAATAGACCCGATTCAGGAGGGAGACTCCTGATTTTTAAAGCCAGAAATGGCTTTAATTTGGCTGTTGCCCTCCTGAAAATTCCTCTGCTTTCATAGACGTCAACGGGAGAAATCTATTCTGCTGTTTTATTATTATTTTTTTTTTTAAATCTCTCACTTTCCTTTTCTAAAACGTTGACATGTATGTAAGTTGAATTTGTAAGTAGTGGCCGTCTGTTAGTTGGGTGTTGGCTAAAAAAGGAGGGTAACTTTGAGAAGGAAGTTTGGGGGTTTATAGTACAGTCAGAAAGGTTTGGGTGGTCAGAGAGAAGAGGGATGGTATATTTGGTAAGGGTGTGTTGGCTGGTGAAAACCACGCTATATAGGTACCCAAATGTGCACAGAAGCATTACTATTTAATAGCGTCTGATGTGCACAGTTAATCTCGTGGTGAAGTCTGCAAATTTGATCTTGACATTTCTTAGAGTTTTAGTAGCAGACATAAACTCTTCTAGATATGCATTTGTATGTACCTAGAAGCACACATTTTGACATCTGATGTGCACGTCTCTTATGGTGTAATATACATTTTTCTCCCTATATGAATGCATCTGCTTGTAACAGGAATCATAGTTTAATGTACAATGACACATGCATAACAACTTCATGTCTATACCGTGAGAAGCATAGTTGGTCATGTCTGAGTATACTGTAGTAGTACGCTGTTGGGTTGTGAGTGTAGTTGTCATGTGGGGAAGAGCCAGCTCTCGAGTAGTTTTCTGAAGCTGAGATGGTTGTCAGTGGATCTTATGTGTATTGGAAGTGAATTCCATAGTTTGGCTGCTTGAATAGAGAAAGATGTTTCACCCATGTTTTTTTCCTTGTATGTAGGAACGTTGAGGCGGGGAGTCATTCTTGAGCCTAGGTTCTTTTGTTGCACATATTTTCTTCCTGATGACGAGTGGTCCTTTGCCAAGTATTGCTTTGTGTCTGATACAAAGCAGCTCGTAGGTGGATCTTCTGACAACTGGTAGGCAGTGTAGGACTCTCAAGGCAGGGGAGATTTAACATTCTCTTTTCCTGATGCGCCCATGCAGTTTAGGTGCCACATGCTAACCTATACAATAGAAATAACAGAAAAAAATCACAGTAGTAAACACATCAAATCCTCCATTTGTTAGCTGATTCCCCCTTGAAATGCCCGTCTAGTGTCTAGAGAACAATCTTCTCTGTGTCTCCCTGATTTTGCCATCTCAGCTTGAGGCTGGACTGGTTACAAACGGCACTAGCAATAGCCAAAACATAAATCAACATCACTTTCAGGATGTGCGTCTTGTAGCAGTACCTCCTTGTCTTTAATAAAATAAGAAATATCCTTCACAGCTGGCTAAGAGAAGGAGGCCCGTAAATGCATGTTCAAAGCATATTAACAACTGTCATTGATGCATGTTCTACAGGTTTACAATAAAATGTCATAAAAGTTGATACCCTGGACCAGTCTGCAGACTTCAGAATGTCCTCCAACCTAGCCCCAGCCCAAAACACATTAGAAGTCATTCCCCTCCTTACTGAATGTGCCCCAAAATGAGCTTTATCTACATCTGCCAGAGCCATTATTCACTTAACCCACTTACTCAATGTAGTTGAAGTTACCAGAGTAAATGGCCTTCACAGAGCTATTAACAACTGTGGGGCTGGCATTCTCATATCTTTAGTCACATGTAGATACTGCTTAAGGCATCTCACCACACACAATTTTGGTTGTAACGCAAAACTTGGAAACTTCACAAAAGTAGATGCATTTCGGTACTCCTCAAAATATTAAACTGAACACTGAAGAAAACGGAATAGCAGAAATTTCCAACAATCTGACACCCCCTAAAGGATAGCAGGCATACAAGTGTTATAGCTTAGCTGAAAATGACTTGAAAGAAAAACATAGTCCTCCCACGACTCGAGATGCAGCACCAAATTTACATCTCACATACCTGAATACCTGGGCTTTGTGGAATTCATGTATCTTATTCCTTTCATCAACCTGCAAACCAAAGAATGCTCCTCCAGTAGCTTACCACCCACTTTCTCATGTCCTGATGATATCACTCCCCTATATCCATTTATAGTTCTGTAAGATTTCTGCCCAGGAGCCAAGGTTGCAAAGAAATTCAAAACCCATATAGCATCTGCTGAAATGGGATCTCTACTCCGGTCTATACACCAGCTATTCCATAACTCCCAGGCTGACTTGTATGCCTTGACTATGTCCGAGGACCAGAGGTATAATGAACCCGCCTCTGAAAGTCCTTTCACATATTTGAATGCCCTGAAGGGTTCTAAGCTACCAGGACTAATCTGCCTTGACAGACTAGACTCTGATTCTGATTGGATAATCCACTGACAATTCCAGTAGTGCGGGAACCCAAGGCTGGCTCCTCCAGAGTGGCGTGATCACTATCACCCTCGCTAATTGCCTGCGTATCTGGGGCAGACATCTAGAAATCATTGCAAACAGTGGAAAATCATAGTGCACCCCGACCAATTTTGGAGAAAAGCATTGTTAAAAATGAAGGTCTCTAGCTGGCAGAGGTATGCACCTTGTCCAAGTAGGGACCCTTCCTTCTAGTAAGGGGATTACACTTCTAAAAAAAAACCTGCTCACCTCCTTGCTAGCTTGGCACGAGCAGCCAGGCTTATCTCAGAGGCAATGTGTAAAGCATTTGCACATAACACACAGTAATACAGTGAAAACACTACAAAAGGACACCACATCAGTTTTAGAAAAATTGCCAATATTTATCTGTGTAAAACAAGACCAAAACGATAAAAATCCAACATACAGTAATCCAAATACGAATATTGCTAAAATAGACTTGAAATACCGTTCCTTGAAGTCGATAGCTCAGTTCGGGGCTATAACGGCACAGTGAACAAACCAATCCAACATTTCAGGGCAACCTCGACTTCGCAGGCCAACTACAGTGTCGGGAAGACCCGCAAACTGTACCTTGGAAATGAAAGGCGTCATGGACCTTGCAATGATCCCTGGAGAAGCGGCATCGTCGGCGTCGGTTCCAGATGTCAGTGCAGGAGTCGCCAGGCCCCCGAAGTCACACGCGTTGCAGATCAAACTCCCTGAAGTTGAAGTCAGGCGCACTGGTGTCGATGACGGGGCTGTAATGCAAAGCGGGACGATGCGACGTGTGGTGCTCATAGGTTATGGCGCATACAGCGGCTCGGTGACAGCGCCTGTCGTCGTCGGTAAAACCAGGGCTGCGGTGTGAAGATGGGCGATGTGGCGTGCAGTTTCCACAGGTAACAGTGTAGGCAGCAGCGTCGGTTGACGAGGCAGGAGTTGATGGTGACGGTGGACCGGGGCTGCGGTGTGGGACGGGGCGATGCTTCGTGTACCTCACGAGCGGTGACCACAAGCCACGATGCAGGCAGTGGCGTCGATGGCGGCGTGGAGCGTTGTCATCAGTGATACCAGGGTGGCAACGTGAAGCTAAGCGATGTGAAGTGCGGTGCCCACAGGGCCCGGTGCAAGCAGCGGCTCTGTGACGGCGTTGTCGGTGAGAGCAGGGTTGCAATACGAAGTGGGTGATGCTTGCTGCGCAGCCTTCAGGTCACGGAGCCAGCAGCGCTGTTGTTGACCGCGTCAAAGTGGGTTTTCCTGTGTTGCAGCACAAAACACACAGTTCCCAGAGCTGGTAGCAGATTAACTTGAAGTCTTTGCTGTTTCTGAGACTTCTTGAACAGAGATCAAGCTCTATCTCAAGCCCTTGGTGAAACTCAGGAAATTAAGTTGCAGAAAGTCCAGTCCTTTCACTGCCCAAGACAGAAGCAGCCACTGCAGGCCAACACAGCAAAGCACACAGAAAAGTTGTAGTACCTCCTCACAGCTTCTCTAGCTCTTCTTTTTGGCAGGTTCCTTAGTCCAACCGAATTCTAAAGTACTGAATACACTAACAGGCAGAGGCACACAGGATGGTTAAATAAGAAAAGGTCCGATTTTTTTAAAAGTGACATTTTTAAACACACAATTTAAAAACCAACTTGACTAAAAGATGTGTTATTAAATTCTGAGTTCAGAGCCTAAACTCCATTTCTCTATCTTGTCCGAATGGAAAGTTACACTTGTAAGGTGTTACAAGGCACTCTCATGTTAATCTATGGAACAGACAGCCTTTCAACAGTGAAAAATGAAATGCACAGTATTTCAGTATCAGGACATGTAACACACACCAGTAAGTGTCCTACCTTTCACATACACTGCACCCTGCCCATGCGGGTAACTTGGGCCTACCTGATGGGTGCCTTACATGTAAGAAAACGGAAGGTTAGGGCCTGGCACGTGGGCGCAATTGCCAGGTCCACATGGCAGTAAAAACTGCGCACAGACTCTGCAGTGGCAGGTCTGAGACACCTTTGAAAGGCTACTTGTGTGAGTGGCACAATCAGTGCTGCAGGCCTACTAAAATCATTTTACCTAGAGGCCCTGGGCACACAAAGTGCACTGTACTAGGGACTTACTAGTAAATCAAATATGGCAATCATGGAAAACCGATCATAGCACAATTTACGGTTGGAGCACTTTAGCACTGGATAGCAGTGAAAAAGTGCACAGAGACACTGAACCAGCAAAAACAAAGTCCAGCATACCATCAAAAACACAAGGTCAAAATGCAAAAAGACAGGGAAAACACACCAAAAGATGCCAGGTCTAACAGGCATCCATGGCCATAATCTCCGGATCTCATCTCCAGCTGAAAAACTTGTTTAACTGCGCTGTAAACCTGGAGGCAAAGTGATCTTTATCGAAGGCCTCCCTAGTTAGGATGTTCCGGTTTTCAGAGAATTGTACCAATTTCCACTCACTGCTGTTGTAAAGTCTCCGTGAGTACCAGTCCGCCACCCTGTTGGATGCACCTGAAAGATACTCTGCCTTCAAAGAAATCCCCTCTTGGCAACAAAAAACTCCCATAGGGCCTTGGACAATTCTGCTAGCAGTTTTGACAGTGACCGCTCTGGCTTGTTGATGTACCTGACCATAGTTAGATTGTCCATACGAAGGAGCACTGTACTCGTATTCTGCCTCTTGCTAGACTCTGAATCGCAAAGGAGCCTGCAAGAAGCTCTAAATGATTTATGCGCCTTTATGACTCATTCCTGTACCATCGTCCTCCAGTCCAGCAGGTGCCACAACTTGCTTCCCATCCCCAGAGACTTGCATCTAATTCTAACACTGGGAATGTAGGGAAAATAACGCACTCATTCTGTGCTTCTACATGGCTTAACCCCCATTCCTCCTCTTCCTTTACTTCTATATCCAAAGGAATCATATGAGAGTAAGGCAGACCTCTTTGTAATAATTTTATCTTCAATCTCTAGAGTGCCCTGTAGTGGAGGGGCCCCAGAAATATTGCCTGAATTGAGGAGGAGAGGTGCCCCAGTAACGTTGCTAGGTGGCTGAGAGAAATCTGAGGGCAAGCAAATGTGTCCTTTAACTCCCTTCAGATCACCTTTATTTTTGAACCTAGAAGCATTAACATTTCCTTTTATGAGCAAACTAGAAACCCCACGAAATACATTCTCTTTGAGGAAACTCGGTCTGATTTTTCTATGTTAATTATGAACATTAGTCTCTAAATTAGCTTTGTTGCCTCTTGAACTTGTTTTACCAAAAGTTCCTTCCTCTGACCCAGAAAAATCATATCATTCAGATAAACCACTGTTCTTATGCCAGTGAACCTAAGAAATACTATACTAGCTTCAATAGTTTGGTGAAACAACCAAAAAGCAGAGGAGAGGCCAAAAGGAAGGGACTGGAACCTGTACATCTAACATTGCCACAGGAGTTTGTGATACCTTCTGTGATGTTGGAAATGGGAACTGTGCAGAACTGGGAAGTATGCATCTTTTAAATCCATCTTCATCATCCAACCCCCTGGGGAGAATATACAGCAAACACAATACCGTCTCCATTTTGAAATGGCAGTAGAGTACAAATTGATGGAGGTCCCTCAAATTCAATACTGGCCTGAAGTTTTTAATAATAAAGTAATTTATAAAAGCGTCTGGTTACTTCTTAACTAAGTGTCCCCGCGCTAAGGTTTCGCTCCCAGAACAGAACCAGATAGGCACACTGAAAACTGATCACTCAGCTCAGTCTAAACAGCCAAGTTTTTAATTTTCTTTGAAAGGATAATTCATATCTTTCCTGTCTAAGTGATAAAGGTAAATAATTCTGCATCTTAGAGGCCAGAAAGCTGAAGGAGCACCCTCCTATGCGGACATTTTTCACCGTAGGAATGCAGGCTAGAGAAGCATCTATAAATCTAAGATTTCTGCTAGGTAGATAAGGTTTCTTTTTTTTTTTTTATCTGTTTATTAGGTTTTTGTTCAGCAAACATAATATAGTGCACAATAATGTACGAAACAAATTACCAATCCCCAACGTACCAAACCCCCCCCTCCCGCCCACCCCTGGCATGGCTTATAAATTACTAAAGTCATTTGTCGGCACATGAGCATCACACAGTCACTATGATATAACATACTAAACTAAATACCATGACGAAGAGTACAAGCGCAGCAGCAGGCAGTCCCAGAACTAGTACATAACCGCGTGTAATCAATTACAACATTACAAATCAGGGTGACTGAGTAAGTATACTGTGAGCGGGGCCCAATAGTCTTTAGGCCGTGAAGATTCTGGAAGCTCGTCAGCGTAGGCCTCCAACTGCTCCCTGCAATACAAAAGGTCACAAATCCATTTTTTCACAGTGGGATTAGTTTTTGCTCCCCAGTTCAGTGCCACCAACCTCTTGGCTAACAGAGTTGAGACTGCAACAATACACCTATTGCAGGGCTTGAGACTCTGAACACTTCCCAGGAGGCACACATCAGGGGTACAACGCACAGGTTCCATAACAACATCAGCTAGCACCTTTACCATCCCCGTCCAAAACCCAAACACACCGGAACACATCCACGCCAGATGCAGGAAGTCAGCATCTGCCTGCCCACACCTCACACAGGTAGCATCCTCCCGCAGCCCAAACTTACAGAGTTGCAATGGGGTATAATACAATTGGTGCAGAAACTTAAAATGAATCATACGGAGATTGCAATTGGACGTGAGGCGCCCAGTGAGTGCACAGCAGGATTGCCACTGCTCTATCGTCAATGCGGAACCCAGCGCTGCACTCCACTTTAAGTAAGAGGGTGTTCTCCAGGCTCATTTTCCCTTTGCGAAGCACTGTATAGCTTGGTAATAAGGCCCTTTGTCTCCGACCCAGAGGTAGATAAGGTTTAACGAAAGAACGCAGATATCGAGGACCCTTGCTATTCAGAATTCTATAACAGTAGTGTTGCTCGGATATGAGTTTACCTTAAATGAAAAGACAAGAGGCATTTGGCAAAACAGGAACAAGATGGTTTAATTAAACGCTGCGGCCGGGAGAGCCTTGACAGAGTGCGTCTGCTCAAAGTCTCTCAGTGTACAAAGTTTTCCCCTGTCATATAGAGTTCATGAGCTACAGTAAGCAATTTTCTACATTCCAAAAAAGCATCTCAGCCATAAATCAACAAATGTGGGCATCTGATAAGGACACAGATGGCTCTCAACCTCGGGGAGAGCTAGTGTGGGCCAGTGTGTATTTGTCCAGATGTCCGGCGTGAGGAGCGCGTGATCACTACATGTGGTGTGCATGTGGTGTCCTGATTGGTTGAGTGTTTATATCTGCATGTGGTATCTAGCTTTGTGGTAATTTGGGTAACGCGAGCCCTTGGCCAAACATGTTTAATTGAGGCCAATTTCCTCAGAACTTTTTGTGGTGCAACTATCTATCTGTGGGATCGATCAGGGATTTCCCTGAGCGTGCGTTTATCTTAAGGTTAAGAGAGACCCCACCTGTGACCTGGTATTCAATAGAGGTGGGTGTGGGTTATAGTACTTTTCTCTGACTCAGGTTAATAGGAAGGTCACCTTGAGTGAATCTGACAGCAATTATAGGAGTTCTTTGGAACTCCTGAAAATAATATGGCAGTCATTTGTATAATTTTTATCGACATTCTTAATGTTGTTTATACAGTTGTCATAGCATAAATTGACATTGTTCCTACTAGTATTGACACGGTTAAGTTTGCTTACGTCATAACTTACACTGGCATTGTTATTACCAGTAACCATATCGTCATTTGAGCATGGATTATGACATACATTGATATCATCATTGCTAGTGTCGGTGGTACTTTACAGGTACAGGTTATGACATACATTAACATTGCATTGACAGGTACTGGCATGGTCGTGTGGGCACAGGTTATGGCATACGTTGATATTGCATTTATTGGTATTGCCGTTGTCGGGCCTGCATTCAACACTGTAATCATTGACATCGTATTCACCCATTCCAACATTAGCTCATGGCTTTAAAAGACAGAAGCCGTCTGGACAAGGAACTTTGCTGGATTTAAGGGATTTTATGACCTCATCAATTTTTTAAATGGCGATATGGAAATTGATTATGTGCTCCTCTTCATCATTGAACAAGGGGAGGGATAAGTTGTTCAAGAACTTTTCACATTCACTTTCTGTTATCTTCCTAATTGCGGAATAAAGGGCCTCATAGTATTCTTTAAAAGTGTCTGCATTCTATGCAGGATTGGTTTGGATGTGATTGCTCCTGCCCTTTATTGCCGTGATACAGTTCTTGTGTTGTTTGTATTTTAGGTAAGAGGCCAGCATCTTTCCCGCCTTGTTGGCCATGCATAATCTTATACTCTTTTGTTTATTAAAACCCCAAATCCCTGCTTCTGTACTTAAAATGTAATTATATTCGTATTTTTTACTTGTGATGGGAACGAGGAGGGAGTTGTTTTTGAAACCTATATGGAGATGTTCTACTGTTTTAATCTCCCTTTCCAGAGTTTGTAATTTTGAGTTAGTTTCTTTGTTTTATTTTTGTCCTAATTTGTATAAGGGTGCCTCTAATCGAGGCTTCAGGTGTTTCCCATCTAGTAAAAGGGGAACAGTCTGATTCAGGATTGTCTTTGAGAAAAGTTTTAATCGCAGTTTCTACCTGCTTGATATGTTCAGAGGACGACAGTATTTCATCATCATTTCATCGATGTCCGTGCCTTCCTGGACACAGACTTTGCCCACTCAGAGCTTTCCCGCCTTAGTCAATGACGGCACCATAACCCTGCTCTTCAACAACCCTCCGTCATCGAGCCCCACTTCACTTCAGCTTGCCTCGCCAATGACAATTTTTTATCCATAAAAGTTTCAAAGTCTGAAGGTAAACTTTCAACTGGGACAAACCTGGTCACTGTATCCAAGTGAAGAGTGGAGCAAGGCCTGCCTAGGAGTAAAGACAGTGTTGACTAATGCCAGGTTTAAGCTTATTCAATATTACTGTTTACCTATTACCTACCTCACCAAATCAAATTAAACAAAATGTATTCAGAGCGTACTCCCAGATGTATGGCTGCTGACACAGATTTCTAGCTTCCGTGTAGTCATAACCATGATCTAGTAGCTATTCATCAGGACCAATATCAACCTAATCTACTTAGTGATTGGAGTTTTAATGTATGGGTTCATTGATTTTCTCTCAGTGACACATACCCTAATTTCGGTATTGATTTGTGATTTATTTAGCGATGACCTGTAGTTCAAAGACACATAGTACACTGTAAAAATACAATTCAATATTTCTAAATAATTATTTCCAATGTTGACTGATTTGCAAATCGTGAAACACGTGCTTATTTTGTTACACCAAACGCCTGCTTATTTGTTTGCATCAATCGCATGCTTTGTGCCAAAGTATGTCACCTGTACATATGAAAAACACCACAAGACACACGCAACATAAATTAAAAGTCCATCACAGTTGATAACTTACCCAAATTGGGTAAAAATTCGTGCCTCCTCGAGTTGTGCACAATAGCACGCCATTTCCGTGCTGAAAAAGGTAATTAATGTTTGGATCAATTTGGCCCTGTTTGATTCAGTCTAGAAAGAGTTCATTTCTGCCGTACTTACAGTTTGGTGAGGACCGGCTCTCTGGACGACCCTCGAAGTAGAGACTTCTAGCCGCAGATTCCTCACCTTTTGAATATTCCCCAGGTGTCAGACTGGATCCAGAAAACTTCCAGCAGTACCTCTGTGCGCCAGTAGGTGACACCACGCATCTCCGCACTGATACTTTGCCTTTCATGCGGGGCCTAAATAGGTGCCATTCCAGTGCTGACATCAGTTCCTTTCTTTCCTCAACACCAGACGGAGATCCGGAGTTACAGGAAGATTCCTTAATGAGACTGGTCCAAGTTGAAAATTCGGTCCCAATCCGTGCGATATCCAGAATTCACACAAATCGTGTCCGAGGTCAGTTTTCGTTTACATCAATGTCTTCGGGTAAGTTAAGAAAACTCCAATCATGCACCCGTGAGAAGGGGCGAGTGCAGCGCAATACATCTCGATATCTCTCTTGAAGTTGCTACACTTCGGAGCCGATCCTGCAATTTGTTCTGGCACAACCTGAGTTTCCGGGTCTGTCCGCCATTCCTAAACAGATAGAAGAGTTCTGCAAGGCCACTCTTAGGATCCTTGCTGGCTCCCTCTGGTATGCCTGGGGGCCCCACAGAGCTGATGGTTTCTGCACCTGGATTACTGCCTGCGGGTTTGCCCTTAGCTGCAGCTGGACCCTCTATGGGGCCACCACTAGCTCCAGTCTCGATGCCTCCTCCGGAGGTATGGTCCACACCGGTTTCTGGTACATTGACGATGATGCCAATTTGGCATGGGTTCGAGCCCGACTGAGGCTGTGCTTTGCCTCCATAGAAGCCCCACTTCCTCCACTAGATTTGCCGCAACCAAGACAAACGCACCCCCTGCATTCCTTCTTTGGCATGGATTCGGACTATGATTACGATGCTTTGATGAGATTGGCCAACTTTGTCACAAGAGGACTTGGTATGATGACCTGCGGGAGACTAGTTGCCTTGATACCTCGCCGTGAGTCAGGGCTCCTCCCACCCCCTGGTTCTGCCACTGAGGAGAGTGCATACGGTGGCTGCAGTCCTTGACCCCCAGCTCTGCACCTTGGAGGTCTTCACCAGTGTTCTTACAGAAGTCCTTCAGCCAGGGCAAACATCCAGTGTGCCCCTTTTGCCTTTTAATGAGGCCCTTACAGAAACTTTGTTGTGGGCATGGGCCGAACCTTGCTCTGGTCTCCCGGTCAACTGCCAGATTGCACAACACCACCACCTGTTTCTGGGCGACACTGCATTTTTATCTCAGCACCCCCTTCCTGAAAGCTTGTGGTGCAGGCATGTACAAGTAAGACTAATTCCAACACATTCTGTACTACTCCCCCTGATCGGGAGCCAAATGGGTGGAGACTTTTGGGAAACACATCTTCTTGCCCACCAGCTTAGCGCTGTGATCAGTGAATGCCAACTGCCTGCTAGGGCACTATTCCCACGCCCTTTAAGATACAGTGGCTCGAGGCCCCCCAGTGGGGCTTGAAGATCTTCAACCTATCCTTGCCCAGGCTATACTGGGCAGTCATGAGCAAGTTCACAATTTGTCGCCACTTAGGCACCACTGATTCCATTAGGTGGGCCATTGGCACTAGTACCAGCATTTTCCACCATAAAGCAGTCCACCGTTTTTTCAGGCGATGTTCAGTCGGCCCGCATGGACATGCCTTTTGACAGGACTCACCTGTTTGAAGGATAGCATGGTAATGGCATGCTCCCTGGGCTTGTCTGCCCCACTTCACCAACCGCATCAGCCCTACTGCTCCTTTCGTGGCTTTGGCAGAGGAGCACAATCCACCAGCCAATCCAACCTCCACAAGGTGCCCAGTAGTTTCTCAGTAGAGGCCATTTTGCCCACCACCCGTTGGTCAAAGTCAACAGGCCTGTCAGTCCACCACAGCCCCACCTGTCAATCCCCTTTAGCGTGCCTTTAGCAGAGACAGCCACCCACTGGGAGGCAGGATCTGACAATTCTTCCAGGTGTGGCAGGTCATAACATTGGAGAAATGATTCCTACACATTGTTCAGAAGAGCTATGCCCTTCCCTTCCTTTCCAGGCCACCATAGCTTCCACCATCCCCATATTGACTGATCGAGGATCATCTCTCTGTTTTGCGGCAGGAAGTGCAAGCACTTTTAACCAAGAGGGCTATCAAGAGGGTGCCTGCGCCAGAAGTAGGATGTGGTTGTTATTCTTGCTACTTTCTGGTGCCCAAAAAAGGATTGAGAGCTTTGTCCTATTTTAGACGTGTACACTCTCAGTGCCTTCCTCCAGAAGGAGAAAGTCAAAATGCTCATACGGGCCCAGATCTTGTCTGCCCTCTAGACTGGATAGTGACGTTGGGCTTGCAGTACACCTATTTCCATATACCCATCCTGCAGGCCCATTGACGCTACCTGCAGTTCGTGGTGTGACGGGAGCATTTTCAGTTTGATGTGCTCTCCTTTGGTCTCACCAGTGAAGAAGGAGAGACTCCACCATTTGGATCGCAAGAGATCTCTAAGCTTTTATATTGATCATACCAAAGAACATTGAGTGGAGGACCTGCTCTCTATGGGGTCTCTAGAGCAAAAAAAGGCAAGGCTGTTCAGAAGAGAACCATCTCCCATTGGATCGTGCTCTGCATTAAGATCTGCTACGCATTTCTAAAGAAGCAGCCTCTAGAAGGAATACATGACCTTTTCGTCTGGGCCAAAGCTGCTACCACAATGTTTGCATGCAGAGTGCTTGTCCTGGAAATTTGCCAGGCAGCTACCTGGGTGTCCCTCCATAAGTTTACAAAGCACCATAGTATGGACAGTTGGGTTCATCGAGAAGGGAAGTTTGCTCACTTGGTCCTGCAGGACTTTCTGGTTTGAGTCCATCTCCAGATAGATACTGCTTTCGTATCTATTCAAAAGGTGAGGAATCTGATGCTATAAGTCTCTATCACAATAACTTGTTACTTACCTTCGGTAAAGCTCTTTCTAGTATGGAGTCTGTCTAGCCCCAGATTCCTCACCCACCCTTCAATCCTTTCCATTTTGTGATTGGACTCTATCTATTAATAAAATCCCACGTCTAGGAGTCTGCACACTGGTCACACCAATTTGCTTTTGGAGCTCTGCATCTGGGGGGAGCGGACACTCTTGAAAGCAACTAAGATCAGTGCGCAGAAGTGGGGTCTATATAGGCCCTGCACATCGTTTCCGGAACTGAACAGCCTCAGTACGGAGCTGCAGGGCACCACCTACTGACGCGCAGAAGTACTGCTGAAAAGTTTACAGATCTAGTCGGACGTCTAATGAATATTCAGAAGGTGAGGAATCTGTGGCTAGATAGAGTCTCTGTCAGAAATAACATTATTAAAGGTAAGTAACATGTTTGATGATCTAATAGACCTGGAAGTATGATACAATTACTGACGGACCCCCCAGACACTAGGCCACCATAACTGCTTGCAGCCTAACATGTCACTTTAGAACATAGATTCTCATTGAAGTGAACTGTGCTTATTATAAACTGAAGGGAAAGGGAAGGGTTGAGGAGTGCCATTTGCATGGTACTATAAGGGGGATCGAGCGTGAAAAAATGCAGCATAGGGTTGGAGCAGTCAATACCAAAAACCAGATGTGGTTATTTAGGCCCGAGGTTGCTATTGTAAATTACATTGGGTTGGAGGACGGGGTAACAAGGTGATGAGTAGGGTTTGAAGTGTAATATTTGCCTTGCAAATTGGTTGGGGAGGGAGTTCTGTTAAGAACTGTTCTGTTGTTCTTGAGGTTTAACATGATCTACAACAACAATAAACAAGCATTTGCAATGCAATTGGTCTTGCCTTTTGGACCTTATAAGTGTTTAGCCATTCAACACATATATGTCATCTTACGAACAACATACTTATTTTTGAAATATGTATTGAATTCCTGCTGCATTGGGCCACTAAAATACAATATTTTAACACTTTTAGCCAAGCAGCATCATAGCACATAGATTGGATAACTGGGAGTCTGCAACTTGTATGTAACAAGCTAATAATAGTAAGTGTCCGAGATGGGGTCGTCTGCAACAAAGTGTTGCAGCTTTAATGACAAAATAAAAGGGCAAAAACAGGGCAGGGGAGGCAAGTTAAAGAGCGTTTTAGAAGATTAAATCGTATTACTACTCACACTCTCCACTGAGTATGCCTTTAGTTTCAGATGGATACATTATTTAGTTTTCAAGCATTTCTTAATCTCTGATAAGAAATGAAAGACACTTTAGGTTTCCATGAAGGAATGAAGTTTACACTAGAACATGGCTGGCACTGTATTAGAAGACCAAACCCAAATGAAGCAAAACGATATATGTACTACATACAGCATATTTGGCTAACAAAGAGTCATAAGTAACCCAGTCATTTTGTTTCTTTGCATTCTGGTTTGTGCAGTCATAAATATAAAAGCAGAACTGCAAATCTTTAGAGTGCAAAGTATTCAAGTTGAAGTTTCAAGTTAACTAATTTGTATGCAATTTTGAGATGATGGTTCTGCTTGGTACCCACTGACTGTTGCAGTCCGGCTCGGAGAGACTCTACCGCCAATCAGCACTAGGGAATTCTATCTGGCACACTAGCATTGGCAGAGACTCCACCAGTGCTCCAATCCTAGGTAATCTCACACATTACCAGACCCTCCCACTCACATTCAGCTCTCAAAAATATGTTTTGCCGTGGGATCGGTTGGATGCGGTAGGGACAGGGACGGATTGGTAATGCGGGCACTCGGGCATTGGCCGTAGGGCCGGTGTCTCAGTGCCCTCTGTGGGCCGTTTTTTCCCCCTTTCCCAGTCCACAGAGAGCACTGACAGGGAGAGGAAAGCAGCCTCGCTGTGCGGCCCTTCAGCGATGATCAGCTGTGGCCTCTCCTTGACCTCCTGCCCTGCCAAGCAATCACGCTGATGGTGGGCTGGGGAGGGGTGATTGAGGCCAGAATCGGCCTCCCAGGGGGCCAGGTGTTGCTCAGGCCATTGAGCCATTTTCACCTCGGCCCCCCTGGGGCCCACGCAGCCCTGAAACAGTGTTTTCATTAACACCTCGCCCACAGCCCTTCTCATTCAGGGCATAGTGGGCGAGGAAGAATGGGTCTCGCTGTGGGGGCCAGGTAATGTTCGGAACTGGCACCATCTTCACCTGAACCTCCCCCCCGCCCCCATGGATGGCCCAGCAGCTGTGTTTTTTGCTTTATCCCGTCGCCTGCCAGGCCATGCCCCGAGGCAGTGAAGGGCTGGGGAGGGCTGAGTAATTTACAAATAGCTGGGGCCTTGCTGTTTTTCAGGTGCTCCTGCGCTGGAGGGCTGGGGAATAATTTTTTAGAAGAAAGGGGCCTCGCTGTTTTTCTGATGCTCCTGCGCTGGAGGGCTGGGGAATAATTTTTTAGGAGAAAGGGGCCTCGCTATTTTTTTAGTGCTCCTGCCCTGGAGGGCTGGGGAATAATTTTTTAAGAGAAAGGGGCCTCGCTGTTTTTCAGGTGCTCCTGCCCTGGAGGGCTGGGGAACAATTTTTTAGGAGAAAGGGGCCTCGCTGTTTTTCAGGTGCTCCTGCGCTGGAGGGCTGGGGAATAATTTTTTAAGAGAAAGGGGCCTCGCTGTTTTTCAGGTGCTCCTGCCCTGGAGGGCTGGGGAATAATTTTGTAATAGAAAGGGGCCTCGCTGCTTTTCAGGTGCTCCTGCGCTGGAGGGCTGGGGAACAATTTTTTAGGAGAAAGGGGCCTCGCTGTTTTTCAGGTGCTCCTGCGCTGGAGGGCTGGGGAATAATTTTGTAATAGAAAGGGGCCTCGCTGCTTTTCAGGTGCTCCTGCACTGGAGTGCTGGGGAATAATTTTTTAAGAGAAAGGGGCCTCGCTGTTTTTCAGTTGTTCAGCTTGTAGAACATTGTCACCTTGGGCCTGTGTCCTTCCCAAGAACAATATCCTCCCACTGACATTCCTTGTGTGTTTCATGAAAGGGCACGCCCGTGAATGTGGGCCACGCCCCGTGAATGTGGGCCACGCCCCGTGAATGTGGGCCACGCCCTGTGAATGTGGGCCACGCCCCGCGAATGTGGGCCATGCCCCGTGAATGTGGGCCACTTTTTTCGTCAGTGCCCGGGCCAAATTGTGATCCCAATCCGACCCTGGGTAGGGATGTGCTACAATTAAAGATAAAAGAGATCTGAAAAATAAGTCTGTAAGACAAGTCATAGACACGTACCATAGACGTGCTCTCCCATGGAAACAAAAAACAAACAAACATTAAACTATGCTGATCGCAGAAATGTAAATACAGTGTGTTGGTGGATAAATGAAAGTGCCGTTAGTTAGTCTTGGCGTGCTTTTGCTGTGCAACCATAAAAAAACAATGGTGACCCTGCGGCCCCAGTTGGGGGGACATATCAACATTCCCCCTTTGCAAAAATACAGCGCTTGGCGAATAAAACAGAAGGTACATTGGCTACCAGGAAATCCCAGTAACGAACACGGTATTGTCCGAGCTAGTATTCCAAGCCTGTGCGACTGCACCTGCAACGACAAGACTTCACCTAGAAGCAGTAGCAAACGTTATCTGTGAGCCTCGCACTCCGGCTGCTACAGCAAAACCTTTGCATTCGCCACGGAGACAGGGAGTGTGGGCCACATAGAACCCTACTTTTCAAAAGACTAAGAACAATAGCCATGAGCTGACTCTGCTCCAACCATCTGACGAAGCCACAAAGGACTGCTTGTGCCATTTTTATGGAGCGTTATAACTAGAAACACTTCAACAAAGGGTTGACAGCAGTCAGAATCATTGCACGGTTCACTTTAAACTTCTTGTGAAACGTGCATTGAAAACCATGAGCAAAGCCTTACCTCAGCATGCAGCTTCACCCCTTGATCCGAGGAGAAGCGAGGCACACTGAGGACAGCAGGAGCTCTGCGAGGAGCTCAACAAACACTGAGTGTCCATAAGCACATCCAAACCCGCCCTGTACTAAGAGAGCTGACACAGCCTTGCGCAAAATGAAATCACGCCATCTCATAAAAAACACGATGTAGTAAAGAGAACGAAACATGCCAGAACCTGTGTACTTCAAGAGGCGCCCAGCTTGCTTGAGTTACGACTCCACTGTAACAACATGGACAACAAAGGGAAGCATCAGGGAGTGTGTGCCGTGATGTTGCCTCCTTTGCCGTTCAACTTTCCTGAGGCATGGACATGCTAGCTTCACGGTGACAATGGGAGGGGAGCGGGGAATTTCCAACTTGGCCAGCATGACTAGACGAGAGGAGGGAAGGGATAAAGGTAACACGGACAATGGGTGAATTCAAAGCAGGAGTCAGCTTTTGCAGCTACAAGCAGGGAACATGAGCAGGAAAATAAAAAAAAACAAGTGAGGCAAAAGAAAAAGTAGTGCGAGACACTAAACTATATGGCCGTCTGTGAAATAATCCATGTAACAGGGACAGTCTCCAGGGCATGACCAAAACAATGAAAGGTGGGACAAATGTAACCTATCTGCCAATGAAAACAAAGGAATTTGGATTAGCACATGAAGGAAGCAATCATAATCGATGGGCGTACTGAATGCCCATACAGTAGATAGAGCATGTCTCGAGAGACAGCACATGCACTGCCTAGACGAGACCTAAAAACATTGTTGTCATTCTACTATTGATGTTTGACTGTATAGGCTACTTGTTTAAAATAATAAAAACAAATTACAAAGAAAAAGCAGTTTGAATTTCCCTGGACAGAGTCCCACCAAACAGGTGGGTGGTTAAAAAAAAAAAAATTGTTATCAAAAGTAACGAAGGACCTTTTTCTATTTTGTCAGAAATAACATTATAAACAGGGCCACTAAAATTATCTGTTTTTGCGGGCTGCATCGTTTTCCACCTAACAATAGATTTGCCACATAATCCATCATGTGCTGCATAATCTTCAGATTTTAACAAAAATTATTTTGTTTCTAGCTCGGACAGGTCAAACCTTAATAAAAGTGCAGCAACATATAATCCGTGCAGTGGAATGCCTTTCGCTAAAGGTGAATGGCCACTTTTCTGTTGCTTTGTGCTGTATTTGGGTGTTCAACTGGTACTAATTAGGTGACACCTTTGCTCAGACAGTGTTAACGTGTAAAAAAGACAATGTTAACATGTAAAAAAAGATGAATTAATGAATACTATCATAACATTTTCTGCATAACGCCACATAATTTGGTTTTTCTTGCCGCATGATTTTGTCAACACTGCCACATAATTTGGTGCTGCCTCCCGCATAATCCCAGAGGGTCTGAATAAAAGGCGTTTCAAAAAGTAGACCTAAAAGTTATAAAGTTTTCAAACTATTATCGCTTGCGATTTACATGCCTTTTTATCAGTCATCGATAGGTGGCAATGTTGGACAAGGCTGCAGTATACCTGTTGCACAGTGAGCTTTGTGTTACTTTAGCAAAATACCTGTTATCAGGCTCTAAGGCCAGAACTAGCGTTGCGTTGGTAAAATATGTTGAACTTTTCTAAAGTTCTTTACTTTATTATGCGAAAACTGTAACCTGAGCAGTACTTAATTGCAAGCTAGTATTACAATATTTAGGATAACATGCTGTCGTGTAGTTCCTACAAATCTATATAGGATCTGCGCGTTTAGACAACATAAAATAAGGGATTGGTGTTCAGACTGATTCCAGGCACCCCCGAAGGATACATTAGTCTGTAGACCAGCTAGCTCACAGTGCCACTATAAGCCCCACAACCTTATCAAGGAGTGAATAGTTTCTGGCAACTATCGAACATGACAACCCTGATCCCTCAGGGATCGTGGAAACAGTACAATACTTTTTGCTCAGTCACTCGTGCTCACTTTGTCTCAGAGAGATACACAGAATAAACAGGGACGTTTTCAATAAGTGTTTATTGAACCGGCGACATTCTAGTGTAAATACATGTGCTGCAACTACCATTAGACAGAAACAGATATATACAATTACAAGCACAAACAGAGTAAATAAAAGGTAGAATTCTACCATGGTGCTAAAACAGTGAATATATGCAGGCATATAGATACATGGTAGTAATCATGTGTTCTCCTAAGATGCAAACCCAAACTAGATGTACCTACGTGTACCTAGCATGTATGTAGGTGTGAAGCCAAGAATCCCTCTAGGAAAAAGCCCACCCCATTACCTGATGAGAGAAAACGAAGGACCCTGTCTTGGTCTCGAGTTGGACACCCCGCGAAGGATGTCAGACCACTGCGTGCTATAGTGTCTGCGTGCAGGGACTTTAGCATCTCGTGTCAGCATGGAAGTTTCTCCTCTGGTTTGCCCAGTGAAGATGTGGTACTTATATACCCAAAAGGTACCCTCAGGGGTTCTACCTAGATGTGTCATGGTACTGTGGGCATGTTGGCCAAGGATGACGATAGCGGTGACTCTTATACAGAGTTATTATGCGGAAGATGGTAATCCTGCTGTGTCCTAAGAATGCTTATGCATAATAAGTGAGGCTAGTTTTCTGAGAAAACCACACAACATTTATTCTGCACCTAACTAGGTAAAAGGTCAGCGCCAGAACCTGCAAGGCAGGACAAATGTAGGTAAAAGGTCGTGCAACTACCTAGGCCTATATTGGGGTACATTGATGTTCATAATACCCACTCCTCATCCGACTGGATGACAAAACTAACAAATGCTAAAATATGCCTGTTTAAAAAGCATAAAAATATTGCTAAAATATGAGTATAAAACATCTAAAAACATGGTATGTGTTAAAAAACGAAGCAAAAGTTAAAAAAGCTCTATAAGTCCTCTAAATAGTCCATATACTGCTAGACCAACTGAGCACGCTGAAAGCCATAGTGCTCAGTGAGAGCAAAAGAGGAAAAATAAAACAAAAATAATGTTTTCGAATTCCACTTTGGTTTGTTTTTTAAAAAAGGCCAAATTGTTCCCATCACTCGGAAAGCCAAATGTTTATATGTCCTGTATGGGAGACGCAACATCACTGCTGCTTGCCTTCGCAGACGACGGTCCCTGTAACACCTCTTGGATCAGGTCAGTGAAGCTAAGGTGATCTTCTCCGGTTCCCAAAGACGCTGCTGAGGAAGCACTTGATGCCTGTAAGCCTGTTGCAGAGCCGATGTCCATTCCGACAGGAGCTCAAGCATCCAGTGGTGGCTCTAAGAATGCCGACATCAACATTGAAATACGCTGAGGACGCTGCACCACGTGGGCCTTGAATGGGTCCAGCAGTACGTCCACGTCCGGAGGCGCAACCCATGGAAGTGTTAGACAGATGTCCAACACGGATTCATATCCGTAGAATAGGCAGCGGAGAACAGGCAAGACACAGTCAACCCAGACTGATTTGAACGATAGGAACCAATGCTCGCTTAGCTCCCGAAGCTGAGGTGTACCCAAATGGAGTACCATGCTTTCACGGCAACGTCGCACCAAGAGTGCTTTTTCCATCTCTTTGGAGGCTGGGACGTCCATTGCGTAGCAGGAAAATTAAAACCAGGATACCCACTACAAGTAGTAGGACCAGCGGTCGCCCTCCAAAAACGCTTCCCAATATGGAGTGTATCAATGATGGTATAACTCCGAAGATTGTCTGAAAGGTGCTTAATAGCCCAGAACCTATGCTCTGAAATAGGTGTACTATTCCACTCGTATCAGACATATTAAAGATACGATGTACCATTTCCCCAAAATGGAGCGGGAAGTTGGTTGGGACTAATGCCTGTATCTCAGCTGAAGACCTTGCAACCTGGAGATCAAAAGTCTCTCGGGCTGAGGTTAAGGCCACCTCCTTCTGTAAAAGTATGGCTTTCAGTCTGCTCAGAGAATCAAACCGTATAAGGGAAACATTCAACTAAGGCCATAGCGGGGCCTCCCTGACTGTGTGAGTCGGTGTATACAATACTTGCATACAACAAGTGACCCTGGAACTTACTGTGACCAGATATGCGATGCCCGGCAGCATCCCACAACATCCTTGATCATTCAACATCAAATAACTCCCACTCGAGAGTAGTTTGAAGTCCGTATGAATCACGGCAGCTGGGGATCCTTTCAAGTGACAAGATAGGTTTGAAACCGAAGCATTACAAGCAAGCTCAATGAAGCATAATATCCTGACAAATTAGAGACCCACTTAACGAATTCTCACAGTCTGAACCACTGAGAAAGACTTCAGTGTCCCCATTCCTGCATCTAAATCTGTAAGGTAATTCCCAAGATTCATGTATGTATTCCCTACCCAATGCTTCATACCTGCCTATTTGGTGATACTGTAGACAATATTGAAATTGGAATGTTGTGACTGGCAGTGTAATATGGCCATGGATTAACCATTCTGTGGACGGTGACTCAGCCACGGTGAAAGGTAATTGGTCCAATTCTTCAATGTGCAGCATTGTATACTTTGCATCTCTTCGTGCCATTGTTGTCTGTCTTTCTGTTAGTTTGTATGCAGAAAACAGAGACGTAGTGTTGATATACCGCCAGGGCACGTGACCAGAGCGCAATGAGTGTGGCGTCCAGCTCAATATTAGAATGGACCGCAATTGTGATTGTCCATGTTGTAATATAGACAAATCCTGTTCGTTTATATCGATAGCAGAAGATACAATGTTGCCCAGTGAATAAATCCTGGAATCCAGCAAGACCTCTGACCTCCTGGTCAGAGACCTGCTCTCCCCCCGCAGCTCCGCTCCTAAGTGCCACCGCTCAGGGCACCGGGATCTGCTCAGGTAGGTGTCGAGGCCCTCCTCCACCCGCATGCTCCAGCCTGCGCCTCATCCCTGGTGGTCCAGTGGGAGAGCCTTACTCTTCTGCTGGCCGCTGTTGTCTGGTTCTGTCCTTGTGCCACTTTGTTGTTTCTGTCTCTTTTTGTGCCCGTGTCTGTCTCTGTGCCACTTTGTTGTTTCTGTTTTTTGTGCCCGTGTCTGTCTTTGTGCCTTTTCCTGTTTATTCTGTCCCTCTCGTGCCCGTTTTCTGCCTCCTCTCTGTCGTCCTTCCCCCTGCTGCTGCACCCGCGGCCCATCCCCCCCCTGCCGGTTCCTGCTTCCCGCCTCCCAGCTGCGCTTCCCTCCCCCCTCCGATACTTAATGGCGGCCGCTGCGAGGGTGTGTGAGCAAGACCTCTGACCTCCTGGTCAGAGACCTGCTCTCCCCCCGCAGCTCTGCTCCTAAGTGCCACCGCTCAGGGCACCAGGATCTGCTCAGGTAGGTGTCGAGGCCCTCCTCCACCCGCAGGCTCCTGCCTGCGCCTCATCCCTGGTGGTCCAGTGGGAGAGCCTTGCTCTTCTGCTGGCCGCTGTTGTCTGGTTCTGTCCTTGTGCCACTTTGTTGTTTTTGTCTCTTTTTGTGCCCGTGTGTGTCTCTGTGCCACTTTGTTGTTTATGTTTTTTGTGCCCGTGTCTGTCTCTGTGCCTTCTTCTGTTTTTTGTGTGCCTGTGTCTGTCTCTGTGCCTTTTCCTGTTTATTCTGTCCCCCTCGTGCCCATTTTCTGCCTCTTCTCTGTCGTCCTTCCCGCCGCTGCTGCCCCCGCGGCCCTTCCCCCCTGCCGGTTCCCACTTCCCGCCTCCCAGCTGCGCTTCCCTCCCCTACTTTATGGCGGCTGCGCCGCTTGCGCGCCAAATGCATGCCAAAGGCAAGCCCACCTGCGCCCGTCCGCGACCCGACCGCTGCCAGCATCAGGGACCCTGGTTCTCCGGCCATCCACCGTTACGACTCAGCTGCCCTCCTCGCACTCAACCCCGGAAAAGACAACAACTGCCTGAGATCGACGCCAAACACCACCCACGGCCAGTTCTCTTGCCGACAATCCTTCACCATTAACAGCCCTCCCACCACCGCTGAACCCACGACAGACGCCCGCACCACCGAAGCCCGGACTTGCATACTCCTCAACGTGCGCTCCCTCCACAGACACGCCACCGAGATCTGGGACCTGCTCGACACCCTCTCGCCAGACGTCGCTTTCTTCACGGAAACATGGACCAACGCCACCTCTGCCCCCGACATCGCCACCGCCATCCCCGACGGATACAAGATCCAAAGAAAGGACCGCCCCGGAGGAGGACTCGCCATCGCACACAAGAGCTCCCTCCGACTCTCCACCTCCAGCACGAGCGACCCCCTCTCCAACACAGAGCACCTCCACTTCCAGGTCCAAACCAGCCCCAGAACCACGCTGCGCGGGACCCTCGTCTACAGACCCCCCCGGGCCTCGCGCCTCTTCCGCTACCACCATTGCCGACCTCGTCGCACCCCACGCCATCGCCTCCATGGACTACATCCTCATTGGAGACCTGAACTTCCACCACGACAACCGCAGCGACCCCGACTCCGCCACCCTCCTTGACAACCTCACCAACCTCGGACTGAAGCAACTCGTCACCACCCCCACCCACAGAGCCGGACACACCCTCGACCCCATCTTCGCAGGAGGGACAAACATCCACTTCAGCCACACCACGCAGCCCCTCTGGACAGACCACCACTGCGTACACTTCACCTTCAACACAACCACCGCACCCAAACCCGCCCCGCGCCCGCCACGAAGGAACTGGAGCAAGATCACAGAGGAACACCTCAACACCACCCTCCTCCACGACCCCCCCTCCGCCACTACAAACGCGAACTCCGCAGCCAAAGAACTACACCGCTGGATCTCCGGCTGCGCTGACAAACTTGCATCCCTCCGCCACCCCGTCAAACAACGCCCCCTGAAGGCCGCCTGGTTCACCACCGACCTCCAAGAAGCCAGGCGCTCCTGCAGATGCCTCGAGAAACTCTGGCGGAACAGGAAAACCACCGAAGACCAGAACAACTACAGGAACGCCATGAATGAATACCAACAGCGCATAAGAGCCACCAAGCGGACCATTATCAAGAACAAAATCCACACCAATGCAAGTAACGCAAAAGAACTCTTCAACGTCATACAGCAGTTCACCAAACCCCCCAGCGAAGCCACGGACGTCACACCATCTCAGGACCTCTGCAACAAGCTCTGCTCCTACTTCCACCTGAAAATCAAGGCCCTCTACGACAACTTCAGCGAACAGACTCCGGACACCACCCCCCTCTCAACCACCGACAACCAGCTGACCATCACCACCTGGAAACCCGTCACCATTGAAGACACCACCACGACCATGAAAAACACCCAGTCAGGAGCCCCCACGGAACCCTGCCCACTGCACATCTACCACAGATCCGCCGCCGCCATAGCACCCGCACTAGGCCTGACCATCAATGCCTCCCTCAAATCCGGCATCTTCCCCGACAACTGGAAGCGGGCAGAGGTCAAGCCTCTCCTCAAGAAACCCTCGGCCGACCCGACGGACCTGAAAAACTACCGGCCCACCTCTCTCCTTCCCTTCGCAGCCAAAGTCACAGAGAGATTCATCAACGCCCAGCTGACCACCTTCATCGAAGAGAACGCCATCCTCGACTCCTCCCAGTCCGGATTTCGCAGCAACCACAGCACCGAGACAGCCCTCCTCGCCGCCACCGATGACACCCGCATGCTACTCGTCCAGGGCCACACTGCGGCCCTCATCCTACTAGACCTCTCCACAGCCTTCGACACCGTCTCACACCGCACTCTCGCAGCCAGACTCCACGACGCCGGTATACGAGGAACTGTCCTCGACTGGATCTGCTCCTTTCTCTCCGGCAGAACCCAAAGGATCAGACTCCCTCCCTTCCTCTCCGAACCTACAGAGATTAACTGCAGAGTACCCCAAGGATCCTCGCTCAGCCCCACGCTCTTCAACATCTACATGGCCCCCCTCGCCACCATCGTCAGACAGCATGGGCTCAGCATAGTATCTTACGCCGACGACACCCAGCTCATCCTCTCTCTCACGTAGAACCCCGAAGACACCAGACTCAGCTTCCAAGAAGGAATGAAAGACGTCGCAGCCTGGATGAGAGACAGCTGCCTAAAACGGAGCTCGGAGAAGACAGAGGTCCTCGTCCTCGGACCCTCCCCCACCGCGTGGGACAGCTCCTGGTGGCCCCCTGCCCTCGGAAACCTACCCACCCCGACGTACCACGCCTGGAACCTCGGCATCATTCTAGACTCCTCCCTCACCCTGACCCGCCAGATCAACGCCGTCGCCTCCACCTGCTTCAACTCCCTCTGCATCCTCTGCAAGACCTTCAAGTGGATCCCCCCCGAATGCAGAAAGACCGTCACCCACGCACTCATAACCAGCAGACTGGACTATGGTAACGCCGGAATCAACAAAACCCTGCTACACAAGCTCCAAACCATCCAGAACACTGCAGCCAGACTCGTCCTCGGAACGACACGAGCACATGACCCAGCACCTACGAGACCTCCACTGGCTCCCCATCGAGAAGAGAGTAACCTTCAAAATACTCACCCACGCCTACAAATCCCTCCACAACATCGGACCCAAATACCTCAACGAAAGAGTCTCCTTCCACGTACCCAAAAGGAACCTCCACTCCGCCGACCTTGCCCTGGCAGAGACCCCACGCATCCGCAGAACCAGAGCAGGCGGAGGACCCTTCTCCTACGTCGCAGCAAAGACCTGGAACGAGCTCCCAGTCAACATCAGACGGTCCCCCACTCTGCACACCGTCAGGAAGAGCCTCAAGACCTGGCTCTTCGACTGATCCGGAACTGCACCCCCCCCCCCAGCGCCTTGAGACCCTCACGGGTGAGTAGCGCGCTTTATAAACCCCTGATTGATTGATTGATTGATTGAAGTCCGTGTGGTCATGCCGTTAACCACCACAGCCAAAGCCTTTTCTAGGTTAACCCTGTCAATCTCACGCAATCTCTCAGCAGCTTCCTGCTGCAAGATTTTCCATACTTCATTATAAATAGCATATAAGAAGCGTTTCCACAAGGCTTCTGGGGACCTAACAAAAAAAAACCTAAGATCCATGTCGTTTGAGAGTAAGGACAAGTGTCGTTTCACCAGGGGTAGTGTTGAGGTTTTTAGCCACTCTAGGCATAACTTACCAACACTGTATGATGTCACCACCCCTTAGTGTTCTCGTTGTACGTAACGTTGGTCAGGGCTATGGATACTAAACCCTTCGGTGGTACCCCTGAATCTTGACTGACACCTATTTGTGTCGATAGGCCAAACTAACCATTCCTTCCAATTGGGGTCTGATGAATTGTACGATCCATCATGTAGAATGTCATCTAGTGTATCCTCACTGTGCCGTGTGCAATTCTGCCACCCCTCAAAGTGTGTTAGTGAGGGAATTTGAAGTGTACAAATCCTTTATCTTAGCTAACCCAAGACAGGAAATCTGTTGCACAGTGCCGTTCAGGAAGATAATTTGCAGTGGTATGAGGCATGCTCTAAATAAGGCCTCAGTTACCTAAGTCTGCCAATCTCTAGTCCCCCAGACAGATTTTGTGTCTATGGTGTCCCTCCAAAAGTCGAAACCTTGTAAAGACAGCTGGGAAATAAAGGAAGCAGAGTATATCGGTTTCGTGTTGGTGAGCATATTTTTCTTTGCCGGTGTAGTTGCAACCTTATAATAATATGAGGTCGGGTCTGAAATATTAAACCCAGAAAAATAAGCAAACTTCTGTGCAAACGTTTGTGAACTACTTTTCGGTGGTGTTGGGCAATGTTCCCATTGATGGTATATGAAAACATTATGTGGGATACTTGCTTTGTGCAAAAAATGATTACCATAGTGTTGGTAACAATACATGGTGTCAAAATCGGATGTATCCTCATACAATTCATTATTAGAGAATGCAGCAAATTGTTCTAAATCAGACAGCATACTATTCAAAGTTTCAAAATCCCAATCATCAGAGAAAGTACTTGAGGTGATGATATAATTCAAAGACATTTTAAATACATGTGGTATTTTCAAAAGTTCAGTGGGACCAATTACATCATATGAAACCCTATCCCAAACTATTTCTTCAGGAACCGGAACTGCTGTAATGTTCACAAAGGACAGGTCTCTGTTCATGATGAGATGATGTATGTGGTTTCAGGACCAAGTTCACATGTTGTACTGCAGAGCGTTCTGGGAGATAATGTCCATTCAGGAGCAGGAAAAAGACAGTCACTACACCTATCCATAGGACTAGGAACAGTAGACCAATCGCAATCCATAGCTGTAGCCAGGGAGAAACAAAGTAAGTCTTTTCAGCCAAAGGTAGAGTTTATATAATTTTTCTTTGAGGGAAACGGAAGCTGGCAGTGAATCAGGCTCACTCGGATCCAGAGAAAAGGTATCAAAATTGATGAACCAGCCAGACGCTTTTCGGTCTATCTTTGGTAGCTCAGCAGGTTTTGTAGAACTGGCTGTTGACTCATTTCGAGACATATTCACATAGATGTCGGTATTAGGCCGAATTGAGATCTGTGTTTCATTTGTATTTTGTTGCATTTCAATTTCAATAGGCACGAGTTCCATTCCATTGTTGGTAACTCCTTCATTTTGTAGAGTCGAATCTTCAAATGTTATTAATCATTCTGTCTGAACTTCCTGTATAGAAGCGAGAGGAGATTGGCGGCTACCCAGGAGCCCACGTTGTCTGCTATTCAGTATCGGCCACATAGTGTGGTTTGATCATATCAATGGAGATAAATCTTTTCTCTTTTTTACCGGCAAGAGGTGGACGAAGTACTGTTCTAGTTCCTTCGAGAGCCAGGACAAGTACAGGCGTTCTGTCTGATGCCCCAAATTATTTTTTGTCCACAATCAGGCAGGTCTTGTCGGAACAGCTTTCACTTCCCTAGTGGCGGTGCGTTTTACTTGGATGTTGCTTTGTAATGCCCGGAATTCATTGAGTTCCTGTAAAACAGCCAAACGAGCATTGATGTCAAATGCTTTTTCATCCGCCACTGTGCTGCCACAATTAAGGTCCGGTACCCACATTCACGTCCCAAACAGGACCTCGTATGGAGTACAGCCTCCTAGGGAACTTCTTGGCATATTATCAAGTGCCCTCTGGACCACATATAGGTGATTGACCCAGCTACCACCCTACGCAACCCCGACAGACAACGCCCCAGGAAAGCCGCCTGGTTCACAACCGCTCTCCAAGAAGCCAGACGCACCTGCAGACGCCTGGAGAAGAACTGGAGAAACACCAAGACAACCGAAAACCACACCACCTACAAGGACGCCATGATGGACTACCACAACCAGATCAGAGCCACCAAAAGGAACTTCATCCACAACAAAATCCTGGCCAACTCCACCAACTCCAAGGAACTTTTCAGTGTCATTCAAGAATTCACCAACCCACGCAGCGAAGCCACAGACATCACCCCATCCCAAGACCTCTGCGACAAGCTTGGAACCTATTTCCACCTCAAGATCAAAAACCTCTACGACAACTTCATCGACCATCCACCAGGCGCCACAGACGGCCCCCCGCCCCCAGAAACACTAGCCAGCCCACCATGTCCAACTGGACACCGATCACGGCCGAAGACACCGCCTCGACCATGAAAAGCATCCACTCGGGGGCCCCCACCGACCCCTGCCCCCTCACATCTACCACAGAGCCGTGGCCGCCATCGCACCCAAACTACAACGCACCATCAGCACCACCTTCAAAACAGGCACCTTCCCAGACGACTGGAAGCGCGCAGAAGTCAGACTCCTGCTCAAGAAGCCCACAGCTGACCCCACCGACCTCAACAACTATTGGCCCATCTCGCTCCTCCCCTTCGCAGCCAAAGTTGCAGAGAAAACAGTCAACAGGAAACTGACACGATTCATTGAAGAGAACGCCGTCCTCGACCCGTCCCAATCCGGATTTCGAAGCAACCACAGCACAGAGACCGCCCTACTCGCCGCCACAGACGACATCCGCACCCTCCTGGACCAAGGCCACTCCGCAGCCCTCATCCTACTCGACCTATCAGCGGCCTTCGACACCGTCTCCCATCGCACACTAGTCGTCAGACTACACGACGCAGGCATACAAGGAACAGCCCTGTACTGGATCCGATCATTCCTCACTGGAAGAAGCCAAAGGATCAGACTCCCACCCTTCCTCTCTGACCCCACGAAAATCACCTGCGGAGTCCCACAGGGTTCATCACTGAGCCCCACCCTCTTCAACATTTACATGGCCCCCCTCGCAGCCATCGTCCGACAACACGGCCTCAACATCGTATCCTACGCCGACGACACCCAGCTCATCCTCTCCCTCACCAAAGACCTCACCACTGCCAAACTCAACTTCCAGAAAGGAATGCAAGACGTCGCAGTCTGGATGACCAACAGCTGCCTGAAGCTCAATGCCGAGAAGACAGAAGTCCTCGTCCTCGGTACCACCCCTTCTGCATGGGACAGCACCTGGTGGCCGACCGCCCTTGGAAGCCCACCTACCCACTCAGACCACGCCAAGAACCTCGGCATCGTACTCGACTCATCACTCTCCATGAACCGACAGGTCAACACCGTCACCTCCAGCTGCTTCAACACCCTCCGCATCCTCCGCAAGACCTTCAAGTGGATCCCCCCTGAGTCAAGGAAGACAGTCACCCACGCACTCATCACCAGCAGACTGGACTATGGAAACGCACTCTACGCCGGCATCAACAAGTCCCTACTCCGCAAACTCCAGACAGTACAGAACACCGCCGCCAGACTCGTCCTCGACATCCCCCGACACGAACACATCAGCCAACACCTACGAAGTCTCCACTGGCTCCCCGTGGAGAAAAGAGTCACTTTCAAAATCCTCACTCACGCCTACAAATGCCTACACAACAACGGACCCAAATACCTCAACGACAGAATCAACTTCCACGTACCCAAAAGAAACCTCCGATCTTCCAACCTCGCACTGGCCGAAACCCCGCGCATCCACAGAGCCAGAGCAGGCGGAAGATCCTTCTCTCACATTGCAGCCAAGACCTGGAACGAGCTACCGGCAGACATCAGACGCGCCCCCTCCCTGAACCCCTTCAGGAAGACCCTCAAGACCTGGCTCTTCGGCTAAACAGATCTGCGGACCCCCTCCCCAGCGCCTTGAGACCCTCACCGGTGAGTAGCGTGCTTACAATTCCCTGATTGATTGATTGACCACCCAAACCTAATACCCTTGCAGTTAAGAATTGCTTTAAGTCCTGGTTTCTCCTCTCCACAATCGAATTTCCCTCAGGATGATACGGAGAGGAGTACCGCAATGCAACACCCAAACTTCCCATGGCTTCTTTGTAAGCCCGAGAGCTAAACGCAGGTCCACGGTCTGAATGTAATGTGCTTATTACGTATGTCCCTATGAAGACTCGCGAATCCTTTATAACAGTTCGAGCATCAGCCAAGAGCTGGGGCCAAACCCACAGGAATCTAGAACATGAATCCACTGCCACCAAGATGTATTTGTAAGCCCCATCAGATTGTAAGGGGCCACAGTGGTCCAAATAGACACATGCGAGCTGTCTGTATGATATCAGTAGTGGTGTTTGTGGCGGATGTGCTACGGTGGAACCCTTTATCTGCTGACAGATGACGTACTTAAGGACAAAACCCTTGGTCTGCTTGGTAAGACCTGGCCACCAATAACGATTTTTCAGTAAATAAACTGTTGCAGTAATATCTGCATGTGCTGAACCCAGACTCTCATCTGCAGCTAGTATTAAACCTAATCTGCGATCCATGTTTGGTATTACGCTATTCCCCACTCCTGGAATTTGAACATACTGTATGTTTTGCGCATCTAACCTGTAAGAGTACTTGAGTGGAAAACCTTTAGGCAAGGCTGAGCTGTTTTCACGCGTAGCGATGACAGCTACCATTATCTGTCCGTCTATGCTCGTGCTAGAACGAGTGATTGTAGCAACGGCAGCAGTTTGCACTTTCGCCTTGGCCGCTTCGTCAGCCAATGAATTCCCTTCAACGTGCACACCAACATACTGATGACTCAGTGTATGAATCACGAGAGCCTGTGATAAGCCTTTTTTCAGCTCTGCCACTTGTTCCCAAAGCATCTTATGCTTTATTGTGCAACCTTTTGAATCTCTAAACCCATTCTGGCCCGAATAGTGAAGATATTCGTTGTATGACTGGACACAGTAAAATGAATCGCACACAATTAGTGTGAGGAATTCCCGATTCGTATTTTTTAGTGCCAGTATCAGGGCTTTTAGTTCTGCCAGCTGTGCAATCTCCTAGAGACTGCGTCTACGTTTGGTAGGACGAAACTTGCCGTCCTGCATATGTCCCTTTACATTTAGCACATGCAGCGCTGTATTGCTGTTTACTTCCTACGGCGGGCTGAGCAGATCCGTCAGTGTGAATTATGTATTCATACTGAACAGTCCCTTGTAGTTGACCAGCTTGACTGACCCTTGGGGGTTGGAGTGTGAATGTTCGCATAACGAACTGTGTAGGATTTCTGTATAGCTTCATTATTTCTTTATGAAGTGGACGCAAGTCTGCTGCTGGCAATGTGTCAATCTCTGGATGCGGTGTGTAAGCAGCTAGTACTGGCCAAGTTGCTCCATCTCTGCTTAGCTGACGGAGCCTCACTTTATCTGTGGTGTGGGGGAGGGTGCTTTTAAACCAGTTTATAAGTTCTTGGTACGTTAACGGGACTTCTGTGTCCTCGTAAGGAGAATATTCGTCTGGTATTTCATCCGCAGTATATGAATGACATGTATGTGTGTGTGCATCTGCAGGTGGGAATTTGACCCAAGAATAGAATACCTCTGTTCTGTATGCCTCGTGTGCCTCAATCATGAAGGTAACGGTCCCACCTATTGCTGGGACTCCAAAATCTGCTAATTTTGAAGTAAGTGCATTTGTGCAATTTCCCGAAATGTTTATATCACCTTCCTGTCCCCTACATTTGCAGTGCCGTCTTCGACAGACATTGCAAAAGGAATTTCATGGTAGTAGAGATAAGATTTTGCACAATATGGGGAACTACAATCCTTCAAGCTTGAATATACCTACAGCCAATACATAGGGTATACCTACTCGGCTGCTGCGGATTTTCCCTCCCCACCCCACACGTTCCTAGGCATATGTGCGTAGGGGTCGCTGAGAAATGTTATGTGTTATGTTATGAGTTTTATAGAGTGCACAGCTGCCCCAGCAACGGGGCGTCCCAGCGCTACAATGCAACTGTCTCAAGCAGACCAGAAAACACAAATCAGATCAGTTATGCAGGAAAAAGATGCGTTTTAATGGCTTTACGGAACAGTGTCTGATTATGGATGTTTCTGATATTTGCGGGGAGGGAGTTCCAGAGCTATGAAGCGAGCACGCGGAAGGCGCGCCAAACAGCCCGTGCTCTCTTAACCCAAGGAACGGCAGTTAGGTGCTGGTCCATGGAGCGCAACTGGCGGGTGGGTATGTAGGGCACCAAAAGACTGGCCAGAATAGCGGGAGATTGGAGATTTATGATTCTGTGAGCGATACAAAGAGTTTTAAATTGAATACGTTTCTCCACCGGAACCAGTGTAGTTTGCGAATGGAACCTGTCGTGGAACAGGTTCTCGGCAGGCGTAGGAGAGTCCGGACCGCCGCTTTTTGTGCCCTTTGGAGGCGAAGTATCTCTGCTCGACTGAACTACTCAGATTTGACCGTTAAATAAGAACCAAACCAACGTTGGCGGCGCCATGT
Source organism: Calotriton arnoldi (assembly GCA_963921515.1). NCBI lineage: Eukaryota > Metazoa > Chordata > Amphibia > Caudata > Salamandridae > Calotriton > Calotriton arnoldi. The sequence goes on along the minus strand of CAWUFW010000529.1, from coordinate 855,317 downwards.
TGTGTAGTTCCTACAAATCTATATAGGATCTGCGCATTTAGACAACATAAACTAAGGGATTGGTGTTCAGACTGATTCCAGACACCCCCCGAAGGATATGTTAGTCTGTTGACCAGCTAGCTCACAGTGCCACCATAAGCCCCACAACCTTACCAAGGAGCGAATAGTTTCTAGCAACTATCGAACATGAGAACCCTGATCCCTCAGGGACTGTGGAAACAGTACAGTACTTTTCGCTCAGTCACTCGTGCTCACTTTGTCTCAGAGAGATACACAGAATAAACGGTGGGGACATTTTCAATAAGTATTTATTGAACCAGCGTCATTCTAGTGTAAAATACGTGTGCTGCTACAACCATTAGACAGAAACAAATATATACGATTACAAGCACCAACAGAGTAAATAAAAGGAAGATTTCTACCGTGGTGCTAAAACAGTGAATATATGCAGGCGTATAGATACATGGTAGTAATCATGTGTACTCTTAAGATGCAAACCCTAACTAGATGTACCTACGTGTACCTAGCATGTATGTAGGTGTGAAGCCAACCCTATTACCCGATGGGAGAGAACGAAGGACCCCATCTTGGTCTTGAGTTGAACACCCTGTGAGGGATGTCAGACCGCCCTTGCTGTAGTGCCTTAGTGCAGGGACTTCAGCGTCTCGTGTCAGCATGGAAGTTTCTCCTCTGGTTTGCCCAGCGAAGATGTGGGACTTATATACCCAAAAGGTATCCTCAGGGGTTCTACCTAGATGTGTCATGGTACTGTGGGCATGTCGGCAAAGGATGACGATAGCGGTGACCCTTATACAGAGTTATTATGCGGAAGATGCTAATCCTGCTGTGATATTAAGAATCCTTATGCATAATAAATTAGGCTAGTTTTTGGAGACAACCACACAACATTTATTCGGCATCTAACTAGGTAAAAGGTCCGCACCAGAACCGTTATGTAGACTAAGGTAGGACAAATGTTGGTAAAAGGTCGTGCAACTACCTAGGCCTATATTGGGGTAATTTGGGTTTCATAACAATGCAGGTAATTCACTGCTTTCGTTGTACATTACATTTTGTCTCGTACAATGGCCTTGCTTTCGCAGCGCAGCTCTGTAGATTCTTAATATGTCTTCTGAAACAAAAATCTATAAGGAATCATCTGAAACTGCCAAGTGTCATGTTCCTCTATCCCAGCAGTATCAAACCTTGACTCTTCAAGCTGTTTCTCCATTGAGTGTCAAAAGGGTGACAGGAATTACGGGACGCTTGATTCAGAAACATTGTGTTGCTGGTCGAGTCCTAGTGAAACCCAGAGACGACAGCCATGGAGACCTCTACAGGGGTAGAAAGTAGACCCCGTTCAGGCAGAGCATGACGGATGGGACGTATTAACTTACTGGATGCCAGAATGCAAACGAAATCCATGCACAGTCAAAACACAGGACAATGCACATGGGAAGGACAGACGTGAGTTGGCAAATACAGGAAATGCTGTGAGAAGAGATAACAATAAGTTATATAAAAAGTGATGGATGGAATGCTTGAACTAATTTCAGCCACTGCTAATCACTCAGGCCGCATCCCAGTCCATCTTATTTTTCCCACCATGCCACCTCAGTTTAGACCTAGACAGATGCAAATCAGTCTTGATCCTGCTCCAGAGGAAACAACCAGCCTGAATGAACTGCCAGGCTCGGGCCTGCCTGAACCAGAACACAAGCAACCCAGGGTCAATTTCGTCCCAGTTAGGGCTCATTAGCCAGGTATAGCTTGGTTCCAGTGACACATTTGCACAGGACCCATGGGGCAACACACTAAACTATACAAAAAAGAGAAGAAAGCAATCAAGGTGAAACACGTCTTGGATTGCTTGTGTCCAGGTCTTTCTATAAGAAAACAAATAACTGCACTTATCACTCTAGGCTGAAGGGACACATGAACCACAGGGAGAAACCAGACAGGACTTTGGTTAATGTGTCAGGTGAGACTTGGGGCAGGAAGGAAGGACTTTTTCTGGACACATGAGGATGTAGGAGAACCAATGAAGGACCTTCAGGTTACTGCAGGTATGGTAATTGGAATGTGGTCTAATAAAGAAGGAGGAGCTGAAAGGAGTGGAAAGAAAAATAACATAATTGTGCGCACTAGCCGGAAGCAGGGTGAGAACTGGGACATCAGGTTAAGAGTCCTACAAGGTGCTCACTTGCAAGCCTCACTGATATTTATGCAAGCGCTGCTTGCCTTGACCTAGCAGTGATGCTATGGTGGGTTGGAGTATCATCTTAGAATAGGTAACCATCTAGGATTAAGAAAAGTGACAGCTGATATCGAGGGAGGCTTCCTGCCAACCTCAAATGAAGGAATCTGTGTCAGCCCAGTCTCTAACATAATGAATTTCCCCACCTCGGCAGCCTTGTCGTACAGCGATCCCCCTTACCTGCAGGGTCTTGACCAGACTGTGGACATCTGGATCAAATCCTCCTGAGTGCCTGAGAAGGACTCCTATGAACTGTATAGTGTTTTCCACTCATGCTGTGGTATTCTATAAAAGTAACTTGGAGTCATCTCAGCCTTTGTTGACTATCTCCTCTTTCCATCTTGGATTTCCACTGTGTCTAAGAGTAATTTGGCATCACTTGGGCTCCTTTACGCTTTCTGTAGCGTTCCTGGACTTGTCCCTCTCGTCTGGCTTCTTTTTAGACTCTTGTGAGTTGTGTCCAGGTATCTGAGTCAACTGTTGCTCATTTTGGTGCTCAAGTGGTCTCTCCAAAGCTATGCCTTTTCTCCAGTTGCCCTAGCTGCTTTGTGCACCCTTGGATATCTTCTCCGGGCCTCTTCCATATCGGTTGATTCATTTAACAGTACTTTCTGTTATCCTCTCACTGGGTTTATGCTTTTGCTTATGGAGGTGTAGCCCACCTGCCCCTGATAAGGTCGATGGCTCTCGCAGTGTTACCAAAGTATTGAAAGTTTTAAGTGTTGCGGGATTTGGTACACTCACATTTTGTGACAAATCTGCCATTATTTCCTACCAATATTCCAGTATGTTGTGAGGCACAACGTGCTACCTTAGAAAATGTTTCTCTTGCAATCATTTATTCGTATGACTCTGTGGAAAAGTAAATGCTAAATTTGACTGTAATTGTTGGGTCATTTGTTTGTTACTGATAAGCAAAGATAAGGTTGGAATCCTGATAGTGTCTGACCATCTTCACAATCCAATTCACAGGTGTATCTCTCACTAGATGCTGCCTTATTTCCCTCGTGATTCCAAATATTGTTTCCCAGTACTTCAGTTGTGTATTTGTGTATCCATATATACTGGGTTCACCAATAGTTTTGAGCACCCAATTCTATGAGCTTATCTTATAGTGTGACATTAATTGAAACAGTCATGATAACTGGATTTAACCAATATGGCATGCCCTCGAATTTGTGCAGCCTTTTACAAGTGGCTGTAACATAATACTGGGCAGGTCTCCTTAACGGTGGTCGATATTGAATTATATTGTAAGCAGCAACGCATAAAAAGAGTGAATGGTTTCTTCTGCTGTTAAATTGTGCCACACTATTTGGTGAAATCGAATTGACTACATTTTGGTACTGCTCCACCTTCTAAACATACTTTCTTTTTGTTCTTACATTCTTGGTTACTGGACCTTAGTCTGTGCAGTGACTATTCAGTGTTGGAAAGTTTCTACCCTGTTCTTCCTAGACACCAAAGCTAGAGCGGGAACCATTACACAAGAAAGCACACAACTCTCACAAAAAAATAAAAAAATACGTTAATCAGATGTTTTTTTCATTGCATGAAATTTGTGTCATGGCTCCTTATTTATCAGCCCTTTTTAGGATATGGTTTGTTTTTGTTTCTAGGTGAGACTCATCGTTTTTTGATTGGTGTTGATTATGTTGTGGGACGCAAGAACTGCGCGATCCTGATTCAAGATGACCAGTCCATTAGTAGAGCTCACGCTACCTTTACGGTTAGCCATCCACAGTCTAATTTGGTAAGTTTTTCTTCACTGTTTCGAAAAACAGGTTAAGTTCAGTATTCTGATTGACATCACAGTCTCCCCAACAAAAATCCAGCTGAACTTCTCTCACTGAATGCAAATACTCTTGGTCACCATTCATTTAGAGAACGTTAACTGTAGACTATTGGAAGAGCTGACATGACTTATATTTCTAGACTCGTGTACTGCAATGAATTCTGTACTTGTGTGATGTATTGACAACTGCAATTGTTGAAGTCAAAGAGTAATAATTAGAAGTCCAGTATCTCACAGAAAATTGCTGTTGGTTTGAGAACCAGCACAACTGTTGGTTCGTAGTTAATGTTGTGCTGCTAGAGAATGCACGGTTGTTAACTTTCTGTTTCAAAGGCGACTCCCATTACTACTAGTTTGGTTATGTGGATTGCATGATGTCTAGTCGTTGGAAACGCAATCAAGCTATAATATTCAAAAAACAGTTAGATGCCGTCTTCAAAACCTTGGTCTTCTTGGGAAAATCGAAATCAACAGAGAAAAAAATGGGCTTAGCTAATAAGAAAAGATTAAAACTCAATGCTTCCATGACTACCACCTTGATGCTGTAGGATGTCCTATCTGCAGCCGGGGAGAATGATCAGCAACGATCACTACAGCTCTATAGTTCATACTCCCTCTCTCTGAAACCTGATCGTCTGTGTAGAGGTGAAGCTCGTAGGGTTTGGTTTTACTATCCTACTTTCCTAATAGACCTCTTAGAGTTTCTGGCATAAGCAATGCATATCCTCAAAAGAGTATCACAAGCCTTTCAAATACCAACTGTGACTATTTTGAAAATGCACCAGTATTTTCCCTAAATGCCAGATTGTCAGGTTCATTATAGGCTCTGATTTTGTCATTGATTGCCACTTTTAGGTGTGGCTTTAGCCAAGCCCCTTGGGTGTTACTAACATTATATTTATAACACATTGTAGGCACTTTCAGCTAACCCTCTTCATCCATTGGCCTATTATTGTGTCATTCACATTTTCTTCTGCCACTACAGCATAAGGCAATGAGTCAGACCACTTCAGCCATTGCCAGCTTCACTGTGAGTGATATCATTCTGCTCTTTCATTAGGACCACATCCACACACAAAGTGGTACAGTGGCGTAGCAATGGGGGGGCACGAGGTTCACGTTCTTCATTGTCCGCACCACCCCCCGCTCTTCAGCACGTCGCGGGGCGGCAAAGGAGGCACACAGGCCGCCACGGGCGGCAAAGTGCCTAGCTACGCCACTGGTTTGGTGCCTGGGACTACTATGGCAATGTGTACTTTTTAAGACCAAAAAATATTTTTACTTTTTGTCATTTTTTTTAGATTGACAAGAGAAGAGCAGCTTCCAAATGATGGAAGTTTTGCAAAATCTGTGAAAATCGAAACAAGCAATGGCAAAGCCAATAGGTCTCGCCTTTGAGACGTACTGGCTTTGCCAATGTTTTCTGGCAATATTGTTCAGCATTGGCAAAAATCATTTTTTTACTGACGCTGTGCAGCATGACCAAAATGAAAAAAAGGATCAATGAAGCATCTGCATAATTTTGTAGGCACAAATGCATGCATATTGACTTATGTATGCGTATGTGTCACCACGCATGTATTTGCCTATGAAATGATGTGTATGCCATTTTTTTTTATTTGCAGATCCGAGATGGACCGGTACAAAAAAAAAAAAACAAGCAATGGAAATGCAATTGGTCTCGCATTTGGTTGAGTTAAAGCTATTGGCAGTCTAAATGACAATGTGTGATCTGAATGTTGTTAACAGTGGGGGCATGAGGCTCTGCCATATGATTGGTTGTGCCGTAGCTAATATGACAAATATAGCTGTTATGTCCAAGGTCCGTTCTTCTTTTGTTTTAGATGGGTTTTAAGGAAATAGGGAGGTGGGGCTTGCTAAGTGATCCCTTGAGCTGGCCCGTCATGCTACTGGTTTGGTACTTAAATGTCCAAGAAAAATGCAGCCTCGCTTTTGTGATGGGCAAAAATCTCACAGATACTTGTATGAATCATGCACTTACTAAGCATTGGAAGTTTAAACCAGTAGCGCAAGTAGAATCTAAACAAGACCAACATCACTGATGAAAGAGAAAAAGGGAAAGCAACAGATGTCTACATGGCGGTCAGGTGCCACATTCTTCCAGTTCAAGAGTTAATAAAGAAAAATCAAATTAAATTTACCGAATACTCTACTGTCTGTTAGTTTCTGCCGTTTTACTCAGCTGCTCTGTATAACAGGAAGTGCGCGGCTACTAGCTGAAACATAGGAATAGACGAAGCACTAAGGAAGCAGATGCCTGCTTTCACCAATATCATTAGATAGCAAATACACAGCCACTTTCAACTTCAATGTAAAACAAGAAAAACCATGGAGCGCAGAGTCAATGAAGCAGGCACCGCACGCATCAATACAAAGCATGCAACAAATATAAAGGGTCTGAAAATTAAGTGCGGTGTCCGTGAAGTGGGCGCCGTGCTCAGCTTCAAACTTATAAAAAAAGTGTCCTGCAACATAAAGCACGCCGTACGTGAAGAAGGTGCCGCGCTCATGAAAATAAAGTTTGCAACTAATACAAAGAAATTGCAAAATGAAGCGCGGCGTCCGGGAAGCGGATGCCGTGCTCGGCTTCAAAGGAAAACTAGCTGCGCCGTGCACATAACTACCGGGGAGGCAGGCACTACCATTATACCAGGGATGCGGGCGCTACCATTGGGCGGGGGAGGCCGTTCCGTCTCGTGCCACCTTACAGTGCACATGGTGGTTGATGTGTGAACCGAGTACATGTGAAGTGGTAGCAAAGCTCAGGGAGTGGCGGGTGGTGGTGTTCAACTGCCCAAGACTCCATGGATCTGTTCTGGCCAGCACTGTGCAAGCAGCGATGGGTGAGATGCGACCCACACTGCAAGTAACAAGCTGCGAGGGGCGGGAGGTATTGTTGTGGGGCTGCACGGAGATTAAGTGAACTGTGAGTGGCGAGGAGAGAGCAGAAAAAAACAAAGTAGTCTTCACAATCCAATTCACAGGTGTATCTCTCACTAGATGCTGCCTTATTTCCCTCGTGATTCCAAATATTGTTTCCCAGTACTTCAGTTGTGTATTTGTGTATCCATATATACTGGGTTCACCAATAGTTTTGAGCACCCAATTCTATGAGCTTATGTTATAGTGTGACATTAATTGAAACAGTCATGATAACTGGATTTAACCAATATGGCATGCCCTCGAATTTGTGCAGCCTTTTACAAGTGGCTGTAACATAATACTGGGCAGGTCTCCTTAACGGTGGTCGATATTGAATTATATTGTAAGCAGCAACGCATAAAAAGAGTGAATGGTTTCTTCTGCTGTTAAATTGTGCCACACTATTTGGTGAAATCGAATTGACTACATTTTGGTACTGCTCCACCTTCTAAACATACTTTCTTTTTGTTCTTACATTCTTGGTTACTGGACCTTAGTCTGTGCAGTGACTATTCAGTGTTGGAAAGTTTCTACCCTGTTCTTCCTAGACACCAAAGCTAGAGCGGGAACCATTACACAAGAAAGCACACAACTCTCACAAAAAATAAAAAAATACGTTAATCAGATGTTTTTTTCATTGCATGAAATTTGTGTCATGGCTCCTTATTTATCAGCCCTTTTTAGGATATGGTTGTTTGCACTGAGGCAAAACATATGGCCCATAGTGAAAGGATCCATGTAGCAGGGGCAGTCTCCAGAGCGTAACAAAACAGCCCAAAGTCGGGACAAATGTATGCTATTAACCAATCAAAATAAAGAAATTTGTAAAGGCAGACGAAAGAACCAAAGGTAAGCGCTGGGCGTGTTCAAAGCCCGTAGGCTGAATACCACATGTCTCAAAGACAGCACATGCGCTGCCTAGGCACAAAATCCCCTTTTTTTAACAAATAAAAGCATAGAGACAGTTAGCAATTTGCTGCCTGACCCTCCTCCAAAAAATACAAATATAAAGACTGCATGGGCTGAGGAATGGACCGTAATGGAAAAGCCGGTCAAGGGAGTAGATTGGGAGGGTTTAAGCAGCACACCAGGAAGGTAGTAGCAAATGAGGTAGAAACAACACTAAGCAAACAGAGAAGCACATGAGGGAGAGCGCAACGCAGAGTGGGGGAGGTGGTGGGGGAGAAACATACCGGGGAGTCAGCTGGAAAATACACTCTCATGGAGTGTTTAACCGAAAATGAAAAAAAAAGTTCTCTAAAAGTAAGCAGTGGGAGGATAGAACTCAGCCAATCAGGGAGGCGGTAAAGAGACTATGCTCTAGGGGTGGGACCAACAGAAAATGGACTTGCTTGCACTAGGAGAGCAATTGAATTAGAAGCAAGCAAAGGAGAGTGGCATTACAATCAACCAATGGCAAGCAATCGGTGGGCCATACGCCCCTCTAAGTTCTTGGTTAGCCCACAGTAAGGTTTTTCAATCAGACAGCTTGTGCTATCTGTGAAGTTTAACCTAAAGACCAGCACTGATAAAGCCAAAAAGGCAGTGCCAACGCCAAACCTGTTGGCTCTGCCTGTGGTTGTTTATATTAAGCAAAAAGTACTAATTTGACCCATTACACCACTTTCTTACTTTTGGTAAATATAGTTTGTCATTGTAGGCTACTGTTACGTCTGCACAAAGTTGAGCAAGAGTCAGAATTCCAAACTCATGATTTACAGAATCAATAATTGAGAATCTTTACAAACCTAAATCCTATGATTGCAGAAAAATCACCATTGTAGTGGGCGCTCTTCATTCAAAGGGTTCGTATAGGGCTGGAAACATTGGTGCCTCCAAGGAAAAAATAGGGTGAGCTTTAGGAATGATTATAAGTAATTTGCTGGACACACCTAAAGAGTAAACTTGTGTGGAAATGTTTCATCCTAATGGGGTCTTTCACAGTTAGAACTTACTTCCTCACCCTCATCTCTCCATCTCGGAAAAGGGACAAAGACTAACCTATTCACTGGGTGATTTTCCATCCCAAGTGATTACACATAGTTAATGCCCTCATAAAAACCCCTCTAGCAGATCATACTTCTAGCAACTCTACATTGTAATCCCAAAACTTTCAGCCACCCCCGTAGACCTAACCCAGAGGACGTTTTCCTACTCGCCAAGCTAGAGTGTCAGAAGCATCACCGTAATTAAGATTGAATAAATCCTGTACACTAAGCTCCTCCATGGCTCCAACAGTCCTATGGTGTTCCTTACCATATTGTATTGATCTTACAACTCTGCATATCTACAGCAGTGAGTTGAGCTGATCAAGTCCTACTCTGGTAAGCTTCTAGTGCCTCAACCACAATAGAGGTCCAAAAACTAGAAGACTAAAAAAACTCTCTGTTTTCATAGATATAACTCACTTCCTTATAACAGTTCACTGGGAGCAAGTGCATTTATTCCACTGTAGAAAACTTAGGAAAGAGTTTAATTTCTGGATCAGATAGTATGGACTAAAAATTACTGATTTTTGGAAACATGGTGGAAACTCAAAATCAATCACTTGGTATTGGTAGACAAAGGGAAACTAGACAAGTGGCGTCCTCTATGACAGGAATGTCTCATACAACTACAGACGGGAAAGAGACTATAAACCTCCAGAAAAGAGAAAAGGCAGTGAAAATCTCAAGCTAAAATGCCACCTGCCAATTCTCATTTTTTTCCAGTCATGTGTCTCATACCAGCTTTCGCCTTTGCTTTGTTAGCAAGTTTGTGTACTGCAAAACATTCCTGTAGAAAGTGGTTATTTAATTATTCCTGTTTCTTTTCAGAGTCGGCATACTGCAATACCTGAATTGACTATAAAAGATACTTCAAAGTATGGTACTTTCGTCAATGAAGAAAAGCTTCAGAATAATGTACCCAAAATTTTAAAACCAGGAGATCCAGTCACTTGTGGAGTTTTTCATAGCAAATTTAGGTAAGCTTTGATAACTTTTGTTGATGCATTATTCATGTGTTCTTATTTAGAAAGGTCTTTTTTACAGATTCTCTTAAATGTTCGATACTCTGTTACTATTGGAAAACTTTAATAACATGCTTGAGGCCTTGACAGGGTATAGAGTACATGTATTGCCATGGGCTTTTATGTTCCCAATCAAAAACACTGGAAGACAGTGAGTTCTAGTTGCCCTAAAATATAGAGAAGGTGTGGGAGGCATTTGAGAACTCTCCCTAAACTTTCTTAAACAGCTAACATAACAAATTCCTACTGGTGCAGGAAGGCACATAAAAGACTGTGATGCTGGGCCCTTTGGTATTACCTTACCTGCACTTGGATACTTATGCAGACAGGTGAACCGATATCAGAAGCTCCTTCTCCACCGAGACTGCAAGGAAAGATCATGTGCCACAATTGAATGGAGTCTAACAAACGGCAATCATTGTGCTCTCAGGGGGGAACCCATCTGAAAACAGAATGAAAACAATGCCACAGCACAGTTGCGATAGAATGTGGATGGGCGACATTGAAGCATGTCTGTACCGTAGCGTACAGAGAACAAACTGGTTAGCAATAGGCAGCCCCCCGAACATAAAATGACTCTATAGAGCCGACTGAATTGGGTAAGTGGTGGAGGCGGCTGACCCATCGGTGCACCACAGCTACAGCACAAGGCGAATGAGAGTTTTCCAGGTTTCTGATTGACTCACTGCTCCCCCTAGGCAGCCCCACACCCCCTCCTCCAGTGACAGCCATATGACTAGGCCCTCCACCAGTCATGCAAACCCTGATTCGACTCTGAATGAAAACATATTGCGACAGACACAGGAGACCTTTTGACAATTCACCCATGCTTCATTCACATGAACATTGCATCATCCCAGAGCCAAAAACCTACTCAAACCTGTTTTCTTGCTGTGGCTTACCTGCATAGACTGATAAACCTCACACTCTGCAAACCAAGGCACTTGCAATGTCTGCCAGCAGGGATGGAGTACACAATCACCAGTAAAGCAAGGAGAGGCAAACTGCACACTTTGCTACAGACTCTCAGACACCGCTGCTGCAAATGATCTCACTGTGTTTGCCAACAGCAGATGTAAGCAAGAACCATTGGTCAAGGAGATGCTCCAACTAAAACCTTGGAAAAAACACTAAGATGCACAGAAAGACCCCCAGTACACTCAACAACTAGTGACTCACAAATAGACCCCACTGAGTTGGCATTACTCTGGAATTCCTTGAGCATTTTTTCAAAGAAATAAAGGTGAAAAGTAGATATGATAAAGTCTGACTTTAAAAATGTTTTAAGGAATTGAAGAGTGACCCCACCACGTTGGGAGTGAAGGTGGAAGATGTGGATAAAACAGTAGATGACTGCTAGGAAGAGCCACACAGTATGTTGACCCTGATTTAGTCTCCCCAATAACAAAATGAGGAACTTCTGCTCAAACAGGAAAATTTAGACAACAGATCAAGATGAAACAATATTTCAATCAGAAGTCTTCCCCAGAGATTGGAGCTATGCTACTGCATTCAGTCATGACCATGACTGGGGACCCTCTACTGGCTCTGGACACAACCGATTTAATGGGTGCAAGAGGCCCGGGCAATAAACTCTCTTGATGTTCTCGCCCACGTTCACTACTTTGAAGAAGAAGAAAAGAGAACAACCTTAGTATGAGAATGAGGTCCACTGATTCATCAAGTCCACAAGATTCAGTTACCCAGCGGATGAAACAGGGACTACCGGAGATAAAGTCATAATTTCTTAAGAGGATTGAGCTCCTTGCTGGTGCTATAACTAAACAAAAATATACTAAAAAGTGATAGATGGAATCCTTGAATTCAGTGGTCTACAAAGGCAATGCTCCCTGCCTGAATTGCAACAATTGCAACAATGTGATTAAAGGACCAATTATAACCCATCCAATGAAAGGCACGAAAATCAAGTTAAAAGTGAATGCCAATTGTGACACCAAAAACGTCATTTATATGTTGAAATGTCCTTGCGGACTGGTCTATGTCGGAAAGACAGAGAGAAAGATCAAAATTCGAGTGAACGAACATAAAAGCAACATTCGTACCAACAACATTAGATCAGTTATAGCTGTACATTTCGCAGAACATCGACATAACATCAGTCAACTTCAATTTGCCACCTTGGAAATCATCACCAGACGAGAGGGCAGAGACAACAGTAACTTTATCCTACAAAGGGAGAACTATTGGATCAAGTTTCTGGACTCGATGAAACCCAACGGTCTCAATGACCGGATGGAATTCCAATGCTACCTGTGACTTCTCTACCACTGTGCTGGACCCTATATATTCAGTCTATTCTTTACTCTTCCATTTACTTTATGGCTCTTCTAGAATGATTTCACGCACCTATATACTTTATTGCACCTTTTTTCGGTTTCTAGCACATTTCCCAAAACTTTCACTCATAACACCTTCTGGTGATGGTCAGTCTTTTCATGACTCTTTTTAGTTTGCACACAATTTCACTGTATGTCATCTTCTGGTACCTTTACGGTTCTTCGTCTAAGCTTGCTTCATAAACCTATATGGGAGTTTTTCAATCACCTGCTTGACGGCTTTCTTATCTTGCGAGTAACTTTCAACCTTCATGATTGATTGGTGTGGATGATGGTAACCCGCCCCAGGGCCTATTTTGAGACTGTTATGTTAATCTTTGTCGACATCTGATGGGTCAATATGGATTTTGTCTGATTAATTGACGATTATTTTCATGTACAATCATTACCAAGACTGTCAAATATCACAATTTTGGGAAGATGTATGGCTAGTTCTATACATACACGTTATGTTGCTGGGTTATCTATATTTAGACGTTTTTTGAACAAGTAGAAGCACACACACCATGTTGTATAAAGTTGATTGCTATTATGATGATATTTGTAACCACTACAAAATGGCACCCATGTTTATCATGTTTTTCGTTGACAACCATAAAGAATGGTCCGTTTTCTATTTTGGTTATACATTCACACGGCTTGTTTCAAGCCTACCGTTCACAATCACTCGAGGCTTTCGGATCACTCGGAGCACGCTGCATCCCTGTGTGGCTGATGTGAGTTTCTAGTACTCTGATCTTGATATGATCGTTTAACAATCGTGGTTGCACTATATTCAATATTGCCCGCTTTAAACTTTGCGTGCAATGATTGGGCACTTTCGAACATCTAGGGTGATATGTTATGTTCACTGATTTTACACACTCGGTTTCGTTTTTGATTCACGATAATGTTGGCGCACAGCGTGTTGCATGAGCATCGTTCTACTTGATATTTTTAACTCTTTTGTTTATCAGTTCACACTTTTTAGCAGACCACACTTCGCGTTGAATGGTACGCAGTGGTTACTTTACACATTTTTTCACCCGTGGGTTCTGGCACTGTGATGTGCGCACTGTTTCGACTTGGCGTGATTATTCGCGCAGACAAGCGACTGAGACCGTTTCACTCACCGCTTCATGTTCACAATCACTTCCTTAAGTATGTTTTATTAGTATTAAACACCTTCACCGGGTTCAGTCATTTTTGTTCGGAACTTATTTTGAAAATAGACTGTTTAGACATTTAGCTTTTTGTAGAACATAGTGACGCTCTGTTTATTTATGTATTTGATTTCAGATTTTTCCCCTGACGAAGGGCTTGCATGCCTGAAATGCATTGAGAAATGAAATACGATGCCATCGGCATCCAAAGTAACTTTTTGAATCACATGCAGTGAATGAATAAAATTCAAGTATTCAAAAGATTTGAAGAGAAGTGCGTGGATTTTGTGTAACCACTAAGGAGTTGATTACCCTAACCTTAAAGATTTGACACCTGCTTGGTCAGGTTTTCTGCTGCGCACAGAGGGTTACCACTCACTCAGAGTGGCACTACCTTATACTTTTCATGTGACACCCTTTCCAGAGGGTGATACCTCCAGTGCACGCAACAAAATCGAACTTTGTTTAACCGAAGCTGTGCATGCTCATACACCATTGATCCTTGAATTCATCTCAGCCACCCAGTTTCAAGCATTCCATCCTTCCTTTGTTTTGTATACTTCAGTATAAGCAGACTAAGGCATAACACATGTGCAACATTGAGCACCTGATCGTTGAAGCCGTGACAAAGAAGAAAAGGTGTAATGTGGAAAGTATTGTTCCCCGTTTGGGAGCAGGGGTTTTACAGACTCCAAGAGAAGGACGACAGTTGTGATGGATACTGTTTGTTAGTTGATGTATTTGATAAATAAGGGTTTGGTAGCCCTCTGTTGGCTATTAGGGAATTCATGTGCAGCACACAATATCACATTGGAAATTTCCATCACTTATTGAGCAGTAGCAGAATCGGCCCTTTTACGACTGGAAAAATGCCTTTTCCGACGCATGTACCTATTTGCATTCACAAAATAGGTAATCGCAATTTTTTGCGATTACCTAAATTGCGAATGCATTTAGGGAATCGCAATTTGCGATTCCCTATTTGAGATCCATGTGGCATTTCCTAAATGGGACTGTGCATTTAGGAAACGCTAATTACCATCAAATAAGTTGATGGTAATTTGTGCATGCATTGGAAAATGCAAAAAAATACATTTTTTCAATGCGCTATGTATGTGTGTGCTACACGTGCATACTTACCTTTTTGGAGGGGGGCCTTAGGCCCCCAGGCACCCTTGGATTTGCATTTGCAAATTGCGATTACCAATTTGGTAATCAGCAAATTGCGAATGCATTCCCATTCATTCCTATGGGCCTGTAGGCCCACTCAATGAATGGGCCTACAGGCCCATTCATTCCTATGGGCCTGTAGGCCCATAGGAATGAATGGGAATGCATTCCCTAATAGCGATTCGCCATTTGCGAATTGCTATTAGGGAATGTTAAGGATTCACAAGATTAATTGTGAATCCTTCATGCATAGGCATTTGCGATTACCAAATAGCAAATCCTTAAAATTCGCTATTTGGTAATCGCAAATGATTACTTTGATGCATGTGCCCCAAAATGCTAAGCAGTGTTAAACATGAACAAGAACTACCGGCCCACCTCTCTGCTCTCCTTTCCCACCCAAGTCTTCGAAAAGGCAATCAACCGCCAACTCACAGAACACCTTGAGATCAACAGTCTTCTGGACCCCTCCCAATCCAGATTCCAAAGCAACCACAGCACCGAAGCCACCCTGATTGCTGCCACTGATGACATCAGAACCCTCCTCTACTGGGGAGAAGCTGCGGACCTGATCCTCCTCGACCTTTCAGCAGCTTTCGACACCATATCCCACTACACCCTTATCAAGAGACTTCATCACATCATAATCCAAGGACATGCCCTCAAATGGATTGCATCCTTCCTCACCGGAAGAACCCAGAGAATCCACCTACCACCTTTCACATTGGAACCCAAGAACATTTTCTGAGGCGTCCCGCAAGGCTCGTCCTCAGCCCTACACTGTTCAACATCTAGATGATCCCCTTGGCCAACATCGGCAGAACCCATGGAATGAACATCATAGTCTATGCATAGGACACCAAGCTCATCCTAGCACAATCAGAAGACCCCTCTACCATGAAGGACAAATTCCACAGATGCATGACGGGCATCGCCGACTGGATGAATAACAACTGCCTAAAACTCAACACACGCAAAACGTTCTTCAGTAACAACACCTCCCCGTGGAATGACTCTTGGTGGCCTACCGAACTAAGACCAGCTCCCACTCCGACAGACCACGCTCGTAATCTTGGCATCATCCTAGACAGCAAGCTCACAGTGAAAAACCAGTCACAGTCTCCCCCGCCTGTTTCCTCACCCATCGCATGCTCTGTAAGATCTTCAAATGGCTCCCCGTCAACACCAGACAAACCGTCACTCAAGCCCTAGTCACCAGCCGGCTGGACTACAGCAATGTACTCTACCTTAGAATCACCATGCACCTCCTGAAGAGGCTACAGACCATACAGAATTCAGCAGCCAGACTCATCCTCAACCTCCCCAAATGGACCCACACCACCCCCTATCTCAAGAAGCTCCACTGATTCCCCATTCAGAAGAGATGTCAAGTTAGGATACTGATCCACACCTACAAGGCCCTTCACAATGAAGGACCAGCATACATCGACTACCGCCTGAACTTCCACCAACCCTACAGACACCTGCGCTCCGCTTCCCTCTCCCTCGCGCACAAACCCCGAATCCGCTGAAGCAACTGTGGAAGATGCTCCTTCTCCTATCTCGTGGCAAAATCCTTGAACAACCTCCCCCTTCACCTATGGACCTTATCCTCTCTTCTGGAATTCAGGAAAAGACTCAAGACCTGGCTGTTCCACTAAACCCCCTAGTAGCTATGTTCTCAGCGCCTGGATACCCGCATGGGTAATTAGCCACTCTATAAATCCTGTTTGATTGATTGAAACATGCATTGCAAATGGAAATGTGACATCTCTCTCATTTAAGAAACTGATTTCTTAAAAAAAGATTGGTTTAGACAATACCTATCTTCAGGTCCCACGAAGACAGGAGTAGCAACATTGCTTGCACGAGGGGTAGACTGTGAGGTACTCTCCATCACAGAAGATGAAAAAAGCCAAACGCTGATCCATAAGATCTCCATAGGTCTAGTGATGTACACCACTAACATATACATGCACCTAAATCACACTAAGAAAGATTCCGCAAGACTAAGGTGGCGACATCCTAACACTCGCTGGGAGGAACATTCTATTTAGAGATATTTGGAGACCCCAACACCCAGATACAATTGACTATGCTTGTTACACACAAGATGTGCACTAGATTAGAACGCTCTATATGGAACTCTTTCTTAATTCCCAAAATGTCAAAAAGAGAGTGGACACATAGCCCTCTTCGTCAATAATTTATCTAAACATTTTGATAGGACAAGACCAACCAACAGTTAGGCCATGGAGGCTAAACAACTACATCCTACAAAATAAAACTACAAGAGACATTATTGATAGTGTAGCAAGACATACATGCTAACTAATTTCTCGGGAGAGGTAGATGTAAACATTCTCTGGGATGCCTTGAAACCAATGGTCCAGGTTAAATAAAATAAGAACAGCAAAGCAATCCCATTTAGAGGCCAAAATGAGAGAACTAGAAGAAATCCATTAGAGATAAGTGTTTAAAATCTGGCGTAAATTGAGACCACTTGAGATTCATAGCACTAGGGAGAACCTGATGGCATTAAATACAGACTTAACCAAATGCATGCAGTTGAGGACTAAACAGTTGTATTATAGGGGCACTTAATAGCCTGCAGAGTGAGGGCCAAGACTATGAATGATAGAACTACAAAAATAAAAGATTCTTTGTCTGAAACATAAAGACACAGACATACTCGAATTCTAGTGCATTCTATGGTGACCTTTATTAAGCAAACAGCATATCCAGTGTAGGGTGCAGGCCTATCTGCCACAGGCTGACCTCCCTGCTCTACTGCCAGGACAGACAAAAAAGGTTAAAATGAGCAATCAAATTTGATGGATTCATAGGCACTGATGGATTCATAGGCACTAGTTTTAAAAACGGCAAGTCCCTGTCCCTGATGGGTTCGCTTCACTATTTTTCTTAATCTTCTGCAGAGCATTAGCATTAACCAAGCCAGAGTGTTACACTTTCAATTACTGGGGCCACAGTCACACTAATGCAGAAACCAGGCAAAGACAATGACTCCTCCACTTCTGTAGACCAATATCCTTATTAAATTAAGAGGTATAATTCCTCATGGGCATACTTGCAGCTAGAATGAGTCCCATATTACCGTGCCTAAAAAGGCCAGATCAGGCTGGGTTCATACCAGGGAATAACTGTGGGGAGACCACAAGGAAGATCCTATGTATCATAGACAGCATACGTAGAAAATGAAACATGCCTTGATCTCTTAGTGAGTTGGCACTTCATTTGGCCCCAAATTTCCCAGATGGTTGTAGCTTGTTACAAAAATCCAACACTTGTCTGAGTGAATAGGCTCTCATCCTTAGGTTTTGCCATGCTCAGAAGGACAATACAAGGGTGCCCACTCTCCCCATTTCTCTTTGCTTTATGGAGTGTTTTGCAGAACGCACAAAGGAATAAAGATATCAGAGAGGTGGAGACGGGCAAAGGTTCTTCTTAATTTATGACGTATGCTGATTACATCTAGCTCTCGGAGAGGGATGCGGAAGGGATGGATATTAAGATAACAGCATTTCCCAGAGTCCTAAATCTCTTCCAGAAAATACCTCCCCCAGTTTCAACCTATCTACTTACAAAATTTCAAAAGCCCCTAAGCAATTTTGTCTTTTAAGGGAAATGGACAAAAGTATTATATGCCCAGCACCCAAAAAAGGTGATCTTGGCCTCCCATATATGTCTAAATAGTGCCAAGATTGGGGTGCGTGGCCAGCCGTGGAAGATGGCGGACGCCTGATTGCAGAGCTCCGGGGCCATGTCCGATAACTCTCCTCCATCCCATATATATCCACCCATCCGTGGTGGCTCTGCACACAGCTGCCAAGTGGCCGCCGAATGCTACACGGTGACTCGTCTCCGGTCGTGCACCAACAACGCTAAGCCCACCAACGACAATCCGACTCGCGGCCGGGCGTGTGAAGTACGCAAGGCCGCCGGCTTGGCCTGGTGCAGCCAACAGGCATGGTCTGTGCCTGATAGTGAGTGGAGCACCCTGCGGACCTAGCCGACCGATGTGTGAGTCTGACGTCACAGCTTGAAAGACCGATCCTGCCAGGTGTGAAAGAAACGGGACACAGCGAAGGCGAGGTGAAGAGATCCGTGACGCCCATGGAAACAACGGGGTAAGAGGGCGCGAGTGACTACTGGGCCCTGCTGTGCGGTGCGAGATCTGGCGAGGTGATAGACGCTGGGCTGCGAAATTGAGACCCGCACGGACTTACTGTTTTGGAGGCGATTGGCGATGTGAAGCTGTTGGCTGAGTTGCAGGGAGACGAGGTGCTCCGGGTCCTCTCGGGGAGCGTAGAGAAGGCCGCTGCCGGATGCAACGCAAGGAGCCACTGCTCAGTGAGGCGCGCAATCCACTACAGACCACGGAGCGCGGCGGGAAAAAGGAACGTATTTCTCACCCCGCGTTGCACATTGTTCACTGCGCGTCACAAGATTTCCAGCAAAATCTACGAGTTGTACAAGTGCCACGGATTAAACCGCACAGTCTGGCGTACTTATCTGGAGGACTAGTAAGCAGCTTTTTTTTCTTTTTTTACAGTGTGCAGTACCATGTGTAATGTAATGTGAGGCGTGCTGAGGAAAAGGCATACAAGCGTCAGATACTGTGTCAAAGGCACAACTATGTGCTGAAGTGGATCAAGCAGAAACTGGTAATTGCATATCGGTGTGTTGCATGGACTGCTCCTTCTCCCTCTTTGGAACCAAAGTGTGTAGCTGCGCAGTGGGGTGTGAGCACTGTACTCCGCTGCTGCACAAGGGGGAATCACCAGTAGCGGCTATTTTGTAACCCAAGAGAGCGAATATGGGTAGGCTGAAAGGAAAGCAGGCTGAACAGGGTCCGGCAGGAGACTCTAGCACTAACACTACAAATGACCCGCCACTGTCGTCAGAGGTGATCCCAGACACCCCTGCCCATGAAACTCCACCTTCAGATAAATTGGACATTATCCTGAAAGAGATAATGGAATCTAGAGCGGTGTTGGAGCAGCAACTAGGTACACTCACGACTGATGTGAGCCTACTAAGAGCCGATCACAAAAACTTATCAGAAAAAGTTCAGAAGCACGCACTGACCCTGTCAGAGATAACTCCGTGGCGCTAAGCACAGACAGAAGCGGTCACGCAACTGCAGCAGCAAGTCAAGGAACTGCAAAGCAGAGTGGATGATGCAGAGGCTCGCGTGCGTATAAATCACATACGCATCATTGGTATGCCAGAAAAAAGTGAGGGACGTGACCCAACGCAATTTGTAGAACAATGGCTCCGCACTGCTGTGGCACCGGAAGGACTGTCAGATATGTTCAGTGTGGAGAGGGCACACAGGGTGCCCACTGGGAATCGCCCGCCTGGGCTGACACCAAGACCAATGGTGGCGAAAATTCTGAACTATAAGGACCGAGACACGCTCCTCAGAATAGCAAGAGAATGCGCCCCACTGCTGTATGAAAACACCAGAATATCCCTCTTTCCGCATTATACTGTGCACGTACAGAGGCAGAGAGAAACTTTCTTTGGGGTAAAGAAACATTTGCAGCAGCTCAACCTACGCTATGCCTCAATATTCCCTGCCAAGCTCAAAATTTTGCATGGAAATACTAGCCACTTCTTCGAAGACGAAGATGCTGCTTGGACATGGATGGAAAGTAACTTCCCGGACTTGGAGATCTTGGATGAACACAGGCAGCCCCGGAGGATGAGCCAGAGACGACGACGTAAGTGGCAGAGGAACACCGGAAGACCGCATTGGGGTACAGAGAAAGCACCTACTCTGGAGGAAAAACTAGCGAGTAAAAGAGTGGCACTGCAGACAGAGGCGGCACTGAAAGCGACGGGTGGCACCAGCAGGCGCGATTCATCCTCGGATGGAATGCCATTGACTGACTCTGAGAACAGTCAGCTACTGTTCCCATCTATGACCCCCCAAATTGCCCGAGACCTGCTGGAATGAGAGTACAACCTACACGAATAAAGCTTGTGTAACAGCATGGTGCGCACAGGACAACGGGGCATATCTGGATGAAGCCATTGCCTGACTGAACTAGCTGCAAACAGTGGTTGGACCACATTGCCGCACTAGCGAAAGGCAGTGGGAAAAGTTACCGTAACATTGGTAGCCACGGATGTCGTTTTATACGAACACAATGTTGACTCTATGGGATGGGGAGGGTGCGGGCCCCGGTGACGTGGGGCAAAGCAAATCCCATTCCTCTCTTTTTTCTTCTACTTCTACTTCTTTCTCTTTCTATTATCTTTCTTTGTCCCCAGGATATTGCACATAGGCCAGATCTCTAGTACAGCATATCAGAACTGTGCAGTAATGAGACGATACACGGCTGGAGTGCTTCCCCCCTGGCGATTGCAAGTATCATGTTTCAACTGTTGCTGCTTTTGGCGTACATTTGGTCGAGCACATGTTTATGGTTGGACCGGTGTATTGGGATAATTGGGTTACGTATGTTAGGGAGTTGCAAGGGCACACAATTGGGCACTGTACTAAACCTGCAAAGTAGAAGCGCGAAATACCAGAGGAAACCATTAATATTAACATGCCACACAAATGACGACCCTAGCATCATATAAAGTTTTCACGTGGAATGTGCCGGGTATGGGTTCTGTTCCTAAAAGATATTGTATCCATGCACAGTTTAATAGGCGTAAGGCACAAATAGTATTTATACAAGAAACACACCTGAACGCTGCCGAAGCAGGCAAACTCCGGACAAAATGGAGAGGACAATTGTACAATACTACATATTCTGCATTTGCTAGGGGTGCTGCGATATGGATTAGGGCGGGTGTCCCTTTTAAGCTCCATGAGCTACGTATTGATGGGGAAGGCAGATATGTGTTGTTAAGAGGAGAGCTAGATGGTCTATCAGTGGTAATGGGCAGTATATACGCCCCCAATTCGGAGCAAGAAATCTTTTTAAAGAAGGTAAGCGCAGCCCTAGTTGACTGGGTAAATTACCCATGGATTCTGGGTGGGGACTACAACGCAGTCTTAAATATACAACTGGACAGATTGCACCCTCCACTTAAAGGGGCAATATCCACACAACAGGCCAAAGCACTGGAAACCTGGGCAAAAGGTTGGGCACTGGAAGATGTAAGGTGCAGCAAAAATGTGGAAGCGCGCGAATACTCCTTTTATTCCCCGATGCATGCATTACACACACGAATAGATCGCATCTTCTGCTCCCCCACACTGTTAGCACAAGTTCTGGACACTACATACTTAGGCAAAACATTATCAGATCACAGTTCACTGGAACTTACTCTTCAATGGGGTCGGGTTCCCACACCAGTTCAAACGTGGAGATTTAACCCCCAATACCTAGAGGATAGCGCCTTTAAAACACAGATGCTGGGCGTGATAAGCGATTTCTTCTCCAATAATGCTAGTACAGCATCATACCCCTTGGTGGAATGGGAGGAGTTCAAAGTGGTAGTGAGGGGCACAGCAATTGGCGCAACAGTGGGGGCGCAAAAGACGATTGTGCGTAACCTAACTGAAATAGAGTCCCAGCTTAGCGTACTAGAGAAGGAAGCAGTGTCGTCCCTAGACAGTGCCGGAAAATTGCAGAAAGCGCGTATAGATCACGCACACTTACTTGAAAGATTGCGTGTGATAGATCATCGGACATATGTCCAAAGAGTGCATACTGAGGCGGATAGAGCCGGCACATTGTTAGCACGAATAATATGAGACCCGCCCCCCCTCCGGCAGTCCCAATAACAACGATTCGCTCCCCTTTGCGATCTATAGCGGTCACATAGTTAGCAATAAATGAGACATTCAGGGAATACTACGAGCACCTATATAAAGCCCCTGCGCATACACCTACACAGGAAATTGCGATTCTCCTATTACCATGACTAGAGAATCTAGATTTCATTATAGATACGGAGGCTGACATTATGCATTATTCTTTTAATGCAGTCCAAGCAGCCGCATACATCACAATATTAAAAGGTTCCAGAATAGAACATTAGCAACACATAAAAGGCATGAGCCATCAACAATCTGCCTCTTTTAAATGTGGAGGAAAATAAGTTCATGAAACTTGAAACTTCTAAACTTCAAAACGATCTTCTGATGAACAAGATGAAGGAGGAGGGAGAACGAAGGTAAATCCAAAGGCCACACGACTCGCAGTTAAGAAGGGTTACCTGAAATGAGAAAGAAGTAAATACCTCCTGAAGATAACAAAAAGTGTTAAACTTAACAAGCTAAAAGAAGAAGTAAGAGATGATACAGGTACTGTTAATAAAAAGTACATTAATTCACTGTAATAAAAAGAACATTAATTCTTACTAAAAGGTACAATAATTCACTGTAATAAAAAGAACATTAATTCATAGTAAGACCACCGAGGGGTGCGGTGGGAGGGATAATGTCAGCCTCCGTGTCTTTAATGAAATCCAGATTCTCTAGTCATGGTAATAGGAGAATCGCAATTTCATTACAAGAATGGAGGCTACATTATGCATGTTGGTAGCTTTGTAAAACTACGTCAGACATATGTTCAATAGGCTTGCAGTAGTGACGTGCAAAGGTGCTAGAATTTGACCAGTCAGACGCTTTGAGAATGCCATCCAACTTACCTCCAGACCAGAGAGATTTACTGGCCATAGCACCTCTAAGGGAGTGAGCTTGAAATGTCTTTAAGTCAATACCTGCTAAACTCATAACAGTCTTAACCCATCTAGCAATAGAGGTCGAGGATATACCTTCGTGGGGTTTAACAAAGGATATAAGTAGTTTGGTTCGCACACTGGGGGCGAAGAGCAAGCATTCTGCGTTCATATTCTCTCATGCAGTCCACAATGCAAAGTTTTGGGCATAAATCAAAACGTGGATAAAAGATTGAATCAGACATAGTCTTTGTTCTTCTATAAATCTCAAATTTGACACCGAACATGTTATAAGATCTATTTGTAATCTCCAGGGCTTTGACATCAGAGACCCTTCTGCATGAAATTAGGCATAGAAGAGTAGCCAGCTTAATGGAAAGGTTTTTTCTATTTAGGAGAGTATGAACAGGCCAGTTATTGAAAAGATCAAGGATTAGCTTGACATCCCTGAGACTTTCATATTTAGGTTTAGGAGGCCTTCTTAAACGAATGCTTTTCATCACTCTGCAAACAATGACATTTTTACCTACTACCGTTTTACCGTTGACAAGGACATGACCAGCAGAAATAGCAGATCTATAGCAATTGATAGTTCTATAGCTGAGACCTCTTTCAAATTGCTAGACAAGGAAGTTAACTATGTCAACAATAGGTGCCTCCAAGGAATCCAGGTTCCTTTCCAGGCACCAACGTACCCAGATTCTCCATATGTTGTTATATCTGTAGTGAGTGCCTGGGGCCCAAGACTCTCCGAGGAGAGTTGCAGCTGTTGCCGAAAGTCCTGAGATTTCATTGGATCTCCTGGCACTCTCCAGGCAAGAAGGGATAAACTCCCGCTCTGAATTAGGGGGTGACCTCCTCCGTCTATGTCTGTAAGAAGATTCTCTAGGGTAGGAATTAAAAAGGGGGGGATTGCAGGCTAGTTCTAGAGTGGTGGGGAACCATGCCTGAGATGGCCAAAAGGGAGTTATTAGGACGAGGAAGCACTGATCCTGTCTCACTTTCTGAAGAACTCTCTGAATCATGGCAAAGGGGGGGAACGCGTATGCTTTGGCTCCTTTCCAAGACTGTAGGAAGGCGTTGACTGCCAGAGCACCCGGGTCGGGCATCCAGCTGAAGTAGTTCTCCAGTTGAAAAGTTAGTCTGCTCGCGAATAAGTCTATCTCTAGGGGACCCCAGATCTTGTTCAGGGTACTGAATACGGAAACATTGAGTTTCCAATCGCTGTGATCTAACAGGAATCTTGAGCTCCAGTCTGCAGAAATGTTCGATTTCCCCGGGAGGTATTCCGCTTTGAGAGCGATCTTGTGTTCCAGACAGAACATCCATAGTTTCTTTGCTAGATTCGAGAGGTCCGCAGATTTGGTGCCTCCCAGACGATTTATATAGGCTACCGCGGAAATGTTGTTCATCTTTAGAATGACTGACCTCCCCTGGAGAGAGTGTTTGAAGCTCATCAAGTCGTAAAGGCCAGCTGTTAGTTCCAAATAATTTATTTGGTGAGAGGATTCCTCTTGCGACCAGATACCACCAGTGTTCTGATTGAGAAGGCAAGCTCCCCAGCCATGAAGGCTTGCATCTGATTCTAAAACAAACTCTGGTTTTGACCCAAAGATTGCTCTTCCGTTCCACGCGTCTAGGTTCTCGAGCCACCAGGCTGGTTCCGATTGGGCTTCTTGATCCAGACAGATCCGATCTCCGTACCAGAGGCCAGATCTTTGGGCTCTCGCTTTTACCCTTTGGAGGGCCCGATAGTTTAGGGGACCGGGAAAGATGGCTTGGATGGAGGAGGAGAGGAGACCCAGTAATCTGGCTAGCTCCCTCAGAGATTATTCCTGTTGTTTCAGGACATGTCTTATTTCCTTCCTGATTTTGGCAATTTTTTTGGAAGGGAGTAAAAGGAGACATCTCGATGTATCTACTGTGAAACCTAGGAACTCCAGAGTTCTGGAAGGGGTCAGGATTGATTTTTCTTTGTTTATGATTAAACCTAAGCTTTCTAGGAGATCCATCACAGTCTTCAGATCTAGGACTAATTGTGAAAGGTCTTGCGACATTATAAGAATGTCGTCTAGATAAATGATCATGCGAATACCTCTTTCTCTTAGGGAGGAGGCGATTGCTCTCATGACCTTGGTGAAACACCAAGGGGCAGAAGATAGTCCGAAGGGGAAAGCCTAGAATTGGTATAGATGATTTTTCCAGACAAATTTAAGAAAGGGTTGGTGGGATTCGGCCATAGGAATGGTGAAGTAAGCATCCTTTAGGTCCAGTTTGACTAGCAAGTCTCCCTCTAAAAGTAAGTCCCTCAAGAGGTGGATGCCCTCCATCTTGAAGTGTCTGTAGACCAAATATTTGTTTAGTTCTCTTAAGTTTATGACAGGTCTCCAACCCGTGTCCTTCTTTTTTACAAGAAAGAGTGTGCTTATAAATCTTAATGCTTCTAAGGGGACCTCTATTATAGCTCCTTTCTGAAGCATAGAGGAGATCTTCTCCTCTACTATTTTTTCTTGATCTAGAGAGAGAGGCATGTCTCTCGGGAAAGAAGTTTGAGAAGGTATATGAGTAAAGTCTATCATAAACCCCTTGACGGTGTTTAAGACCCAAGGATCTTGAGTGATCAATCTCCAATTGTGAAGGAAGAATTTGAGTCTGCCACCCACTTTTGGGGGGAAAGAAGGGGAAGGAAGAGGGGGAGAGTATTCACTTGTAGGGATGTTGGAGTTGGAACTTCCGCTGGATCTAAATCCTCTGCTGCGTTGTCCTCTACCTCTCTGGGGGTAGAATTGAGGTACGTTGTATTGCTGGTACCCTCTTCCGTAACCACAGGATCTTGAATAGGGCCTTTGATTAAAGTAGCCGGAAGAGAGGCCCCGTCTTCCGGCCCTCCCAAAAAGGTTAGGGTTAAACACTCTGCGCATATTTTGTTGTGCCTTATCCAAGACAGTAAAAGTGGAGACGTATTTCCCCAAGGATTTAATGAGATCTTCTCCGAAGAGTAAACCTTTTGGGTTTTGTGAGGGTTCTCTATCCACCATATCACTTAGTTTTGGATTTATTTTAGTCAGAACGACTCTTCGTCTTTCTGCGTTCATGCTAGCGTTGGCATTACCCAGTAGTATTACTGCCCTCTGGCTCCAGCCCCTGATCAGATCGGTGTTGAGAGCAGTGCCATTGATGTGGCTATCTTCAGCGGAATCTAAGATTCTGGCTAATGGACCCAGTACGTCGAGAAGACGGTCCTGGCACCCTTTCAGGGATCTTTCCATCCCTTTTCTTGGATCAAGTCCAAGTTTGAAGAGGAATTTAATCAGTTCGGTATCTAAGTTAGGGGTATAACAGGTCTTGTCCTCAATAGAGGGTCTAGAGCAATCGCCTCTAAGGATGTTACGAGTATCCCTCTCTAAGAGGTTTCTCACCCATTTTTTAATGAATTTTGCAACATGGACTTGTGGGCACCAGTCGGAACTTCTTGGGTGCTTGAGGTTTAATGGTGAAAACATTTCTTCCCCCAAGGGGTCAAGGATAATGTCCTTTGAGGATGATGGGAGTTCCTCTTCCGGATTGTAAAATTCGTGATCGTCCTCATCAAGATCAAGGACATACTCATCAGGTATGACAGAGGATTCGACATCATTAAATTCGTTATCTCCCATATTGTAAAGAGCACTATGATATTTTGTGCCGCTATGGACACTCAGATGTTTTGTGCCGCCAAGGACACCCGGATAAGTCGTGCCGCTAGGGACACCCAGGGAGTTCGAGGTGCGGGGACCTCCATCAGTAGTTGAGGTGCTAAGACCTCCCTGATTTGATGAGGTGCTAGGACCTCCAATATTGCTCTTATCAATATTTTTACTTTTCTTTAGTCTTTTACCCCTTAATTCGGTGATATCATCAGAGTAGTGGGGGATCAAAATTTCTGTGATCTCGTCCTCCTCAGGGAGTGACCTTTTTGAGGACATGACCTGGCTCAAGGTCTCCATCATGCAGGACCTCATTTCCATATGAAGGATTTTTTTGAGGGCTTCATTATCTATGTTAGGAGTAGGGGCGGAAGCGTCATCTGAGTCGGAGTCAGACATGGCGCAGATAAAGGGTTAATTTGAAATTTAGTAAAGGCGTCCCTCAAAGGTAAATAAAGTTAGGATAGGATTTCCCTTGAAATTAATAGTAAAGTTATTAAACTAAACGATATGAGGGTGAGGAAATGCCAGAGTAAAGAAGATTTCCTTTAAATAGGGTAAGGAAATGCCAGGGGTGAAAATGCCATTGAAATGCTATGTATATCAGGTTAAAAAGCAGTAAGGAGAAGCTATTCTTCCTTTTTTAATCCTCCCTTTTTTTTTTTTTTAAAGATTTGGCAAAGAGCACTTGCGGTAATTGGGAGCAGCAGCTGATCACGATCACGACGAGTAACTGACAACTCGCTTGCATGCGATCAGCTGCTGCTAGGTTTCCATGGTGTAATCCGGCCTCGAGCGCGATCGCGTAAGCGATCAGCTGGAGGCCAGGAAACAGCGTTATGAAGAAAGGCTCCTGGCAACAGGTGGACGTTGCGTCCCCGTTGCCAAGGAGCGTTCCTCTAATCCTCGAAGCGATGCAGAGCCGCGCTAGAGTTAGCGGCCTGCATCGGGGAAGAGAGGAGTTAGCGGGACTTCAGAGGCAAGGAATTATTGCGTTAGGGCTGGACACGGCGAACATAAATAACAGAGCAAGTAAGCGTGAAATTAAATATAGTAAGAAAGCATTCTAAAAGCTTAAAATCGGCTAAATTCCTGAAAATATTCAAAGGTAAAATATATATTACGAAATGTGTTGAACGAGCATAAATAAATTAATCTGGACACCGCTAGGGAGAGGTGGGGGAGAGCGCCCACGCAAGGGTGGGACAAGGGGAAAGGAGATCTCTGTAAATTGGAGATCGGTATGGAGGTAGTGGTAAAAGGGGGGTGGGGTTAAGCCACACACGAGGCTAATTGGAAATAGAGATAAAAAGCGATTAGTAAATTGAACTTATCTGCTTGGAGCCGCATTTAAAAGAGGCAGATTGTTGATGGCTCAAGCCTTTTATGTGTTGCTAATGTTCTATTCTGGAACCTTTTAATATTGTGATGTATGCGGCTGCTTGGACTGCATTAAAAGAATAATGCATAATGTAGCCTCCGTTCTTGTAATGAAATCCAGGACTTCCTTCGGGAAGTACAACTGTCCACTTTAACAGATGCGGATCAAGAAGCGCTGAAACTATCGATCACAGCAACTGAAATTCAGGAAGCAATCAGAGACCTCCCACGACCTAAAACCCCGGGCTGGATGGTCTACCCATAGAGCATACACTAAGGAATTAGGGCCCCAATTGGAAAAGCTATATAAGGCAGCACTGGACATAGGCAGATTGCCCCCGAATACAAGCCAGGCACTCGTGATCTCCCTGCCTAAACCTGGTAGAGACCATACATACATCTCGGCGTATAGACGCCTATCGCTCTTGAGTACTGAATACAAAATACTGAGTAAGATACTAGCGACCCGATTGCTACCATATCTCAATAAACTCATACACACAGATCAATGTGGTTTTGTCCCTCGTAGGAGCACAGCTCCTAATGTGCGTCAACTATATCAAGTAATGTGGGCCCGCCCGGAACATTACCCAAATGCAGGATGCTTATCCCTAGATCTCAGACAAGCGTTTGATACGCTACGCTGGGAATACATGCTGGCGGTGCTGGGCAGGTTTGGAATCCCTATGGAATATTTGAAATGGGTCAAACTCCTCTAAACTGCCCCGACAGCTCGAGCGAGAACAGGGGCATATATCTCTAATGAACACAAGATCCACAGAGGGACCAGGCAGGGTTGCCCACTCTCCCCCATGCTTTTTATCCTAGCGCTAGAACCCTTGGCTCCAAAATTACGTGTGTCAGCCGGGGTATGGGGCATACCAATTGGGCAGACGATGCATTCAATATCACGATATGCTGATGACATTATCTTGTGTGTAAGAGACTTGCACAGTGGATTTCACTCCATAGCGCCACTTTTTGCCACATTTAGCGAGCTGTCTGGATTGTTTATTAATTTCGATAAGTCTATCGCATTCCCTTTCAGTGATGTTAGTATATCCCACGAGATACGTTTCGGGAGTAATTCCTTAACAGTGGCTCAAACCACTTTCAAATATCTGGGGGTGAAGATATATAGAACGCAACAAGACACATTGGATGGCAATGTGCAGAGCACGATTGCCTCGCTGCGGTCCCAAACAGCGTTCTGGATCACTCTCCCGCTGTCTCTTGCAGGCCGTTTAGCAATAGCTAAAATGGTTATGTTACCACGGGTGTTGTATTATTTCACTACACTCCCAATAACAATCCCCTCAAAGGTTTTCAGATGGCTGGACTCGTTATTGACCGAATTAATATGGGGTAATGGGAGACTCAGAATTGGTTTGAAAAAACTACAACTTACAACAAATGCTGGTGGATTGGGAGCCCCAGACTTCAGGGCTTATTGTATGGCGAGCCAGCTACAGTGGCTCTCGTACTGGCTGGCCGGCCGCAATCTACACGAAATTGACTATACACCCAACATGATAGCCAAAGGGAAACTGCACACCTTGTTACACAATACACGATCGGTCGCAGGAGCCCTGTCGCCGTTATTGCCGGTCGTCCTGCATTATTGAAAGCAAGCACTGAGATACACAGCATCACAGCTACCATACGCGCCAAACATTCCATTACTGAGACTTCCCATTCCCACGGGAACCACGACTCGTAATCAATTGGCAAAATGTGAGGAGGAGGGAATAACTACAGTAGGTGCACTATTCAATGAGGGCACCCTGCTGCTGCACAGACTTCATACACGCCCAGGGTCTGCCGAACACCTTGTTCCTACTGCATGCTGGTATTACCCACTTCGTTAAGAATACATGGCCCGGGATGGGGTGGAACCCACAACACATGAGCTGGTACACATGCTACACTTAATGGTTGTATACGGGTATACAAGCGACAATGCCCTCCCCTCTTGCCCCCCTGCGCGCTAAGTGGAACATTGACTTAGGAGAAGAACTGACAGATAGCGAATGGGCATCCCTTATAGCCTATCCAAAAGTGGTCTCGGGCAATGCACGCTTTAAATTCATTCAGTACATGATTACACAGCGTGCATATCTTACCCCGCACCTACTGCACAAGATGTTCCCTACAACTGCAGCGACCTGCCCTAGGTGTACGGAGACGGACGCAAACTTTATCCATATGCTCTGGGCTTGCCCCGCGCTAGCAGCCTACTGGGCACAAATAGGGCAGACACTAACGGGAGTGGTGGGTGGTCAAACATGGCATACAGTAAAAAGCTGTTTGTTGGGAATCTATCCGCACCCAAAAGGGATTTAGGTACAGGCATGTTTTGCAGACCTGGCAATGATAATTGCAAAGAGATTGATAACTAGACGGTGGAAAGCGGCGAAGCCACCAACGATCGCTGCATGGAGGGAGGAGGTAGAGGGCTGGGGCTTGGCCGAAAGCTGGAAAATCCAAAGAGAAGAAGCAAGAGGGCTCCGTAAGATTCCCATAGCTATGTCCTGGGATATGCTGCTGGAGGCATTCAAAGCTTGGGAGGGAGAGGAACGAGTTGGTGTGGCATCCAGGGAATCTGCCCTGCGGTCGGACATGTGACCCAGCTAAGCCACTAGAATGTAGGAGTAGATAACATGCCACCCAGCACTAGACACACAGTGAGGAAAAGATTAAAATGCATTGATGTCCATATGTGTGTATATTAAAACAAATGTAAAAGCGCTTCATATATACTATGTAATCCTTATTTGCAGGTAGATATACATAGTATGCATATACTAACAGATTTATTCCTTGTGTTGCCCAGTTGGTCTTTGGGTGAGGGTGGGGGGCTCAATTGTTGGTTTTATAAATGTATAACAAAATAAGGAGCACAACGTAGGATCCTGGACTATGATGCGACTGGTGATATGATTTTGGGAGATGGACAATGATCGTGTATTCTTGTAATATGTCATATACAACCTGATAATGCCACTGTAATTGTACTCCCTGTATTATTCTGTTCATGTATAATTACTCTACTGGTAAAGGTGTACAATTGTAATCAAAGAAGGCATACTTTGGAAAAAACGTAATACAATATGTGTTAAAAAAAATAATGCCAAGCTTCCCAATTATTGTACTTTGTAGAACGGAAGAGGTCAGAATTTGAAAGGCAATAGAGTTTTATTGCCCAAACTCTAGCAGGCACAATTGTATGGAAAATACCTTGGCCTGTGAAGAAAATTGAATTTGGAGAATATATTCCTGCCCGTCACAGGAGCCTTTTTTAAAAAAACTATTTGACAAACAAACTAGCAAACTTGAATTGACTTCTTTTCCTTCAGACAGGATAATGCATATACTACCAGATTTGACACTGAGAAATGAATAATTCGATCAGAGCAGGAGTAACTAGACACATTACTGCACTGATACTCAACAAAGAAGGAGATAAGAAAATTGTATCTAAACTTGAAACACTTTATTTAGATAGTGGCAAACAAGAGAAGTTCCTGAGACACCAGAGGTGACATGCTGAACTGGGCTGCATCCCCTTGGATATAGAGCAGGAGGAGGACATCTTTGTTAGGGCACACACAGCAGCCAAACGTGCATCAGGCAGAGAGGTGCTTGCAAAAGTGATATTATATTGGTACTGTACCCCCTATATATCACACAAGTGGGATAGAAATGGGTCAGAAGTCACTGGCAGGGCTGTGGGAACAGAGGCACACGGATACAGATGCTGTGCCACTGCGCAATTGAGCTGACTTACTGGGAGGATGTATTTAATGTTGTAGGTGAAATATATCCATCCCCTAATTTCCATCCTATACTTTACTGGGCCTACCCAACAGATGAACAATCCCATTTCACTTTCTAAAAGGCAGGTCAATGGCACAAACAAGCCAAAAAGGCTTTGTGGGGGTACGGACAGGACCCCATTGTTGAGGGAATGATGAGATGGCTCTGGGTAATTCCCTTTCTTACTTCTGAGACTGGTTTGCATTACTAAGTAATGAGCGCAGCCCCCCCATACTCTACCCAGTGGTGGTTCAGCTTGTTCTTTTCCTTACGAACGTGCTACCAATGAGCAGTCCACGTCAGCGAGCTGGTAGCTATAGCCAAGCACTGTAAGGACTGAAGATGGATCCTACAAAACCTGCACACAAACCCACTTTGTAATTCAGGTCTTGCCTTTCTGCCTCTACTCACTACCGCATTTTCATTTTCCTCAGCCCGGACAGAGAAACTGAACATATCACCTGCAGTCCCTCTAGATGAAGAAGACCAATTAAGGCTGCACACTCAAGCTCAGTAATAGTGAAATTTAGGTAGTTATTTTTGGAGATAGTCCACTCTTTTTAGCAAGTGCCTTAGGCTTTCTTCCATGGTGCATGACCCATGTAATTTTGTGAAGCCACTTAGGTGAAGTATTTATTTCTTGTAGTAAGAAGCAGAGTAGTACCAGGGGTTTGCGAAACCTTGATGGACCCTTCATTTGGGAAATCATATTTTTAATAAATCATTGAATCTATGCATTGGTCTTCCTAGCTGCACCAGGAATTCAGATCTTCATGCTATATCATTGGTGCGTAATACCTATTCTCTCTCTCAATCAATCATGAGTTACTACAGTGTATTAAGATCAGTGTCTTGAAATCAGTTCAAACAGTACCTGATATTCATGTGTTAGCGCCAGGAACAAATAGTTTATCTAAAACTACTTTAAGGAGCTGCATTAAAACTCATAATTTCTTCCTCTTGCTAGGGTGGAATACGAGCCTTTGATCACATGCTCCTCCTGTTTAGATGGTCCTGGGAAATCAGCTTTAAACCATGCTCTCCTTCAATTAGGAGGGCATGTTGTGAATAACTGGACTGAGGAATGCACTCACCTTGTTATGAATTCTGTCAAGGTTACAATTAAGGTAAGTAGCTTTGACAAATCCGTTTCTAACAATTCATTGTATATTTAATGTCTTCTTTATTTTCAGTAAAAACAGCTTATGAGTATGTGGCAGTATTGGTTTCTACTTTTCTTTATAACTGATTTAGGAATTTTATTATTGGTGTGCCTGACTGTATGTTGCGTACTTGTGTATGTGCGTAGCATTATGTGAGTGTGATTGTCTTTAAAGGAGGATACATTTCACTTTATTCATCGTTTTTATTTGCTGATTAAACCAGTGAGATTTGTGGGAGGTGGTACTAGCCACATTGTAAGACCAGAGGCTGTGCCTAACAGTTGCTGGGCATTAAAACTGATGTGCCTAGCTTACAATAAGGGCAGAGATTCCTGACCAATAAGTACATAAGTGCATAACCTAAAATGTCACTGAAAATAGTTTTGCTACTAATCAATGTATTCTAATATATAAATTACCTGGGAAAAGGCCATCTGAACAGGTCAGTATAGTTACAATAAAACTACACTGAACCTGCAGCCCCAGCTACGTTTAGCTGTGTCGGCACAAATTACATCACACATGACATCCTCCATGAAATCACAGTTGCCACAAATATATTTGCTGCCAGGATATAGTGCTGTTTTCCTTTGTACAAATGTTGCGGAAAAATCAAGTGTTGTCAGTGGTAGTACACTCTTACATCTAAATTTATTGTATTTAATTATATCTTGTGCTTTGAATATAAACACAGCCACTTTTATCATCAGTATATATATAGAGCATATGTGGGAGCCGAAGCCTAATAATTTGCTGTACCCCAATATTTTTTTTTTTATGTTTGAAAAAGCTTTATTTTGAAAAAGGGCAAGAAATACAAAACCAGCAAACAGATTGAAACATAGTACAAATAAACACGATAGAAGAAGTTGCTAGTATATGAAAAGCAACAAAAGCTCTTTTTAATTTTTTTTTCTCTTTTTAAGGGCATGGGGAAGAGGGGGGGGAAAGTCTTACACATTGATATAATGAGATAATGCATATTTACAGTGGAATGTGATTAGAATTTCAATTAATAAATAGAAGCGATAAGCCAACTATGGTAAAAGCAGAGAATAGAGGAAATAAACATTCACGGAGGTTTAACATTTTCAGAATGTAAACGGGGTTTATCAGCCAAAGTCAAATTATCTAAATGAATCGTAAGAGGCAACCAGAAAAGGTCTCTATTAACCATTGATTTACATGAGGAGGCGAAAGCAATGTCAAGTCGATGAAAATGACAAAGACTATTCCACCAGTGTTGGATCGAGAGGTTTGTAAGGTTTTTCCAGTTCAGAGAAATGTGTTGGAAAGCTAGAGAAATCATAAGGTCAAAAAGACCATGACTATGAGAGGGAATGTCTAAAGAATCAGATAAACTGCCAGAGAAGAGAAGAGGAATGGAATAAGGGATAGAAAGATGGAACAGACGAGAAATGTAGGACCAGACTTTCTTCCAAAAAGCAGAAACCGAGGGACAGAGAAAGAAAAGGTGAATAAGATCAGCCGTTGAAGAGCCACAGGTCCAACAGTTAGAGACAGTGGAGTGAGAAAATTTAGCGATAGAGACAAGGGTGAGATAAAGTTTATGATAAAGAAAAAACATAGATTGAGTAAGAGAGGCAGAGCGTGAGATTTTAAGAGAACGGGACCAAAGTTTGTCCCAAAAGGAGATGGTCCATTCGCACCCCAGGTCCGATTCCCAAGAAAGTTCCAATTTATTTTTGTGCGTTCTAAATTAGGAGCGGAAAAATATTTATAGATAAGGGATGCTTTAGGTAGAGAAAGGAGTATCTTAAGAAGAGAATTTTGAACTACAGGATAAGATGAGGAGGGGAGAGAATAGTAAGTGTCTAGAATAATTGTGGTAAGAGTAATGAATTTCTGTAAGAAGGATCGAGGGCAATGAAATAAGAGTTGGAATTGAGGGAAGGAACAGGGAGATAACCCATCAAATAGGTCTTTAACCCAAATTATACCCTTCAATCTCCAAGATTTCCAAAAAATGGTCCTGTTGTTAATGAGAATAAGGGAATTGTGCCATAATGGAGACTCTAGAAAAGATTCTCTAGAGACGGGGTTAGAATGTAGCAAGGGTTTCAAAAGGTAACAAGTGTGTTTAAACAGGGGAAGGGAGGTAAAGGGATTTTTGGCCGAAAAACCATAACTTCTTTAAGAGAGAAGGGTAATGATAAAGTTTGTTCAATATATAGCCAGAGGGGGTGAAGGGGGAGATTTCGGAAAGGAGCCACTTCGATGCCTGCCGCAGAGAAAATGACTTATGATATAGACGAAAGTCAGGAAAGTTTACACCCCCATTGGACTTTGGCGTGCGGAGAGAAGATAAAGAAATCCTAGCCTTCTTGTTCTTCCAGAGAAACTTAGAGAGACAAGAGTCGATTTGCTTAAAATAATAGGAGGGAATGTGGACGGGGAGCATAGAAAGAGTATAAATCAGTATGGGGGTAACCATCATTTTGATTGAGTCTAAACGACCCCACCAAGAGAGAAAAAGGGGGTTCCAAGAGGAAAGTAATTTGTCAATTCGAGATATAACGGCAGACATATTTAATTTAACAGAAGTCGCGATAGAATTGGAGAACGTCATACCTAAATATTTGATTTTTGAGTTATTCCATGCGAAACCAGTAGAAGAAAAAGAGTGGGGTAGGCAAAATTTAGTAAGAGGAAGAATTTCAGTTTTGTCTGAATTAATTTTATAGCCAGACACAAGGGAAAAGGAAGTAAATTCATGTAATAAAGAAGGAATAGAAGTTTCAGGTGCAGAAATGAAGAGTAGAATATCATCCGCATAGGCGGAAAGTTTCAGGTGATGATCCCCATAAGAGAATCCTGAAATGGAATCGTTATTACGAATTGAAGATAGGAACGGCTCAAGAGCCAAGACAAAGAGAAGAGGAGAGAGGGGGCAACCTTGGCGGACACCGCGTTGAAGAGTAAAATAAGAAGAAGTATGGCCATTGACTAATACTGAAGCTCTAGGGGCAGAATATAATAATGAAATAAGAGAAATTAACTTGGGGCCAAAGCCGTGCCATTTCAAAGATGCAAACAAAAAGGACCAATCAACTCTGTCGAAAGCTTTTTCGGCATCAACAGAAATGGCCGCCAAAGATTCGGAAAGGAAGGAGATTTTGTTCAAGACATTAAGAAAAAGACGAGAATTATCTGAAGTCAATCTACCCTTGACAAAGCCGCACTGCTCCTTACCAATCAATTGGGGCATAAGAGGGTCTAGGCGTAACGCAAGTGTTTTGGCAAACAGTTTATAATCAACATTAACTAGTGAGATTGGGCGGTAATTTTTACAAAACATAGGATCTCGACCTTCTTTATGTATAAGACAGATTGTGGCTTCCTGAAAAGTGCCTTCCGTTTTACCAGCTAAAACAAATGAATGGAAAAGATTAAAGAGTTTAGGAAGTAATAGGTTAGAGAAGTGGAGGTAAAATTCAACAGAGAATCCATCTGGACCAGGAGTCTTACCCTTCTTTAGAGAGTGTAAGGCATTGGATAATTCATTAAAGGATAAATCTGACTCAAGGTTCGAGAGATTTAGACGAGAATTAGACGGAATTGGAAGATTATTAAGATATGTTTGGATAAGGGAGGAAGATGGAGGAGATTCTGGAGTGTAAAGGTCTTCATAAAAACGTTTAAACTCATTAAGAATATCCTGGTTTTTGTAGATGAGAGAACCATCTAAGGAGGAGATAGATTCGATCAGAGTACGATCTTTGCGTATTTTCAGATAATTCGCAAGAGGTTTTCCTGCCTTATTACGACCACCATAGTAGCGAGCGCTACTGCGGAGAAGTATTGAGGATGCATTATCAGTCGAAGATTTATTGAACGCTAACTTGGCTCGTATCAAATCTGTTGGTATAGTATCCATAGAAGAAGTATAAAATTTATGTTCTAAATCCTTAATATGAGCTAAGGAGACTTTTTGTTGTTGAAGGAACCGTTTCTTTTTTTGGATACAAAATCTATAATAAAGCCTCTCGCAGTAGCTTTAAAGGAATCCCATAGAATATGAGGAGGGTATCAGGGTCACTGTTAAGGTCAAAAAATTCCTTGGTAAAAGAATGAAAAGAGGAAGAGAAAAAGGGGTCAGAAAGAAGGTGATTATTAAAACGCCAACGGGAGGACCTGGGACGCGGAGGGAGCAAGTCGAGATCTGTCACATTTGGGGCATGATCAGAGATGACAATAGGTTCGATAGAGGAGGATATTAGATTTTGAGAGAGAGATTGAGAAAGAAATATATAGTCTAGACGGGAAAGAGAGTTATGAGGAGGAGAGAAAAAGAAAAGTCTAAAGTATCAGGATGGGAGAGTCTCCAAGAGTCAACGAGGTGTGTCTGAGAGATAGTGTTAAGAAAATGTTTATGAGTTTTGTGGGGAGTGAAGCGAACTTGAGATTGGCGGTCAAGGAAGGGATCGACTATTTGATTGCAATCGCCTCCTAATATAAAGAGATCATCTCTGAACTGTATACATTTCTGAGTAACCAGAGGCCAAAAAGTGCAATCAGGCTGTGTAGGACCATATATATTAAAAACAGTTAGAGGAACATTATTGATCAACATTTTAACCAACAACCATCTGCCCTCTGTATCAGTTTCTTGTGAAATAATCTTACAATTCAAATTCTTATGGCATAGTAATATAACACCGTTTTTCTTATTAGTGGTAGGTGAGAATAAAACTGAACCCACCCAACCTCTTTTTAATTTTAACGCCTCAATGTCTGTAAGATGGGTCTCCTGTAAAAGAGCTAAATCCGGGTTATAAGAGGCCAAATGAGAGAGTATTCTCTGTCTTTTAATCGGATTAACAAAACCTTTCACATTCCAGGAGATAACTCTAAATGCAAAAACCTTGAACGGACATAAAACACAAAATATGCATCACCAAAGGCATGAAAGATAAGGAAGGGAGGGAAACAAGATAACCAATAGGAAAATGGGAAGTGTAAGACCAAAGAGGGAGAAAGAGGATTAGAAACAATAGGAAGGGGGAAAGGAAGGAAGGAGAGAAGAAAAATAAAAGAAGACAGCACATGTCAAAACGACGACTGTAATACGTACCTTAAGGAACAAGAGACAAAAACGAGATGCGGCAAGGGACAACGGAAACAGCACACCCAACAGGGGGCAACACACCACACCAGGACATCTATACAATAAACTCGATCAGGAGCGGGGGTATGAAGTAGGGATAAAAACTAGAGATTACGGTGAACCTGTAAATATAAATAAAAATATATATAAGAAAAAGGGGAACAGATAATGAAATTAATTAAGCCATTACGGACCAGAAATAGAATAAGAAGAAGAGGAAGTAGAAGTAGGAATATTTAGGAAGGTGATAAAACAAATAAAGAATAAGATGATGAAGGACAGAGAGAATAATAGTATGAACAGCAAGGGGAGCAGGTAGTATAGTAAAGTGTTTAATAATCACAGAAAATAAAAAAAATGGAGAATATGAGAGAGAGTAGGATAGGATAAAGTCAATAATGTACCTGTAAAGGAAATAGATGTTAATGCATAGTACCAGTAGGGGAGAGGAGGAGGCAATAAATAATTAGAATAACAACTTCAATATAATATCACAATGAGAAAAAATATAAAAGTCAAGATCCAGAGGAAGAAGGGGTAGTTTCCATTGATGCAGAAGAATGGGACTGGATGAATCTGCAAAGATCAGCTGGGTCCTCAAACGTGGAAGTTTTGTTAAGGAAGGTAACTTTAAATAGACAGGGATGAAACAAACCATATCTTGCACCCAAGGAGCGGAGAGCAGGGCGAAGACCCAGAAATTCCTTTCGACGTTTGGCAGTCACTGAAGAGAGATCTTGGGAGATGAACACCTTGGTGCCGTGCCAGGATAGGTTCTTTTTGGCTTTGGCAGCATTAAGAACCAACAGAAGATCAGTGAATTGTAAAAATAAGATAATTATTCCACAAGGGTTGGCAGGGGCAGATGAGGAAGAAAGACGAGGACCCAATCTATGGGCTCGTTGTAGGTTCAATTTGGTGGTAGCAGGGAGGCCCAGAAACTGCGGTAGAAAAGATGCAAAGTACGTAACGGGGTCATCCCCTTCAAGGCCCTCGGGAAGGCCATAAATGCGTAGGTTGTTGCGACGGTTCCTATTTTCCAAATCCTCAGTCGCCCTCTTCAGATGTAAGATTTCCTTCTCCATCGAGGATATTTTAGAAGATGAGGCCTGTACTTCAGTGAGATGATGTTCCACCACAGTCATACGGGACTCCATAGAAGACCATTTGTCGTCCAATGACTGTAAATGACTGGTTGTTTCCTCCATAAAAGGACGGAGAGCGCGTAACTCCTCCCAGACCATGTCCAATGACACCGGAGAAGAAGATTTAGGTGGTGAAGGAGGATCTTGCTTAAGCCTCTTGCCGGTGGTTGAAGGCAACGATGCTTTAGATGCCATACTGATGGAATTTTTTGTGAGAGTAGAGCAAGTCTCCTGAGACGAAAGTCCAGATAAACAAGAGAACTTATTGGAAGTAGAAACGTTGGCTCCAAAAGAGTTAGGGTCATGTACTTCCACTGTTCTTGTGTTATGAAGTAAACGTCTACTCCTGCCCATGAAGTGAGGTAAGGAGAACGCAGAAAAATGATGACGTTACACTGGAGAAACAGTATTCCAAAGGATACACCCAAATCGACGAAAAGCAATTTCCCCCGGATACTGATAGTCAGGTAGGGGGAGAAAATGCATAAAATTTGTAGAAATGTCAAGAAAAAAGGGCGTAATGAAGGAAGAATGAGGAGAAATCCCGCATAAGTAGAAACAAAATGGCGGCCGTTGATAGTGCAAAGCAGTCACCTGTATAGAATTATTTCAGCAAATTATTGACCATCTCTGTAAAAGGCATCCCTGGAAAGCGCCAACCTTCCGATTCAAGATTATGCCATTTTGGTGGCAAAACGAGCAGTGAAACCGCTCCGAAAATGCGGCAAAAGTCCGGTGCGAAACGGAGCTCCGACGCTAGGCGGCCATTTTAGGTCGCGGTGCGCGCGCCTCCATCTGTACCCCAATATTTTGATCACCCAAAAATTCCCCTTCGGTGGCTCGGTTCCAGCACCCTTGATCTTGCAATAAGAGGCACCACCTTTCTTGACATCATGCCCATTAAATCAACTTAGCAGGGTAATAAAATAGTGACTGTGACCACTGAATATCTGAGTTCTAGATCGATAAAAAGTTAGAGTTTTAGTACAAAAATTCAAATATATATATCACGAAGGCTCAGATACAGAGTACATATTCAGAAATCAGAATTATTCTAAGTTCCAATAAGCAGCAAAAGTTATAATTGGAGAGGGCAATATCCCTAGAGGAAAAGAAGAGGCTCTTTAAATATAACTGTCTAATTGACAAGGAAAATTGACAACATCTCTAGAAGCTAAGGGAACGCCTCTCTGAAATAAACAGGATATTCCTTCATGGAGGGTAAGTTCCATTCAGGATCTCCTCCTCGATGCAGGATGCAGTCTTCCGCTATGGCCATGTCCTCTGGTTCAAAGGATCCCTCCTTCAGCGGAGGTCTATCGTACTGGTCTTTTACCCTGGTCCATTGGGCTAGCAGGTGGCAGAATGGCAGCATAAAGATCTCACCTTTCTCTCTGGCCACTATCTACCTTAGGGTCAGTCTCTCTATTCCATGCGTTCAGGTGGAGCCTCTTCTTCATCCCTGTTCTGCTTGTGCACGTATAAAGGTGCCATCCTGTTTTTCCTATGTCTTGGTTGGGTCAGTACCAGGCTACCTTGGTCTCTTATTTCCCCGTCAGCCCCTTTCCTACATTGAAAATTTGGTGAGGCTCGCATCCCTGCCAGAAGCCTCTCATCTAATTCTACCTCTCAATATTCCCTGACAGATGCTCTGTACCTATCCCCGCTCTCCTTAGGTGGGGGGCGCGCTGCTCTGTTTTCTCGCTGTGCTT
Source organism: Calotriton arnoldi (assembly GCA_963921515.1). Classification (NCBI taxonomy): domain Eukaryota; kingdom Metazoa; phylum Chordata; class Amphibia; order Caudata; family Salamandridae; genus Calotriton; species Calotriton arnoldi. The sequence goes on along the minus strand of CAWUFW010000529.1, from coordinate 813,943 downwards.
CCTGGGTGCAAGCTCTTTCTCTCTCTCTCCTTAGCTCGTGTCTTTCCTCCACATCCCGTCTAGGTTGCCTCCTTCACTCTGAGCTATGCAACGTTCTTTTTGGTCGGGCTTTACCCTCCAATTCACTCTCTGTTGTTTCCTCGGCTACCTGAGAAAGTCCTGCAGCTCCACCCTCATCATCGGTACTCAAGGGCTCGGGCCATTCCTCACTCGCTGTATCACTGCCTAGAGCCGCTACAAAGCTCCCTGTCACTCGTCTGTGTCCACCTGGACCAGTGGGGGTGCATGTTATCAGCGCTGCTAGAGTTCTATGTGTCGGCCACGACGGACTGGGAGTCCTCGCACCAGACTGGGGTTGCGTTGTGACTGCCTGGGCCTGCTGGCCTGTTAGTCTCTCATGCCTGGGCCTAACCGCTCGTTATTCAGTTGGGGGCCTGCCAACTTCTTCAACCGGCGGATTGGAGTATCCTAATGCTGGGAGAGCGGGCAAGAGCACCTCCATACCTGCATATGGTGGGGAAGGTGCTGATGCCTTGCTATCTGTATTGTAGGGCTATCGATCTGGGCTGTCTCAAAGATGGCCCATAGTTCTAATAATGCCTCTCTTCTCTCTTTCTTTTGACCTGTGTATTTGGCTTGTATGTGTGTTCTCATGTAATCAATTGCTCTAGTGTCAAAAGTTCCCTTCTTTGGCCAGGGAAATGTGTGTGTCTTCATGTGTGCGTGCCATTCTTGACAAACCTTATTACGTCTTTTAGCCTGTGTAGGGAACCTGGTTTGCATGTGCTTTAATGGAAAATCCATGATAAGTTTGGTAGTTTTAGAGGATAAGACACATTAACTTCCTTTTTAGGAAATCTTTGGTTTTGACCTAATCGTGGGGAAAATATACACAGGAGTTACTGCTTCTAATTACGTACAGATGCATCTACAATTCAACATGGACATTTCAAACACACAAATAACAATGCATATGAAGGGTTGCAACATAGGAAAAGTGCAATTTGTCAATAAAATAGTATCTAAACGATATTGACTCCTGGCATCAAATGCGGTTTGTGAAACATTAGTTCATCGACAAAAACACAATCCTTAAGACAAAACACGGTTTGGAGTATTAACAGCAACACAATATCAGGCATATACCTTGGATCAATAATCTCACCCTGTATCACACCCAGGGGCCAAGTGTACCATCTGTATCATGCCCAGCAGTCCAAGCGACCAACACCTAAAAAAACGGACAGAGAAAAAATTATGACTATGTTAAAAATTCCTTAGCCCACTCCTAGCGCATGCCATCCTGTGACCAGGGGAAGCTCTGCACGGTACAAGGGACTAAGTATGCCTGATAGTCTGTCAATATCGGCTCCAAAATAAAGATAATAGCAATAGTTCACAGAAAAAAAGGAATATCTCGGGGACCACAGGCCCCTCTTGGCCAAACACAAGTTGCACCTAATCTCCCAGGTCCAAATCTTTTTCCCTAACTGTCCAAATCACACCCTGTATCGCACCCAGGGGGAAAGCTTACCATCTGTATCATGCCCAGCGGTCCAAGAATACCAGCTGTGTCACGCCTAGCGGAAAAAGCGTGCCATCTGTGTTACGCCCAGCGGTCCAAGCGACCAACACCCCCCACTTCTTTCAGATACCAACGGTGTTGGGAAACCAGTGGCACTGAGAAAAAGTTAGAGGTGTCAACTCTGACAATAAATACAATAAATATTCATCTTTCGTAGCTTGCTGACTATTGAAAAAAGGTGACTTCCGGTAGATTGCCTCAGAGTCTGCCTCGCCACTACTCAGCTAGAACATATAAAATAGGTAATATGTCAGATTTCTGTTAGTGACAGGGTGCTTAGGGTATTTTTTATGATTCTCACTAGTTTGTTATACGCCAAATGCTTTACTAAGATTCTGATGTAGTCTTTTACCCTCTGTGACGGCTGCTTCAGGACGGACCTACCCCTCAGATTCAGTAGAACTTCTAATCAATTACTGTGTCTGCTCACCTTCCTTGTTGCGCAAAGTTCAATCTATGAAGCATACAAAGTATGACCAGTTCTAAAATCAGGACGCAGATGATCACTGTGCCAACATCAAGAGTGTTCTTCATTTGGGGTTCGTAAGTAAAAAGCATTAGTCTGTTCCTACACTACCACTAAAATGACATCCCTACTTAACATTTTCCCAGGCAAGTTCAGGAAAAGGTGTCAGCGCATGAAGACTTCCTAAGAAGTGCACTCACGTTGAATGAGTTAAGTAGCATGAGCTACAGAGCTCGTTCTAAGATGCTCCTTCTCTAGCCTTCAGATCTCCTCTCCTAACACAACCCCCAGGGGACCGGTCCCTAATTCCAGCATCAAAATCTTAGGACACACCCATCCTTGCATCAGGCGATCAAGCCATCCAGCTGGACACCTCCTCGTAGGTAACTTTCCAGTCAGTTTCGATCCTCCTAGCCTCTGGCTTGATGACCTTGATTCCCAGGCCTTCTCCAGTATGAAGGAATACCGGCCCGTATTATCAGCACCACTTGTTCAAATGTATTCTCTCCTTCCCGAGCCTAACTCCTAAAACAAAAGCGTTATTCTAACTAACATGATACGCTTCTCCACCTGCAACAGAAACATGAGAAAGGAAAGATTCTGCATACACTTGAGTATTGCGAACATTTCAGTTTGAGAGCCAGGGAAATACACATAAGGCCTACAAAATTGGCTAACATAAGAATCAACATGAACTTAGTTTAACACTCTTATACATAAACATTATTACTGTGCACGTTTAAATCAATACATTACATGTCAGTGCATTAGACTCTCCTTAGTCACTAATAAACGGTGTTAAACTTCACAATTTAAAGCACAATTACAACATTAATTTCTCCACGTTATGCAAAAACACCTTTCTTCATTACTTCACATGTTATTACATTGCACATTCTAATAAAATTTTAACACGACAATGGAATATATGCAGGTGCAACCTATTTATAATTAAGATGCACCCCTACAAATTAAAGAGCACCATCGCGCTCTATCATACATGAATGTATCCTTCTTCATATTGTCATCGACTTTTTCAATATTAACACTATTAGGGTGAGCGGATTGATGAATATAAAGGAGAAGGGTAATGGGAAAAGATCTGAGGCCATATCATATGGATACTGCAGAAAGGTAGGCTTTGCATAAGGCATGGCTGCAGACCAAGCCCTGGGACCTTTGGCAATAGGCCTTGGGTTCAGGTAAAGCTTTGACGGCTGTGTAGCAGGGCAGAGTGCAAAGGCCATACACTTTGCACTGTTTTTATTGGGTTGTGGCTGAAAGCTATCCCATGGGGTATCGAGGGCGGAGGGGCTCCTTACAGGATTTGTTAACTATCATTATAGGAGTATTTAATCTCATGGATAGGTCAGCTGTCCCACACCAGAGACTGGAAAATCTGTGACATCAAATTAATAAGTAACCTTCAGCAGTTCTGGGTCCCAAAGAAGAAGCCTAAAGTCCTAGCTGTCCCATTGCCTAGTGGCAGGTCTGGCCAATTTCAGCACCACCACTTATACCATTGAGCTGGCATATTTGCGATTCACCTTTGGAAGGTGGGCATATTGGTCATCCATCTTGGTGACAAACTAGATATCCCTAATACTTTTGAAATATTTGGTCATGTTGTAAAAATCACCAAAACTATATACATCAATGTGAAAAAAGCATAAACTCTATGTTCCTGTCATGTTTGATATCATTTGGTAGCTGCAGTGGAGAACAAATGGGGAACTGGAGTGGAAATTGCAGTATTTGGATCCTGGCAGCAGGCTCTGAGTAGTGCCAAAAGTGTATACTACAAGGTCTGGGCAGAATAATGGTATATTCAGTTTCTGGAGTATTTTGTGGCACTCTTCCTGCGCCATCTTCACCAGATTAAAAGTCACCCAACCAGTCTCTTTTTTAATTCAAAGAAGCTTCATCTTCTTCTGCAAGAACCTGGGTAGCACTCTCCCTCCTCTTGTGCATCTCCCTCTATTCAATGGCTGGTCTTTGGCATCTTCTCAACTTTCTGCCCCTCCTGTCCGCACTCTAAGTTCTGTTATGGGTGGAGTAATTGACACGAGTTGGAGCATGGTTCTGTCCCTGGGACCGGTGTTTATACTTGTTGTTCTTGTTTGTTGGCAGACATCAGAAGGGACAGGTTTGGAAAAAAACATCCATAAAGCCGTATCTCCTTTCCTTGCATTTAATCATTAGTACAGTTCCCCTTCTTCTTCAGCGCCAGGGGCCATTTCTTACTAAGGAGTCCTGTGTCAGTGGCTGCTTTCCTTTACTTCAGACAGCTAATAATCTTTGTAGTCCTGCAGCACCCTGTTCATTGTGACCACATTGCGACTTTGCTCTTCACGTGTCAGCCTTATGGTGATACAGGATCATAAACAAGTATAGATGAACTAAGGTCTGTGGTATAAGTCACACATCCACCTTGTCACATAACCTCAACTGGTTGCCCCAGTGTGGGAAATAAGTGTTCTGATGTTACCAAGAAACTGAACCCACATGCAGAATTGTTGCGGGTAGTTGGTCACCAGTTCAAAGTATCTTCCTGCCAGGGGCTACCTAAACGATTTGATTATCTGCTTGCTGGCAAGGTATTCCTTTGCCACAGCTCAATAGGCTTTTTCATAGGGTAGTAGTTTTCTCCTGATATACAGGACAGAGCTTTCAAGGTTATCGAGTCTTTGATAAAATATTACCCCAAAACAATGTCGGAGACATCAGTTTACAATGACAAGTTTATAAAAATCAGGTGAGATTGGGGCTAACAGTATTCCAGAAAAGATCACATAATTACCATTTGTGGACTTAGTGCCCTCATCCGATCAAGGTGTTTATCCTGCGACATACAATGATCATTCACCAGTTGAGAATATACTAAAGAACTATTCAGGAGCCTGTTATATTCAGGAACATATTATCCAGGCAAAGGACATTCAATAAAATGCTGCTAGAATACTCTGCAGTTTGTAGGATCCATGAAAAGAAAGGGCCTTTGAGTGCTGTCTCGGGCGCCCTCCTAAAAAATGTGTACAGCCTCTGACCGTATGTTTTACCACCATTAGCAGTGATCCTTCATGCTCTTGGCCAACTTTCCATCCACTTTGGCTTCCCCAGTACCCTAGCCCTTTTGTCCTGACTGATAAGCGAAGCTTGCATCCTATTCTTCATTGCCTCTAGAGGTAGTGGCCTGGAGGACTTCAAGGCCTCTAGGATTGGGCCAAGACTTTTGGCTCCAGCTGCAAGCTTATTTGCAATGCCTGGGCCTTTTGTGCTCTGTACTACTATTGGCTGCGTGGGCCTTCTGGGTTCGCTAGTGGCAAGGGTTTGGCTCCCCTTTAAGTCCCATTAGTGTCAGTGGGCATTGTTTTAACATCTTTCTTCATAAAGTGCAAAGCCTACCATGCTATGAGCCTTCACACATCTGCCATTTTGGCTATTCATCTTCCACCTGATGGTACACCTGTGGGGAGCGTGGCTTTGATCTGTAGCCTCGTGAAGTGTATGAGTTAGCAGCAACCTTTCTACATCTCCCTTTTTCACGCCTCCCTGGTCCTTTCTCTACTTGGCTGTTGGCCTGCTATCAAGGTTTGGATTTTAAGAGGCTTTCTCTCAAGTTGGCTAGTCTTCTGTGCCTTATGTCCTATCCTAGAGTTCAGATGTCTCCTTTCTGAAGGTTTGAAGCTGGAGCTTTCACCCCAGATGGTGTCTGTTTTTCCTGACAAAGTGAACAGAGGCCTTCTTTTCCTTCATTTTTTTTTTTTTTTACCCGGGCTCCCTGGAAAATCCAAGCTTGTTGTTCGTTGGCTCCAGGCATGTGAGCAGATCCCATTAACTTCTGCTTTCCTCCCACCTCCCTTTTCAGGTGGTTGCAGTATCAGTCTTTACCCTTAGGATCTGCCTACTTCTTCAGTCAGCGAGAGGAACATAGAAGAGCTTGGCTGAACTGTGCTTGGTACTCTCAGCTCTTTATTCTCTGCAGCAGACTTTAAGATGCACTTCAGGCAGCCGGGTGGTCCCATTCTTCCACCTTTAAGAGCCTTTATTCAGCTGCAAATTTTGAAAGCCTTATAAGTTGCATAGCCCCACAGGCATGAAATAAAAAGTAGATTTACTCCTTTGGGGTAGGAAATCATTACTTTTATAACAACACACAGGCCAATATTATCCCTGCTCTGTGTACAATGCTTCTTCTGCCTGGCTTTAATCTGTACGAATTTGTGACAACAATCAAGGCATAGGGAGTTCTCCCTTTCTTGTTCCTCTGACATTTTATTCTAAGCAGGAGTCCTCTATCTCTTCACCCAGCATGCTCCTGGTGTCCTCATCTGCACCCTCTAAGTGTATTGACAAATAGATCAAGGATGAACCAATGTTCTCCCAGACCCGCCTGTTTTAGGATCAAATAACATAATATTAGGCGCTGTGTCTATCTTAAAGTTATGATTTCTGACCCAAATGGGGTGAATCAACATTTGTAGCATTTATGAAAACCAAGATCCTCTATTGTTTTAAAACTAACAAATGACCACAGGAGGTGCAGTACCACCGGGCCCAAAAGTTGTCAGAACTCCTCTAAACACATAAATATTGCTATATTTGACTACTAAACAGGCATTCACAATTGCAGTTACTTTGCAGTTAAAAGGGACATGATTTGAATGGTGCAGCAGGTGAAGTGGCACCGAGGCCAAAATTTGTCATAACTCCTCTAAACACCAAATATTGCTATATATGACTACTAAACAGGCAGTCATAAGTGCAGTTATCTTGCAGTTAAAAGGGATTTGATTTGAATGGTGCAGAAGGTGCAGTGGCACTGGGTCCAAAAGCTCTAGGGACCCCACTAAACCCAGATTATTGCAAAATTTTACTACTAAACAAGACAGTCACAAGTGCAGTTATCTAGCAGGTCATGATTTGAATGGTGCAGCAGGTGCAGTAGCACCAGTACCAAAAATTGTAGACACCCCACTAAACACCTAATATTGTTATATTTTACTACTAAACCAGCATTCACAAATGCAGTTATCTAACAGTGGCACCAGGGCCAAAAGTTGTCAGAACTTCTCTAAACACCAAATATTGCTATATTTAACTACTAAATAATCAGTCACAAGTGCAGTTACCTTGCAGACACTAGGGTCATGATTTGAATGGTGCAGCAGGTGCAGTGACACTGGGGCCCAAAGCTCTAAGAACCCCTCTAAACACCAAATATTGTACTACCAAACAGGCAGTCACAAATGCAGTTACCTCACAGGCAGTAGGGTCATGATTTGAATGGTGCAGCAGGTGCAGTGCCACCAGGGCCAAAAGCTGTCAAAACTCCTCTAAACACCTAATATTGCTATATTTTACTACTAAACAGGCAGTCACAAATGCAGTTACCTTGTAGGCACTAGGGGCATGATTTGAATGGTGCAGCAGGTGCAGTGACACTGGGACTCAAAGTTGTCAGGACTCTTCTAAACACATAATATTGCTACTACATCAATTAATTCTATTATTTTCCTCTTTCATTTCATTTTTCAAAATTTTGCTATTACTTTAACACTTTCTGTAACTTATATTGTACAACTACTCAGCAAGCTTACAACAAAAAACTGCTTATTATTATACAAATAAATAATTCTATAAAATACTCAAAGAATTTCGTAAACCAAATTGCCTAGAGGGAACTCATCCCGTTACTCAAGATTTCACTGACAAACTGGCAAATCATTACACGGACAAAGCAGACACGTTGGACTCGTACTTAAAACAGAGACAAGGGGGCGTGGCCTAGCGAGCTAAGAGGGCGGTCGCACCTTGAGTGTGCTCCCGGACCCCTCCGCTATCCGGCCGTAATCTGCCCGTCCTATAACCCATCTAATGCTGAAATCCGGTGATAACCACTGCCGAGGCATGCCCTGACGAGACCCCTGGCTGGGTGGACCTGAGACACCAGGAGCACACCACAATCCGACCTGTCCAGCACGTGCTCACTTCAAACATGGCGGCTATTTGATACCTGTGGCCTTGAGCGGCGCTGTCCAGGCCTCTGACGAGCTGTTGGTCTGGGGGAGCCATAGAGACCGAGGGACCCTGCGGGGACGAGAGCAGTCCCGGCACCGCCGGCCTCCTCCCTCCCTGGCAAAGCTGAACTCTCCGCTGATTCCGGCCCGCCGTGATCGTGATTGGCGCCGCTGGCGCGAAAATTGCTCCCGGCCCCCTGCCTCGGCAGGGACACTTGCATCTGCACCTGGCTTCCCCGTGGAGCTTCTGCGGTTTCGGCCGTGCCATCGGGCGGCAGGACTCTGAGGTGGTGGGCTGGAGGCCGGTGGCGTGTGGGACCTGGGTGCGGAGCGCCGGCCTGTGGGGTGACCTGAAACCCTCCCCCTCCTCCTTCCGTACCTGCTGAGGTTGGCCCCGAGAGAGGCGCTGTCCCTGCCGCCCTTCGGTGCGGCGATCCTGCGGCTGCATTCGGCTCCAGGCGACATCGAGGTGGTGGCGGCCGTTACATCGTGCGGCTAGAAGTGGGAGCTGGCTGCGGGGGATCCCTCGGCTGCGGCGTACCCCCTTGGCGGTGGAGACCCAGGGTTCGGCTGACTACGGAGCGGTGAGTCCGGGCGCCGGGGAGGGCTAGAAGCTGAGGACCGAGACCCCGTGCGCCCGGCCTGCGCCCGGCCTGCTTGGGTGATTTGGGTGCTGCTCTGTGTGGTCCGGCCCGCTGTCTTGGCCTGCTGCGTCTCCCTGCCCCGCCTGCAGTGCGTCGGGCCTCCGAGGCCCCGGCGCCCATTCCGCGATCAGGCCTCAGCGGCTCCCTGCTCCTGAGGTCTGTTTCTCTCCTCCTCCTCCCTCCTTGCCTGGTGGGGCCGCTGCTGCCACCGGGGCCGCCCCATCGGCGAGTAGAGGTGTCTGGGTCCCCCTGTGAGGGTAACGACAGCAGCCACGCTCCGGCCCTCTGCAACGCTGCCTGAAATCGGCCGCCATACCGGGCGGTGGGGGTGACGGACCAGTTGTGGTGGCAAACCCTGGAGAGGACGCTGCTGCACTAGGAGGTGGGATCCGGCGTTTGGCAGCCTCCAGACCGGGGAGGGACACCGTTGTGCTACCCCCCCGCCTCCAGACCGGGATCTGCTGGGGGAGCCTCCTGTGCGCCTGATACGCTGTGCAGCCTGGGCCCCGTGCGGTGCTGGACCGGCGGGCCTGCTACTCCCCCTACCCCGCTGCGGCGGGCCCTGTCTCCTGGGCTCCGGACTCCTCCCTGCTGGCCTGCGATCTGTTGCGGTGGGCCTGCTGGATCGGAGCTTGCCCGCGACACCCTACATACCGGTGCCCCGTCCTGGGGAACCGGTAACACAGAGAAGGTTGGTCTCCCCTTGATCGGCATTACCGCACTTATTGACACCGTAGCCCTCTGCTGGGGAGGCCTCGCTGGCAGATCGGGGAGGGACACCGTTGTGCTGCCCCCCACAGTCGTGGCCCGGGAGGGTCCAGGAGGCGGCAACTACCAAGGGGTGTGATGACTGGCGCAACATCCCTCCGACTCTGAATTGACCTGCAGGAGCCAGGGCGGTCTGGGATCTCCCGTTCCGGAGGATTCAGTACCTGCCTTGGAGCCTCGCGGGGGTGGCCGCACCGCCTCGCGGGTCGGCTGGTGTGGGGACCCACGGCTCTGGGTCCTACCTGCGCCTGTGCCTCCTGCCCCGGGTCGGGGGCCACGCAGACGCCCTACGGCGCTGTTTGAACTTGGACCCACGGAGTGCTGATCATGGGCCGCGACAAAGTGGCCAAGACCCCGGCCACCCAGACTAAAATGGACCGTTTTACCACCACAGACGCCGGGGCGGTTGGAGGACCCATCGACAAAGACGCCCCACCGGCCGCTGACCTGACTACCATACTCCAGGCCATACAAGCCTCACAGTCCTCTGTGGAGGGGAAAATTGCGGAGGTCCGAGTAGACATTACCCTCATCCGGCAAGACATGCGAAATGCGGTGACCCGAATCACGGAGACGGAGTCCCGCATATCCACGGTGGAGGATGACGTCCACCAACTCAAGGAACAGGTCAGCCGTCTCCAATCTCATACCCAGGAGCTTCATCGGCGGGCGGAAGATGCTGAAAACAGAGCCCGCCGTAACAACCTCCGCCTAGTGGGATTCCCCGGAGGGAGCGGAACAGGGTCGCCCAGCGGACTTCGTGGAAAAGTGGCTTCGCTCCTGGGTCACCGAAGGCTCGTTATCCCCATGGTTCGCGATCGAACGAGCGCACCGCTCCCTTGCTCCCAGGCCGCCGCCGGGGGCAGCCCCCAGACCTATCAACATGCGAATCCTTAATTTTAAAGACCGTGATTCCATCTTGGCTGAGGCCCGCAAACAGCAGGATCTTCGATACGACAACCACACGATTATGGTCTTCCCCGATTACACCCGAGAGGTCCAGAGTCAACGCCGATCGTTTGGGGAAGTTAAGCAAAAGTTGCGTGCCCTTAACGTCCAGTACAGGCTCCTTTTCCCAGCACGTCTGCGAGTGGTTTTCTCCAACAAGACCCTCTTCTTTGACACCCCGGAGGAGGCATGGACCTGGGCCACGGAGGAACGCCCCTGAGAGCCGCTGATCATCCATCCGCGCCGGGTGGGCTGACCCGGGGATCCGGCAATCGAGAGGCTCCTGGCCCCCGGCCCCAGCGCCCTCGCTCACGCAGACGCCGAGGTCAGAGAAGGGCCCGCTCTGACTCCCCACCGGGCCCCTCCCGACAACCAACCCCGCTACCTGGAGGGCCTTCCGGTCTGAGGCGGTCAGGATCCTCGGGACGCTTGGACCCTGGAGGCTCATCGCACCGACCTTCATCACTGGACCTTCCGGACACTGAACTGTCACGTAGCCCATTGCTCCTCAGAGACCCCACATGAGCGCGTCTCTGCCCGCCGGGCCTGGCTCCGCGGCCGGAGACGGCAGCTCGACAAGTCAATGCTACAACCACAGACGGACTTAAATACGCACATCCTGCAAAGAGGAGGGGTCCTCCATGTTTCCCAGTCCCGAACGTTCTAGTTTGGTCTTTGTTGTTTTCCAATGTTAGGGCGACAGATGCTTCCGTTCCTGAAGTATAGGGTGGGGGTTGGGTTGGGGGGGGGGGGACAGTTGTCCCGGGTTCTATGTTGTTTTTGCCTTTTGTTTTTCTCATACCAGCACTTCTGCCTCATCTTATCACAGATATACAATGACAGACCTTCTCCCTCAGTGTCCTACGCTTCACGCGCGTCCACTGCTACGCTCCCTGTTCATATGGGGCACTCCATCATTAAACCTGCCTCTCCATGTCTAACGCTCACTCAGGTCTAACAGCACTTCACGTTGTGTCATGGAACGTAAACGGTCTCCTTGACAAAGTTAAACGTACAGCGGCCCTGCGCTATGCACAGCGCCATAGAGTAGACATATTGCTGCTTCAGGAGACCCACCTAGTGGGCAACCGCTGCCCCTTCCTTGCGCGTTATGGCTATAGCGGGGTTTGGCATGCAGGTTTTACCCGGGGATCCCGAGGGGTGGCAGTCCTGCTGCGCCGCGCTCTGCCCTTTGTTGAGCGTAAAGTAATCCATGATCCGGGTGGTTGCTATCTCATTCTGGAAGGGAGCATTGGGACCCAGGCCCTGAATTTGATAACGGTGTATGCTCCCCCCTCTCTGCTGTCCTCCACGCTCCAGCGCCTCACTCCACTTATAGCCGCCCTGCCTCCCGGGACCACGGTGGTGGGGGGAGACTTTAACGCAGTCATGGCCCCAGCTTTTGACTCCGATGCTACCCCTTCTATCTCTCGGGTCTCCCAATCCACAATCTTTTCGAACTGGGCTGCGAATCTGGGACTTAGGGATGCATGGCGCCTCTGGCATCCGAACTCTGCTAGGTTCACTCACACCTCGGCCGCCCACCACACACAAGCTAGACTAGACTATCTGCATCTCCCGGCCCGAGAATGTCGATCGATCCAAGCCATCACTATCCTTCCCAGAGGCCTTTCGGACCATTCCCCAGTATCTATGCGCCTGGGTAGCCTCCCGGCCTCTTCACGGCCGATTTGGCGGCTCAACGCCTGGTTTCTCCAGGATGAAGACTTCAAGAAACATGTAGGGCTTGAGCTCCATCAGTACTTCGCGGATAATCAAGGATCGGTCTCGTCCCCTGGTACCTTGTGGGAAGCCGCCAAGGCAACCATTCGCGGTTTCGCCAAAGGCCAACTCAAAATCCAACGCACGAAGCAAGAGGCCCGGCTCTCACTCCTAGAGGCCCAGGCAATCAGGCTGGAAGCCTGTCCACCCGAGGAACATACGGAGGCGCGGGACCGGAGACTTAACTTCCTCAGAGACGAGCTTAGACAGGCCTCCATGGAGTCCGCTAAGCTGCTTTGGAGGTCCTCCGTGGCGAGAGTGTATGGCTGGGGGGATAAAAACGGGAAACTTCTTCATCGCCTGGCCACCTATCCAATGGCTAACCGTAATATTCCCGAAGTGGTGGACCCCAAGGGGCAGACACACCAAAATCCCACGGCGGTGGCCCAGTGCTTCGCCTCTTATTATGCCTCTTTATATTCTGCTCGGCCCCCAGATCTCACCCTATCGGAACTTCTCCAGAATGAAGGATTCTCACTCCCGCAGCTTACTGACGCGGAAGCGGGTGATCTAGATCTCCCATTCACTCCAGAAGAACTTAGCGACGCTATCTCCCGTATGGCAGCGGGCAGGACGCCGGGTCCAGATGGCCTCCCGCAAGAATTTTACGCGTCCTACCGGGCCACGCTGATCCCCCATCTGTTGGAGGTATACCGTGAGGCAGCGGACCGTGGTTTCTTCCGTCCTGAGACGGATCTTGCCACCATCGTGGTGATCCCTAAGTCCCAACCCCCTCGGTCCACTGCTCGGACTACCGCCCCATTTCTCTTATTAACTCAGAACTCAAGATCTTTGCCTCAGTTTTGGCGCAGCGTCTACGCCCTCATTTGGCCAAATTGGTCCATCTGGACCAGTGCGGTTTTATGCCCGGCCGGGGCACCAGGCACTGCCTGCGAAGGCTCTACCTTGCTCTGGCGCACCGTCAACAACTGACTCCCTATCTCTCCTTGCTTCTCGTGGATTTCGAGAAAGCGTTCGATTCGGTGGATTGGCGATACCTGGATGCAGTGTTGTCGGAGATGGGATTTGGAACTCCCTTTCGCAACCTGATTAAGACCCTCTACTACAAGCCGCAGGCCCAGGTGATGGTCAATGGAGGTCTATCCAGCCCCTTCCCCATTGGGAGGGGCACGAGGCAGGGTTGCCCCCTTTCGCCCCTCCTGTTCGCGTTAGCGATGGAGCCCTTTGCCTCGCTCATCCGCGCCGACTCGATGCTTACAGGATGGCAATGGCCCGGTTTGGAGGAGGACAAGATCGCCCTCTACGCCGACGACGTCCTGCTTTTCCTGTCGGATCCAACCCGCTCGGGACCTTGATATCTCCGGGCCTTGCATCTCTTCGAACGTGTCTCAGGTCTCAGATTGAATGCGGCCAAGTCGGTCCTGGTCCCCCTTCATTTGTCGAGAGAATGCTTCGACTGGCAGTCCTCGATCCCACTCCGGCGCCAGTCATTTAAGTACTTGGGGATCTGGGTGACGCTCCTTCCTGATCTCGCCTGGGCTCTCAATGTCACTCCTCTGGTGAAACGGGTACGTGCGGATCTCCTTCGCTGGCAAACGTTGCCGTTGAACCTCATGGGCAGGATCGCCCTTTTTAAAATGATGGTCCTACCACGATTCCTCTACATGCTCCAAAATACACCCCTCACCTTCTCACAGTCCTGGTTCAGAGAGATGGACAGTTTGGCCACTAAATTCCTCTGGGGAGGGCGGCGGCCGAGACTGGCCCTGGGTCATTGTAGAATTCCACCCTTTGATGGGGGGCTGGGAATGACAGACTTGCACCTATATTACCTGGCGACGAGGCTTCTTACTGTGCACGATTGGTTCAATGGTGGATGGGCGGATCCGGCCTACCGATTGGAATTACATGCTTTGGGGTTTTCCGATATCCAGGGGATGCTGTACGGAACCACTATCCCCCACACTATTCCAGGGATCACCCGTGGGGTGTTCTTGGCCTGGCGAGCGGCCCTGCGTCATACCCGCTGGTCGGGCAGACTAACCCAATGTACCCCTCTGTGGAGTGGAACATGGCTCAAAGACGTTGCTTCTCTCACCGGATTCAGAGTCTGGGATCTCATCGGCATTTCTCAGCTGGGTGATGTCTGGCACGGAAGCCACATTCGCGAATTCTCAGACATGCAGACCCGGTTCTCCCTCCATGCCTCCCAGTTCTATCGTTATCTTCAACTGCGCCACGCACTTCATGTCCACATTTCGGAAGGGACCTCCCTGCCGGCATACAGCCCACCGGAGGCACAGGTCATGACTGGCAACCTGGGAAAGGGGGAATCTCTCGTATTTACCGATCCCTCACGAACAACACCCCCAACTCCCTCTCCTCTCTCCGGGATAAGTGGGAGGGCTGGATAGGCGCCCTAGAAGATGCTGATTGGAGAGACGCGCTGATGGCCCCTAAAACTGTTACTGCTTCTGCGCGACTCCGCTTAGTTCAAATATACTATCTGCACGCGGCCTACATCACACCACTGCGCATGCACCGCTCTGGGCTCCGGCCTGGGGCGTCTTGCCCCCGTTGCCAACGTTCCCAAGCAGATTTCTATCACATGGCTCTGTCCCGCAATTACACGATACTGGGAGTCAGTGACAGCTGAACTTACAGAGGTCCTGGGCTGGGAGGTCCCACTAAATCCACTCAACATCCTGTTAGGGGTTACTGATGGGTTAAATGGGAACAGGGCCGAGAAGCTCTGCCTTACTACGGCGCTGATGGTTGCTAAGCGAGATATCGCAGCCCTTTGGCTGGACCCACTGACCCCCACTGTGGCACGGTGGCGAAGGGGGGTGGACTGGTGTGCGGCGCAGGAGCGGCCAATGTATGTCACTCGCGGCTGCCCCAGAAAGTTTCGAAGGGTGTGGGGTAAATGGATCGGATGGGTGGAAAACTGAACTTCCTGAGGCTGCTCCTTGAACAGGGTTGTGGACAATATTGCCTGTTTTCCTTTCCCTTTTTTGCTGGACTTATGCGTGTGAGATTATCATTCTGACTTCTATCACTGTTGGATACTGATCACTGGGCGGAAAGCTGGATTGTTACTTGTTGCAAATGTGTTAACTTAAAATCAATAAAAATTGGTTATCAAAAAAAAAAAACAGAGACAAAGCACAAGCACTAACCCTTTTACAAAACAACAATCCAAGAATACTCTAACTCAGCCTCTCTGTTCCTTCCAACACATTTCACACGATGAATTTATGGACCTGGTCAAAGCAAGCTGGCCTGCCGGCAGCCCTTCTGACCCGTGTCCACCACAAACCTTCATGAGTATTCTTCTAACAACCTCTGCTGCCACTCCAGTAAGAAAATCATCAACGATTCCTTAACTACCGGAATATTTCCAGAAGAACTCAAAAAGTCATACATACGCCCTTTACTGAAGAAAACAAACTTGGACCCGCTGAACCCTGACAACTACAGACCCATTACTAATGGGCCTTTCCTGGGCAAACTGATAGAAAGAGCAGCGTTTGCCCAGATGTCACAATTCATTGAAGAGAATGCCATACTTTCAGACTTCCAAACAGGATTTCGTCCGGGAAGAAGCACAGAATCTGCCCTCCTTGCCATCTGGGATGACCTAATGAACACAATTGACCGCAACGGGGTTGCTGCACTACTCCTCTTGGACCTCTCGGCTGCCTTTGACACGGTTGACCATTACACCAGGGCCGGACTGGCTACCGGGTGATTTTTGCTGGGGTGGCAAGGTGGGGTCCAGATTCACTGCTGAGGGGGCTGCTTTTGTTGCTGGTAAGCTGCCGGAGCTTCTAAATGAACAATACAAAACAAATAGCTTTAAAGCGTACTTTTAAAAACATTTGTTGTGCATTATTTATTAAGAAAAGCCCGGTAGCCAGTCCGGCCCTGCATGACACTCTAATACAAAGACTCTACGAAGCCGGCATAAAGGGGACTGCTTTAGACTAGATCACGTCCTACCTTCAAAACAGAACTAATGTCATCCATACCCCACCTTTCTCGTCCAAACCGTACTCCACAAAAGCTGGGGTCCCTCAAGGCTCTATCATCTTGCCCATGCTTTTCAACATCTACATGAAGTCATTACCGGTACTGATCAATCAATTTCAACTCACGTCCTATAACTATGCAGATGACATGCAAATACTCCTTCAACTGGAATGCCCCAAAGACATTGGAAACTCGCCAATTTTCAGTTGTCTCAAAGCCGTGGATCAAATTGAATGCTTCAAAAACGAAAATACTCACGTGTGGCGATTGGAAACATTATTACCCGCTTGCCGCCTGGCCTGATGAACTGGGATCACTGCCTAAAGTATCGAAGGAAGTAAGAAACCTCGGAATGACCATGGACTCCAAGTTATCGATGAATGCCCAAGTGGACTAACTAGCAAGATCAAGCTTTGTTACTATAAAAACTCTGCGACGGATTTTCCCCCATTTGGGATTCCCACACAAGGTCCAAGCTACCATCTCCCTTGTTCAGTCCAAACTCGATTACGCCAATAGCCTCTACCACGGATCACCTTTGACGACTATGAAAAGACTACAACACATTCAGAACTCGGCTGCCAGACTACTCTTGCATATCAAACCGCGAGACCACATCTCCCCTGCCTTGAAAGCCCTGCATTGGTTACCAGTTGCCAGAAGATCTACGTTCAAGCTGCTTTGTATCACCCACAAAGCCATACATGGAATGGGACCGCTCTTCATCAGGAATAAAATCACCAAACACATTCATCATAGGAACCTCCGCTCTAGAGTGGCACCTCGCCTCAAAATCCCAAGATACAAGAAAAAAACCATGGGTGGCACATCCTTCTCTGTTCAAGCAGCCAAAATATGGAACTCTTTACCCCCAACATAAGATCCACCGACAACCACCTTATCTTCAGAAAACTACTCAAGAATTGGCTCTTCCCCACATAAGCACCATACCCAAACAGAAATACACAGCATATCCCTCTGTATATAAGCATTTATTTGTACTATAGATATGTACCCATGTATGTGTATTGCTTTGTATTAACATGTAGAATAATTATGTTTAAAAAAAAAAATACATTTTTAAGTACAACACTTCAAAACCGGAGTTTATCGAATGCATCTTTAATCTACTTATACTTACTTCCTTTATGCATCTATATACCTTCCATGTACTTGGATCTATATATTTATTACTTTCCTCCCCAAAAAATAAAAAAATAAAAAATTATTATATGCACTACCCTATTTCTCACCCTATACCTCTATCAATATCTTTAATCTACATATACTTACTTCCTTTATGCCCCGCCACTCCCACTGTTGAGTTCTTCTACCTCTGGCTCCATGGCTCACTCGCCAAAAAATCAGGCATTATGGAATTCCTTTATTCTACCAGACGATGATGAGTTACTCAAAACTATAAACTCATTAGAACCTTCAAATCATTTCAAGGATCCTCTGCCTGCCAAGCTTTTCAAAGATCTTATACCCTCCATACTCCCACTATGGTCCAAGATTGTCCATGAATCTCTCCTTCCGAGCGGGTCACAGTACCGAATCTGCCCTGACACACATTACTGATGACGCTCTGAGATTTCTTGACCGAAATGAAAGCTGCCTACTTATTCTCCTGGATCTCTCCTCAGAGTTCGACACGGTCAAACATGATAACCTGATTGATCTTCTCGAAAAAAGGATGGGTTTGTCAGGCACCGTTTAAATTGGTTTGCTTCATTCCTACACAATAGATCACAGAGAATCAAAGTCAACCATTCCCTCTCTACCAACACTCCTGTCTCAATTGGGGTCCCCCAAGGATCTGCACTATCACCCAGTCTCTTCAACCTGTACATGGAACTATTTACGGAAATTCTGAACCGCTCAAACATATATTATCACATGTACGCACATGACACTCAAATATACCTAAAAATCTCTTCACCTGACGATATCAAAACTCTTAACTCTGCCCTTGTGAAAACTCAACATTGGCTAACACACAATCACCTTATGCTAAATACCCTCAAGACTGAATTCCTACTGATTTGCCCCCCACAATCATCCTACCCCATTCAAGACTGGCTCAATCAACTAACGGCCCTCAATTGCACCTCACATATTGTGGTTCCACTAGATCTTTAGGCATAACGCTGGACAAACACCTGAGCATGAAAGACCACATCAGTGCAACAACTAGAGGAGCCAATCATCAACTCAATACTTTAAGGAAAATCAAACCATTCTTGCCTCCAGATGATATGCAGTTAGCAGTCCAGTCCCTTGTTATCTCCCGCTTGGATTATGGAATTGTGACCCTGGCTGGGCTTCCCAAAGCTAGTCTGGCCTCTTTAAGGGCTACCCTGAACTCTGCTGCCAGACTCATCACAGGCTCGAGAAAACGCGATCACATCAAGCCGGACCTAATTCAACTCAAGTGGCTCCCTCTAGAAGCTAGGATTCATCTCAAGATAGCCTGCCTGACACACAAAGCGCTACACTACAACACTCCAGTCTACCTGGCAAAAAAGCTTGAACTATCTGGTTTGAACCGAGCCCTAAGAAGTTCGAATAATCTACTGCTGAAGCCTCAAAAATTCAACAAAAAGAACTTACAACCGATCCTTCTCTGGTCTTGCTCCAAGTATATGGAACTCTCTTCCTCCCGAAATCAGAACTAACCCCTCGATCGCCACATTAAAAAAAGAAGTCAAAGGGTTGTTCCTGAATAGCTACTTGCAATAATAGTCATGAAATCACCAAACAATCTGCACTTCCTGTTTTACTGCACTGTTTTGTAATGTCCTACAATGCTTTTTATACTGCTGTGTACCTCCTGGTTTAATTTCTTGCTTTCATGTACAGCGCTCTGATACCCTGATGGGTCATGTTCGCACTATATAAAACCTCTCAAATAAATATATAAATTTTCCATGTACTTATGGATCTATATATTTATTACTTTCTTCTAATTCAGCATATCCAATGCACTACCCTATTTTCACCCTATACCTCTCTCAATATATCTTCTACCTCAACTCTCTGACTCATCACAAACCTCTTTCTACTACTCTTTCCAATGCACTAGCCTATTTCTCACCCTATACCTCTATCAATATATCCACTACCTCCACTCTCATTCATCCCAAACCCCATACCACGATCCCCAAAATAGCCCTTTCTAGACTCTCCCCAACTCTACCCCTCCTTGCACCACCTGACACCTCTTTTACTATACTGATCCCCCAAAACAAGCCTTTCTAAACTCTTCCCTCTGACTCTTCCCCTCCACATCCCTTTTTACTCATCCCAACCCTCCCACTACAGCTATGACCTCCAAAAAAAAAATGTCTAAAGCCTTCATTCTTCTATCCCTCCACTATCCTTTTCAATCGAAATAACAGACTAACATGTCCACTTCTCAGATTTGATATTTCACTATACTAATTCACCACTAATCCTTTATGAGTTCCGTAGTAGCGTGCTACTCGCTGAAAAAGCGCTTCAACACCCCATTAGGGGTAACAAGCGCTATATATATATATATATGCAAACCTTTGTCCCTCTTCTATCCCTCCGCTATCCTTCTCAATCCAAATAACTGACTAACATCCACCACTCAAATTACTTTCATATTTCACTATACTAATTCACCACTAATCCTTATGGGTTCCGGAGTAGTGTGCTACTCGCCAAGAAAGTGCTTCAACACCCCATTAGGGGTAACAAGCGCTATATAAATGCTAACCTTTTTTCCCCTCTTCTATCCCTCCGCTATTCTTCTGAATCCAAATAACTGACTAACCTATCCACCACTCAAATTACTTTCATATTTCACTATACTAACTCAACACTAATCCTTTATGGGTTCGGGAGTAGCGTGCTACTCGCCGAAAAATCGCTTCAACGCCTCGTCAGGGGTAGTAAGCGCTATATAAATGCAATTACAATTACAATCCAGGCATAGGCATGGGATACAGTCAAAGCATTTTTATCAAGGGAAAAGTACCCCTTTCTGTATTGGTAATCATAAAGAGTTTATCAGATATGATAAAAACCTTGCAATATTGCAATAACTCAATATTAAACGTTTAGGTAGTTGCAGCGAAATCGTTCGATGCCATCAATAATTTCAAAATTATATTTAGGAAATGTGCTAAATATAAAACCCATTAGCAAGGCAAGATTTAAACTTACCATTCTATGAAAAACTGAAATATTTGAACAAGTAGTAAAAGGGGTGAAATATTTGCATTTAAAAACAAATAGGAGAATGGAATTTAACATATTTAGTAAAGATAGCAAAATAGTTAATGAATATCAGATTATTCAGTCAATGTATAGCAACGATTATACCAGCCTGTATGCAAAGGAGTGATTCAGTGCCCATCAGGAGCGCCTTGACTGCTCTGCAAGAAGAGGCCCTAAAATAAGATGCTAGCATAACCTCTGACTAATTACAAGCAACTATCTGTCCCCAAGCCAACAACAAAGATGTTGGACCAAATGGGCTACATTTATAAAGGAATTAAAAGGGTTTCTCCTCAAAGTTATGGTAGAAATTAAGGAAACGCTTTTCCTGAGTCATAAAGCAATACCAATACATATAATTTAAAAAAAACTAAGAACCAAATGCTGTACTTTCAGGCCAGTCTCAGTGGAGATGTCACGATCTAAGCAATTTGTCTGCGAAGAACAGCATGAGTTCATCCAGGTTATCTTACATGAAACCATACCAACACCACTGTTGCGCTTCTTGATCATACAGAACCCTATAAGGAACATATGGCCATAATAGCGCACAATGCAGAAAAAGCCTGCAAGTAACTGTCCAGGCTTTTCTTTGCCATTTCGTAGCAGTTATGCCTATTTGTGAAATATTTGTTTCTTTGCTAAGACACATGTATGTAGTACCACAAGCAGCTGTATACATAAGTAGTGAGATCTAAACTTTCCTCTCTTATATATGTATAATCCATACATAGATCTGTTGATTATGGCATCTATAAATAAAGCCAGAATTGAGCTGGTGAGGACCATAATTGGTAATATTAAATTATTAATTTACCCCGATGACGTGGCAGTCTATACTAATGAATCAGCAGCCATCCCTGCGTTAGAGGGACTAGTAAATAGATTTGGGGAAATATACAGACGAAGTTAAACAGTACCAAAACCCCTGTTGTGCAACCTAATTTTGCCATGTATGTATCATCGTTTCGTAATGCAGAGGCAGACGGATCATACAAAAACATTCATACATAAGTATTATCAACAACAAAACATATTCTAAAAATGGTACAACTGGTCTCTACCTTTTATCATTCACTGCACCATGTTTAAGATGACAATACTTAAATATTCTTCACTTTTTTCAGGGCTCTCTGAATCTATGACGCCACTCAATTTTCCATAAACTGCAATCTGTTATTATTAGCTTAATTATAGCCTACAGAAAAGTTAGAAAGTTAATCCATCTCCTATAACTTTCAACTAAATTAGGTGAGTTAACACTTCTGGATTTCCAACTTTGTTACTTGTCAGTCAAGGGCAATAGATTTTTTCACATGCAAGCTGATAGTGGCTGGGTCTCCAAATTTAACAACACTAGAAAAATTTAACAACACTAGAAAAGTGTCTGCAATATCTTTTAGGCTTTCAGCAATCAAAATGCTTCAACCAGCTAAGATGTAAGTATCTCCAGAAATTGGCATTTGCCTATCACAGAATATAGATATTTTAAAATGCCATGGATAAACAGATACACGCCTATACATCAATCAATCAATTAATCTGGATTTATAAAGTGCTGCTAGTCACCCAATAATGTATCCAGATGCTTAGAGGCCCCGGAGGCTTATTCGAACAGCCAGGTCTTGAGGGCCATTCGGAATTCCTGAAGTGAGGTGATGGTCCGGAGGTGCGTTGGGAGGCTGTTCCAGCTCTTTGCTGCGATGTGGGAGAAGAAGCATCCTCCACTTCTGCTTCAGTAGATGCAGGGAGTATGGGCAAGTGAAAGGGAGGCAGAGCGTAGTTTTCTCAATGGTTGGTGGAAGTGGACTATCGGGAATGGGATCTCTCCTATTCTCTGCCGTTTTTAGAGATGGGTGGGATAATAAGCACAGGAACAAGGTCTCTGGACAATTAGAGAATTCATAGAGAAGGACCATTGCCTTTCCAACACTTAGAACCCAAATTAATATTTCCAGAAAACTTAAATAGATGAAGGACTTTTTGCAAAATAACAACAATATAGGTAAATATTAATATGGGATGATTTATATTGTCAAGCAAGGCCCAGGAAGATGAGCCAGATTTATCGTGTGTGTGTGTGTGTTTATTTAGTTTATTTATTTATTTGAAGAGTTTTATATAGCGCTGGCTAGACCCGGAGGCATCAGAGCGCTTTACATGAGGATAAGTTAGATACAAGTTACAAATTACATCAGTTACAAGAGCATAGAATAGTACCAACACATAGAAAAACAATGCTACATGGTCACTTGAGTAAATAGAGCATTACATAACAGAGACACATGTCCTAGGGGCATAGAAGGTAAGGGGGGAGAGAAAAAGGGATAAGGAATGCAGCTCGGGTCAGGCAGACCAGCAAGGGGAGAGCCACTGGGATGGGAGGCAGCCACAGGAACAAGGAGGGAGGAGGGCAGGAGATCGCAGAAACTGTGTCCAATGTCCGGCTGGGTAGGTGACGGCCGAGGGGGTGAACCAGCGCCGATCTCCTCTATAGCTGTCTAGGCAGCTCCACCGGGCATCGGCCATGTTGCTCGGTCTCATACATGCATGGAAATGTTATTAATGTTACAATTTTACAGGCTTTCATTTGACTGCAATTTTGCAACTCACTTAGCGCTTGGGAGTTCGAGTAAAAATTTCTAACCCTGTGCTTCCTTCCACTGCTACCTGAGATTTGCGCTTTGGGATCGCCCTGGCTGGCTCGACCCGGAGGTATCAGTGCGCATTACATGAGGACAGAGTTACTTCAATTACATCAGTTCGAAAACAAAGACAAAGCGAAGCTAAACATAGAAACAGTCCTGTGGAGCAAAGAGGGTAGTGGGGGAATAGAAGGGGTAGGAATGTTGAACGGGTCAGGAAGACCGGCCAGGGAGATAGAACTTCAGGGGAACATTGCAAAGTCACAGTAAGCAAACAGCAGTACAGAACTACATCAGTTACCAGAGCAAACAGTAGTACAGAACTACATCAGTTACCAGAGCACAAAAAAACACAGCCTTGCATAGGCTACCAGGGAAAGAAGAAACGCAAGAACAAGTCAGAAGAGAACACAAAGGTGGAGGGGGAGGGGCAATGAGCCCGAAACTGGACAAGGGACAAGTCAGGCAAACCGGCGGTAAAGAATAACTAAACATCATGAGTCACATAAAGTCAAAGTCAATAAATAAACCAGACAGGTCGGGGACAAGGAATCCATGGCACATGGGGCCGGCCTCAGACACCGCGCTGGCGCAGCCTGGCTGTGGAGAGGGACAGAAGTGGGGGGGCGAAGTGGATGTCTCGGACGGATCCTCGTTTTCAAAAGGAGAGAAGGCGTCCAGTAGAGGGGATCGTTGTGAGGGGACAGTCCGGCTGGGGGAACAAAGTCAGAGACCGGCAACAAGCGGAGAACTGAAAGTCAAATCCACGCCATCAAGATGGAGGGCTCGGGTCGTCTTCTCATCGACCCTCAGCACAAAATGGCGGAAACCCAGACCATCAAACCCCGAGACACCAATCAGGGGGGAAGTAATTCTCGGTCACGGGAACCAAGAGATCGGAAAACCAGAAACTCACCGCTCTCTCCCCAGTCACTAGGAATCAATCAGGGAGCAACAAAGGGCGGCAGCGTCGCGTCGGGCACTCGCCGAACCATCTAGTGAAGCGACTCGAGTGCAGAGAGCCGCAGCCACAGGAGGCGAAGCAAGGAGGAAGTCGCAGCGGGAAGCCAGGCCGCCATGGCCAAGCCCGGAAGGTAGGTGACTGCCCAAAACAGCACTGGGGGGGAAGGAGGGGGCGGTCTCCAGCCCATCGCCTCTCAGCTGCCGGCGCAGCTCAGCCGTGCATTCGGCTAGGAAGCTGGGCTCCACTATCGGCAGTCACTCCAGGCATCTCGCTCGTTGATGATAGCCAGCCTAAGCTAAGTCAGCGAAAGCCGCGGGTCGGACCTGGAAATCCCGGAAAAGCAGTCCAAGGATCTCCGGTGGTGGAGGAGGTCCAATCGATGGTAGAGGTGGTCCGATCGGGGGGTTTTGCCAGGGATTTGTGCCAAAAGGCAATCCCAAACCGGGGAGCTCCCGGCCGGAGCTCCTTACCCGTCGGCCATCTTGGTCTTTTTGTAGTGATACCTACCAACTTTTTTTTTTATATACAAATACGGTAAACCAGACACTGCTATACCATTGTTTAGTCCAGTAAGGAAGATAAATCTTCATAGCATTCCCTCCTAAGGGGCCCCTCCTGCTTCTTCTCCCACCCATTCAACATTTACAGGTGCAACTGGCTGTTTCACAATCAGTGATTCGACATTTGGTATTGTAATAGTTGCACAAGGGTTGCCTCTATATGCATTCTATCTTCCCCATATTTTCGCCCACTTTTGAGAACAGCCCCTCCCCGCATAAACTACTTTCTCAGTGATTATGCATCAGTCCATATCGGTTTTTCAGTCCCTTAATTGTGGCGGTTGCTCTGCTCCCCTTGAATGGGCAAAGCTACGTTTTGCTACTATCAGTCCCAATGTAAGCTAGATTTGTTCCATTCGGGTTAAATCTTAGGCGTCCCAGATATTGGGAAGACACCAGTTAGCTCCAAATTACCCCCACTAACATGGTTCATACATGAGACAACATTTACCCAATAGGATTGCACTGCGGGACACTCCCATAAGATATGAAAAATGGTTCCTACCTGGCCACAGTTCCTACGACAGTGTGTATTTATGGCCTTGCTCGTTTTTACTAGCGTTGCGCAGTAATAGTAGGATCTATGTACAATTTTTAGCTGTATCAAACAGAACCTCGATCTAATGGCCACTTCCCTGAGGGATGCCAAGGCCTCAGGCCATTCATCGTCCACAAGACTTTCAAGATCTCTCTCCCATTGTGCCCTTAAGTGTAGCAGGGTATCTGGTGAGTTGTTGATTAGTTTTTGATAAGTGAATGAGATAGCTTTACGTGGCATGTAGGTGTAGAGTAATCGGTGTTCTAGTGGAGAGGCCTCAGGGAGTGTTGCACCTGCTGGAATAGCCTTCTGCAGGGCATGTCGTATTTGTAAATAGCGATAGGTTTCAGTGGGTGCTAGCTTATACTCAGCTTGTAGGTCTGCAAAAGGAACAACGTTTCCCTGTACCCAGAGGTTATCCACTTTCTACGAGCCAATAAGGTCCCATTTGTCGAAGCTGGGCTGTGCCCTCAGAGTGCCTAGACTAGCCTAGTCCCACAGGGCGGTGGCTTGTGCTATTTTATCTCTCCATCTGAGGGCTCACAGAGTTGTGTGCTAGGTATGCAATGTAGCTGCAGTCAGGCCTGTATAGGTCTTGTGGCTCGCTCTCCCATAGAGAGCTCTAAGACAGCCTCCAGTGTGCTTTCTATATCTGTCCATACGATATGCTGGTTCAGACATAGGGAGGTGTATCCAATGATTAACCGCCATTAATTGTGCCACCCAATAGTATTTTTGGATATCTGTAAGGGAGATGCCACCATCATAACAACTTCTAGTCGGCTTCTGGAGGGCTATCCGCGGAGGAGCTCCACCCCAAAGCAGTGTATGCACCTCGGATTCGATATCCATGAAGTACGAGGTGCTGTGTAGTATGTAAAGGAAGCGGGGCAGTGCCATCATTTTGAAGAGGGCTGCCCTGCTGACCAGGGATAGGGACAGCGCCCTCCAGTGCTGAGTATCACATTTAAGACGCATGAGAGTCTGGAAAAGGTTATAGGTTGGGATCGGCCGTCGCATATATTCCGAGATACCTGAATCCTTCTTGGACCACCTTGGCCTCACAGTCCCGGGATAACAGTGGCATCTCTCCACTAAGGATGTAAATTAGGGACTTCCTCCAGTTGATAGTGTATCCAGAGTAGTTACCAAATAGGATAAGTATGTGCATGATCCTATTAAGTATGGATCTTGGGTTGGAGACTTAAAGAAGGATGTCATCCGCATAAAGGGAGATTCTATCCTCCCAATCATCTGTCCACCGGAGCCCTCGAACCATGGGATCCTGCCTGATCCAGGCCGCCAGGGGCTCCAAGATGATCACAAATATTAAGGGCGAAAGTGGACTGCCCCCTCAGGTGCCACGACGGAGCCGGAAGTGAGGAGACACACCGCCATTAACCGTCACCTGGCCAATGGGTACAGGAGTCTTAACCTACCCATATACTGTGGGCCAAAACCCATTCTATGTAGAACCTCAAACATATATGGCCACGCAACCGTGTAAAAGGCCATCCTCGCATCAAGTGACCGTACTAGAGTACTTTCCCGCAGATCTGCAATGCGGGCCAACACGCCATCAAGACGGAGGAGATTGCAAGCGGTATTTTGACCTAGCATGAAGCCGGATTGATCAGGGTGAATAAGTGTTGTAATGACTAACTAGGCGAGAGGCCAAAATTTTGGCCAGGATTTTGACTTTGGCATTCATTAGTGAAATCGGCATGTAGAAGAACAGTCTTCAGGCGGTCTGCCGTCTTTGTGGATGAAAACTATGTTGGCCAGTCTCTAGTCATGGGGAAGTATACCTGTATTGCGACTTTCTTTGAACATATGAAGCTTGTAGGGAGCTATTTTTATAGTCGTTAGTTTGTAGAGTTCTATGGGAATCCCATTAGGGCGCGGTGTCTTACCTGAAGGTATGTCCCGGATTTCTCGCACTATCTCCTCTGTCATTATTTCATCATCTAGGAGGTTCCTATCAGCAGTTGAAAGGTTTGGGAGACGAATATCAGCCAGCAGTTTGTGGGAGGCTTCCGCCAGGGCAGTAGCCACCAGAGAATATAAGTGGGCATAGTACTCGGAGAAAGTCCTTGCTACCTCCTGTTTCCCTCTTACCCGCTCACCACAACTAGTCTGTATTCCCAGGACCCAGCGGCTAGCCTTTTCACGGCCGTCAAGCCACGCTAGTAGCTTCCCTGCTTTGTCTCCAATCTCATAGAGCCGGTGTTGAGTCACCCGGTGACTATTCCTGACAGCATTGGATGCCATGTTGCGGTTTTCCCTTTGTTTTAGGTGTAGCATGTGTTGTATTACAAGATATAGCTGGATGACCAGTTTGGCCTCCAATTCAGTGATTTTGCATTCTAGTTTCTCCATCTGTGCCCTTTTGTCTTTCTTGTGCCCTGAGATGAGTGACTGAACTTGTCCCCTTATGACTGTTTTATAGGCCACCCAGAGGTTTGCGCTGAGTCCACAGAGTGCTAATTTTCAGTGAAATAATTGTCACTAGATTCTTGGAGATTCTCCTGAAGGCGGGGTACCTTAAAATACCAGGGTTTGAGTATTATTGCATGGCAAGTTTGTTGGGGAGGCATGCCATACACCGCCGATATTGGAGAGGGGTCAGAGATACCTCTTGCTAAGTGTCGTATTTCATGGAAATTGGGGGTGTATTATGCCAATGTGCAGACGTAATCAATTGGGGGTAGACTTCCGTGCGCCCCTGAGTAGAATGTGTATTGCTGCGAAGTCGGGTTGTGGGAGCGCCACACATTCATGAGGAAAAAACGCTGCAAGGAAGTTGGCCACTGGGCGATTATAACAACAACCAGGTTAAAACATTGATTAAGGTTTAAAATAAGAAATAGGAAGGGCATACTAATGGCTAATACATAATAACATAACATCTTTCCCTTCTAATAAGAGTGTGACTAGAGGACAACATCACTCTCCAGACTCACATGACCCGTCAACAGCCTATAATAAGGGTAAGAAGGAAAAATGAGTGCACGATTGAGCTATGCGACACTTAAACCACCAAGCACGTAGTTCGCATGTGGAATTGTATTTTCAACCAATTTTTAACAAACCTTTTTCAGTCTTTATGTATAATAGTATGACTCTGATTCCCACCCACAGAGAGAACAATAAGTAAAATAGAGATATCGACATGGGACACCACCATCACCTAACACCCATTATTTTCATCGTTTTTCTGCTGATTAGGGTAGATGCCCATAGTTATGAGTGGTACCGTTTCACCCCCAATACCTTGAAAGGTAAGGGAATAATTTATTTTCCCCTATATTATGAACCATTTTTAGGAAGGAATGCATGAATCATAAACATGGAAAAATTATTGTTTATTTATTATTCACTTCCTTCCTCTTTGACATACTTTTTATCTCATAGGTATTCCCCAATGACGGAAGATAGAACACAGGTGTGAGCATTAGGCCTCACATAGGTGCATGGAACGCATGTATAGCAAGGCAGGGACAGAATACATATAGCCCTGACGAAGGCCCCAGACGGGCTCTCAGCATGGACCGAAACCTGTTGGCTTCAATATACTAGGGTTATTTGAACAAATTTAATTAAAAAAAAAAAAAACACAAGTATACGTTTTTAACCGATACCCCAGGTACCCTACCAATAAAGATATTCTTTGGGTATACGTAGATGTATTTTTAGATTCTCTATTTTCATCTGGATCCCTGCTTATCCAGCAAGAATTTACCTATGAACTTGCATCTTTTTGGTTGAGTCTGCCCTGGTGGTACCACCCTACCAGGGTGTAGATAGGCGCCAATGATGAAGCATGTCACGATAAAGTTAGTGAGGCGTCTATTTCAATATCTTTGGATACCCAGGCAGACCCAGGTAGTAGTATCCTTTCTGGATCCTACCCGTCTACCTCCATTTTTTCTTTCCGTTTTCTTAACTCACCAGTTGCCTTTTTGTGTGAAAAAGGTGAGTAGTGGGCGTCAGTCTGGGGGGCAAATGGTCCAGTTCGTCACTGAAGGTGACTTTAAAGTCACCTCCCGTCAAGAAAAGGCCATCTTGCAGACGGAGAAGCAATATAATTCAATCAGAAAATAAAGAATCATGGTGGTGTGTAGACTCAGAATATGTAGACCGGCTGAGATCGCCACATATCGGCCCTGAGTTTCTGGCCTTGTGTGTTGAATACTTAGTGGTAATGTTTTGCGCACTAGGATACCCTCCCCTCTCGATCCAGTGGTGTAATCCGAGTGTGCGACCATCCTGTATCCTCAACGGTCCCAAGCCCGACAGGAGTTTCCCATAAGATGGGTCTCTTGAAAAAGGACTATATCCAAGGAATGTCTCTTAATGTACTGCAAAATGACCTCACGTTTAATTCTATCTCCCAGCCCGTTAACGTTCCAGAAGAGCAACCTAAGAAGTGAGTCTGTTGTCGGGCTAGCCATGTTCAAGGGCGGATGTATAGTATCACTCTCACCAGCCGCGAGGGTGGGTGAGTGCAGGAGGGGATGGTCCCTTAGGGGGAGAGATGTGAGTGTTAGTGGCAGTATGTGAATGAAACTAAAACAAAATGTAATCATTACATAAATAGGTACAACAATCCCAATACAACCCCACCTGCCTCCCTGCATGGTGGAATTGAAACTATCTGCCTCCCCAACTCTGCAGAGTGCCTATCATCCCATAACATCATACAAACTATAGGAGGCTATGCTCTGCGCCGAGCAATGACCCACCCACATCCCCAGTAAAAGGAATTGTTTTACTAAAGAATATCACTTCGCACAGTTAGCGATTGGTGTCCCCTGCGTCTGTAGTGCAAGGACAAGAGCTCTATCAGCCATTTCGGCCAACAGAACACCATAGCCAAGTTCAAGGGTTCATCAACCATGCTGGTATCCATCTTTTTAAAGCTACAAGTATTGTAGTTGTGGATTGTTGGGGTCAAGAGTCTAGTTCCTATTGAATATCAGAGTGTTGCTGCAGGAGTTCAGTTTCGTCTATGTTCTCTGGAGTGTTGGTGTTGCGCCGTGTCTGACTTGGTCGATGTCATGAAGTGGAACCTCCCACCTCTCTCCAACCATCCAACCACTCCCATGCCTTGGTAGGATCAGTGAAAATCCATGTCTTACCATCTGCCACTATTCTTAATTTAGACGGGAAGAGCATTGAGTACATTATCTCACGTTGTTGTAAGGCTTTCTTGACTTCCAAAAAGCTACAGCGCAGTTTTTGAACCTTTACCGTGAAGTCGGGGAAAAAAGTAGCAGTGGCATTGTCATTAGTTATTGGAGGAGCACTGTGAGCGACCTGCAAGATGACATCACAGTCCCTATAGTTGAATGAATGAAATGAAATGAAATGAAATTTGTACTTGTAAAGCGCACTGTTACCCTAGGGTGTCCTGGCGCTGTACGCATACCGCTGTGGAACCCTTCCTGTCTTTTCCCTGTGAAATGTCCACTCCTGGGCACCCCCAAGGTGAAGCCAGGCATCCCAGCGCTGGTGGGGCCGTTGTGGAGATTAAGCAAGCTATTGCCCAGAGTTGCAGAGTGGGACCCATGATTAGAATAGGCACCGAGGCGAGAATTATCAGGTCCGAGGAAATTGAGCCCAAGACCCACCGAGGCGGGAATTGAACCCTGGTCCCGGGCCAGATCTCTGCATCAGGGTC
Organism: Calotriton arnoldi; assembly: GCA_963921515.1. NCBI lineage: Eukaryota > Metazoa > Chordata > Amphibia > Caudata > Salamandridae > Calotriton > Calotriton arnoldi. The sequence continues at coordinate 783,099 of CAWUFW010000529.1, read as the reverse complement.
TGCCGCTCTAAGAGGATGGGGAGGTACACTTGGTTTGGGCGGTGTGCCTGGGATTCGGTGGGCCCATTCAACTGAGAAATAATTTGAAAGGCCCATAGATTGCATCACCTTGAGTATTAGGTCCTCTACAAAAGGTCCACTGCTGGTCCCTCTGATCTCTTTGGGACACCAATAATACGAAGATTGTTGCACCTCGAACGGCCTTCAAAGTTCAAAGTTGTAGATCTTTGACTTGGGATTTCAGGATTGAGTTTTCTGTCTGCAGGGCGGCAAGCGAGTCCTCCACTTCTTACATACTGGCCCCCAATTTTTGGAGATCTGCTCTAACCAACATAACCTCCGTACTCACTAAATCAAGTTTATGCTCCAAAGGGGTGCGGACTTCCTGTATTTCTTTCCTAATGTCATGTAGTGTCAGCGATTCTCCCTCTGGGGACGTTGGATCGGTCTGACTCCCTTGGGTCTCTGTTGAGGAGGCAATGTCTTTAGGCACAGTGTATTTGTAAAGTTTGGTTTGGTGCGTATAGCGGTTCCCTTTCCCACCAGTCATGGCTACGTGAGGTAAGGCAGCTTTGGGCAGACACGGTGCAATGTGATGATTACAGCCAGGGGAAGGGGGGGATGTGTTACCGTAGTCGCCGCCGCCTGTAGAGGGTAGCTAGTAGTGCCCTGCGGCCTGTCGGGATTCCCACACTTGAGCCCCCATGGGTCCCCAAGGCTGGTAATTGCAAAAGGCAAAATAGGTAGTTACAGTGGAAGGTCACTTCTAAGGCTCCCCAACATTGAAGGGTAAATGGCAGTCCAGTGTCAAACAAGTCGCTTAGTGGGCCGGGGGACAGTGGATGACGGTAATGGGGTAGAGCGCTGGGGTCTAGGCAGTGACTCAGCCGCCTCATCTGGCTGTCAACAATGAGTTACTAGCCCACTAGGCCCACCACAAGGCCCTCAACATCGCAGGTACTTCTCTCTGTTCGGTCTGGACATTTATGCAGCACTACGGGCCGCATATCGAAGTTTGGGGAAGTGCTGCAATAGTCCAGAGGAGCACCTCAGGTCACAGTGCAGAAGTACCTGTCAGTTAATCGCTACACCTGGAAATGCAGTCAAGGACTGTTAGGAGGAGCCAGATCACATCCACAGGGCCTGGAGGCTAGCTCAATGTCATCAGGGAGTGCTGGGCAGCCTTGGGATAATGCGACCAGTGATTGGCCCAGGGATCTGAGAGAGGCCTGCTTGCCCAGCATTTCTGTAGGTATCACAGCTGAAGATCCAAGCAGCGCGCTTGAGGCTGTTGCCGAGTCAAAGGCAGGGGTAGAGACGGAGTAAGCACCACTTGTACCGAGAGCGTTGGACAGCCACAGGAGAAGGAGAGCGGTGAACACCTCAGGGATCGAAGAAAGGCTTGACCACTCAGCGCATCTGCAGGTATCGTGGCAGGGGTCGCAAACAGTGCAGCAGCAACTGTGGCCGAGTTGGGGGTGCAGGGAGAAATGGCGAAAGTATCACTTGTAGCAAGTGTGTGTAGCCAGCGTTAGTGTGATCGGACACATGACGTTGGAGCACTGCAGTCATCCGGGCTCGACGACAGGCCTGGCTGGATTCGCCAGCCGTTACTCCTTCCCCTCCGTCACTGTGAATCGATCACTACTCCTTACCAGTGCGCCGCAGAGCAGGGAGATTAACGCATGCTATTGCCAGTTACTCCCCTGGTAGAGGAGACTGGAATTCACTCTGACGTTGCCCCAACTCCCACTCAGTTGCCGCTGTCAGTCACACACTAGAGGCCGCGACTGCATCTGGCCGCGTAGGCCTCATGTCGATGTGCCGTACAGAGGGTTCGTAGGACGGTCAAAACAGCTCTCTGGGTTTCTTTTGCGGCGTAGTCTCTGATTATGGGTGTATGCACTCTTGGGTATGGATACATGTGGCGGATTAGTGGAGATTTAGCCGGTGGATGGCGAGAGCTGCTTTAGGAAGTGGCCATCTTACTCAGTGGTTGGCCACGCCCCCCTGACAACTGCAACTTTTGAATGCCTTAGTACAAAACTATGATTGACATGACTGTATTATATCACAACTAAGCTAAATAACTGGAACTGGCTCAGAACATAGCTGCCCAAAATGTGCCTTAGCAGCCACCTTTCCAATTCAGATTTTTTTACTGCCCTACATCTATTTGTTACTGTCAGTCACTATTATGTGTCTTTGAGACCATAATGGGTGTTGCAATAACATCCCATTGTGCCACAGTACTGATTCGCCTCAATAAAGATGTTTCACCCCAATCTCACGTTTGTATGTGTAACTGTTGGCATGGCCTGTATTAATGTATCTAAGCAATAGAAGGATGGTACTCCTCTCATCACAGATCAGTAGAAGTTTGAACTGTTTTACGAAAGATAATTTTCTACCTGTTGATGCTTCTGGGTTTTGACTGACTGCAAAAAAGAGCCCATAGCAGCACTTCTTCCCAATAATTTTGGTCACTGATGACTCATTTCTGTAAGTCATTTTTTAAGGTTTGGCTGAGCGTTTTGACTGCCTATCAGTCTTTGATGGTACAAATTTAGTTTGTATTCTTTTGATTATGGGGAGGAATTGGACTGATGGCATTGCCAGATACAAATCTGAGACCCTAGTGGGTCAAAGCTTCCCTTAAAAACTAAGGCAGGTAAATATGGGAATAAGTATGTTGACCACACTGCAGGTGGAAGTATTGCCAAGTGCACCAATCTCCTGAAATGTGATGTCAAATTTGCTTTTCATGAGGATTCAAATGGTTGTATCAGATCAATAGCAGTCGTATCGAAGAGTACTTTTATTATGCATAGAGGGCTGTAAGAGTGATTTGGTCCTAACTCCTTGCCACACTTTTGGTAAATGAGACAGGTAGCACTTTACCACATTAATTAAGCATAAAGCCCAGGATCATAGAATATATGCCGTGTTCTGTTGATGATTTTTTTTTAGCTCCATCATAGACTCCTGGAAGCTCTTGCGGACCATGTTCAGTAGAGTAGTATCTGAAAGAGACTATTAGTTATGGATTCCTAACCCTAGAATTACCCCCAAGCGTCAGACTCGATCCGGAGAATTTTTCTTCAGCATTACCCCTGCGCGTCGGTAGGTGGCGTCGGTCGACTCCGCGTTCGTCGTTGGCGTTGTGATCGCCGGAATGACGTCGCAGTATCTACTTTGACGCCGCACCTGCGCGCTGACGTTAGTTCTTTCTTTTCCTGCGCCAGCCAGCGCAGATCCGGAGAGAGCGGTACCCTTAGTCTTTTTTGACTAGAGTTCTTTCGACTTTTGTCGACTTCTTTTTTCGAGTCGTTCGACTCCTGCTGCAAGGGATGTCACATCGACGGACCGGCTTCAAACCTTGTGACTCCTGTCACAAATTGATGTCGGTCACGGACCCACATCTCGTGTGCCTCTGGTGTTTGGAGCGCGACCACAACCCGAAGTTGTGCTTTGACTGCCACGCCATGAACCCAAAGTCTTTGCAGGAGCGGTCCCGAAAGTTTTTCGAGGCCCGGCAGTCAGCTCCGTGCCGCTCGAGGTCCCGGTCGAGAGGGAGGTCGTGGGACCGGTCGCGGAGTCACCACCATCACTCCTCTTCAAAGTCTTCGTCTTCGGGTAAGTCAAAGCACAAGAAGAAGGTGAAGAAGCACCGTCGCTCTTCGCCTTCTCCCCGTCCGTCGGCCGACGCGACGTGGGTTGCGGAAGGTAGTCGTCCGGCTCCGCCCGCGGAGCCTGTTGGGTCGACTCCGAGCCTCCCTCCCTTCCAGTGAGCCGGGGCGACCCCTGCCCAACTTCGTAGTTTTTACGAAGCCCTCCACTCCATCTATGGGCAGCCCGACTCCGCAGGCGTGCCTTCGGGCCCCGCGGACTCGGTTTGGGGTTCTAGGCCTTCGATGCTGGTGGCTGCGGCTCCGGCGCTGCAGGCCCCCCAGGGATCCAGGCCTGGATCCGGATCGGCGCCGGTCGACCTTACGACACCTCCTCCGGCACTGAATCCATACACCTCCGCCCCTTCCGACGCCAGTTGTGTCCCCAGCCGGCGTCGACCCCGGCCTCCACCTCGACATGGACATGGAGCCGGACCGGCGTCGGTTGGCGCCGGTACCGGCGCCAACCGATACTTTTGTACCTCTGTTCTATCCTGGCATTCCTTATCGCACAGGAGTGTGAGGAGGACTGGGAGGGGTCTATTGACCCTCTAGCAGACCAGCTGGAAGAGCCGGACTGGAGAGAGAAATTGGGTGGGGCCAGTGGTCTGGATACATCCCCAGACCTTGGCATGCTTTCTCCCCCTACAGTGGCCACGGAGGAGGGAGCCTCCTACGCTGTGGTGTTGCGCAGGGTAGCTGAGGCCTTGGGCCTTGAGCTACCTATGGTGGCAGTCAGGACTAACCTCCTGACTGAGGTGCTTCAACCAGCAGCAGCCTCTTCGGAGCCCCTGCTGCCGTTCAATGAGGCCCTCACAGACATCCTTCTGGGCACCTGGTCCAAGCCCATTACAGGTGCTCCTGTGGATAGGATGATTGCACGGCCCCGGGCGACACCACTTTCCTCTCCCAACACCCTACCCCTGAGAGCTTGGTGGTCCAAGCCTCAACGTCCAAAGGCACATTCCCTACTGCTCCCCCAGATAGGGAATCCAAGAAGCTGGATCATTTCTGGAAGAAGATGTTTTCTTCCGCCAGCTTAGGACTGCGGTCGGTGAACACTGCATGTCTCTTGGGCCGTTACACCCACTCTGTGTGGGAGACAGTCGCGCAGGTTCTGCCACAGTGCCCGGAGGAGGCCCGGTCCATGCTCTCCCGTGCAGTTGCTGAGGGTAGAGATGCAGCGAAGTTCGCCAAATGATGTGGGCTGGACACCGCCGACTCGCTAGGCAGGACGATTTCAACGTCGGTAGCCCTGCGACGCTACACCTGGCTGAGGTCCACTGGCTTTTCAGGTGATGTCCAATCGACTCTTTTGGACATGCCCTTTAATGGCCGTCGCTTGTTTGGAGACAAAGGGGACAACGCGCTCGAGCGCTCTAAGGATTCTAGGGCTACGGCCAGATCCTTGGGCCTCGCTACCACCTCTCGCCCCACGCATCCACTTTTTGCCCCTTTTGTGGCTACGGAAGGGGTGCCCCACCATGTTCCGCCCAGAGCCACAGGCCTGCGCAAGCTGTCCAGTCTCTGCACGGCCGGGGACGTGGGACCCAGCGTCGTGGGTCTGGCGGCCAGCGGGCGGGCCAGTCCACTGGTGCCCCCTCTGCAGCAGCCTCCAAACCTTCCTAGTCCAACTTTGCAGGGCCACCAGTTGCCAGTGGGCGGCAGGATTCACCATCATCACCTCCCCCACTGACACAACATCACATCGGACAGGTGGGTTTTGCAGATAGTCTACAGGGGCTACTCCCTCCCCTTCGAGACTACCCCTCCCTCCATGCCACCTGCTTTCCATCGCATGTCGGAGGATCACTGGGCCCTTCTCCGTCAGGAAGCTGCGGCTCTCTTGGGCAAGGGAGCCATCGAGCGAGTCCCTCAGCCTGAAGTAGGTCGTGGTTGTTATTCCCACTACTTCCTGGTACCCAAGAAGGACAAAGGCCTGCGTTCTATCTTGGATCTCAGGGTCGTCAACCGCTTCCTCTGGAAGGAGAAGTTCAAAATGTTGACATTGGCTCAGGTCCTGTCTGCCCTCGACCCTGGAGACTAGATGGTAGCGTTGGACTTGCAGGACGCCTATTTCCACATCCCCGTCCTGCCTGCCCACCGGCGTTACCTACGGTTCAGGGTAGGCCACAAGCATTTTCAGTTCACTGTGCTCCCCTTTGGCCTTACCAGCGCCCCTCGGGTGTTCACGAAAGTGATGGCAGTGGTCGCAGCTCATCTGCACAGATCAGGGGTTCCAGTCTTCCCCTATCTCGACGACTGGCTGTTGAAGGCGAGTTCGCCCCAGGCTGTCGTCTCCCACCTCCAGACTACGGCGGACCTCCTGCATTCGCTGGGGTTCACTATCAACGTGCCGAAGTCACACCTGATTCCCTCTCAGAAGCTCCTTTTCATCAGGGCGGTTCTGGACACAGCGCAGTTTCGGGCTTATCCTCCCAAGCAGCGAGTCCGGGATACTCGGGCTATGATTCCGATCTTTCAGCCTATATCCCTGGTTTCGGTCAGAATGACCCTGAGACTGCTGGGTCTCATGGCTTCCTGCATCCTGCTGGTGGATCATGCCAGGTGGATCTGCAGTGGGACCTGAAGTTCCAATGGGCACAGCATCAGGGGAATCTTTCTGATTGCGTCCAGATCTCGGGGGGCACTGCACACCAATTGCAGTGGTGGCTAACGAACCAGGATTGGGTCAACGGCAGATCCCTCTCCCCTCCCCAACCAGAGTTCACAGTGGTGACAGATGCATCATTTCTGGGTGGGGCGGCCACATGGGGGAGGCGGAGATCAGAGGCCTCTGGTCTCCGGCGGAGTCCGGGCTCCACATCAACCTTCTGGAGCTCCGGGTGATTCGTCTTGCACTGAAGGCATTCCTTCCTTCTGTCAAAGGAAGAGTAGTGCAGGTGCTCACGGACAACACCACCGCCATGTGGTATTGCAACAAACAGGGCGGTGTGGGGTCGTGGACCCTCTGTCAGGAGGCCCTTCGTCTCTGGACGTGGCTGCAACATCAGGGCATGTCCCTGGTGGTTCAACACCTGGCGGGTTCCCTGAACGCCAGGGCGGACGAACTGAGCCACCAGTGCATGATGGATCACGAATGGCGTCTTCACTCGGAGGTGGTGCAAGGTCTCTTTCAAAAGTGGGGAGAGCCTTGGTTAGATCTATTCGCCACCAAAGAGAACGCGCAATGTCAGCAGTTCTGCGCGTTGGAATTTCCAAGGCGGCACTCGCAAGGCGACGCTTTTCGTCGCGAGTGGAGTTGCGGTCTTCTATACGCCTTTCCGCCTATACCACTTCTGCCCAGAGTGCTGAAGAAGATCAAGCGCGACCGGGCCCAAGTAATTCTTGTGGCTCCGAACTGGGCACGAAGAGTCTGGTATCCCGAGCTCTTGAACATGGCCATCGATCCTCCGATCAGGCTGCCTCTTCGGGAGGATCTTCTGTCACAGCAGCAGGGGACGGTCCTTCACCCGAACCTGTACAGCCTCCACCTCCGTGCGTGGAGATTGAGCGGCAGCATTTGACAGCTTTTGACCTTCCTCCCGAAGTCTGTAACGTTATCTTGGCAGCCAGGCGTCCCTCAACCAAAACGGTATACGCCTGTCGATGGAACAAATTTGTGGCATGGTGCACAGCAAAGGCTGTGGATCCCCTTTCTGCCCCTCTTTCAGAGGTTCTCCTCTTCATTCTCTCTTTGGCCCAGCAGGGCTCTGCTCTGGGCACTCTTAAAGGCAATCTTTCAGCCATTTCGGCCTTTCTTCGCCTTCCTGATCAGCCTTCCCTTTTCAAGTCCCCTATTGTAAATCGCTTCCTTAAGGGCATTACTTACCTGCTTCATCCTATTCCTTTCGTAATGCCCCAGTGGGACTTGCACCTTGTTCTGACTTACCTTATGTGCGCTCCTTTCGAGCCGCTACATAACTGACCTCTCAGACTATTGACCCTCAAAACTGCCTTTTTGGTTGCCATCACCTCTGCTCGCAGGGCAAGTGAGCGTCCAGCTCTTTCTTCTAAACTTCCTTTCCTGGCTGTTCATCCGGACAAGGTTGTCCTTCGCACTAGACCTTCTTTGCCCATCACTTTGCCCACCTTCTTCCGCCCCCGCATCCTTCTAAAGAGGAGGAGAGGCTCCACCCTCTGGATCCAAAACGTGTACTTTCATTTTATCTGGATCGCACAAATCAATTCCGGGTGGATGAACAGCTCTTTGTTGGCTATGTGGGCGCCAAGAAAGGTCGGCCCGTGCAAAAACGAACCATCTCTCAATGGGTCGTTCTTTGCATTAAAATTTGTTATTCCTTGGCGAAAAAGGAACCTCCAGTAGGGTTGCGCGCGCATTCCACCAGGGCGATGGCAGCCACTACGGCTTTGGGGCGTGGAGTCCCCCTTCATGACATCTGCCAGGCAGCCACGTGGGCTTCGTTGCACACATTCACTAAACATTACTCCCTGGACAGCCAAGTCCGGAGAGACGGCTTCTTTGGTCGCTCCGTTCTTGAGGACTTCCTGGTGTGAACTTGGTTCGCAGACCCACCTCCGGGGTTGGTATTGCTGGGGTATCTATTCTAAGGTAAGGAATCCATAACTAATAGTCTCTTTCAGATGAACAAGTTACTTACCTTCGATAACGATATATCTGTAAGAGACATATATTAGTTATGGATTCCTTACCACCCCACCCATCCTCCCCGTTCTGCGAACTGACTTCTAGAGTAAGGGACTCCCTTTCAGGGCCCTAGTTTTATGCACCAGTGGTCAGTGTCTTGCATGGCTCTGCACTTCTGGCGTGGAATGTCGTGTGAAGAACTGACATCAGCGCGCAGGGGCGGCATCTAAGTAGATACCGCAACGTCATTCCGGCAATCACGACGCCAACGACTAATGCGGAGTCGACCGACGCCACCTACCGACGCGCAGGGGTACTGCTGAAGAAAAATTCTCCGGATCGAGTCTGACGCCTGGGGGTAATTCTAAGGTAAGGAATCCATAACTAATATATGACTCTTACAGATATATCTTTACCGAAGGTAAGTAACTTGTTCTTTCCGGCCACTGTGTTTTCTATCTAATCTTTCTTCCATTTGCAAAAGTGGCTTTTTCTGAAAAAGGAGGCAGTGTTTTCTTAGCTGATTGTTTGCCCTCAGTAGTCCTTACCAGCTGCCATGTAATAAGGCACATTTTGAATTAGTGATACCAGTATATTAGTGAGCACTTGCTCCACCTTAAATTGAAAGTTGGCTAGAGGACACCTTTTTACTTTCCATGTACACATCTAATCAAATTTGGGTTCCCTATTTGAGTGTCTTACCCAATCCAGGTTTTTATAGATGTTTGGATTGTCTCTGGGTTCTCCTTGACTGAAATTGCATGAAAGTGAATTTACTACATTAGGATGAACATACCTGATTCTTGCCAGTCTCCAACTTCTGATCTGTCATGCACGGGAATAATTCCAAGCAAAGTAGTAATAACTTCCTATCTCGCTAGACAGGTGATGTCCTTGGGATTCTTTGACAGAATTTACTTCCCTGGAGCGCTCTGCAAAGCCATGGTCATCTTCACATCCTCTTGGATTCAATGACTCTGGAACTTCCAGGTTTCTGTATGACAAGGAAGTCATTCTAGAAATTGTTCTAAATACATCTCATATATTGTGTCTTCTTTAGTTCTTGCCTGGAGTTGCAGCCACCTATTGCAAGTGTGCCCAAAAGGGAAAAAGAGGGCCATGTGAATATTCTGGGGTTCTATTTTTTTATCGTAATCCGTGAGAGAGGGCAGTAGGGTATATGCTGCTCAGAATTGTGTTGCTAAATTAAACAGCAAGTATTATTTTCTCAATGAAAGAGCTCCAAGGTTATCGTACAACGACTACCCCACGTTGTAAAACAAGTGTTGACCTAGGTCCACACACATGAAACAATGAAAGAGTCAATATCCTGAGCAACGATCATGTAATCAAGCCAGAAATCAGTCCACGCAGTAGTCTTCGCAATTTCCTCTTTGTGCTTTATTCCGTATTTCATTTGCATATATCCGTGCTTCAGTCTTCATCAACCACCAATAGCCACAGATTAAGCCAACACGTGTTTCGTCTTATGGGTATAACCAAAGACTTCATCAGGGCGCCTGCAGCGAAATATGACTGAATCTTAACGTAATGTCCTATATCAGAAACCGTCTTCGTCAAAATCTCAAAATTCAGCACTTGTCCTAAAATACAGCAGTAATTCAACGGAGAGTGCTCCGCACGTATCCTTTGCGTGTTGGCAACACCGTCTCTGTTGAATTACTGCTGTATTTTAGGACACATGCTGAATTCTGAGATTTTGACGAAGACGGTTTCTGATTTCGGACATTATGTTAAGATTCAGTCATATTTCGCTGCAGGCGCCCTGATGAAGTCTTTGGTTATACCCATAAGACGAAACACGTGTTGGCTTAATCTGTGGCTATTGGTGGTTGATGAAGACTGAAGCACAGATATATGCAAATGAAATACGGAATAAAGCACAAAGAGGAAATTGCGAAGACTACTGCGTGGACTGATTTCTGGCTTGATTACATGATTGTTGCTCAGGATATTGACTCTTTCATTGTTCTATTTTTTTTATTTTTAGGGCTGGAGTCATTACAATTTGACAGTGTTCCCAAGATTTTCAACAAGGGGGCTTTAAATATCTGCATATGATGCAGTGCTGGTAGGATAGATTGTTTAATATGTACTGTGAAAAGTACCAAACACCTGAAAGCAAGCTACAGGGCCTACAGATCCTCTGACCATCGAGACAATAGAACCTCCACTCAAAGGATGTAACGAAAATTCTAAATCTTTACTGTCTCAATTCTTTTATGGGTGGTCTGTAAGTGTCTTTGCTTGGGCTTTGGAGAAGGGAGCTCCTGTTTTCTTCAGGGTTTCTGCTTGTTGCACCTGACTTGCTGTATAGGTTTGTTGTAACTGCTATCTGTCAGCTACGGCCTTTTCCTGAAGCCAATGCTGTCCTGGATCTGTAGTAAATGTTCCATAGTGGTTTAGGTAATTGTTACTGTGACTTTGAGTCCTCTTCTAACACCCAATTTTGATGATCTGTATAGATGATAGTAATTCTCAGTACTTCCAAATATTTGACTTTATTTGAGGGTGTGGGGGAAAGAATAATTTTATGGTCAGCACCACTTAGAAACTGTCCTGTTTGGCAGTATTCTTCCTCCTTCCTCAGTGGTCTCTGAGGTGCTTATCTCTACAATCCTTGCTGCACTGCCTCCAATTAGTCTCATGTCTCCTTTTTTGCACAGGGAACCTCTTATTCCTCCCCATGGAGATAGCGTCACCACTTGGGTAACAAGAGAACACAGTACAGGTTGCAGTCCGATGGATTCCTGCAGTTCCCCTGTATGCATGCATATATGTGGTATTTGTGTAGAGCAAACCTTGCCTAGCAAAGCTCTGTGCAAGCTCAATGCCAATCATATAGTCAACAAGTGCTAAGAGAGGTAGCTGGGTTCTGGGCTGAGTTCTGGGAGCAGAAGTGTACCCTAACTGCATTTTGATGGAATGATCTTTAAGGAGATGGGTATTCAGTTCTTTCCTAAATTGGAGCAGCACTAGGGCGGCTCTGTTATGTTATGTTATAGGAACTTGTAAAGCGCAACGGTTACCCGAAGGTGTCCTGGCGCTAGCTACTATCCCCTGGGTAAATAAGTGGTAGACAGCAATTACAGGTTAAAAAGCCAAGTCTTTAATCCCTTCCTAAATGTCAGGAGGTCCGTGGTGTTTCTCAGAAAAAAAGGAAGGTCATTCCAGGCTTTTGCAGCGCGCACAATAAAGCTTCTTCCACCCCAAGAGGCTTTTTTTGTGGGTGGTACTACCACCAACTTGGCTTCCAGGGAGCGCAGGGTTCTTTTAGGCAAGTACCACTGCAGATGCTGTTTCAGATAATCTGTGCCTGTGCCTTGGAGAGCCTTGAAAACGGTGCAAAGGGCTTTAAAGCGCACCCGTTTCCTAACAGGCAGCCAGTGAAGTTTTTTAATTTCCTTGGAGATGGAAGCAAATTTAGATGTGCCAGAAAGCAATCTCGCTGCCGCATTTTGCAACAGTTGGAGTTTGTTCAAGAAGCGTTCCTGCAGGCTCAGATAAAGGCTATTACAATAATCGAGCCTAGACAGGATAAGCGCCGTGACAACTGTCCGCTGACTGTCAACCGGCAAAAAGGGAAAAATTTTCTTAATCATTCTAAGCACATAGAAGGTGGCTGAGTACACTGCATTAATCTGGTCGCCAAAGTTAAGCTTGTCATCAACCATAACACCTAAGTTTTTTTACTTTCCTCGAAGGTGTAGGAAGAGTGCCCATTGCTACTGGCCACCAGTTTGGGGTCCAAAAATTGGCATCATTTCCGAAGAGGATGACCTCCGTCTTGCCTGAATTTAATTTTAGGCAGTTTTGTGACATCCACCTCCCAACAGCTTCCATACAGTCGTGGAACTGATTGTCTATTTCAACTCCCTGACCAGGCCGCAGAGCCACGACAATCTGTGTGTCATCAGCGTAGGAGGTCAGGTTAAAACCAAAGGAGCTGATTAGTGAGGCTAGGGATGAGACGTACACATTGAAGAGTAAGGGGCTAAGCGAAGACCCCTGCAGGTACTCCACAAGGCAAGGTGAAAGGTTTAGAGTGAAATTCGTCCAGTGCAACTATTTGTGATCGACCAGATAAGAATGATTTTAGGAGCTTCCACGCTTTACCCTGAACCCCGCATGCTAGCAGACGGTCCATCAATAAATCATGATGGACCGTATCAAAGGCCGCCGACAGGTCGAGCAGAACCAGAGCGGCCTTACCTCCCTTATCCAGGGCTTCCCTAATCTCTTCAGTAGATTTTATAAGGGCAAACTCGGTACTGTGACCTTCTCTGAAACCTTATTGAGTAGGGTCTAACACTTGGTTTTCATGTAGGAAGGCACTGATTTGCAAATTCATTGTCTTCTCGATCATTTTTGCTGGTAGCGGAAGGCGAGAGATTGGTTGGAAATTGTTGGGGTCCTTGGGATCAAGGCTAGGCTTCTTTAGCAAGGGTAGTATTGAAGCGAGCTTCCACAGTTTTGGGAAATGCCCTGTTTCAAAAATTGCATTGAAGAGGGAGGTGAGTGCAAGGGTGATGGGTGCCGGGGCGCGTTTGATCACTGAGACAGGGCAGGGATCAAAGGGGGAGCCAGATCTAGCTGACATGAGGAGCCTCTCGGTATCAGTTAAAGATAGTGCGGCAAATTTGTCAAAGACAAGGGGTGGCTCCTTGGCTGGCCTCCTTCTCTCCAATAAAGCTGCAGTCTCTGCAGAACCTGGGAGATTAAAAGCTGAAAAAATGACCTCCACCTTATTCAGGAAGAACCTGGCAATATCCTCGCAAAGTTCCTGACTTGACTGAATTTTTGCTGGACGGGGGGAGGCCAAACTTGATACAGTGTTAAAAAGTTCTTTCGCCGAGTTTTTTGCTAAGCTGATTTGATTTGCGAAGAAAGTTTTCTTAGCATTAAATATCAGTAGCTTGTAGGAAGCAAGACTTTGTTTATATATCTTTTTATCTGATTCCTCGTATTTTTGATGGATACAGGGATGTTGTTCTATGTGCTTGGGGCATAAATTGAAAAGGTCTACTGATGTGCTTTTTTATACACTTCTTAGTCTCCACTCTCATGGTGTCCTTGTTGCGGTTGTGTGGCAAGAACCACTAGAGATTGTGGGCTTGTTTGCAAGATACGTGGGAGTGCTGGTCCTTATGACTTTGTAAATGACGCTATTGGTTTTGAACATGGTACACAAGGTGAGTCAATGGAGTTCCATCATATTTTTCCAGGCCCTAGATGAGATATGCTTGAGTGTGTAGGATGCCCTTAAGTTGGATCACTGTGGAGTCTGCGGAGCCATGAATCAAGATGATTCATCCAGTCACATGCAAGAGTTAGAGGGCTTGAACAGCAGTTCTGAAGTCGCTTTCTGGAAGAGATGGTTTTGCTGTCTTTAGAAGAAAGAGCTGGCACCAGTTCATGCTTTTTTCTCCAATGTGTTCCTTGAGGGTGAGGTTGTGTTCAGGGTGAAATAAAATGACTTGGCAATGAGTGAAAGTTGGGGTTCAAAGCCTTCAAGGTCATTGACTCAGATTTGTAATATATCTTGCATGCTGTTCTTGGGAAACAACAGGTCACTGATACCTTAGGTGGCATTGTGGTTTTGTCCTTCATGAGGTGTTAAGTCTGGCTCATCAGCAGATAAGCAGAGCTGCAGTCACTTAGATCAATGTGTAATCGTCCACCTCTTCACACCCACCTTGCCCACTGTTCAGAAAACTTTCAAGGATGAAACTGTCAAATATATATATTTTTTTAATGTTCTCTTCAGAATGGCCAATGGGAACAAAATTATTTTGTTTGGACACCATACCTCAACGATGACTATATCAAAACTAGGTTTGTTATTGCAGACTCTATACTAATCCAAAGTGATGTTTTAGAGAAGGGATGCGTTTAGTGTGAGGTTCAAATGTATATTTGCACTGCTCGTCTATTTGTTTTCCTTTATCTCTTAGATAAGTTGTAGTAACAAGCCCAGCAAGGCCACATTGTCAAATGGAAAATCTTTCAGCAGTCGCCAATCAAGCTACTTGTCTAATCCCATTTGCTTATATTAAGACTGCTAGGAACCTAGTAGGCAAGGCAAAACCATTGATTTTAGCAATCAGACACTGTCACCCGTGCAATAGTATTATTGAAGAATTAAAAATCATTATGACCATTGTTATTCTGCCTTTTTTTGTTCTTCTAGACAATATGTGCATTGATTTGCATGCGACCAATTGTAAAGCCAGAGTATTTCGATGAACTGATCAAGGCCATACAGACGAAGCAACCATTGCCAAAACCCGAAAGGTAAATGACAGGATCACACTGTAAAAGTGTTTACTTTTTTAATCAGAGTATGGAATGGCAAAAAATGATTATCCATCAAAACCTCTTCAGCATTCTAAGTAATCAATGTGAATAGCTTTTGTCTTAGATGGAGCGAATTTACGTAGCAAGAGATAGTTTATATGGACTAGGGGCCAGATGTACGAAGAACTGGTCGCAATGTCTGTGATTGCTTTTAAATTAAGCAATTTCTTTTTAAATGCAACACGTTTTCCTTAAAGGAAGAGAAGAAAAAAAAGTGAAAAGTTCCATGGACCTCTGCCTACTCCTAAAAAATGTTTTTGTCAGCATTCACAAGGGGGAGGGGTCCCTTAGTGACCCCATCCCATTTGCAAATGTCTTACCACCTTCTTTCAGGAGGTGCTAAAAGATTAGAGTTTTGCAACCATAATTCAGTTGCAAAACATTAATACATATCAATCTGATTGGTATTTGGAAGGGACGCCCTAAACATGCCCCTTGCAAATACCAAATCGGTGTTGGGTTACAAACCCATATTGCCATATGATAGCTTATAACTGAATCACAATTTGCGGTTTGTACATAAGAAACTGCATTTCTGCGATCGCAAGCATGCTTCATACGCCTGGCCCTTGATGTTTCTTCTTTTTGCACTAAAGACAGAAAACTTTCTGGCCAATTATGGCCATTATTAAAATTATTAAAATTTCCAGTAAGGAAAGTAAGGTTTCCTGTGATGTATCTTTCTTCTATTTCTAGAGTGCTAGCCTGTCAACTGATACTTTTGTCCAGGGATAAGCCATAGACCGTTTTAAAATAAATGTAGTCCAACGTTAAAGACTACGTTTAGCAAGCCATTTTTGTTTTGGATGTTAAAAGTATGTGAAAAGGATGGTGCAGAGCTTTAATATCTGGATTTTCTCTACAGCCCTTTTATTATGACCTGATGGTGAACTAAGCACTTCAACACTCTTGTGTACCAAGTACAACGTGCCATCCCATTTCTTGGTACCCTGAAGTGCTAGATCAGTTTTATTTCTCCTCTTATCCTTTTAAAAGTGTCACCATGTGGCCAGCATCGAAGCCCAGAGACATGGGATGCAAGACAGTCAAATGACTAGAGGCAGTGGGTCTCATTTAATCTTTCAAATGACTTGTGTGTTACAGGGACTGTCTCTGCACCCCCCTATTGCTGCTGATCTGCTAAATCAAGATTTGTCTTGCTCATCTTCTGACATTTACCCTGCAGTTTCTCCTGCTTCTATGGTGGGAGCTGCTTAGAGGAGCAAACTGGAGGGTGGACATAGAAGTGCCAGGTCCACAATGGCAGCAAAGCAGTCCTGTCATGGCTTATAATATTCCAGAAGACAGACCCTCACCCCCCAAAGTATGGCTCCTTCTATGGATATAATATAACTAATGTCGTCTGTCCTGTGGGAGTTTTCTTTCAGAACAAGAGAGGCATTTCTAGGATTTTTCTTTATGAGAGCACTATTTATGGAGGGCCCTCTGATTCCACTCCTACCAGCCTTGATTCTAGTGCAAGGGTTTTCCAGATGGCATAGACATAGGGAAATCTTTGCCTTTCTCTATTATTGAGGAGGAGAAACCAAGAGTAGAGTAGACAGCACATACAGCAGTTATTATCAGCTATCCTATTACTACTGTTCTCTAAATGATGTGTTTTGTAAAGTTTCCCCCTAGAAAATAGTAGTAATACTTTCTTTGGTTTGGGAGCCCCAGTTCAGTTACTAGGTTTCACACAGGCATCATAGTATTGGCACAGACTCACTGAACTGCCTTCCTTGAACAATGAGCTATGGTGAAAATAGGATATAAGCTAAACACATCATAGCCCTGTAACCCTACGAGATACACCATAAACCAATGCCTAGAACCTGAACTCCACAGATTAGAGCATTGGAACAAACTATTTAGTAAACAAAACTAATCTGAAGTCTGTCGAGCCTCTTTGATCCCTCCACAGGATTACATTGCCCATAGACTCTCTTGTGTTTTTGGTGTAATGCCTTATTTTATTGTGTGTAATTATTGTTTCATTTTTATATCTGACTTCCAAACAATCCAATACTATCTATAGAAAGCCTTTATTGCTCATCTTTGCTGCTTCTGTAGCCATGAAGTAGTCCCATCCATCCAGTAGGAGTGCAATATTATCCAGTGTACCAGGACTCCATTGTTAAACCAAATTACTCACTACTGATATAGCACAGTAAAATACAGACTTCCAGGGACCTAGAGAAAAGTCTTGGCAGCACTGAGCTGGAGCTAGCTTTGTGCGGTGTGTCATCCGCCTAGAAGTGGCATATAAAAGCCTACTTCATGGTAAGCAAATTGTGCTTTGAGGAAGAAAATTGCCCCATTTTAACCCATTGACATCTAGGGTTTAAGAAGGAGGTAACTCAGTTTAACCACAAAGGCGAAACGCTTTTCTTATCCTTCAAGCCCTGTAACAGAGTTGGATTTTCCATTGGGTTGATTGCAGTACAAAAGGGTCGAAAAAAGCAAATTCATGTTGGTTGACTATGCCCAGTCCTAAAATATGATTTGCTGGAAGTCAGGCAGCTGGTTTTTGTAATTACACAATTTTCTACATGACTTTGGAGACTGCTTCCAGATTTAGAATGCATCTGGATCTAGTTAGTCGCAAATGATAGTTTTCAAAGGGGTGTTGGAAACCCATTCTTTGGATCAACTGAAATTAACCCCAATAGAATATGTATACACACACTAATGTGATCAAGAAGAGAATAATATATAAGGCCTATGCAAAACTGCTGATACAAAAGATTGAACTGAATGGTTAAGGGAAGGGAGGAACCCTGACAGCACGGAGCTGACTACTCTTTGCCGACACACATCATAGTTTTAAGTTGTGAGGACTGCCTGAGCTAAAAACATGAAGTTTGCTGACAGAAGTTTGAAATTTTCTTCTCAGGTAAATACTCTCTGCCTTGCACCTCAACTATTTAATTGAGAGGTACCTGGGTGACTGGAGGAGGCAGGCTTGTAAAGTTAATGTTTTTGTTTGTGATTCATAGAACGCTACTTTCATTTTTGAAGCCTTGTAACATTATCAGAAGATTTCCATTGTCTATTTCCCCTCTTCTGACTCCACTTCCGGCACATTAATTCCTTGTTGATCTATAGGAGTATAGTATATTGTATAACTTTCACATGCCTTATAAGTATTCCAAAACTGTTAAAAACAAAATTATCGCTTCTTAAATTTTTTCAATAATGTAATTGCACTAAACAAGACTGGCTTCCCTCACAGAGGTTTTTAGAATAGACTGGACCATGATTTGGGTGAGCCCGTATAAACGGGTTATTGCAAACAAAAAATAATTAATAGTGTGGGAAACTAAGTGATGTGAGAAGGGGATCCCCTCAAATTGTTAGTGAAGGCAAGACTCAGATTTGTACCTTACTGCATACAGGTTTCTATTATGAATCACAAGACTACAATTTCACCTCGGGTGCAAAAGCATAATACATCTTAGCATCAGAGAGGGGCATGGTCTGTGGGCAATGTTAAAATACTGCAAATTACCTGTATTTGCAAAAATTGTGTTATAAATATCTATACCATCGCCAGCCTCTATATACTCAAAGAGGTTGTTCATTCCAGTAAAGATGGATGAACAACTCAGTCTGTCTTATGATGACGACATAATTGCATCAATTTTGGCGGCATCTTCTCCCTGGTTGATGAGATGAGAACATTTCACGGTTTTGAACTCATGTTAATGATTGGCAGTTTTGTCCCAGCAAAACCAAAATCAGATTAAGAATGCGTGCAATTATGACGGAATACCTCAGTGCCAGTGTGGAAATGTACCTTTTAGGGGTACACTGGTGCAGGGTCACCCTCTTGTCCACGGATTCAAAGACCAAAAAATAGAGATCAGCACTGGAGTTGGAATAAATAACAAGTTTATTAATCACTCATGAGCGGGACCACGTCCATACAACACTCTCAAGTGTTGCAGGAGGTAGTACACTGAAGTCACAGAACACAGGTCTTTTATACAGGTTTTCTGCAATGCAAGCATGTGAACAGAAATAGGAAGAACAAGTTTTAGGAATAGCTATCAGCAAACAAGGGCAGATGAATAACCATGTGGTCAGCAAAGTGGGAGGGGGAGCAGGAATGCTTATGGCAGCAGTAAATGGTCGACAGTTAACATCTGAGACCAGGTGCACTGACAACTATAAACCCTCAGCACGTACATTGCTTTAGCTGAGTCAGGAAGTCAACAAAAATTGATAACACAAGCAGAGTGAAAAGACGAAGAATTACGAAGGAAACTTAAATGGACACCATAGCCAAAATGGCTGTTGCTTATGCTAAGTAAAAATATTACACGTTTTCCACAGACGTCCCTTTTAGCATAAGCTAAGACATTTTTCTTGTGCTTTAAAAGGGGTACGATAAATATAATGTATATCAATTAGCATCATGTCGCTAACTTCTCGATCTATTGCTAAACGGGCATTTACATTTTGGACATTTGTTTTTGATGGTAGACAAGTAGTACAAGTAGAAATACAGAGGGAACAAAGCATCGGTCCGCATTGGATACATAAACAACAGGAGAAGAGAATTGCAATAATTATGAACAAGGCCGATAATATTTTTAAACCCCATACAGAAAATACGTTCCAGAACCATCCAGCCCAAGTCCATGTTCCTGAATCTTGATGTATCTCAGTAGCTATTTTATGCATTTTGGAAATGGCATCATAAACAGAAGGGGCGTGGTCAGGGATTAATACACAACAACTACTACCGATAATGCGACATGCTCCACCACGATCAGCTAGAACCACGACTAGAACCATTCGGTTTTGCAAAGTCACAATTCTAGTAATTTGGAGTTCTTCTGTAATATTCCCAAGCGCCATTGCTGTCTGATTAGTCACAGCCTCTACTACACGGGTTAAGCGTCTAATCTTCCTACTATTTAAAGCCGCACCAACAAAGAAAAAGAGTCCCAAATTAAAGTCAACATATTGCTGTAACGCAGTATCAGTTCGATCCACTTCATCATTATTTATAGTTCTTTTGAATCGGTTCAAGGAAATGTCATTAAACAGTTTTTGATCTTTATGATAAGATGCAGGTGCTAGGAACACAGGAGGAAGCAAAAAGGACACATAACAGGTTCCAGACCATCCAATTGGTAGATGATAGCAGCCTTTACTCCCACAAATTAAATAAGTGTTGTGTGAGGACAGGAAACTGCTATTGTTCATTCCAGTAATGTTCAATACTGTGGTACAGTCACTTTTTCCCACTGGGATACTACCAAAACTGCTCACACAAAGATTTGCTCTGGCTCTAGTAACAGTGATAACAAAAGGCCCGTTACCCTTGGCCGTTCGAGTGTTGGGGAAAACATAACGTGTGGAGGAATTTCCTTTGCGATACTCCTCCATTTCCCATACAGTTCCTTTGGCTTTTGGGTCCCCTTCCTCATCGGGGTAACAAACTTTATTAAGTTTTGCATTAAGTCCTCCTACATCAGCTAGAGTAATATTAGCAATTTCAGAGGCCCACAACAGTGCGAACCAGGCTCTACAGGAGCCATTATGCGAGAATGGCAAGGGAATGACAGGCGTTCCTCCCTTCTTCTGATGAGCTGGCATCATTCCACATACCCAGCAGTTGGTAGTGTTCGTAGCATTATGAGTATGATGCAACATTTGTATGAAAGTGTTATTGAGATACGACATTCGGTGCTTCTTTTCATGATAGGGAAGAGTAAAATAATAATGTTCGGTGGGGACAGGAGTAGTAGCAGTCAATAAGTTTCGAGCCGGAGCTACTTCCTCTACAACCCACATTATAACAGCAATGATGACAACAGACAAAGTTAGTCCAATAGCGAGCATCATATTTTTACTACAGACTTTTGCAGCATTCGATTTCTTCTCCTCCAGCATGTTCATTTTGCCGGTAAACAACAAAACAGATGGTGCCCTAAGGTCCTGGGCAGGCGTTGGTTTCTTCACTAATGTTGAGACGAGTAGTCACTAAAAGGCTACCCCCCTTTGTAGTCAGTCTTTAACCACCCAGGACAGTGGCTCAAACAGTCTCTTTCTGCGATGAAATGTCTTTCTTCCTGGATCGAAGCAGATATCTGGATGTACCAGGGATCGTGTGGTCCGGGAAGACTTCCTCAGGTCTTTCATGTGACACGGCTCGTCCTTTCTCGGTGACCAGGATGTCGCGGTGATCTGTCAACGCAGCTGGGCTCACGAGGGCATGCAGAACTTTACGACAGTGGGTGGCGTGCACCCAATTCTTCCGGTTGGTCACTCGTACCACAGTTCTGGTAGCCAAGAGGACTTGCTCCGGTCCACGCCAACGGGGTGCCAAAGAATTGGTCCGCTGGAAGGACTTCGTTAAAACAAAGTCGCCAGGCCGCAGATCATGGCCATCACCCTGCGACCTGTCTGGAAGGGCTTCCCGTACCTGCTGATAAATAGAAGACAAGCTGTCAGTTAACTGGGACAAATAGTCACTCATCAACACATAGGGTACATCATGTATAGGGCGAGGCTTAGGGATTCCCCAAATATTCATGGGCCTGCCAAACACAACCTCATATGGCGTAAGGCCAGATCGTGTATGTGGTATCGATCTGATAGAAAGCAGTGCTAGGGGCAGGGCATCAGGCCATTTCAAAGACGTGGAAGCCTGTATTTTAGCCAATTTCAGTTTCAGAGTGGAATTGTAACGCTCCACCAAGCCTGCTGATTGTGGGTGAAAAGCGGCATGAAATTTCTGCTTAATCCCTAACCCTTTCATGACATATTCGACAACTTGCCCAATGAAATGAGGTCCGTTGTCACTCCACAAGACCCAACAAATGCCGAATCGAGGAAAGAACTCCTTTAGGAGAACTTTTGCTGTCGTGAGAGCTGTATTATCCTTCGTAGCATACGCCTCCACCCATTTACTGAAGGCACAAACCACCACCAGGACATATTTCAAGTTATTACAGCGCTCAAACTGAATGTAGTCCATTTGCAGGACCTCAAAAGGTGCAGTTGGTGTCGCAAACCCTCCTGTTGGAGTTCGCGTTCCCTTTCCGGGATTATTCTGAAGACAGACCAAACAAGACTGGACCATCTTTTTAGCAGTGCCGGCAATATCAGGATGATCCCAAACTTGCATAAGTTGTTTTGCCATTGAGGATGCTCCAACATGTGCCGGCCCATGTACCATGTGAATCATGGGGTATAAGTAGGCTGTGGGTAACTTCAATTTGGTCATATCTTTATTCCTCCAACAGCCCTCATCATCCAGTGCTCCCTCCTTAGACCATTGGTCTAGTTCATCAGTGGAGGCGGATTGTTGCATGTTCAGTACCTCTTGCCTGGCATCATGCCAACGTTCAGCTTGTGACTTCACTACATACATAGATGTGGTACTTCGCTGCATTGCGGTTTCACGGGCTGTGTAATCTGCGAAGGCATTACCTGCTCCTATTTTATCAGTCACTTTCTTGTGTGCACTACACTTAACAATTGCCACTTTCTTAGGATAGGTTAGACCAGTAAGAAGATTATGTACTAATTCTCCATGCACTATCGGTGTCCCATGTGAGGTGAGGAAACCCCTTTCTTTCCATAAGCGGCCAAAATTGTGTACCACCCTGAAAGCGTACTGGCTGTCAGTAAAAATATTAACAAGCAAATCTGTACTAAGCTCACACGCTCTCGTTAGTGCAATCAATTCGGCCGCTTGGGCTGACTTCTGTGGGATGCAAGCTGTTTCTACTACTGTCTGAAGTGTTGTAATCGCATAGGCAGCAGATGTAGTGCCATCAGGCAATTTGAGACACGAGCCATCAACCCATAACTCCCCATCAACACTAGAGAGAGGTGTATCTTGCAAGTCAACGCGGCCCTTTGTTTGCTCTTCAGTAAGGAATATACAATCATGTAACTCTTGCGACTGAGACTGAGTAGCTGGAAATGGCAATAGTGTAGCAGGGTTTAGGGTCAGATATCTTTTCAGTGTAATATGAGGGGCCAAAAGTGTCAATTCATATCCTGTCAAGCGGGCACTAGTCAAATGCTGTGTTTTTGTTTGATTTAGCAAAGCATCAACAGAATGGGGTACTAATACAAGCAGCTTATGTGACAAAACTATTCCTTCACTCTGACGTATTGATACACCCGTTGCTGCCACCGCTCGGAAACATCCAGGCAGCGCGCGAGCGACTGGGTCAAGAACAGCTGAGAAATAGGCACAAGGACGTTGCTTATCACCGTATGTTTGTGTTAAGACTGAGAGGGCACAACCTTCCCTCTCGTGTACATAGAGTGTGAAGGTCTTAGTGTAGTCTGGAGTTCCTAATACTGGTGCAGAGCAAAGAGCTTGGCGTAACTGTTGGAAGGCATTCTGACATTCAGTAGTACATGGGAGGGGCATCAGAGTGTCTTTAGTCAAAAGGGCCAATAAAGGTTTAATAATGTGCGAGAAACTGGGGATCTACTGCCTACAGAAAGAAGTGAGGCCAATCAGTGCACGAACATCCTTCTGAGTACGGGGCACAGGAGTATCTAAAATGGTCTGAATGCGATCTGGTGTAAGTGCACGTCCCTCCTTAGACAGGAGGTGACCTAAATAGGTAACCTGCTGTCTACAAAATTGCAATTTCTTTCGCGAGACTTTGTGATTGTGAGATGCAAGAAATGATAACAAGAACAGTGTTCCTTCTTCACACTGCTCAGGGGTATCTGCAGCCAACAAGATGTCATCGACGTATTGGATAAGGGCCACCCCTTTGGGTACAGAAAAGGAATCAAGCTACCTTTTTAATGCCTGACTGTAAATACTGGGACTCTCTGTATAGCCCTGTGGAGCTCTACAGAACCGATATGATCTATTTTTCAGGGTGAACCCGAACAAATAACGGCTGTCAGGATGGATGGGTATCGAGAAGAAAGCATTCTTCAAATCGATCACCGAAAATGTAGTGGCAGTAGGAGGGACCATAGTGAGAAGTGTAGTGATGTCAGAAACCACCGGATATTGGGGCACTACAATTTTATTAACCTCTCGGAAATCAATAATGAATCTGTAGATTTTAGTGTCAGTGTCTTTTTTCAAAATAGGAAGGATAGGGCTATTGCAAGTGTTATGGGGGACCTCTTCCACTAACCCCACTTTAATCAAATCCTGAACAATGTGTGCCAATGCTTCTTCACCTTCTCGAGATATTTTGTATAGAGGCAGTCGAGGCAATGAAACACCCTCCTTTACTTGAATATGTACAGGTGGAATAACCATTTGACCCACATCAGTATCTGATTTAGCCCACAAAGTACTAGGTAAGGATGCCAGAGCGACGTCCTCATTGATAAGACAAGATCTCTCTACCATTGGGCAATTATCATTCAAAATAACACGCACACCTTCCGGAGAACAACGTATTGTGGCACGAAAATATTTAAGCATATCGATACCCACAATGTTGTCCGGTGTGGTAGGGGAAAGCAAAAATGGACATGCTGCAGTGAATTTATCAAGTCTGAATTCAAGTGGCTGTGAAAGTGGGCTAGGTGTAGGTGTCCCATCGAATCCTATCGATGTTATCATTGTGCCGGACAGGGGAGCCCTAGGAACCAGTTTTTTAGACGGGGCACTATGAGTAGCCCCTGTATCAACCAGAAACCAATCAGTAGATCCCAAGACGTTTGCGTCAACATAAGGACCCATTTGATCTACTGGTACCTCAACCGGTTCCTTACCCCGTCCTAGGCATCCCTATGCGTAATCAGAATCTGCAAGGACCTCATCAGAATAATCAGACATTTGATATTGATTTCGTCTATCAAAAGTATTAGAGTAATTTGGTACTTGTTCAACTGCCTCAAACCTGGGACGAGTTCCTGTACCTCCCCTGTTTCCTGAATTCCCTGGGCGTCCTCTTATACTGCCCCTTCCCCACTGATACTGCTGACCTCGCAAAAGAGGGCACTCAGAACGCCAATGCCCAGTCTCTTTACAATAAGCACACTGATCAGGGGACAAATTTGCTCGAGGGAGAGGGGGTGCTCCAGGTGTATACATTGCACGTCCGCCTCGTCCACCTCCCCTAAATGGTGGACCATATATTTGAGCCAACATAACTTTCGTCTTTAAAGCTTTATCCTTCTTATCCTCCGTGCCTTTCGCTTCCTGTTCCTGTCGCTCATAATATTGGGCCATAGTCAAAAGGGAAACTGGGGAAGACGTAATCCAAGAACTCTCACTGGCCTTTAAGCGACTAGCTATTTCCGGTAACATATTAGCGACAAATTTATCGACAAACAAATGCTTACCCATATTATCGGCCAATGACTGACCACTAAAATCATGGAATGTTTCCTCAAACTTTGAAAAGAAATCAGAGACTGACTCATCCGTTTTCTGTTTACAGGACGCTAACGTAGTCCAATCTATTTTCTTAGGAGGTATGAGAGTCTTTAACTTAGTCACAATAGCTTTAGGAAGATCTAATATCTCCTTCTGAGGTTTCTGCGCAGGCTCCCTTTCCGCATCTATTTGTTCTAAATGTTCCCAAGTATCACCATATGCTACATTGTCATCTATTTTACGTATCGTTCTCCACATATCAGGGGGCAAAATAAGTCCAAAGAACATATCAATATCTGGCAAAGTCATGGTGCAGGAGCTAATGGCTCCTTCCACCTCCTCATAGAAGGCGGCAGGATTTTTCCGGGGGTCGGGCAATGCAGCTTTAAGAGCCATCACATCAGCTCTACTCCAAGGAGTGTAAACCCAATTATATATAAAATATCCCTTTGCATCATTCGAAGTTTTGTCATCATTTGTTCCCGCACCCTTCGGAGGAACATACAGGGGTGCAGCTTCACGCATAGGTTTTACAGTAACTGTAGTACTACTGGGTGCAGCCTCTTTCACCGGAGCATCTACATTCTGTGCTTGAGATTGAACCGCTTCTATACCTCTCTGTTTTCTAGCTAATTCTTGCTCCTTTCGTAAACGCAATGTTGCGTCTCGTATTTTAACCACTCGTCTAATCATATCAGATAGGTTTGAAAAAGGAAAAGTCCCCTCTGTTAATCGTTTGTAATCAGTATTTATATCAGCTGGCTCTAGTTTCTGAGAAATTTGTCTATAATCAAATATTACCTCCAAAACGAATTTTTCTACAAAATAAAATTGCTCTGCACTGTTCTACTGTTGAACCATAGTTACAATGAGTGATGCCGCGTGAGACCGACAAGCCTCCTCCCTAGCAGCAGTTTTTAATTTATCTTTTTCTGCTTTAGTCAAAGTAGAGCGAGTCTGTCGCCCATCTTGTTTATCTTGTTCTTTGTCGTCTGAAGACAAATGCTCGTCGTCAGAAGCCTCATCAGGGGCACTTGGAGTGTGAGGTTTATACGGGGGTGGGGGACGTTCTAATAGGATGCAATCATCCTTAGTTGTATCAAGTAGGGAATAGAGAGGGCGCCTAATAGGATACTGGCCATTTATCTCTAATTGACGTTCTCCATCTTCTTTTTCTGTTTTTTCCTTCTTTTCTTTATTTTTTTAATTCTAGCGCTTTTTGATATATTGTTTTACGTTGTACTTTTTCTGCTATAGCTTCCGCTCTCTTCGCTCTCTCTCGCACTTCTTTCTCCCACATACGCACACAATCAAACATATCCTGTCGACTTCTTCTTTTAAACAAACACTGCTCTACATATTGAACCTTTTTAAGATCAAATGACCCATTCACTAGCCATTGCAGATCGGAATCTTTCTTTGTGTATTTGTTCCACAGTGGACCGTACATTATGGAAGAAATACCATATTTGACATACATATCTCTATTAGGCGTCCCTTCTGGGGAAGCCGGCTGACTTTTTTCTAAGCTTTCTTTGGTACCACCAGAACAGCAACACCACCTACGGAGTGTGCTGAGAACAGGCATGTTTTACCAAAATATGTGTAAAATATTACTACTCCAAGCAAATATTCCAAAAGGAGAAAAATCTCCACATTACCTGCCTTCAAACTTTGCAAAGATTGAATAACAAATTTAAACAAAAAGCCCAGGCTTAACAATCAAGAGTGCCGCTTTAGCGACCTTACCAAACAGGAGACTCCAACTCCCACCTGCTGATCTCCGGTCGGCCTAATGTTCACTACAGATTTGCACCAAAGAAAACCCCAGTTGAGACCGGCCACCACCTGGAGGGTCAAATCGGAAAAACCGGAAAAGTCACGTCGGCCTGCAAAGACAAAGGTCTCCTCGTGCAGTGCGCTTCCTCAGTAATATTTCGGTCCTCTGTCAAGACCACTCCTTCGGACGGCCGCGTCTCCGATGGGGCCCCATGTTGGGCGCCAACTGTGGAAATGTACCTTTTAGGGGTACACTGGTGCAGGGTCACCCTCTTGTCCACGGGTTCAAAGACAAACAAAATAGAGATCAGCACTGGAGTTGGAATAAATAACAAGTTTATTAATCACTCATGAGCGGGACCACGTCCATACAACACTCTCAAGCGTTGCAGGAGGTAGTACACTGAAGTCACAGAACACAGGTCTTTTATACAGGTTTTCTGCAATGCAAGCATGTGAACAGAAATAGGAAGAACAAGTTTTAGGAATAGCTATCAGCAAACAAGGGCAGATGAATAACCATGTGGTCAGCAAAGTGGGAGGGGGAGCAGGAATGCTTATGGCAGCAGTAAATGGTCGACAGTTAACATCTGAGACCAGGTGCACTGACAACTATAAACCCTCAGCATGTACATTGCTTTAGCTGAGTCAGGAAGTCCACAAAAATAGATAACACAAGCAGAGTGAAAAGACGAAAGAATTACGAAGGAAACTTAAATGGACACCATAGCCAAAATGGCTGTTGCTTATGCTAAGTAAAAATATTACACGTTTTCCACACCAGTGTCGCCTCTAATAGTTTAATTGTCACCAATAAACCTCTGTTGTGAACACTGTGACAGTTACCATTTCAGCTTTTCTATTTTCATCGCTTAGTTCTATCAAATTCTACTATTTCTATTTAGACTCTTCTATATTTCATAGAAAGTTTTCAGGATATACATAGAAATGTTAGCATCGTGTCTGCTTACTGTCTAGGATGACCTGTTTTTTTTTTTATAATGCTAGTAACCTATAATCAATCAGATAATCGAGATAATTCATCTGTCTCCAGGATTTAGCCTTATTGAGGCTTTAGTGTCTTCAAGCCCTGCATTCGCTTTCATGTTATAACATAGAATCTAAGATCAGATACTATAAAAACTCAGTTATCCAATCATAGGGAGAAAGAGGACTTCGTGCTAGGACTATTACGCCAGATGTCATGCTGGTTTGCATTGCAAACCAACCTCAGTTTGAGGAGACTCAGGGACAGCGAGCAGTAGCCTCCAGCCTGTCACTGTTAAATTTCTAGCCCTGAACAAGCTATGATAGAAAATAGATGACTTGCTATTTAAGAACGAAAACACAGGTATGCTGTGTGACCTATCTTCAGAAACTCAAATAAAGGCTTGCTATTTACTGCTTCAGCTACAATTAGCATAGTGCTTAGAAATAGCTTGAGGGAGGATGCTAAGGCATCTATAATCGTGTTAGAAATGTTCATGCTGTTTTCGTAGATCATGACATGTTTTGCTGAATTCAGGTTTGCATTTTGTGTGATTACCATTTATATTTTATGCACAAGATTAATATTTCAAAATAAACATTTTACAATATATATTCTGATTCTTAGATATTTTGAGTGTGTTATTCATTTACAAAAGAGGGTATGAACTTCCACTGTGTCCCGGAACACATCTTGTGGGTCTGATCATTACCAGTAAACACTCTCTGTGCAGTATTGCTCACGAGGTTGTGTATAGTGCAGTCCAACTGGATTTCTAATTCATATTGGTGCATTGACTAAGTCCTTATGCTGGGGCGTTAGAAATCCAATTCCTGGGGCTCTGGGCGGAGCCCCCAGATCATATCACCTTGTTTCTTTTTGTATGACATCGCATGGAAATGTACCAGGGAATGGCTGATTTTAATCATCAACCCAACTAAACATACTTCCGATCCTATACTGGTTGAAATACTAGACAGGGACAGGGAAACCAGTCTGAAACCCACAGTTAAGATCACAATTTACAAAAAGCATCTAGATGAAATCAACAAAGATATGGCACAGCATAAGGAGTTTATTACCGAATCCAAGTATATGAAAATATGAAAAGACATTGAGAAATTCTCCATGAGGTTAGATAGCCCTATGTCACAGATGAGTACAACCAATGCAATAATGGTCAAAGAGACCAACTCTTAAAAGGGTCTTGATCTCGTTGGCCCACAAATTCCTCTTCAACCACCTCTGCCTTAATATGTGTATTGCA
Organism: Calotriton arnoldi; assembly: GCA_963921515.1. NCBI lineage: Eukaryota > Metazoa > Chordata > Amphibia > Caudata > Salamandridae > Calotriton > Calotriton arnoldi. The sequence continues at coordinate 754,074 of CAWUFW010000529.1, read as the reverse complement.
CAAATAACTATCTTCCAACCTAATCTGCCATTTGCTGGTGGTAGGCTTCTTTCTTTTGGTAGAGGAAGGGAAAGGTGAAAAAGACAAAAGAAGGAAAGCACCAAAGTAAATGGACAGAAGACATTCAGGTTGTCACCCACAGCAACAACAAGGAATAACATCCAAGGACAAAGCTCAAACTTATTGGTGAACTTAATTGATGCCCTAATTAGTAAAGCACACTTGGCGGTAGTAAACAGAGGACATAGGGCTTATTTAGATTTGGGTGGATGCAAGGTGTACACCAAAATGTAAATATCTAGAATTAATCTTAAGACACAATTTTGATACTAAGACAGATAATGCCTGTCGTGAGTCAATCGCTTTCAAAGACTAAGAAGCCAGTATAAAATTATTAGGTTGGGTCCAACCGGAAAAGGATTTAATCAAAGGTTTTCGCAAAAACAAAATTTCATAAGCAAATAACATAGTGTAGTGAGCAGTGAAAAGTAGTGAGCAGAGAAGTCCCATGTGGAAAACCATAACCATAGAAGAAATAGGTGACAAAAATTGTGAGGATCAATGGCACATTGGTATTTACAAGACTGCCTTAGTAGCATATAATGGAACACAGCACTGGACTGTTCCCACAGTGTGAGGATTTGGGTGCAAAGTCTGTCTATATTGGCATCTGCAACGTTTCGACCCTGTGCTGGATGTGAGAGTCTCTTCAGGATTGATGATAACCTAGGGGAATAATAATATGAGCAGGGTTAGCTACTGTAGATAGTATAATCATAGATGGATGTGTGTGTGAACAACTAAAAATACATACTGGCAGTCATCTTTGAAGGAACCTGGGTGCAGGATGTAGCTCCAGGACTCCATCCACGAGGCCGCAAGTGGCCAGCCGATAGATAAGCCAGTGTGGAAAATGTACATGATGTCACGCTCACTACAGGTTTGTATTGGTAAGGTGTGTTTTATGTAGGGATATAGCCACTTACCTGGGGGCCATGCAAGGAGTTAAGCAAAAACTCAATGGCTAGCATTCACCACTGTGCAAAAGAATCAATTAAATTATTATACTCACGAGACTGACCCTGCAATAATAATAGACAGGGTTCAGGCTGGGACACAGTAAACCACAAGGAAATTAGGACCATTTGTGCTTGATATAAATATTGCCTAGGATTCAGAAAAGGTCACCAGTCTCTGGTCATTGTATCTACCCCATGTGTTTTAACTACGTGGCTTCTGTGACTGGGTGTAATGTTCGTTGTGTATTCAGCAATCACCACATTTGGACTCAAGAAAAAGGCAGACAAGCTCCAAAATGAAATTAAGAATTTCAGCAAGGAGAAAGCATACCCATATCTGCATGACAAATATTACACCCAGACACAGACCCCACATAGGTACAACACCTGGGGTAGATACAAGGACCAGAAACTGGTGACCTTTTCTGAATCCCCAGGGGGTTCGGAGAACTCCAAGGTCCCGGGGTAAGGCATTAGCAGTGACTTAGCCAACCAAGGCCCCAATCATTTTTTAGGGGTCGCCTCGAGAGGCAGAGAGAACAGGGGGAACCGTAAGAGACCCTGGAATCAGCATCCAGGAGACCGCCAAACATGCAGGAGATATTACCTTTGAAAGCGATTGACTCACGACAGGTGTCTTCTGTCTTACACATGAGTTCCATGTGAACGCCTGTTCCAAGTTCAATACTTGATACCCATGTTCCCATAGACATTTGTGTTGCTCTTTCAATTCTTTACTGTAACCAAAAGGTCACGGCTGTCCCGTCCGCCTTACTGGGAGTATAGACAAAATATCGAGTTGAAAATATCGGGAGACATAAATATGGGAAACTAAATATGATGAGACACAAATATTATGATGCACAAATATCGTTTACAAGTATATTATTTTTTGAGGTGAGTAAAATCGTTTTAAAGAATATCGATGATATGAAGGGAAAAACGACGTGTTTCGGCTTACGCCTTCATTCACATGATGAAGGCCTAAGCCGAAACGCGTTGTTTTGCCATTAAAAAACATATTTGCAGCATATTGGAGTGTCCGGCAATTCCTATTGACGGCGAGGAAGATTGTTTAATTTATTGGGTTGTCCGGTAACCCAAGCCGGACCGCCCTTGTGACAGCCTCTGCAAACCGGATATATATATATATATATATATATATATATATATATTTCCTCACAATCCTTCAGCCAGAAGGAAAAAGGGGACGCACTCCCGTAGTTCAGTGCAACAATGATTTTTATTCCTTTAGTTGTTAATTCATTGGGATAGCAAGAACGATCTACGCGTCCCATTGAAAAGAAACAATAAAGATGTGACAATCCTGAAGTATGAAACGAAAATAAGACTCAAGAACTCTGTTTCACCTTTTCTATCAAGAAAAAATAAGAAAAAATGGTGGTCTTTTTAATTGTTTGAGCACGGTATAATCGGGTTTGATTATTTTTAATAATGTCACTTTTTGTAAATAGTTTATTCAATCACTATAAACTACATCACCCATAATGCACGAGGACGTTGGTAATCACTAAACAGGAAATGATGTAATACCTGTTTGAATATTTATACTGGACGGGGATAGGCGTTCAGATGATCGTGAACAAGGTTTTTGTAAAACCGAAACGCGTAGATCGTTCTTGCTATCCCAATGAATTAACAACTAAAGGAATAAAAATCATTGTTGCACTGAACTACGGGAGTGCGTCCCCTTTTTCCTTCTGGCTGAAGGATTGTGAGGAAGTATTGAGCGGCGTGGTTCTGCCGCAGGGAGCCGCACCCGTGATGAGCGCTGCACTTCCCGGTGTAAGGGAACCATTTTGGAGGAATATATATATATATATATATATATATATATATATGCAATGTTGTAAAAGATGCAGCCAATGATGTGATTAGCAATGAACCTTTTTGCAAACAGCGCAGAAAAAGGCAAACCCTAGCAAGGTGTCTGGTTGTGTTCCGTTGCAAGAATAAATGATAAATATGGTACTCAGTTTCTCTTGGCTGTCTTTAATACCTCCATACCTTGGAACCTTGCTGGTGCTCCAGCGCAAAGGTCAATACCTGATCAGGGATCAATACTATCACAGAACAATGGCCCATACACATTCACCCAGAATCCCTGATGCGCTGGGGTCAATTTACTTTCGTTCAATATTTTCTCTTCTAAAATCCATGTGTGAATTTTCAATATATACCATTCTAATTCATGTATCAACTTTCCTTCTACTTGGTCGATGGACCAATTAGTTGAATAGTTGATGATAATGATAAGACATTTCTAACTATACTTTCAGTCAATAAAATAATCACAGACTCTCGGTAAAGTTAATAAAACTTGATCTCATAAAATAACATGGTAACGCTCATTGCATATGGTCAAAAATGCAAATAATGAAACTCACAAAAGGAAGATAAGCATCAACAACTTCAAATGAATACAAACTATTCATATAAGCAATGACATTTTGCATGGAGGAGTGGATAGATGAAGAGACAAATGTTTCATTTAAATAATACGTTCAATGTATCTATGACGGAGTGGATAGGCGAAGAGACATAAGTTTCAGAGACAAAAATACATTTGCAAGAAATATGTCTGTATGAGTCAGAAACATACAAACCTAACGGTCTGTAGAAAACCACTACCCTGGCCAAGGCGATGGTGGGGGTTCCCTGAATAGAGTCAGGGAACAAAGATTACAGGGACAGCAACGGGACAGGACAGGAACAGCTAGGCCTCTCTGCAAACCGACGGGCAGCGACACATCTCCTCTCTCTCTCTCTCTCTCTCTCTCTCTCTGTAGTCAGCCTAACTTAACCACACCCCTAAAGGCACCCCAGTTATACCCTAAAACCCATATGTCCATCTGTGAGAGGGGAAGGGCGAAAGGAAAAGCGAGGAGGCCGAATTCGGGGATCAATTGTGATAGGGTTTATTCAAAGATAACAAAAATATAGTCAATTCATGGGTCAGTTCGAGGGACGGAGTAGAAGGCTCTTTCTGTTCTTGAAGGTTATTCGTAGGGCTCTTCCCGGTTTGTTGGTGGTCTTGATGTGGACAGGCACCCCGGCAGCCTAAGAAAGATAAAGAGAGAAAAAGACGGTAAGTTTTCTGATCTCGCTTCCCTATGGAATGAGAACCCTTCACCGTTGCAAGGTACACCCGTAGTGCTTTACCAAGGTCTGGCCGGCAATAGCCTGACTGCGCTATAAGGTTGTGGGGAGACAGGTGGGGTTTCGAGGCGGTTGGGGAAATATAAGAGGTAAACAAAAATGAGGAAGAATCAGGACGCGTAAGCAGGCTTTTAAAGAACGCAAATACTGGTGAGGGAACACAATGGGGGTGGGGCGAGTGTTCGGACACGACACGAACTAGTGTTTGGTGATAATATGTACAAGTGATACAGCAGAGGGGTGTCAAGGTGGTACACGTGCACATACACAAGTGGATCAATATCTACAGTGCCCCATGTCTCTATGTACCCACAACCCACCCCTTACTCCCTCCCCCCTCCTGGGTCACGTACCACGAGAGCCGCAACCCTCCTGAGTTGCGGCGGCTTGTCAGCGTCCTCCGGGGGTGTCCACCACTCTTCGGTCCAGGACTCCGTTCCTCCTTCAGGCTCATGGAAAACGTCGGAGCCGGCTTCCAAGCTTGTCTTCCCTAGTCGTCTTCTGTCCGCCACGAAGCACTCTTTCTGCGTGTTGCTCGTCTCCTCGCTGCTTCGCTCTCCTCCTCCTTCTTCCGGTCCGAGAACCCCTGAGCTGTTCTTCCGGGATCCCTTCATACTCCACTGATCCCGCCTTCCCTCCGTCCCATTGGTTCCTGCATTCCTCGGACGGGACTCCTCCCTGTGTGTAAGAGGCAGTGGAAGAGATTAACTCCTTCTCTCCCAGCCATCGAACAATGTCGTTGTTCTGCCTCAGATACGAAGGCAGGAGGGGCATGTTGTCTACGGATGCCGCCTCCTCACATCCCCCTTCCCTAACTTTCTTGCTATCAAGAAAAGAATCGAGGGGATAACAAGATAAAAAGTCAGCATTGGATTGTTCCCTCCCTTTTCGGTGAAGAGTTGTGAACCGAAAAGGCTGCAAGGCTAAAAACCATCTCATAATCCTATTGTTGTGGCCTTTGTTACGAGAGAGCCACTCTAGGGGAGCATGGTCGGTATACAGCGTGAAGTCTCTCCCCTCTAGATAGTAAAGGAGGGTATCTATAGCCCATTTTATTGCTAGGGCTTCCTTCTCAATTACCGCATATTTTTTTTCCCTAGGAAAAAGTTTCCTGCTGATGTAAAGTATAGGTTTTTCCTGACCCTGGTCATCGGTCTGGGACAAAACAGCACCCAATCCTTGGTCTGATGCGCCGGTCTGTAAAATGAAGGGTTTGCTGTAATCCGGACTGAGCAAAACAGGTTTGGAAGTGATAGCCATTTTCAGGATGTGAAAAGCGGACAAATGAGGGCTCAAGGGTTGGCGTAACACCTTCTCGGTGTTTACGTTGTTTTGTAGAAGGTCTGTTAAGGGTGCTGCTTTTTGGGAAAAATCAGGGACAAACCGCCTGTAATAACCTAAAATGCCCAGAAACGCTCGGAGATCCTTTTTTGTTTGGGGAAAAGGGATATTGGCGATGGCGTTTACCTTCTCATTCTGGGGTTTTATGAGGCCTTCCCCGAGGAGATACCCTAAATATTTCACCGACCTAGCCGCCAGTTTGCTTTTGGCTGGGTTAATGGTCAGACCACTGTCTTTTAGGGTTTGAATAACAGTAGCGAGATGGTGCAGATGTTGTTCCCATGTTGTGCTGTATATGACGATATCGTCGATATAAGCTGCAGCATAATCAGCACAGGGCCTCAGTACCATGTTCATTAATCTTTGAAAGGTAGCTGGGGCCCCGTGTAACCCGAAAGGCAGGACAGTAAATTGATACAGACCCCCAGGGGTGGAGAAAGCTGTCTTCTCCCTATCCTGTTTTCTTAGAGGTACCTGCCAATATCCTTTACTTAGATCCAGCGTACTAATGTAACGTGCCTTGCCTAGTTTCTCAATCATTTCGTCTACCCGTGGTAACGGATAAGAGTCAAACTGTGAAATCTTGTTCACCTCCCTAAAGTCAATGCAAAAGCGGATGGACCCATCCGGTTTAGGCACTAATACGATGGGGGAATTCCATTCACTGGTTGATGGCTCTATTACTCCCATCTGGAGCATCTGTTGTACTTCCTTCTCAACAGCCTGTCTGCGAGATTCTGGTAGTCGATATGGGCGTAATTTCACTCTCTTCCCTGGTATAGTGTTAATGGAGTGTTCAATCAAGGTGGTGTGTCTGGGAATAGTGGAGAATACCCCCTGAAAAGGCCCTAATGTACTATGGAGGGCATCTATCTGGGTTTCTGTTAAATCTGGGTCTAGGCTTACAGAATAGGAAGGGGGGGGGGGTTTCTGGCCAAACTCACTGTGTGGGGTATCTCTCCCTCCCACTTCTTTAATAAGTTCATATGAAAGACCTGAGTATTGGTCTTTCTTGTGGGATCCATTTCGAGGCGATAGGTCACGGGGGTGACCGTCTCCATAACCCGAAAAGGGCCCTGCAACTGCCCTAGGAGTTTGTGATCCGAGGAAGGCATCATAAGCAGTGCATAATCGCCAACCTTCAGTGACCTTTCTCTGGTGTTTTTATCACAGTGGTGCTTCTGGGCTTCTTGAGCTTGTTCCATATGTATTTTACAAATAGAACGGATTTCCTGCAGGTGGGTTTTTAGATTTAATACATACTCGTGAAGGGATTTAGTCCCTTCTGGTATCTCCTCCCATTCCTCTCTCGCCATATCTAGTAGGGTACGAGGAGGACGGCCATATAATAACTCAAACGGGGAATACCCTGTGCTTCTCTGTGGCTTGCACCGTATTGCAAAGAGGGCCAGGGGTAACATGTCCTCCCATCGGCGGGTCTCCAACTCCAGTAGTTTTTTTAGAGTGGTTTTGAGAGTAGCATTGTATCTTTCTACTAGCCCGTCAGTTTGGGGATGATAGGCTGCTGTTCGTATTTGTTTGATATTCAGCCATAGACAGACCTGCTTCATTAATTTGGAGACAAAAGGAGTCCCCTGGTCTGTTATGATCTCCCGGGAAAACCTACTCTGGAAAGAATATGGACCATGGCTTTTGCAATGTGCAGGGCGTTGGGATGGCGTAGGGCGACTGCTTCGGGAAAGCGAGTGGCGTAATCTAACAGTACTAATATGAATCTACAACCGCTCTTGGAGGGGAGTAGGGGCCCTATAATGTCCATACCTACACGAGAGAAGGGTTCGCTGATGATGGGCAAGGGGCGTAAGGGAACTCTGAAGGATGTATGTCTACTGTTTTTCTGGCAAATCGGGCACTCCTTGCAATACCTACGGACTTGTTGGTAGATACCGGGCCAAAAGAATTGTTCCAATATCACTTTTTCAGTCTTTTCTTCCCCGAAGTGTCCCCCTAAAAGATGACTGTGGGCAAGGAACATTACTTTTTCTGTATAGGATAGCGGAACTAGTAACTGTAGGGGTTGTTTCTTTCTTCCCTTCCTGTATAACAACCCTTTTTTCACGATGAATTGAGGACCTACTTGATCGGGGTCCTCTTCATCCGTGGCCTTGTTCCAGGCCTCTCTCAGGGTCGGGTCCTCTCTTTGTGCAGAAAAGAAGCCCCGGTCATATTGCCACATGGCATCCTCTTTGGTCTGGGTTACTGCAACTCGATTCCAGTCTCTTTTTTCTCTCTTCTTTTGTTTCCCGCTTTTCCTGGGTTTCTCTTGAGAAGGAGCTAGGCAGGTCACTGTAGAGAAAGGGGCACTTAAACACCATTCTTCTTTATCCGTGGGCGTCTCTGGTACAACTTTAGACAAATAGGGGTAGTCAGATCCTAGCACCAAGGACTCAGGTATACGAGGTATCAATCCTACCTTTAGGGGAACTGGGGCATAATCAGGACCGTGTTGGATCTGTACTTCAGTGGTGGGATAACGCTTATTATCTCCATGCACACACTGTATGTTCACCGTTCCAGTGGTGTGTTTTATTCCCCCTGGAACAGCTGAAGGTTGTATCACGCTCTGCAAACATCCAGTATCCATCAGGGCTTGTCGTTTTTCTCCATTGACCCTTACGGTATGATAGTAGGGTGGGTTTTTTCCTGCCGGATTGCAATAGAAAGAGCGGGTGAGACCGATTTCCATGGGCTCTTCTTTTTGGGGGCACACCCTGGCTATATGTCCGAACCCTCCACAGGAGAAGCATTGGGGTCCCGGTTGGGGTGAGGGCCGGATGGGAGTAGGCACGGGACCAGGTAAGAGGGTAACAGTATCCTGTCTTCGGGGAGCCGCTGGCTTGGCTGTTTTGGAAGGTCCCCTCTAGGATGTTTCCAGAAATGTTCGTCTCTACCCCGTTGGAGGTCCTGTGCTCGGTTGTATTCCCCTGCGATTTCTACCGCCCTATCAAAAGTCAGGTTGGTATGCTGTCGCACCCATTTCTGCACGGGTGGGTGTAGGGAGGACAAAAACTGTTCTAGATATATCTTTTCCATGATATCTTCCTCAGTGGCTGTTAGGGGTTTTAACCACCGATCAGCCAGATCCTGTATCCGATAGGAAAGGGTTCTGGGGGTCTCCTGGGGTTCTTCCTTCACTTGTCGGAGACGAATACGATAGGTCTCATCATCTATCCCAAGTCTTTCCAGCATTGTTTTCTTTACGTCATCATATGGGGTAAGACCTAGGGGATTGGCAGCCTGATACGCGGCCTGTAGGTCACCTGTTAGCAATGGTCCTAGATATTGGCCCCATTTGTCGGCAGCCCATCCTGCTGCCCTGGCCATTCTCTCGAAATTGGCAAAGAAAAAATCAGGGTCTTCTCCGCTAACATACTTCTGGAGGACCACTGAAGGCAAAGTGGTATGACTTCTTGGTTGGCCCAGCGTATCGGCTAGTCTGTTGAAGATGGCCTCTTGGGTTTGATTTTGTTCGGTCATGGATTTATGGAGCTTCTCTCTTTCTTCCTCGGCTACAGCCAGGAACTTCTCCATTACACGGCCCAACTTTTCTTGACCGTCCGCCATCTTCTACAATGCGGCCTCCATCCTTGCAGATCCCACTTCTGACACCAAGTGTGAGAGGGAAGGGCGAAAGAAAAAGCGATTGTGATAGGGTTTATTCAAAGATAACAAAAATATAGTCAATCCATGGGTCAGTTCGAGGGACGGAGTAGAAGGCTCTTTCTGTTCTTGCAGGTTATTCGTAGGGCTCTTCCCGGTTGGTTGGTGGTCTTGATGTGGACAGGCACCCCGGCAGCCTCAGAAAGATAAAGAGAGAAAAAGGCGGTAAGTTTTCTGATCTCGCTTCCCTATGGAATGAGAACCCTTCACCGTTGCAAGGTACACCCGTAGTGCTTTACCAAGGTCTGGCCGGCAATAGCCTGACTGCGTTATAAGGTTGTGGGGAGACAGGTGGGGTTTCGAGGCGGTTGGGGAAATATAAGAGGTAAACAAAAATGAGGAAGAATCAGGACGCGTAAGCAGGCTTTTAAAGAACGCAAATACTGGTGAGGGAACACAATGGGGGTGGGCGAGTGTTCGGACACGACACGAACTAGTGCTTGGTGATAATATGTACAAGTGATACAGCAGAGGGGTGTCAAGGTGGTACACGTGCACATACACAAGTGGATCAATATCTACAGTGCCCCGTGTCTCTATGTACCCACAACCCACCCCTTACTCCCTCCCCCTCCCGGGTCACGTACCGCGAGAGCCGCAACCCTCCTGAGTTGCGGCGGCTCGTCAGCGTCTTCCGGGGGTGTCCACCACTCTTCGGTCCAGGACTCCGTTTCTCCTTCAGGCTCGTGGAAAACGTCGGAGCCAGCTTCCAGGCTTGTCTCCCCGAGCCGTCTTCTGTCCGCCTCGAAGCACTGTTTCTCCGTGTTGCTCGTCTCCTCGCTGGTTCGCTCTCCTCCTCCTTCTTCCGGTCCGAGAACCCCTGAGCTGTTCTTCCGGGATCCCTTCATACTCCACTGATCCCGCCTTCCCTCCGTCCCATTGGTTCCTGCATTCCTCGGACGGGACTCCTCCCTGTGTGTAAGAGGCAGTGGAAGAGATTAACTCCTTCTCTCCCTACCTTCGAACAATGTCGTTCTGCCTCAGATACTAAGGCAGGAGGGGCATGTTGTCTACGGAGGCTGCCTCCTCACACCATCTCACATCAGTTGCAACAATTTTCAAAACTAGACAGATGATTGGAGGGACTAGGAGGTGTCTCTGTCACACCACAGTGACCTCACGTACAGTTTAGTCAATTTATTGTTTTACTTCCTTTCTCACAGTTTGGTTCTTAATTCGTTCTCACGTTTTCTTATACAAGATACATTTAAACAATTTTATTCATAAATTTGACAACGTCCGCAGAATAAGACTCTGGTCCCACGGTTGATTTCATCATTTGGCAGACAATCGTCACATTGGCCTTCAACTCGTACATCTCTTCTGCTGTGCACAGCGCGTCTGTCTTGCCTCTGACAGATCAGATTCACTCTTCAACTCACCCCTCCCTCTTCGGACAATATAAGCAAAATGGAGTTTCATCCAGCCCACTATAGCGAATGGAAAATGAACATTCATTAATTATATGTCAATGTAGTTTTCACTGTTTACCCCCCCTCCCTGCACTATTCCTCATTTAGCGTTACCTAGCATAAGCAAAAAAACAGCATTACTTATTATTTTAAAGCAAAGGGCCATATGCAAACTACGAAATGCACATGCGGCCTAGTCATGTATTATTTTCGTTACTTTTTAAAGCATCATGTAAATACGATTTTAGTTTCTTTCACATGTTATTTCTCGTTAGTGTACACATGCGCAGAGCTATTTCCCACGTGTTTGTGTAAGGTGCACGTTAGTTTCATTTACTACTTACTGTTAGTACGTATTATGGGGGTATTAATTCGAGCAGGTTTCTTTTCTCGAACCCCTGCTCCATCAATCCCCCCTCTGATGGCTTTCAGGAGCCATCATAACATACCCACCATTTCGAGTGCCATCTTTATTTTATCTAAAACTCAGAACTCTTCTCTCTTTTTATGGCACCCTCGTCTAGATCTTTCATCATATCATAGTATTTTTCTTTCATGTCTTCTAATTCTATCTCCTCTCTTTTTCTCTTTCTTGCTCTACGTTCATTCTTTGATTCTGTCACTTCTCTTTTTCTACTTTTACCCTTGCAACATTTATATGTCGTTATTATCACTAAGGCTATTATAGCTACAGAAACAATTGGCATTATTATTTTCCCTAATAAACTACTTCCAAAGGTAGAAAACCATTTACTCACAGAAGAGAAACTCTTACCAAGTTTCTCCCAAACACCATCAACCTCCAGTTGGGTCAAGTCTTCATGTAATTTCGTAATATTCTTTATATATCCCTCAATTCCTTTACTTTTATCAGGGATATAGGTACAGCAGTGTTGGATTTTCAACATGCCACAGACTCCACCCTCTTTGCTAATAAGATATCAAGGGCAAGTCTATTTTGCTAAACCATTGATCTGATTGCAACCATTTCGGTGTCAATCATCAAGAACCCACCAGCAGTATCTGTTGATAAACGATCAACCACTGTGGACAACTTTCGAATTTTGTGCGAATTCAGGACGACTCCAAATGAGGGTATCAGTGCACCAAAAATATCATCTACTATTTCTGAGAAACTTGCTCTCTTGTTACGTGTTAGTCCATGATTTATTTCACTTAGTTGGTTACTATTTCGGTCTACATGATAGACTTTAGGAAAAACAATTGCAAAGTAACAACTACCATACCAATGTGCAGGCAACCTGTAGTAGGCCTTCTTACCACACACATAATAAACTCCTGGAAAGACAGGATCAGTTCCACCCTTTAATCCCCAACCTCCAGTAATTTGGAAAGTATGCTCACATTCACTACTCCCAATGAAATAATTGTTGTAGTTAGTTTTCGTTCTAAGCAAACATATTTTCTTTCTGGGACCAGTCCAGGGACATTGCAGCGTATGTCTCGCCTTTCTCATAAACTCCTTCTCTAAAAGCCCACGGTGGTAGCCGTGACTTCTGTTCAGCAGGCTTTCTTTGGAAACTTCCTTTTCTATCTTCTACCATTTCTATAAAAATCTTTTCTTCCACCCGCAAACTACAAGTCAGGTTATTTCTATAGGCATATTCTATATCTAAAGTTTTGGTGATATGGAAGAACTCTCCCATATAACGTGCATTTTTGCTACTTAAAACCTTATTTAGTTCCTTAATAACCGGTATTTCTGAAAATACTAAATCTATATTAGAATAGTGGTATTCGAGTTTCCCCGTCACATAAAATAGGCTGGTTAGAATACTGCAAGACACACCATATTTTAAAGGTAGGTGGTGATAAGTCACCCCTCTGAGACAGACGAAGGTAATCGCATGCACACATAACAATCACTCACATTCATGGTTTCAGTATACGCGTACAACAATTTAGTAAACACATTTAACGAGAAATCACTAATTGATTTATCATGATGGAGAATACTTCCATCCCATTCTTCTATTTTAGTATTAGGAGTTTCATTAGTGACATCACTCATCCTTTCTCTTGTTACATCATTAGTATTGTTTCCATCATTAGTTACCATTAGAATAGGTACAAGGACAGTTAGTAATATCCACATAAATGATAACAAGACACTACATAAGCAAGCTTTAATACATCTACGTTTTAGACTAGATTGTGGACGTTCAGTCACTTCTGCTTTAGCCATTTTATATTCTATAAAAATAAAATTTATCTAAACTTAAGAACACTAAAAATAAAATTCTGGAAAAATAATGGTGTAATCCTACACCTATAGGCTTTCTTCTTTACCCCCTTATTTTATTTTATTTTGATCTGAGTCATTCAGTTTTTCTTTTTGTAACCAATTTTTACAATTTAAATTTTCACAGTTCTTTTAAGGTGGTCTCAATTTGCTTTCATCAACTTGTTCAGTGTCAGAACTGTCTTTTTCTTCACTTGGATCAGAACTTTCAATTTCTTCCAATATGACGTAGGTCCATTCTGGTGCTTTGTATTTTCTGCTTGGAATTCTTATTCGCCTGGTTTTTCTTACTTCTTCTCCTGACTCTTCTTGTTCTGTTTGACTTGTGACCTCATTACTTTGTTCTGGTTTTCTTTTTGACTTTCTTCTCACCAGGGTGTATTTCAGTCTTTTCACTCCACCTGGCCAATTATCACCTTTTCTTGGTTTCTTAGTTTGAACTACTTTTTCACCTTCTGTGTCTGGTTCACAGGTTCTTTTATTTGGCCTCTCTTTGTTCTGCTCTTCTTCCTGACTTTCAGCAACTCCTGTTTCTGTCGATTCAACAGTAATTTCTCTTTCAACTGTGAGCTCACTTTGCTCTGGTTCAACAGTAGTTTCACTTGTTTCTGGTTCAGCAGTGAACTCACTTTCTTCTGGCTCAACAGCAGTCTTTTGAGACCTAGTATCGGGTGCCCACTTTACTTGACTTGTGCTCGGCTGTTCATCATCTGGTTGTTCTTCAGAATCTGTCACTCTAGATTCATCAGCTTCACACACTTCAACCACTGGTCTTTGTTCTTGTTTTACCAGTTGCTGCTCTTCTTGTCTTTCAAGTGGACTTAGGACTCGTCTGGTATGGCTCGCATGAATCCAATTTGGCAAGCCACCACACTTCACTGCCGTTGTCGTCACCAGTATAACTTGATAAGGTCCATTCCACCTGGGTTCTAAGCACGATTTCCTCACGTGCTTCTTGACGAGAACCCATTCACCTGGACTCAGATCATGAGCTTGATTTTGCTGTGTTGTAGTGGCATCTTCTCCAACCTGGTGAGACACAGAACGTACCAAGTCAGCCAATACTCTGCAATATTCGAGTACCAAATCATCAGATATACTCATCAATTTGTTCGCTGGTATGTATGCTTGTCTCATTTCTCTTCCCATGAGAATTTCGTGAGGACTCAATCCCGTCTTTTTGTCAGGAATACTTCTTAGACTCATCAGTACAAGGGGTAAAGCGTCAGGCCATTTCAGTGATGGGGATGCACACACCTTTCCTAACCTGGATTTTATAGTGCCATTTATTTGCTCAACCACTCCAGATGCCTTGGGTCGATAGGCACAATGCAGCTTCTGCTCAATTTTAAATGCTGCACAAATCAGCCGAATTATCTCATTATTAAAATGGGTTCCTCTATCTGTCTCTAAAGTGACTGGAATTCCAAACCTAGGAATCAGTTCTCTCAAAAGCAGTTTAGCTACAGTGAGGCTATCATTTCTTCTCGTGGGATAGGCTTACACCCAGCGAGAGAACAAGCAGACAACGACTAGCACATACTTCAACCTATTACATGGGGGAAGCTCAATGAAGTCCAGTTGGAGACGGGTAAATGGTCCTCCTGCTTTCCCAATTCGTCCCCTACTAACAACTGTCTTTCTGCCTGGATTTTGCTGTTGACATGTGACACACCTCTGGTGAAGGCTCTCTGCAATGACCCTGAACTTTGGGTTATACCATGACTGCTCGAAGAGTCTGATCATTGCATCTCTTCCAATATGCGTAATTTCATGGTAAACTCTGGCCATATGAGAAAGCAAAGAATCTGGCACGACTGGTCTCTCATCAAAATAGACCCATAGTTCATCTTCTGCTCTCTTTCTACATCCTGTATTACTCCATCTTTCCTTTTCCTCATCACTTGCTTCTTCCTGCATCTGCCTAACTTCTTCCAAAGTTTCAAATGTTGTGGTAAACATAAGATGAATAAAAAAGGGGAGACACCCCACTACTAAGAGAAGGGACGGGGTAACACCAAAACGAAACACAAAAGATCCCTGCTCTTATTAACATTCAAATCTATAGATCATGTGTTGAAAGACGGTAGATGAGGGATTACACTATATTTTACAAAAAAAGGTACAGTACAAATACATCATTTAAAAACACTATAGTGGGACAAAATTTCGGGCATAAAAAAAGAAATTTTATTCGAATAAGATCATGTCATACATAATTAAAAACCATTTCGTTAAAAAACATAACAATAATCATGAATAATACAGTTGTGGTACACAGTAAAAAAGTTAAAAAGAGTTCATAATATACATAGGCAAGAAAACTACGAAAAGAGTCGACGCGGCGTTTCGGCGAAATCACTTCTTCACCTTCTTCAGGACAAAGTTTTCTAAAATTAATTGTGAACATCAAAAAAAATCAGCCATTACATAAATTTCTCAAACCCAATTTAGCTATAAAAACATAGTGAAAAGGAGCCAATTGCGATCTTAAAGCCCACAATTTATACCTCTTAAGCTTACTTATTTTATCCCCAATTACAATTTGCTGCAGATACAGTATTAACAACATTCGAATGCAATCCTGGTCCCAACACATGATCAAAAAATTACTATTTAGAGAAAAACATATTTCGGACATACCTATTTTGATAACGAGTTTCTTTTGGAATCACTCGGAAGTTGAAATGAATAAACTTATTCAAATAGCATGATTACATATCACCTACATCAATAGATAAAAACCCTTTAAGACACAAGCACATACATGTATATATGTATAACTTCATCTAAACGATCTATATGTCTCATATTCGGGCATACCTTCATAGTTGATTTAAATCATCAGATTACTACGTTCGTTGGAGCCACCGTTTACAATTACATTTGGTGAAACCTTGAAAAATAGAGACGAGAGGCATTTGTAAACATCTCATATTTGATAAGCGAATTATACCCAAGGTTTATCATTGTGGGCTTACCAATTTAAATTTTGGTCACTGTATAACGCAATCTAAGTTGCTATCGTTCAGGAAAGCGTTGTATTAAATAATTGATGATACTGTTCAATTCCGGATACTTGCCGGTTGATGGACCTTATCTGGTTCCCACTAAAAGGATAGAAACCCAAAAAACAGTTTTATTAATGATGTCCTACTAGGGGACGTACTGAAAACTATTCACTCACTGCCAAGCAATCCTTATAATCTTCTATCAAAAAAATCTACATGTAAGTTCGAGTCTCACCTAATGCTAACTCACAGCCACAGACAACTTGCTTTATCTACCTAATCTGTTGCAATAAGGTGAACAAACTTTATTTAATACACTAAGCGATACCTCACTATGTTTATGAGAACTGAGATTACTGTCAGTCATAAAGACCGCTTAAGAATACCTAATGAGACCGAAAATGCAAGAGTGGCATAATAGAGTTGCACCGAAACTTATTGGTAACCGAAGCGTCTTCAGATATACATTTATTATTAGAGAGCTGTCCTTAATTATGATTATCGCTAATACCCCAACAGCAAGTCTAATTTTGAAAGACTGCTTAAAAATATCTCATAGGCCCAAAGATACAGTTGCGGAATTCTAGAATTATACCGCGACGTATTCGTAACTGTAACACCTTTAGACTGATATCTATTTATAAAGGACTGTCCTCAACTGAGGCTGACAATAATACCGCAAATACACGCTAACTCGTAGATATTGTAGCGTTACACTAATCTATGTTGGGGGTCTTACCTTGAATTGCTGTATCGGCCTCCCTGCTCCAACGTAACGTCTTCCGGGTCAGCTTACAAAGCCATGGAGACCCGCAAGGCGTTTATATACACACTCCCACTAAGTCACATGATTATGCGCGGACCGATTTACGCGACTACTAATAAAGATTTGAAGTTGTCAAGAGATTAAAACACCCACAATTTTTTTTATTTTTATATATATATACTTTTATAATTCTGGAAGGCGTTTATATACACACTCCCGCTAAGTCACATGATTGTGCGCGGACCGATTTACGCGACTACTAATAAAAATTTGAAGTTGTCAAGGGATTAAAACAACCACAACTAATTGTATTTTTATATATATATACTTTTATAATTCAATACCACAGAAACGATTTAAGAATACTGAAGTAATGAAAAACGATATATCGCTAAAACATAATGCTTATCTTCGGTATTTAAACATCTTTTATGCACTTATAAGTGTATTGCTTGAGAGTATCTCAGTCGGGCTCATCTTACTACCGTGGCGGCCATCTTGAAATGGTAAATTAGAATCATACTGACTAATCTACAAAGGTTTTTAAGATAAATTTGGACATAACACCCACAGTGTAAAAATTATGATTCAGCAATCCATTCTATCTGGAAGAGTTAGCTCACATCCAAAAACGCCATATTCAGACATTCATAAAAATACCGATCATGTCTGGATATGAGTCATTCCAAGTAGCTCACTCTTAGTGACTGAAACACCATGATATGACTCCTTCAGCTATATCTTAATCAGATGTGCACAGTTCTTAGTTCAGGGCCACCATCTCTTCACACAGAATATAACACTTCCCATAATATATGGGGCATGTCATAAAGTTATCTCAGGGTTGGAGCTAAATTAGTTTTTCCCAATCCTCTCTGCTGTTGAGTCCCAGTCTGAATGTATTAAATTTGGACATATAAAATTGTTCACGTCTTTTTATTTTGGTCGTGCAATCACCACCACAGGCATTCATTTCGATGGGTTCAACCACACACCACTTAAGATCTTCTATTTTATGTCCTTTGTCCATCCAATGCTCAACTAGTGGGGCAGTTCTTTTCTTGGTCCGTATAGCAGATTTGTGTTCTGTAATTCTGACTCGGTTCTCTCTAGACGTTTCTCCAATGTAGCCCAGATTGCAGGGACATACAATTAGATAGACGAGGTTTTTGGAACGACAGTTGGTAAAATTCCTAAAAGTATGGCTTACTCCATTTTGAACCACCTTTGGGCCCTTGATAATACTTTCACAATTATTGCAGGAACTACAGGGAAATGTACCTGTTGGTAACGGGGCATTGGTAATACCAAGTTGATTATCCTCCCTATTGTTCCTATAGGTATGAACCAAACAGTTTCTAATAGTTCTATTCCGCCTAAAGGAAAACATCGGTTTATCCAATCTGCCCTTACTCTGTGCAGTAATCAGATGCCAGTTCCTATGTATAATATTCTTAACTTTATTGCTAATATTGCTAAAGTTTGTCACAAAAATTAGTGGCATCTTTTTAGAATGCGGTTTCTCTATCTTCTCCTCGAACATTGACTCTCTATTATAATATTTTGCTCTTTTGTATGCTCGTCTTATTAGTTTCTTTGGGTAGCCTCTGTCCACCAATTTCTTGGTGAGTTTATCTGCATGTGCATTAAAGTCTTGTATTTTAGAACAATTCCGTCTTATTCTAAGAAATTGACCAAAGGGAATATTGTCCCTTTGGCAAGCAGGATGGTTACTTTTGTAGTGTAATAATGTATTACGGTCTGTGGGTTTCGAAAAAAGTTCAACTTTCAGTGAACCATCCACGTTCTTTATTTTAATGTCCAAGAAATCACAGCAATTTTTGCTAATGGATGATGTAAAATGTAAATTGGCATCACCCAAATTGAGCCATTCGATAAACTCCGTCAAGGATTCTCTGGTGCCTTCCCATATAAAAAAGACATCGTCAATGTATCGTGACCAATTAGAGATATTTTCATAAAAAGGAGCCAGTGTATTGAAAATATGTCGGTCTTCAAACCTCGCAACGTATAGACATGCTAGACTGGGAGCGCAGTATTGCACAATATCATTCGTCCATTCATAAGTAGGGGTGAAGGGGCTCTTTATTGCATTGGGGGAAGAAAAGTCCTTTACAAGCTTGAACAATTCCCTGCTGCTGTTCCCAGCTTGTTCAATTTTGGAGGTCAAAAAAGATTTTTTTTCCCTCACGGACTTTGGCATAGTGGGCCTTCAGTGCCAGTTTATAAGTGATTTTATTCAGAGGATCAAAGTTTTTCCTCCATAGTCGCTCTAGGCATTTACATGCGCTTTTGCTTTTCCTTAGCGCCTCTGTAAACCATGGGGCTGAGGCTCTACAATCTTTGGCTACGCGAGTTTTGGGCGGGGCTAGTTGCATAGACCACTCCTGAAGCCAGCCTTCAGGTGAAAGTGCTGCAGCCACTGAATCCAAAGTAGCAGAAAAATATGCTACTGGACGTCGTGCCATTCCATGTTTCTGAGTCAGGACTGAAAGTGCGCATCCATCTCTCTCACAGCAGTACAACGCAAAATTCTTTGTATAATCTGGCATTCCTAATGCAGGTGCATGACAAAGACTGCTTTTCAATTTTAAAAAGGCTTCCATACTTTCATCATCCAGATCAATCGGGTCTTTCACATCCTTCCGTGTCAACCTCTGTAGAGGTTTTGCAATCAGTGCGAAACCACTGATCCACTGCATGCAATATCCAACCATTCCCAGAAACATTCGTACTTCTTTCTGAGTTTTGGGTGGATTCATCTGTTTGATCACTTTAATTCTTTCAGGTGTCCCCTTCCTAATTCCTTTTTCTATTTTGTGTCCTAGGTACTGGACTTCCTGTTTGCAAAATTGCAGTTTTGCTGGGGACACCTTGTGTCCTCCTTCTGCCAAATGGTTCAATAGAGCAACTGTGTCTGTCACACATGCTTCTCGTGTCTTTGATGCCACCAGTAGGTCATCAATATATTGAACCAAAACCGAATTTTCTGGCATAACCAAAGTCTCCAGACATTTTTTCAAGATCTGGTTAAAGATTGAGGGACTCTCTGTGTACCCTTGAGGAACTCGGCACCATGCCAAAACATGCAAACAAATACTGGCTTTCTGGATGTAAGGGAATCGAGAAAAAGGCTTGGCACAAGTCAATAACTGTGTACCATTCAGCATCACAGGGAATCTGGTACAGTATCACTGTTGGATTTGGCACTATTGGACAACAGGGCACTACGATTTTATTAATCTTTCTTAAATCCTGCACTATTCTATATTTCCCACTGGGTTTCTTAATACCTATGATAGGCGAATTACAAGGACTGCTCAGTATTTCTTTCAGAATTCCCTGTTCAATCATTTGATTGATTACAGGAGTGACTCCTGCAATTACTTCTGGACTCATTTTGTACTGAGGGGTGTTTGGATATACAGCCCCATCTTTTACTGTAATCTGAATGGGATCTACGTTTGTCATTAAGCCAATTTCCTTTCCTGAAAAATCCCACACCTCTGATCTCACTGCACTTTTTAATTCTTCGGGCAAATTCTCTTCTGTAAGAAGTGAATACAACTCATCCACCTCTGTTCCTTGCTTCGCTAACATCATTTTAAATTCAACATCCTCATCAGGTGTCTGAAATGCAATACCATCTGGCGTACAATAGATGGTGCAATTCATCTTGCATAGTAAATCTCTACCTAAGAGATTTACCGGACTCGAGTCACATACTACAAACTGATGCATGTCTTTGAAGTTACCAATGTGAACTTCTATCGGATTTGTAACTGGCGTTCTAATATGCTTATTTGAGACTCCTACAACTTGGATAGTTTCTCCCGAGAGGGGTAGGTTTAGAATTTCTGCTGCTTTCACAGTAGAACGGGTAGCACCAGTGTCCACTAAGAATGTAATGTCATTCCCTTCCACTTTTCCATCAACAAATGGACCTGACTGATCTACTGCCAAGGATGCGCCAAGCACGCACTCCTCCTCCCCCCTCTGGCACCGTCATTGAGATGAGTCGAAATCATTCTCATTGCACTGCAACCAATATTGTGGAACCATTTCCACAGTTTGATTCTTACCACTTTGGTCACCTGCGTGAAATCCGGTATTTGCACTGTACCTCTGCACTTGAGCATTCACATTATTTGGCATGGGAGCATGTAGCACCTGTAACTGTGGAGTAACTATCTGCTGCTGCTGCTGTTGATTTACACCCACCTCATTCTGCATCTGTGGAATTAAATTTTAATTTGCCCCGTTATTCTTTTTAGCAGATCTACACTCGTTCTTCCAATGTCCAAGCTTTCTGCACGCATAACAAGGAAATTTCTTCATAGCTTCCTCTCTATTCATTTTTCCTCTTCCTCTACCTCCGCTGGAATTCTGCCCATTTTGATTCTGACCATTCATTAGAATACCAGTTTGAGGATTATTATTCGCCTCTTGCTGTTCTGCCACTTTCACCTGTGCCCACATCATCTTCTCTTTTAACTTTTTATGTCGCGATTCAATATCATCACTACAATACTTTGCATACCTCAGAATTTCATCGGTTGTCTTGCTCTGCCAGCAAATCAAATGCTTGTGAATCATATTACTAATTTCTGGTTTCAAACCAAACACAAAACGATACACAAAATGTCCCATATCCTTGTCTCCAATATTCTCAAATCCACTATACTGTTTAAATACCTGCAACAAGCTTTCATAATAGGCATGTACTGACTCTTTTGATTCCTGGGTTGTTCTGTCAATTTTAACCCAATCTGTTTCCTTAGGGGAAATTTTCCCCTTTAGAAACGTGATTACTTGATTATACTTTTTTATCACCTCGTCAGACGGTGCACCTGTTTTAGGGTCCCTAGGATATTCTTCCTTTGGCCAATCAACCGTGATCTTACACTCTGTCCATAAATCTGCTGGAACAACAATCTCAAACAACCCATCTAAATCTTTTAGCAAAACCTTCGAGACTTTCACAAACCTCTCTACCTGTTTGTACCATTCAACTGGTTTCTCTCTTAACCTGGGAAAATCGTTCGTGAAAGACAATATATCCTGTCTTGACCATGGAACATGAACATATCCACCACCTGGTACTTCTCTCATCAGACACACCCTTTCAACTTGTTCTGTCTCTTTTAATGGAAACATGGATGCTCCTTTATTAGCTGCTTCTTCCTTCTTTCTCGTCCATCTATTTTTCCATCTATCTACATCTCCCCATTTTTTCAATATGTTCATCAATTCTTTTATCTGCAATCTCTTTCCAGACGTATTCAAACTCTCTAGGTCTTTGTCAGTGAAAGCCAATCTGTATGATTTCTGCAACACTTTCGACATTTCTATGTCTATTCCACACTCACTAGCAGCTTCGGATATCTTCTCATGTAAATTCTTTGCTCTCCAGGTAATGCTCTTGCATAAAAACAACAATTCATCATCTCGGTAAGTCCCTAATCTATCTGGACTTATTGTCCCAATAATCATTTCTTCCAAATCTACTTTTAATTGACTCACATTAATACTCTGTGGCTGTGGTTTCGGTTTTGTCATTTCCTTTATTCAATTCTTCTGGTGAAGGACCTGCTGAACTCCCTGCTATTCGAGTAACATTTGACCCTATTCTCCTCGGATCTAATTGTATACCTCTTTGAGGGGTCTCCGTTATCAACTCACAAACCGGAAGATCTAACAATGTGGTATTCTGATCATCTTGACCCTTCTCATTCATTACCGCTACCACCCCACTCCTGTTACCACTTCTCGGAACTGTCAATGAATGTACTTTTGACAAATTCTGTCTTTCCCCATACAAGGGAATTACGGGACCAATTGTTACTGGTACTGTCAGTGCTTCTGCATTCAGGCTTAGCTGATTCATTTTCTGAACCTGCTCTAGTCTTGCCTTATTCAACAAATTTACTTCATTTTCTCGCACTACTCTAGCTAATTCAATAACCTGGGGAGTCAAGGGAGTTCCCATCTGTGGAGCACTCGGGGTTACTTCTCCTGAATTTTCTTAATAAGGTGGAGGTCTTTTAGTCATCATATCCTCCAACAACTCATCATCCTCAGAATTATTCGGGTCATCTCTAAAACTGGAAGTCTCTATATTCTTCTTTTTCTCCTTACACTTTCCTCCAGTCTGATCATGAGCAGCTAAAACTGGGTACAAACCTTCTGTTACTACAGCTCTCCTCCATCTTTTCAACTTTTCTTCCCTACTTTCAAAAGGATATCCATGCATCCAATTCCTGTATCTTCTGTTACCTCCTCTATATTTCTCTCTTTCAAATGCCTCAACTTCCCATTCTTCCAATGCTTCGTATTGCGTCAATCTAGGATTTGGTTCTAGTGCATTCATTCGATTTCTCAGATTCTGCAATATCCTTACATTTAACGTAGCATGCTGTGGAAAAGCTATGACACCATCGTCCTTTGTATATTCCACCCAATTCTCTAACCACATACACGTATGATATCCTCGCTCCAACATCATACAAGAAGCAGGCGTCTTTGGGGGTGGAATAGGAATTCCTTCCCTAGTCAAAACCGGCTTGTCCTTATTGAAAACATTCTTTATCTTCTTTAACAGCTTCATTTTTCTCTAAACTTTTACGCTAATGTACCTCACCAAAATAAACAAAGAGAACCTTCCGTAATTCTACGTATTCTATTTGTCAGCTCTCGTCCTATACCAGCGCGACTCACACTAACCAACCAATCAGAACCCTGCTACGTAAGCAATGTCTCAACCAATACTAGCGCGGCTCACACCAACTAACCAATCACAGCTCAATACACGCCCGCTGCCTGACCAATGCCAGTGCGGCCTTTTCTGACGTCAGTATTACTCCTTCTACTGACCCTCCCTTCACAAAAATTTGCGGCACTATTTTCTAAGTTTTTCTTTATCGAAATTTCTGTTAGTAACAACACAAAAACAATGCTACCTTGTCTGTTTCACTAAATAAAGAGATAGTTTTCACCCTTCAAGAGATTTTTCTCACTACGAGTCCTAATAACGACCAGCGTTATTTTACTCTTCAAACAAGTTTCCGGGAGGACCTATTAGTCCTCTAGGGATAAAGCCAAGATTTCACAAGAGGACTTTTTGGCATTTTTTTTTATTTGCATTACCTGCCTAAGATTAGTACTGTGCTCGAGCACTACCACTTTGGTAGAAGAATGCAGAGACCGGTGGAATCTGTGGAGGAGTATGTTTCAATTCTACGCAAGTTAGCATCCACATGCAACTTTGGTCCAACTTTAGACGAACGTCTGAGAGACCAGTTTATGTTGGGTTGTGTCCTAGAAAAAACCAGAGACGCCCTTTGGCAAAAGGACAATCCCTCTTTTCAAGAGGTCATTACCACCGCAAAGACCCATGAACATTCCAAAGCTTGCGTTGAGGTTATAAAAAAGGATAACCCCACTGAGGAAAAAAACCACCCTGAAGTTAAAGCCGTTGTTGACCGATGGACAAAGTTGAAAACTGTTCCACTCCGCAAACCTGTCAATCAAAAGGTGTTTCAAGGGAAATGTTATAGATGTGGTGACTCTGGTCACATGGCTGATTTCAGAAGTTGTCCGGGGTGGAAAGTCATTTGTAAAAAATGTGGAAAAAAGGGGCATGTTTCGAAATGCTGTAGATCTGACCTTAACCAAAAATCTGTGAAAGAAATTGACCTTTTTGATGATGAGGAAGAGGAGGTTATAATTTGTCAGATTTTAGCTGATAGATCAGATGGCCCCTATGAAGAAGTCCTTATCAATGGATCTTCAGTCAAAATGTTATTTGACTCTGGGGCAAAAATTACATTAATCCCAAAGGTGTTTTATGATAATAACTTACAAAGTGAAGTGTCCCTTTTGAAACCTGATGTCAAACCAAAAGGTTATGGAGGGGTTCCCATTGAATTGAGTGGCTATTTTTGGGGCTCCATCAATTTTAAGGGAAGAATCGTATCTGGGAAGATATATGTTTCTGTAAGGGGGACTCACTTATTAGTTGGTTTCACCAAAAGGAGTTGCATGTGTTTCTCGACCCTAACGAAGATCCCCAGGTTCGTCTGAAAGAACTACCACTCATCAGAGTGGTTAATGAACCTGTTCATGATCTCTTAAAAGATTTTAGCGGTGTCTTTGCTAAAGAACTTGGGTGTTTAAAAAACTACTTACATTGTATAAAGTTGAAGCACAATTCTATTCCCAAAGTTGCAAAAGTCAGGAGTGTACCTCTATTAGTAAGAAATAGCATGAAGTCTGAATTAGAGAAACTCAAAGAAAAAGGGATCATCCAAGAAGTTGAAGCCACAGAATGGGTCTCTCCGGTTGTGATGGCACGCAAGGCCAACGGAGAGGCCCGGCTCTGTGTTGACTTAAGAGAACTAAACAGAGCCGTGATTGTGGACCACTACCCACTACCAAATATTGCTGAGATGTTGTGCTCTCTGGATGGTGCGGGGCATTTCTCCTCCTTAGACTTGACCTCGGCTTACCACCAGGTCAAGTTGCATCCATCCTCCCAAGATCTGACTGCATTTGTGACGCCCTTCGGTACCTTTAGGTTCCTGAGGATGCCCTTCGGTTTAATTTCTGCTGCATCTGTCTTCCAGAGAGTGATGGAGGGTATCCTTGGGGTTCTAAAGGGTGTGAAAGTCTATCAAGACGATGTGCTGATTTTCGCATCCAATGAACAAGAACATGACACAAGACTCAGGCAGGTACTACGAAAACTTCAAGACGCTGGTCTCACCCTTCGAGTTGATAAATGTAAGTTTAATGTCAAGGACATTGAGTACCTTGGGCATTTTATTTCAGCAGAAGGTATCAAGCCTAAGGCAGGGCTGGTAAACTCTATACTCAATTTGCGCTCACCTTCTACTAAAGATGAACTCATTAAATTCCTGGGTATGGCTGAGTTTTACCATAAATTCGTCCCAAATTTTGCTGGTAGAACCTTGGGACTAAGATCTTTGTTAAAAAAGGGGTGCGAGTTTGAGTGGTCCGATGTTTGTGAAAAGGAATTCACAGATATTAAACGTCTGCTCAACAATGCACCTTCTCTGAAGAGTTATGACCCTTCCAAGCCCTCTTACCTCATGACCGATGCCAGCTCCACTGGTGTAGGGGCTGTTTTGTTACAGAAGATTGATGGAGTTGAGAAAACTATCTTGTTTATCTCCAGGCCTCTAAGAGGGCCCGAATGTAGTTACTCTGTCATAGAGAAGGAGGCGCTGGGCGTGTTCTGGGCTGTACGTAAACTGCGGAAATTTTTGTGGGGTAAGAAATTTATAATTTTGTCTGACCACAAGCCCCTCAAGGAAGTCTTTTCAAAAAAAGGCATCGATTTTGTCAGTCACAGGATACGCAAGTGGGTTGTAGCTCTTCAAGAATTTGAGTTTGATCTAACATATCTCCCTGGTGCCAACAATGTATTAGCAGACTGCCTCTCCAGGCTGGGTACTGAGAACAAAGAAAAGTCTGCTGATGTTGAGTGGTTTGGTGGTGAAGAATTAGAAGAGGAAGTCAATGTGTGCCTGATAAGTGAAGGTATCATTACGGAAGATGAGTGGAAGCATGAACTTGTGGCTGATATGACTTTACAAAATGTCATTGCCATGGTCAAAGGAACGTGGTGTGAGAAGAAAGACTGTGAAGATTCTCTCAAGGGTTTCTGGCATGTCAAAGATGATTTGTCTGTTGTTGATGGGTTACTTTTACGTGGCAGTAAGCTAGTTCCACCTCTTGCCTTGAGGGAAAAAATAATCAAGAACGCTCATGCCTCTCACATGGGCATTGCAAAAACTAAAGAGAGGGTTAGGGGAATGTACTGGTGGCCTGGAATGGATGTCTATGTAGAAAGACTTGTTCGTGAATGTGCAGAATGTGTGAATTGTGACAAGTCATTAAAGTGCAGGACCCAACCCATGGTAATTAGGGATCAAGTCACTTCCCCTTGGTCGGATATTTGTATAGATATTTTGGGACCAGTAAGATTAAACTCGCAAGATCGTTATGTCATAGTCTGTCTGGATATGTTTTCACGATGGCCGGAGATCAAGATTGACAATTCAGTTGAATCTTCTGTTGTCGTGAACTTTTTAGATGAACTTTTTGAGCGGGAGGGCTTCCCTCGAACAATCTTGTCAGATAATGGTGTCCAATTTACCTCTCACTTCATGGAGGAATTTTTAGCCTCGAGAGGAATCATTCACAAGAAGTCCTCCTTATATCATCCGCAATGTAATGGCGTTGCTGAAAGGTTTGTAAAGGTCCTTAAAGAAAAGTTGCAACAAGCCAGATCTTGTGGTGACAGCTGGGAATGTGCCTTAAAAAAAAAGGTCAGGGAGTATCGCTTCACCCCTCATTCTTCGACAGGCATTACTCCCTTTCGCCTCTTTAAAGGGAGAGTAGCTAATATTGAAATGAGTCCACACTGGATCTCATCTAAGAGGGCTTTGGTTGACGAGAATGTGGACAGCACAGATGGTTGGGAAGAGAGGGAGAGAAAGAAGATGAATGAGAGGAAGATTCGTTATGATGAAAGGAAGGCTGTGAAGAGCACTGTTGTCAAAGTTGGTGACTGGATCAAAATTAGGTTACCTAGGAAAGGTTCAAGTACATCTAAGTTCAGTCAACCTATTCAGGTGATTAAGCTCTTTAAGAATGCCATACAGACAAGTGATCACAGGATTTGGAATTTGAACAGGGTGGCAAAATGTTCCTCGTCTTCCTATGCTCATTCCACCTGTGGTTCTCCTTCGCTCTTACCAGGACAGGAGGCTGAGAAATTAGGTGCGTCTGGAAGCTGTAATAGACCTGTATGTTTGAAGAGTGCTCCTCTTCATTTACGTGACTTCGTTGCTTGAAATGCAAAATTGTATTTTGCTGTGTTTCCTTACACAATGTTGTGTTTCCTCTTCCCTGTTCCCTCAACATCTCCTTCCCTAGCAGTATGCTCTTCTTATGTTATTGTTCTGTTTGCATATGGAGGGGAGGTGATGTGGTGTCCTCAGCCTTCATGTCATCCACTGTCGTCAGGTTCTGGAATGTGGTGAAGGTTGCCTAGCACTGTTTAAACAGATTGGGACAGTTCTCCTTGTCTTGCTGCTGGATGGGGTCTCAGTTACTTCTGCTACTTAATAAAGTCTCTCTCTCTAAACCTATTGCCTCCGGATTTCATTATCAGAGAGATCGACTTCTACAGTTTGCTCTTGGGATCACTCAACTTCTTTTAAAGATAATTTAAGCGTTCAATGTCAAAGGTTCCTTCTTCAGGGGAGCATTTCTTTCTGTCACCATCAGTGCACTTGATCCCTCTCCTATAAAACCTGCAGATGCTGTATTCATATTCATTTCACACAACGTGGGTGGGAGTCCCTCTCTGCGGGACATTATTTTGGTTTGATTCTTTGGCTCCCATTTTCCTTTCTCCTTCTTCACACACACCAACTCCAAGGACCGTGCTTTCACCAGCCCGTTGCCTTGTTCTGCATCTGCTCCCTGGGCATGGAGGAATGGAATGGTCTGGGAAGAGGGAAAGGATTTCCTTTCCTGTTTAACCTCGTACGGAGGCCAGAAAATACTTTCACGCTGTTGCACTGGCCCCTGTGCAATCGGAACACCGACATTCACAGCCCATTGAGACTTTCAGAAGGACTGAGGTGTCTGAGCCAGTGTGCCCCTTTTAACACGCCCGGTGGGGTCTATATCGAGGACCTCGGCAGGCCTGGCTTCCATCATGATCTCCCTGCTCTGGCTCCGTGGATTAACCTTTACAACACACCTCCGAATTATTTTTCTACTACAAAATTAGGGCCACGTGTAGAGCACTTCATGACACATTCTCCAATCCTCCTCCCACATTGCTCGCCCTTGAAAACGTGCTTAAGACTGACTCACCTCGTAGACTCATTACGAGAATTTATAATAATGTTGTAATTTATTAGGTGCGTTGTACTTTAAGAAAGAGATTCTAATACTAGTGTTCTGATGTTGCTATGATGTGTGCATTCTGGTCAAGTCAGTTGACTGCTGGCTGGACAGGGATCACCAGCGCTATATCTCCTGTGCCTGGAATAAACATCACTTTATTCATACAACCGCGTATGGAGCATTATTGATTACGACAGATGGCGACGATTAAACCAGCAGTGCACAGAATAATTGGATGATATCAAGCGTTGGTGGAAAAAGGAAAAAAAAAGAACCCTGCGGAATCGTTTCTACAACTGAAACAAATACAGTAAGACTTATGTAAACTGTAAGCTTGTGGCGCACGATATATATATGTAACGGTGTAAATTCGGGAAAGGTTCATATACGTCGTTAAAAGAGTGGAGATAAGTGCCTGTTTGACAGCTAACAGTTGTGTGGAGTGGTAGACATCCAGGGAGCGAGCGCTATCTCGCGGAATTGGGAGTGAGCGCTATCTCGTGGAGCAACTGGTGTAGTCATTCAAGGAGCGAACACTATCTCGTGAAGCAGCAGGGAGCGAGCACTATCTCGTGGAGCAACTGGTGTAGTCATTCAAGGAGCGAACACTATCTCGTGAAGCAGCAGGGAGCGAGCACTATCTCGTGGAGCAGGGAGCGAGCGCTATCTCGTGGAGCAGCTGACGTAGTCATTCAGGGAGCGAACATTACCTCGTGAAGCAGCTGATGTTCGGCAGGAGAACACAGACGTCAGCGTTCTTGGAAGGTTGTGGCAGCGGGTAGCTGTCATCGCATCTGTGGTGTTCTGTGGTGTTCCTGATCTGACGCATCAATGTGTTTGTCATCACGTGGTGCGTGACCACGTATACGACGGGTCTACGCACACGGCGGCCATCTTGGGAGCATTGCATCTACATTGCCACCATTGCGTTCGTCTGATTGTCTCAGATTGCAACCTACGGTCCGTTTGCTAAAACTTTATTGTCATACACATGTTAACTAACTGAAGCGAGGCTAACGTGTGTGATTACTTCAACAACGAAGAGTGTTGTGTGACGAAGGGAAGGTAATTTAAATTTTGAACGAGACTATTTTTGGCAACCTAAGAAAACAGGTTTTTTTTAAAGTATTTTACATTTGCGATGAACACATTGTTTTGAATAGCCTATCTTCTGACATTTACCGGTGATGCGCACACCTTATATATTGTGAGCACATCTTGTATTTTGTGTGGCTTGTCCATTTATTTATGCAACGGTGATAAGCACACCAATCTTGCTAAGAACAGCTCATTCTCAAGTTCATTGTGCTACCATTTAATTTTGAATACAATGGAAGCAGTTATAACTCCACCACCTACATTTCTACAACAATCTGGTGAACCTTGTATGGAGTGGGATGAATGGGTTGAGGTATTCGAAAATTACATAGAGGCTTTAGATGGAAGGGAGTTCAGTGTGGCCAGGAAAAAGGCATTACTTTTGAGTGCCTTAGGCAAGGAAGGGCAACATGTGTTCAAGTATCTTCCTGTAGCTACTGACTCCGATGGAAGAGCCATAGCAAATGTATTTTTAGAAGCTAAGACAAGGTTAAGAAAATATTTCGCAAAAGAAGTAAACATTGTGATGTGCAGGCATAAGTTTTACACTCAGCCGCAAAGATGTGATGAAACCATTGATCAGTTTGTTGCGCGTTTGCGAGAGCTGTCCATAAGGTGTCAATTTGGTGAGATGAGGGATGAAATGATTAGAGATCAGTTGATTGTTCAATGTCGCAATAAGAAGATGCAAGAAAGGTTGTGGGCTGCAAAGAATCCCACTCTAAGTAATGCTATTGAAATAGCAAAGGTAGTGGAACAATCTGATGCATGTATGAAGGAATTAGAGAAAAAGAAAACACGGCAGGTGTTTCTTGGTTACAACAAGGTGATATTGCAGTGATTAATAGTAACAAGAGTAATAATGCCTTTGGCAGAAAAAAGTACAATGGTAATGCTTTAAAAGGGTCTGATGACAAAGGGTTTAATAGCAACAAGCTTACGGAAAGAATGTGTACTAGGTGCGGGAGTACCTATCATACTGCTGAATATAAGAATTGTTATGCCATTGGCAAAGAGTGTAGAAAATGTGGCCGCAAGGGTCACTTCTTCAAGATGTGCAAAAATATTAGCAAATTCAAAGTAGCAGTAGTACATGATGTTAATGAAAATATAGCACATATGGAAGAAAATGAATGTGAAGATAAAATATTGTGTGTAGATGATGAATATGTGTCTGTCACACCGGGAGAAGAACAAGACCTAAGGCAAAATTCACTATCCAGGGTAAGGAAGTAGAGTTGATGGTAGATTCTGGTTCATTCTACACAATTATTCCTAATGAAATATTTGTGCGATTATGGCCAAAAATGGAATTACTCCCCAAGGATATCAATCCTGGTGGATACCAGGGTGAGAAAATAGATATCATTGGCTATATGCCATCAGAGATTTGTTTTAGTAATAGATCTGTGAAAGGAAAAGTATATGTTGCACGCAGTGGGCCACCAATATTAGGGTGGGCACACCAATATGACCTACATATTATCATCAATCCTAGAGCTTCAAATCAGGTCATGGTGGTAGAAGAAGTTACTACTGAAGTTATTGTAGAGAGCATGCATGATTTATTTTCAGAGGATATTGGTGAATTAAAAGGGTATGTACATAAGATCATGCTCAGACCTGATGCTGTTCCTATGCAACATAAGGTAAGGAAAGTCCCTATAATTGCAAGACAGGAAGTTAAACGCATGTTAGATGAGATGGTAAAGCAAGGCATCATCGAAGAGATTGAGACATCCAATTGGATTTCACCGGTCGTTATCACAGGCAAACCAGATGGCAGTTACAGGTTCTGTGTGGACTTGCGCACATTAAATCAAAATATAGTGATTGATAATTATCCACTGCCAAATATTAATGAACTGGTGTTCTTGTTGAAGGGTGGGAGGTTTCTTTCAAAATTAGACCTGCGGAGCGCCTACCACCAAATCAGACTGCATAAAGAGTCCAAACCCTTAACAGCATTCATTACCACAGAGGGAATATTTCAATTCACAAGAATGCCGTTTGGGTTGGCATCGGCAGCGGGAGTATTCCAAAGGATGATGGGTTCAGTTTTAAAGGGTCTGAAGAATGTAGTTCATTTTCAAGATGATATGTTAATTTTTGGTAACTCTAAGGAACAACATAATGTGGTCCTGAAGGAGGTCCTAAACAAAATGGCTAACGCAGGACTGACCTTAAAAAAAGAAAAGTGTAAGTTTTGTGTAGAGGAAGTGGAATATTTGGGTTATACCTTATCTGTTGGTGGTATCAAACCAAAGAGAGATCTTCTAGAGGCCATAAGAAAAGCCCCTGCACCTACGGATAAGGATCAACTCAGGTCTTTCCTCGGCCTCATAGAATATTATTCCAAATTTGTTATGAACTTTGCGGAGAAAACTGAACAGATTAAGAAATTACTTAGGAAAGGTTGCAGGTATGTCTGGTCCGTGGAACAACAAAACGCTTTTGATGGAATAAAAAATGAGATATGTGAAGCAAAAGTGTTAACTCCATTTGACACCAAATTAAGATCTATCCTTACTGTTGATGCAAGCACAGTAGGAGTGGGAGCTGTACTTGCACAGGTTCACAACTCTGGTGTGAAGACGGTAGCCTTTGCCTCTAGATCCTTGACAGATTCCGAAAGGAATTACTCTGTTATAGAGAGGGAGGCTTTGGCTGCAGCTTGGGCTGCAGAGTACTTCCGCATGTATCTTTGGGGTTTTCAATTTGTGTTATGCACTGATCACAAGCCCTTAATTAAAATATTGTCTCCAGGTGGCGCGGGAAAAGGGTCGGCAAGACTTGCAAGGTTGGCTGCTCGTTTACAAGAGTTTGTTTATAGAATAGAGTACATTGCGGGTTGGAAAAACTGTCAGGCTGATGGATTATCCAGATTGCCTTTACCCTGGCGTGAAGTGGACAGGGTACAAGTGGAATCCTTTGAGTGTGAAGGTGCAGTGGCTTCTGTTGAAGAATTGGTTGAAGTTTGTAATGGAGCAATTGGTAAGCACTTGGGGAATGATTGTATGTCCAAGGATAGGGTTTTACAACTTGTCAAGGAGTTGATTGTCAAAGGTACTAGGCGTGAGAGTACCCTTCCTGCTGCTGTGAGGCCATTTGGAAAAGTTTTGGATGATTTGTCAATATGTGGTGGTGATGTGATAATGAAAGATGATAAATTTGTGCCCCCACTAGAGTTGAGATTTACCATTTTCAAGTTAGCTCATGAAGGCCACTTGGGCCAATCTCTCACTAAGAAAAGGGTACGTGAACACTTTTGGTGGCCAACCATGGACCAACAGATTTCTGAGTGGGTAGAGAGATGTATTGACTGTTGCGAAAGTGAAAAGAGGTTGAAAGTTGGCAGCCAGGTGGAAATGGGTACAATCCAGGATCCGGGTTTGGCGTGGCATACCGTATGTCTGGACTTTATTGGACCATTGGCACATGTGAATTATGAATTAAGGTTTGGTATGGTCATGGTAGATGTTTTCTCAAAATGGATAATTGCGAAATTTATGTCTGAAATTAGCACCAGGAATACCATTCGAGTGCTGGATGGAGTTTTCAAAGAGGAAGGGTATCCTGTTAAGTTAATCACAGACAATGGCACTCAACTCACTTCTACAGAAATGGTCAAGTACTTAAAGTCTTGTGGTATCTTGCACACGAGGACTTCTTTGTACAACCCACAAGGGAACGGCATTGTGGAGAGGGCAAACCGCATGGTAAAAGGTGTCATACAAATGGCAATTGTAAATAAGAGAAATGTAAGAGATATGGTTGATGATCTTATTTGGGCTTACCGTACCACGGAAAATACTGTCACCAGGAAAATACCTTTTTGTGTGATGAGAGGACGGAGTGCCAGTACCAAATTGGTGCCAGCTTGGTTGAAAGGTTTATTAGGTCAGACAAATTTAGAACAGAAGGGAAAGGATATAAATGAGGCATCAATGCAGAATTGTATCATAAAAACAGATGACTGGGTAAAAGTCAAACCGGGTCTTGTGAGTGGTGGTCTCACAAAGTTTCGTGGTCCGTATAAGGTGAAGAGTGTACATGATGGGTATATTACCTTATATAATGGTGAGAATTGGAATTTGAGAAGAGTTGCTCTTTACAAGAAAAAAGATAGTTCTGGAGAGGATTTCAGATCTAATGAGTCCAATAACACCTACAATCCATATATGTTGATAAGTGATGATGATGTATTGGACAGATTATCGAGTAATTCTTCAGGTGAGTGTGGTGATGGTTCTGGAAGAGTTACTAACACCATACTTCCTCCAAGGCTTAGGTGTCCACCTAGATACCTCCAAGATTATGTGTGTGGTGACATGAAGTGACAGTTAAGTATTTCTCATAGTTACAATTATTTCATGTATTTCTCATAGTTATAACTATTTCATGTATTTCTTTTTAGTATGGTTTATTTCATTGCCTGTATTCTTATTTGTTCTGTTAATTATCCTTATGTGTTTTCTTTTATTATTAAAGGAGAGAAGATATGTTGTAATTTATTAGGTGCGTTGTACTTTAAGAAAGAGATTCTAATACTAGTGTTCTGATGTTGCTATGCTGTGTGCATTCTGGTCAAGTCAGTTGACTGCTGGCTGGACAGGGATCACCAGCGCTATATCTCCTGTGCCTGGAATAAACATCACTTTATTCATACAACCGCGTATGGAGCATTATTGATTACGACAAATAACATGCAAAACTCTGCCACCGTGTTGACGCCCAGGGCCTTCCAAGTGTGGAATGCTGAACTGCAAACTCCGTTAACGGAGGAACAGTGGGCATTTTGCTGCAATTAACTCACAGCTCTGTCCCCTAATTACAAGCTACGCTTGATTCATTTTAAATACCTCCACCGATTCTATAGGACCCCTCCACAGTTACACCGCATGGGGATCAAGGCAGATGAGGGCTGTTGGAGATGTGGCTTTGCCCCAGCTACATTCTTACACATGACATGGAGTTGCCCAAGGTTAGCCACATTTTGGTCTGCAATCTTTACCACTATACATGAGATCATTGGCACCCCTGGAGACCCGGATCCCCTATTGGGACTCTTGGGATCTGTCAAAGACACACCAGGCGGAACCTGGAAAATACATGCTATGTTATTGCTTTTCGCTAAGCGACGGGTAGCTATGCATTGGGGGAGGAGGGGTGCCGCCTCTATGAAAGAGTGGATCCAAGATGTAACATTTAGCCACACACAACTGACTACTTTCTGGGAGTTGATGCCTTCAGCATCCAGGCCAAGGGACATATGGGGGCCATTTCTGGAGTGGGCACGCACACGCCAACGGGATGAAGCGGGCCCTTCAGGGGCGCCAGTTGACCAGTAGACATGCCTTTGTATCCCTCAGGGTGAATACTGAGCTGACCTAGGAGTAGTGCTGTTGTAAATGATTCACGTTAATATTGGAAAGCATGAACGGGCCATGTCTTGGCAAACACGTCAGGTGCAACGATGCTTAATCTACAAAGCTAATTCCTGCTGTTGACTGGATGTACAATGTATAACATGTTTTGTTTTCTAGCACTGGAGATATGTGAAATTTGCTTTGAACAGATATTTTGACACAATTAGTATATAGCTGGATTGTGTTAGGACTGGAAGTAACTGGCTACTCTGTCGGTGTTGTTTGTTCTTATGTTCAAAATGCCAATAAAGGAAAATGTTAAAAAAACAAAAACCTTTACAACACACCTCCACCTGTCTCATAGACTCCTGCACTGCGCCCTTTCCTATCCATTTACTTCACCCTGTCATTTCCTGCCCTTAGGTGACTGTAAAATAGCGTAAAAGTAGCTAGTGTTTAATCAATAAAACAATAACAGATTCATCTTAAAAAGCGAATCGCACTATGTTGTGTGACTTCATTGATAAGCTAAGACTGGGCCACCCTCCACCCAAGCTCATGTTGAGAAGAACCCTCCATGCTTCCTTGGTCCTCGGGTTGTCTAGTAAAGGGTTGGCCCAGCCATGTCACTTTAATATCGAAGCCACTGCGACTCCCAGCCAACAAACTGCTATCTGTGGAAGAAAACTCCAGCTCACGTTTCGGTCCAGTCTGTTAAGGGCTTAAATCAAAAGAGAAATTAGGGCGACAACGCGCAAAGCGTCCCACGTCACAGACGCGCACATCCGGGGGGTATCGTAAGGATAAGCAGAATAACACGGTTGTCACGTTTTACGTTTTTGATGCGCTAAATCAAGGATGAACGTTTTAATTTTACAGGTTACTGCAAGTCATGCAGTGTCGTACTGTTTTAGGTTCCTGGAAGGTCTAGCATTGCTTGAGATTCTGTTTCCGAGGTTACCATGGTGATCTCTATAGCTACCTTCAGGAGCTGAGGAGCTGCGTACACTCTCTTGGGATTAGCTAAATGAACACAAAAACCCGTGTTATTAAAAAATGCCTTGGGGCTTAACATATCCCAACACGAAATGTTTGTGTTCATTTAATTATGGACTGCTACCCATTTGGAATGATTTTATTTTCAACTCGGATCATGGGCATAGTTAACTAGTTCATGGTCAGTCTGTTTTTACTAGTCTTGTTAATGTATCGGTGGGTTGCTACAACATTTACTTTGCATAATGCTGTAAACAAGAGTTCTGTGATCACTATTTCATAGTAATCGATAGTAGTAGAAATGCCAGGAATCTCCACATCTTCAGAAATGTTAATCTGCCTAAAGGGAAAACGTATGTGGCCACTGCTTTTTGAAAAGTAACTTTACATCAGTCTTGTTGGTACCTATTTGGACAGAATAAATATAATACCGTAATGATGCAGTGAATATAATAAGGCAGTTTCAAGGTTTTGCAACTAGTTATGGATACATAGATAATGATGAGTTATAGTATCCTCAAAACTAACTCAATATTTATTCGTTTCCGTCTAAAGCATTTTTACTATTTTTGCGAAGTGATGCTAGGGGTAAGCTATTGCCTTGGTATTAGAATAAAATGCGGAATGGATCAAGAAGTCAGAGCGATCTTTTCATATCCATGTACTGCCTAAGAGCCCTCCTCTTGCATTGTTTGCATGGCGTGGCGTATGTTTGTGTAAGCTTGGTTTAGTAACTGTTGTGGTATACAGGTAGATGCTTCTCCATCTAGGACCCTCATTACAAATGGCCCAATAATTCCGATGGGCCTGGTAATGGGAGGTATTGGGCTCATTTGAGCTTTGAGTTGCTGAAATCAGTCAAAATCTCAGGGTGAAACACCAGGTTGCAAACAAGTGAGCATGGAAACACGTGTTAATTCCCCGATCTTGTAATCCCCATTATTTAATTGCCCCAAGATTACCGAGACACCCGGTAACAGAAATTCAGAGGTGTGGAAATAACTGGGGGTTTTCTGGGATACTTGATGGTCTTAGTGCGAGCCACTTGTTCCTGTCAACATTAGCAGATGACTATTTCTTTTTGAGGTCCTTCTATGACAATTTCTTTTTGAGGTCCTTCTATGTGAAGGACTATCGAGTCTTTAGACGGGTGTAAAGCATCATGCACTGCTGACATCCTTGCTGTGATGCTGCTGATGGTGTTTGGCCTCTGGTTCTGTCTTGACTGCTACTACTGGCTCCAATAATCACCCACCCACATGAGTAGCAGCAGTATTTCTCCTTCACCTGCTGATCTTGCATGCCCCCACACAGTTGAGCTTCTGAAACCTCCTGAGGAATTTGTTGACGGTTTCCACTCCCACTATGTTGGACCGTGTGTTTGGTGTGCCTGTTTAAAAGTTGTTAGTGTGCTTAGTATGTGAGTTGCCAACTCCATTTGTAATGGAATAGCTAGTGTATCGCTAGTTCTGGGTAGTGGGTTCAGCCCTTTCTGTCCTTGTGACTCTTCTGTTTTTTTCACTAGGCAGTCTGTTCCTTAACCCACTTCCTTGGAGGTTACCCTCTCCCTTGTACTGCTCCCATGCAGGATAGTCTCTCCCTCATTCATATTTTGCGTCAACGTTTGTCTAACCCAAGGTCAGCCTCTCCCTCATCAGTCTACACCGACGGTCTGCTCTTCAGCTTAATCCTAAGGTCGACCATGTGCTCATCCCGCTTTGCCCAGAGTCTTCCATTTCAAGTTTTCCTCTTCACCTATATAAAGCTTGTTTGGGTCCTCGCACTACCTCCTGCAATGCGCTCTCCTGCTCGTCCCCATCCATTCACAGATTGGCTTCTTCCTCACCCACGTATCTTTGTCTACATAGCCTATTCCCCCTCTGTGGCTGCAGAATTGCATAGTGAAGCAATGCACAACTTCTTTTCCTGTTTTCTTTAGTGTACCATTTACTAATGCAGCTGATGCTGTACCACATTCTAACAATAGTATAAAGGGGCGTGGCAAAGATGGCGGCGAGGTAGGACGCTCTGCATCGTCGCTGTCGCCTGCCGCCGGCCTAACCGCAGCATCCTCCGGGTTTGGAGCCCGGGCCGTGGGGGCAGAAACGGCGGGAACCCTCACTGACCGGGGTTCTTCAACTAGAGAAGAGCTGAGTCCCGATCGATAACTCCGGACCGCGCTGTGGCCCGCAGTGGAGATGGAGCCGGGAGGAGGGGTCCGCCCAGCCCGAGCAGCGCCAGGAAAGTGCGTGTGTCCGAGGCCTGTCCCCGGAGGCATCCACGAGCGGCGTTCCACAACTGGTGTGGAGGCCCATTGGGGACAGGTCCCCGGACACAGAGAGGCGCAGTGGGGGCCCCCGAGCGTGACCAGCACCAGAGCACTGTTTGAGGCCATCCGGGACTCGGGCGGCCTATAAGTATGGCGTAGTCAGGTGGAGATGCCCCACACCCCGCAAGCCAGCGGAGCCTCCAAGGGGACCGGAGTCGTCCAGCACCCAGAGGTGAGCAGCACGACGTCGCTGCATATCCGCAGAGTCGGAGGCCTACACGGGGGGCGAAGAACAGAGGAGCAGCCTCCGTGAAGTGAATCACTGACAAAATATCGAAGGTCAAAATATCGACCTACAGAAATATCGACGCAAGAATATCGAAGTCAAGAATATCGACATCCTATCTACATTATGGTAAGTACAAAAATATCGAGAAAAAAATATCGATGTCAAAAATATCGTTGTTAAAAATATCGTTTTTTATTTAAGTTAAAAAAATAATGTAAAATAAAGTAAATAATACATATAATTAAAATAAACCGTTAAAAAATGTTTTAAATGTTTAAAAATTATAAGTAATATATATGTAATGTAAAAATAAATTAAACATATAATATATAATATATATACTTACTAATAATGTTTAATAATTATTTTAATAACATAATTTTTTTTTAAATATCATATAAATTATAAATACATCTATACACATAAAACAATAATATAAATACAAATTAAATAAATATATATAACAAATTAAAAAAATTAAAATTATTTTTAATCTTTTTTTAATTAATTATATACTACATTAACTAAAATAATACAAAAAATATTAGATAGCGGAGGTAATAAAATTACTATTCCAACTCCAAACAGTGCAACAGTAGGGAAAATGTTGGATAGCATAGGGGTAAAAATTACTATTCCCACCCCAGTGAGTGCAACAGTAGGGAAAGTGTTGGATAGCGTAGGGGTAAAAATTACTATTCCCACTCCAGTGAGTGCAACAGTAGGGAAAGTGTTGGATAGCGTAGGGGTTAAAATTACTATTCCCACTCCAGGGAGTGCAACAGTAGGGAAAGTGTTGGATAGCGTAGGGGTAAAAATTACTATTCCCACTCCAGTGAGTGCAACAGTAGGGAAAGTGTTGGATAGCGTAGGGGTTAAAATTACTATTCCCACTCCAGTGAGTGCAACAGTAGGGAAAGTGTTGGATAGCGTAGGGGTAAAAACTACTATTCCCACTCCAGTGAGTGCAACAGTAGGGAAAGTGTTGGATAGCGTAGGGGTAAAAATTACTATTCCCACTCCAGGGATTGCAACAGTAGGGAAAGTGTTGGATAGCGTAGGGGTAAAAATTACTATTCCCACTCCAGGGAGTGCAACAGTAGGGAAAGTGTTGGATAGCGTAGGGGTAAAAATTACTATTCCCACTCCAGTGAGTGCAACAGTAGGGAAAGTGTTGGATAGCGTATGGGTTAAAATTACTATTCCCACTCCAGTGAGTGCGACAGTAGGGAAAGTGTTGGATAGCGTAGGGGTTAAAATTACTATTCCAACTCCAGTGAGTGTAACAGTGTGGAAAATGTAGGATAGCGTAGGGGTTAAATTAACATACTTATTAATTAAATAATTTTTGTAAAATAAATAACATTAATAATTAATTAACTAAAAAATTAATAATAAATACCAATAAAATTAAATTAATATTTACTTAAATAACATTAAATTACTTCCCACCCTATTCCCCCATAAACACACAACCCGCTACACATAAAAAGAACACAATTTAATTATCAATTAATCAATTAATAAAAATTAATTACCAAATAATAATAAATTAACAATAAATTAATTAACAATAACAATAAATAAAAATAATAATAAATTAATTATAATTAATATAATTATAAATTAATCAAGTAATAAAAATTAATTACCAATTAATAATTAATTAACAATAAATTAATTATCAATAACAAATAAAAACATATTAATTAATTATAATTAAATTACTTCCCACCCTATTCCCCAATAAACCCACAACCCGCTCTGATACTAAAACGCAAAATTTACTTAAAAAAATTTACTAATTTCTAAACATTTAATACATATATTTAAAAATAATAAAAATACATTACAAAAAATGTTAAACATACATATAAAATACATACTAAAATACATAACACTAATATAAATATCAATATTATTAACAACGATATTTTTGCTAACGATATTACTTACTTCGATATTACTTACTTCGATATTACTTACTTCGATATTTAAAAAAAACAATATTACTTACCTTAAGGTCGATATTCTGGTCACCGATATTCTTGACATCGATATTCTGTCCCTACGATATTAAAAACTCGATATTAGTGTAGGTCGATATAAAAAAAATCGATATTTTGACTGCGCACCCCGTGAAGTGCCCCCGGTGCCCACGTGATGGGCCTAGGCCCTAATAGAGTGAAGGGGACCTGCCAGAAGCCC
This sequence comes from Calotriton arnoldi, assembly GCA_963921515.1. Taxonomy (NCBI): domain Eukaryota; kingdom Metazoa; phylum Chordata; class Amphibia; order Caudata; family Salamandridae; genus Calotriton; species Calotriton arnoldi. Next base: position 713,205 of record CAWUFW010000529.1, on the reverse strand, counting down.
GGCACTCAGGGTTGGAGCAAGGCCGCTGGTGCCCTGAGAGAGGTCTCCCGCAAGGCAACCCCAGAACTACCAGGGGGAGAATCAGCTTGACGAGGGGCCCCAGCCCACCACTACACCAGAGGGAGGGCCGATTGGCAACACATAGACTACCCGAAGCCCTTGCCCCTTGCCCCCGACTGATGGACTCAACCCTCAAAGGTGTTTGCTGTCGCCATCGGCCCAGGGGCCCTGCAGCGAACAGCTGGGGCCAGCAGGCCTGGAGAGAGTCGGCGGAGACGCCTGGAGCCTCGCGGTTCGGTGGAATCACCAAGGCGCACAGAAGTGCCCGGAACTCTGAGGTGAGCAGCGCATTGTGGCAGAAGTGGGATGGTAGCGGAGGCCCGCACGGGGGGGTGCAGTCCCGAGGCGTGATCTCTGCAAAGCCACCACGGTGTCCAAGTGTCAGAGCTAGGCTCTGACAGAGCAAGGTGGGCCTACGAGAGTCCCTATACTCGGCGTAGGAGCTCCGACGCCAGTACATGAGGAGAGGAACCCTACCGGGCCATCCAGAAGCGTCCAGGGACAGCGGCGGTGAGGCAGGGGTCCCCAGGCCAAATTTCTATTGAGGAAGGCCCAAGTGGCCGCGTGTTGGGTCCGCGGGGCCCTAGCCTTTTATCGATTATTTGGATCTCCCATGGGATTGGTTGACCCGAATTGGCGGGCACTTGCAGCCGAGGCTGGGGACCCCGGGGCCCCTGCAATGACCGGCGGGGGACGATAAGATGAAGTGATCTTTGGCGCATGACTAATTTTGGAAGAAAGCTTCTCATCAGCACGAGTGGACTGGGCCTGCCACGCTGCCTCAACGTTCGTGACGCACTGGTGATGGAGGGGACGATCTGGGAAGCGGGGTTCAGCAGGGCCCCAGATCTAAGTGGTGACCCTGGGACGCGAACCCTGTGTGAGGGGTCTTGGTGCTGACACAGTCACAGCCAGCGAAGGTGGCAAGAGGCAAAATGTTCACCTACAGAGCGAAGAAAGACCGCTCCCTTAAAGACATGCTGATGCGACCCCAAGTTGGCGGTACGATGGATGCTCCACCCACCGAAGAAGCCCCGTCGGGAGCAGCGTCTGGCCCTGCGGAAGAGCCTGTGACCCGGGCATTCATGGAATCACTGTTCACGGCCCTGAAGGAGGACTTACAAATGGTCAAGAAAGACCTAACAATGGAGATCAAGGGGATCAGAAAAGACACAGACGCACTGGGAGAGAGGGTGGCAGCACTGGAGGACAAAGGGAACACTCGGGATGAAGAACTGGAGGCAATGAGGCAAGAAGTGATTCGGCTTCAAGAGCAACATATAGACCTACAGGCTCACTTAGAGGACCTTGAGAACCGTTCCCGCAGGAACAATGTCCGAATCCGGGGAGTGGCGTCAAAGGCAGAGGGCGGCGATATCTTTGGGTATGTGAGGGATCTGTTTAATCATATACTCGGCAATCCCCAAGACACAATGATTAAAATAGACAGAGCGCAAAGGGTGGGCGCTCCCCGCTCGGTCAAAGCCCCCCAGCGGACATCCTGATCTGTGTCCACGACTTCCAAACTAAGAAGGAGATCATCATCAAAGCAAGGGCAAAACATCCAATCACATTCCGGGAACAGACCCCTACCTTGTTTCAGGACCTTGCCTCTCTAACGCTGCAAAAACGTAGGGATTTTCGCCCAGTCACCACTTACCTATGCAGTCAAAATATTGCATACTCATGGGGTCACCCCTTCAGGCTGATATTTCGATGGGGAGGCAAACTAAGGCAACTACGCTCCCTGTCGGAGGCTTGCCGACTCCTGGGACTGGAGCCACCTGGGGAGCTCGGCGGAGGGGATCAGGAGTCGCCGGCTCGAGGAGACCAACGTCCACGCTGGCGCAGACAGAGCCTTCGTCGAACCCCGAACAAACCGGACCAAGCAGAAATCGTAAAGGGCCAACAAGAAGCGCTGGAGTCCATCCCTCTGGCCCTGGCAAAAACCGAGGACCATTAAGCCACAGACGAGCGACACATTTTGTTGGGGGGTGATCTCAACCTGGTTTTTGATAATAATATGGACAGATCAGCCCAATCACATGGTCAAGCAGGAGCCTTGTCTAAGAAGGGACACAATACACATGGGGAACTAGGTATGGTGGACTTGTGGAGAGTAGCCCATCCCCATGCAAGGGAATTTTCCTATTACTCCAACGCGCAAAAAACATATGCTAGACTGGACTACCTCCTTGGAACCAGAGACATAGTTGCACTGACTACAGACACGGAGATACTCACCGCGGCACTGTCAGACCATGCTGCAGTGGTGACCACAGTGGCGTTTCCTTCTCAGGTCCACCCTTATAGACCGTGGCGCCTGAGGGACACATTACTACTCCGGGCAGACGTTGTGGAGCGTATTAGGCAAACCCGAGGGGACTACATGGTACACAATGACACCCCAGAGATTAGCACATCCACTCTATGGGAAGCTCTCAAATCAGTAGTTGGGGGGGAGCTTATAGCAATATCCGGCGCGGACAATAAGATCCGGAAGGAGAAGAGGGACACTCTATCACTGCAGATTCGGGAATTAGAGCACATACACCAGAGGACAGGGGCTCCCAGGATATGGCGCAAACTTACTTCAGCGCGTGCCCAGCTGGCGGCGCTGGACTTAGACAAAGCAGAATACGCCGCCCTCCGTCTACGCCATTCCTTCTATGTGGGGGGGACAAATGCGGACGTCGCTTAGCACAGAAACTGTGCGAGCAACGGCAAAGACAGGGCATCCAAATAATAACGGATCGGAAGGGTAACCCGGTAACGTCAGATGTAGAAATGGCCGAGACGTTTCGCGAGTTTTACGAACACCTTTGCTCGAGTCAAACTTTAGACAACTCAGAGAGCCTTAGATATCTAAGTGAAGTTCAAACCGCTAAGCTGAAGGTTGACCAGACCTCCACACTGGAGGAGGAAATCTGCATCGAAGAGGTGATCGCTGCAATAGCACGTCTGAAACTGGCTAAATCCCCAGGCCCAGATGACTTTACCGCAGCGTTCTACAAAACTTATTGTTCAGAAGTAGCACCTTTACTGACCCGACTTTTTAATACCTTTTCCAAACAAGGAGCGATCCCAGCATCGATGTTAGAGGCCGCCATTATAGTCATCCCTAAACCCAGGAAGGATACCAAATACTGTGGCTCATACCGGCCCATCTCATTGCTTAACATTGATTTTAAATTATTCACAGGAATATTGGCCCATAGACTCAGCAAGTACATGCCCTCCCTGATCGACCCTGATCAGGCGGGTTTCATCCCACAGAGACAAACTAGCGACCATACCAAAAGGGTCTTGCACATTTTAGACAAACCGGCTCGTTTCCCGGGTAACTACATGTTATTGACTATAGACTCTGAAAAAGCTTTTGACAGGGTCCATTGGCCCTACCTTGAACAAGTCTTATCCCATTTCGGCCTGGGGGAGCGCTTTAGGACACAGATACTAAACTGCTACCGCCTACCCACAGCAACAGTTAGAGTAAATGGCTACACATCTGCCCCGCTCCGAATAGCTCAAGGTACAAGACAGGGTTGTCCCTTATCACCCTTGTTATTCACATTATATATGGAGCCACTGGCGCAAAAGGTGAGATCACACCCACAAATCTCTGGGGTACCATTTGGGGGTGACAAGCATACCATCAGTCTCTATGCAGACGATGTGCTAATGACTCAACAACCCTGAAACATCTATGGGAGCCTTCCTCGCAGAGCTGGATTCCTTTGGCAAGGCCTCTGGGTTTAAAGTAAATGTGGGGAAATCTGTGGCTCTGAACCTTTCCCTTCCGCCGCAAATGGTGGAACAGCTCAAGACACAATACCCGGTCAAGTGGTCTCACGATACAATCACCTACTTAGGAATCCAGATAGCACCAACTGCGCAAGCCACGGTCACTGCCAACTATAATAATCTACACAAACAAATTCGAGCTGAAACACAGAGATGGAAACACCACCAGATTTCATGGTTAGGTAGAGTAGTATCTATTAAAATGGTGACTCTCCCCAAGATATTATACTTGTTTCAAACACTCCCCTTCCAGCCACCCCCAGGCACAATCCAGAAACTACAGGCAGTGATTTCACACTTCATATGTCAGGGCAGAAAGCTGAGGATGAATAAGACTCTTAGCTATCTACCACCTAGCGAGGGTGGGTTGGGAATACTGAATCTTCAACTGTATTTCCAAGCAGCGCAGCTGAGATACTTAGTAGAATGGAACCGCACCGAGTCTGAAAAACACTGGCTATTCCAAGATAGGGCAGTAGCGGGAACATCATTGATGAGGATTCCCTTCTTGAGGAAAACGCACAGGCCAAGAAGCCTGTACCTCTCCTCTATAACCCAGACAACAATGGCGGTGTGGGATCAAACGAGTGTTAAGCACAACCTAACTTCGTTCCCTTCCCCTCTGACCCCCTTATTCGACAACCCAGATTTTGAGCCGGACGTGGGAGAGACCCATTTCTCCGAGTGGCGCCGCACTGGTTGTCGGGCGATTGGTCACTTCTTTGATGTTGAGGGGGTTCTGTCTTTTCAGCAGATCAAGGCTGATTTTGGTATCCCAGAGACGGAGCGTCTACGATACTTGCAGCTCAGACATTGGATATTACAGCCCCAAAATAAAGCTGCAGCACAACGCCACCTCACTCATTATGAACGTTGGTTACTGTCTAAGACCTCGGATAAGAAACTGATCTCTGAACTGTACAAGATGCTAAATGCGCGATATAAACACACGTACAATGCAGTGCAAAGTAGATGGGAAAAAGACCTGGGGAGAAATCTAAGCAATAAGGAATGGGAGGGAATTTGCCACAGATCCCGCCACACGGCCACTAACATGGCCCTAACCGACACACTCACGAAGGTAGCGATGTACTGGTACTACATACCAGCGAAAGTACATAAGATCAAACCCTCAATGAGCGCAGAATGCTGGAAAAACTGTGGCGCACAGGGCACCCTGGTCCACATACTGTGGGAATGTCCTCAGCTTCAACAATACTGGACCCAGGTGTTAGATGAGATAGACAAGCACGTAGACACCAACTTATTGAGATTTCCTGCACACGTTCTGTTGGGGGTCCCTGATCCGCTGTCTTACCCATTAAAATCCAAGAGAGGTCGGCTGATAGGAGTAGCGCTAGGAACAGCCATGCAGAATATTCTTGCGCACTGGGGCACCCCACAACTTCCTACACACACCGGGTGGCTAAGAAGGCTGTGGCATATTCTAGGAATGGAAGAAATAACACTTGCATTAGCTGGGCAGGGCTCCACTTTCCATGTGACATGGCGTCCCTTTCTGACTTTGCTTTCGCAGGAATTCCCGGAACTTACATGCCCCAGATACCTGCGCCTGCTACGTTTACCCGAGACACTCAAACCTGTGTTCCCTGAGCAGCAATAAAACGGAACGAAATCACTATACACTCTAAAGCAAACACATTGGTGAATGGAGAGTGGGTGAGGGGGGGGTGGGGGAGTTTCTTTTATGATAAACTGCTGGCTTGTACATTAACCAATAATGGGCTCTGCGAATCCCCTGATCTGCGCTAGTAGCCGGCTGGCAATGTTTGTTCTTTTCTTTAAAGATTTCAAAACTACAATAAAAGATTTGAACCATAATAATAGTATGAAGATTCTTTGTGTGAGTGAGCATGCGTTTTTGCTTTTGCTTCTCAATCTGCCTTTGGGGAGGTAGTGAGGGTCATTTTCATGTGTCAGGATCTCAATGAGGGTACAAGTCTCTACATCGCCATGATTGCATGGTATATATATTGTAGATGAAACGTCTTCTTCCTTTTCATACAGTAGTAACACTTTCATTTTTCATTAGCTACATATCTCTAAATGCGCTTAAACATTCTTCTGGGTTTCTCCACTGCCATATCCTGTCCTTTGAATTATTCCAGGAAATCTTATAAGATAATGCAAAAAACGTACCATTGTGTGAAGGCCCTCAAAAATCCCTTCTATCACCTTGTACCGCTCCAAGGTTTCTCTGCTTCAATTTTTTTAATTTGCAATTAGCTTAACAGAATCATTGATGCTACCTGTATGACAACTCTGAGTTTTCTTAATTTCCTCTTAATTTTCCACTTTTTCAATGTTATTAGTTAAGATTCACATCTTAATATGCAAAGTGGTGTAATCCCCTAACCCTTCTCTCCACTATTACTGATAAAGTCATTAAAAAGGAAATACCCCAGTAGAGATCTATTTTGCAGTCCACTGGTTGTTGATTGGTTCCCAGGCAATAGGCACATTTAACAAATTGCATACTTCATTTTTGATAGAAAAGATTGTAGTCCTCCGTTTAAAAAAGTGTAGTCCTGTGTTAAACAAGTGTTTTCCTTTGTCCGATAGCTTTTACCCTCCAGTGGATGAGCCAAGTATAAATTCAGAAAAGTTTGATTTGTCTGGGCGACAAGAAAGAAGAAACATCTTTAGTGGGAAAACCTTCCTCTTCCTAAATGCCAAACAGGTAACTTATTTTGATTTGTAATGTAGGCTTAGGCAAGGCAACTGATTGTGATTTTTAATGCTGTTTTGGACAAGCAAATCAAACTTTATTTTTATTGGCGCAGTTAAATTATATTTATATTTAACTCTCTAAGGTTAATTTCTTTTGCATTTATTAATGCACACTTTTCTGGTTTGTGCATATTTAAACTATTAAGAAATTGGGCTATGGTTATTGGCAATTGATCCTTTGTCAGATGAGGAGGGAGGGTGGGGGCTCCTGTGCCTGACGTCCAATAGCGGAAGCCGGGCCCTCTCCCTATTGCTGACTGATGATGGAAGGGAACAGAAGAGGGCAGGAGCTGGAGAAACGCTGTGCAACAAGTGAGCGTTGATAGCGGCAGTTTCAGCTCAGAAGGACCCGCATCATCCACACGGGTTACTGTAAAATACCAGAAGTGGCCCAAACAGAAGGGTGGTTAAGCTGTGAAGTTTAAGACCTCTTTTATGAGTGCAAGGAGACTGGAACAAGTGGTCCTGTTACCAGGACAAGGCACCAGAAGACAGTGGCTGGTAGGATTGATGAGGATTGAAAGGGGGGGACCAGAGGGTGCATTAGAAGTTATTTGAGAGAGTTATTTCAAGTACATAACATAGAGGAGTGGGGCTATCCCGCCTGTAACTAATCCGCAGATATAGAACTTTCAGGCAAGGGGGCAAAGGATGCTATCTCCTAGTTGACCTGGTGAGGAGATATTAAAGTAATTTACTAACAAGAAAATACAGGTTTTAAACTGGCTGCAATGTAAATAACAACTGTTAAATCTGGTCGTAAAATTGTAAAGGTAATTATTGATGGCTGGGCTATATTAACCTGCATTAATCCTAAATTAATTCATCACGCCCGCTTCATGGGGGTAACATCTTGAGCAATGAAGTCACATTCTAGCCATAACTCTCCTAGGAAAAACAAGCAGCCAGTAGGAAACGCTGAAACAAGGACATCGGCCACGGAGAGAATTCGGAGACTCATTCAAGCGCTATACTTAAGCCCTTAAGCTTAAGGACGTTTTCTGAATAGTTTCTGACACAATTTACGGAGCCCCCTTTCCAGGTGACTTCAGCGGATACTATCGCAAATATGGATCCCACCATAGCCTATAGAGCAGAGGGAGAATCTACAAACCGCGGCGATCTTCAGTCACATTAAAAAAAAACCTGAAGAAGGTGATATGGGCTAGAGAAAAATAAAGCATACCCTCACTTTGAGAAACTCCAATCTCCTGAGTCTCTGAGTAAGGAGTTGCAGAGTAAGGAGAAGGTTAAGGGGAAGATAAAAGAGAAAGATATGGGTTATGGAATGGGATGGGATTTAATTGCTCCTACAAGAGAGATCCCTGCCACAACTCCTCTGAACCTAATAGACCAAGAGAACGCTCAAATGATGCATAGGAGCTTAATAAATTCCCTCCCCTTATGCTGCTGGATAATGTATCTTCTGAGAAATCAATTACTCTCTTGGATTCCTCAAACCCTCTCACACCCGGTATCCCCTCGTAGCTTCTTTACATATTCGAGACAATCTTACAGGAAATCAGGGAATTAAGGACCTCTCAGGACCAAAATCCTTTACTCTTGCAAAATCATCTATCAGGCATTAAAACCAAGCTTACACTCATTACAGAAAGACTTAGTGAGGCTGAAAGGAGAATATCTCACTTGGAGGGTCAACAAGGCTAACAGCAGAAAAGTTTGTATCACTATAAAAAATAGATTAATGAACCAAAGAAAGAGCAAGAGGAACTGGAAAACCATTCACGTCGCTCCAATTTAAGATTTATTGGTATTCCGGAAAATACAGAAAGTAATTTACTAACAAGGAAATACAGGTTTTAAACTGGCTGCAATGTAAACAACAACAGTTAAATCTGGGTGTAAAATTGTAAAGGCAATTATTGATGGCTGGGCTATATTAACCTGCATTAATCCTGCATTAATTCATCATGCCCACTTCGTGGGTGTAACATCTTGATCAATGACGTCACATTCTCGCCATAACTCTCCTAGGAAAAACAATTTGCTAATTGAGAGGTTGATACAAAAACATATATTGCCCAATTACACTGCAGACCTCACTATCACAAGGGCACATCCTGTTCCAGCATATGTGAACAGCTCACAATTAAAACATCCACTAACAGTTTTAGTAAATTTCGCAGACTACCGAAAAAAGAACAGATAATCTCTAAGGCAATACAATAGAGTTCGTTTGGCTCCCCGGGCAGTTTTCTTTCAAAGTATTTTCAGATATGACTGGAACAGCGGTGAAGAGACGGAAGGGTTAATGGAATTTATTGGACCCTCTTAGATTGGCATGAGTACAGGCATCACTAATTCAGCTATTCAAATTTAAAACTCTGCATAAGGGCAGATTTCAAATTTTTACTTCTGGTGAATAGGCACAAGCCTTTATGAACTCGTTACAGAGATCCTCTTGAGGGCCCCGGAGAACAAATACTATCATGCTCTCTGCAGGGTAAATGGATGTGAATGGCAGAACTCCCTAAATCGTAATTTACTGGTGGGGTTTTGTTTTTGTTTTTGTTCAGTCGATAGGGATACCCCTCCGCTGGTGAAAACCCCCTGGTGCTAATTCATAGCACCCATTTTAGGAGGACGAGTCTTTGACCCCATAGTTGGACAGGCCGGCTTTCCCCCTTTGGAGGGTCGAAGAACAGATGGGTTGGGGGGGCATATTGGGAGAAGGGTTTGGATGTTTGTGGATGGTGGGACAATTGCAGTTTTAAAAAACAGGAGAAACCTCAGTCCACAAAGAGATGCGCTGTACAGAGAACAATAATCCATGGAAATTGATCTGCATCTGTATTCATGTTTTTTAGAGACAAGATTAAGAAGACTGAGCTACTTTTAAGCACTAGTCAATTTAGATGCATTGCACTGTATTTCATGGTACTGTATTTCAAAGTATGCACTATTTGTATATTTGTCTACGTTTATATGTATCTATAATGCCTATGTCCATATAAATATATATATATATATATATGTATATATATATATATATATATGTATATATATATATATATATATATTCACTGAAAAAACCATAGGTTTCAGACACGTTATAGTTAGAAATTAGCATTTAAAAGACCTTTGAAATTCACTGAAAAAACCATAGGTTTTAGGGACAGTTATAGTTAGTTGGACATTTCACTCGTACAAAACCATAGAAATTCCCCCGTTATAGTTAGTTCAGCTAACTATAACTCACGCCCCCGCAATGCACTGCTGATGACGTCACATATTACATCACTCATGACATGGTCAGTGACATCACTGATGACATCACTGATGACATCTCAAATGACATCACTGATGACATCACTGATGACATCATCCAGTGACTGTGTGTTTCTGTAAAGTTTAAATATGTTTAATATATATAGGGAAAGGCGTATTGAAGAATGAGTGGGTGTATAAGTGTCTGAATGGATGATTTAGTACGTGAGTGACTGACTCTACAAGTGAGTGATTAAATGTATCTTACTGAATGCATGGGTAAGTGACTAAACTGTGTGAATGTCTGTATCCGTCTGTCTGTTGGTTTGTAAGCGGCTGCATGGCTTTCTGAATAGCTACATGAGTGTCTACATGGGTTATTGATTGATTGTCTGAGTATCTTTATGGGTGCCTGAGTGTTTGTGTGGGTGGGGTGTGTGTGACTCTGTGCATAGATGTGTGAGTGGGTGATTCACTGGGTGCATGGTTTCAAGAGTGCATCTGTGATGGACTGTATGGGTGGGTGAGTGTGTGTATGGGTGTGTTAGTGATTGAATGTATATCTCAGTGGTACATGTGTGAGTAACTACATATGTGAAAGGCAGTATATATGTGTGTTGGAGTATATAAATGGCTATAAGTGAGAGTGTGTGATTGTGAGAGTGGCTGTATGGATGAGTGTGTACTTGTATCAGTGATTGTATAAGAGCATAAGAATGTGCTAGTATTTGTATGAGTAAGTGAGCTGGTGTGTGTATAACTGTATAGGTGAGTAAATGGGTGTGTGATTAAGTTTTTGCATGACTGACTAGGTGTGTGAGTACCTCTATGGATGAGTGGTGGTGTGTGAGTGTTTATATAGGTGTATGAGTGCATATGATAGTCCTGTACTGAGTGACTAAGTATGAGTGACTGTACGGGTGAGTGAGTGGATGTGTGTTTAGACCTAAGAATCAGTGAGTGGGTATGTAGTTTTTGGTGTTGGAGTGTCTATGGTTTTGAGAATGGCAGTCTGTAATTTAGAGTGGGTGTATCAAAAGTTATATTAGGGTGTGAGAAGATGCATGAAATTATCACATGGATGATGTCATCAGTGATGTCATTTGAGATGTCATCAGTGATGTCATCAGTGATGTCACTGACCATGTCATGAGTGATGTAATATGTGACGTCATCAGCAGTGCATTGCGGGGGCGCAAGTTATAGTTAGCTGAACTAACTATAACGGGGGAATTTCTATGGTTTTGTACGAGTGAAATGTCCAACTAACTATAACTGTCCCTAAAACCTATGGTTTTTTCAGTGAATTTCAAAGGTTTTTTAAATGCTAATTTCTAACTATAACGTGTCTGAAACCTATGGTTTTTTCAGTGAATTTCAAAGGTTTTTTAAATGCTAATTTCTAACTATAACGTGCCTGAAACCTATGATTTTTTAAGTGAATTTCAAAGGTTTTTAAATGCTAGTTTCTAACTATGCCTACAGAGGTAGGACATGTGAAGAAAGAAGAAGAAACGCACAGAAAGAAGCAAAAGATGTGCAGAAAGAACCAACAGAGGAGCAGAAAGAGGCCTTGTTGCAAAATCATCCTGTGCCCACAACTTTTTCAGACGGGTACTGGTGGTAACAGACTCTGACTAACCAGAGCCAGTGCTATGCTAAAAGACACTTAGAATACAGTGAAAACACCTACATACACTAGGGAACACTATGCGTTGGGGTACCCCTGTGATTAGCATGACCTCCTCCGCAAGTCCCTAGTACATAATGGGGCAGGGGGATTAAAACTACCTCTTAAAACGCGCTACAGGGCGCGTTTGCACAGTGGTGAAGGGAGGGGGGGCCTGAGGTGACATGTGTGCAAACGCACCCCGTGGCGCGTTTTAAGTTGTGGGATTAAGTCCCCTTGAATTCCTGAGGGTCCCTGGGGCCCAACTAGCCCCCAGGTACCTACAGTTAGGACCACAGAGCTGAGTTGCAGAGAGGCGTTCCGAGGCCACGCACCTTTTTTCACCTCTCTGCAACGCAACTCTGTTGTGCTTACTGAAGGTACCTGGTGGGCTAGTTGGCCCCCAGGGTCCCTCAGGATTCAAAGGGAATTAATTCCCAACTTAAAACGCACCACTGGGCGTGTTTGCGCACACGTCACCTGAGGCCCCGCCCCTCCCTTCACCACTGTGCAAACGCGCCCCGTGGTGCGTTTTAAGTTGGGGGATTAGGTCACCTTGAATCCTGAGGGTCCCTGGGGCCCAACTAGCCCACTAGGTACTTCCAGTAAGCACCACAGGCCTGCGTTGCAACGCCTGTAACAAATTGTGCAGTTGTGTTTAGGTAGTGAAGAGGGTCGTGCTGGGGGTAGTGTTTTAGGGTTTAGGGTAGTGCAGTGGTGTTTGTGTAGTGTAGGGGGTCATGCTGGAGGTAGATTTAGGGTTTAGGGTAGTGCAGTGGTGTTTGGGTAGTGTAGGGAGTCGTGCTGGGGGAGTGTTTTAGGGTTTAGGGTAGTGCAGTGGTGTTTGGGTAGTGTAGGGGGCCGTGCTGGGGGTAGTGATTTAGGGTAGTGCAGTGGTGTTTGGGTAGTGTAGGGGGTACTGCTGGGGGTAGTGTTTTAGGGTTTAGGGTAGTGCAGTGGTGTTTGGATAGTGTAGGGGTACTGCGGGGGTAGTTTTTTAGGGTTTAGGGTAGTGCAGTGGTGTTTGGGTAGTGTAGTGGTTCGTGCTGGGGGTAGTTTTTAGGGTTTAGGGTAGTGCAGTGGTGTTTGTGTAGTGTAGGGGGTAGTGTTTTAGGGTTTAGGGTAGTGCAGTGGTGTTTGTGTAGTGTAGGAGGTCGTGGTTTAGGGTAGTGCAGTGGTCTTTGGGTAGTGTAGGGAGTCGTGCGGGGGTAGTGTTTTAGGGTTTAGGGTAGTGTAGGGGGTCATGCGGGGGGTAGTGTTTTAGGGATTAGGGTAGTGCATTGGTGTTTGGGTATGGTAGGGGGTCATGCGGGGGGTAGTGTTTTAGGGTTTAGGGCAGCGCAGTGGTGTTTGGGTAGTGTAGGGGGTCGTGCTGGGGGAGGGTTTTATGGTTTAGGGCAGTGCAGTGGTGTTCGGGTAGTGTAGGGGGTCATGCTGGGGGAGTGTTTTAGGGTTTAGGGCAGTGCAGTGGTGTTCGGGTAGTGTAGGGGTCGTGCTGGGGGAGTGTTTGAGGGTTTAGGGCAGTGCAGTCGTGTTCGGGTAGTGTAGGGGTTGTGCTGGGGGTAGTATTTTAGGGTTTAGGGTAGTGCAGTGGTGTTCGGGTAGTGTAGGGGGTCGTGCTGGGGGTAGTGTTCTAGGGTTTAGGGCAGTGCAGTGGTGTTTGGGCAGTGTAGGGGGTAATGCTGGGGGTGGTGTTTTAGGGTTTAGGGCAGTGCAGTGGTGTTCGGGCAGTGTAGGGGGTCGTGCTGGGGGTGGTGTTTCAGGGTTTAGGGCAGTGCAGTGGTGTTCGGGCAGTGTAGGGGGTGGTGTTTCAGGGTTTAGGGCAGTGCAGTGGTGTTCGGGCAGTGTAGGGGTCGTGCAGGGGGTGGTGTTTCAGGGTTTAGCGCAGTGGTGTTCGGGCAGTGTAGGGTGTCGTGCTGGGGGTGGTGTTTCAGGGTTTGGGGCAGTGCAGTGGTGTTCGAGCAGTAAAGGGGGTCGTGCTGGGGGTGGTGTTTCAGGGTTTAGGGCAGTGCAGTGGTGTTCGGGCAGTGTAGGGGGTGGTGCAGGGGGTGGTGTTTCAGGGTTTAGGGCAGTGCAGTGGTGTTCGGGCAGTGTAGGGGGTCATGCAGGGGGTGGTGTTTCAGGGTTTAGGGCAGTGCAGTGGTGTTTGGGCAGTGTAGGGGGTCGTGCTGGGGCTGGTGTTTCAGGGTTTAGGGCAGTACAGTGGTGTTCGGGCAGTGTAGGGGGTCGTGCTGGGGCTGGTGTTTCAGGGTTTAGGGCAGTGCAGTGGTGTTCGGGCAGTTTAGGGGGTTGTGCTGGGGCTGGTGTTTCAGGGTTTAGGGCAGTGCAGTGGTGTTCGGGCAGTGTAGGTAGTCGTGCTGGGGCTGGTTTTTCAGGGTTTAGGGCAGTGCAGTGGTGTTCGGGCAGTGTAGGGGGTCATGCTGGGGCTGGTGTTTCAAGGTTTAGGGCAGTGCAGTGGTGTTCGGGCAGTGTAGGGGATCTTGCTGAGGCTGGTGTTTCAGGGTTTAGGTCAGTGCAGTGGTGTTCGGGCAGTGTAGGGGGTCGTGCTGGGGTGGTGTTTCAGGGTTTAGGGCAGTGCAGTGGTGTTCGGGCAGTGTAGGGGGTCGTGCTGGGGCTAGTGTTTCAGGGTTTTGGGCAGAGCAATGGTGTTCAGGCAGTGTAGGGGGTTTTGCTGGAGGTGGTGTTTCAGGGTTTAGGGCAGTGCAGTGGTGTTCGTGCAGTGTAGGGGGTGGTGTTTCAGGGTTTAGGGCAGTTGTGTTCAGGCAGTGTAGGGGGTCTTGCTGGGGGTTGATGTTTCAGGGTTTAGGGCAGTGCACTGGTGTTCGGGCAGTGTAGGGGGTCGTGCTGGGGGTGGTGTTTCAGGGTTTAGGGCAGTGCAGTGGTGTTCGGGCAGTGTAGGGGGTCGTGCTGGGGGTGGTGTTTCAGGGTTTAGGGCAGTGCAGTGGTGTTCGGGCAGTGTAGGAGGTCGTGCAGGGGGTGGTGTTTCAGGGTTTAGGGCAGTGGAGTGGTGTTCGGGCAGTGTAGGGGGTCGTGCAGGGGGTGGTGTTTCAGGGTTTAGGGCAGTGCAGTGGTGTTAAGGCAGTGTAGGGTGTCGTGCTGAGGGGTGGTGTTTCAGGGTTTAGGGCAGTGCAGTGGTGTTCGGGCAGTGTAGGGGGTCGTGCAGGGGGTGGTGTTTCAGGGTTTAGGGCAGTGCAGTGGTGTTTGGGCAGTGTAGGGGTCGTGCAGGGGGTGGTGTTTCAGGGTTTAGGGCAGTGCAGTGGTGTTCGGCCAGTGTAGGTGGTCTTGCTGGGGGTGGTGTTTCAGGCTTTAGTGCTGTGGTGTTCAGGCAGTGTAGGGGGTCTTGCTGGGGGTGGTGTTTCAGGGTTTAGGGCAGTGCAGTGGTGTTCGGGCAGTGTAGGGGGTCGTGCTGGGGCTGGTGTTTGAGGGTTTAGGGTAGTGCAGTGGTGTTCGGGCAGTGTAGGCGGTCGTGCTGGGGCTGGTGTTTGAGGGTTTAGGGTAGTGCAGTGGTTTTCGGGCAGTGTAGGCGGTCGTGCTGGGGCTGGTGTTTCAGGGTTTAGGGCAGTGCAGTGGTGTTCGGGCAGTGTACGGGGTCGGGCTGGGGCTGGTGTTTCAGGGTTTAGGGCAGTGCAGTGCTGTTCGGGCAGTGTAGGGGGTCGTGCTGGGGGTGGTGTTTCAGGGTTTAGGGCAGTGCAGTGGTGTTCGGGCAGTGTAGGGGGTCGTGCTGGGGCTGGTGTTTCATGGTTTAGGGCAGTGCAGTGGTGTTCGGGCAGTGTATGGGGTCGTGCTGGGGTGGTGTTTCAGGGTTTAGGGCAGTGCAGTGGTGTTCGGGCAGTGTAGGGGGTCATGCTGGGGGTGGTGTTTCAGGGTTTAGGGCAGTGCAGTGGTGTTCGGGCAGTGTAGGGGGTCTTGCTGGGGGTGGTGTTTCAGGGTTTAGGGCAGTGGTGTTCGGGCAGTGTAGGGGGTCGTGCTGGGGGTGGTGTTTCAGGGTTTAGGGCAGTGCAGTAGTGTTCGGGCAGTGTAGGGGATCGTGCAGGGGGTGGTGTTTCAGGGTTTAGGGCAGTGCAGTGGTGTTCGGGTAGTGTAGGGGGTCGTGCTGGGGGTGGTGTTTAAGGGTTTAGGGCAGTGCAGTGGTGTTCGGGCAGTGTAGGGGTTGTGCAGGGGTGGTGTTTCAGGGTTTAGGGCAGTGCAGTGGTGTTCGGGCAGCGTAGGGGTCGTGCTGGGGCTGGTGGTTTAGGGCAGTGCAGTGGTGTTCGGGCAGTGTAGGGGGTCTTGCTGGGGGTGGTGTTTCAGGGTTTAGGGCAGTGGTGTTCGGGCAGTGTAGGGGTCTTGCTGGGGGTGATGTTTCAGGGTTAGGGCAGTGCAGTGGTGTTCGGGCAGTGTAGGGGGTCTTGCTGGGGGTAGTGTTTCAGGGTTTAGGGCAGTGCAGTGGTGTTCGTGCAGTGTAGGGGGTCGTGCTGGGGATGGTGTTTCAGGGTTTAGGGCAGTGCAGTGGTGTTCGAGCAGTAAAGGGGGTCGTGCTGGGGGTGGTGTTTCAGGGTTTAGGGCAGTGCAGTGGTGTTCGGGCAGTGTAGGGGGTGGTGCAGGGGGTGGTGTTTCAGGGTTTAGGGCAGTGCAGTGGTGTTCGGGCAGTGTAGGGGGTCATGCAGGGGGTGGTGTTTCAGGGTTTAGGGCAGTGCAGTGGTGTTCGGGCAGTGTAGGGGGTCGTGCTGGGGCTGGTGTTTCAGGGTTTAGGGCAGTACAGTGGTATTCGGGCAGTGTAGGGGGTCGTGCTGGGGCTGGTGTTTCAGGGTTTAGGGCAGTGCAGTGGTGTTCGGGCAGTTTAGGGGTTGTGCTGGGGCTGGTGTTTCAGGGTTTAGGGCAGTGCAGTGGTGTTCGGGCAGTGTAGGGGGTCATGCTGGGGCTGGTGTTTCAAGGTTTAGGGCAGTGCAGTGGTGTTCGGGCAGTGTAGGGGATCTTGCTGGGGCTGGTGTTTCAGGGTTTAGGGCAGTGCAGTGGTGTTCGGGCAGTGTAGGGGGTCGTGCTGGGGGTGGTGTTTCAGGGTTTAGGGCAGTGCAGTGGTGTTCGGGCAGTGTAGGGGGTTGTGCTGGGGCTAGTGTTTCAGGATTTTGGGCAGAGCAATGGTGTTCAGGCAGTGTAGGGGGTTTTGCTGGAGGTGGTGTTTCAGGGTTTAGGGCAGTGCAGTGGTGTTCGTGCAGTGTAGGGGGTGGTGTTTCAGGGTTTAGGGCAGTGGTGTTCAGGCAGTGTAGGGGGTCTTGCTGGGGGTTGATGTTTCAGGGTTTAGGGCAGTGCAGTGGTGTTCGGGCAGTGTAGGGGGTCGTGCTGGGGGTGGTGTTTCAGGGTTTAGGGCAGTGCAGTGGTGTTCGGGCAGTGTAGGAGGTCGTGCAGGGGGTGGTGTTTCAGGGTTTAGGGCAGTGGAGTGGTGTTCGGGCAGTGTGGGGGTCGTGCAGGGGGTGGTGTTTCAGGGTTTAGGGCAGTGCAGTGGTGTTAAGGCAGTGTAGGGTGTCGTGCTGAGGGGTGGTGTTTCAGGGTTTAGGGCAGTGCAGTGGTGTTCGGGCAGTGTAGGGGGTCGTGCAGGGGGTGGTGTTTCAGGGTTTAGGGCAGTGCAGTGGTGTTTGGGCAGTGTAGGGGGTCGTGCAGGGGTGGTGTTTCAGGGTTTAGGGCAGTGCAGTGGTGTTCGGCCAGTGTAGGTGGTCTTGCTGGGGGTGGTGTTTCAGGCTTTAGTGCTGTGGTGTTCGGGCAGTGTAGGGGGTCTTGCTGGGGGTGGTGTTTCAAGGTTTAGGGCAGTGCAGTGGTGTTCGGGCAGTGTAGGGGGTCTTGCTGGGGCTGGTGTTTCAGGGTTTAGGGCAGTGCAGTGGTGTTCGGGCAGTGTAGGGGGTCGTGCTGGGGCTGGTGTTTGAGGGTTTAGGGTAGTGCAGTGGTTTTCGGGCAGTGTAGGCGGTCGTGCTGGGGCTGGTGTTTCAGGGTTTAGGGCAGTGCAGTGGTGTTCGGGCAGTGTACGGGGTCGGGCTGGGGCTGGTGTTTCAGGGTTTAGGGCAGTGCAGTGCTGTTCGGGCAGTGTAGGGGGTCGTGCTGGGGGTGGTGTTTCAGGGTTTAGGGCAGTGCAGTGGTGTTCGGGCAGTGTAGGGGGTCGTGCTGGGGCTGGTGTTTCATGGTTTAGGGCAGTGCAGTGGTGTTCGGGCAGTGTAGGGGGTCGTGCTGGGGTGGTGTTTCAGGGTTTAGGGCAGTGCAGTGGTGTTCGGGCAGTGTAGGGGGTCATGCTGGGGGTGGTGTTTCAGGGTTTAGGGCAGTGCAGTGGTGTTCGGGCAGTGTAGGGGGTCGTGCTGGGGGTGGTGTTTCAGGGTTTAGGGCAGTGCAGTAGTGTTCGGGCAGTGTAGGGGATCGTGCAGGGGGTGGTGTTTCAGGGTTTAGGGCAGTGCAGTGGTGTTCGGGCAGTGTAGGGGGTCGTGCTGGGGGTGGTGTTTCAGGGTTTAGGGCAGTGCAGTGGTGTTCGGGCAGTGTAGGGGGTGGTGTTTCAGGGTTTAGGGCAGTGCAGTGGTGTTCGGGCAGTGTAGGGGTCGTGCTGGGGCTGGTGGTTTAGGGCAGTGCAGTGGTGTTCGGGCAGTGTAGGGGGTCTTGCTGGGGGTGGTGTTTCAGGGTTTAGGGCAGTGGTGTTCGGGCAGTGTAGGGGTCTTGCTGGGGGTGATGTTTCAGGGTTAGGGCAGTGCAGTGGTGTTCGGGCAGTGTAGGGGGTCTTGCTGGGGGTAGTGTTTCAGGGTTTAGGGCAGTGCAGTGGTGTTCGGGCAGTGTAGGGGTCGTGCAGGGGTGGTGTTTCAGGGTTTAGGGCAGTGCAGTGGTGTTCGGGCAGTGTAGGGGGTCATGCTGGGGGTGGTGTTTCAGGGTTTAGGGCAGTGCAGTTGTGTTCGGGCAGTGTAGGGGGTCGTGCTGGGGGTGGTGTTTCAGGGTTTAGGGCAGTGGTGTTCGGGCAGTGTAGGGGGTCTTGCTGGGATGTGATGTTTCAGGGTTTAGTGCAGTGCAGTGGTGTTCGGGCAGTGTAGGAGGTCTTGCTGGGGGTAGTGTTTCAGGGTTTAGGGCAGTGCAGTGGTGTTCGGGCAGTGTAGGGGCGTGCTGGGGATGGTGTTTCAGGGTTTAGGGCAGTGCAGTGGTGTTCGGGCAGTGTAGGGGGTCGTGAAGGGGGTGGTGTTTCAGGGTTTAGGGCAGTGCAGTGGTGTTCGGGCAGTGTAGGGGGTCGTGCTAGGGTTGGTGTTTCAGGGTTTAGGGCAGTGCAGTGGTGTTCGGGCAGTGTAGGGGGTCGTGCAGGGGCTGGTGTTTCAGGGTTTAGGGCAGTGCAGTGGTGTTCGGGCAATGTAGGCGGTCGTGCTGGGGGTAGTGTTTTAGGGTTTAGGGTGGTGCTTGTGTAGTGTAGGGGGTCGTGCTGGGGGTAGTGGTTTAGGGTTTAGGGTAGTGCAGTGGTGTTTGTGTAGTGTAGGGGGTCATGTTTTAGGGTAGTGCAGTGGTGTTTGGGTAGTGTAGGGGTCGTGCTGGGGGTAGTGTTTTAGGATTTAGGTTAGTGCAGTGGTGTTTGGGTAGTGTAGGGGGTCGTGCTGGGGGTAGTGTTTTAGGGTTTAAGGTAGTGCAGTGGTGTTTGTGTAGTGTAGGGGGTCGTGCTAGGGGTAGTGTTTTAGGGTTTAGGGTAGTGCAGTGGTGCTTGTGTAGTGTAGGGGTTCATGCTGGGGGTAGTGGTTTAGGGTTTAGGGTAGTGCAGTGGTGTTTGTGTAGTGTAGGGGTCATGTTTTAGGGTAGTGCAGTGGTGTTTGGGTAGTGTAGGGGGTCGTGCTGGGGGTAGTGTTTTAGGATTTAGGTTAGTGCAGTGGTGTTGGGGTAGTGTTTTAGGGTTTAGGGTAGTGCAGTGGTGTTTGTGTAGTGTAGGGGGTCATGCTGGGGGTAGTGTTTTAGGGTTTAGGATAGTGCAGTGGTGCTTGTGTAGTGTAGGGGGTCGTGCTGGGGGTAGTGTTTTAGGGTTTAGGGTAGTGCAGTGGTGTTTTTGTAGTGTAGGGGGTCATGTTTTAAGATGCAACGCTCCAATACCTGACCAGTCTGCACTACATAAAACTGCAAAAAACCTAAAAATAAAAAGTGTTTTGCACACTTTTGTCATTGGGCTATATGTGGGCTACATCTGGGTAATATTTGTGCTACATTTGGGCTCTTTTTTCACTGGTGGCCATCTTGGAAGACTTCTTTGTTATGAAGTTTCCTAATTTCCTCATTTACTGCAGTCTCCTCAGTAGGAAATGCTTTCAGTTTTTTACTTTGATTCCATCAAGAAGGCATTCAGATGTGTCATACATTTACCATAAATTCAGAATGTTAGCACTCTAGTTGTTCATTAGATCACTGTAGTAAAGCTACTGCTCACCAAGGAGTTAACTGGAAGTCTACTGCTGGTATTGAAAGTGATTGTTTCAGTCTGCATGTCAGAATTTTCTAATGAAATAGAAGAGGATTTGAGATCTCACTTAAAACATGCACAACATTTTCTTTTTGCAGCACTAACCATAATTTCTATGGCAAAATGAACCCCCTCATTTTGTTCCTTTTTAAATTAAATGTTTTAAGTGTTACCAGTTTATTCCAATCAAGATGGCTTCAGGTGTGCCATACATTTGTCATAAGTAAGGCTGTTAGCACTCTAGTTGTTCTTTAGAACACTCTGGGAAGCTGCAGTAGAACACAAAGGCATCAACTGACAGGCTGCTCCTGTTGAAATATAACAGGAAGATATTTGAGATCTCACTTAAAACATGTCCTAATTTTTCTTTCTACAGCACTAACCATAATTTCTATGGCAAAATGAACCCCCTCATTTTGTTCCTTTTTAAATTAAATGTTTTAAGTGTTACCAGTTTATTCCAATCAAGATGGCTTCAGGTGTGCCATACTTTTGTCATAAGTAAGACTGTTAGCGCTCTAGTTGTTCTTTAGAACACTCTGGGAAGCTGCAGTAGAACACAAAGGCATCAACTGACAGGCTGCTCCTGTTGAAATATAACAGGAAGATATTTGAGATCACACTTGAAACATGTCCTAATTTTTCTTTCTACAGCACTAACCATAATTTCTATGACAAAATGAACCCCATCATTTTGTTCCTTTTTAAATTAAATGTTTTAAGTGTTACCAGTTTATTCCAATCAAGATGGCTTCAGGTGTGCCATACTTTTGTCATAAGTAAGACTGTTAGCGCTCTAGTTGTTCTTTATAACACTCTGGGAAGCTGCAGTAGAACACAAAGGCATCAACTGACAGGCTGCTCCTGTTGAAATATAACAGGAAGATATTTGAGATCACACTTGAAACATGTCCTAATTTTTCTTTCCAGAGCACTAACCATAATTTCTATGACAAGATGAACCCCATCATTTTGTTCCTTTTTAAATTAAATGTTTTAAGTGTTACCAGTTTATTCCAATCAAGATGGCTTCAGGTGTGCCATACTTTTGTCATAAGTAAGGCTGTTAGCACTCTAGTTGTTCTTTAGAACACTCTGGGAAGCTGCAGTAGAACACAAAGGAATCAACTGACAGTCTCTGCCCTTGTTGGATGTACATGTTTTACTGAGAATGTCAGACTTCATTCTCACATGACTGAGAAAGATAATGTGAATTTACAGAAAATATGCTCTCATTTTTGCTTCTGGAGCACCTTCCAAAACTGTATGGGACAAGCATGTGAAAATAGTTTTCTCTCAAACATGATTCATGATATCCCAGCAGAAGGTTTTTCACAGGGTAAAATCACCTTAGAACACACCACAATTCCTGAAATTAGTATGGTACCATCAACAAATGAATTCTAATGTAACTAAAGTCTGTTATCACCCTTTATAGTTCTCCTTTTGGTAACCCTCAAAATCTTCGATTCACTACAATGCATTTCAATGGGGTACTATCATTTATATTGGTCCCAAGATGGCTGCCAGCAATTCCAGGATGAAGTGCTGACAGCCAATCAGATCTCACGATGACATGTGTGGTTAGGCTCCGCCCAGATATATATGTGTTTTTACTTTTGATTTTCTCAGCAACTACTGAACGGATTTACACCATTTAACAAAAAGGGTGCTTTCTGAACCAAGAACTACCTCTTTGCCAAATTTGGTGTAATTCCGTTCAGCAGTTCGGGCTGTAGCCTTGCATAAAGTTTCCTATGGGAAATTGATTTTTTGACTCTTATTTTTTTAATTTCTCCGCAACTACTGAACGGATTTACACCATTTAACAAAAAGGGTTCTTTCTGAACCAAGAACTACCTCTTTGCCAAATTTTGTGTAATTCCGTTCAGCAGTTCGGGCTGTAGCCGTGGCTAAAGTTTCCTATGGGAAAATGAATGGGGAAAACACGTTTTGGGACCCCCTTTTTCTCAGCCCCCGCTTGACGAATCACCCCGAAACTTTCAGGGTAGGAGCGGACCGGAGCGGGCCATAAAGTTTGAAAATTTCGCGAAGATTCGTCAACCGACGCAAGAGTTATTTCAAATAGAATGTTGCGGATTTCCTATGGAAAATAGGTCCTAACTATAACTATCTACTGGCGACCGCCAGTAGATAATATATACATATATGTGTGTATATATATATATATATATATATATATATATATATATATATGTATGCCAACAAACAGTCGAAATTCAGCGCGCGCTAATTTCACAGCCGGTGCGGTTTTCGAGGTCGGACTTAACCTCGTGGTATGTCAACCAACAAACAGGATACCGCACTCCACGAGTCTTCATATATTAATGCTTTATTTCAAGCGCATATTACACCACTACCACCACCAACGTTTCAGCCAAAAAATGGCCTTGATCACGGTATCGTGAGTCCTTCGTTTGTCTCTCCACTATATAGACTTTCCATTTCAGCCCACTATGAGGCATTATGGGACTTATAGTTCTTTGGTTACCAGGCTTTAAAAGTTCCTATGTCCAATATCTGCATGTGCTTTCAATTAGTCATTTTTTGTTGTTTTTTGCATGTTATAACCTAAGTGGGTGTAGGGGTCGTTTTCACAGGGATTTAGTAATACGTTTGATTGATTTCAAATATTACTTATCACAGGGTGTTTCCGATTGCTCTCTTTCAGGTGCTTGATTCATTTTGCACCCCTGAAGTATTCTTTATCACATATTGTTTCTTCCAGCAGTGTTCAGGTGTGGACCTCATGCACATCTTTGTATCCTTATGTTGTCATATTGTTTATGAGACTGGATATTTTTCATCTTAGTGATGCTTTCCTTGTCCTCACATATTCACAGTCCAATGAGTAATTACTCCTGTGACTTAGTGCATCTGAGCTTGCTCCTTATTCACGCTGCGATGTTTGTTGATGGCTTAGTGCCTGAGTATATGGAGTATAGCCTGTGATTCTTGATGAGATTGTTTACTTACAAATGAACATATAACTCTTCGTCCCCGTTGAGACCATACGGAGTCTTAGTTTTAAATCGAATGATTAGACGGGACTCTAACCTTCTCAATTTCAAGGTCCTGTTTCCTCCTCTCTCATTGAGGGGTACAGTTGCAATACCGAAGTATTTGATGTTTTGCCAGTTTGTTTTATGCATTGTATGGATGTGCTTGGAAATTGCATAGTCCGTATCTTGGTTTGGGATCGCTCAGAGATGTTCAAGAATTCTTTTTCTGAGCGGACAGATGGTACTGCCGATGTAGCGTAAGCCACACATGCACACAATCATGTAAACTGTGACCCAGAAACAAATATAAGGGTCACCAATAGTAAAATCATTCAGGACAGAGTTCTTCAACACTATAACTGTCTTTATGATCAAAAGTAAAGTACCGATTATACTAGATTACAAGGTTTTTTATAAAAGCTCCCAATACCAGTTTTGGGTTCATATGCAAGGGAAACCTTATTGAAGGCGGTGACTCGGGAAGAGGTAACTGATGTGATTATTTTATTTTATTTATAAAGTTTTATATAGCGCGAACAAGATCCCGAAGGATATCAGAGCGCTTTACAAAGGAAGGAAGGAAGGACATAAATCCAATATCGACAACAAGAAAGATTACACAACAGGAATACTCGCATAAATCCCAGACAAATAATCGCAAAATTCCCATACAAATGAATCAAGGAGAGTAGTACAATAAACGGGAATGTAGCAGACTACGAAGGGGGTACACAATGCGGAAAAGAAGAGCATAGATCCAGTATCGACATCAAGTAGAAATACACAACAGGAATACTCGCTTGTTTCCCAAACAAGAGAATCAAGGAGAGTAATACGATAAACATGAATATAAGGGCTACGAAGGGGGACACACAATGCGGTAAAGCAGAGCAGCATCACAAGAGGGTACAATGGATGTAGGAACAATGATTTCGAGCAAGTGATCCTGGCCCAAGTTAAGGTAAAAATTTGTTCATTAGGAATCTTTTGGCTTCCAGTTTGAAAGCAGTCGTTGAGGAGATTCTGCGTACTTCCGGTGTAAGAGAGTTCCATATCCTTGGGGCAGCGCCGGAGAAGGCTCGGAGACCGGTTCTCTTTTTGCTAAGGATGGGTGATTTCAGGAGGAGAGTGATAGCGCTTCTTGAGGCTCTCCCACCGCAGGATAATTCAAGCTTTTGCGATAGGTACCTGGGAGTTTTGAAATGCAGGGCTTTGTGCGCTAGAACGGCAATCTTTAGCTGAATTCGAGCTTCATAGGGCAACCATTTAAGAGATTTTAGGATTGGGGATATGTGCTCACTTCATTTGGTACCAGTGACCAGTCTGGCCGCAGCGTTCAGTGATGCCCTTAGGGGAGCCAGAGTGTATTTGGGAAGGCCACAGAGCGTAGCGCTGCCGTAGTCCAGCCTCGGCAGGACCAGTGCTTGTACCACCTGCTTGAAGTCCTTTTGTCGAAGGAATGGCTTGATGTTTCTGAGTGTCCTCATCAAGAGATTAGCTCCCTTACACACATTGCTAATATGATTTTTCATATTCAGGTGTTTGTCCAGGGTGATTCCGAGAGATTTGGCTGAGTCTATGATAAGAGGGGTGCAGTTGAAGGCAGTGAGGTGATTCAGCCAAGGGTCTAGCTTGGGGATGTGGTTCGGGGGAGAGATGAAAAGGAATTCAGTTTTGGAGGTGTTGAGCAGTAGATGGTTCTCCGTTAAACAATTTTGCGTAGTATTTAGGGTAGTGTTGAGTGAGATGATGTTGTCCGGGGATGAGATTTTCAAATAAAGTTGTGTGTCGTCCGCGTACATATGGAAGAGAATGTTAGTGGAATTTAGTGAATTAGCTAGTGGTTCCAAAAAAAGGTTGAAGAGGATAGGAGATAGGGCGGACCCTTGGGGGACACCCATGAGTACTGTAGAGGGCTGGGAGAGGGAGTGGTTTGCCTTGACTCTTTGTGATCTGTGGTGGAGGAAGGACGAGAACCATTGTAACACCCGACCCGAGAAACCCATCCTGTTCTTCAGAATGGATAGGAGGTTGTCGTGATTAACCGTGTCGGATGCGGAGGAAAGGTCAAGGAGTATTAGGAGGCAGGAATCATTTTGGTCATCCATAACGTGCGTGAGAGCCGATTCGGTACTGTGCCCCTTCCGGAAGCCTGATTGATGCTGGTCTAGGAGTTGGAAATTCTCTATGTGAGCACAGAGTTGGGATTGTACGCATTTTTCAAGTAGTTTGGCAAATGTGGGGATGTTGGAGATCGGGCAGAAATTATTGAGGTCAGTTTTATCTGCGTTAGTTATTTTTAATATAGGTGACACCTGCGCTGCTTTTAGGCAGTCTGGAATCGTGCCTTGTGATAGAGAAGCGTTCACAATCCTTGTCCAGGTGGGGATGAGTACATTCTTGATTTCTTTAAAGATGGCCGGTGGCAGCGGGTCACTGAAGTGGTTAGATGGATTGATGTTCTGAAGAATCTTGTTGATGTCTTTTTCACTGAATGGGGTAAAGGTGCCCCATGTCGCATTGTTCTTAGTGTTCAGGCTGATTGGTTTGCGCTTTTCTGAGCGGTCAGGGGGTGGTGTGGACCCGGGGGATGGCAGTAGCGCCTTCTTAGTAGCGAGTTCAATGGTGATGAGCCTTGATTTCTCGGTGAAGAAAGCAGCAAGATCATCGCACGAAGGTGGGCTGCCTCCGGAGTCAGAGTTGTTTGGGCCAACCACTGATTGCTGTTTGACCAACTCGAAACGTTTCTTGGGGCGGTTTGCAGCTTGATCAAGTTGGTGTCTGAAGTAGTCTGCCTTAGCGCTCTTGATTTGTTTGCTGTAAAAGCTTCTAACATCTCTAAGGAGTTTTAGTTGTTCCAAGGAGGGATTGGATCTCCAGGAACGTACAGCTGCCCTAAGGTTGCGGCGCTCCGTGTTTAAATTGTCGTTGTACCATGGTTTGGATATTTTTGTTGAGGTATTTTTTTGTTGGAGCGGTGCGAAGTCGTCCATGATGTTGGAGATGGTCGAGTTGTAGGAGTCAGTGAGTAACTGAACATCGATCAGGTCTGCTTGGGACGAGAGGGCAGATTTACAGTAGGCTGCTAGATCAACTGAGTTTATTGATCTGAGGTCCCTTTTCCAGATCTTTGATTTCGTTGGTTGAGCCTTCCTCAACGACACCTCCCTGTTTATATAAAACAGGATGCAGTGGTGATCGGACCAATCACAGGGGGTAATGGTATCCAATGTGATGGTCTGCCCTTTCGAGATAATGAGGTCTAGAATTTCTCCTTTATTGTGAGTTGGTTGGTCACAGTGCTGAATCAGTTCTTGATCATTCAAAAATGCTTTAAGGCAAGTTACCGCTTGGTCATTGGGGTTAGACCAGTGAAGGTTGAAATCACCAAGGAAGATTTGGGACACAGCTGAGTCGACATTGCCAGAGATGACTTCCATTAGTTGCTCAACAAAGGGGAGATTGTCTCCCGGGGGGTGATAAAAAGTGTGAAGTTTGCAAACCGGCAGGTTATTACTTGAGATGCTGAGACAAAGGTATTCACAGGAGGAGGGCGAAGAGGACTCTAAGTGAGAAATCGAGAGTGTGTTCCTATGAATACACGCTAGGCCACCCCCCAGCTTCTGCGCTCTGTCTAGCCTAATTATGTCGTGAGTAGGAGGTACTAGTAGGTCTAGGAAAGGGGTGGAGGCGGGATTAAGTCTTTGTCAAATGGTAAGGGATGTTGGGAGGATGGTTTCTCAGCCTAGTTTTATTAAAAGTTCGCGAAAACGTTGACTCTGATTATTGTGCAATTAGTAAATTATATTTTACAGGGAGGTAAGGTCCCAGAATCTTTTAACGCGGTGACGGTGGTCAGCTTTCCTAAAAAGAATAAAGATGCAGAGAATTTAAATTCTTATAGACTAATCAGCATGCTGAATTTGGACTACAAAATAATCACGAAACTATTGACGAACAAATTGAATCAGATAGTAAGTTGTTTGATTGATAAGGATCAGAACAATTTTATAGCCGTTAGACACAATACTCACTGTGTGATTGAAGCCTTAGATTTTTATTAAATAAGCAGATATCAGCCCACATTTTTTTTTTAGATGCTGAAAAGGTTTTTGATTTGGTTAATCCGGATAGTCTTTTTTTTTAATCTTAAATGTGTTTGGATTTCCATTTTATTTTATTACCATATTAAGAAATCTCTACAAAGGGTTGCAAGCACAATTGATTGTAAATGCTGCAGATGCAGAACAATGTAAGATTCATCGCGGAACTAGGCAGGGTGTCTGTTGCCTCCTATTTTATTTGCCCTATTTATTGACCCGTTGGTGGATTCGAGAGAGTAATTGGATCAGTGCTCCAAACACGGAAAAATAAAAAATGAAACTCTAGGCTGTTTGTTATGCTTTTTTTAAAACCAGAACCAGCTAGCCAGTGTAAAGTTTTTGGGGCCTTTTTAGAGTTTCAAGAGATTGGTGAGTATAAGATTAATAAAACCGGGGGCGCTAGAGAGCCGGCGAGCAAGATGGCCGCACTCGTGTGAGGCTCTTGCAGCCCGGGGAAAAGATCCGACAGCACCACCGTTTCGGGACGGTGAAATCGCCCGAACCTGCCAGCATGCACTCAGCAATAGATGCAGCTCCCAACGAGCTACTCGAAAACCGAATGCGCTGCGTATAACTGGCTCGATGCAATCGGAGCCTAAATGCAGCCTGTGATTGCATAAACAAGATGGCGGAGGTGGCGACGCATTAACAACGCCAGGGAGCTGTGACCGGAGCAGGGCCGTCTATACCCAAACAATACTGAGGAGGCGTATGGCCGCTTAGCATAGACCCAAACTTCTGAAATTGCTGGGACCGTGAAGGATTGCGGGGAGAGAGTGAGGCGATACCCTGGGGCCGCAAGATAGCAGAGGCGGAGCCTGCGGGAGAGAGTGCGAAGGAGACACTACCCGGCGAATGGTATCTGGCAGGCCAAGAGGAAGAACGAACACTGCGCACCCCGGCCCGACTGCCGAGAAGGAACGCACTTGTGACCGGTGAGGCGTGCGGTGAGTAAGAAGGCCACAGGAGGCACCGCGCCACCCGACGCAGAGCCGCGGTACAGTGAGAGGCCCGGGGGCAGCCGGTGACGACGCAGTGCTGGTGGCAGTGTACCGTTCCTGTCGGGCAAGCATACAACATAGCTGTGGGTCGGGAGGAGGCGGTGGGGTGTGTCGGTGCTATCCCCCCTCACCCTCCCTCGCCCTCCCTGACCCACATACTGAAGAATCGGGCAGACGCCCGATGCGCTGTTAATGATTGCGGCACAGTGGGGGCGGCCTGTCTAACGCATCAGCCCTGAGCGGATTCACGGCGAAGCTCTGGCGGAGCACAACCTCGTGGCCAGACACCGTATCCTATCGAGGAGGACACTGAGCAGGATAAAATCAGGGTAGCCCCTGCTGAAAGGAGCACACACGCGTAAGTTGCACGAGGCAACAGGGCACCAGAATCTGGGCTTTGGAGACCGGAGGTTCCGGACTGCGGCCTTGACACCCAAAATTGAAGAAGTGAAGGGTCCCTGCGGCAAATAAGTGCAGTCAGCAGGGGGGCCCAATCGCGTCCCCGGCATCCATGCGTAGGTCCCATGAGCTGCACCAAACTATGACATTGCGCGAAGGTGTGGGCAAGTAAGAATCCCACGTTCATAGCACTGGAATCAAGCACAAGTAAACACTAGCACATAGAAGCGCGGGGGACTCACCCTGAGATGCTATATGGACCTGGAGCGGGGGTGAATGTGGGGGGTTACCTTGATCTCGGAGTCTGCGAGCGTCACCGACGAAGACTATTAGAGGCCAGGAGAGCCGGCCCGGAAAGTGCCTGACACCTGAACCCGCAACAAGACCGCGCTCTGGCACACTTGCACACAGATCCCATTAATGTGAGTCCTTGCTGGTGAGGCTTCAGAAATAGCGGTCAGGGATAGACCAGAGGCGCACTTTGAGCTGGCAGACTCCTGATCTAACCCAGAGGACAATAGCAAACTGTGGATAAGACCTGAAGTTGAGAGCTTGCAAAAGATTGAAGACATCTCGGCGTAAAATAACAGCATAAAAATCTTGGAGGATTGCACGGAATATATTTAAGGACTTGTAAAGAAAAGCACCATGGGCCGCACACGTGGAAAACCGAGCAAACTACAATGCGCCGGGAAAAAAACGGGGTCAAATGAACAAGGGGATGCAGAGCAACAACAACGTGAAGCGGATAACACCACGGCTGGTGACACACAGGATGGGGACATTAAGTCACTACTGATCACCATGCGCAGCAGTCTCACCTCCATTGAAACCAAGATGAACGCAATGACCATGAGAATGGATTTCATCACGCAAAGGCTTGAGAAACAAGAGGGCCACATTACCGAAACAGAACAGCGAATCTCCACCCTGGAAGACAGCTCCACTGAAAACCGGGGACGCCTCCAAGACATGGAAAAGGTGCTTAAAATTATAGCTGCCAAAAACGAAGATTTGGAGGCGCGATTGCGCCGAAACAATATACGTATAATGGGGTTCCTGAGTCTACGGATGCTGGCCGCATGGAAGATTACGTAGAGAAAATGCTGGTGGAACTGTTTGGAATGGAGGCACTTTCGAAAGTCTTGGTGGTGGAGAGGGCCCACAGAGCACTATCGTCCAGACCACCACTGGGAGCCCCCCCTCGTCCAATTCTGGCCAGACTCCTCAATTATAAAGATCGGGAAAGAATATTACGATTGGCCAGAGAAAAACAAGAACTTTTCTATGAGGGAAATAAATTATCAATGTATCCGGACTTTACAATGGCGGTGCAAGAAGCACGGAGGAAATTCCTACCAGTTAAACGCAAACTCCAGCAGGCCAATATACAATACTCAATGATGTACCCTGCGAGACTTCGCGTTCCGTATAGAGGAAAGACACACATCTTTAATTCCCCTCAGCAGACTCAAGATTTATTAAATAACCTGAAGCGGCGATCGCCTCCTGTACAAGACGAAGAATCATCTTCAATACGGTCATCCCCTGCTCGAGAAGAAGATTGAAGAACTACACCATAAAGGTAATGCCCACCCAAATGCACGCTGAACTGTAATTCGTCACCCAGAGTAGCTCCCTGAGGCATGGAACTGAACTGATATCATGACTGAATGCCACCTCCAAGAACTCGAACTTATGTAGAAGAGGCGGTTTTGGGCGATGCCCCAGTCTCACTAAGAAAGATTCCCGGGGAAAACCCGCGACTTAGCGGGGAGGGTAGATGTCCTCTCTAGTGCATTCCCCCAACGGGAATCCCCTGGATAATGCAATATAACTGTTTGATGTTAGTTAAATGGGTCTTGTTCTTTAGTTTGATGGGTAACAAACCAAGTGTCCACCTGATCAGCTTCTACGATTTGATAAGATTTTTGAAAAGGCCAGCCAGGGCGGTGGGTGGCCTAACGTGGTCTAAAGTATGTACGCTGAAGCCAAATACTAGGGGACGAGTACGGGAGGGTTTTTATTTGCCTGCGGGATTGGGCTGTGGGTGTGGGTGGGCGATCCTGTTGGGAATGGTTTGAAATCATTGCAATGGTATGTAAAATATGTTGTCCATATTGAAATGCACACACACATGTCGCTTTGCGCGTTCTCAGAGCAGCATCCCCCTACGGCGGATACATGATTGGTGATAAGGATAGAGCCATAACCAAGACTGATCCCAGTGTAGTGCTCACATATAACTTCCTAACGTGGAATGTGCGTGGTTTACGTGACCCCCGCAAGCGCAGACAGATCTTGGGATATTTAGATAGGCACCAAATACAAGTCGCCATGCTCCAAGAAACTCACCTGGACCCCAAAAAGGAACCTTCATTTGGTAAACGCTGGGCAGCTCACAGGTGCTTCTTAGCGTATTCCACGTACGCCAGAGGAAAGGCTATACTGGTAAAGGCCGGAGTCCGATATTGCCCAATAGGGGAACTCCAGGAACCACAGGGCAGATGTAGTGTAATGTTGGGTAGACTGATGGACCACACGGTCACTATGGTCTGTTGTTATGGACCAAACACTGATGATGCAGCATTTTTTAGCAGATTATGGAGTCACATCCTAGAAATAGGCTCCACCTTCGTCATCTGGGGAGGTGACTTCAATGTAGCGTCGGATCCACTCATAGACAGATTGCAAATGCTAACGTCAACCCACACACAGGCAACTAAACAACTAACAGATATTATCGCAGAACACCAGCTATTTGATGCATGGCGAACCCTACATCCATTGCATAGGGAGGGTACCTTCTACTCAAGCGTACATTCTAGCTGGTCTAGAATATATCTATGGCTGCTTTCCAAGGGCATGAACACATGGCTCCGCGCTGCGAAACACCTGCCACGAACATTTTCCGATCATTCCCCTGTGTTATTAACCTTGTCCCCACCATGTAGAGAATCTCCTTATAGAGCTTGGAGACTGCAACCACATACATTACTTGATAGCGCCTTCTGTGAAGAAGTGCGACAGGAGATCGAGGAATTCTTCCCCAGAAACCAAAATAGCGTTCCAACACTAGCGAGTGTTTGGGAAAGCTTCAATGTTACAATCTGTGGAACATGCATAGCCAAAAGTGGAGGAATACTACGAGCCATCAGAGGGACTTTACAGTCAATAGAAAAGTGCATCAAACAAACAGAAGAAACTATAACTAATGCTCCCACCCCCGAACTGAAAGCACAACTTAAAGAGCTACTAATAGAATACACAGCTGAAGCAGAGCACGAATCCAAATTCATATCTAAATATTGCACGGCGCGAGCGTATGGGGAGGGTGAACGCCCTGGCAGGGCCCTGTCTGAAGCAACTAGCCCCCATGATTCGCTAATCAGGTCCTAGAGATAGTGGATGATGAAGGCACACGGCATATAGATTCACAGAAAAAACTTGATACTTTTACAGTTTTTTATGCCAAATTATACCACACGCATAGGCAAACTCCTATAGATGATACGGCCTATCGGTAAGACACTGCTTTGGGGTGGATTAATGACTCTCGCAGAGAATTCCTATCTGCTGACATTGAAGAGGATGAGATACGGGCCGCTATAATGGGCCTACATTCTGGTAAGGCCCCCGGGTCAGGTGGGCTCCCTGTGGACTTCTATAAGTGGTACATTGATCAGTTGACCCCGTTCCTTAAGCTCCTAATTGAAGAAGCTGGGGACAGCGGGATTCTCCCTGCGTCCATGAGACAAGCCCTGATCATCTCCCTACTCAAGCCGGGTAAGGATGCCCGAAAATGCGAAGCGTACAGACCCTTGTCATTGATAAACTGTGATACCAAAATACTAGCAAAAAGCCAATAGACTCTCACTTCTGATGGAAGGACCGATCCTTCCTGATCAATCAGGGTTTATACCTGGCAGGGCCACATCTCATAATTTGCGTACAACGTTTGCGCTAATACACGATATAGACACTGAAATATCAGCTGCGGGGAGGGATGCCACAAAGGCATTCGATTCCCTGGAATGGGATTACATGTATATGATATTGGGCAGGATGGGCCTTCCTATGCCATTCCTTGCATGGATTAAATTACTATATTCCCAACCTGAAGCCACTATTCAGATTAACGGTTTATATTCTGCCCCAATTCCAATTACCAGAGGCACCCGTCAGGGGTGCCCCTTATCCCCCTTACTATTCGCCTTGGCCATAGAGCCTCTAGGGATAAACATAAACTGGGGCAAATCACAAATATTTCCTCTAACTCCCAACACAACAATATTCCCTATGGAATTCCCGTGACAATGGTGCGAGTCGGAAATCAAATACTTAGGGGTGGTAATAACCCGAAATAGAGAGGAAACACTTTGTGCCAATTATGGCACTGCAGTGGAATCAATCACCAATTGGGTATCGCGCTGGATCACTTTTCCTCTTTCACTAGCTGGCAGAGTGGCCTTAATGAAAATGATGATATTGCCCAAACTCTTATATCTCATCAATAACATTCCGTACTACCTGGGACGCCCTTTTTTTCACACGCTTTGCTCGCTATTATTCAAATTAGCTTGGGGGGGAGGGTGGGAACAGCCTCGTGTGAGTTGGCGAACCATGACGCAACCATTCACTCACGGCAGATTTGAAGCCCCAGATATGGAACTCTATTACCTCAGTTCCCAAGCGCATTACGCTGTGTATTGGCTCAACCCACCACCATTTATGCCACATCTCGCCATAGAACAGGGCTACATGGCGCCCACACCTCTCAGTGCATTCTTGGGGACGCGTGTCCCTGGTGAGGGAATCGCGCAGCACACCGTCACGAACACAAATAGGGCCTGGGAACACATAGCCAAAAGATTGGGCAAACCTGTGCTATACTCCCCGCTGAGACCACTAGCGCATCTCCCGACTTTACCAGTCACTCAGGAGGCGGTGTGTCGGGAAATGCTCCGCAAAAGAGACCTAATGACTTGGGGGGACTTATACCAAGAGAGTACATTTAAGGACAAACAGTCACTCCTGACGGGAAACACTACTACTCCGCTAGAGGTGTTCCTATACTTGCGCCTAAGGCATCAGGTCAAAACTAATATCCCGGAATTTCCACTGGAACCTGCCACGATGGAGACGCTACAGGTTCTATTGAAAATAAAGGGGCCAACACATG
Source organism: Calotriton arnoldi (assembly GCA_963921515.1). Lineage (NCBI taxonomy): Eukaryota > Metazoa > Chordata > Amphibia > Caudata > Salamandridae > Calotriton > Calotriton arnoldi. The sequence goes on along the minus strand of CAWUFW010000529.1, from coordinate 679,557 downwards.
CCGTGTCCAGTATTTATCGCACAGCGTTACATGAAACAGCACAACAACCGCAAGTAGACATGGTGAAGGAAGTGACCCGTTAAGGGCCACCCGGGCACTTACGACCACCTATTAGCCTTCTACAAGTGAATAGTCGATCAGTCAGTAGAGAATATAAACAATAGTTTATTAGTAAATTACACTGTAGTGGAGCCCAGTCTGATCAGCACCCTTAGATGTCTGTCGAGGGGACTGGTTCCCCGACCCTTGGTAACACATATTCATTCTTCTGACAACCCCCCAACCACGCCCCCAATGGAAAGTTACTGGCCTAAGCTGTACATGAACAAAGAAGGCAAAGAAGGATGGGCTGCCACCTGCACGGTGGGTACACGTTATCACTATCTCAAGGTTGCCTTGCGGAGCCCAGCTCCTCCTAACGTGGGAGCAGGGCTACGAGGGAGGATAGGCATGCAGAGACAGAACAGTTTATTCATGGGAACAGCGAAACTCAACCTTGGAGAAATAAAACATTGCGGCTGCTTTCTGCTGAGGCAAACAGAATGGGACAGACATTTAGTTTCGATCATGATACAAAATGGCGGCTAAATACAAAATGGTGCCGCAAATGCTAACCTAAGCTTGTACGGTAATTTTAACGTGTTAGAGCATACTTCAGGCCTAGCGGTTTCTGTTAATCATAGCCTTCTAAATGCTAAAATACCATAACGTGAAATGAGTCAATATGAGTACATAATTTGCCAAAATCTAACAGACCCTCCTTTTAGCATATAGAAGGCTAACTTTATTAAAGCTAAAAAGGCAGGGTCTTTACAAGTCTAAGCAGGAAAGCACAATTATAATTTGCATTTTATTTATTCACTAGTAAAATCAAGCAATCATGTAAGTGCAAAACATATTCAATATTCGAAAATGCCTTCATCAATATTCATAATATCTTGAACTTCCTGCACCATCATACCGGTGATCTTGGCATCCTTCTTTGCTATGCTAGGTGTAGGCGTCAATTTACCCACACAGTAAGAACAACAAGCTGGGAGGCAATTTACACACAGGCAGCATGAGAAAATGATACCTGCAATAAGCACCAGAGTAAGAAGTAACTTCCAACCCCAAGTAGTCAGCAAATCCCAGAACCACCCAGTTAACGACCAGGTCCCATTTTCTTGGTGGATGTCAGAGGCAAGTTTGTGCAACTTCTGTATGGCTGCATATACACTCGGGGCATGGTCTGGTATGTAAACACAGCAACTACTGCCGATGACGCGGCAGGCTCCACCCCTATCAGCAAGGATGACGTCTAACACCATCCGGTTTTGAAGAGCAACAAGACTGGTAGCCTGAAGCTCGGCTGTAAGATTGGTCAGTATACCTGCAGTAGTATTAATAACTCCTTCAACTACTCTGGTGAGGCGACGAATACTACGACTGTTAAACATGGGACCCCAGAACTGCAGGATACCCTTCATTGCGTCAGTAAATTGCTGTAGGGTAGTATCTGTTTGATCTATATCTTCTGTATTGATAACTCTTTTGACCCAATGCAAGTGTAGATCCCTGCACTGTAGCCTATGATCTTTGTGATAATTAGACGGTGCAATGTATACAGGGGCAACAGAAAAGAAACATAACCTATACCAGACCAGCCCCTTGGGAGCCATACGTATGCTTGGGACCCACAGACAAAGTATACATTATGGGGCAGGAGTAGAGGAGGACTACTAGTGGTGTTCAGTCGGTATGTGTAGTTGCAATTGCTTTTTCCCACCGGGACGTTTCCAAACCCCTGAACACAGAAACTAGCTGTAACATTTACTACTGGCACTGGCATTGCTCTATCTTGGGTAATATTGCGTGCATGGAAAGACCTAAAATACTCGGTGATATTGAATCCCTGAAAATCCAACATCTCATTTTGGAGCCACGTGGCATTCTTTTTATGTTCATAAACATTCATGCAAGCTTCAGGATGTAAAGTATCTGGTTCCCCTCCTTCTCCAGGAGTGAAGCCTTGGTGTTCTACTATATATTCAATCACCGTCTCATAGTCAGATTGGGTAATATTCATAGCATCTGCATGATAATGTGTATACACCATCGAGAGGAACTGGAACCATGCCTCACAGCTACTTAGATATGACATGGGTAAGGACACCAATAGATCATTTTTATGCATGACAGAAGGAGTAACCCACACACCCAACAATCAGTAGCATTGGACGTCTGATGTGCTTGATGCAGCATTTGGAGAAAGGCATTTTCAACATACGTCTGTCGGTGTCTCTCTTTATGCGGGGCCAAAGTTACAAAGATATGTTCAGGAGGGACAGATGTTTTTCCAAGGAGGGTATGCACAGGATGTTTTTCTTCCAAGTACCACACTACCCCAAACACTGTTACTAATACTTCGAAAATGTATACTACTACTACTATCCTACTCTTAGGGGACCAACTAGACCAGCCAGGACTGCTCCGCACTACCAGAGGGGCTGCTAATGGCTGTTCTTCTTTATAATGGGACGACCAAAGGGATACATTTTCAATAATTCACAACTACCAAGGAGATCCGTATACTGGAGCCAACAATAATGTTATAAGAAAAAGAGCACAAATCACCCAGCATCCTTCAAAACCTCGCTGGTAGACTCCTATTGTTCATCTCCGATGTGCATCCGTCGGTAGAGCTGCGCGATTGCAGCCTTTGCTGAAAAAAGAAATGCGTCCGCTTCTTTCAGGATAGGGCACCCTCCCTCCGGGGAGAACACCCTCACTGATCCTGTCCAGTGTCTTGGGCAGTGCACTACTCTTCCTCTGAACCTATTGCTATCACCGGTACCTTAGACAGGGTACCAGCACCCTATTCTTCATCCATGAAGTCCATCCCTATTCTTCTAACTGTCCCTTTCGTGCACTGTCCTTCCGTCGGGGACGCAGATTGTATCGAGCTACTCCAGGTACAGTATCATCATGTAAAAGAATCTGACACTCAGGGGCTGAAGGAGACTGAGACTCAATTGCTGGAGAGCTGGACGAATGCTGCTCTTGGACAGCTCTGATCTCAGGAGGTGTAGTCTCCTGCAAAGCGGCGTTGCTCTCTTCTTCCGCCTGCGCCCCACTTACTTGAGCATCAGAGAAGGGGATGACACGGGGCACACGCTCCGTTTCGTGGTCTGCGATTCCCTCACTCACCCAACGGTCGTAGGGAAGCGGAATCTTGCGGGTGTGGGTGGCGTGAATCCAGTGCTTCCTTCTGTCTACTTTCACTGCCGTACGGGTGGCGAGCAGCACTTGGTAGGGTCCCTTCCAACGAGGCTCCAGGCAGTTCTCCCTCTGGAAGTTCTTAACCAAGATGTAATCACCAGGCTGCAGCGAGTGCCCGGGCCCCTCTGGTACTGGCCGCAGTGCCTCCTGGACCTGTTGATGAATAGAGCGTAGATCTTTAGTCAACTCATAAAGGTAGTCTACAAGTAAGGGGTACTCTATCTCGGAGAAGCGTCTGGGGCGAGGAACGCCCCATAGATTTGCAGGGCGGCCAAAGACCACCTCGTATGGGGACAACCCTGTCCTAGAATGCACTGTCGCCCTAATAGATAAAAAAGCTAGGGGTAAAGCATCTGGCCACTGCAATCCTGTGCTTTCCTATATCTTGGCTAATCTTAGTTTGAGAGTACTGTTGTATCTCTCAACCAAACCTGCTGATTGGGGATGATTTGCTGCATGAAACATCTGTTTAATGTGCAAACCATCGCACACCAGTTGTATGACCCTTGCGTTGAAGTGACTTCCGTTGTCACTCCAGATCAAACGGGGCAAACCAAACCGCGGGAAGAACTCCTTCAGGAGTGCCTTGTTAGGGTTCCGGCAGCGGGTGACCTAGTTTGAGAAATGTCGGTACCTTAATGCATGTTTATTTCCCTCGTTAGTTCACGGAGTGAGTTCTTTTTGAGACGACCCCTAACTGCTATAAGAGGCCGTCTCACCCAGCTGCCAATGCTTGGCTTACTATCCCTAACTAGTGACCACGCCCCCTCCGAGCTCCGATTCGAGTACCTGCTCTGTGGATTGATTCCTGATATCCGGCCTGAACTTTTCTTTCCCGAGTTACCTTAGCAACTTTTGATACCCCCTAGAAGTTCTGTTCCCTCTCCGAAAAGCGTGGGCGCCGTTGATCCGCTCCTCTCCCCAACGGAGCCGGCCAGCGCGCCACGCCATCTTTTGCTGACCCGCCTTCGTGAGAGCGTGTGCGCCGCTGATCCGCTCCTCTCCCCAACGGAGCCGGCCAGCGCGCCACACCATCTTTTGCTGACCCGCCTTCGTGAAAGCGTGTGCGCCGCTGATCCGCTCCTCTCCCCAACGGAGCCGGCCAGCGCGCCACGCCATCTTTTGCTGATCCGCCTTCACAAAAGCGTGTGCTCTGCTGATCCGCTCCTCTCCCCAACGGAGCCGGCCAGCGCGCCACGCCATCTTTTGTTTATCCGCCCTCACGAGAGCGTCTGCTCCGCTGGTCCGCTCCTCTCCCCTACGGAGCCGGTCAGCCCGCTACGCTTGAGAGCCCCTTAAGCATTTAGTCTTTTTTGTTGAAGGCTAGGCTGCTCCGCTCTTCTTCCGTGGAGAGGTGTGGTGCAGCGGCCAGGGCAGCTGACTTCGGAGCACAGGGTTCACGGTTCGATCCCCGGCTCCGGCGGCAGCTCAGCTCAGCACCATGTGACTCTGGGCAATAGCTCACTTAATTTCCACGACGGCCCCCAGCGCCTTGAGACCCGTAAGGGTGAGTAGTTTGCGCTTTACAAATACGGATTTAGATTTAGATTTTTAGATTTCCTCATAGGAGCCGGTCAGTATTTCTTTTGTTTCCCGCACCCCTTAAAAGCTAGTGGACTCTCACTCTTTTGAATTAACCCAACGTAACCTTGAATGATTGTGGAAGTGAGTGGTTGTGTTTGACGTCCCTTAGTAGCTCCTTTTCCCAGTATTCACCTCATCCGTCCTTCCTGGTCTATCATTAGTTTAGCCTTGTTTGTGCTCTCATACGACGCTGGGAAATTTCAAGAATTCCTGGGACTCTCTCGCTGGTAAGTGAACTGCATATGTTAGGAAATGACATGCATTAATGTTCTTGACTGCTGTTTAGTTCATGAAGAGTAAAGCCAGTCTTATTTGTTATTTCTTTATTGTTTAGCATCTCTGTGGAACCAGCTCCCCACTACCACGTTACCTGGTGTCATCTTTGGGGAAAGAGTGGTGGTCACTCTATGCGTTATTCCCCTTACTTTTGGTGAGCAGCGTCTTGTGAGTGAGTCACTATACCTCCTCCAGGAGTTGTTGTCTAAAAGTGGGGGGAACTAGCTTCTTTACTCCTGTGGAATCTCACGTGGATTAGACTTCAGATCCGACAGAAAGCCAAGCCCAAGAGTTATTTCCACCTGAGCAAAGATGAACACCGACGGGGCTAGCGCCCCTCTAGATCCCTCTCTCCACACATCCTTATTAGGTCCCTCAGTAGAGGAACTTGCGGCAGTTCTAGTAGAATTGCAATCTGAGGTAGGGAGGTTAAGGTCCGAAAATCAGAGATTACAGACAGAGTTACTACAATCAAAGTCACAGAATTCCCTAGACCCTAGGAACCCTGGTACAATTCCAAAGACCCGGAGAAGTTACATTCAGCCTGCGCATTTTTCAGTTCCGTCCCATAGTCCCAATCCCTCCACAAGGGTAGACAGCAACATACCTCCTGTTCATTTTACTGTTCATACTCCCAGCCCAGTCCCACTAGCTATGCCAGAGAGGTTCAACGGAGACAGTTCCAGATTTAGCGTCTTCATGAACCAATGTCAGCTACAGGTCCTGTGTAAGGCGGCATCATTTCCAGACGACGCTGCTAAAGTAGCATTTGTTATATCATATTTAGCAGGCAATGCTGCGGATTGGGCTGTCCCATTGGTAGAAAACAACGATCCATTATTATATGACTTTATGTTATTCCAGGAAAAGATGAAGAGTCTTTTTTCGAAACATACCTTTATGCAGGCCAGCGATAATGCTCTTCTCAATCTTAGACAGGGATCCAAGGACCTACTTACGTATATAACTAACTTTAATAGGCTGCTAGCTGAGACGCATTGGCCTGAGGAAAAAAGAACCTCTCTGTTTTACCGAGGGTTAAACGATGAACTTAAAGATTTGTTGTCTCAAATAGTGGATCCTCCCGATGACTGCTCTGCCTTCATAGATATGACGGTCAAGTTGGATCATAGACTCCATGAAAGGAAAGGGGAAAAATCACGTCTTACTCCTTCCAGATATATGATGTTAAGATCTGAAAAGAAAGAACCTAAAGACATTAAAGACGTTGCTGAGCCTATGCAGATTGGAGGACTGAGGAGCCCGCTGTCTGCGGAAGAAAAAGACAAGAGGAGAAAGAACAATCTCTGTTTATATTGCGGGAAAGGAGGACATTATGCTCGTGAGTGTCCAATAAGACCTCGTTCCGTTGCAAAGAAAATTGCAAGTAGTCATCTTCCTACTTATATGGAGGAAAACTAGAAGACTTGAAGAAAGCAGAGACCGATTCTTCAAGTGTTGTCTTTTCTAAGGTCTCTACCACAAAGAAAATCTTTCCCCTGGTACCAAGACATTTTACCTTGTCCATTTCTTTGGTGATATCTCCTCAATGTCGAAAGAACATGTCTATATTATTGGACTCGGGGGCCACAGGGAATTTTCTTGATATTTAGTTGGCCCGAGATGTCGGAATCCCTTTCTTATTGAAACCTCATCCTGAACCGGTGAGAGCGGTAGATGGGTCAGAGTTATCGTCTGGATTGATTACCTATCAGACTCCCCCGATTGTAATGGTGTGTAACAACGGACATTCAGAATCTATAGCCTTTGATCTGATAGACACCCCCAATTTCGGCGCTATCCTGGGGGTTCCTTGGCTGCAAGTCCACAATCCCCAAATAGATTGGGTGGCTCGAACAGTGACACTAAAATCTCATCACTGCATGATAAACTGTTACCAAGAAGCAAGTGAATGGAACAGTTCGCTTTGCTGTGCTGTACATATAATGTCCACAGTTCCTGACCTTCCAGCGCACTATGAAGAGTACCTAGCTGTCTTTGACGAAGTTAAAGCCTCTGCCTTACCTCCGCACAGGAGCTATGATTGTCGTATCGACTTGGTACCCGGAGCAACATTGCCAGTCAGTCGTATTTATGCCCTAACAGCACCTGAAACTGAATACTTGCAGAAATACATCGAGGAAATGTTGGAAAAAGGGTTCATACGTCACTCCACGTCTCCAGTGTCATCACCCATCTTTTTTATTCCAAAGCGAGAAGGGGGTCTTCGCGCGTGTTTGGATTATCGCGCCCTTAACAAAGTCACCATAAAGAATAAATATCCCCTACCACTTATTTCGGTTCTTTTGGATCAGGTACGAGGAGCCAAGATCTTTACCAAAATAGATCTTAGAGGAGCCTACCATCTCATTCGTATTAAACATGGAGATGAATGGAAAACAGCGTTCCGTACCAAATTTGGGTTATTTGAGTACTGCGTGATGCCGTTTGGTCTTTGTAATGCTCCAGCGGCATTTCAATTTTTTGTTAATGAAATACTAAGAGAATACCTTGATGTCTTCGTGATCGTCTATATCGACGATATCCTGATTTACTCACAAACAGAACAAGATCATATTATCCACGTCACGAAAATCTTGAAAACATTGAAGGAAAACCAATTATTCGCCAAACTTGACAAGAGCACCTTCCATACCACCAGAGTGGAGTTTCTAGGATTTGTGATCTCTCCAGAAGACGTACATATGGACCCCAAAAAGATAGAAGCTTTGGTTAACTGGTCTAGTCCCTGTACAGTAAAAGAGGTGCAATCTTTTATAGGCTTTGCCAATTTTTACCGTAGATTTATAGATCGCTTTTCTGAATTACTAACACCCATTACTCTACTTCTGCGGAAAGGAGTACAGTTTGAATGGAATAAAGAAGCAGAACGAGCCTTCTGCATTTTAAAGGAACGGTTCACTACTGCTCCTGTCATCAAACATGCTGATAATACACAACCTTATTACGTTGAAGCAGACGCATCCCAGTATGCGGTGGGAGGAGTTCTTTCGCAGAGAGATACAAACACAGGACGCTTGCATCCTGTTGCATACTATTCTAAAACCCTATTGCCTGCTGAACAGAACTACACAATTGGAGAACGTGAACTATTGGCCATCAAGCTTGCCTTCCAGGAGTGGAGACACTATTTGTTAGGATCCCCACATATAGTTACCATCTACTCTGATCATAGAAACCTCCAATATTTTCGGTCAGCACGAGCACTCACTCCCCGTCAAATGAGATGGGTTTCCTTTTTTAGTGAGTATGATTTCGTCATCACCTATCGCCCGGGATCTCAACATGGCAAAGCGGATGCACTCTCTCGACTTGGTCCAGAGAAAGTTGCCTCTCCTGAATGTTATCCCCCCTTTTTTCCTGACAAAAAGATTATAGGGGTAGAATGCCATGGGGACGTCACTCCCTTGGGGTTTATAGACAAACAAAAAAAATACTACAGTACCATCCCGTCAGAAGAATGGGAAATAGATCCCCTGAATCAGATCAGAGACCAACTTTATTATCACGAAAACAGGTTATACATACCAACTGTTGCATTGCAAAGACAACTATTGCTCTGGTGCCACAATAGTTCACTGGCCGGACATCCTGGGAGTAGCAAAACCATCAAAATCTGTCAGAGATGGTTTTGGTGGGAAGAAATGGCCAAAGATGTTATAGCCTTTGTCAATTCGTGTTCCACCTGTGCCCGACAAAAAGCATCACATTGTGGTCCGGCAGGGTTATTAAGAACCACTGCTGTTCCCCCTTCCCCCTGGCATTCCATTAGCATGGACTTCATTACAGATCTCCCTCGAAGTCAGGGATACAACACCATCTTCGTAGTGGTAGATATGTTAACCAAGATGGCACACTTTGTCCCTCTAAAAAACTTACCCTCATCCAAAGAATTAGTGCATATTTTTCTAGAAAATGTAATCAGATTACATGGCCTTCCTTCTATAATCATTTCAGACAGAGGGTCTCAATTCGTGTCCAAATTTTGGCAAGGCATGTGTAAGACACTGGGTATAGATCACAGACTCTCCACAGCTTATCATCCCCAAACCGATGGTCAAACCGAAAGAACTAACCAGACCTTGGAGCAGTATTTACGTTGTCTGTTAGCCACAATCACAAGTGACTGGTCCCGAGCTCTTCCTATGGCTGAATTTGCCTATAACAATTCCACGCATTCTTCTACTGGTGTGTCTCCTTTCTTTTTACACTAGCACAACACCCTAAATTCTTGCCTATTTCTCTTCCCTCAGAATTAGAGAGTATCCCTGCTCTTAAAGACCATCATGAAGTTCTTTTGTCCATCTGGGACAGCGCAAAAAAGAATTACAACGAGCCAAGGAAGCCATGAAACTACAGGCTGATAAACACAGACGTCCTGAACCTGCTTATCAAGTAGGAGACAAGGTGTGGTTATCAACTAGAAATCTGAGATTGAGAGGCTCTAAAAAATTGCAACCTAGATACATAGGTCCTTACCTGATAAAGAGGGTAATAACGCCTGTTACAGTACACCTGCAGTTGCCAGACGATATGCAAATACACCCTGTCTTTCATTGCTCTTTAGTCAAAAGATACGTACCCCCTCTAGTCCCTGAGAAACCACCTCCCCCAATAATCATAGAGGGTGAAGAAGAATATGAAGTAAACATAGTTTTAGATTCCCGCAAACACAGAGGTAAAATACAGTATCTCATTGATTGGGTAGGCTATGCCCCAGAGGATAGGTCCTGGGAACCAGCTGAAAATATTCACGCCCCTATTTTGATTCGCAGATTCCATGCACTCCATCCTTCTAAACCTCGCCCCGGGAATAGGCCTTTGGGTGGGAGAACTGTTAGGGTTCCGGCAGCGGGTGACCTAGTTTGAGAAATGTCGGTACCTTAATGCATGTTTATTTCCCTCGTTAGTTCACGGAGTGAGTTCTTTTTGAGACGACCCCTAACTGCTATAAGAGGCCGTCTCACCCAGCTGCCAATGCTTGGCTTACTATCCCTAACTAGTGACCACGCCCCCTCCGAGCTCCGATTCGAGTACCTGCTCTGTGGATTGATTCCTGATATCCGGCCTGAACTTTTCTTTCCCGAGTTACCTTAGCAACTTTTGATACCCCCTAGAAGTTCTGTTCCCTCTCCGAAAAGCGTGGGCGCCGTTGATCCGCTCCTCACCCCAACGGAGCCGGCCAGCGCGTCACGCCATCTTTTGCGTGTGCGCCGCTGATCCGCTCCTCTCCCCAACGGAGCCGGCCAGCGCGCCACGCCATCTTTTGCTGACCCGCCTTCGTGAAAGCGTGTGCGCCGCTGATCCGCTCCTCTCCCCAACGGAGCCGGCCAGCGCGCCACGCCATCTTTTGCTGATCCGCCTTCACAAAAGCGTGTGCTCTGCTGATCCGCTCCTCTCCCCAACGGAGTCGGCCAGCGCGCCACGCCATCTTTTGTTTATCCGCCCTCACGAGAGCGTCTGCTCCGCTGGTCCGCTCCTCTCCCCTACGGAGCCGGTCAGCCCGCTACGCTTGAGAGCCCCTTAAGCATTTAGTCTTTTTTGTTGAAGGCTAGGCTGCTCCGCTCCTTCTTCCTCATAGGAGCCGGTCAGTATTTCTTAGGTTTTCCGCACCCCTTAAAAGCTAGTGGACTCTCACTCTTTTGAATTAACCCAACGTAACCTTGAATGATTGTGGAAGTGAGTGGTTGTGTTTGACGTCCCTTAGTAGCTCCTTTTCCCAGTATTCACCTCATCCGTCCTTCCTGGTCTATCATTAGTTTAGCCTTGTGTAAAACAGGAAGGCAATCGACGAATGGAATAACCTTAAGTATTGCCCGGCGATGTCGCCTCTATTCCCCAAAATATGAATCAATGAAGAGGCAGGCGCTGGAGACTGGAAGGCAGGAAACAAAGGTTTATTCTCTCCGGAGGAGAACACGTCAGATCAGACCAACAGGGAATCTTCACGAGGTGCTCTACTGCATCTCTGAGGCCTGGCCTCTTATACACGCATTTATGGCAGGAAGACATTCTTTATTACAGTAAAGATACTTTGAAGTATGAAAGACATCCCTGGGATCTTTCGCTTCAGACCCGTTCCCACGCACCCTTACAGTGAGAATCCCCTCCCCATTCACCATACAGAATCGTCATCAGACGGCAGGATCAGCGGGGCATTCCGCCGGTTCCCGGAATGCATGTGGTGTGACGGATCTCATGGGGTGGGGGCCTTGATCTACTGTAACTCCTTTGAAGAGGGGCGATTCTTTACAGTCGGGGCCATAAACTGTATCCGCAGGGCTAGGTGATAGCCTGGGACCGGCCTGGACAATCGGATACGGAGGAAGAGGGGTGTCAGAGGGTGTGATAGTGTATAGGAGGAAAGGGAGGTGTCGGGCAGGCCCGGGGTGAGATTCCCAGGGAAGTGCAGCGCAGTTGGAGGGGGTTAATGGCCCGTGCATGAGAGAGAGAGAGAGAGAGGGTGACCAGTGCGGGGGGCTTGCGAGGGTGTGGAGCCGCGCTGGGGATTAGCGGTGTGCAGAGAGTGGGTCTGATCAAGGTAGCTAAAATGGCCGCCGCGGACGACGAAAGTGTGGCATTGGGAAAAAGGGCAAGATGGCGCAGACAATGTTTATCGATACAAATTAATTTTCCACAGTCCCCCTTTTAACATTTCTCGCCAACTTGTTAATTCGGGTCGATCCCCATAATGCCACGTAGTTCTGTCTCATACAAAGTTTTCATGTGTTCAGCCTGTAAGTCCAAAGTCTTTGGGCAAATGCAATTTGAAAATAATGAACACAGAGGAGGCAGACATTGGATACTTAAGCAACACCCGCATAGCACCACAATCGGAATCAGAATGAATGTGAACAACCTCCACCCCCAGGCTTTCAGTAAGTCCCAGAACCAGCTCCCAAGCGACCATCCTTCTTGCTCCCGGTGTACTTCAGAGGACAGTCTATGGAGGTGTTCGATGGCTTTGTAAACAGAAGGTGAATTGTCTGGCACGTAGGTGCAACAGCTGGACCCAATGATGCGGCATGCTCCTCCTCGGTCTGCCAGAACCACGTCTAGAACAAGGCGGTTCTGCAGAGCCACCAGGCGGACTGCCTGAAGCTCTGCGGTGTTATTGGTCAAGATGCCAGCTGTGATGTTCATGGTGGTTTCAACTGCCTGGGTCAAGTGTCGGATGGCGCGGCTGTTCGTCATCGGACCCCAGAATGGCACAAGTCCTTTCGCGGCATCCAAGAACTGTGCTCCTGTCGAGTCGGCCTGGTCGATGTCCCTTGCACGCTTTTGCCGGTGATGGCTTGCTGGGGCCACATACGTAGGTGGGAGGATGAAGGCAATGTAGCATGTGCCCCCCAACCTTTGGGGAGCCAGGTGTATGCTTTGGTGCCACAAACAAAGTACATATTTGGAGAAGCAACAAAGGAGGGAGGGTCGGATGAATCCAGTGTTCTGGTGATGACGCAGGCGCTGCGGCCCACCAGTTGCGTCCCCAGGCCTTCGATGCACACAAGGCCCGAGACGTTGACAACAGACAAGGCCACTGTCAGAGTGGTGGCTGTTCGTTTCCGGAGGTAGGAGAAAGTGGGTCTGGCTGGGTTATGGAAAACTTGCATTTCCACTCGTTCTTTGGCAGGGATGTCCATGTGAATAGAGGTACCAGAGGTCAGAGGGTAAAAGGAGTAGCGGTTCGCCCAGTCTTATTCAGCCATGCCTCGTGGTAGAAATGCGAAACAGTTCTTTCTGATGTGGCATTGTCTTTAAAGCTTTCTTGCAGAAGAATCAGCCAGGCAAGACAGGAGCCGTGGATGGAAAAGGGCGAAGGAATGAACGGGATGGAGTGTCCGGCTGCATGGGGCAGCAGCCCGCAGATCCAGCAATTAGTGGCATTAGCGGCAAGGTTGTGTTGGTGCAGCAGTTGCACAAAAGAGTTATTCCAGAACTCCCTGCGTCTCTCTCGGAGCGGTGGAGAAAGGGCAATCAGGAAGTGTTCCTTGGTAGTTATCGGCAGTTCAGTGGGGAGCAATGTTTTGTGAGCGGGTGTGCTTTCTTCGATGATCCAGAAGGTTGTCATGAGGAGGAGGCAAAAGAGAAGGGTAATGAAAACGGCTATAGTCTTTGAGCTGTGCAGTTTGTTAGTCTTTGGGTTTCGGTAGGTCCTCTTCGGATATCCAGTTGCTTCCATCATTGGGGAGTCGGGCGCTTCCATCATCTTCAGAGTGCTCGGTAGCGGGCAGAACCACCGACTTTCTCTGACTTCTCTTCGGGCAACCTTGAGTGTGTTAGGCTACCGTTCTGAGATTTTACCCAGTCAGTGGTCTGCTTTGCCGAAGCTCCTCCCTTTTACGTAGGTTGTACCCTTCCCTGGACGGTACGGTGGGATCGGGAAACTCTGCCAGTTCGAGCGTTTCTGTGTCGGTGTGACAGCTCAACGATGGTTTGTCTTTTGTCAGGAGCTCTTCCTGAGTCGCGATGTCTTCTTCCGTCGTCAGAGTTGGGGGCGCGTTTACAATGGTGCGCATGCACCCAGTGACGCTTGCCTTCCACTCGAAGGGCCGTCCGTGTAGTGATCAGGACTTGCCAGGGGCCCGTCCACCGAGGTTCCAAGCTTTTGGCACGCTGGAAGTTGCGGATCAAGACGTGATCCCCTGGGTGAATGTCGTGTCCTGGGCCCCTGGAAGCGTCTGGGATGGCTTGTAGCACCTGTTGATGGATGACAGTTAAGGTTTTAGTGAGGGTGCACAGATAGTCAGACATTAGGACGTCTGGGACGTCATGGATCGAAGTTGGCCTAGGCGCGGCCCAAATATTCATTGGCCGCCCGAATACTACTTCGTAAGGGGTCAAGTGGTGCTTAGTGGGGGTGGAGCGCATTGATAGCAATGCCAATGGGAGGGCATCAGGCCACTTCAGTCCTGTGGAGGCAACAATCTTAGAGATTTTTAGCTTGAGTGTGGCGTTGTGTCGCTCGACCAGGCCTGCAGATTGGGGGTGGAAGACTGCGTGAAATTTCTGTTTTACACCCAATCCCTTTAAGATAAGTTGGATGACTTCAGCTATGAAGTGGGGGCCGTTGTCACTCCATAAAATCCGACAAAGGCCATATCGGGGAAAAACTCTTTTAACAGGACTTTGGCAGTGGTCATGGCAGTGTTGTCGCGTGTGGGATAGGCCTCCACCCATTTGCTGAAGGCGCACACGACAACAAGGACGTACTTCAAACCCAGGCAACGGTCTAGCTGAATGTAATCCATCTGTAGGACTTCAAAGGGATGGTCGGGGACCCCGAACCCACCCCGAGGGACAACAGTTCCTTTCCCTGGGTTGTGTTGCAAGCAGATTAAGCATTGTTGAACTAGGCGTCTAGCAGAGTCGGGAATCTTGTCGTTGTGCCAGACTCGGGTGATGAGTTCAATCATGGGGGCAGATCCTATGTGTGCTGGGGAGTGTGCCATAGTCAGTATGGGGATCAAGTAGGAATTGGGTAGCAGCCATTTGTTTGTGTCTTTTGTCAACCAGCAGCCTTCATCATCTTTCAGTCCCACCCGTGCCCATTCAGTCAGTTCTTGGGGGAGCAGGCCATTTGTATGTCTCTAATGTGCTCTCTAGCGTCCTTCCATTTTTCCGTCTGTGACCTAGTCACGTACATGCGTGTCGTCGTCCTATTCTCAGCTGTGGTTCGAGCAGTGATGTCGGCTAGTGCATTCCCTTGTCCAATGATGTCTGTCACTTTCTTGTGTGCCTGGCATTTGATGACTGCAAGTCGTTCGGGGAGGAGGACTGCTTCGGTCAAGGCAGAGACTAGATCTCCGTGAAGGATGGGTGTGCCATGCGAAGTCAGGAATCCCTTTCCTTCCATAAGGGCCCAAAATGATGAACCACCCCGAAGGCATACTGGCTGTCGGTGTAGATGTTTGCGACTTTGCCTGTTGCTAGGACGCATGCACGTGTGAGGGCAATTAGTTCTGCCGCTTGTGCGGACCGTTGGGTGATGCGGGCCGTCTCAACTACCGTCCGGGCTGTGGTGACTGCATAGGCAGCCGAGGTCGTGCCGTCGGGGAGTTTAATGCACGAGCCGCCTACCCATAGCTCTCCATCAGGGTCTGGGATGGCAGTGTCACGGAGGTCAGCTCTACTTCTAGTTTGCTCGTCCGTGAGGGTCACACAGTCATGCATAGGGGACACATTGGGGTCGTCATCGGGGAGGGGCAACAGAGTGGCAGGGTTCAGAGTGGTACATCGTTTCAACGTGATGTGGGGTGTAAGCAGAGTTAGCTCGTAACCAGTCAGTCGTGCGCTAGTCAGGTGCTGAGTCTTGGTCTGGTTCAGGAGTGTGTCGACAGCATGGGGGACCAGCACAGTGAGGGAATTCGAAAGTACGATCCCCTCACTTTGTCGGATAGAGACGGCAGCGGCAGCTACCGCTCGAAGGCAGGCGGGCAGAGCTCTGGCTACAGGGTCAAGAGTGGCAGAGAAGTAGGCACAAGGGCGTTGTTTGGGACCTATGGGTTGCGTTAGGACAGACAAAGCGCACCCCTCCCTCTCGTGGGTGAAGAGGGAGAAGGGCTTGGTGTAGTCAGGGGTTCCTAGAACAGGGGCTGAGCAGAGGGCATCTCGTAGTTCTTGAAAGGAGGATTGGCATTCAGGGGTCCAAGGGAGTGGGAAGGGAACGTCTTTCGCTAACAGAGAGAGTAGAGGTCTGACTATGAGACTAAGGTTTGGCAACCACTGCCGACAGAAGGACGTGAGGCCTACTAAGGAGCGAACCTGCTTTTGAGTCTTGGGAACGGGGGTCTCTAGGATGGTCCGGATCCGATCGGGTGTGAGCTTTCTCCGTCCTTGGACAGGAGGTGGCCTAAGTATGTCACCTGTGGTTGGCAGAACTGCAGCTTCTTCTTGGAGACCTTGTGACCATTCTCCGCGAGGAAGTGCAGGAGTTGGATGGTGGCTGTGGTGGCAAGTGGCGTAGTGTCGGCAGCCAGGAGAATGTCGTCGACATACTGGATTAACACCACTCCGTCCGGGAGCTGGACTGCGTCCAGCTGTCTCTTGAGAGCCTGGCTGTAGATGCTGGGGCTCTCAGTGTAGCCCTGGGGTGCTCTACAGAATCTATATGAACGGGCTTTTAGGGTGAAGCCGAAGAGGTATCGGCTGTCTGGATGGATGGGGATAGAAAAGAAAGCATTTTTGAGATCTATGACGGTGAAAACAGTGGCAGTGGAGGGGATCAGGGTCAAGATGGTGGTGATGTCAGAGACTACTGGGTACTGAGGTACGACTACTTTGTTTACTTCGCGGAGGTCAATGATGAAGCGATAAGCCTTCTCATCTCCCTCGCCTTGCTTCTTGACAATGGGTAGGATAGGGCTGTTACAGATATTACTGACTACTTCCTCTACCACTCCTGCATCGACTAAGGACTGAATGATTCCTACCAATGCCTTCTCGCCCTCGGGCGATATCCGATACTGTGGGAGCTTTGGGAGCATAGCGTCTGACCGTACAGTGATGTGCACAGGGTCTATCATCATGCGTCCTACGTCTGAGTCGGTCTTGGCCCAAAGGTACGGGGGTAAAGTGTCTAGTAAGGACAAGTCAGCGTCAGTGATGGAAAACATGCGTCGGGTGGGACAAGGTCTGAACGGATTCTGGTTATCGTACAGTATGACTCGTACTCCGTCTGGGGAACATCGAATGGTGGCTCGAAAGTGCTTCAGGAGGTCAAGACCCATAATGGCGTCGGGGGTGTTGGAAGATAGCAGGAAGGTCGTGTCCGTGATGTTGTTCTCTAAGTCAAAGGGAATCGGTGTAGATAAGGGATTAGTAGAGGGCATTCCATCAAAGCCTATTGATGTCACGTGTGAGCCGGACAAGGGTGCCCTTGGAATCAGTCGTTTGGATAATGCACTACGTGTTGCCCCAGTGTCCACCAAAAATGGGGACTTCGTACCCAGGACCTTAGCAGTGACATAAGGACCTTGCTGGTCAACACAAAGCTCGACTGGATCCCTCCCTTGTCCCTGGCTGTCCTATGCGAAATCGTGGACGTTCTCGCAATCGGACTGCTGATACTGATTCTGTCGTGGGCGGTCAAATGTGTTAGGTCGGCTTGGTCTGTCATAGTTAGCATCATTGGTGTGTCCCCGTCCCTGGTCCCTGTTCTTTTGTCCGTTTGTCCCATCCCTAGCCTCTCGGTTCTTGTTTGCTTCATGAAGGACCGGGCACTGCGACTTCCAGTGACCGTATCCTTTACAAAACGCGCATTGGTTTTCATCTAAGTCCCTTCGGCTTGTATAGGGTACGGGCATTCGTTCTCTGGAGGGTGTATTTTTAGGGGCTGTCGGCTGGTAGTTCCCCTTGGAGGGTTCCCTACCTATCGTCACCCCCTGCAGTTGAGCTATCATGACCCGCTCTTTCAACTCCTTCTTTTTACGTTCGGATGCCCTATCATTCTCATTCTTCTGATGTTCATAGTATTGGGCCATCTGGAGGATAGCCGTGGGTTTAGAGGCTGCCCAACTGCTTTCGCTCGCCTGCAATTTTTGAGAAACTTCTTGCACCAGGCCTTTCACGAAATTCTGAACGAACAAGTGGTGTCCGGTTGCAGTGGCCATATCTTGGCCGCTGTAGTCGGAGAACACCGTTTCGAACCTAGAGAAGTATTCCGAAGCGTCTTCTTGTGGTTTCTGTCTACAGGCCGTCACTATTGACCAGTCTATTTTCTTCTCGGGAATCAGGGTCTTGAGTTTCTGGACGATCTTGTCCGGGAGTTCAAGGATGGCCGTTACGGGTTTCTGCCCGGCTCCTCGTTGCTTGTCGAACTCATCGAGTTGTTTCCAGGTATGTCCGAACAGCTCAAGGTGGTCGACCTTGCGGATCTGCTTCCACACATCAGCTGGCAGACATAACCCGAAGAACAAATCGAGGTCCGTTAGGGTCATGATGGTGGAACCTAAGGCTGTACCTAGTTCAGTGTAGAAGGCGGTGGGGTTTTTTCGTAAATCGGGCAGAGATTTTCGGAACGTCAGAATATCCTGTCGATCCCATGGTTGGTAGACCCAGTTGTACACTATCCTCCCTTTGCATCCGTATGGTTAACATCATCGTGTGTTCCCTGACCTCGTGGGGGACCCAATAGGGGCGGCCTCTCTTATCGGCATCATGGTGCTAGGTTGCTCTATTCGTGGTTCGGCCGCTACGGATGTCGTAGGTTTAGCTTCCACCTCTGATTCAGTGAGGTGGCAGAAAACCCTAAGTGTACGCGCAAGGAGGTCCGTCACGTCACACTCGCCCTCATCCCCGATATCAATTTTTCTATACAGAGTCGTTAGGCTCTCGGGACCTCTATCTCGATATCGGTCCTCATAAGCGTTTAGGACATGATAACATAATCGTACGACAAAGTGTCGTCTGTGGCTTCCCGCATATGAGTTGAATATATCCATAACGTGTTCCTCCTTCTCCTTTCGTTCTACTAGTGTCCTGACTACCTTGTCAATCCTCTCTTGCTCGTTTTTGCCCAACCTGTTCGTCCTTGTGGGTTCTGTGTTTCGGGCCTCATGGTCATCTAATATTGCTGCTTGTTTTGTATCTGGTGCGAGGGATTCCGCCGGTGCGGAGGCCTTGGGGGCCGAGGCCCTGGCGCTACTCTCGTCTGTGCTTGGGGGTCGCGAGTGTTGCGCTGAAGGTTGGGAAGGGGCATATGGAGGGGGCATGTAGATGATCGGAGGACCTAATAAGAGATCATCGTTGGTTCGCTGTTTCGAAGGTAATTCAGGGTAGAGCGCAGAGGGTGTTCTAACAGGACACTGGCTCGGTGTTTCGATCTCTTGTTTTCGCTTAGCCTCCTCTCTCTTTTTTATTTCTTCCTCTAGTTTCTTTGCAGCTAGGTGGGCTGCTTTACGTAGCTCTTTGTCTAACCTAGCTTCCTCTTTCTTCTTTCGCTGTACAGTTTCTTTGCGCCACAGGCCAACGCTGTCTAGCATGGTCGGTGTCGTTCTACAAGTTTTTAGGGCTTCATCTAGTGCATCTAGTTTGCTTTCTTCAAAGGATCCTATCAGTGGCCACTGACTCTGGGGTTCCTTCTTCGTATACCTGTGCCATAATTTGCAATATGCTATAGCGACTAGTCCATGCTTTGTGAACATGTCTTTGTTAGGGGTGCCTTCCAGTGGGACTGGATGATCCACCTCTAACAAGCGGTCCGGGCTGAACCAGCTACCACTCAGTGGGGAGAAGATAGGCATGACAGATTACAAAGGGGGACAAAAGTCCGCGTTACCTACCCTTCACTACCTGCAAAAGACTAGGCAGAATATTGCTATTCCAGGTTGTTTGCAGACAATGAATGTTTCAAGAGAACTAGATCCAAATAAATAATCAGTGGGGAGAAGATAGGCACGACAGATTACAAAGGGGGACAAAGGTCCGCGTTACCCATCCTTCACTATCTGTAAAGGGAGAGAGAATATTCCTATCCCTCGCCGTTTGTAGACAGGGAATGCCTCAAAAAGGAGCTACTCTGATACTCAAAGAAAAAGGGAGCTACCCTTGACAATCAATCAAACAAACAATCAGTGGGGAGAAAAGATAGGTACGACAGATTACAAAGGGGGACAAAAGTCCGCGTTACCCACCCTTCACTGTTCACAAAGGAAGATAGAGTATTTGTACTCTTCCTCGTTTGTAAGCAGCAAATGTCTCAAAGAACCGTTATCGTTTCACAATTTGTCGTTTTGTACGACCTTACCCGGACCGCATGGGCTGTTTCCTGTCTTCCGAATCCAGCGCCCGATCGTCCTCTATCTTCTATCGCGGCACTCCTGATGGTTCCCAGTCAGGACCGTAGATCACTCGAGAGAGGTCTGTTCGGAACCAGTGAAGTTCGGATGATCGGCTGTCAGACGAGGGTCTATCGGACAGGAGCTCTCCCGATCGTTGCAGTCGTTCACTCTGTCGTCAGGACCTCTCCCACTGGATCCACGTGTCGCTGATGTGCCCCACGCTTGGGACGCCAATTGTAAAACAGGAAGGCAATCGACGAATGGAATAACCTTAAGTATTGCCCGGCGATGTCGCCTCTATTCCCCAAAATATGAATCAATGAAGAGGCAGGCGCTGGAGACTGGAAGGCAGGAAACAAAGGTTTATTCTCTCCGGAGGAGAACACGTCAGATCAGACCAACAGGGAATCTTCACGAGGTGCTCTACTGCATCTCTGAGGCCTGGCCTCTTATACACGCATTTATGGCAGGAAGACATTCTTTATTACAGTAAAGATACTTTGAAGTATGAAAGACATCCCTGGGATCTTTCGCTTCAGACCCGTTCCCACGCACCCTTACAGTGAGAATCCCCTCCCCATTCACCATACAGAATCGTCATCAGACGGCAGGATCAGCGGGGCATTCCGCCGGTTCCCGGAATGCATGTGGTGTGACGGATCTCATGGGGTGGGGGCCTTGATCTACTGTAACTCCTTTGAAGAGGGGCGATTCTTTACAGTCGGGGCCATAAACTGTATCCGCAGGGCTAGGTGATAGCCTGGGACCGGCCTGGACAATCGGATACGGAGGAAGAGGGGTGTCAGAGGGTGTGATAGTGTATAGGAGGAAAGGGAGGTGTCGGGCAGGCCCGGGGTGAGATTCCCAGGGAAGTGCAGCGCAGTTGGAGGGGGTTAATGGCCCGTGCATGAGAGAGAGAGAGAGAGGGTGACCAGTGCGGGGGGGCTTGCGAGGGTGTGGAGCCGCGCTGGGGATTAGCGGTGTGCAGAGAGTGGGTCTGATCAAGGTAGCTAAAATGGCCGCCGCGGACGACGAAAGTGTGGCATTGGGAAAAAGGGCAAGATGGCGCAGACAATGTTTATCGATACAAATTAATTTTCCACACTTGTTTGTGCTCTCATACGACGCTGGGAAATTTCAAGAATTCCTGGGACTCTCTCGCTGGTAAGTGAACTGCATATGTTAGGAAATGACATGCATTAATGTTCTTGACTGCTGTTTAGTTCATGAAGAGTAAAGCCAGCCTTATTTGTTATTTCTTTATTGTTTAGCATCTCTGTGGAACCAGCTCCCCACTACCACGTTACCTGGTGTCATCTTTGGGGAAAGAGTGGTGGTCACTCTATGCGTTATTCCCCTTACTTTTGGTGAGCAGCGTCTTGTGAGTGAGTCACTATACCTCCTCCAGGAGTTGTTGTCTAAAAGTGGGGGGGAACTAGCTTCTTTGCTCCTTTGGAATCTCACGTGGATTAGACTTCAGATCCGACATGCCTTCACCAGTGCTGTATTCTCTTTGGTGGTGTACGCTTCAACCCATTTACTGAACGCACAAACCACCACCAATACATACTTCAGATTGTTCACTCGTTCCATTTCGATAAAGTCCATTTGGAGGACCTCAAAAAGGAAGGAAGGTGGTGCAAAATTGCCAGTGGGTGTAATGGTGCCCTTCCCAGGATTGTGCATCATGCAGATCATACAATGCTTCACTAAATAAGCAGCTACTGTGGGGATATTGTCTTTCTGCCATACAGGGTCTAACACCTTATATATTCCCTTCGCACTAATGTAGGCTGGACCATGTGCCATAGTGACAACAGGTAGCACGTATGCGTTGGGCAGCATCCATCTTTGTTTCCCTGAGAGGTCTGTCCAGCACCCATCCTCATCTAGATGCCCTGTCTTCTCCTGCCATATTGCCAACTCATCCATGGTCGCCTCACTCTGTATCTCTCTAACACTGTCTAGTGTATCCTCGAACATTCCATTGTCTGGCACCCATCTAGCCGGACCTGCTACGAACATCTTTTTCATTTTTGATCTAGCTGTCTCTTTTGCTGTCTGATCTGCAAACGCATTTCCTCTCCCTACATCATCAGTAATCGCTTTATGTGCACTACACTTCACTATTGCTACTCTTTGTGGAAGTGTCAAGGCGGACAAAAGTCTGTGTATCAAGGGGCCGTTCTGGATTCGTAAACCATGTGATGTCAAGAACCCTCTAACCGCCCAGAGGCGCCCGAAGTTATGAGCAACCCCAAAGGCGTACTGACTGTCAGCATAAATATTGACAACCAGTCCTTCACTTAACCCACAAGCCCCAAGGAGAGCAATAAGCTCTGCAGCCTGGGCCGACTGATATGGGACACGTGATGTTTCGACAACGGTGTGCAACGTTGTTATCGCATACGCTGTAGTATTGGTGCCATCCGGTAACTTAAAACAAGAGCCATCGACATATAGTTCCCCTTGTGGGTCAGATAGAGGAACATCAGTCAAGTCTACCCGTCCCTTCGTCTCCTCCTCCGTCCGATACACACAATCGTGTACATATACATCTCCGTCCACCGAAGGGAGGGGTAGTAATGTGGCTAGATTCAGGGTGGCACATTGTTTGATGGTGATATGTGGTGCAAACGGGGTGAGCTCATAGCCAGTTAAACGTGCACTAGTAAGATGTTGCGTTTTAGTTCTATTCAGGAGCGTATCCACAGCATGGGATACCATAACTGTGAGATCAGTATCAAGAACGAGCCCCACCGATTGTCTAATAGAGACTGCCACAGCCGCAGCAGCTCTCAGACAGCTCGGGAGAGCTCTGGCGACATTATCCAGGATAGCAGAAAAGTAGGCGCAAGGCCTTTGCTTACCTCCAAAGGTCTGTGTTAAGACAGAAAGCATGCAGCCAGCCATCTCATGTACATAGAGCACAAACGGCTTCTGATAGTCAGGCATACCAAGCACAGGAGCTCAGCAAAGTGCAACCTTTAATTGTTCAAAAGCTTGCTGGCATGCAGGTGTCCAAGGTAAGGGTTCATGCACATCTTTAGTGGTTAACTGGAGTAGGGGTTTTATTAGTAGGGAGTAATTAGGGATCCAGTGACGGCAGTACGAAGTAATGCCAATAAACGCACGCACATCCCTCTGGGTTTTAGGAACAGGCATATTAGTTATAGCAGCAATGCTTTCAGGCATTAGTCTACGACCCTCCTTCGACAGTAGGTGACCTAAATAGGTGACCTCCTGTCAACAATACTGGAATTTGGAAAGTAAATAATTAATAAATAGGGACACTTTATGTCCGTGGTGCCAAATGTAGCAATAATTTAACAGTCGCGTCTTTGCAGCCGTCCTCAGTGTCAGAAGCCACTAAGAGGTCGTCGACGTACTGCAATAAGACGGTACCAGAGGGGAGCGTCAAGGAATCCAATTGCCCCTTCAAAGCTTGACTATAAATACTAGGGCTCTCCGTATAGCCCTGAGGAGCCCGACAGAATTGGAAGCTCCTGCCAGCTAGGCAAAATCCAAACAGATATCTGCTATCTGGATAGATTGGGATGACAAAAAAAGCATTTTTCAAATCAATTACGGAGAAAAATTTCGCTGTGGGAGGAATCATCGTTAGTAATGTAGTGATGTCTGGAACCACAGGATATTGAGGGATCATAAACTTATTGATCGCACGCAGGTCAATTATGAAGCAATAAACATCAGGGTGATCATGAGGGGCATCAGAGGGGGCCTTCTTAAGAATAGGGAGGATAGGGCTATTGCAAACATTCGCCACAGTCTCCTCAACCACCCCAGTCTCTATCAAATCACAAATTATCTGCAAGAGGGCTTTCTCCCCTGCCTGTGGTATTTTATACTGGGGAACACGCGGTAGTACAGCATTATCCTTGATCTTGATAGAGACTGGTGGTATATTTAACAATCCCACATCCGTATCTGCTGTAGCCCATAAAGTACGCAGCACATCCTTAAACTCAGGAGGGAGGGGGGTATCCTTAGTAAAGCATTGTTTCGTACTAACCACCTTTGGGCCAATTGTCATATAAACACCGTCCGGCGAACAGAATATAGTTGCATGTAGCTTCTTCAATAAATCAAATCCCAGCAAGTTTTCACTGCAATTCTTTGTCAGTAGAAATGGGGAGTCAACCCTGAAAGGGCCAATAGTCAAGGCAAGGGGCTTGGAAATGGGGCTCACAACCGGCATGCCAGAAGAACCTACCGAAACATTATGTTGGCCAGACAGAGCTGCCCCTGGGTCCAGCGAATGAGAAACAGAGCTATTCATAGCTCCCATATCAATTAGGAATTTCTTTTTCGTACCATGTATGTCCGCGTTGACATAACGTCCGCGCTGATCTACAGGCACTAAAACTGGTCCCTCACCCTGTCCCTGGCAATCCTAGCTGTAGGACAGTCCTGTCGCCTCATCCATATCATAACCATCATGATAATATTGCCCTCCTCGAGCATCATCAAAATAATTCTTATTCTGACGACCCACCGACGCATCCGTCCTCTGCATGTCATCACGGCTACCTCCACCACGTCCACGTCCTCCATAACCCCGACCTCGCGGGGCCGCAGCCTTATTCAACAATTCCGGACACTCATTTCTGCAATGCCCCTCCTTTTTGCAATACGCACATTGATTCGGTCCAACAGGTGCACCCACAGCACTATTTCTATTCGCCCGAGGCAACTGCTGGACCAATCCCAAACCACCTCTCCCCTGCTATTGCCCCTCGTCGCTTGCTGCATTAACACTTTCGTCTTCAGGTCCTTAGACTTTTTCTCCGCCTTCTCCTTCTCCTCATTCTCTCTGTGCTCATAATACTGCGCCATACTCAATATTACCGATGGGGAGGAAGTAGTCCATGTACTCTCCGAAGCCTGCAGCCGAGCCGTGATCTCGGGAAGCAGATTCATAACAAATCTGTTAACGAACAATCGGACACCACCCTCCACCGACAAGTCTTGGCCACTAAAGTCCAAGAACACACCTTCGAACCTAGTAAAGAAAT
Source organism: Calotriton arnoldi (assembly GCA_963921515.1). Lineage (NCBI taxonomy): Eukaryota > Metazoa > Chordata > Amphibia > Caudata > Salamandridae > Calotriton > Calotriton arnoldi. The sequence goes on along the minus strand of CAWUFW010000529.1, from coordinate 654,602 downwards.
CAGACACACTTTCATCCTTCTTCTGACAGCATGCTGCTAACTTATCCCAATCTACTCGTCGAGGCGGGATAAGAGAATGCATATAAGTAATGATACGACCCGGCAAAGCTAATATTTCAGCCCTCGGCTTCTCACCAGACTTCCGGTCTCTATCCCATGCCTTTATCTCATTCCAAGTCCCCCCTAACTCTATGGCATGATCCTGCGTATGCACCTGTCTCCAAATATCCACTGGTACCAGGAGCGCGAAAAACAGCTCAATATCAGTCAGCGTCATTACAGTCGAGGAAGCCGCCTCCGTCAACTCCTTGTAATAGGCCGTTAGATTCTTCCTAGGATCCGGCAACTGACTTTTAAGAGACAGCGCATCACTCTTCTTCCAAGGAGTGTAAGCGTACAGTTCCTGAAAACGAGCCTCTACCCGTTGCTGAGTCACAACGTTCGCTGCATTACGCTGCTCTGGGATCTCGGGATGGTAAATTGGGTGTACCTCCCTCATTGGGAACTGCATACCCAAAGTTGGCGTTTTCTGGTGCAACCTACTACGATAACCAATCAGGGCCGCAACATTGCTGAAAACATCATTATGGGCCAAATCAGTAACATGCACTCTATCTCGAATGTCATATATGATCTGTGGCGCTACACCATTAAAACACTGTTCCCACAAGCCTATTAACGTTGCTGACGTGTTTAAGGACATGCTGTTGTACAAACAGCTCATAATCTTTCATTACACTCCATCCATCCTCCACACTGTAAATCGGGTTTCGGGCCCACTGCGCAGCCTGATTAGCCACCATTCTTTTCTCCTCATTTCCAACATCCGATCTCATCAATGCTCTTCCCATCCGTTCACGTGCTGCTGCCCAATTTCCCTAAACCCCTCCACGCATAGGCGTCTCAACACTCAGCAGCACCGGAGTCGACACACTTGAAGGAGACAGAACAGATGAAGAAGCAGGTAGCAGCGTTAACAACGGCTGCGAAGAAGGGGTGAGAGAAGGAGAAACAACAGGTGTAGGAGCATCAGGCCGGACAGGAGAGCCAGCGGCCCCCACTACGGCAGCTGACACAGACAAAGAGGAAGCAGGCGGGCCGAAGCCGCAGCCGCCGACCCCGAGACAGGGAGACCGGCAGCAACGAGTACAGGATCTGGGGGTTGGGGTGCCGGGACGGCAGGGAACACCCTCTGCGGGGCATAAGGAGGTGGGGGTCGGGTATCTAATAGTTCTTCCACAAAGGCATCACCTTCATCACTGGCTACATATCATTTTCCACTCTGCAAACGAAACTTCCTATCTGCACATTCTATACCCTTCTCTACTTTCTCTCTATCATAAGTAATGGGTTTCTGTGTCACTGTCTGCATCTTGCCCCTCCGGGCCTCCTTCTCTGCCCTCATACGTCATTGCTTCGCTTCTTTCTGCCACACCTGAAGATTGTCAAACATCGACTGTCTACTTCTTTTAGCAAATAATTTGTCCTGCAGGAAATTCAATTTTTGTTTATCAAATGTACCTGTGAGTGGCCACTGCAAGTCGGCATTGTCCCTCGTATATTTATGCCACAGCGTGCTAAAAATAATAGGGCCAGTACCATACTTGACGTATACGTCAAAATTCGGGGTACCTTCCGGAGGCGCAGGTTGCCTCTCCTCTAACCGGGCGTCAGTGGAACAACACCGATATCCAAAACACCCCAATTTACTCAAACAAGGCATCTTAATATAAGACACGCTCACTATCCACACTGAACAATTATCATAACAAACAACACAAATCAAGACGGTCCGAGAACCGTACCAGGCAGCTCGCAGACTGCACCAAGACAAGACAGTCCGGAGACTGTACCAAGACAAGACAGTCCAAAGACTGTACCAAAACAAGGAGACAGGCTTTAGCCCCAGGCCTTTTTAAAAGTAAGCCAAATTTCCAAGTGGCCTGGCAGAGCGTTCGCAAAACACTCTGTACCTCGAGGGTCCGCAGACCCACCAAGTTAACCAAGACACCGCCGCACTTACCAAGAATTCAAGATAGAACTCACCTGGTGCACACAGGTCAAACAAGATTATTCTCCACTGCCGACTCTACAGACCAAACGGTCAGATCCAAGGGTTCCGCCTTCTCAGGGCCCCAGCCCGGGCATCCGCTAGACGAGGAGCCGCCCGATCAGACAGGCGGGCAGCTGCAAGTGCAAAACGCTATCATGTAGGGTACCCTGATCTGCCTATCCGACCAGACACAACCCCGTCCTCCTTACACCCGATTACGGGTGAGGATGGGACACCCGATGGAGGGGCCCCACGTTGGGTGCCAACTGAAGGAAGTGACCCGTTAAGGGCCACCCGGGTCACTTACGACCACCTATTAGCCTTCTACAAGTGAAGAGTCGATCAGTCAGTAGAGAATATAAACAATAGTTTATTAGTAAATTACACTGCAGTGGAGCCCAGTCTGATCAGCACCCTTAGATGTCTGTCGAGGGGACTGGTTCCCCGACCCTTGGTAACACATATTCATTCTTCTGATAACCCCCCAATCACGCCCCCAATGGAAAGTTACTGGCCTAAGCTGTACATGAACAAAGAAGGCAAAGAAGGATGGGCTGCCACCTGCACTGTGGGGACACGTTATCACTATCTCATGGTTGCCTTGCGGAGCCCAGCTCCTCCTAACGTGGGAGCAGGGCTACGAGGGAGGATAGGCATGCAGAGACAGAACAGTTTATTCATGGGAAAAGCGAAACTCAACCTTGGAGAAATAAAACATTGCGGCTGCTTTCTGCTGAGGCAAACAGAATGGGACAGACATTTAGTTTCGATCATGATACAAAATGGCAGCTAAATACAAAATGGCGCCGCAAATGCTAACCTAAGCTTGTACGGTAATTTTAACGTGTTAGAGCATACTTCGGGCCTAGCGGTTTCTGCTAATCATAGCCTTCTAAATGCTAACATACCATAACGTGAAATGAGTCAATATGAGTACATAATTTGCCAAAATCTAACAAGGGAGGCATGGGACCGGGACCTAGCTACTCTCCTCACTGATAAGCAGTTGGCATACTGCTGTGCGCAGACCAAAGCTATCACGGCGAGCAGCCGGCTTAGAATTATACATTTCAAATTTTTGCACAGAACTTACTACACACCTAAGCGCCTCTGCAAATACAAATTGAGGGAGGATGACCGCTGTGAGCGTTGCCGTGCAGAGGGAGCGGATTTTTTATACCTTGCATGGCAGTGTGGTGAGGTCCATAAATACTGGCACTAATTGCACTTTTAGGCTATACAGCTGACATAAACACGCCACATAAAAAACTCATAGCACTAGGATTCCTACTCGCTAAACGCAAAGTGGCGTGTAAATGGGGTAGGGGCGGGCCCCTAAATTCAAGGACTGGCTATCAGATTTTATTTATTGTAAGGATCAACTGACCTGCTTTGCTGAGCTGCTCCCCACCTCCTCACGCCCCAGAGATATCTGGGAACCACTGCTGGAATACTTGAGAGAACAATCTGACTAAAAATCACTGCTTGGAGGAAGCAGGCTGAGTGGGGAACTTGGGAAATCGGCCTGATGCTGGGTAAAATGCTTCATACGGAACATGCCTAGTTAGGATTCAAACTGTCAATGTGACCTATTGAAACGCTGAGATAGAAATGTGGAGTGTTCTGGCGTGCGCTGTCCCCCTTCCACGAGACCTTATGTATGCATTTCTGTGGGGGGAGAGGTAATAAGTGATATGTGGTTGTGACAACTGTACCAGCTGCTTGTATAACATTCAGATATGCAAAGACGTTGATGACATACCATGCAATGTAACAGCAATATATGCAATGATGTTTGTAAGATGAAAAAGTTAATAAATAAAACAATTTAAAAAAAAAGATTCATAAAACCAAAACTGAGATTTACTTAGTAAATTGCACTATAAACACTTTATTCGAAGAACTACGTTCACTCCCATTTTCGATCATAGCAAGAGTAGCACTAATCCAGATTTCAGTTTTACTCCTTTTTAACCTTTTATTCTTTTCACTTCTATGTTTTTTGCACATGACATTTTTTAGATAGTAGAAAGTCTGGTCTTGTCTTTTACCTGAACTCATAAAACAGTCAGCACTTTAAAACAACAGAAGAAGGCAGCTTAGGTCTTCCTGATCTATAGCAATATTACTTTGCAACGTTTGCACATTTCTCTTCTCGTTTTCATGATAAAAATGACACACATGATAATTCAGGAAAAAAAATTGTGAATCAAATACTGTCCGAATATAATATCTAGGATTTTATGCATCTAGTGAAATGATCAAAAAAGTAAGATATAGAGCTTTGATATGAATCCTGAAAAGAAAGGACCAATTATTCAGAGCATTTTCTATACACTACCAGAATTCATCCACACGGCTTAGAGATGATATGCTGAAGGATCACCCGATTCTCGAGGCACATGTGGTTCCAAAATGGGGCTTAAATTGTTTACTACTTTGGCAGATTTTCTTAACCAGGACATATAGAAATTTCGGACGTAGATAGATCCACAAATTAATTACTCAAAGTCCTTTAATTATTTTGTCATTTAATTGAGATTTATTTAAGGAACTCAATCCCAAAACAATCAAGGCTTGTTCAGAGTTGTTAGAAGACTTGAAAGGGAATACTGCGACTAGATCCATTAGCTATTTGTAGAAAAGTAGGATTTGCTTTCATGGTTACCTCCACTTTTTGCTAGTGGTATTCTGTTTTCTGACTAGTCTGACTGGGATCCTGTTAATCAGGACCCCTCTCACTGTGCTTTCTCCCTAAATTTGACACTGATGAGTACTTTGGTTCCTTTCCAGTTGACAACTGGTGTACCCTTCTAAGCCCCTAGTATATGGTACTGAGACACCCAGGGCATAGGTACACCAGGGGTCTCCCCTGGGCTGCAGCATGTAGTGTGCCAACCAGGGGAGGTCACTTAAACTGTGACTAAAGGTTTGCCATTGCAGCCTGTGTGAGTTGGTGCTTGCACCTCTCACAGCAGATATAAGTTTCCTTATATCTGAGGTCACTACACTTAAAACCCATAAGTCACCCCTGTGGCAGACTCTTCAGTCCTGAGGGCAGGGTGCTTGGTTATAAGTGTGAGGGTGCCCCTGCATTAGCAGGAGACCCCTACAAACCCCGGAGTCGATTCTCCAGGCTTTGTAAGTGCAGTCAGCCATTTAATACATATAATGGACATCAAGTAAATTACGAGATGTCTAACTATATATTGGCTGCACCGAAACTGGTCATGTTTGGTATCATGATCCCATGTACTGGGGGGGCTCCCCCTTGTATTCCTGGTACCAGCCTTTCAGGGTCTAACAGCAAGCTAGTGCTGCTGCCGACCACAGACACGTTTCTGCCCTCCTCCTGCTGCTGAGCTGAGCTCGAGCAGGGGAAGGTAAAACAATTGGTTTCCCTTCACAGGGAGTTGTGACCACCTCCCAGACAGGAATTAGTGTATTGGGCTGGGGTGGGGGCGCTTGCCAGCACCACCAGACTGCTTTGAAGGGCACATTTGGTGCCCCCTCCTTGCATACTCAAGTTTGAGCCAGTTCAGGGAGCCCTTAGCTCCCGCTCTGGCTCGAAACAGGACAAAGGACATTGGAGTATCCTCCCCTCTGTCCAGCCTCTCATCTGGGAGGGACCCTTGAATCGTTCCATCCTTTTCCCTACGGTATTTAAGGGCTTACCTGTGGGTGGCTCTTCAGATTCATCGTGGGACATGATTCAACCCCAAAACCACTTCAACTTTGACCGTCTGGGCACCTGGACTTCGCTGGACTTTGCCTGGAAACGAGACTGCACCAAGGAAGACTCCTGCTGCTCCTGTTTTCGCTGTTCTGCAAGTCTTTTTCATAGCCTGTGCCTGTGCTTCTTCCAGGTACTTCTCCAGGCCTGTGGGCATCCAGGACACCCGAAGTAATCTCCTTTGGAGTGAAGGAGTCACTCCCTCTGCATCTGCAGGCACCTAAACGAAGCTGACCAGTCTGCTGCTTCTGACGTCCTACGTACTTCAAAAGGCTCAGCAACAACAGTTCTTGACTTCCAACAGCTCATAAATGGTTCCTGGTCTTCCACAGCGTCGCCTGGTCCTCACAGCTGCAGCGACAAGGTCACCAACTTCACTCCTGCTTCTTCCGTCATCGGTGGTCATTGCTCTTCCGTGCCTCCTGGTCACCTCCGAGTGGCATAGACTCTGTCTCCTCTGCATGCAGGTTCTTCTGATCACCTTCTTTGCCAGCGGCATCTTTCCTGAAGTCCTCCATTGTGGTCTACAGCGGTTTCCGACATCACTTTGCACCTATGCACCCGGCTTCCCTAGTGTAGGTATCCTGGTTTCTGGGGTATCCACAGATGGGGTGACTCTCCACCCTTCTGTCTTCCACAGGGTTTCTTCAGGGTCCATTGGGAAGGGTCCTTCTTCTTTAAAACTGCAACTGCAACTTTCTCATTACCTTGTATTGAGTACGCGGTTGTGTTTCCACTCTGCACACAGCCTCCGTGGGGTTCCTGGGTACTTACCTTGGGTGGTTCCTTTGGTCCCCAGCTCTTCTGAGTCTCCTGGTCCAAGTTCCGACTTTGGTCGCAGTTCGCATTCCACTTTCTCAGTATACTATTTGGTCTCCCCATGGAGACCACTGCGAATTGTGCTTACTTACCTCTTGCAAGTGATGTATTCTTGTGTATTTGTGTTGATATCTCCGGGTAGGAGATATACCAATGTGTTAGTGAGTGTTGTGTAATAAATAGACATATTTTTATAACTACACTGTGTGGTACTTTTTTGTTTAACCTACACTACATGATTAGATCTGGTAAAACAAGCTGCTTAACACTCCTTCTGGACTAAGCCTGAAGTCTGCTCTAAACAGCTACCACTTAGAGAGCTTTCTATGGTTGTCTAAGACCACTAAAATCACCATAAGGGTTGTCTGGATTAGTGCAAGGTGCTTCACTTAAATAAGTGTGCACCATATACTAAGCCAGCCTCCTACACTATTGGAAGACCAGATTAGATGATGCTAAAGAGACAATTGTCTTTTCTAAAGTAAGTGAGAAGTGGTATAAATCGGAGGGAATCACTTTACCCCAGGAGCCCTGTTATAGGATAAACAGTTATAATTTTTCTATATTAAAGTCAGCAAACTTTCGCAGAATGCAGTTTTTATTTTTACGTAATGGCTGTTTTGCAGGACTACTACTTTTATTCATAAATGTTTTTCCTCAAACACCATCTTATTGGTTTAGATGCTCGGAATGGAATTGGAAGGTAATTGGACTCATGTCATTTTTACATGCCCAAACTTGCGAGGATATTGGAATGAAATTTCTCAGTATTGTAAATCTGTATAGGGTTTTACCCTCATAGAGGATCCTCAGATAATACTTTTTGGCTACTCCTCAAGCCCGGAATTAAGTTAAAAAACTAGTAATATAATTTTTATAATGACCATAGTTGCTCGATCATAATTTTACAGTATTGGAGAACTCTTTGCTTTGCCTTCGTTATAACAATGGAAATCAAAAATGATAAGAATCAGAGATTGCGAGAAGCTGTATGCATTAAGGTCTAGCTCAATCGTCAAATATATTGAACTGTGGGAGGATTTTATGTAAATAGCATGTGGATTTAGGGCAGAAAGGGGGATAGCCCAGGTATATCATATGATTGCCAGATGATTTAAGGAATCTGTGGTGATTTCACCATGATAAAATGCAGGGGGAGAAACTGATTTGGTAAGCTGCATGAGTATGACTTGGGAATTTAGATATTTATTGTGCAGTCATAGTTCGTACTGAATTTGTAAACATATGAACTCTGATTTCTCCAAATTAAAAAGAAGTTATTGTCAACTGTGCTTATAAAAGAATAGTAAAATATGTGACAGCTACATTATAAGAATATTTATGGCATACAGAGCCTACTTAGTGGAAATAGTACAATGATGCCTGCTAGCTCTACTCCATTACATGGTAGTTTACAGGAGGTTCTTGAAACTATACTATCATGTCCTCTTGTTGAAGCTCCGGTCCCTCATGGGGTTCCAATGGAGCTTTATTAAAAAATATCTTAACCTAAGGGCCCCTTTCTTAAGCAGTGCCGTGAACTCCGCATGTGCCTATGTCATGGTTGCAAGCTGCAATTATTCCCGTCTTTAAAAAAAGTTTACATGACTGACACGTTAAGTTATCAGCCAATTTCTCTTATTGATTTTGAAGTTAAAGTGGTTGTCAGGATTCTATTCAGTTGAATCCAGGTTTGAACTGACACTCATGGGTATTGACAATATGGGTTTAGAGTAGGACCTGGTACTGAGGAGCAGTGTCTTAACATAAATCTGTTTTATAAAATATGAACATATAAAACAAGGCTTCCTATACTTGGTTTTGATCGACCTAAGTTCAGATTTTGATTGAGTTAACAGAACCAAGCTATGGTACTTACCTGGCTAACTAGGGATGTACCATGCCGTTATTGGTTTTTTTAAAATTAATTTGGATTTGGATTTTTCCAAACGAGTAAAGCCCAATGGTGAATGCTTCCACAGTTTTGTTTTAGCCTGAGGAGCTCAACAGAGCAGTGTCCTGACTCGTCTCCTTTTTACTTTATATATGCACCATCTACAAATTGCCTACTTTATCCAGACGATGCAGTTCTGATGTCCTGGTCAGATGATGGCCTCAAGGAATTAATCAACTGTTAAATCTCCTTAGTGGATATCTTCAATCATGACTAGGAAGACTACCCAAGGCAGCTTCTGGTGCTGCTGGCAATTTAGAAGACCAGTCCAAAGCACACGTCTTCCGGGCCCAACCTACACTGCATTTCACAATCCAGCTATCAGTCTCGACCTCGGTTTCAGCCAGTCCAACTTGTCTATGACAGATCAATGATATTGGGCCCATCCTTATCATGTTAACCAGATACCAACTGAACACCAATACCACCCTAGACACCAATCTGGGCTGTTAGAGACCTCCATTTAACCAAGATGTACAATACTGTCCCGGAAATATGTTGGAGGCACTATCTATTAAGGCCCAGATGCTGGAGACAGACAATATCTCTTTTGTGTTAGCCGCACCACCTCTCCCTCTAAAGTCAGCCTTGCCATAGAGCTTTAGATTCTCAAGAAGGCACAGCAAATATGAACGCATCCTTTCTCTGAGCATGTCATTGTAAAATCATTAAACAAGCACTAGATCCCAGGCCCAGTCCAGCCTTTCTATCTGAGAATCCCCCATTTCAGCCTGTGTTGATCTTGGTGGCTTCCATGAAAGCTAAAGCAATATCCACCTACAAGTGTCTGGAAACATATGAGAGGGGAATGTATCTGTCTGGGATTTCTACGTGAGATAAGCAAATGCCAAATACACGCTGGCCAGATAAGCTCTCTATCTCTTCCAAGAGTTGGACTAGTTAACCTACTTTCTCAAAAGGTGTGCCCAGGAAGAGTACAAATTCATGCTTATGCGAGGATAACATTCCGCTAATAAAATCTGCTGACTTCCAGGGACCGAATTACTACAACCGCAGGATCATGAATTCTGCTCTAGTCCTATGTCCAGTTGTGGCTCATGTCCTTGGATCTGAAGCAGGGGCCCCTGGAAAAAGTAATTAACTTATCTTTTGACAGACAAGAATGTAATTGATGCCTTGACTTTTGAGGTTCACGGGCAGTACAAGATGGGCCCTGCTGTTGCCATCACTAAGTGCCATCCAGTAGTACCATCAAGAATCTCTTGTTTGTTCCAGCAAAGGCCTTCAAGTCTCTCAAGCATAATGTTTTGTTCATTCCACGTCACAGGCTGGAGTCTCCTCTTCCTTAGGGAGCAACCAGTTGAACAAGAGGCTCTTTAGAGGGTAGAACAAGCTCTTCCCACAGCCTCTTCTGAAGCCAGCAAGAGGCCTCCCCTCTACTATCACCTTTTAACACAAACAACTGGTGATGCATTGATCAATTGTAAAGCATGGCAATGCTTTCCCATCCAGGTAGCTTCTTCCACATTCATCATCCTAAGAACTACTGCAGTTATCAGTGCAGCTCCTCCTTTTAAAAGCAGTTTAACAGACATAGGCAGAATGCGGGTAGACATATATCTCCAATTATTTCTATGTAAGGAAAAAAAATAGGTGGCTCATCTTAGATCTCTACTATCTGAGCCAGTTCCTACCACTTCAGAAGTTCAGGATTCAGATTTCAGTTCATGTGCTGGCAGCTGTCCAAAGCTGTTGTACTTGAGATAAGCATGGAATGTGATGATTTCAGCATTCCTATGACATTGGAATGTTGCGAGTTCCGGAGTCAGTTGAGAGCTGCTGGCTGACAAAATGGGATCTCCAATTTCTAGTCTGCAACATAATAAAGATAGTGTTATTAATGATAAAGCCAGTCTCGTGCCATCACTACAAAAGCTATGGTTCACTGTTTTCTATGAAGCCTTTGGGTGTCTTATTTCCATGATCACGATCCTAGAGGAGCACAAAATGCCTCTGTTTTGCATTGGAAAATTGTCATTACAAGTACAAGAAATTGGCATTTGGTCTCATTGCTGAACCTTTGTATCTTCACCATAATTTTTGAATAAGTGGCATGAATAGCCTATGCTGTTCAAACCTTTATAACCGCCTCATAAGAACAAAACCAAATGAGGATGGAGAGTCCAGTCTAGTTATTCAAGCTTGGGGTTTTAGAGAACTACCTAAAATCCTCCTTGGTTCCATCCAAGTGGATTCATTTGATAAGGGCAATTTTGACCTCCAGCCTTAAGAAAGCCTGTTCTCCTCCAGAGAGAGTAACAGTGATCTGTAAGACAATTGATAACTTCATTATCATAAGACTGTGACAGCCTAGTGGGTCAAAAGGCTTCTGGGACTTCAGGCATCCTGTTTAGGGATGGTGTTCCATGCTAAGCTCCACATGTGCTCACATAAACTCCTTACTGTGGGCTATTGGAATCAGCTGCTGAACACTAATCTCATTCCGTTCCACCCATTCCACCGTTCATTGATTCCAGCTTTGAATGGTGTACACATTCTCACAACTACTTGGTGGAATGCTGCGTCCACATCCCAGGCTCATTATCGACTCCTCAAAGTACTGGTGACAGCTCCTCACTGGGATTTCTCTATCAATGCCCTGTAAGACAAATTTGATAAATCCATGTACAGAAATATCTTGCAGCTGAATGGTCTTATTAGGGTTGAACGCGGTCATGCCAGTAGTGGAGTCCAACACTACTGATCTGTTTCACATCAGGATACACTTTAGGCCTGATTTAGATCTTGGCGGAGGGGAATACTCCGTCACAAACGTGATGGATATCCCGTCCTCCGTATTATGATATCATTATATCCTATGGAGATCGTAATACGGCGGACGGGATATCCGTTGGCGATGGAGTATTCCATCGGCTGAATCTAAATAAGGCCCTTTGTTTAGTTCTGCCAACCCGTGGTGGCCCTGACTGAGGGAGCGGGTGCGCAGCACTTCATATTCATGTTAGTCTTCCCCACTTCAGGATTGATAACATCACAGTAGACAATCTGATTATGTATCTTCACTTATCTCACAAGTGGGAGATTTGTCCAGGAAGTTGTCAACCCCATATTTTACGTCTGGGGTCATCCACCCATAAGTGTGTTTGTAACTCCTCTAAATAGCATGTCTGATAACTTTACTTCTTGGAGGAGAAGGTGCCCATGAGCCTTAGAAGATAGCCTAACGTGGGCTCAGACATCATAGAGTGTGTATACTTTTGTAAAACGTCTGTGATACAAAGGGTCCTCATGAATATCACATAGTCTTGAGTCCCTAATTATCCTGCTGAATCAGGTTTGACCTTACTGCCTATGGTCCTTGAACCTTCTCCAACTACTTTGCAGCAACATTTCTGGCTTCTGGTGTCTGCCAGAGAGTTCTTCCCGAATACTCAGTAATGGAACAAGAGCAAATGGCTGAGGTTTTTCTAGTGGCCAAAGCCGAAGAACATCAGCAAGCTTAAGCGCTCAGTGAAGGATGTGATGGTATATTTGATGTCACATTGGCTGCACTAGGGTGTGCAAATTGTTATCTGCAAAACCTACTTCATAGCAGTTCGGTGCTCCAGGAAGAAATCGGGGTGTCCTTCATCACAGGCATTGAGGCTATCAAAAGTGGTTTGATGGGCCTAAAGTATTTGTTTCTTCATGTAAAGCACCCAACCTTTGGGACCTGAACCTGTGTCAGACAAGGGGACTGCCCGTTGGGCCTCAAACGTGAGTCAGAGAGGGAATTGTACCAATTATGAAGCAGGCATACCATCAAACAAAGTTATATGTTAAGAGCTATAAAACAGTTTCTCTTCCCCACACTAGATGGCAAGGTTATCCTCAGTTTAATAAAGGTAGTGACAATAAGGTTCAGCTCTTAAAGGTAAGTTGACTTTTTTCTACATAAGTGCTGTTCTTTAAAAGTTTAATCTTTTGTTAGTTTTACTATTCACAAGTAAGTCAAAGCATATTTATTTTTTCTTTCTACCCAAGCATAGGAAACTCAGCCCAGCAGTTTCTCTTGGAGGAGGGGAAGCCAAACTTTTACATCAAGGAAGTAAAGACATGCCCATGCTGGATAGTCCTGGCACTTGTGTAATTGATGCAGGATATGCAATTTCACAGCTTTTGACATGTGAATCTACAAAGGAATGGTGTGACTCGATTACAGCCGTGCTGCAAAGGTAATACTTTTAAATCATATGTGGAAGATGCCTAATTATTTAGTCAACTCTTGTTAGGGCTTCTACATTTCCATTTACAATGTGTGTTGTTTGAACAATGTGATATGGTTCACAAACAAAACAATAGCATGTATCCTCTTCATTTCAGCTCTTTAGCAGAAAAGAATCATATTTGAAGTCCATGAATCTACCACTTGTACGACATTCCAGTTCTGATGTTTGACTACTGTCTGCCTTCATTATACTCAGATGTATAATGTAAGCACCATAGATCTATTTACCTTCAGTTCCTCTAGACTTGATGGGGAAGGTGGAGGGTGGTATAGATAATGATAGATGTAAAGGAGCAATATCTCCTATTAAACACTTCATAGAAATAGAGATTCTCTCCTTTATGTCCATAAACTCAACATGTCATCTGGCGTTTTGATTTCCACCTCTCCCTAGGTTACTCAGTCTCAGCACGTCCTCAAGTAACACCTCGAAGACCAGTCTCTATACCATGCTTTAACAATTATAAACATTGCCAAAGAATTTCATATTCTGTATCTAATAAGGCTTTTATGCCTGCTTCTAGTTTTGATCAGCAAACAACCTTCACAGCCCTTAGATAGACTCCACTTCAATGCATTGCTTTTGTACAATCTTTTGTTGAACTCTGAGCCAGCTCTGGACTGTGTAACATTTTGTGGTGTGGTTCTGGTGACTGCCCTCTTTTGCATCCTCCAAAAAAGGCACAATCCCTGCTGCAGCAACTTTATTTCCTTGTGTCTCCAGACCCTTGTCCTCTTGGGTATAGCTGTAATGACCCTGTGACTGCCTTGATTTTCTCAAATTTCCCTTGTAAAAGTACAGTTGGTTTGGGAAGCTTGTAATAAGTGCAGATGCACCAATTCTTTTTGCTCTTCTCAGACTATATTGTGACCCATCAAGGGTGACTTCAAGGAATTCAGGCTGAAGACCCCACTCCAAGATGACCACCTTGTATTAAATTCCATTACCCTTGTGTGTATCGTTTTGCCTTACAACATTCTTGTGAAATGTGTATTCTAAGGAAGTCAGGGGTAATGGAGGGTTTGAACAGGAAGCGGAAGAGGTAGGGAAAGAAGAGATGGACAGAATTTGCAAGGTAAAAGAAAGAAACAACCTGAGCAGAAGAGATTGGCAGCTAAAGGATTTCACCAGTATGTTGGAGGTGTGTAATTACTTCATTTGGTTAACCGGAGAGATATATGATCTATTCCATGCCCCATGTTTATATCTAGTTTGGCTCTACAACATTCTTTCAGTTATGAGGATTTTAAAGGAAATGGTAGTGGGACCTAGCAGCAAGAGTTTGTAGGAGGTGGTTCTTGCTGAATGTATTATCAATAAACAATATGTCCGGTGCATTTTCATAAAGCAAATTCATTTTTATTCAACACACTTGAAAGTCTAAAGTCGTCTAATTATGTCTGTATGATGGTGGATGTTTTGTGCCATATAGACTTTGTACTCTTTCATTCCATTTATACAGCTTCTTGTTGGGTTGTAATCCAGAAACATCAGCTGTTTAGCAGTTGATCCTACGGGATTCCAGTTTAGACGTGCAGCTGAGTCGTGCTCCACCATGAGCTCTGTAGATTACAAATGAGCTTAAAAAAAGACAGCTGCCACCATTCTCTCTTACTTTTTAACAGATTTGCAATAAGATAAACAAGAGAAACAACTGAGTATCTTCATTGCTACTAGATCTCCTTATTACAAAAAACTTGCTTCACATAGCTCAGCACTGGACAGATCATTCATTACTCAGCATAAAAATTCACATTTGGTGAGCTGGCATTCAGCGTGCACAGATTAGGACCTGATTTAAGTGTTGGATCTTGGCCTTATGTCTGCCAGGGGAGTGAAGGTAATACCGCTGCTGCGCTGTTGGACCACCGCCTGACAGGTTTAGAGTTCTCTACCACCCTGGAGGAGCTCCATATGCCTTTGGAGGAGGCACCACCACGGCGGCTACTCTGAAGGTACTGAAATTTTGCTGAGCAAAATCTTTTATTTTACAAAAATAAATTCCCGAAACTGAAGTTTGTTTCTGTCAAACAAATAAAAAGTAATGACTTTAATACCCTGGGAGATTTCCTTCAGGATATGGGGATACGTTTTTTTTTCTCTTCCTGTTAACACTTTTCCTGTCACACCCACAAAGAAAATAAATTACAACAGAAAATCAACTCTCAATAGGACAAATAGTCTGATACACTTACAGTGTTGGCCCCAATTTTGTCGAGTGGTCAGTGTAAGGTTTCTGTTTTCGATGGTAATTTAACCAAACTCCATCTACCTGCAATCTTGCCAACATCATAACAAGCGGATTAGAGCATTCCTTAGAGTGACCTATATGACCCTTCTACTATCTCTGTGCCTTCATTCATGGAGTCCCATTAGGGCACCCAGTGCACCCTTGCAATGCATTGCCATTCGGTTACCATACTCCCAAACACTCATACGATGTAAGCACTAGTTATGGCTACAGCAACAGTATTTGGGTGTCTCTCCCTCAATTGTAGAGCAATACGCGACCTTCTACATCAGGCCCAATTGCAGGATGGCCAGTCTCACTACAAATGCCCATGGCCAGCCCAACATCCGATCTGTACCCTCTTCCTGAGTCCAGGGCATGAAGAGTCCAACTGCTTGGCATGCAAAGCATTTAAGTGCAATTAAACCATCCGTTACCACTGTGAATGCTGCTGAACAAATTACAAGATGCAGCTACAGGACCCATCCCAAATCCCAGACCCATCCCAAATCCTGGACCTCTTCGGTCCCAAAGACTTCAAGGGACTCATGAAGAAGTTGGGTCTCCAGCCTGTGCAGAAACATCAGAGCCCAGAGGTCCCGTCTTCTGACGGATTGTAGGTCGAAAAGAAAGAAATCACTTTTCCACAGAGCACAGGACAAAATTAACTCCTTGTGCCCTTATCTCAGGGCTCGATACTAAGCCCTACTTTATTTAATCTCTATGTATGCCCCATTGCAGAACTGGTAGAAAAAGACAATGTAGCAGTCATATCATATGCCGATGATACGCAACTTATTGTTACCCTATCTCAGGACTCTGTGCAAATCAGTTCTCTCTATGCTTTGAAGAGCTAGCCTTATGGCTGTCCAGCCATTGCCTAAAACTAAATGGCAACAAAACCGAAATAATGATTGTGGGGAAAGCACCCTCTATATGGTCATCAGCATGGTGGCCGGAGGCTCTGGGTCAGACCCCGGCCCCGAAAGCAGAAGTAAAAAATCTAGAGGTGTGGTTGGATTCCAAACTAACGTTTGAGAGCCAAATCAGGAAGGTTGCGGGGAAATGTTTTGGGACTCTCAAAGTCCTAAGGAAACTCCTAGATCTGTTACCGATTACTGCCAGAAAAACTATTGTTCATGCCTTGGTCACATCCCAGATGAATTATGGTAATATTCTCTATCTGGGAGCATCAAAAAAAGGCCTAACCAAGCTCCAATCGATTCAAAATGCGTCCGCTCGCCTAGTCCTGAACCTTCCAAAAAGAGCATCTGCCGCGAAGGCTCTGGTCACTCTCCACTGTCTCCCTGTGAAGAAGAGGATCACTTTTAAGGCCATGTGCTATTGTCACAGAATTTTATGGAAAAAGGGTCCAAGATACCTTTGCTTTATGTTATCCTTTTACATACCTGCACGCAATTTAAGATCTAAAGGAATATCCCTGGTCACGGTGCCAAGAATTCAAAAAGTTAGGATGGGAGCTCAATCTTTTGGATACCTCGCAGCCAAGAGCTAGAATTCTTTGCCAGCGATTTTGAGAACTGAACCGTGCGAAAGTACTTTTGCAAGGGTTTAAAGACCTGGCTGTTCCCATCTTCAAACTAGAATACTTAGAGCCTCTTTATGTTCTGGGGACTCTTAGCCAGTTTAGCTTCCCCGCTTGCTCCACTCAGAAGTCCAGATTAGTGCGGGGACACACCGATGGTGTAACCATGCACTTTACAAATTGATAAAACTAAACTATCTCTCCACATGTCCTGAGGATTGCACCTTGGCATTGACCTCGAAAACACTCTCCTACAGAGGCAGAGCACAGCCCCTGAGGGAGTGGGTCTTGAGACCTTTCTTGAGCCATAAGAAGCACCAACCTTCGAGTCCATTATGGAGTCAGAGACCTCTCTTCTCCGAGAGACTGACTCGGCTACAGGAAAGCCTGAGCAAAGGGGCACTGAGCCTAGGCACCAACCCATGCTTGTTCGACCCCTAGGCTGAAAGTAACTAGCGTCTGAGATGAAATTTGCTCCATAGCCAACTCCAAATCCAGCCTTAAAGTCAGACTCAAGTGAGCCTCCTCTCACCATTGAGCTCCCAATGGTGCCCACTGTGAGGCAGAGGAAGATATTTATTCATCTCTCAACTGGGAAGATCTTTGCTAGACTGCCTCTGCAAGATGACTCCCACACACATCAGCCAGGGAAAAGGAGAATGATCACTTTGGAAGAGCAAATTTCTCCCACGCTCAAGTTCTGTCTCATCTCCAAAAAGGTCAGGTCCAAGGCCTCCAATATCCCACTGCACTCCACCCGAAAAGATCAGCCACAGCCTCTGCCTCCCACTCCACCACCAACTCCATGGCCTCCCACTCCACCAGCTTCTCTGTCACAATAACTGTAACTTAAATCAGGGTAGTCCTTAAGAACCCCACTACCTGTACTGTAATCCCGCTACACCAAGAGGGGCGCTATCACATTGATCGTCACGAAGATCCAAATCTAGGGCCATAGCCCTTCATGGCATCTCCTCCAGATGACGCCAAAACATATATTGTAGTTATCCAGAGGTCAGTGCAGCACAATAAGGTTAAGCTCCGCTTGGTGAAGGAGGACAACGACTTCTTGGTTGAAACACTTTCCGAGACTGAAAGATCTGTGCGGTTCCTCTTCACGCTGAAGAGCATCATCTGGTCCACCTCTGACAACTTAGAAGACCCAGCCAATAAGAGGGTTGTTACCCCATAGGTTAAAAAAATGCTTGCCTGGTCTCATGGCTTATAACAGGCTCCATGTCTCTCTTGACTTCTTAGTGGGCTACTCTACAAGGAAAATGGCCTCAGCACAAGCAACTGGTATGCTCCTCCTCCAGACAAAGAGTGAAAGACTGATGGTCCTAGGAAGCTGCTGTTATTAGGGCCAGCCACACAATGGAGGATCACAAGTCCTGTACAGTGCTTTTGAGGTATGATCACTAGCATTGGTGGGAAATGGGGGGTGAGGGTAAAGCTCCTTCCTGAGTGGACAGGAACTAGTCTCAGAATGCAGGCTGATTTTGAATGGAAACATACAGAGTGCCTTGGATTCCTCTCGCACAGCTTTTAGGGAAGTTAATACCTACATCCCCTTAAGCCGTCCTACTTGGCTCAGGGTTTCGGCCTCTAGGACAGTACTTCCCCAGCACCTGATCAGTGTCCTTTTCAATGGTGAGCATCTGTTTGGCCCACCAGGTGACCGTATGCTGTTAAAAATGTTAAAAGGACACAGAGACTGCAAAAGCCATGGGCACCTGGCAGACCCAAAAGCCCACATCTGCCTTTTTTATTACGCAGCAGGCAAAAGTAGGTTCTAGAACAGTTCCTCCTCAGCGGCGGGCATGCCTGAAACAGCAGCCCTTTCAGGGCACAGCGGGCCTCTTCACTAGAGGTGGATTCCATGCAACTGGGGAAAGCAGAGGTAGAGGTGGCTCCAGCGAAGACACCTCTGTCTTCAAGCAGTCACTCACCCGCCACTCCCCCTGATCACCCCACAACTGTCTGGGGAAGACTAAGGTTATTCTTTCCACATTGGAAAGATATAACCTCCAACAAATAGGTTCCCCTGATGATGCACCAGGAGTACTGCCTGGAGTCTGGAGTTCCACACCACCAAACATACCGTCTCATTGCCTGCAGGGAGTCAAACCCACCAAGGCTATTAAAGGCGGAAGTTCAAGCGCTCCTCGCAAAAGGTGCCATCTAACTAGTGTCCCCACACCAACAGAAGAAGATGTGTACTCCCTGTGTTTCCTAGTCCTCAAAAAGGATGAAACTTTGTGGCTGATACTAAATCCTGGGTCTCCTCAACCTGTATGTCCTGTCATAGCACTTCAAAAGGACCACCTACAGTGCTTCATTCTGCTTTTCTGCCGCTCTGCACATGGCATCACATGATGGCCCTGGATCTGAAGGACATATACTTCCATATTCAAATACATCCAGCTCATCACATTGACATGCACTTTGAAGTAAGTGGAAAATACTCCCTGTTCAAAGTTCTTCCCTACATGGTCACACCAGCCCCAAGGGTATTTACCAAAGTTCTAGTGGTTGTAGCTGCACCGTTTGCAGCTACCCTTATCTGGATGATTGGTTGATAAAAGAGCAGCAGCCAGGTACAATGCATATTGCACTCTCAGAAACCATTGTTGCTGTAACACAAATATGGATTCACACTACTCAAAGCCAAAAAATCGCTCTCCTGCCATGGCAGATCCAACTCTTTCTAGCAGCTCTGTTAAACTCCATCCGTGAAGGGGAAAGCCCCCCCAATTCAATAGAGGATGATCATATTTTAACAGCAAAGCTGATGCCTCTTTTTCAGATACAATGTCCTGTCAATGTTCAACACTCCATCCATCATCCCCTTTGGTTTTGCATTGTTCGCCCTAAGTTGGCAGGGTATGCCCAGACGTGGGTCCCTTGCTCACTTTGCCACTGGATTCAAGATAGCCTGGCTGATGAGGGCTGTGAGCCCGAAACCGGTCCCAGGATGCTTGTTTCCGGTCCAGGGAAGACATGGCTTGGCAGTTCGGGCTGGACTGTTCCCATTAGGCACAGGGTCAGACTGTTTTGCATATGGCCATGTCTGAACTGGGGTGGCGGAGTGAGCTAAACAATGATGATGGATTAAACCCAGATCAGTTGACTGGGGGTGAGTGCTTGCAATGTTCAACACTCCGTCCATCATCCCCTTTGGTTTTGCACTTTCTAAAAGTGGCATTTCTAAAATTGCAATGTTAAATCCAACTTTACCACTGAAGAGGATTTATCATTACCATTCCAGAGATATGAAACGTGATTTAGCTACACATTTCGAAGCCGGAATTACAGCTTAAAAGTGTTTTTAGGAATTCCTAGTGCTAGCCTATGAGAGGAGTAGGCCTCACAATAGTGAAAAATGAATTTAGCTGTTTGTCACTACCAGGACATGTAAAATGTAAAAGTACATGTCCTACCTTTTAGCTACACAGCACCCTGCCCTTAGGACTACCTATGGCTTACCTTAGGGGTGACCTGTGGGTAATAAAAGGGGAGTTTAAGGCTTGGCAAGTGGTTTTACATGCCAAGTTGAAGTGGCAGCAAACTGCACACACAGGCTCTGCAATGGCAGGCCTGAGACAGGTTTGAAAGGCAGCTTGTGTGGGTGGTACAATCAGTGCTGCAGGTCCACTAGTAGCATTTAGATTACAGGCCCTGAGCATGTAGTATACCACTTTACAAGGGACTTACAGGTAATCTAAATATGCCAATCCGGTATACACCAATGTCACCATGTTTAGGGGAGAAGCACATGCACTTTAGCACTGGTTAGCAGTGGTAAAGTGCTCAGAGTCCTAATGCCAACAAAAAGGATACAGCAAAAAGTGGAGGTAAGCAGGCAAAAAGTTGGGGAAAGCCAACCCTAAGGATGACATGTCGAATATGGACCATGATTTTACGTTAAGCGGAAATATCATTTTGTTATTAACACAATGTGTCCTGCCGGTGTAAGCTACTGTTTTTGCTAGAGGAATGGGACCCAGATTCAGGGGGAAGAACACTTTTATCCAACTAGCATCGGTTAGGAGATATGGCAGGGCGCCTATTCCTCTAGAAAAAACATTCAGGGCTAGTGACCCTCAGTTGCTTACACCAGCAGGACACATTGTGTTATTAACAAAATGATATTTCCACCAGGTGTTATTTTTGTTTAAATGAAGGACTGGTCTACTTCACAGTTTTTTCCATTGTAGAAAACGTTATTGTTCTTTTTGTCATTATATGTGGTTGTATTGATTTTGATGTCAAAATGTGTTTTGAAATGTACATTTGAACTTTAAAAAAAAGTTTGCCCTTCAAAAGGACATATGAGAAACGTTCCATAAATTTTGAGATTTCTATAGAAGAAAAGTGAAATAAATCACAAGGGCCATCAAAAATTATATGTTTGGTCCTTTATGTTTGAATTGGGATATAGAATTCGGCACCTAGACACTGTATTTGTTTGCACTTTTAGAAAGTTGACATTTCCCTGCCCTTATCCTTTTGGTGCCTGCAGCCTGTTCCTGATTCACATGACTGTGTGTATCTGGCAGTTGATCTTTGTGTATTGCTTCCAGACAGTGAGACAAAGAGAAGATCGGTGTTGACAGGATGGACCATTCTGAGTTAACGAGGGGGAGGAGCTGTCACCTACCACACTTGCACATCACAAAGGTTCTGCCTGAGCGCTCTCACAAAGGGTTTGACACTAGTCTTTTGTGACCACAAACAAGCTGGGGCCAGAGCAGAGAGGACGGGGATGTCTGACACCCCAGGGCAATGGAAACCTCCAGAACCTTCTCCATACTTCAAAGAAGGCACCAGGTATAAATATTGGACCTCAGATATCAGCTTTTCAGTACACTTCTGGATCTGTGGAAGACTTCCAGGATGAAGGACAGCTGTTCTGCTGGAAGGACTGCCACTCTGCTGGACTGCTGCCCTGCTGGACTGCTGCCCTGCTGCCCTCCCTTCTGGGTTAGAAGGAATGGGCCTGCAACCTGTACCCAAGACCAACAGAGTGACTCCAAGGGCCACTCTCTTGTAACCTGCACCTGGACTCTGCCAACTGTGAGTCCTGCCCTGCCAAGTGGTGCCATCCTAGTCCTGGACCCTTGAGAGTGGGCCTGAAGGGTCTCTGCCAGCCCATCTGTGGACCCAACAGAACAGACGCATCTCCCCTGCTGTGCAGCGCAACCTCCAGCAGAACCAATGCATCGTCTCTGCTGCATAGACTTCCCTGACGAAAGGACTCCATATCGCAACGCATCTCCCTGCAAGGGCTTAGCAACGCCCAACGCAGCTCTCTGGAACCGCCACTGTGCGACGCTCTCCATGCAAGAACATCGCATTGTCTGTCGCAGCTCCCCAGAATTGCTACTGTTCTCCTCGCTCGGACCTCGCATAACCTATGCTGCATGACGCATCCTCAACGCAGGACTCCGCATCTCTTCGCAGCCAGGATTGAGGTACTGTATTCAGCGGTCCTAAGTGGGTCCCTGTAACCCACCCGCGCTCCATTACGATCGGATTGAACTTGTAACTTTGTCCCGGTCTAGTGTGACCAGATATCCAGTTGGTGCTTTGTGCTTTTTGGTGCTATATTCACTGAAATCTTTAAAATGCATATCTCTGGTTCTACTGATTTATTGTTGTTGTTTTGATCTTGTTTTATTCATTAAAATGTATTCTATTTTTCTAATTTGGTGTGGCATTCTTCCTGTGTTGTGTTATCACTTTATTACTGTTTGAAGTGCTGCATACATACTTTACACATTGCCTCCAAGTTAAGTCTGACTGCTCTGTGCCAAGCTACCAGAGGATTGAGCAAAGGTTAACTTGGGGTTTGCTTGTTACTTCACCTTGAAAGGGATTGTGGTTGCCGCTTGAGCGGGGTTTCACCCCCATCCCCAACCAGTAACCCAATTTCTTACAGGTATTTATATACAGGGGTTTCTCTACAGCCAATATAAACTTATCATGTGCAGTATGCATATGTGTATGTATATGTTAATTTCAGTCTTTTCCTATGAACAAAAAATCCTCCTTTCAACCTTTTCCCATCCCTCCTCTCTCTGGCTCATCCCAAACGTTTCTAACTACTATGAACACCCAAAGTTCTTTCTCAAAGTTTCCCTCCTTTTTTACCTAAGACATCCAACTAACAACACAACCACTAATTAGAAGGACAACTTACTACGTCCCCTTTCAAATCCATTCCCATCACTCTATCTCTAATCTAAATCTACTAAAAACACAACAAATCAAGAGCACAAACCTAACACAACTAATGCATAAAGGAATGAAAAGGAAAACGATATTACGGATCTTCTAACTATAAGCCTCTAACCTTGTGCTCTGGAGTAGTGTGGTACTCGCCGCAAAGCATTTCAACACCTCGTCAGGGTAGTAAGCACTTTATAAATAAAATTTACAAATACAATTTACAATTTGTCCAATACATCATCAGCTATTTATTGCATTTGGAGAAAGCATGCACATCTGTTTGTTTATATTTAGCAGCTTTTGCAGCTTGCATGATATATAGAAAACATTCATCTCTTTTTAAAATACCTGTGGTCAAGACCTTCATGTGGGGCCTTAAAAGGGTGATTGCTTAAGCACCTCTAGTGCCAGCCTTGGATCTGAATATAGTCCTAATAAGATTGATGGGTCCTCCATTTGATTCTCTTATAATATGCAGGCCATGTCTTTGAATGTCGCTATCTTATTTCTGAGGATGGCAAGTGCGCTGCAATAGAACATTTTATTCAGAATCACAGAGAGAGAATGTTTGAGTACAAACCGTAGGTTTCTTCCCAAGGTCGGTTTCCTCTTTCCATGTAAATCAAACTGTAGAGTTGTCCATCTTCTTCCCAGAAGCTGTGCCAAAGGGAGCCTTACATACACATGATTTCAAGAAGAGGGCATTACTTTACTATATTGACAGAGCAAAGCCCTCCCACTAACCAAATCCATCCACAAAATGAAACAACTGTTTGTTGCTTTTACAAACCTTACTAAGGAAACCCAAGTTCTAAAGACGGATTGCTAGATGTATTGTTAGGTGTATTATGCTAATCTCAGCACTCATTACATGTACTTCCTAGAGCACATTCCACTCTCAAAAGGGTGGCTTCTGTGGCTTTCATAGGTGATATTCACATTGCAGACATCTGTAGAGCTTCCACATCGTTCACACCACAAACGTTCACCAAACACTATTGTTTGGATATACAGGTTCGGCATGATTCTTGTGTTGACCAGATACTTCTGAGAACTTTGTCCCAAGCATCTACATCATTCACTCACTAGCCATCACTTCACAGTCTATGCAAAGCATGTGCATCTACAGCATATATGCTACGAACAGAAAATGTTACTTACCCAGTAACTGCTGTTGGTAGCTTAGACCTGTGCCCTTTCTCCCTCCCAAAAGTGATTAATGATTCAAGATGTTTGTTATATGTATTGCTTCACAATGCACAGGACACTTGTGCTGTGTTCCTTCACTACACACCACTAATATTAGTCGCCCATTGGATAAAAACAATCTGTAGTGGAGTCTTTGTCCTGGTACATTGTGGGCAGTAGAAGCATGAAGCAAACAGAAAATATTACATACCTGTAACTACACGTTGAAAACTTTCTCTGTTGCAGATTCACATTTCCCTTCCCACTCGCTCCCTTCCCCCACCATCACTGCCACCACCACCTCCAAGACATAGAGGAAGAAAAATATAACTTTAAGGTAATGATTTGTAGCACAGGGACACAGGCCTATTACTGAGGAACAAACATGTAACCTAAGATAGAGGCCTTGTCCCTGTGCACTGTGAACTTCAGAGGGATGTGGGAACTAGTTACTGAAGTCATACCTGAAACCAAATTAAAATACTTTGAGAAAAGCACGTTTTATTATTCCATACCCAGCACTAGATGGCAAGCATGTGCCAACTATATGAATCAACAACAGAACGATTTGTATACTAATGGCTCCTTCAGCAGTATAATTACTGTGCTGCAGTGATACTTTTTATTTTTTCATGTGTACACCAACATGGAAAAAGAATGCAATTCACATGCTAATTAGGGGCAAGTGGAAATTATGTAGTTTCACTCCATGGAATTCGCAGAGTTCCATAAAAACTCTGTAAGATTCCGCTGAGATTTCTGCCAATGGGCGAAAATATGCATGTCGTTCAGCAGCTTAGCGCGAGCATCGCTGAAAAATCAGCACGAACGGCACCATGCGGTGCGCAAGAGCCTGCGGACATTCGAGTTGATTTTGCTGCCGCTTGAGTAAAAAAATCTAGTAGAGCGACAGCAAGTCTACTCAAGAATCAGCCCGCTGACCGTGACCACTCGTGTTAGAAAATGGTGTTTGGGGACAACAAATCTCGCTTGCATTTCTGGAGCCTCGCAGGAAAACATTCCACCACGTGGCGATTGGGAGAATTTGGCCTGAACTCTGCGTTACAAGAGTACCGCGGAGTCGGCAAATCCTGCCAATTCCACGCGTGGAATGAAACATTCCACCCACTTCTAATACTAATTCTTCCAGGTTGGACCTGAAGGAAAGCTTGTGCAAAAACCCAGGCCTCTGCTCAATTTACACAATACCTCGGATATTATAATGTTTGAATCCAGGTGCAAAGATAGTTTGGGCCTGATTTTGCATTGTGTGCAGTAGTCATAATGAGATGGTAATTGTGTTTTAGTCTAGTAGTACACTTTTTTCTAGTAGTGGTGTGTTTACATTTATTCTACGCCCATCTCAGTTATTATTCTGGCTTTTTGTAATCATTTTTTTGCAGTTCCACTGGCTAACTCATTACTATCTGTTCTATGGTGTGGTAATGAGGAAATTTGTATCTCTTTAATTAGATGCACTGATGTGTAAAAATCCCGTGATACATTTTCATAACTGAAAATCTACTGTGTTTGTGCATTTGTTTGCAACTGTACATTATAAGCATACTTCGGAACTTCTCTGTAACTTCATACCATGGGAAACTGTGTCAATAAAACTAGTTTATATAGGATGTACTCCTCCAAAACCTTTTGCAAAAACATTACATGTATTTTGTCTTCCATAGAAAGGGCCTTAGAGCTATCCCTGAAGCGGAAATCGGACTGGCTGTGATTTTCATGTCTACAGAGACATATTGTAATGCTGCAAGCCATCCTACTGAAGGTAAGGCGAGATTACTACTTGTACATATGCACCTGTATTATAACTGTAGTATGACTCTGTGTGGTGAGAGTCTTAGAACTGGCACCAATGGGATCTTTTATGGATTTCTCCTGGTTTAGCATGGCACAAGATAGAGGCTAGATACAGCTTGCCCTGGCAGTGGAAGTGTATTGACTGCATTTGTGTGACTGAAGGATGTGTACCCAGACACTGAAAAGAGGGAGGATGGAGTCAAGGCTCCCTTTAGAAATTCAATGATGTACTTGTTTACAGAGGGCTACTAATTTGTTTTCCTGAGTTCTGGCATTAGGTAGGTAGTATGGCTGAGGGATGGGACTGCAGTTTCTGTTCAAGGCGAGAAAGCTTCTTGGCAGTACCTAGAAGAGTTCTTCCTTCAAAGATTAATTGGTGAACAGTTCCTTTGAAAAGAGTAAAGTGGAGCTCAAACTTCAGGGCTTCCACGTGTGTGGGAAGTGCAAAGCTTGCAGATTCAGCAGTAGCAAGAGTCAATTTGAGATCCCAGTCCATCACAAAAAGAAAAGTATAAAGACATTTATTACATGAATTTCTAAAGTAGGGGTGTATAGACTCATATGTCCCTCCTATAGAAAATGTGTAGAAAGTACAATATACCCGGTTAAGAAGTGTATATTGGAAAATATATGCACCATAAAACACCATGACAGACATTACGCTGTCACCAGACATTACAATGAAGTACATATAAATGAACTAGAAATGATGACATATTATGGTATTGAAAGCATTGTACAGCAAGACAAAGGAAGAGAAAGGAAATTGATGTTCAGGCGAATGGAGTCTTGATACATTATTGATTTAGAAACTAAATCCCCACAAGGCTAAGTACAGATGAAGAAATTAAAGAACATTTATGATTCTCTGGGGGCTAGCCTTAATGTGCTATTTTAATATGCTTTTAATCTATCTTGATTATAAGATGATAAAACATTTTGGACAACAGACAGAATTTAGCATTTTTTATTCATATGAAACTTTGCAAATGTCCACACTGGTAGGGCCCTTATGCAGTGTAATGCATGAGTATATGTGTGATGCAGTCATGAATTCATTCTTGTATCATCATATGCCTACCAGGCCGTATACTCTTTCTGTGATACAAATGATCTTGTCATCTTTGTCAGTTATTCTATATTCTTTGGTGTTGCTGGTCATATAAACTGAATTATGAGGTTTAGAAGGAAACATTCACCCACTGCTGGTGATGGCTAATTATGCCTGAGGTTACTTATAGTGCAAATCTATAGTATGGATGACATTATATTTTCAACCACAAGGAATACATTTATTAAAATGTACCCTATCTCCATGATATGATTACTTATACACCCAACGAGTTTACATGGTAATCTGAATTGACAGGTAGGTAGCAAAAATCAATTAATGCATGTTTAACTAATGGAATATTTTGGTCATGTGATATAAATATTACTCTTTGAGGGAACTTCCTTCTGTGCCACTCCAACATGCCAGATCTAATCTTCAAAGTCTTAATTGTCCATTTGTTACGTTTTCACATTAACTTTGAACAGATATTTAGAGGAGGCGATTACAAGCACACACCACCTGTCAAAGGCCAGCTGTGGCCGAAATGCTTTGTAGTGTCACAAATTTGAAACAAAAAAGGGGAGTAACCTTTCTATTCCAAAAGGGGCAGGGTTGTAATATCAACAAACAAAAATTATTTCCCTCATGTACTTATTTTCATAGTAAATCCTTTTTGAACAATAATAAAATTACTCATTCTGTGAATGCAGTTACAATGTCTAAACCAAATATAAATTCACTTACTGTCACCTTATAGTTAAAAAATTATACTATTTATTTGAATTCAGTTAAAAAAACATCAAATCACATTTGAAAAAACATGTTGCCTAAACAATAAAAAAAGATTTTCCACACAGTTATCACATATTAAGAACATAAATCATTGTATATTCATGTCATACACAAAATCTTTTGTCAGAATTCCTATACAGTTCATACATAAAATCATTAAACAAAATTCCTGTTGACGTGGTGTTTCGGTGGATTTAAGTATGGTTCCACCTCTTTCATTAGGACATAGCATTAAAATCAGAAAATTAATGTGTTGCCGGCAGACCCTTTTTATGGTCCTATTTTCTTATAGCCCTCAATCAAATAATGACTATCGTATTTACAGCAGGATTTCCTCTGACATATGGAAGTGAGGAACTTAAAAATCCAGCTCCATATTAAAAGTATGACTTATCTCCAACTTATAAGTGTAGGTTGACTTGACTGAGCCAAAAGGGTAAGCAAACATGGCGGCGAGAGTTTTCTGCTAAATACCAAAGAAAGCATTTTGCGTAACACATGAAAGGGTGGAATAGAGCATTTGACCCAGGGATGGGGTCCTCGGGCCCGTAGAGGCTTCAGGAGGGGCCGTTCTCCCTTCACCCAATAAAAAAGAAAACAGCGCTTGGGGTGGGGTCCCCAGGGCCGTAAAGGCTCAGGGATGGGGACTGCACACCCCCTACCTCAATAATTATTAACAAGCATTTGCAATGCAATCGGTCTCGCCTTTGGGACCTTATATGTATTTAGCTATGCAGCACATTAGCCTGGGTGCTGAAACATCTACTGTTCTTTAACATGGAGGGAAAGTAAGCACCAAACTGCGTGACACGCCAGGTATGGGAACACATGGAGAGAAATATTGCCTTTCAGCGGGAAATGGTATAGTCCAAAGCTCTGTTTTTAATATAAAATCAGGGCCTTCGGTGGTCATATCACTGAAAATACAAGATTTGAAAAAAATATTATTGTCTACGGGTGCTCGTGGAAGACAATTTCTATGGACTGGAATCTAGAGCATGCTAAAGTGATTCTGGTATTTTACTGACCTCTGCTGCTCGTTTTCTCTCAAGAAAATTAAATAGAGGCAGTTGCCAGAAAAATTTAAAAAAAGAAAGTCCCTCAGCAGAAAGCAATTCTGGTATTTTACTGATCTCTGCTGGTTGTTTTCTATCAAGACAGTTAATTAGAGGCAGTTGAACAGAAAAAAAGTCCCTAAGCAGAAGCAGACAAGTCCTAGGGCTGATCTCCAGAGCCCACTAAGTACATACACATATAAGTATATAATAATAAGTATATACTAAAGAATATACAAGAGGTCTCGAATGCTCGACCTAAAAAAGGTTGTCTCAAGTGGGCATTGGGACACACAAAATAAAATAGGAACCAAAATGAATAATAAATGAACGGCAAGAGCTGCTCATTTATTATTCACTGCTCCTTGAAGGAGCTCACTATAATGTCCAGTGAAGGAACTTTAAACTTTTTTTTTTTTTACACCAAACATTTTTTCAATTTTGCGGGGGGGTCTGCAGGGAGTGCAACAGCTCCCGAGCAACATTAAAAATAAAAGAAAAACAGTAAGTCATTGTATCCATGACCCCAGGGGAGCTTACCTTTTTTTTTTTTTTTAAAGCACTGCAAGCAGAAACTCTATGCTCTTCAGCTGGATTGCAAGGCCCTCTTGTGGTTGTTTTTATGATTGTGCTTTGTGGGCTGAAAAATGTTTTTTAAAAACATTAACATTTCAGCCTACAAAATGCAATAATAAAAATATGTTAAAAGACTCACATACATGTTGATTTTTTTAAATTAAATGTTTTTATAATAATCATTATTTTTAAACATTGCTTTGTGTGAATTACTGAAATATACATTGGATTAAAAATATTGGTTTATTTTGAAGAAAGGTGATAGATCTCCTTTACATATACTGATATGCTCATCCCTTGATAAAGCCATTAGGCCCACTTTTTATATTTTGGTGTTGTTACTCTTTGGCAAAGTCAGCATGTCTGCCTGAGTGAGGCAAGGACCTGTGAGACCAACCGCACGCTGTGCATGCCAGAAAACTGTGTGTGGCATGGGGTTGCTTGCCTGTGAGGGGTCAGACTCCGGGCCTTGCGGACAAGCCAACCCCACGCCACAGCCTTTGACCTTGCGTATGGGGTTTGCTGCTCGCGAGCCATTTGACGCTCCTGCAGTGTGGGGTTGACTTTATGTATGGTAATAGATTATTATTTACGTTGAAGAAACCTTAGTAATTCACTGAAAAAACAAAGGTTAAAGTGATGTTATAGTTAGGACTTGTAATGTTATCTTACTTTACATTAAAAAAAAATCTTGGAAATTCACTGAAACAAACAAAGGTTAAAGTAATTTTATAGTTAGGTGAAAATTTCAGTGACAACGTTAATGTTTTAGACTCAAAAACCCACTGAAATTCACCAGTTATAGTTATCTTAAGTTACTTCCCATATTTTATAGTGGGTAGTGGTAGAACACAGTTCTGTCCAGGTCTAGTACCAACTTTTGGAGTTTGCCCTTGAATAAACAGGCTTGGGTGCTATCAGTCTCATTGTGCTGTTTTTTTGCAAACAAATATCTTGAGAAAAGCTGAAGTGATTTTTTTGGGGGGGAAAGTCGAGTGTTCAATTTTGCTGATTTTTATCTTTTTCTGGGATGTTATAGCCCTATTAGCCATTTGGGAGACCCTGTAATAGCATTTTAATTTATTTCAGTACTATCGTATTTCTTTTAGTTGTTAATTGTGTACCTTTTTTTTACAATTAAAATTGAAACATTTTTATGATAATATTTTAAATATGTAATTCGGTGACAAAAGTTAAGAATTATGTCTCTGTGCATCATTTACTAGCTAGTCATGTATCTGCTTAAAGCAGGCTGTATTATAGTCAGGCTTGTTTAAAACTCAATGAAACTCAATAGAGAAAAGGCCTCATTAATCATCACCAGATTTTGCCAGCTTAACACCATGCTAGAGAGCCCCTCTTCAGTTCCAATACGAAGGGTATTGAAGGCCACCCTCCTACCAGTGATCACCTATGGCTATGAAGCATTCGCAGGGAAATTCACTGAAATTACGGAGCAGCTCCACCTCAAGGCCTACAGGAGGGTCTTTAGGCTACATCAATAAACAAGAGGTTGCCTGATCAGACTTGAATTCGGCTAGGAGGGCCAAGTATGGGCCAATATACTACTACAGGTGCATTATGGCTGCGCCCAACACCTTGAAATTTGTTCTCCAGCTCGTATTTAAAACCATGAGTAGCCCTTGGTCCATCTTTTTAAATGAGGCATCTGATACCCTCCAAATAGACCTGTTGGTACTGAACAAACTCATGGTCTCGTACACGGCATTTAAGACTATCCTGAAAAAGCAGACAAAAGCTCTGTCAAGGTTAAGCGACACTGCCAAATTGAAGAGCACACCAATACTAGAAGCACTGGCAATTTTGTACAATCATCTACCCTGTTTGAGGCCTCAACCATACCGTCACTGCTCAATTGAGAAAGTCTGCCTCAAACAAATCATGGTTACAATGATGATGGGCCTGCAAATTAAAGAAACAAACCCAAATTGACCCGCCCTTTCTAAGATCGTGAATTGCAGGCTGTGTGGCTCTAAAACAGAGTCTTTTAACCACATACGGTGCTATTGCCTGAAGCTGCTCCATGCCAGGCACACCCTGTTAAAATCGCTTTTCCTACGCCATAGTATAAGAACCTACAACGAGGCTAGTAATTTTTTTTTTACCACGGTAGAGCTAACCGAACTTGCTCAATTTGGTAAATATGTCAACATGGTACAGGGCCTCCTTAGAGACCCCGACAAGACTGCTCAAACCTGAATTTGGAAAAATGTAATCTAACCTCAAGAAGCCCCAGTGACATGCAGCTTTGAGTGCTTACTACGTGCAACTTCATGGACATTATTCTAACTTTGTCCTGCACCCACGTAACATCATGCACAGCACTAGAATACTGCCACTAATACCCTCTTTTCTTGCCACGGGTGTCACTGGTTAAATCTTGCTGCTATGGACTGAAGTGGCTCTTAAAAAAAAAAAACTATGCACATTACAGTCGTTTTTTTCTATTGTAATGCTTTTATGTTGGCTGTTGTTCTCAAGCCTATTGCATTAGTCCAACAGTCTTGGCCTTAGTATTTATGCTTTTTAGCTATCACTAAATATGGTGCTGTTTGTTAAGGTCTTAAAACACCCCCCTTTCAAGAAATGCTGGACTTACAGACACTTTGGCAGTTGCTGAGCATGACTGGTTCTTCTGCTAATCCTCATACAGAGGAACATTTTAGTTCGAGGCAAATGAGCTGTAGATCATATGCTTTTGCATAGATCGCCATCTAGTGTTGGGTCCGGATGTTTGCACTTTGTTTTTCTTCAAAGAAGTCTTTCCAGTCACGAGGTAGGTGACTCCTCCTTTCGGTGATAGTGCGCATGGGCATCGACTCCATTGTTAGATTGTTTTTTTCCGCCATCGGGTTCGGATGTGAATTGTTGCGCTCCGGTTCGGCACCGTTTCTTCGTGCCCCCTTCAACGCGCAATCCATTACCCTCGACGGTATTGTTTATCGATCGCGTTTCCCATTCTCCGCGTATCGTTTACTCTCGGAAACCTTCGATCGGAATATTCGTGGAAGGCCGTTGGGCCTACCCGCGCCGGAATCGGTAGCAGCTGATGGAACGGACTCCATTCAAGTTATGTCCAGGGTGTCGCGCTAAGTTTCCACGCACCGACTTGCAAGAGGTGTGCAACCTCTGCCTATCCCCGGAACACAACGAGAAAGACTGCGAAGCATGTCGGTCGTTCCGATCGAAGAAAACCCTCTGTGATCGTCGGGCTCGACGTCACGAAATGCACCAACAAAGCGGCGCTGCGCCGGACCTCCTCGATGACGAGTCCGAACACGAAGAAACGCAAGCGCAGGAAGCCAAAATGGGAGAAGAACACGTCTCCGTGTCCGAAGCCGACTCCGATGCCGAAGACCTCACACCGGGACAACGGATTGTGAGTAAAGAGACTTCCTTCCCATACCATCTCCTTCATAAAAAGGCTCCGGTCCCTCCTCTGCCTTCGGGCCAAGGTCGGCACCGAGAAAAGGTTTTGAGCGCCACGCCTTCGAGCTCGGCGTCGAAACATAAACAACAGCCTTCCGGCTCGGGCTCTACCCGTCCCCATGCCGGTGCCAACCCGAAACCTTCGGCGTCGAAAACAAAACACCTTCTGGTTTCCGTGCCACCGTTGCATAAACCTATATCTTCGGAGCCGAAACCTTCGGAGCCGAAACGTTCCACGCCAAAACCGGCATCAAATAAAGTACTGCAACTAAAGAGCCTCAGACCAATAATCCACCTTCGGATCCGAAACAGAAGGAGATCGTTATTAACCCACAAACTGGACATATTCATGCCAAACTTCCAGAGAAAAGGAAAATGGGCCTACCAGAGGACTACCACATTCCTCTGAAGAAGAAAAATGTGGGCACTAACCCTTCTCCACCATATATCCCACCTTCTTCACCCACTGATCCAAATTTACTAATTACACCTACACATTCCCCTACACCGCCATCACCTGACCCACAAGATACAGGGGATGGGGATATGGATGACTATCAACCACAAGATGCACCACAGGATCCCGATCCATGGGATCATTATAATGTCCCTCAACCAGATAATGACCCTGATCTATATCCATCCAGGCCTTCACCCCCAGATGACAACATTGGGTACATTGAGCTCCTTAATAGGGCCGCACAATATCATGGGGTAGAGCTTCATAAAGAAAGTTTAGATGAGGATTTTTTGCTGGAAACACTGAGTTCATCTCAAAGGGCTACACAAACATTGCCAATGTTAAAGGCGATGCTCAAACACACTGAGGATATCTTTAAAGACCCTGTAAGAGCTAGGATCATCACTCCCAGGGTAGAGAAAAAATACTAAGCTGCACCTAATGACCCTGTGTATATCAGAGGCCAGTTACCCTTAGACTCTCTGGTTGTTTCCAATGCTCGAAAGAGAGCTAACTCTCAAACAACAGGGGACGCCCCTCCTCCTGATAAGGAGTCCAAATTATTAGATGCTTCCAGAAAAAGGATAGCCTCACAAGTGGCTAATAATTGGCGCATTGATAATGCCCAAGCACTGTTGGCAAGGTATGATAGAGCTCATTATGACGAACTCGAAAAGCTCATTGAATTTTTACCGGATGAGCATAAGACTAAAGCCAGTGACCTTATTCAAGAAGGTAAATTAATAACTAATCACTCTATCAGGTGTGCGTTTGATCAGGCAGATACAGCAGCTCGGGCAGTAAACACTAGTGTACTACTCCGTAGACATGCTTGGCTAAGGATTTCAGGGTTCAAGCCTGAAGTACAAGACTCTATTCTTAATCAACCTTTTGATAAAGAACATCTCTTTGGCCCAGCTGTTGATGTATCACTAGAAAAGATGAAAAAAGATACAGAAGTTGCTAAGTCCATGGGGGCCTTACAATCACCTTCTAATAGGGGTTCCTTTCATCGCTCATTTTATCGGAGCGGCTCCAAAAATGTATCTACAGAGAATCCCTCCTCCTCTTACAAGGGCAACAATCAGTCGCCCTCCTCAAGAGGTTACTTTAGAGGAGGATATAGAGGAAACAATGGCAAGGGAAGAGGCAGAGGTAATTCAACATTCACCTCCCCTGCAAACAACAAGCAGTGACTTATTTCTCACACCCCCGATCATTCCACTCCTGTCGGGGGACGTCTTTCACAATTTCTACCCATTTGGAATACAATTACATCAGACAAATGGGTTTTACAAATTATCCAATCTAGTTATTGCCTGGAACTTACAAGCACTCCACCGAATATTCCCCCAAGGTCACACCTCATGTCACAAGAACATCTCGCCCTTTTAAAGCAAGAGATTCTTTCTTTGTTGCAAAAAGGTGCAATAGAACCAGTCCCTTTACAATACCAAGGAACAGGAGTGTACTCCCTCTACTTCCTAATTCCCAAAAAGGACGGCTCTCTGAGGCCTATATTGGACCTCAGAGAACTAAATCTATACATTCAGTCGGACCATTTTCATATGGTAACACTCCAACAAGTGCTTCCTCTCCTTCAGCAAGGCGACTTTCTATCCACTATGGATTTAAAGGACGCTTACTTTCATATTCCAATACACACTGCGCACCGCAAATACCTCAGGTTTGTGGTAGCAGGCCAACATTATCAATTCAAAGTCCTTCCCTTCGGAGTAACAACTGCTCCCAGGGTTTTCACAAAATGTCTGGCAGTAGTCGCAGCCCATCTGAGAAGACAACATGTTCACGTCTTCCCTTACTTAGACGATTGGCTCATAAAGGCCAGCTCGCACAACAGCTGTCTACGCCACACACAAAAGACTGTGCAACTGCTTCACCAACTAGGATTCACAGTAAATCAGACCAAATCCCATCTCCAACCCTCCATGTCTCAAGACTATCTAGGAGCTACTATAGACACACAAAAAGCTCTAGCATACCCAACTCCAGCCAGAATCAGGAATATTCAAAACCTGATCTCTCAGTTCCAGCCTCAACACTCCTTACCAGCTTGATTGTTCATGCAGTTACTAGGAATGATGGCGTCTTGCATCTTCATAGTTCCCTACGCAAGACTTCAGATGCGCCCCCTACAGGAATGCTTAGCACATCAGTGGAACCAGGCTCAAGGTCAATTATCAGATTTAGTGTTGGTAGACGGCCGCACCCATCGCTCTCTGCAGTGGTGGAACACACAAAACCCTTTGAAAGGGCGGCCCTTCAGCGACCCGGTTCCACAGATAGTTCTGACAGCAGACGCATCACTGACAGGTTGGGGAGCGCGTCTCCAAACCCACACAATTCAAGGTATGTGGAGTTTGCAACAAAAACAGCTTCATATAAATCATTTAGAACTGTTAGCGATTTTTCTGGCTTTGAAAGCTTTTCAAGCTCAGCTCGTACGCAAGACTGTGCTGATTCGTACAGACAACATGACAGCCATGTACTACATTCAAAAACAGGGGGGGACACACTCCCTCTAACTGTCCCACCTAACCCAGGACATCTGGAGGTGGGCCATTCATCACAGAATCTATCTCCTAGCAGAACACCTCCCAGGAGTAGACAATCAGATGGCAGATCTGCTAAGTCGTCAGACACAGCAAATCCATGAATGGGAACTACACCCTCAAGTTCTCCTCCCATTCTTTCAAATGTGGGGCTTCCCAGACATAGTCCTGTTCGCCACTCACCTAAACGCAAAATGCCCAAACTTTGCGTCCAGATATCCACACCCATTGTCCAAAGGCAATGCACTATGGATGAACTGGTCAGGGATATTTGCTTACGCTTTTCCGCCTCTCCCACTCATTGCATTAGTGGTTTGGAAACTAAAACAAGCGTCCCTGACACTAATCCTAGTTGCTCCCACATGGGCACGTCAACCATGGTTCACAACCCTATTGGAACTCTCGGTAGTTCCTCATCAAAAACTACGTCTTACACCCAATCTCCTCACACAGAGTCATGGAGACATAAGACACCCAGACCCCAGTCAACTCAATCTGGCGATCTGGTACCTGAAGTCCTAGAGTTTGGCTATCTTAATCTACCGCCAGAATGTATGAATATTATCAAAGAAGCTAGACGTCCTACCACAAGAGCCTCCTATGCAGCAAGGTGGAAGCAGTTTGTGATTTACTGTAATAATAACCACATCAACCCGCTTGATGCTTCTGTCCAAAACATTATATGCTATTGTTACATCTACAACGTTCCAATCTAGCATACACGTCCATACGTTTACATCTAGCTGCTATAGCTGCATACCTCCAAAATAGACAGCAACTATCTCTTTTTAGAGTACCTGTCTTTAAAGTGTTTATGGAAGGACTCAAAAGAGTTATTCCCCCGAGACGTCCACCTGCTCCAATGTGGAATCTCAACATTGTTCTCACCAGACTAATGGGTCCACCCTTTGAACCATTGCACAGATGTGAACTGCAATTTCTCACATGGAAAGTTGCTTTCCTAGTTGCTATCACATCACTCAGAAGAGTGGGTGAACTTCAGGCATTGACTATAGAAGAACCTTTTTTACAAATGCACCAAAATAAAGTGGTTCTTCGGACTAATCCTAAATTCCTTCCTAAAGTCATTCCTGCTTTTCACATCAATCAATCTGTTGAGTTACCCGTGTTCTTCCCTCAACCAGATTCAGTGGCAGAACGTGCACTACACACACTAGATGTGAAAAGAGCATTGCTTTACTACATTGAAAGGACAAAACCTTTCCGTAATACAAATCAGCTTTTTGTCGCTTTTGCTCCGCCACACAAAGGCAATCCTATTTCAAAATCAGGAATATCGACATCAAGAATATCGGTGACCAGAATATCGACCTGAAGGTAAGAAATATCATTTTTGTTAATATCGAAGTTAGTAATATCAATAGCAAAAATATCAATGTTAATAATATCGATGTTTATGTTAGTGTTTTGTATTTTAGTATGTATTTTATATGTATGTGTTCCACATGTTTTATGTTTTGTATTTTTTTTTAAATATATGTATTAATTGTTTAGAAGTTAGTAAAAAAAAATTAAAGTAAATTTTGCGTTTTGGTACCGTAGCGGGTTGTGGGTGTATAGGGGTATAGGGTGGGAAATAATGTAATTATAGTAAATTAAATCATAATTTTTAGAAATTATTAATTATTTTTAAATACATTTTGCATTTTAGTTCTGTAGCGGGTTGTAGGGTTATAGGGGAATAGGGTGGGAAGTAATTTAATTGTAATTAAGTAATTATTAATTTTTATTTATTGGTATTGATAATTAATTTATTGTTAATTAATTATTAATTGGTAATTAATTTTTATTAATTGATTAATTGATAATTATATTAATTGTATTAATTTTTTATTGGAATGGGTTGTGGGTTTATAGGGGAATAGGGTGGGAAGTAAATTAATTATAATTAATTAATAATTTTTATTTTTTGGTGTTGATAATTAATTTGTTTACTAATTATTAATTGGTAATTAATTTTTATTAATTAATTGATAAATATATTAATTGTGTTAATTTAGTTTAGGAGCGGGTTGTGTGTTTATAGATGAATAGGGTGGGAAGTAATTTATTATAATTAAGTAATTATTTATTAATATTTATTGGTATTGATAATTACTTTATTGTTAATTAATTAATTGTTAATTAATTTTTATTAATTATTATTTTTTGGTATTGATAATTAATTTATTGTTTATTAATTAATTTTTATTAATTAATTAATTGATAAATATATTAATTGTGTTAATTTAGTTTAAGAGCGGGTTGTGTGTTTATAGAGGAATAGGGTGGGAAGTAATTTATTATAATTAAGTAATTATTTATTAATATTTATTGGTATTGATAATTAATTTATTGTTAATTAATTAATTGGTAATTAATTTTGATTAATTATTATTTTTGGTATTGATAATTAATTTATTGTTTATTAATTAATTAATTTTTATTTATTAATTGATAAATATATTAATTGTGTTAATTTAGTTTAAGAGCGGGTTGTGTGTTTATAGGGGAATAGGGTGGGAAGTAATTTATTATAATTAAGTAATTATTTATTAATATTTATTGGTATTGATAATTAATTTATTGTTAATTATTAATTGGTAATTAATTTTTATTAATTATTATTTTGGGGTATTGATAATTAATTTCTTGTTTATTAATTATTAATTGGTAATTAATTTTGATTAATTGGTTAATTGATAATTATATTAATTGTGTTAAATTTTATGCAGAGTGGGTTGTGTGTTTATTGGGGAATAGTGTGGGAA
This sequence comes from Calotriton arnoldi, assembly GCA_963921515.1. Lineage (NCBI taxonomy): Eukaryota > Metazoa > Chordata > Amphibia > Caudata > Salamandridae > Calotriton > Calotriton arnoldi. The sequence continues at coordinate 616,052 of CAWUFW010000529.1, read as the reverse complement.
GTAATTTAATGTTAATAAAGTAATTAATAATTTTAATTTATTGGTATTTATAATTAATTTATTGTTAATTTATTAATAAATCATTATTTAATTTAAATAATTATTTAATTGATAAGTATGTTATTTTTAACCCCTACGCTATCCAACACTTTCCATACTGTTGCACTCTCTGGAGTGGGAATAGTAATTGTTACCCCTACGCTATCCAACACTTTCCCTACTGTTGCACTCTCAGGAGTTGGAATAGCAATTACAACCCCTACGCTATCCAACACTTTCCCTACTGTTGCACTCTTTGGAGTGGGAATAGTAATTTTTACCCCTACACTATCCAACACTTTCCCTACTGTTGCACTCTCTGGAGTTGGAATAGTAATTTTTACCCCTACTCTATCCAACATTTTCCCTACTGTTGCACTCACTGGAGTGGGAATAGTAATTTTAACCCTTTCGCTATCCAACACTTTCCCTACTGTTGCACTCTCTGGGGTGGGAATAGTAATTTTTACCCCTACGCTATCCAACACTTTCCCTACTGTTGCACTCTCTGGAGTTGGAATAGTAATTTTTACCCCTACGCTATCCAACACTTTCCCTACTGTTGCACTCTCTGGAGTGGGAATAGTAATTTTTGCCCCTACGCTATCCAACACTTTCCCGACTGTTGCACTTTCTGGAGTTGGAATCGCAATTATAACCCCTACGCTATCGAACACTTTCCCTACTGTTGCACCCTCTGGAGTGGGAATAGTAATTTTTACCTCTACGCTATCCAACACTTTCCCTACTGTTGCACTCACTGGAGTGGGAATAGTAATTTTTACCCCTACGCTATCCAACACTTTCCCTACTGTTGCACTATCTGGAGTGGGAATAGTCATTTTTACCCCTACGCTATCCAAAACTTTCCCTACTGTTGCACACTCTGGAGTTGGAATAGTAATTTTAACCCCTACGCTATCCAACACTTTCCCTACTGTTGCACTCTTTGGAGTGGGAATAGTAATTTTTACCCCTACGCTATCCAACACTTTCCCTACTGTTGCACTCACTGGAGTGGTAATAGTAATTTTAACCCTTTCGCTATCCAACACTTTCCCTACTGTTGCACCCTCTGGAGTGGGAATAGTAATTTTTACCCCTACGCTATCCAGCACTTTCCCTACTGTTAAACTCTCTGGAGTTGGAATAGTAATTTTTACCCCTACGCTATCCAACACTTTTCCTACTGTTGCACTCTTTGGAGTGGGAATAGTAATTTTTTCCCTCCGCTATCCAATATTTTTCTGTATTGTTTTAGTTAATGTTGTGTATAATTTATTTTTAAAACATTAAAAATATTGTAGTTTTTTAATTTGTTATATATATTTTTTATAATTTTATTTATATTATTTGTGTATGTGTATATATGTATTTATAATTTCTAAAATGTTTTTAACAATTTATAAGATATTAAAATATTTATTTATGAATATTATTAAGTAAGTATATATATTATATTTTATATGTATATGTTTAATTTATTTTAACATTATATGTATTTTATTAACATTTTTTAATATTTTTAACTTTCTTTTAATTATATGTATTATTTACTTTATTTTACATTATTTTTTTAACATTTAAATAAAACGATATTTTTTACAACGATATTTTTGACATCGATATTTTTTTCTCGGTATTTTTGTACTTACCATGATGTAGATAGGATGTCGATATTCTTGACTTCGATATTTTTGTCACGATTTTTTTGTACCTCGTTATTGTTGTAGTCGATATTTTGTCAGTGATTCAGATGACATATGCAAAGCTGCAACATGGTCTACACCTCACACATTCACAAAACACTATTCTGTGGATGTGTTAGCAGCACAGCAAGCTAGGGTAGGCCAAGCAGTTTTACGTACACTATTTCAGACCACTGCAACAGCTACAGGTTAGCCACCGCTTTGGAAGATAACTGCTATGTAGTCTATGCAAAAGCATATAATCTACAGCTCATATGCCTCGAACGGAAAATGCTACTTACCCAGTATGCATCTGTTCTTGGCATATAGAGCTTTAGAATCATATGCGCCCGCCTGCCTCCCCGGGTACCTATACCTGTTGCAGTAATATCTTACTTAGATACATGCATTCATGGACATCTCCTTCTTACTACTCTTACTAACTCCATTATCACCCTCTGCGGGAAAACAATCTAACAATGGAGTCGATGCCCATGCGCACTATCACCGAAAGGAGGAATCACCTACCTCGTGACTGGAAAGACTTCTTCGAAGAAAAACAAAGTGCAAACATCCGGACCCAACACTAGATGGCGATCTATGCAAAAGCATATGATTCTACAGATCTATATGCCAAGAACAGATGCATACTGGGTAAGTAGTATTTTCCTTCTTATGTATTTTAATGCTTTTTAGGCGTTTGTGTAACTTATATATTGTTGAACCTATATATATATATATGTGTATATATATATATATATATATATACATATATATATATATATATATATATATAGATATAGATTAAAGATTTCTGTCAATCATACTATAAAAGTTATTGAGTGGAAAAAATGCCTCAATTGGTGGAAAAGATTTTTTTTTAAACTCTGAAGCCTGTTGAAATACACTCTGTTCTCGGAATGATGCAATTGCATTTGTTATCAACTGTAGCAGGCCCCTGTGTGTAGAAATTCACATACATGGAAATGAAAAACACTGTAAGCATGACCACTTTCTAAATTTTATAAATTACAGAGTCCACGTCTGTGTCCAAAGCAACCATTTCAGGACCAACCCTTTCCCAAAGCATGGCTGTAGATGAGACGATAATGCCTGCTCCCACGTTTAATACCACCGCTTATGTGGCAAATACTGAGCCTCAGGATCAAGACACATGGTAAAATATCCACTGAAATTCCACCAGTTTTTGGATTGTGTATTTCTTATGCTCTCCTTATGTCTCAGTGCATTAGAACTACACTTGATTGTGGACTCTCATAAGACAAGCAGTGTAGGTCTGTGGCCATCTTGCAAACTTAATATATATGTATGGAGCTGTATCGTGATTTATGCCATATTTTAAACGTTTTTTAACAATATTGCCTCCGCCGGCGTTCGTTTTAATACAGTGCTTATAATGTATTCTCTTTTAAGCTCTTAGGCATGAGATCTAGACAATATTGAGAATTTAACCTGCTCACCGACTAGCTGTCTCTGCATTTACCCCATTAAAATGTATTGCCTTTCATTGATAGCAGAGCTTTCAACATCGTGCCATGCCACGGGGTAGCAAAGTACCAGTTTCGTTTTTCTGCTGCCAAGCTAGGTCGCTTGAACACTATCTGCTCCTTAGTTAGGGTTATTTTGTGTAAATGCTCCGGATAGTTCACCGGTTACTGGTCTGACAGTATTCTCCAGTCACTCCTATCTCTATTGGCTTTCATGCATAGCTGAATTGAAAAGCAGCCAAGTTTCTTGCACCAGAGTGAAGCCACTCATGCTCTTGTATATATCTTGAGAATTTGGATCCAAGCAGCGGTCAAGCTGCTGCAATGTCCTCTTTCTTGTTGATGCTAACATGATGTATCAAGTATCTTGGCAAGTGCTCTTGAGAGTCCTGTGACTAATTTTTGTCAACTTTTCTGCACAAACTGGACATTGACACCTGAGTCATCTGGCCTGGTTGGGTCTTACCACAATTCAGAGCTAATATAAACAGCATTTATTTTCACCGCATGTTTTCAGCTCCATCTGCATTACTGTCAGAGTGGGAAAGCCATTTATTACACAGGGTTTATGGTATCGACATCTATTGCAACCATACATTTGGTTTCATGTTCTTCATTAATTCTTTCAGTGACAGGAGTCATGTGAACCTAAGTCTGTAATACATACCTCAATCTTATTACCGGACATCTCATAGAAAGTGAAGTCCTATGCAAGTTATAAAAATACAAAACAAGAAGGAAGTCGGAGTAAACTTCCACTTCAGGCAGGCAGAATTTAATTGAAAAACATTAACCATTTCAACTGCACTACACTTCCGCCTGCTTAATGCCTTTGTTAAAAATTACTCCATGTAAATATAACTCACGCTGATGTAAGAAATTATAATTCTAGGCAAATTTTAGAGTTTACGATTAATAAAATCCCACCAAGCCCACCTGGACTCAGTTATGCTCCTCTCGTGAGCTAAACTAAGAGTGAAATGCATAGCACAAATTGATTTTCCTCTAGCGGAGACGGGCATGGGTAGTATTTTCCTAATGCAAAATCTTGGGTGGTATTTTACTGAAATCGTCTGCTTTAATGATCTATCTTATATCATGTTCTCCTTTAGTTGCATGGTAGTTTGCTAATTAAGGGGCTAATTTAATAGTTGGCGGACAGATTGTATTCTGTCAGGGCAACGAATTTAAGGGCCGATCACGATGGTGGGCGGATCGCCCCCGCCGGGCCGGCGGTAGTCCCCGCCGGCCCGGCGGGGGCGATCCGCCCGCCATCCACCTGAATATTCCCACCGCCAAATCAGGATGGCGGTGGGAATGGGAATGGTACCGCGGCGGACGGAAAGACCGACCGCCGTGGTCCCGCAAGGCGGTCCTTTTCCGCCCGCCTTGCGGGACACGGTACAATGGGCCAATGGCCGCGGTGCCGTGCAGGCACCGCCGTGGGCATTACGATGCCTGTCTTCTGCGGCGGAGATCCTGCCGCAAGAAGACAGGCGGAGAATGCCTTCGGGGGCCCGTTGCGAGCCCCCGGGGGGTGGGGGGCTGCACGTGGGGCATCTGCATGTACAAGGTGGCAGGCACCGCACACGGTGCCTGCCACGTTGTACATGCAGATGCACAACATGTATTTTTACATTGCGGCGGGTGCTGCTTGCAGCACCGCCCGCCGCAATGTAAAAATACGGGATGCGCCCGCCAGTGTGGCGGGCGCATCCTAATTCGTATAGCGGGACCGCCGCACCTATGGCGGGCGGTCCCTTTTGCCAATGCGATGGCGGGCGGACTTTGTCCGCCCGCCATCGTAATCGACCCCTTAGGCATTTCCATCAGCCCAATTGACATTTCAACTATTCACAGGAACCACCATTAAGACGGTCCTGTGAATGCATTGGAACTTTGCCATATGGCTCCAACAAACATGAAGGAGCAGTACAGTAAAATTTCAAAACGTTTTTTATTTTCCAAAACAAAACCCCAAAGTGGGCTTTTGTTTTAGAAAATACTTAAAGGAATGCCCCCTCGCCATAAGAGTCATGTCCTATGGCGAAGGGGGCATTTTTAGTTTCTTGCTGCCCCTTACTGCAGGGTTTGCCTGGTGGTGACGGGCAGTAAAGAACAACTATATTTTCATCCATCTCTAATGGGCAGGAGGACATATAGCCAATTTTCTGAGGGCCCTTACTCTGTCAGAGAAATGCCGAACTTTGACCTTGGCAGAAAAGGAGTAGTCTCCATCATTGCCAAACTATAGTCTGCCCACATATAAATTTGGCAGTCGGACAATTATATTAGCGGGAAGCATACGCCGTCTCCGTTGCAACAGAGAATGCTTATTCCCAATATATATATCCGTCCCTAAGGGCCAGATGTACAACCCGTTTTTGCATGCGCAAATGGGTTTGCGAACCCTTTTGCGCATGCAAAAACATATTGGGCCATGTACATAGCCCATTTAGCGAGTCGCAATTTTTTTGCGACTCGCTAAATATGTTTTGCGACTCGATATTTGGAAGGGGCGTTCCCTTCCAAATTGCGAGTCTCAAAACAATGTACTAATGTTTTGCAACAGCAATTGCGGTCGCAAAACACTCGCAATTACCACCTACTTCAAGTAGGTGGTAATGCACTTGCAAATGCATGCAAAATAATTTTTTAAGGGCAGGCAGTGGTCCCAGGGACCACTGCCTGCCCATAAAAAATGAAACGAAAACGTTTCATTTTCTTTTTTTTAAATGCATCCCGTTTATTGCAGTCCCAGACATGGTGGTCTGCTGAGCCCAGCAGGCCACCATCCCTGGGAGGGCTGGCATTCACAATGGGCTTGCAAATTGTGAGAGGCTCATTAATATTAATGAGCCTCGCAATTTGCGACCCCATTGAGAATCGCAAAACAGTGTGAACACACTGTTGTACATTTCATTTAGCGCCTCGCAATTTGCTACTCGCAATGTGTCGCAAATTGCGAGGCGCTAAATGAAAGGGTCGTACATCTGGCCCCAAGTGCTTAAAGACTTTAACAGAATTCAGGTTTGTGATCAGGCTAAAATAGAATACCATTGGCAATTTTAACTTTCCACATGGGCATTCTCTTTGACTAGAACAGGAGCGAACCTACAATTTCTATTTAAAAAAATTTATTTGTCAGAGCTTTGGAGTGGCTTATTGTATATGAAAATGCAACAAAGGCATGATGGAATGAAACTTCCTGAAGTGTAGGCCTGTCTTTGTGCAGTGTAATTAATAGAAGCTAAGCATTTTGAGTTGCTAATTTACTAAGTAAATGTGTGACTCCCTACCCTAATGTCAATTCCAGTATAACAAAGAGGGACATAATGTACTTAGTGGTGAAGTAGGATGGAGCTACTGCAAACCCTTTATTGTTATCATTATCATCACCTATTTTACCCATGCAATGTGTCTCTTCAGAACTCTGAAAGATCTGCGAGTTTTTAACCATTTAGCCAGAGATTGATTGTCTATCTCCAAGATATGACCAGATTTTCCTTGATCATTTACCTAAAGCAGTCATCTTGTGTGGAAATTAATTAAAATGGTTATTCATAATTCATGTTGAAACTTTAGACCACGAGTCGCAACATTTTTGAAAGTTACTAATACAGGCTATAATATTACTAATATGGTGGCTAGGAGAATAAACTTCAGGCCACATCTCCATGTATGACGTTACAAAATGCTGTATAATCTTCTCAAAGTAGACAGGTGCTTCTAGAGGGATGGGGTGGTCACCAAACACCTCATGAACAGGAATATTCCAAATTAAACAACAGAGAACCCTTGAGCACCAGTGCAGGTGTTCGTCAAAGTTGATACTTTATTTTATATTTTACCAATCTAGCCAACACGTGTTTCATCATATTAAAAGACTTTCTCAGGGCAAAACAAATCACACTATATATGTGTATGAATTGCTCCTTTTATATTAAACAAATGAATACATACATAAACATAGTTACATTAAGAAAGGGATAGTCGCCTATTACAGACCACTGCATTATTCCAGAGACAATGTGTCCAGAGAAGCAAGGCAACCCATAGAGAAACATCATAAGTAACTCACGGAGCAACCCCCACCCAGTGTTAATGTTCCCTGTCCAATTGTAGACCGAGTGCATCAAACGCCAAAAGAAGGGAAATGAAACTAAAATGAAAATAAAAGTAAAATATCAAAAAGAATTCCAGCAAATTCACATCCTTATTTCTGAAGTGAGATAATCACATAGCCCGAAAAGAAAACTCATATTAGTCACCCGTGCTCATAAGTTCATCAAGTAAACGTGACATTCAAATCTATGAGTTATGTGTCCGGTGAGTAAAGCTTAAAACAAATCAAAACCTAAAAATCAAAGCCTAAAACTTCAGGTGCTCACCATTAAAATGAAATTTGTGTTCATCATCTTAGTCATTAAAATTGCTCGATAATATCTGAAAACAAATTCACAATGATTCAGCGACTCATCATAATACCCCAAGTCTAATGAAAACCAAACCACACCACTCATCTACCAGACATCTTCAGCTGTACCAGTCAAGTATGATCAAGTTACCAATACAAACACCTATTTCCTTACTTAAATACCAAATCCAGATAAAAGGAATTATAGGGGACTTACCTGCACATCGCATAGAATCATTGTCAATTGGGAAACAAGGTAATCAATACAGTAACATTTCTACAAAAGAAAATAAATAATCAGTTGAGCTCCTTTCACTTATTTGCCTTGACTCTCATCAAACATAGAAAGAAACCTGAAAAGAACACCCATAAAACAAAAGGTTTTCAAATGTTCAACATACCTATCTGCAAGCAAAGTAGTTCATAGGGCCTGAGAGATTAGAGTACTACATGGGCACCATCTAATCGGTATACATCGACATAAATGTAAAAAGAAGACTAAGGACCCAATTATGACTTTGGGGGTCCGTAGACCGCCCTCGCATTCTGGCGGTCCGACCACCAGATTTCAATGCGGGCGGGGAGACCGCCGCCAAGATAGGAGCTTCCACGGTTGGGGCATTGTGGACAGGGGCAGTCAATGGTGACGGTGCTGGCATGTGCTCTGCCGTGGGAATTATGATCTGTCTTTCCGCCGACCTTTTCATGGCAGGGACCCCGCCATGAAAAGGTTGGCGGAAAGGCAGGTAAAGGGCCACAAAAAAGGCCCCATGGCGATTTAACCCATGGGAATTGCGGCTTGAGGCACATGTTGTACCTCCCTATGCCTTCACTGTCGTGGGCGCACTGTGTGCCATGCACAATGTAATGTAATGTAATGTAACTAGGTACTTGTAAAGCGCGCGGCTACTCCACAGAGTGTCCCGGCGCTGAAAGGACCACGAGACAGACAGTATGCACTAAAGCAGGTAGGCCTAGATCTAATGTTGGAATAGCCCGGTTTTTAGTTTCCTCCTAAAGGCGAGGAGATCCTGCACCTGTCTAAGAGAAAATGGCAAGCTGTTCCATAGCCGAGATGCCACCACTTGGAAGGAGCGCCCACCCACACGGGAGCGGGAAAACTTTGGGATGGTCGTCAAAAGCTGTACTGAGGACCTCAAAGCCCGTTGTGGGACATAGTGCTGAATCCTTTTCCTAATGTAAGAGGCCCCTGTGTTATGTAGGGCCTTAAAGGCCAAAACTAGAGCTTTAAAATAGATCCTCTTCCGGACCGGTAGCCAGTGCAAGGATTTCAAGTGGGGGGGTCATTCGCGCTCTAGGACCTACCATGAGAATAGCTCTGGCCGCCGCATTCTGGACCACCTGCAAGCGACCTAGTAGCTAGTCAGGGAGGCCCAGGTACAGGACATTGACGTAGTCCAGCCTTGATACAATCAGGGCCTGCACTACAGTCTTCCTGTGTGAGATCGGGAGCAGGGGTAGAAAATTCTTTAACATTTTCAATATTCCAAAGCAGGTGCCGGCCACGGTTTGAATCTGAGCCTTCATGGACAAGTCAGCGTCGAGCTTGACCCCAAGATTCTTCACGGTGCTTACTGAGGTTACAGGGGGGGACATATCCTGAGGCCACCATTGGCGCCATGCTTCACACGGATTAAGGCCGAAGAAAATACTCTCCGACTTCTCCGGGTTGCGCTTCAATTGGTTTCGTCTTAGCCAGGAAAACACCTCCGTCAAGCAGGCGTCTATCTCACTGCCTCTAAAAACTGCACCCTTATCACAGGTGAACAACAATTGCGTGTCATCGGCGTAAGATACTATTTTTGGGCCGTGTTCCTCAGCTAAGAGCGCAAGGGGGGGCCATATACACGTTAAAAGGTGTCGGGCTCAGAATCGAGCCCTGGGGAACCCCAACCTTCATAGGGGGGATGGGAGCCGAAAAGGGAGGGGACCATATTGTTTGCTGACGGCCACTTAAAAAGGAGGTGAACCATCTAAGTACCGTGCCACCGATACCGCAGTCCTGGACTCTTCGCAAGAGTCGATCGTGGGGCACGGTATCAAAAGCCACGGAAAGGTCCAGCAATACCAGTACCGCGTTGCCCCCTTTGTCTAGTGTCGCTTTAATAGTTTCAGAGACTTCTAATAAAGCTGTTTCGGTGCTGAAGTTAGCTCTGAAACCCGACTGACTCGAATGAAGTAAATGGTTGGCTTCCACATATTCCGTGGTGACTGTATTTGCATATTTCTCCAAAGCCTTGGAGAAGAAGGGCAGCAATGATATTGGCCTATAATTACCGGCTACCAAGGGGTCTGCCGCGGGTTTCTTTAGTAACGGGAGAATTTTAGCATGTTTCCAGCTCTCTGGCATTTGCCCCTCCTGCAGAGAGGTGTTCAAGACCAAGTTAACAGCTGGGTTGATCACCTCAGCAATAGATGCCAGTACTTTTGCTGGACGTGGGTCGGAGGGTGAACCGGACTGAGTGCCGATTGCGTGGAGGGCGGGGCTAATTACACACTGCGTCACTTCCTGGGAGGGAGGCGGATGCTGACAAGGGCTTCCCCCATAATATAAATAACGGATGTGTTGCCGGCCGCGCAGAGACACTCGGTAAGAGAACCGGTGTGCGTGTGCTTTCTAATCGTTTTTAGTGGTTTTTAATTGCTGTCTTTTTACCTGTTCACTTGAAATATTCGTGGTTGCACGGAATTTTTTACTCGTATCTTGAAGTTTTTACTTTCACTCACCTCGTGTACACCCGCCCTGGTCCATCACGGCTGAGTGCCGATTGCGTGGAGGGCGGGGCTAATTACACACTGCGTCACTTCCTGGGAGGGAGGCGGATGCTGACAAGGGCTTCCCCATAATATAAATAACGGATGTGTTGCCGGCCGCGCAGAGACACTCGGTAAGAGAACCGGTGTGCGTGTGCTTTCTAATCGTTTTTAGTGGTTTTTAATTGCTGTCTTTTTACCTGTTCACTTGAAATATTCGTGGTTGCACGGAATTTTTTACTCGTATCTTGAAGTTTTTACTTTCACTCACCTCGTGTACACCCGCCCTGGTCCATCACGGCTGAGTGCCGATTGCGTGGAGGGCGGGGCTAATTACACACTGCGTCACTTCCTGGGAGGGAGGCGGATGCTGACAAGGGCTTCCCCCATAATATAAATAACGGATGTGTTGCCGGCCGCGCAGAGACACTCGGTAAGAGAACCGGTGTGCGTGTGCTTTCTAATCGTTTTTAGTGGTTTTTAATTGCTGTCTTTTTACCTGTTCACTTGAAATATTCGTGGTTGCACGGAATTTTTTACTCGTATCTTGAAGTTTTTACTTTCACTCACCTCGTGTACACCCGCCCTGGTCCATCACGGCTGAGTGCCGATTGCGTGGAGGGCGGGGCTAATTACACACTGCGTCACTTCCTGGGAGGGAGGCGGATGCTGACAAGGGCTTCCCCATAATATAAATAACGGATGTGTTGCCGGCCGCGCAGAGACACTCGGTAAGAGAACCGGTGTGCGTGTGCTTTCTAATCGTTTTTAGTGGTTTTTAATTGCTGTCTTTTTACCTGTTCACTTGAAATATTCGTGGTTGCACGGAATTTTTACTCGTATCTTGAAGTTTTTACTTTCACTCACCTCGTGTACACCCGCCCTGGTCCATCACGGCTGAGTGCCGATTGCGTGGAGGGCGGGGCTAATTACACACTGCGTCACTTCCTGGGAGGGAGGCGGATGCTGACAAGGGCTTCCCCCATAATATAAATAACGGATGTGTTGCCGGCCGCACAGCGGGCGCGCGCAGCGGGCGCGCCAAAGGCAAGCCCGTCTGCGCCCGTCCGCGCCCATACGGGCCCAGGGGTTAGAAACCCTGGTTGTCCAGAGGCACTAAGCAGACTTTCTTATTCAGCAGATGAGTTACGCGGACTGGCTAAGCCCGTAAATACACTCTGCAAGCACACCACCAAGGTGGATAATAAGGACATAAAGTGTGACTACTGTAATACGACGCTATCATATAAGAACACAGTGGATAAGGATGGCAAGCTACACCTTGCACTATTAAACTGTAGATCTCTAGCCAAACATAAGTATGAAATATACGATCTATTAAAAGAGAATTCATGGGACGCGCTATTCTTGACAGAGACTTGGCTTAATGAAAGCTCCACTCCTGACCTGTTGGATGCTATTCCCAATGATTTCAGGATAGCAAGGCAGGATCGTGAGGGCCGAAAAGGCGGCGGTATCGCTATAATCCATAAGTCTTCTGCTAAATGTGAGATAAAAAGATAAAACTGGCGGAGTGCGAGGCACTTCTTTTTACCTTAGCAGCTACTGGAGATAATACCATAGTTGGCTATTTAATTTACCGCCCGCCAGGGCCAATAACTCAATTCAAGAAAAGTTTAGAGGAGGAAATTGCACACCATGCTCTCAGACATAAACATTTTATGGTGTTAGGAGACTTAAATCTACACTTTGACAATAAACTTCACTCCGAGGCAATTACTATCTGCAATGACCTATCAACACTAAACTTAACACAAAGTGTAAAAACAAAAACACATCAAGGGGGACACATCCTAGATCCCATCTTCTCCAACATCATGGAGATAGAGGTGGACACCCCATGGCCTGTTCCCTGGTCAGACCATTTCTTAGTCCAATTTACAGTCCCATCACAGAGGAAGAGGTCTAAGCAACTGGTAAAAAAAATCACCACTAGGGCCTGGAAAGGTTTTAACTCTGCCTCTTTCACACAGGCATTAGAAGAAACAAAGCCTGTACTAGCCAGCGATGTGAATCAGGCCAATAACCAACTGGAAGGCTGGATTACAGAAGCACTAGACAAAACAGCTCCCTGGAGCACAACGATGCCCAGGAGGATGAAAGAAAAGGCACCTTGGTTCAACGAAGAACTGAGGGTGGCCAAAAAACAATGCAAAAAAATAGAACGCACCTGGAGGAAGGATTACAGCAATGGGGCTAAAGAAAAGTATAAAAAGGAATTAAAACAATACCATATACTGATTAAGAAAACCCGCTGTAAGTTTTACACGGAGAAAATTGAGAGTGCTAATAACTCCTCTAAAGAAATGTTTTCCATATTAAACTCCCTCAGAACCCAGGAGACGGGGGAGGAGTTACCTGACTCGGTGGAAAACTGTAATAAGGTAGCAGACTTCTTTGCAAAAAAAGTGATGAAGATTTATGACACCTTCCCAGATGAAGCGAAACAGGGCACGGAGCTGACTAAGGGTAATCAAATTAATCCTGTAGGGGTGACATTGGATGCCTTTAAGATCCAGGACCTTGAAGAACTCACGTCCATAGCCAAAGGGATTAAATCTGTCTCTCCTTTGGATCCAGCCCATCCAAATATAGTTATGGAAGGAGCGAAGGCAATCATGCCCCGCATTCAGGAGCTCATTTCGTGTTCCTTTCTAACCGGAATAGTTCCTAATAAATGGAAACAGGCCATCGTTAAGCCACTAAAAAAAAATCCATCTGTGAAGTCAACTAGTCTAGATAATCTTCGGCCTATCTCTCTACTACCTTTCGTGGCTAAGATCGCAGAGAAAGTAACTAACATCCAACTAGTAGAACATGTAGAGAGGAATAATATACTGCATCCCTCTCAGTCAGGTTTTAGAATGGCCCACTCCACTGAGTCGGCCCTTCTCATCGCCACTGAGACTCTAAGGAAATATGCAGATGAAGGTCAAACAGCCGCACTAATTCTGCTTGACCTAAGTGCGGCGTTTGATACTGTCTCCCATAAAATACTTCTGCAGAGGCTAGAGAAATGTGGCATTAGGCATAGTGCGCTCGGTTGGATGAAATCTTTTCTCTCAGCACGAAGTTTCCAAGTCAGGCAGCAGTCCTCTGTATCGGAAAGTTTTCCTTTGGCACAGGGGGTGCCACAGGGGCTCCATTCTGAGCCCCACTCTGTTTAACCTATATGTGGGGCCGCTTGCAGAACTAGTGGAGAAATATAATGTATCGATCGTCTCCTATGCTGATGATACACAGGTAATTGTGATGTTAACACAGGAGAATAATCAGGCTCCCATCCGTTTTGCAGAGTGCCTAGATGAGGTTGCGGATTGGATGTCAAATCATTGCCTCAAATTAAATGGGAGCAAAACTGAAGTGCTGGTGGTTGGTAAAACCCCGTCCATATGGTCATCCGCCTGGTGGCCTGAATCCCTGGGCCAATTCCCTACCCCTAAGCCCGTAGTCAAGAATCTCGGAGTCTGGATGGATTCCGGACTTACTTTTGACTCCCAAATATGTAAAGTGGCTGGCAAATGCTATGGTGCTATGAGGGTTCTGCGTAAAATCCTAAACCTCCTACCAGCTAGCTCCAGGAAGACTATAGTACATGCAGTCATTACCTCCCAACTAGACTATGGGAATGTACTGTACCTTGGAGCTACTAAACAAGGTTTAGCAAAACTACAGAGGGTCCAAAATGCGGCCGCACGGTTGGTACTTAGCCTCCCTAGAAGGTCTAACACTAAGAAAGCACTGGAAGCCTTGCATTGGCTACCAGTGGAGAAAAGAGTGTCCTTCAAGGCTATGTGCTACTGCCACCGTATCTTACTAAGCAAAGGCCCGAAGTATCTACATCCATTAATAACCAAGTACATCCCTGGCCGCAATCTAAGATCGTCAGAGTTGGCATTGGTTACGGTGCCTAGAATATTTAGAGCGAGAATGGGCGAACGCTCTTTTAGATATAAGGCAGCAAAAATGTGGAACAGGTTGCCTATTGAACTCCGAGTAGAGCCATGCGAAAAAAGATTTCGGAGGCAACTAAAAACATGGCTATATGTGAAGCCCGATGGGTTTTAGGGGTCCTAGTACCTCTACCTCTGTAGTCCGCTGTCTCACACGCCCTCTCTCTCCTATCGAGCGTCTTTAACGCGGGGAAACACCGGTGGTGTAACCATGCGCTCTATAAATGCTTAAACTAAACTAAAGAGCTTTCATTATCTCAAGAGACTTATCCAAAGGGATAGAAGGAAACTGCATGAGAGAAAAACCTATATTAGGGTTGGCACAAGGGAGGGGACCCGTGTTTACTTCCAACGCCTGGGGCCGCGCCTCGAAAGAATCTTGGACGATTTTGATTTTGTCATAAAAATAGCATGCCAGATGGTTAGTCCAATCGCTGGTAGGGGTAAAAGGGCTGTCTATTGCATTAGGGGATGAAAAGTCTTTTACAATTTTAAAAAGTTCTTTACTTTTGTTCCCGGCCCGTTCAATTTTAGAGGAGAGAAAAAGTTTCTTTTCTTCGCGGACTTTACTGTAATGGACTTTCAGGGCCCATTTGTAAGTGATTTTGTCCGCGGGATTGAAATTATTCCGCCACGCTCTCTCAAGGCGTTTGCAAGCACTTTTGCTCTTTCTAAGGGCCTCCGTAAGCCATGGGGCCAAGGCTCTGCTGGCTTTTGCTGCCCGAGTGGTAGGGAGGGCAAGCTCCAAAGAGCGGAGCTGTAGCCACTTCTCCAAGGAGAGCACATCACTCTCGAGATTTCCACTGTGAGGGATGGGGTGTAGCCTGAGTGCACTATACACCGCCTCCGAGGTGAGCTGATAAAAGGGCCTAAAACTGCTGGCACGAGGTTTGCAATATGATTGAGGGCTACCTGATTCCTTACGGACTCTGAATCCAAGCAGAAAATGGTCTGACCGTACTATGGGGACGGGCACGTCCATTTCTATCCTGGCAGTAGAAAAGATCTGGTCCAAAGTGTGACCCCTTTCATGGGTAGGGAGGAGGACATAGGGGGTCAAGTTGAATATGCCTAGAGATTCGCACAGCCTAGTGGGCTCAAGTGCCGCTAGTTTGTCCATGTGAATATTAAAGTCCCCAAGTACCAGGCAGTGATTATATTTGGCGGCAATAGGGGAGATAGCGTGGCTAATAGACTCTATGAACTTTCCAACCGGCCCAGGAGGCCGGTAAATTACTACGCCCGCGATAGATTGGTGGGGAGATACGACAAGAAGAAAGCCGAGTCCCTCGGCCCCCTCTATCTCCACGGTAGGTAGTAAGGAGCAAGTAAAAGTGTTCTTAAAGATTATAGCCACAAACCCGCCCCTGCCCCCTGGCCGATCCTTTCTTAGGATCTGGTATCCAGGGGGGATCGCACTAGCAATGGTGGGATTAGAGCCTTCGTTTAGCCACGTTTCAGTTAGAAACATAATATCGGGTGTTAAGTCTATTAGAAGGTCATAGAGCTGGAGCTCGTGTTTTTTTATCGACCGGGTGTTTAGTAGGAAAGCCTTTAATTGACTCCCTTCCCCCTGCTTCTGGTCTAAGTGGATGCCAGTGTTGAACTTCTCTTTGCTCCCCACACGCGTCTCACAGAAAGGGGAAAAGGCCGCCCAGTTACAGTGTTTGCAGGCAAGGCAGTCTGCATCTGTTCGCCCTAAGTTGGCAGGGTATGCCCAGACGTGGGTCCCTTGCTCACTTTG
The DNA here is from genome assembly GCA_963921515.1 of Calotriton arnoldi. Taxonomy (NCBI): domain Eukaryota; kingdom Metazoa; phylum Chordata; class Amphibia; order Caudata; family Salamandridae; genus Calotriton; species Calotriton arnoldi. The sequence continues at coordinate 599,907 of CAWUFW010000529.1, read as the reverse complement.
CCACTGGATTCAAGATAGCCTGGCTGATGAGGGTTTTGAACCCGAAACCGGTCCCAGGATGCTTGTTTCCGGTCCAGGGAAGACATGGCTTGGCAGTTCGGGCTGGACTGTTCCCATGAGGCACAGGGTCAGACTGATTTGCATATGGCCATGTCTGAACTGGGGTGGTGGAGTGAGCTAAAGAATGATAATGGATTAAACCCAGATCAGTTGACTGGGGGTGAGTGTTTGATTTGCTCTAACGCTCCGTCCATCATCCCCTTTGGTATCGCTTTGTTCGCCCTAAGTTGGCAGGGGATGCCCAGACGTGGGTCCCTTGCTCACTTTGCCACTGGATTCAAGATAGCCTGGCTGATGAGGGTTTTGAACCCGAAACCGGTCCCAGGATGCTTGTTTCCGGTCCAGGGAAGACATGGCTTGGCAGTTCGGGCTAGACTGTTCCCATGAGGCACAGGGTCAGACTGATTTGCATATGGCCATGTCTGAACTGGGGTGGTGGAGTGAGCTAAAGAATGATGGATTAAACCCAGATCAGTTGACTGGGGGTGAGTGTTTGATTTGCTCTAATGCTCTGTCCATCATCCCCTTTGGTATCGCTTTAGAGAAAAGAGGGAGCGGCAGCTCACACTCTTGCCGATATCAAATAGCCTTGCTCTGCAGTAACTTTTGCGATTCATGTGCTCTGGTGGATAACCGGCAGCACTTCCGGCGCCGATCGCCTCCGGGACGCTGATGGGCGCAGACGGGCTTGCCTTAGGCGCACCTTCGGCGCGCCAGCGGCGCGCTCGCGCAGCGTCACGATTTATATTCCTCAGGTTGAACAACTAGACCGCACCGTCATTGAAAATGGTGGTTTCAAGTTATCAACTCGGATGCCTCCCACTCAGGGTTCGATTCCCGCCTCCCTCCACATGCATGGCAGCAGTGCACCGGACTTGTTGGAGGCGCAGCAGTGCGACCAGCATTGCTTTTAGGTCCTCTCTTAGAGCCGAAGCATGCCGCCGTCGTGGCTGCACCGCCGGCACACTGCCAGCCCTGCTATAAACTCATGATGTGGCGGTTGAGATGCCACTGGCTTGGCTGCGTTCTCTCGACCGCCACCATGGCGGGCTGGAGGTGTGGCTGACTAACTCGTATTTGGGCCCTAAATGCCAAACATACCCAAACGTCAGTAACCTGCACAGGCCCCATCTTAACCTCCAGTATATGAAATCCTTGTCACCAAAATAACCGTATTCACCAAAGTTAAAATATAAAAATATAGCATAAAGGGTGCCAGACATAAAGTGTAAGGATACCCAAAAGCTGCCATAACGTGGGCGCCATTCTAACAGTAGGTAAATACAGTCACCGAGGCAACTGAAATATACAACCCCGGCACTTCCTATAAAGACGCCGTAGTAACGCAAAGATTTATTATGACACGGTAATTTCTAACAAAACTTAATGGAAGCCATTCATCATCCAACACAACTCTATTTTTAGCATAAAGTAAAAAATATAATGAAATAGTGAAAAGTAAAGGCACAAAAAGAGGACTCAATACCAATAATATCCAAACATCAAAACCTTACATGAGCGCCATCTTAACTGCGAGTCTTTGCTTTCCCCATCACCAGTATGATCAAAATATTTGACTAAATACCTTACAGAAAAACTGACTGGTGCAAGTAATTTAATCAATACTATCTTATTTCCACCCATAAAGTAAAAGATGAAGATAAAAGCACCCGTACCAAATCCCTGCTATACTCAGTGACTGTTAGTCCAGAAAAGTGTAGAAAAAATGAGGAAAATTAAGAGAGAGAAATAAACAAAAAGATACCCAACAAAAGTGTATTACAGATTGTGCCCTAGAGCCCACTAAAGATTAACAGGACGTTACTGCAGAGTTTCCTGGGCTCTGATGATGGACATCATCCTTCTGCAGGCACCGTACACAGAAATGCTCAACTGGGAGACAAGGCTTTGCTTATTATCTCTGGCTCAATTCCCTCGGCCCTATGTGAACACTTGGCAAATCAAGAGGAGGATCGGTGGATGCCAGTATGCAAACTACTATATCGGCCCCTCCCTGGGCCCGGGAACCCCAAGTCATGTGGCTCAATTGGAGAGGATTCCCCAGCAGCAGGAGTAGGGGGAGGGTGGCGGCATAGTCTGAACATCACTATTTGCTACCCATTTCGGCATGCTTTGTGGTGCAATGGATTGCCCTGTCAAGGCCTGTGTCAGTTGGGCAGATACTCGCCCCTTGGCTACGTGTGATGGTATGTTACAGTGAGGTTTTTACACACATAGATGGGCGAATGGTCATTAAGTACTATACAGACCGCTTTACTTCCATCGAGAAAACGAAACAAGAGTTCATTGCATTTGCCTCACCACACCCTGGAAATTCTGTTCAAGGGTGAGCCTGGTAGGTGCATTCAGCAGTGTTATGCTGAAGCCAACCTTTAGAGATGGTCAGCCTTGCTCCTTCTCTTTTCTTGGGAGAGGAGCAATGTAGAAATGGAATATTTAAGCAACGAAGCTTAAATGATTGTCAGATGCCTACCACCCTTAATTGTATTTATTTTATTATTCTTATACTGCAAACTTAATCACGTGGTGTTAGCGTGCTTTACAGTTAAACAACCTAATGCATTGCATTTTTCAGTGAAAAATGACTAGTTTATCAAAATAAGTATGCATTAGCTATGCACATTTTTTAATTGGCTTTCTTTGTAGGATGGAAGTAAGCGGAGTTCAGGAAGTAAAAGAAACTCCTAGGATTGATCGAAGAAAAAAGGTAAATGTACAGGACATGCCCACTGTTAAGGAGTCTCCCGGCGCTGCAGGTCTTGAGCAAACAACAGCATCTTCATTGATTAAAGAGAGCAAGACTGCAGCTGAACAGAGAAGTCAGCATCTGTTACCGTCCAGTGCACCCAAACTTGGTAAAAACAAAGACAAAGCGTCCCAGCAGCAGTCGGATTTAATGAAAAACTACTTCAAAGTGGCAGCGAAGAAAAGGTTTGTCAGTTCACACTTTCTTTGTTTTGTGAGGGACGCCGTTGTCGTCTAGCCCATTAGTCAATGAAAGACTAGCTTCTGTTATGCCACAGTAGTCAGTGTTGTATATTCTTACATACTATTTCTTCACGGCTAATTTTCAGTCCTGGTCTAGCGTTTGTGTGAACATCTCTTCTATAAGCCCCCGTGGTGGCTGTTCCTACTTATATAGACGGACACTACAACATGTTGTTACTGCCCACTTTTCGGTGAGAACATCGACCCTTCCTTCTTTGTGACTGAGTGAAATGGTATCTTTTTGTACCCACTGCATAGCATCTACTTTACATCTCAACTTAGAGGAATAAAAAAGCATATTTTTCTATTTAAACATCGTGTCAGGGTTTAAAAAGAACAGCAGTTCCCATGAATACATGGCGAGTGGGTTTAGGATTATAAATTATACCCCACTTTAAGAATCAGCACCGTCCATCCCATTGTAAATCTCCTACTATTATCTCACTCCTAGGTTGGTAGTTTGCGCTCAAACATAGGCACAGGAGAGGGCAAGACATATAAAATAAAAGTAAATTACTCACCCATGATACCTTTAGTACTGTCAGTCCAGTAGGACCCATTTCTGCTGCTAACCTCCTCTATTGTTTCTTGGCTCAGCTACAGGTAAACTTACACTTTTGTGTAAGTTTACTATGTTTTCGCTATTCACAAACTACGAGTTAATGGTAAATTTATGACTGAGGAGACTCTGCAGTTGAGGCAAAGGACTCTGCACAAAAAAAGATAGGCCTGTCTTATCTTTTTATCTATGGAGTTCTCCGCAAAGACTGGCCTGCCGTTGATAGGCCTGGCTCATCTTTTTATATGCAGAGTTTTCCGCCAGACTGCAGAGTCCCCACCATCGTAAACTTACTATTAATTTGTAGCAAAAAAATGAATCAGGCCCTCAGTGTACTATTGCTGTTATACACGAGTATCCTGGGGCGGCTCCTCCACTATGGCGGAGGAGCGTCGCCCCACTGCTTTCTCGCAGTGCGAGAAAGCCAAAACATAAAATGGTAATAACTTTTGGTTATTACCATTTTATGTTTCTTTCGGCATTGCGGGCGGGCGGAGCTGGCAGGGCAGGAGTGGTTTGCCCACTCCTGAGTATGCATGACTGGTTTGGTCGGCCCTCTCGGGCCGCCCAAACCAGTCATGCGCACTCTGCACTTCTCCATGCAGGCTACATGGAGAACATGCAAACCCCGACAGCCCCTGGCTGGGTGGCGTCCTCACCAATCACAACGCTCCACTGGAGCGTTGTGATTGGCTTAGAGGAGGAGGGAGGCTGCCTGCTTCATGTTCCTGCCGGAGGTAGGAAAGCAGAAGCTTTCCCCCCCCATAATACCCCACCCCGCGCCGCCTCCCCACCCGTGAGCCATGCCGGCCGCAACTGATCAAGCAAAAAAAGAAATCCATGATATGTCAGTTTACATTCTAGAGGGTAAAAACATCTTTCATTTGGAAAACAAATGCTATGTAGCAGACCTGTGATACGATAAAATGGACCTCACAGCAAATCAATTAAGTTGAAAACAAAATTAATTAAAATGCTATATTGTCTTAATCTCTGTTATTTAAAGACTTCAGATTGCTTAATATAATTAACTGCACAAGATTGATTCTTTAATAACTATTGTTGCCATTCTTTTGCCTATAACTATAGAGAGCGAGATGATGATGTTGAGCAAGAAGTGTCTGCTCCTAAAGCAGCGAAAACTGCGGAAAAGTCATTGAATTTTTCAGAAGAAGATTTGATTATCACCACACCAACGATGAGTAAAACTCTACCAGCACAAGATCAGAACAAAGGTTTTGTCACAAACAGTAAATCAAGTTCTTGGCCTGCAGAGATGAGTGAAAAGTCTGGACACAGAAATGGCCAACAATACGATGATGAGTCTGCTGCCGAAGTAAGCACAAGTAAAACTGCACCACAAAAGAAGAGGAAAGAACCTGAGGACTTAGCTATGGGTTCAGAAGAATTTGGAAAGTGCTTAATACCGGAACTTAACACTGATATGGGAGATCAGAGTCAAAACAATGGCATGGATAGCCGAAAGAAAAGAAGGTTGGATTCAGTGGATACTAAAATAAAGGAAGAAGATATAACCATAGTAGCAGTAAGTACTGTGATCATTTTTATATTTTTGTGAATTGTGTGCTTCATAAAAGTGGTTCTGTTATATCTCATCAGTGGAGATTTGTAGAGCTAGCATCTTTCCACTTCACTGCTCATGTACCTCGCCCAAACCTGTTAACCATTCACTTCTTAGACATTCACCGAATGACAACAGTTTTATGGGGTTGTAATTTATATTTTCGATACTTTTTCTTAGGACGAGCTGTTTTTAAAAAGGATTCCTTAGTAACAGCAATGGTTGTTCAGTTGTGTAATATTGTTGCCTTTTCTCAGAATATATTCCACATGAGTCAGATGGGCCTTTTATGACCCGGCTATTTAGGTTCAGGATCATCTGTGGAAGCTCACAGATGTGGTCCATAGGCAAATTGCTGCTTCCAGAGAACCACCTGGCATGAACAGAATTTCCACAAACATTTTTTTTTTAAAGAATGCCTGTGGACTGAAGTCTGAGGAAGTGTGTTGATTTCTCCACTTCATTTGACTCTTTTTCTTCTGACATCTCTTGCTTTTTTTTTTTACTGGGAACAAATGACCATCTTTTGGAATAATGTGGTGATTTGGACCTGAGTCATAATAATGCTCTGTGCATACTGAACAGATGTGCCAGTGCATGATTTTGGATGCTCCTATTTCCTGTCCATGGGCTGCGTTAGGACCAGGTTACGTGAAGCTGCACTGTAAATCAGAAGCAGTTGTCTGGTGACTTTTGTCTCCCGGTTGGGCATTTTTAGGTCGAAGCCTACCAGCAAAAGATATCCCGGGGACATTCAGAGAGCTGACTTAGGAATGCATTTCGTCCATTGCTGACCATTGGCTTTGTAGTTTGTCACTCACATTTTCTGGCTTTCTATTTTCTGGCTTTATTTTTTTTAGGCTGTCCAGTTTAAGTTCATCCCTCCCGTTGCCCAAACCTTGTTTACTGTATTCTTCCATGAACTCGCTTTCTGTAAACATGGCTTTAAATCTTCTTCTTATCTTGTCCCGTTTGTTGTGCATTCAAAGACAGAGGTCAAATGTCAATCTGTCTTCCGAGGGAGCTTGATGTTTGATTTCCTTTTTCTGACTTCAAAGTGAAAGAATTTATGTGACAATCCTGCTGAGTACCCATGTAGGAGGAGAGGGTGTAGGATTTTTTTTCCTAGCAAACAGCAAAAATAAAATAAAAAGAACTGTGCTGATGTTTCAGAATATATCAGAATTTGTACAAATGTGAGTAGTGGTCGTTCCGTTGCGACCCACTGCGGGGGTCTAGTGTTTCCGGAAGCAGACAGGCGAGCTGCTGTGAGAGGTGTAGGGCCAATGGATGGTAGTCCCAGGCCACCATAGGAGCGGCGGGCCATGAGTTTGGATGCAGCTAAACCGGGGCGGGTGGATCCCCAAACGAAGGCCCGTCTTCGAGTATCTATGAGGTGCAGAGTATCTAGAGGCACCACAATGGGCATAATTCCCAGGGTATATATAAAGCACGGCAATGTGACCATTCTTACGGCTTGTACTATGCCCCACATGGAGAATCCCAGAAGGGACCATTTGTCGAAGTCTGTTTTCATCTGTGTGATTACAGGGAGGAGGAATAAAGAGCCGAGCACTGAAACAGCGGATAGAGAGGAAAAAGAAAAACAGACACCCCTAAACACAGGGGAAGGGAAAAGGACCCGCGCAGTGCAACTCTCCCAAACAATTCCCGACGGGAAACCCCCCAGTCAATTCTGTTCATCCCAGAATATAAATCTAAAGGACGGGGCGACACACTCAACAGAGGGAATATTCTCCGAATATTAACCGCCATTAGTAACCTGGCTGGGATCGGCTCACAAGACCTGGAATCCGTTGAATTCAAAACGTTCAAACACCTATCGGAGCATGAAGCAACAAAAACTACCTGGGCAAATCGGGAAATAGTGGAGAGAATTCTTAAAGAGGAGCACCAATTAGAAGCCTGGGGGATCCGACTACAGATTCACCACGCAGTCGGGTACCCAGAACCCCTACTCCGACAACATCAAGGGCCTAATGACAGCAGGCCAAGTAATAAGGGTAATTTTGGACCCACTAACTCTGTGCTTAAAGGGGCACGCAGTACCTCCGTTGAGGCCACGGAGAACATCGGAGCAACCACCCGGAACGCACAGGACAAAAGAGGAAAGGACGTACCAAATGACTGGTCATGGATAGCAAAAACCATAAATTGCAGACCCGAGAATCAATGACAGAGAGCAGAAAAGGCAAAAAACACTTCAAATCTAAAATTCTGCTCCTGGAATATAAATGGGCTTGGTGCTAAAACCTTTGACAAAGTCTTATTGATGTACCTCCAACAATTCGATTTAATTCTTCTACAAGAAACATGGCTGGAAGATCCGTTTCATCTACAAGGTTTCAAATCATACCATCTCCCGGGAACTCGAAATTTGGTCATTTGAAAGGTGGCCTTACGACTTATGCCTCAATTAAAACTATAACGTCCGTGAAGGAACTAACAAGCAGAAACACTCCAACAAATGGAATAAAAACAATACAGATAGAAATATCAGGCCCCAGAGCCAAACAACAGTTAATACTTGTTAATACCTACATACACCCCCATAATAAAAAAATAGGCGCAAAACTTCTGGTAGCCGAACTAACCAAGCTAGTCACTGAAGAGGCATCTTCAAACTACATCGTTTCAGGCGACTTCAATATGTGCCTCACAGGGGGTGCCAACTCGGACAGGCCGGCAGCAGACCAACATGTAGCATGGGGGATCCCACGCCAGGATGAGTGCAGGTGGGGCAAGCAATCTAAGATCTCGAAAGACCTTTTGAACGAACTGGAGAACCTGTCCTTGGTAGCATTAAACGGCCGATCTGCGGGCGACCGCCCACAAGCCACAACTTTTCACAATGCACTCACAAACACTGCAATAGACTATACTTTCACTTCTTTATCGCTGTTTAGTTCAATAAAAGGTTTTAGGATTGGAACGCTGGATCACAGTGACCACCAACCTCAAGAGTTCATACTCGACGCTCACGGAACGGCAACTACTCACCCAATTGAAAATTTAAATTTAAAGGTCACATCGAACCACCGGCGAATTAAATGCAATATGAGCAATCCAGAAAAACTTCTGGCCCTATCGAAAAAAAGATGGGAGGAAAGCAAACAGCTGAGCGTGAACAGTTTAACAGCTTGGGAGAACGTCATCAAAATCTTCGACTCAACTAAGTCCAAAAAAAGAGTAAACAAAAGAAAAAGCAAGGCCAAAAAACAAATGGGGGGTACCATGCAAGCTGGCAAGCAACCAAAGAATTTATCTCTCAAGACCCCAGAACGCCGAATTAAGGCAAATAAAGAGCGAAACTAATAGAGCTCTGCATAGTCTCCGCCTACACGGCCCAGTTGATAACATACAGTCCGAACTAAGGAGGCTAAAGGCACGCAGAAACAAAATCATATGGCTTGCTAAAAAGGAAAATGCTGACACAACATGGGCAAAACTGCTATATGACGCAAAAAATAACAACAGCAACAGGTTTTGGCAGACAGTCAACGGCTTAGAGAATCCAACAGCTCCGGGAATAAATTCGCACATAACGGAGGATATTTGGGTAAAGTACCTACAGCGCCACTTCAACTCGGAAGTTGGTGAAATCAAACAAGACACTTCGCTGTACCAATGCGACCGGCAGTTCCCCAAACTCCAAGGATCGGAACTCATCCCCTTCTTTTCAAACAAACAGCTTGTGAATAGAATCTCAAAAAGCCGGAAGGATGGAGCGCCTGGGCCCAACGGCCTACCACCAATCATATACAAGCAGGATCCGAATTATTGGGCTGAAGTGCTATTAGCCCTTTACAACAATATTATGGAACTCGAAAGAATTCCCGAATCTTGGAAGGGGTCAATTATTTCACCGATCCATAAAAAAGGCAGTATGACCGAGCCAAAAAACTACAGGCTCATTGCATTAATAGATATCGAAGCCAAACACTACGCAGGCCTCCTACTGAACGAACTTATGGATTGGGCACAGGAAAAAGCCCTAATTCCCATCAACCAAACTGGCTTCCAAAAAAGCATGGGGACTACAACAAATATCCTTGCTTTTTCGCTCTTGATAGATGCTACTAAAAATATCAATAAGCCACTATTTGTTTGCTTCATTGACTATAAAGCCGCTTTCGATAGTGTAGACAGGGGGATACTCTGGGCGAAACTCTCGAGGTGGGGCATAGCCACAAACCTCCTGAACCAGTTAATTTTACTTCACTCCGAAACATGGGTCCAAATTAAAGTGGGAGCAGGGGATTGCTTGTCAAGGAGAATAACAACTACCAAAGGGCTGAAGCAGGGCTGTGTCCTGGCCCCGACCCTGTTGAACCTCTTCATCTCCGACCTCACCATTAAGCTGGACAACTGTAACCATCACGCCCCGAATCTGGGGGGCTTAACTCTTTCAAACCTACTGTATGCCGACGACCTGATACTTATCATTTGTACTCCAGTCGGCTTGCAGCATTTGATAAATACCACAAGCGATTTTGCAGAGATGAACGGGTTAAGTATAAACCTTGAAAAATCCAAAGTTATGGTATTAAATCGACGGAACAACAAACACCAACCCCGTTGGACGATGGGGGGCAGGTTGCTGGAGACGGCCGAGGAATATAAGTATTTGGGAGTAATATTTGATAGGAACGGCTCGTTCATTAAACAGAAAGCAGCCATCAAAGGCAGAGCGACCACACTGGCAGTTGCACTAAAAAATATCAAGCACAAAATAACCGGCCCCAATCTTCTTCCTCTACTAGAAGTGCTCCGAGCAAGACTTTTACCTACGATCACTTACGGTAGTGAATCAATGAGAGGGAGAGACGAGGTTACCTTGGACAACGCGGTCACCAAGGCCGTGAGAATAATATTCAATCTCCCGCAGTTTACTTCGCCAGCTCAAATAAGGCTAGAGTTCGGGCTCCAAAAGCAACAAATATCACGGAAGGGCGCTTATGCCAAGTGCTGGTATAAAATAAAGGGAGCCGAGCCAGGTACATTGAACTCACACTTGTGGAAGGAAATTACAAGGAAAAAAGACAGCCCGGCCATGGGTTACCTTCAATCGGCAATTAGGCTGCTTGCTTTACAGGACCTATGGGAAACCAGCATGTCCCAAAAAAGTTTCAAGGACCTGGTAAATAAATCAGTAAAGATTGTATCCCACGAAGAAGACAAAGCAGCACTTAGCAGGAGGACCCATGGTTGGTTTGTAATTCAGAGCTATGCGAGGGCTAAGCCACAACCATACCTAGGAACAGGCTTCTCGAGAATCACCAAAGAAAGATTCTTGCACCTGAGGTTGGGAATTCTACCCGCAAAGTGTCACCTTCCACCATGGAAACGCACAGACACAACAAACCACTGCAGATTATGCGGAGACATCAACGAGGATGTTTTACATCTACTATGCATCTGCAAAGGCTTGAGAGCGGAACGAAGACAGCTATTAAAGCCGCGCCTGATCGAAAGCCAGGTACGAACGTGCAGGCAGGCGGTAAAAGCTTGCTTCGAGGGCAGCAACGTCCGGTTGGCCTGTAGCCTTGTTCGGTTTATGAGTGCAGCAAAAGCAAAGCTATCCCTGGAAGTACTCTAACAAACTGGTCATCAATTTGAGCCCACCGTCTTCTGAGCAATGTATAACAACCTTGTTTTAAAGAGATTGTCCCTGGCAATTATGTTTATCACTACGGTTCCTTCGTGCTCCTTAGCAGCCACTTTTGGGCTGTGGGCCAGCAACGGTGACATAAAATTCTTTATTTTATCAAGTCATCCCAGGCTCAGCAACATCGGCTAAGGAATAAGCCTATCAGACATGGGAATTACCTGGTAAGGGGTGCAACGAACTGGGCGAACAAATGACACGATGAACTGCAGACTGGAACTGTCAACAATGAACTCTTCGTTGCCCGCTTACAGACTTTAATTCTATTTAGATCAAAATCCCTAACACTAATTTTAAAGGAACTGGCATTGCAAAGGAACCCTCAGGAAATAATACTCCGAAAAATGTTGCACTTTTTCATGCCACCTTATGCACCTTATTGGCTGTATTGCACGCCAGCTTTTATTCTTCTTGTAATTTTATGGAATCATTGCAACTTTTAAATGCATTTAACTAATTCTAGTATTATAAATGACGTTGTTTTGCTTTTATACACATGTTTTTACTGATTGCAAAGGTTTTAATTAATCATGCAATTAAGAGATTACTTACTTACTTACTTACTGTGCGATTAGAGGTGTCAGGTTATCTGCAACCATTCCTTCTAAGCCTCTGTTAACCAGGACCCCAAGGTATTTAAGTCGGGGGTATTTCCAGCATAAGAGATAGCCATGGATTGCTGCCCTCGTGGTGCCTGAGATGAGTGGGAGGGCCTCACTTTTGTCCCAATTGACCTTGTAACCTGACAGGGCTGCAAAGCCTTCAATGACCTCTAGTAGTGCCGGCAAAGAACATGGGAGTTCTCTAAGGGTAAGAAGAATATCTTTGGCATATAAATATATTTTAGAGAGGCCTCCTACAATGGGTATACCCGATATGTGTGGCGAGTGGCGAATGATAGAGGCTAAGGGTTCCATGGCCAGCAAGAACAAGAAGGGGGAAAGCGTGTGCCTCTAAGGATTTTAAAGGTGTCTGAGAGGAACCCCCCGCAGTTGCCCTGAGCCACGGGCAGTCATAGAGCAGTTGGACCTTGGAGATAAACTGTTCTCCCAGGTCGAAACGCTTCATAGCAGCAAAGAGGTATCCCCAGTCAATGCGATCAAACGCCTTTTCTGCGTCTAGGGAGAGGGCTACCACATCTTCTGGTAGGTCCTTTGCGGTCCATAGGGTGTGCGCCAGGATGCGGAGGTGGTTTCTAGAGGAGTGGCCTCGGTCAAAGCCAATTCTGTATGATGAATAAGGGATGGTATGACATTGCTCAGTCATGCAGCTAGAATGCTGGCCAATATTTTAATGTCCCCGTTTAGGAGAGAGATGGGGCGGTAGCGGCTGCACAAGAGTGGGTCTCTTCCTGTTTGGGTAGGACCGCGATTACCGCTCTGTTAGAGAGAGGGCCTAAGGAGGCCATCCTTTCAGCCTCTTGTAGGGCAGCTTGTAAAGTATCAATTGCCTCCCCTCCAGACCATTTGTAATATTCTGCAGGGAATCCGTCCTCGCCCGGGGACTTATGGTAGGTCAATTTTGCGATGGTTGTTGCTATGTCCTCTTTACTGATATCCCCTTCCAATAGTTCTCTGCCTTTATCTGTCAGGCACGGCAGCTCAATTCCCTTGCCGGTGCTTCTGGGGTGTATAGTTGTTCATAGAATGAGGCAAACTCATTAACAATGTCCTGGGGTCGAGTAAGTATGTTCCCGGTCGTAGATCGGATAGTGGGGATAGCCATTGCGGCCTCACGTTGCCTCAGCTGCACCGCCAGCAGCCACCCAGCTTTCTCCCCCTGTTCATAATGCCTTCCTTTTAAGAGCAGGAGGGCGTGTTCGGCTTTGGAGGGATAGAGGCCATTGAGGGCAATATGGGCCAGTTCTAGGCATAGGCGGTTAGGCATTGAGGGACAGGAGGAGTAGAGACGGATAAGGGAGGCAATCTGGTTCTCCAGTTCGATACGATGGAGAGCCGCCTTCTTATTGCCCACGGCCTCATTCCTCATCAGTTGCCCACGAATGGTTGCCTTTGCTGCCGCCCACAGACTCCTACAGGAGGTTACCAAGGCCTTGTCCGCTAGGTAAGTAGATAAGTGTGTCCGCAGTTGGGTCTTGCTCTGGGGTAAGCGATATCTCTGAACGTTTAGGCACCATGGTTTACAGCCTGGAGAGACTAGGCCCACGTCGAGGGACAACAGAACCGGTGAGTGATCGGAGAGAGCGGCCTCCAATATGCGGGATTTGCCGACAAGTTCTGCCGCAGTATGGGATACGAGGAAATAGTCCAGCCTGGACTGGGTGCCATGGACCGATGATAGGAAGGTATATTCCTTGCCTGTCGGGTGGCAGAGGAGCCAATGGTCCACAAGGCTGTTGTCCGAATCGATGTCTTCCAACAGTACTCTGTCCCCGTTGTTCCCCTGTACAAGGGTCCCGTCCTGTCTAACACTGCATCGTGATCGAGATTCCAGTAACCTTCTATGATGTATCGAGTCACCCCAATCTCTACAAGCCGGCAGTTTAGGCGTAGAAAGAAGGAGCGTTTGCCCCCTATCGGGGATACACTGAACCCACACACAGGGATCTGTCTTCCAGTTTCAACTTGGCAAAGGTGTATCTGCCGTCTTAATCGGACCATGTTTTCATGACTGTAACGGGCAGTGATTTGCGGAGAAGTATTGCGACTCCGCATTTTCGTGGATGGCCCCCCTCCGCGGCGGCCGGCACCGCCATGCTGCTATGGATCACTCTGCCCACCCAGTCGCGGCGGAGTTTATCGGACTCCAAGGCATCCAGATGCGTCTCCTGCAGGAGAACAACATCCGCTTTCTTTGTTTGAAGGTAGGAGAGCACTTTCTTTCATTTAATGTAGTGCATGAGGCCGTTAACATTCCACAAGAGGATGCGCAGTGGTTGGGAGGAACAAGGGGTGGGTACTGCCATTTGAGATCTGAGGAACTCTGAAGGCGTCTGGCCACTTGTGGGGAGGGGGGAGAGGGGTGAGTGCTAGGGTATATGAGGAGGTGTAGTTGGGAGGGCCTGCTGTGTGGGAGGGATTGTAAAGGCGGGGAGACAGTGCAGGCAAACACAGAGGGGGACTAGGGTAGGATTGGTAAAAGGATAAGTGAGGAGAATTGGATGCAGAGGATTATGCGATTGGGAAAAGGACCAATAGCAGGGTTGGGGGCGTTAAAAATAAAAATAAAAAGAGAAGGGCAAAGAGGGGGGTATGAGGAGGAGGGGGTAGGTAGGGGGAGGCAAGAATGTAGGGGGAAGAGGGAAGGAGGGGTAACAAGGAGTGGATGGGCAAGGGAAGCAGACACATGGGTAGAGCAGCAACTGGGTATCACCCAATAGTATTTGGAATGAGTGGGCAGGAATCGCCAAGGAATGTGTCAGGTGGGGGGGGGACTGAAGGGGGCAGGGAGGGTAGTAGAGGCAGGAGATGGGTAGGTTGCACACAAGGGATGCGTCTCTAAGGACGTAGAGCTGTTCGCTGCAGGTCTAGGCTTGCAGGCTATAGCATGTCCGGGGTCCCTTTGGGTGGTGGGGCTGGCTAGGGGGCGTTCCAGTGCGCCGGCGTGGTCGTAGCTGAGGTTAGTGCCCGGTCGGGCGTGTGGGGGAGGAGAAGAAGCAGGCTCCAGGGTCCCGTGCAGGAAGGAGGAACTTTAGTGTGGTATCACCGGTTATGCGGGTGAGAGGGGGAGAGGTCAGTCTTATGTGTAGCCAGTGGTCCTGGTTGTCGTCTATGGAGTCAGAGTCCCGGATCCCTCATTTGTGTGTGATCGGTGTCCATGCTGGTGTAATGCATTTGACTAAGGACGGTCTAAGAGGGATTAATGGGAGGTAGGGTCGGGGTCTTGTATAGGGGTGGAAACGCAGGGACAGGAGGCCCGCGGCTGAGTTCCGGTAAGCCCTCCGGCAAGGGGTGGATGTGGGCATAGCCGTATACATAGAGCGAGGGTGGGTCCGGGGCTCGGATTCGAGAAAGGGAGGAGACGGTGTGGCTACGCTTCGGTTGGCCTTGAATAATGTCAGTCAAGGAGGGAGGAGAAAAAACACACTACTTGGATCCACTAAGTCTGTAGCGTATCAGTGGAGCGCAGGGTCGTAGCCTCTGTCAATTTATGTAAGATGGGGGAGGGGGATGGTGCAGGACCGCAGTGGACAATGATGTATAGGGATATGGAGCAGTGGTACCGCAGGGCAACTCAGGTCGCTAGGTTCTTGATACTGTAAGCTCGCTTTAGGCGGGTACATGGGGCAGCATCGGAGAGGTGGGTTGAAAGAGGGGATACTCGATATTAGGCAACCCATAGTATGCAAAGCACAAAGCAGATGGAATGTATACAAACAACCAGTAGCAGTTAAACATTAAGATAAACATTTAAGTATGAAAAGAAACAATCTATAATAAGTAATCTCGTACTCAGCCGTCTGGCCTCTTCATCAGTTCTTAGTGCCGTGGTCCTTGTATCCCCTACAGAGCATGGGGGACACAGTTCACCATGTCTCAGGATGCACCCTACTCGGTGGGGGTGGACTTCAGGGGAGAGTGCGACTTATCCCTGTTGTGCCGCTGCGTCAGAGCAGCCACTGCTTGCAGAGCCTGGGTCCTGTCTCCCAGGGAGCCAGCAACTCTATCAGGGTCTCTGAAGGAAGAGTTGGCGATGGTGGAGGGAGCTGTTTCCAGGGTTAGAGGCAACAAGGTCCATATCCTTAGGAGTGAGACCTTCCAGGAAATTACAGAGTTCCTGTGGGTTAAAGAATTCCTTGAAGACGCCGTCTCTGGTGATCCGAAGACCTGCCGGTTTAAAAAAGCCATATTTAATTAATGTCTAGTTGCCGGAGGAGGGGCCTTAGTGAAAGGAAGGCCTTGCATTGTTCGTTGGTTTCCTTAGAGAAGTCTGCTACTACCCGGATCCCATGGCCCTCAAATGTATACTGGCCTGCTAGTGGCGTAGGAAGCAGGCGATAAGCAGTCGTGAGTGTGCAGGCATTCCTTGGCTTGGCAGACCAACACGGTGAGCTCTCTGCATCTCCAAGGGGGGGGGGGGGGGTCAAAAGTTAGGCCAGTAAGTTTCAGTAGGGTGCCCCAAGAAAAGATTTGACATCAGGGCCTTCCACGTTTTCTGGGAATCCGAAAAAAGCGGACGTTGTCTCGGTGGCTCCTATCTCCAAATCTATAACTTTACTGCGTAGGTATAGAAGTTCCTGGTCTCGTTCCGGGGTATTATTGATGCGGTCCTCCATTGCAGAGACACGTTGAGTTAGGCCATCCATGCGATTCTGGAATCCGGCTGAGTCTGCACGAATGGGCTTGGTCTCGGTGGTTAGGGCGGAAATGGACGTCTCCATGCCCTCCAACTGCCGGCCTACGGCTGAGATTTCTTGTAGTATCCGTTCCATGGTGGCGTCCGTTGCGGCAGCCATAGTGGGAGGAGTTGGTCCCAATTCCGAAGAGGTAGCACTCTGGGCGCTGGTCGTGGAGTGGCCCTGGTTTAGCTCTTCTGTAAAGAGGAGCTGGTGCGCAGTCTTTCCTGTCGTCTTGCCGGGAGACATCTCCACACCACACTTGAGGTCCGTAGTATGGGTAGGCAAGCCTCAGCTTCCTCTACTGCTATCCCGGCTCCGGTGTTCAGTGGAGGGGTATAGTGTGTCCTGGGGTGTAACAGGCGCGTGAGCCCATCAGGTTCACTTATATCGTAGGATCCAGGTGCACCCGACACAGTTCAGTCTGTGAGAAAGAGGGGCGTGACCTAGGCAGCAGATGCAGCTGAAGGGGCTTAGGGGCATCCGGTCTTCTGTGCTGTTGGGCAGGCCGAAGGAGTGCAGTGTGGTTATAGTCAAGCTAGAGAGAGCCCTCTACCTAGGAGCCTCAGTTGCCTAATGAGCCGTGTGAGGATAGGCCTTGGTGGGGGTCGAAGCATGCGGTGCACACCCGGCCAATTTGTTGTTGGCCGAGTCCGTGTCGGGGGCCCGCGAATAGCAGCAAGTTGTGATGAAGTAGATAATAATTGGCAGACCCCTGGGTACACATGACCATGGAGAAGGGGGCCCTTCAGGAGCGTTGTCCCAGTGCAGGTGGGCTGGTATGCCAATAGTAGGAGAGGTCTTGGGTAGAAGTTCTGCCTGCGCAGATGATGAGCGTGGGCTCGCAGTCCTTTTTAGGGGAGGAAACAGACAGGCAATGTATCACAGTGGGTGGGTCTGTGGCTCTCTTAGGTTATATCCAGGCCTTTTTGGTTGGGGGCCAAGTAGCCATTTCAGCATGAAGCCTGTTGGGGTGCCTGTCGACGGCCCCACCTCTCTGGAAGCTGCCTTGCGATGTGTATGCAGGCACCCGCATCGCAGGTGGAGGATGTGGCTTATAGAAAGGGGGAGCAAGCTCAAAGCCCCCTCCGGGCTGCCGGCATAATGGCGGGAGGAGCCACTCATCCTTCGCTAAACTGTCCGGGCGGGCTTTGTTTTTCGCTGGGGGCCGCAGCAGGTCCTTCACGCGATCCACTTGCATGAGGCTGGGAGGGGTGCGCTCTGCGCGAATTGGGCACTGGTGTAGACTCAAAGCCCCCCCCTGGGCTGCCGGTAACATGGCAGAGAAACCATCCTCCGCGGGACACCCCATCCTCAGGCAGTCCAGGCAGGCGCCACCCCTCGTTGTGGGCCGGGGCTCCCGATCCTACCGCAGGCCCTCCATGTGATCCGCTGGGTGGGTCTGCTGGGGGCCATGGCTCCTGATCCTGCCGCAGGTCCTTTTCCCAGTTCTTTTGTGCGAGGCTGGGAGGGGGGGCGTTCCGCGTGACCTGGGCGCTGGTGCAAACCTAAAGACCCCCTGGGGCTGCCGATGACATGGCGGGAAGAGCTATCTGCCATGGGCGCTTCGCCCTCAGGCAGTCCGGGCAGGCGCCACCCCTTACTGTAGGCCCAGGCTCCCGATCCAGCCGCAGGCCCTCTTCATACTCCGCTGGATGAGGCTGGAACGGGGGCTCTCTCCACTATCGAGACACTGGCATTAGTGTCCACGGTCTCACTGCTGCACGGGGGTTGTTCACGGCTCACCCGCAGCGCTAGAGATGCCTTTGCCACCATCCGGGGCCTGTCTCGACATGGAGCTCCCCAAGGTAGTTGTTGTGTACCGAGCCAATGGCCAGATTACTAGGTGGCATGTTACAATATGGTGGATGTTGATAGTTTATGGTTGGAAATCTAATGTAAACAAACCTAATAACTTTTTGTTTTTTAAATAATGTTTGGTGAATGTATGAATTGAAGTCCAAGTAGCAGCTTTGCATATGTATGCTAATGGGATGTTACCTAAGAAAGCCATTGCGGATCCTTTCTTACAAGCGGGAAGTGCTCTATGGGTAACATACTGTGTACCTTTGGCTTTAGCATAACCTGGTTAAACAGATTGATGTTTGTGTAGTACAAGAAGTGGCAAAACAATTCCATTTAGCTGCATAACATACTGGGTTAGTAGACCTCCTGGCTTCTTTTAAAATTTGAATACATAGTAGAATGATCTCCTATAGTGTGGCCGTTTTGAAGTGCTTGGATGTGAATGTACTGTTTGAGCTGCTCAAGAATGGGATTCAGATTCTTGTCCCTCTTGTGTATAAGAACGTACAGGAAGTACATCCACTGTCCTTGCTGACGTACAGGTGCTGTCTCTGTTGCTCCTTTTGAGAGTAAAGCAGTCACCTCTTCCAACAAGTGCAGCAAAAATAACTTGTTGAATCTATGGTAGGGGTTGTATGGAATTCCAAGCAATATTCATGGCCAGTGGTTAAGAGGTCCCACTGATCTAATGTTATTCTGTCTCATTGTTGAAGCTCAGTGTTGCCCCGACAGATTGTATAGTCAGGTGGGTTTTTCAGAAAGTCTGTTTTTGGTGGCATAAGTACCCCTTCCTTGGGCACCTCTGGACCGAGAGCAGCCACTACAGTGGAACAATTATCTGGCGTAATGGATTTGTGTGTGTTGTTGCTGACTGTCAGTTTGAAAGAACTGCTGTCACTGGTATTGCTGTTGGGATTGTTAGTGGCCAGCAAAAAGTAAACCTTTGTTGCTGCTGTTGGAGCTTAGTGTCCTTCTTTATTTTCACAAGCATCCCATCTACATATGGCTTGTACAACTGTTCCCTATCGAAGGCCAAGATGTTGAGAGGTGGTTGAGCCTCAGGCTAGAATCTGTAATTCCGAATCCATGCAGGACAGCTGAGGAGGATCCTAGTGTTGGTCTTTGTGAAGACTCTATCTGCTTCTTTTAATGCACACCTAATACTGGCATTGGAAATTATCTTCCCTTCTTTCATTATCTCCTGTGCTCTTTTCCGACAAAGATAAGGCAGATTTTGCAGCAGTTTTCTGACTGGTGCATATTATGGTAAGAGAGCAATTGAGTTAGCAATATGCCACTGCAGTGCTCCCCTGACCTTCACTTGCACGCCATAAATGCCGATCTTTTTGCTTTCCATATCCGGGGCGGGTATCTCTTGTGCACTGCATCAAAGCCAGCTCTCTGGCTATAGATAGTACCAGAGAATCTGGTGGGATATGCCTCTGAATAAAGAGAGGAACTTGTGGCGCAGGCCTGAATTTCCTTTATACTTTTAGTGCAAATTCTCAGCAGAATTCTTGACCATGGTCTTCAGCATGCGTCAGTATCAATTTGTTTTTTTCACTTTTGCAGAGTGTTTCGATGAGGAAATCATCTTTGTCATTGTCTACCAGTAATAGGACATTGTTTTACTATATCTGTATGTTTCACTGAAATGTGATCAGGTGAAGAAGACTCTAGTAGTTCTTCCTCTTGGTCCTCTTAGGGTGGCAGTGGATCAGAAGTTATACCTCCCTTGAATCGGTATGCAAGAGTGGAATTGCTCTGGAGTAGCTGGCGTTGTACAGTGGTCAGTTTTCCTTTTCTTGGGAATAGTTTAGGCCCTAAGTTCCCTGGAAATTGCCTCTTTAAGGTGTGTGGTGTGTGCATGGAGGTTGCACAACAAAATGCCCTGTATTGGGCACTGTGCACTAACATTCATCAGACTGTACTCTGCCCTTCGGGGTGTCGACGGTTTTGTGGGTTTCTGTGTCATTATCAATGACGAGGACTTGACCGAGTCCTCTGCACACAGACACTCCTCTGGAGATGAAGGCTATCTTCAGCACTGAATAGTATCAACCATTATTAGAGGCATTGACTGAGCGTGGAGGTCAAGCTTTCTATTGAGGTGGTTCCTCTGTAAGGCTGTGTTTGAGGTAATTCCTTGGTAAGATGTTTGTTACATTTTCACAAGGTTATTGTGAACTCAAATCAGTTTATTATTATTGGCCCTCATACAAGCGCTTATATAAACCAACTTACCAGCTTCAGCAGAATCAATGGGCAAACTGTGACCCATTCATCCCTTACAAGCCTTCTTGGAGATAATGCGTACTCAGCATGTAACAAACCTGTAGGAGACTGGGGGGCGTGGCCGGCAGCCGACGAACATGGTCGCAGCCTAGAGGAGCTCCAGACCTCCGCCAGATTCCCCGACCATCCGCCTCACTCTCCCGAACCTGAATCGCGTTCCAGTGCCATCTAACGCTGTTGGAAGAAGACAGGCATTGATCGACCCAGCTGAGGTGCACGGCGGCTGCCGGTGCACCGAGTTAAGTCGTGCTAAAGAATTGAGGCCTACCTGCCACGCTTACACCGGGACCTCTAGTGATCCATTGGCCCAGAAACCGAAACCGCAACCTCTCCCTGTGTCTGGATTTGTGGGAGAGGTGCCGCTGAACTGCTGCATGACACCGCTCTGTGGGCCCGCTCTGATCATGGAATTCCGTGCCCCCGTCGGATTCCCTGAGCACCGGTGCCCTCCCTCCGGGCTCTGATCTCGCCCTGGTACCGGGGGGCGTTGTCGGGGGGAGGCGTGCGCTGACCGCCCCGCGGGCGCAACTCGGCGGTGGCGGAGGCTAAACAGGACGGATTGACCGCGGCCTGCGCCCCGCGTCGGGTTTTGAGCCTCCTTGCCCCTTGGTGTCTGGGCCTCTCTGCGTCTGCCGTCTCGCCCGCGGCGCGCACTGTGCGGTGAAGCGGAACCGCCTGCGCTGGTCCTCAGGAGCTTGGAGGGTCGAGCCCGAGACAACACACAGCGGCCCCTCCTGCAGTGCCCACATACCTCAGCCTGACTCCAACAGACCTCCAGGCGGTGAATGAGCCCGCAACAGGAGAGCGCTCTCTATAAGGGAGCAGGGGCTGGGAGCATATCACTGCCGCAGCCCCCAGCGTATACGCCATCCCGGTTTCTGCCCTGACCGGAGGACGCGGCGTGATAGCACTGGCTGTCAGGACCGGCAAGGCACCAGCAACTAGAGACACTACCTTATCAGGACAACTTGTCAGAGAACCATCAAGCGGTGTACGGCTCCGGTGGTTGGAAACCCGAAAGGCCACGTGCGAGGACCACACGCACAGGCAGGCAGCGGTGAGTACTGCCACCTCAGTTGTCACTGGCACGCGCAAGCTGCAAGTTCCTGCGGTTATGGGTGGACGGGGCCAACGTGTCGTACCCCCACCTAAATTAGACAAGTATGCCTACAGCAAGGCCCGCCAGGAGCTACCGGACCAGGCAGCAACTCCTGTCGGGGAGAACACCACAACCGACGACAAAGAAATAACGCTCCAAGATATAATGGCCACACTGACGAAGATACACACGTCCTTGGAGTCCAAAATTGCCACGGGCGCTACTGAACTCACGTTAATCAGGGACGATTTCCGAAAACTGAGCACGAGGGTGAAGGATGTTGAAACGACGACGGTCACTCTTGGTGAAGACACTGCAACCCTCAAGCGCCAAATGCAACGCCTGGAGACGGAGCACAAATTCATGGCGGCGAAGCTGGACGATTACGAAGGCCGCTCACGGCGCAATAATGTACGTATCGTGGGAGTGCCGGAGGGAGCAGGGGGGCCAGCCATGGACCTGTTTGTACAGGACCTAATTACGAACCACCTCCAGCCTTGAGGACTCTCCAACTATTTTTCAGTCGAGAGGGCCCATCGCGTTCCTGGCGGCAGGCCTAAACGAGGAGCGCCCCCCAGGCCCATATTAGCCCGTATCTTTAACTTCCGGGATCGTGATCTCATTCTGCAGGCGGCCAGGGCGGCCCCTCCTGTCAGGTACGAACAGAGTACTATCTCCTTTTTTCCCGACTATACGGCCACAGTCGCCAGACAACAACATAATTTTTTGGCAGTGAAGAAAGAACTTCGAGCCCGTGAGATTAAATACTCCATGATGTTCCCCTCTAAGTTGAGGGTAGGTGCCAATGGGAAAACATGGTTTTTTACAATCCCTGAGGATGCACATGACTGGCTCGAGGGCTGGCAACGAGCCACGAACTTCGATGGGACGAGCCGCGACCATGGCCGACAAACAGGGTGCACATCAATAGCGGAGCGACGTGACGCAACCCTCACGACTGAGAAGCCCGACGATGAACAATGACCAAAGGAAGGTACACTTCCCTCTGGAGGAACAAAATCTCACCCATAACTCGTTACAGACATCTGGTGCCCACGAAACCTCCAAGCGACTCAGGAAAACCGTGAGCTACGAACCGCGGAACGTCACGACCGATGGGCCACTTGTGCGTAGGTAGGGGCCTCACAGCTCCGCCTGGGGACACTTTCGAATGGACCCTCTATCATGGCAGAGAGACATTATGGGACTGGTACTCGTCTCTGAAGATTCCTGAGCGACGGATCAGATAACGTATATAATGTTGGGGTACATTTGGGGAGGTAACCGGGGTGATCTCACCCCCCCCTACGAAGTTACTGGGGAATGGGTTCTAGGCACTCTGCACAGTTGGGGAGGCGGGAAGTTTGCAAACCGTCATGCAGGGAGGCAGGGAGGGGCAAATGTTTCATCGTATTTTTGTAAGTTTATAATTTCTATGTTCCAAGTTAAGGGTTATGGTGCACACTTATTACGCTCGTATCCGACCACTGCTTAGTAGTCAACATGTGTACTCTTCCACTACAGACCCCAGTGACATGTGCGATCACCCGCCCTAATATGTCAGTTACTTTACCTCAACACCCGCTACACCTCTCCTTGATCGCCTGGAATCTCAATGGCCTTGGGGACAAGGTGAAGAGGGGACTGGTATTACAATACCTTAAACGTAAAGCGCCCTCAGTAGTTCTCCTTCAAGAAACCCACTTGGTAGGGACAACCTGTAAGGCTCTAGACAGATGGGGCTTTAAATTGATAGCCCACTCAGAATTCTCCTCTGGCTCTCGAGGGGTTGGGATCCTGGTTAAAAAACAGTGCCCACTGATCATTAAGCACACATACACAGACGATAAGGGCCGTTTCGCGGCCATGTCCTGTCAATGGGAGGTACGATCTCTCAACATTGTGACTGTATACCTACCCCCGCACTCCACTCACTGGCATTCCCGGCGCTGAGCGCATTCCTGCTCCGACTCCCAGAGGGAGACCTTATCCTTGGTGGTGACCTGAATGCAAACCTTAACGACATGCTAGATAGGACACCCCACCGACAACAGCACCAAACGCACTCTCCCCTGGCTGATTTCCTCAACACGATTGGCCTGGTCGACGTGTGGTGCTCACAATACCCGCAAACACAACAATATACATACCACTCGGGCGTACATAATAGTCTCTCTAGGATTGATTATATACTGACATCAGCGGACAATGTGGGGAAATTTACTGACATGACATGTCTCCCACGGGGGATATCAGATCACTTGCCAATAATGGTAAACTACACGCGTAACACTTTTGCCCAGCGACGTCTCGTCCCTATATACCCAGGCTATCTCAAAAATCCAGAGATTAGGAAGGGTCTCACCGCCACTACAAAGTACTATTTCACTGAAAACAAATCCTCAGTCACCTCTCCCCTTACCCTATGGGAAGCATACAAAACTGTCCTTAGGGGACAGGCTATATCCCTCATCACAAACTACAAGAGAGAGAAGGCCAGACAGGTATCAACACTCGAGCAGGACTTGCATGATTTAGAATCAGAACACTTACGGGATCCCTCAGACTCCAACACGCGCCGACTTAATCTAAAAAAACAGGAATACAAGGAGTATTTATGGCACGATGCCTAAACTCGATTGACAACCACGCTCCACACAATTTACGAGACAGGGGACAAGGCGGGCAAGGTTCTAGCGTGGCTCGATAAGCGAGAACGAGCGAGTCGTTGGATCGCAGAACTTCGGGACCCTATGGGAGGAATAATCACAGAACCCCAAGCAATAGTAGACGCCCTGGCACTTCACTACACTGACATTTACACCCCCACAACCAAAATCCAGCAGGAAGATGCGGCTGCATTTCTCTGCGACATACGACTCCCAAGGCTCACGGACGACGACACGTCGGTGTTGGACATGGACTTTACTACCGATGAGCTAACGATAGCAATAGGAAACATACAGACGGGGAAGGCCTTGGGACCGAACGGCATCCCAATAGAACTCTATAAACAAAATGTGACGGCAATTGCCCCCCACCTATCGAATATGTACAACACGAGCCTAGAATTGGGAGAACTCCCTAAAGACCAGAGAGTGGCCACAGTGGTGGTTATACACAAGCTGGGAAAACCTGCCCAAGAATGCACCTCCTACCGGCCAATCTCTCTGCTCAACGCCGAAGCTAAAATCCTCGCTAAGATGTTAGCCAATAGACTGATGCCCTACTTAGCTAAGTTGATCCACCCGGACCAATCCGGGTTTATGCCGGGCAGAAACACTGCCCTAAACCTGCGTAGATTACATAACGTGCTCGGGCGCAGACACACAATACAAGAAGAGACAGCTATTTTGTCCTTAGACGCCCGTATGGCTTTTGACACAGTCGAGTGGCCCTTTCTGTTTGTAGTTCTGGATCGACTGGGCTTTGGGCCCAAGTTCTGCTCCTGGGTGAAATTACTGTATACGAACCCTCTTGCACATGTGGTGGCGAACGGCCGCATATCCAAAGAATTCCCGCCGGGACGTGGCACCAGACAAGGCTGTCCGCTGTCCCCGCTCCTTTTTGCACTCGTGCTAGAACCACTTGCCGCATGGATTAGACAAGATCCTGTCATCCGGGGACTGCGTTGGTCCGAGGACTTAGAGGACCGCATCTCCCTCTATGCGGATGACATCCTCCTGTACATGGCGCCTCCTGAGCGTTCACTGCACAGGATTTTGAACATTTGTAACTCCTATGGGAATCACTCCGGTTACACGATTAACTGGACCAAATCGATACTCTATGTACTGGTAGGCCCTCCACCGAAACTGCCTAAGGGATGTGCAGTGACGATAGTAGGAGATAATTTCAAATACTTAGGAATCCATATCACTTCAGACCCAGAGGACTTCATGACCCTTAACCTCCTAGAACCCCTAAAAAGATTGCGGAAAGATACCAAACATTGGCAAACCTTACCACTGACACTGTTGGGGAGGGCTGCACTCTTTAAAATGATGGCGCTCCCTCGGTTCCTCTATGCGCTACACAACACCCCATTCCTAGTTCCCCCGTCCTATTTCCGTTCCATCGAAACAGAAGTTACCAAACTTCTCTGGGATGGGAAACCAGCCAGAATAGCGATGACCAAATTAATCAGGACATGGTACGACGGTGGCATAGCGCTCCCAAATGTTCAAATGTACTATTGGGCGTCCCAGCTGGCAGTCATAAACCAATGGATTCATGCCCCACAGGCAGACCCGGCCTTCCGCTTGGACAGGTTGCTCCTGGGTCCAGAAAAGCTCAACCGTGCGCTCTACAATGCTAACCATAAATTGACCTTGCTGGGCCCAACCAAACACACGATCCAACTCTGGCATATAGTGCAAAGAAAGATGGGGTGGCAAAATGTACTCACGCAGGCAACACCCCTCTGGGATACGAGTGCATTAGGTACACTGCGCAACACCAAAGGTTTCCACCAATGGGATGCTATAGGAATATCTATGATAGGCGATCTCTGGCGCAAGGGAAAAGTACTCCCGTTCACTCACCTCCAAGAGCACTACAAGATGGCGCCCACGGAACGATTCCGTTATCTTCAAATTAAACACGCCCTTGAAGCGGCCATCCCTCCAGACACTAACCTTCCTGAAGCCTCCCCTCTGGAGGACAGGCTCCTCACTGATCATATGACCAAAAAAGCCACGTCCTTCACATACCGAAAGATAATAAACAACCATCTTGACCCCACACAACCTCTCCGGGAAAAATGGCAGACAGATGTAGGAGATCTGGATGAGACGGACTGGCAAGAGGCATTAGCATCCCCCAGAGAGGTAGCGATCCCGTCGAAACTCTGTTTAGTGCAACTGAAAGTGCTCCATAGGGTATATTATACAAGACCAACACTATGCAAGATAGGCAAGACTGATAATCCACATTGCCTCAGACAGTGTGGAGCAATAGGGACATTTTTTCACACGATGTGGGAATGCCCAGCAATAGCGGCGTACTGGGTGGAGGTTATGTCCCTAATAACTCGACTCAGTGTTGCCCCGGTACCACCGGAACCTAAATGCTGCCTATTGAACATTTGGGAGGCAACAGACCTTAACACCACTGCACAAATATGGGCGACACTGGGCATGATGGTGGCGAAGCGAAACATAGCTAGATTGTGGGGAGCTCGGAACACTCCTATGATCCAAGACTGGAGCGCAGACATGGATCTGGCCATGGTGGCAGAAAGAGCGGTGTATATAAATAGGAGATGTCCCAAAAAATGGGAACGGTTGTGGGGAAAATGGAATGCATTTAGAGGGGGGATATGTACCGCGCCAACTGCAGATTTCTCACAGGAAGACGATTAACTACCGTACACTGGGGCACTTTTTATGTTTCAGAGAAACCGTCCAGATATGCTTATAAATTGTACCGATATTATGTAAAAGTGTTGCACGAGCAACGGATCAAATGATTCCAGATTGTAATGTTGCATGTTATTTTTGCACCAATAAAACAATTTTTAAAAAAAACAACAACAAAAAAAACTGTAGGAGACTGTCGGGCATTTTAATTTATTGTTGAGAGTCCTGGCAACCTTTCGCCCAAAGTGCACACAGACAAGAAATCCACATTGTTTAATGTTTAAGAGTTTTATTTTAAGCCAGTTATAATGCAGGATAATGCAAGCATTTAATTGCAGAAATCAATACAAATTTAGCAAATTGGAAAGCACAGAATGTAAAAATAATGAAAATAGGCAACATATTACATGGTGCATTTTTAAGGATAAATTCCTACACTCCTAATATTTAGCATCAGAGGTTTACCATCATTAGGATTCAATATTTCAATTTAGTCAACACGTGTGTACCCAGACTTCATCTATTTTTCCAGTCAGAGGCCCATCTGCAACATGAGGCCAAATGATGACTGCAGAATGACTGTTGGAGAGGAAACCTTGATGCAGGTGCTGTGCTGCTCTCTGTTGTTGCCCTGTAGGTATCAAACCCCATTCTTTCTCATTGAGGGGGCCATGGGCAGCTATTTCATAGCATCCAAATTGTTTCTTTTGAAAAAAATAAACCTTGAGGCGTATGATGTTAGGTGGGATAAATAACATGTCAATCATTTTCACATTATGTTTAAGCCTAAAGTCTTTATATGTTTTCCTTAGCTCCCAACTATTCAAATAAATACATGAATAAATTAACTAGAAGCATACTATCAGAATGTACGATAAATGTAGTACATATTGTTCCACAATAATAAACATAAATGCATCAACTTTAGTAAATATAATAAATTATATGGTCTCAGGCTTCAATAAGCAACAGCACTTTAAGGATTGATCCCCAGGGACCTATAAAACAAAATATATAACAAGTTGAGACTCTTTTTGAGGCACATCACTGGGGATGGTCCTCTGCATACATGGGGACTGTTTCCTTTTGAGTCCGGATGTCTTGGGACCATTTGTGAACTCAACAGATGAATTCCAAAGGGTTGGCTTTGGCCTGGGTGCAGAGCTTGCAGGTGCACTGGAGAACCGGAATGGAAGTCATCTGGGGAGATAATTACCAGATAGCACTCTTTTCTTTGGGGATTCTGGATTACCCAACACCCCCAAATCTTTGTCATATTTGAATTTTTAGACATTCTCAATGACTCCACTGGTGGTAGACTCGTTAGAGTCTTGGCGCTGCATGAGAGCATAGTGAGCGGACATTGTGTCTCTTTGGTGCCAGGTAGTCTTTTTGTCTTTTTGCAATGAAAGGTGTCGCCCTCTGAACTAACATTCTTTTCTTGGCCTTTGGCTAGCAAAGTTTACAGACCCAATGTTGGTATTACCAGGGAAAGATGTTGCAATTAGGGAAGAATTTGAAAAGTAGTGTTTTCCATAACTTCCTACCTTCCCTCCCAACACCCTGCCCCCTCCCAAATGAGTCACTGACCATGCCCAATACTCTCTAGCACAGTCCCTTCTTGGTCACTGTTAGTTGGTGTGTTCTATTCCACTTTGAAAGTCTTTGGTTCCCCGGTCCTCCGGTGTCATCACTTCTCTCGATGTGCAGCTTCAACAAAGCCCTCAAAAGCAAGTTGCAGCCTAATGGCAGAAAAAAAACAATCTGAGGTGGGGTTTGTGTCTACCTTGAAAGCACTTATATGAATACTAGATGGTAAGAGTGTGCATAGCATGATATACAGCAGAACATGCTGCAAACATGTTTTTCCAAATCATTAAACATTGCACTCCCTGCACACAGACTGTAGACTGATCTCTAAGATATCCTTTGTAGCCATTAGAAAAGCCAAATCAGGGGCAAGCAGTATCTAAGCAATGCTGTACATCCGAGTAGTGTATTCAATAAAGCATTGTTGTTACCAGGAAAAATTATTGATGTTTTGCTTAGCTATTGATGCTTTGAATGAGGCATTGAGGTCTAGTGCTCTGCTGTATGGAATCTGAAGAGCTGAGCCATCTAGAACTTTACGTATGTCCACCAAGCACTATTAGAACATTGGAATGTTAGGAGCTCTATTGAAAACAATGGAGTGCTCCAGACTTCTAATGGCCAGTAGAAGCGTGGATCTCCAACTTTCCAATGTTGTCCTTCACAGCTGTTACTGTGAACAAAGACCTCACAGGGAATTCGAGGGGATTTCAATCCCCTTGGGCTCTGTGAGGCCTTTGTTTTATTTGTTAGAACATTCTGCTCTCTAGTGGGGGAATGTTCTACCAGCCTTATAGCCCTCCGTAGCTGGGCTATACAGGCATTAAAGTCCTGCTCCCTTGTTAAAGTCCCTCGTCTTCGGCGAGGGCCTTTGATGCTGAAGTGGGCCTTTAATGGTCAGTATAGCCTACTACGGTGGACTATAAGGCTATATTGCATGGATATAAGTGTCAAAACTAATATCAAAGTGGATCAAGAAGTGTTGAAAATCCTGTTTGGTTTTAATGATCTAACCATAAATCTATGAAAGATACATCTCCGTGTTTAGGCTGCTTGGTGGAGTGTGGGCATAACGTTACGATTAAATGCCCACATTCTCTACTCTCTATCAATCTATCCGGAGTTTGCAGTGGGTGTAGCTTTGTGCCATCTTGACATTAAATAGAGGAAAAAAACAAACACAAGATGGCGAACGACATAAAGTGATTCTATAGTTTAATAAGTATTTTCTACAAGGATTCACAATCTGACAACTGTTAGGACAGAAGAAGAGATCTGGTGAGCAGAAGTTAAAGTGGCTTCTGGGCGTCAGACATGTTAAGTGATAAGGATACTTTAAGTGATGAGGAGCGACTTTCATTGATTAGAGGTAGTTGCAAATTAAAATTAAGTATAAACAGTATAAACAAACGGAACGATAGTATGCACAGCTTGTGCTTAGTTCATTCACCCTCAGACTAGGGTACCTTGAGTGAAAACATAAAACATGTTGAATTATCTGAAAAACGTCATTCTGAGGCCCATTTTATATTTTAGAAACAGAAATGCTATAATTTTAAGAGTGATTTAGGGAAAACCGTGAATTTGGATGTAATGAAAGAGTGCCTTTTACTGTGTAGTAATAGTAGATTCCATCGATAATATCAGGCTCATTTGTGTTAATAGTAAGAGCTAAATATCTCCAAGGTCCTGGTTCAGATGGAAATATAAAAAGACATCGGAATTTATGTAACTTTACACATGTAGTGATCGAATCGTGACATGTTAGATCTGCAATGTGTTGTTGTTTTTTAAAAATTCTTTTTATTAAGGTTTTATTACTTTTGTGGGAGAGTCTTGTTACAGCACGTCTTGCTTGGTAGAGAAAACGGCAATGTGTTGTTTTTGAACAGGATGAATACGAGTCGCAGTCCTTGCAGAATTTAAAAAGGGAATCTGAAATGAAAGTGGGATTATCGGAATCTCTAAGGAAGCCAACAAATGTAAGCAGCTCTGTGATTGTTACATTGACGCACTTAGGTTTTATGCACGACAACAGTATATGTGAATACAACTTCTTTCTTATTGAAATGAACTGCCCTTTAAAAATAATTGTAAATAACCGTAGATCCACTCATGAGCCTGTATCCTTCTGCTGCCTCCCGGAAGCACTATCTTGTTAATAATGTTTTATTGGACTTTTTACCACTGTGTTTTTATTTGTCGACACTGGTAGAACATGATACTGCAGCAAACAACAATGGGCCTGATTTGGATGTCGGAGGCTCTCCGCCCGACATCCTGAGGTTTCCCTCCAACCGCCGTATTTTGATTATGGCGGTCGGAGGGAAAACCGCAAGGGGATTCCACTCCTCTTCCAACAGGCTCTGTGAGCCCGTCGGAACAGGAGCGGAATCGTAATCCCTTCATTGACGGCGGAGCCAGGCTTGGCTCAGCCGTCGGGATTACGATGTCGGTTTCCGACAGCCAATCCATGTCGGCGTTTCCAATATGGATTGGCTGGCAAAAAATGACTTTGGGGCTCCCAGTAGGGCCCTCTTTCTCCCTGGCCTTCCACATATGGGCCTTGGGTGCCCCCCTCAAACTCCTTGCACTGTGTGGCAGGCACTGTGAGCGTGCACGGATGTTCACAAACTTCCATTTTCCAATGGGAGCTTGTGCTGCGGGCGTTTTCAGCCCGCTGCACAAGCTCCCATTGGAAAATGGATGTTTCCAAGCACACTATGTGCACTCGCATCCAAATTAGGGTGTTGGAACCTCCGACCTATGGTCGCTTGGTTCCTTTCCCGCAACTTGCTTCCGCCCGACATCGTAATGAGGGCTTTAGTTATGAACAATACTGAAGATGGGGGCTGTACTAGATTCTCAATTGATCTCCAAGTCAGATAAATTATCTTAAAAGTTCCCAGTAGTTATTTAAAATTTGCCATTATGCATGCAATACTGTTTGCTGCAAACTTTCATGAATTGAGAGCATGGTTACTCTGCATTGTTCTTGAGGTCTAACAAATTATATTTATTGTTGTTTTAAATGAAATACATATTGGTCTTGGGAGACCTTGCATCATAGGATTAAATGTTCCCTGTTATCGAAGCAGAGTATTGGTATGATGGAAATGAGCTTTGCCTCTGTAGTATTTGAAGATATCAGGCTTCATACAAAACGTCATGTCTAACGACCTTCCATTTTTAACTCTACCACCAATGAGTTACTTTTAATAACTTTTTGGGCCTAGAGATTTAATTTATTTGGCATTTGAAACAGTTCCTTTTGGTGCAGCTCAGAAAGAACTGTCTAATCTTAGGGAGTTGTTTAATAAAAAGCAATATCTGGACAAAGATAATCACGTCTCACAACGTTTTCCTAGGATAGAAGAACAAACAATAGTATGAACAATACTACAAGAGCAAGCAATAAGTGTGAGATGATTAATAGGAATTTTTTGTTAACTTCTGTGATGTATTTTCTCTTGTCATAATCTTTTATGGGATCTATATAATTATAGTTGCCTACTGAGCTACAGCACCACACATTGTTTCATCCCTGAGAGCATTGAGTTAAACTAGATAATCACCTTCACTCTTGTGTGGCCAGGTCTCTTCTCTCCTGCTGTATGACTTATTTCCCTACACTGCACCATCAGCCCACACGTCTGAAATGTACAGGTGTGGGAGAAAAACGTATGTATAAGTCCAGGAGACTAGCTAGGGAGAAAAATGACCCAGGAAATAAGAGCCTGCAGTATACTTTTTTATTTTGTAGCAGGCCAAATAAAATAAAAAAACAAGCAAGCCAATTTTAGACTATCGAGATATTCATTATAATGACCCTGATAAACGATTGTGAATTTCTGTATTAAATGGTTTGGCACTGCTTAGTGCTTGCTAGTGATCTCTTTTTGTATATTCTTAAGCTGGTTGCCTAATGTCCCTTTCTGTGTCTTTGTGGGTTACTAAGGTCCTTGTAAGAGAGTACTTGACATTGAATCAGACAAAGTGCTCTCTAGTTGAGTCAGTGTCTCCATTGAGAGTCTTGTAGTCTCCCTCTAGTCCTTGGTGCCTTAAACCATCAGGGCCCATTTAATAGGGACCTTGGAAATAATGTTTTAATCTCTGCATTAAAGCTATCAATTTATTTTCACTTTCGTTCTGTTTCGTCCTCAACAGATAATGCTAAAAGGGGCATGCACATGTAACTTTTATCCTTTTTTTCTCCATGTTTCCTCGTGGTCAAAATACCATCCCCTGCATGTTGAGAATTGCCGTAGTTTTCCACACTATTAGAACACTTACTTTAACCTTTTAGTAGATGCCCAGATACCAACCCTAACCCAAAACTAATGAATGCAGAAAATCTGTCATACTAGCAGATTATTCTGCAACACTAAATTCAATCTGTGGGTCTAAGGGACTGGTTTAGAGTTTGGCAGATGGACTACTCTGTCAGAAACGTGACAGATATCCCGTCTCATGTATTACAAATGCCATAGGATATAATTCACTTTTAATACGACGAACGGGATATCCGCCGAACGCTAAATCAGGCCCTAAATGTGTACATGCCCCGATCTGTCATAACATCTTTCATTTATGCTAATGTAGGACCATTTTTGATGTATCTATGCAACATGTTCCTGGGACTTGTTAACTAGAAGCCAAGTTCCAGTCGGCATCTGAGGAGGAGGAGGAGGAGTTACCACCTGCTAAAAACTCAGGAATAGATTAGTAGGTGATCAGCTAAGTTCAGGAGGATCTAACTAGTGCCCAGTATCCCTGAATTTCCAATGCTGCAACCAGCATGTTGCCATGCCAGAGGCCCCCGGTAACATAAAAGTATTGGACAATTAAAGTGTCACAGGAAAGTCCTTAGTACCGTTTTAGCAATTAAGCTTCACTGCAAAAATAACAGAAATTCCTGTTGTCATTCAAGCGTCCCATTTAAATTGTGCCCTAAATTCATGTCACTAGCAATATAGAGCAAAGAAAGGTAGATTCACATAAAGAAGCGATTTTGTTTGAATTGCAGGATCCTTTGCAGAGGAAAGAAGGGTGACTTAAAGATGCAGGTTCTAAAAGGTGATGCAAGTAAGAGTTGTATTGTAGGCCCAATGTTTGCCACAGTTGGACAGCAGAAATGTTAGTCCAATAAAGTATACATATTTATTGATCTATTCATTTCAAACATTTGTATAAAATCACCACATTGCATGTTAGTCACATTGGGGCGCTCCGTACATATGATGAAAAGCAGATGATGGTTGCATGTGTTCAAAACAATGACAGTGTTCAAAATTAAGTAGAGTGTCAACTGTGACTGGCTGTCAACGAAAAATTGCCATAGCCTGTCATTAGTCTTGATGGAATGCCATTTTCAGTGGAGATATGGAGAAGCCTGGGCAACATGTGGACCCGAGCATATCTATTCACATTCTTCATGGTGTCCGCCATTTGACTTTGCCCACTACAGACTCTGGAAATCTGAATTGTAGGACTGGTTGACCATCTCTGTTTTCACTATGTTCATAAATAGTGGGCAGTACTCTTATAGCAGGTGGGAGAATGTTTTGTAGCTTTGGGCCTAGTAATCTGAGGGACCGCTAACATGTTTCAGCCTTTTGCACTGATTTTTCTCTTTTTGGTCACACAAGTTTGACATACTTTTGCAAATGTTTTGTGCATTTGCCCCATACAAATTGATGAAATACAAACTTGACACTTTTCAGTAATAAGGATACATTTGCATTCTCAAAAACTGTTGTCTGAGATAATATGGATTGTTGGCTTCCTAAGATTCATCAGCATGTATTTCTTATCCTGTGCTAAATTACAAATACTATTGTTTTAAGAGCATTGAAAAACTTGAAGAAGATTCTGACACATTACCAAGCAAATTACTACGGACTGAGTTTAAGTCTCTGGTTGTCAGCAATCCAACAAGAAAAAGTTATCTGAAGGAGAAGGCAGGCAACGGGATGCTAATTAACTACAAGAAATTTAAAAAGGTAAGAATGTTGGCCATATTTCATCATCAGGTCAGGCATGTGCATGATTTTAATGTTTTGGCATTCTCAGTGATAGTGTTTATTAATAAAAAAGACAATGGATCATAAATTTCCAATGCTATACTTAAGATCTGCAAACAAAATGGTGTTTATTATTAGGTAGACTATAACACAACATAAATACATAAAGAACCTGTCTACGTGAGCATAAGCTACAATAGTAATTTCAATGCCACAGTTTGGACGAAAATGAATCACCATTTGCATTTATTTTACAAACTGACTGGTTTGCTAAAAAATAAGTTAAATAATTGTATATTCTTCAAGCTACCTCTAATATATCATACAAGGTATTCAAAATCTGAAAGTTAAAATTCAGTGCAGGTTTTCAGCAAAAATATTTATTTACAAAACATGTTGTGTTTTTGCAGTGATTGCATAAAGCACTTATTTCATTGAAAGGAAAAGTAATCCAGGGCATGTTGTGTCTTCCCCTTGGCAATGTGTCCAATTGACTTATGTTACACTGTTTTAAGCATAGAAAGTCTGTGTATTGCACTCTCGCACTCACATCTCGTTACCCTCTCTCGCATCTCATAACCTCTTGCCCTTACTCTGTCAGGGCTGTCAGGTTTACAGGACTATTAATGGATTAAAAAAGTAAGACTGCTATATTCAAATGTTTGAATAAACAAATTGGTGGACACAGTTGGGGATCACTCACTTACCTTACTGAATATTATGCCATTGTAGGTGTGTTCACCCCTGCCAGCAGCATAGTACCTTGTGAAACCTTTAAAATGTTGAATTACGCAGATTCATTTGTAGACCTCCATTTTAAGGCTCCTGAAGTGTGAGGCTTTAAGCATATGCTTGCCACTGCTTTTTTATTTAATTCTTTTTAATAAAGTTTTCAGGTCCGAGGGGTACATGTCACAGGCAAAATGGCCATAAAATCACAATTCAGGATAGATAACATCCAAATGATATGTACAGTAGTCGCATTGATCAGGCAGGACGATCAGTCTGTGGTACAGCATAATTCACCTTGTTGCAAGGTCCCCAGAGATATGCGTAAAGGAGTCTGTTTAGCAACATCAGTGGAAAAAACCCATCACAGAGGAAGGACCTAGCTGGGAGGACAACCACTGCGTTTAACATATAGCAGTTTCCACCTGGTTTAAGACAATAAATGTGTTCCATTCATATTACTGATCAGGTGTTCCATTACAAGCATGGGCCACAATCTTTGGTGCCATTGAGTGAGCGAAGGACAGTCTGCTTTCTTGAAGTTGAGAGCTATGGTCAGCTTCGGTACTCCTAGGCACTGGAGAGCCATATGCCACTTATGTTTGGTCATTGCCTGAAGATCTGTGGGCTTAAGGCCCAAAAGCACCCCTTCTGTTGAAGTGGGTAACGGGTAATCCAAAATACTGTATATCAGTTTAAAAACCTCTTGCCAAAATGGTCAGACCATGGGGCATTTCCACCAGATGTGCAATACCTCTCCCATTGTTCTGCATCCTCTCCAGCATTTAGGAGAGGCATTATGATACATGTCGTGTAATCTGTAGGGGGTATAATGCCAACTGTACCAGACTTTGTAGTGTATTTCTCTCACCAGGATCAAAATGGAAGAATTGGCTCTGCTAAGATATTCCAAGTGTTTGCCTGTAATCTGACTCCCTAAGACACTTTCCCAATCCCTTTTATGGTGCCATGTGGGTGGGGTATTGTGCAACACTTAGATTCAGTAGAGACTAGAGATCATACTCCTGGTGCCCTCCATATGGGGAAAAGGGTCTCAAAGGGCATTTTGGCTCTGGTGGCTCCAAAGCAGATCGTGGGGTGTCTAACCAGTACTGCATCTTAGCATATCAGAGCTGTTAATTTTCGGGAATGTCAAATGACTCCTTACATTGCTGGAACGTCTTGGAAACTGCATTATCATATGTATTGCGAAAGGCCTGGCCCTCCTGAGCAAGGAAAAAAGACGGATTATAATGAATGGGATTTAAAAGGGATGGTTATGTCCCCATACCCTGCGATACCACATAAAGGTCACATGCTTTGAGGGTTGTGGACACTGAAGTGATAATGTAAGTGTTAGGGGGACTGAGGCTCCTCTCCATCCACACCAAGTCCCAGAGGGGATGTTAAGCAATTGCATGGTCTATCAGACGCCAGATCTTCTCAGACGCTCTTATAGACCATTTCACCACCACTCTCAATTGGGCCAATGCATAATAGTAAGGAATACTGAGCATTGCCAGTTCCCCTGCCCTTCACGGTGGAATCAGTAAGTTCTGGACAGTCCTAGGGGCCCGCCCCCTCCAGACAAAGGACAACAATTGACGCTGGAGTTGTTTCAAGTATGAGGCATTCAGCCTAATCGTTAAATCGTGAAACAAGTAAAGGAGGCGTGGAAGAACATTCATCTTGATTGCTTTAAACTTGCCCAGCCAGCATCATATTGCCCCTGGAGTTCAGGTCTTTTGTAATATCAGCCACCAGAGATTGGAGAGAGGGGTAGTTGGCTTGAAAGTGGTCCTCAATTGTTTTCGGGAGTTGGAAACCCAGCTACCTAATGGATATTTTGCCCCTTCGGAAATCAAAGAGAGCGAATAGCCTGGATGCCTCCTCAAAACTCAGCGTCAAGTTCTGTGTCTCTGACTTGTCATAATTGACCTTATAGCCCGAGACCGGCTCAAAGGCTCTAAGTCAGTCGACTACTGCTGGGAGCGAGGTGCCCAGGGTAATCCACTGTCAACAATACATCATCAGCATACAGGGAAATTTTGAATTCCTGTGGCCCAAACATAATCCTCGTAAACATTTTGGACTGGAAGATGAAGCAAGTCAGGAGTTCAATGAAGAATGCAAACAGGAGTGGTGACCAGGGGACTCCCTGTCTAGAGCCTCTGGAGAGTGGTAGGGAGGTCGAAAGGTGCCCATTAAGGGCGATCTTGACCATAGGGTGAGCATAGTTTGAGAAGGCCTATCCTCTGGAGTGTGAGACACAGGAAAGCCCAGTCCAAACTATCAAAGGCCAGAAGGATCACTGGTATGCCCTTGAGAGAGGCCTTCTCCATTGGGTGAATGGCCATCCGGATGTTATCTTTGGCCTGGCGCCCCTGGATGAATCTGCTCTGGTCAGGGTGTGTCAGAGTTGTGAAGACCTCATTTTGGTTGGTGGCCAGTATCTTCATTAACAGTTTTGCATCAGTATTTAGGAGGGCGATCAGGCGGTAGAAGGCACAGTGCCTGACGTCTTTATAAGCCTTTGGGAGAAGTGTGGAGACTGCATACCCCGTCGTAGATGTGACAGAGCCCAAGTCAGTGCAATAATTAAAGAGGGCAACAAGTTTTGGGGCTAACCTTGCTGAATATGTTTTATAAAACTGGGACGCGAAGCCATCTGGTCCTAGTGTTTTATTAAGTTTCAAAAGTTTAATAGCTTGTCTGATCTCCTTAGGTTGATTCCATGCTGTGAGCCTAAAGAGCAGTACCCTTTCTAAGAAGTCCTTTTGGCTTGTAGAGGGGGGAGGGTGTCCGAGAGAGTTTGGCGTAAAATTGCTGCAACTCTTCTGCCTTTTCTGAGTCAGTGAATCTAGGCATCATAGACTCATCAAGGATTTCTTTAACATATATTCCCTTTCTTTCTTACCTCTCAGAACCCTCATGAGCTGTGTTCCCACCTTGTCCCCCGCGATGTAGGAGCGTTTCTTGAGGTGAAGAAGAGAGACCTCTACCATGCTGGTGAAATGCATACGCAGCTGGCCTCAGGCTGTAACCAGTGCACGGGTGATGTGGTCAGAGGGATTCTGCAGTCTATCTCTCTCCAGGCCCCAAATTTCATGCTCCAGCTGTTGGATCTCCAGCCATCGTAGCCTAGTGCGCTCTGCCACAGCCGCTATAAAACGTTGTCTAATAACTGCATTAAGGGGATCCCAGACCCCAGCAAGTGCAACCCCCTTTCTTCCTTTAGTTCAGAGCATTCATCAGTATGTTGCTCTATCTCATCCATGATCATCGGGTCCCTCAGCAAGGAATGATGGAGTCAGCAGTGACGTGGGTTTCTCCGCGTTCCTTGCTCCAGCCAGGCAAGGACCGGAGCATGGGCCTAATCTCCACTTACCTTACTGCCCCCATAAGGCATTGCTTGGTAAAATATAATAGATGCAGGAGTGCATTCGGTAGACATGGGACTAAAATGTATGTCTGGAGGAAGTGACGTGTTTCTCACCAGGCATCCTGTAAACTTTACTCCACCAGGGTCCTTTTTAAGTGTTTAGAGTATGTGTCCAGCTTCCTTCCTCCCTGTCTTTGAGTGGGTCCCATACCATGTTAAAATCTCCTGTCAGGATTATATCCCCTTGATCCTTGCTGGATAATTCTTCCAGGAACTGCAGGATATAAGTACACTGCGTCGAATTAGGTGCATAGACCGTAGCTAAGGTAATGAGGCGCCCCTTCAACATCCCAACCAAGATGGGGTGTGTGGCGTCTTTGTCACCCTTGATGTGAGTAATCACGAATAGGAAGTTGGGTTTCAGGAAGTTCGCCACCACCTTTGCTTGGTAGGGGCAGAACAGAAGTATGCTGTTGGATAGGCATTGTTTTTAAGTTTCCCTTGGTACTCCGGAGGAAATGAGTCTCCTGGAGGTATGATTCCAGGGAGGATTCCCCAAGGATGCACCATATTGCCCCATGTTTTTTGGGTGAATTCAAGCCAGTGTGTTAAGGTTAGCATTCTGGACAATCGCAGGGCCAGCGGTGAAGGTCAGAGTAGGATATGCTGCCAAGAATCAGTATGTGACCTATAGTGTGGTGGACGCAATCCCTTACTCCCTGCAAATCAAAACATAATAACAACATAGTGCCAGAACATAAACATAACATCTAGTTCAGAATGGTGAGAAGACCATAATCCCACCACAAGGTTGGCGAAGGCGGGCAAGGAGGCTCCCCTTCAGCAGATCCACTGCCCTCCAAACCAAAAATATCCTGTCCAGGTGCATCCCAATCACCAGAGGGCAATAACTGGGTCTCCACACCTGCTCTCGCTTGTCCAAGCCAATGTCTACATTAGAGAACATCCATGTCCAGAGGTTGCTAAAGCAAGACAAAGATTCAGTAGGGGAGACGGTCCAGGTCGGAGAGCCCCACCAGTATATCCGGGGCAATGGTTAGCGGCCAGATGGAGCCAGTCTTGATCACCTGGGCAGCATACTTCCATTGGCAATCCGGCCCTCCAAAGGTGGCTCCAGTCCACAAGATGCATCTCATAAACTCAGGGTTCCAGCCGGGCTCTGCTCTTAGACCCTTCCATGCGGCGATTCTGGTTATGGCTCCATGGGTGGCTCAACTTCCAAGGGTCTCCTTCACTGAGAGGGGGCCCTATCTTTGAACTTAGCCACTGAGAGGACTTGGCTACATCATCTGGAGACAAACCCAGCAAGGCTGACCGTCAGTTTCAAAGGACAGACCGAAGGGATATTTCCATCTATGTTGTATGCCT
Source organism: Calotriton arnoldi (assembly GCA_963921515.1). Lineage (NCBI taxonomy): Eukaryota > Metazoa > Chordata > Amphibia > Caudata > Salamandridae > Calotriton > Calotriton arnoldi. The sequence goes on along the minus strand of CAWUFW010000529.1, from coordinate 560,039 downwards.
TCTTCTCACAGTTTCCTTGAGATATGTCAAAACTCTGCCTGATACTGCAGAAATAGCTATTAGACATCCTGGTAAATTGTGCATGAGTAGTGCTGAAAACTAACGACTCCCAAAGTCCTAGCTTTCTTCAGGACTGTTTTGAAGAAATAGTTGAATTTGACAAGCACATCTCTGGGTTTCTCCTGATGTGCCATTAGGGGTCCATACAATGCACTCAGTCGAATCATATCTCAGAGTTTCTGTCATGCAGAAGTGAAGAAGGCATACTCATGACAAAGTTCAATATCTGAGTGCAGGACCTCTCTGGTCAGTACCCAAAGCTGTAAGTTCTCCCACTGTTAGCAGTTCTTGAGGTCTTCCAGCTTGTCAATCACACCTCTAAGTTGTTCCATCTTTGCAGTGCTCGCCGCAGCCACGGCAGATCAGTTCGCTTCCATTCATTACACTTTGCCCTCCACCTCCAGGACCAATTGGCCCACTGAGTTGATCATAGTTCGGTTATTTTCGGTCCCAGGTCTGAGTGTTGGTCCACCATCTCTTTGGTTAGGTATTGGCATAGTTCAGATTTGAAACTGCAGAGACTCTCCAGCAATTCTATTTTAGTAACCACCATATTCAGACTCGGGTGGGGGTTAGGAGCCCTAGGGTCCTCGAGTGTATACAAGTATTCAAAGAGGCTGCCCGGGATGGTTTCTGCCTCTTGAGGGTCCTGAGGGGAGGGTCCACCTCAGCCCCCAGCACAGTGGCCCTCCCCACCCGACGAGGGGACACTGCCAGTGAGCGGTCTGCAGTGGGTGTGGTTCAGGGATCCACCAAGTTCACTGTGTAGGGTCTTCTTCCCGGGGTGTGACTGCTACGCAGCGCCAGGGGCACGTTGGCTTTCACAGAGGGGCTGCCACACTCTGTGACTCCCAGCACCTGAGCAGGGCTACAAGGCCAAAAGTTCAATAGAGGGTGATTGCTTCCCCACTGCCCCAACAGCAGAAAATCACCATTTGCCTCCTGCAGCCATCATCTCCCCCGCTTTCCAAACCTTCCCCCTGTCAGGGTCTGAAACATGTGCCTCAGGGGCTCGGACAGCAGGGCAATCTGCTGTTCTGTGGGGCTTCATGGCGCAGTCTCCAGCACCAAGTCTTGTCTCCGTGGGGCCCAACCTCCATCCAATCGCTGCAATCCAAGGACCCGCAGGCACCGGCACTCCTCATCTGGTTCTTAGTGGCTCACCTCCTCACAGCTGGGTCTCCCCTCATCCGAGCAGGTGCCCAGAACCCTCCCAGCATGGAGCACTTGGCGAGGGTCCATCTTCCCAGCTTGCCCAGGCCCGGTCCAACACACAGACTAGGCCTGGCTTTCTGGGTCGCCCTCTGGAGACTACGTTGGCCGGCTCTAGAGGGTTAATCCATGGGAGCTACAACGTCCCTGGGTTGCTCCCTGCCTCTCATACCACTTAAGGGAGCCATTGATGACATAGATTAAGCCAACAACTAGCCTGGCTTGAGGAGCAATAGTGGTACACGTCATACAGCTCCACCATCATGGCCACACCCCCTTGCCACTGCTTTTAAACACTCTTTGCCTGACTACATTAAGCTGGTATTGTTGTTACATGTACATTTATAGTTGCCAAGTGTCCTCAGGATTAGCTGAAGGTATCACATATAACAATGGGGCACCTTGCAGCTATGAATTTTGTTGGTATGTGGAAAGACGTGTGTCATATTTTCACCAGGTGGTGTTGTCACACTTTTCATGGGTACCTGTCACCTTGCGCTGAATGTTTAAAGTCTGGGATGTTTGGCAGTTATCAGTACTGACTTGTTGGAAAAGGGGGCTTATGTATCAAAGGATTTTACCCATTCTGTGTCTGGGGGTAAATGTGATAGTACATATTGGCCAAGATTCTTACAAGCCAGCCATTTTACCAAGCGGTGAGAGAATTAAACACTGCCAAAAGATCAAATATGATTTTAATATTGCTGGACTCTATACAGTGTATAAAATAATTAGATCAGACCTAAAACATGCTTCTAAACCCTGCACCTTTAATCCAAGAATACAACACGGAAACAAACAAAATGAAGAAGAAATAGTATTTTAGTGACATCCATAAACAACAAATCTCAAGCTGCTATCTTGTATAACAAAGTTACATTGTGTTGGTCACTTCAGAAATAAATATGACTAATTTTCTCTCACTTTCATTTCTTTGAATGACATATTAGATTATGGCTGTGCAGGTGGTTATCAGTGTTTAGATGTTTACACTGAAAGGGGTGTTTCTTTCTGTAGGGATTTATCAGTTATCATAGGTTTAAACCTAAAACAGGATAGCTGAGGTGTTCAGAGACACAGTTTGCGATTCACAATGGGGTCGCAAATTGCATGCCTCATGAATATTAATGAGGCACTCGCAATTTGCGACCCCAATGAGAATGGCAGGCCCTCCCAGCAGTCGCGGCTCCTGGAGGGAGTGCTGCGGCGCGGTGGGGCGGGGGAGGGGCAGGGGCAGGGGCAGGGTGGGGAGTAGTAAACTCCGGCATACGGCCGACTGGAGGTAAGTACAGAAATAAATAAATAAAACGAATTACATTGCGCGCGCCGCATTGCCATTTGACGTTGCAGAGCGCGCAATGTAATTCGTTTTATTTATTTATTTCTGTACTTACCTCCGTTTGGCCGTATGCCGGAGTTTACTACCCCCCACCCTGCCCCTCCCCCGCCCCACAGCACTCCCTCCAGGAGCCGCGACTGCATCCCAGGTATGGTGGCCTGCTGGGCTCAGCAGACCTCCATGTCTGGGACTGCTTTTAAATAAAGCAGTTTTTTTTTAAAAATGCAGCCCGTTTTCCTTAAAGGAAAACGGGATGCATTTTTTTTTTTTTAAATGAAACGTTTTTGTTTCATTTTTAAGGGCAGGTAGTGGTCCCTGGGACCACTGCCTGCACCTTAAAAATATTTTCCCCTGCTTTTGCAAAGGGGAAGGGGTCCCCTGGGGACCCCGTCCCATTTGCGAATGCATTACCACCCTCTTGAAGAGGGCGGTAAATTGCGAGTGTTTTGCGGTCGCAAAACATTCATACATAGGGCTGCGAGTCGCAATTAGGAAGGGACGCCCTTGGAACGCCCCTTCCTAATTGCGAGTCGTTAAACACTATTTTGCGAGTCGCAAAATAGTGTTAGTAAATGGCCCACAGGGATTTTGCATGCGCAAACGGGTAGCAAACACGTTTGCGCTTGCAAAATCCCATCGTACATCTGGCCCTCAGTGTTCCTAATCCAACACCCTTCCCCCGATAGCTTGGTGGTCCAAGCCTCTTCTTTAAAGGGCGCATTCCCCTCTGCCTCTCCAGATAGGGAATCCAAGAAGCTGGACCATCTTGAGAAGCATATGTTCTCTTCCTCCAGCTTGGCACTGCGGTCCGTGAATCCTGCGTACTTCTTGGGCCGATACTCCCATACAATCTAAGATCCGGTTGCGCAGGTGCTGCCTCAGTGCCCGGAGGAGGCCTGGGCCGTTCTCGCCCGGAGGAGGCCTGGGCCGTTCTCTCCCAGGCAGTAGCGGATAAGAGAGACGCAGCCAAATTCACAATCAGATGTGGACTGGATACCACCGACTCACTGTTATGTTATGTTATGTTATGTTATCGTAATTTCTAAAGCGCACGAATACCCGAAGGTGTCTTGGCGCTGGATCTTGCTATAACCTTGACAGAGAGAAGCAGAAGATTTATAATGGGTTAATTAAACAACCAAGTTTTCAGATTTTTTCTAAAGGAGGTGAGAGAATTGGCCGCTCTTGTACTTACTGGAAGAGTATTCCAGAGTTTGGCTGTACAGTAGCTTATGCTTCGACCTCCCCAATTCGCTGTTCGAATTCTTGGTACCAGCATCAACCTGGCATTAGTAGACCTAAGACATCTACCAGGAAGATACCAGGAAAATACATTTTTTAATGAAGCTGGTCCAGTATTGTTCAGTGCCTTATAAGCCAGGCACAGTATCTTAAACTTAATACGTTGTGCCACTGGTAACCAATGAAGTTTTCGAATGGCTTCCGTGGTAGATTGATATCTTGGTAAATTTAGCAGGAGCCTAGCAGCAGCATTCTGTACCATTTGTAGTTTTTTCAAATGCTGTTTTTGTAACCCAGAATAGAGACCGTTACAATAATCCAATTTAGATAGCACTAACATTGTTACCACCGTCCTCCTAAGATTTAGGGGGATGTAAGGTGTTATCTTCTTCAATTTTCTTATCATAAAAAAAGCAGCTGAGGCTGTAGCATTGGTTTGCTGGGAATATGTGAGTTTATTATCAATCAACACCCCAAGGTTTTTGCCTTTACTACTGGCTTTGGAAGTTCTCCGATTTCCGCCGGCCACCAAACATCATCCCACCTAGGTTGGGGATTGCCAAAAATAACCACCTCGGTTTTATCCGAGTTTAGTTTAAGGCAGTGCCTTCCCATCCAAAGACTAATTTCCCTCATACAATTCTGAAATTGTGAGGCAGGCGAGTTTCGGTTTTTATGCACCTCTACCACAATCTGAGTGTCATCGGCATATGATGTCAAATCAAAGCCAAAATTTTGAACCAAGGGAGCCAGTTCAGACACATAAATGTTGAACAAAGATGGGCTTAGAGATGAGCCCTGAGGAACCCCACACGGGAGTACGTAAGGAGCTGCTTGAAACTGATCCAGGGTCACAGTTTGTTTCCTGTTTTTAAGAAATGAAGCTATTAAAGATAAAGCTAAATTCTCTACCCCCAATATTTCCAGGCGCTGGAGCAGTGTATCATGATGCACAGTATCAAAGGCAGCTGACAATTGCCACGTCAATAGCCCTTAGGCGCTACGCCTGGTTGAGGACATCTGGCTTTTCGGGGGATGTCCATTCAACCTTGACGGACATGCCCTTTGATGGCCGTCTTCTTTTTGGCGACAAAACAGACTCTGCGCTGGAGCGCTTTAAAGATTCTCAGGCTACGGCCAGATCTTTGGGCCTCGCCGCGCCTTCTCGCACGCAAGTCTGCTTTTCGTCCCTTGCGTGGCTACGGAAAGGGCACCCAACCATGTCCGGCCCAGTCTAGCCACTGGCTCACGCAAGCTGCCCAGCCTCTGCGTGGCCGTGTACGTGGGACCCAGCGCCCTCGCTGGTCTGGGACCCAGCGGGCAGGCCAGTCCACCCTTTCCCCCCTGCTGCAGCCTCCAAACCTTCCTAGTCCGACGTTTCAGGCCCATCAATGGCCAGTGGGAGGCAGGATTCGCCATCACCTCCTCCACTGACAATCCATCACGTCGGACAGGTGGGTTTTGCAGATAGTCCGAAGGGGCTACTCCCTCTCCTTTGAGACTACCCCTCCTTCCATGCCACCGTCTTTCGTTTGCATGTCGGAAGATCATTTGGCACTTCTCCGCCAGGAAGTATCAGCTCTCTTGGCCAAAGGAGCTATAGAGAGGGTCCCTGCGCCAAAAGTTTGTCGTGGTTGCTATTCCCGCTCTTTGTGGTGCCCAAAAAGGACAAAGGCCTGCGTCCTATTCTAGTCCTCAGGGCCCTCAACTTCTTCCTCCAGAAGGAGAAGTTCAAAATGCTCATATTGGCTCTGGTCCTGTCTGCCCTCGACCCCGGAAACTGGATGGTGGCGTTGGACTTGCAGGATGCCTTTTTCCATATTCCTGTCTTGCCAGCCCACAGGCGCTATCTACGGTTCACGGTGGGCCACGAGCACTTTCAGTTCACCGAGCTCCCCTTTGGCCTTACCTGTGCCCCTTGGGTGTTCACAAAAGTGATTGCGGTGGTTGCAGCTCATCTGCGCAGATCAGTCTTCCCCTATCTCGATGACTGGCTTTTGAAGGTGGTGCAAGGTCTCTTTCAGCAGTGGGGAGAGCCTTGGTTAGATCTGTTTGCCACCGAAGAGAAGCGCAATGTCAGCAATTTTGCGCGTTGGAGTTTCCAAGGCGGCACTCGCTCGGCGACACTTTTCATCGCGAGTGGAACTGTTGCCTCCTGTACGCCTTTCCACCTGTACCACTTCTGCCCTGAGTGCTCAAGAAGATCAAGAGTGACCGGGCTCAAGTTATTCGTGTGGCTCTGGACTGGGCACGAAGAGTCTGGTACCCCGAGCTTCTGAGCATGACCATCGATCCTCCGATCTGACTGCCTCTCCGGGAGGATCTTCTGTTGCAGCAGCAGGGGACGGTTCTCCACCGAACCTGTCCAGTCTCCACCTCCTTGCGTGGAGATTGAGTGGCGACAGTTGACAGTCGACAGTCGACCATCCGCCCGAAGTCTGTAATGTCATCTTGGCCGTCAGGCGTCCCTTCACTAAATCGGTGTATGCATGTAGATGGAACAAGTTTGTGACATGGTGCACAGCAAAGGCTGTCGATCTCCTTTTTGCCCCTCTTTCAGAGGTCCTCTTGTACATACTTTCTTTGGCCCAGCAGGGTTCTGCTCTGGGCACTCTCGAAGGCTATCTTGCTGCTATCTCTGCTTTTCTTCGGCTGCCCGATCAGCCATCCTTATTCAAGTCTCTTTAAGGGCAGTACTCATCTATTTCCTCCATCTCCTTTCATAATGCCCCAGTGGGACTTGAATCTTGTTCCAACATACCTTATGTGTGCTCCCTTTGAACCTCTTCATAACTGCCCTCTTAGGCTCCTTACTCTGAAAACTGCCTTCCTTGTGGCCATCTCTGCTCGCAGGGTGAGTGAGCTGCACGCTTTGTATTCCAAGCCCCCTTTCTTCTCTGTGCAACCGGACAAAGTGATGCTCAGAACGAGGCCTTCGTTCCTTCCCAAAGTGGTTACACCATTTCATGTAGGAAGATCTTTTCACCTTGCCCACCTTTTCCCCACCTCCGCAATCTTCCAAAGAGGAGGAGAAACTCCACTGTCTGGACCCTACACGTGCGCTGTCATTCTACCTTGACCGCACCAAAGATTTCTGGGTGGATGATCAACTCTTTATTAGATATGTAGGTTCCAAGAAAGGCTGGGCTGTTCAAAAACATACCATCTCTCAATGTGTTGTCCTTGGCATGAAGATCTGCTACGCTTTAGCGAAGAAGGATCCTCCAGTGGGGCTGCGTGCTCATTCCACTAGGGCTACGGCAGCAACCACTGCATTGGCACGTGGAGTCCCACTCCTTGATATCTGCCAGGCAGCAACATGGGCATATCTGCACACGTTCATCAGACATTACTGCCTGGACAGTCTAGTTCAGAGGGACGGTTATTTTGCCTGTTCGGTCCTCCAGGACTTTTTAGTCTGAACTTGGTTCGCACACCCTCCTCCGGGGATGGTATTGCTGGGTTATCTATTCTAGGTTAGTTGTAGATTCCTTACCGCCCCACCCATCCTCCCCGCTCTATGAACTAACTTCTAGGGATAGGGACTCCCTTACAGGGCCCTAGTTGTGGCGCACCAGTGGTCAGTGTCTTTCATGGCTCTGGGCTTCTGGCGTGGAACGTCGTGTCAGAACTGACGTCAGCGCGCAGGTGCAGCATCTAAGTAGGCACTGCAACGTCATCCCGGCGACCATGACGACGGACACGGGGTCGACCAACGCCACCTACCGACGTGCAGGGGTACTGCTAAAGAAAAATCTCTGGATCCAGTCTGATGCCTGGGGTAAATTCTAAGGTAAGGAATCTACAACTAACCTATGTCTCCTACAGATACATCATTACCGAAGGTAAGTAACTTGTTCAAATGAATGATCAGTTGGCTGCTTTGCAACCGAAGGATTTAATCAGATCCGGCAGAAGTCAAACACAGAGATTGAACAATGTGATAGTGATGAGATAGTAATGATCCCTGCAGAACTCAACTGCTTACTGTCTAGGGCGAAAAACAAAAGCGAGGTAGCGGAACAGTTTGGAAGCAATCATTGAAAAAGCTACTCTAAGATTGTACTTCCCATTCCATGTTCAGTTAAACATTCCATCAAAGTGTTGTGATCAGCCGTATTGGGTGCTGCTGAGAGGTCAAGAAAAAGAATGATTACAGTAGAATTACCTTGGTCTTAGATCGATCTGATCTCCTCCACAGAAAGGGTGAATGCATGTTCAGTGTCCCTGCTTGAAAGGAAACCATGTTGCAATGAATCAAAGATGTTTGAATCGTTTAAAGGAACCTGCCAGTTGCTTTGTTCCAATCTGTTCTCTGCAATACTATCACAATCTCAACAGTGGTTATGGAATAATGTGCCAGAGATTAACAGAAATGTACTCATGAAGAATGAGGTCAACGACAAATGCCTCCGATTGACACTAACATCATATAAAACATGTCAACACTTACCAAAACAGACTCTGTGTTCTTCACCAGATCAGTTTCTTTCCACCTCTGTAAAGGGAAACGCAAAATCTATACTTATCCTTCAGGGCACCATTATGGGAAAACCCTCACATTCACATTGAAAACCAGAAGCATTTACTGTTGTAAAAGGATGCATGTAGTTATATTCTCAGTCAACCAGCTAGTGGATGATAACTAGATTTTTACTCTATTTGTGACTTTACACACAAAGAATCTTTTGCCTCGAGATGGGAAGCAAATTCCAGCCTACTCAACAATATTTTACATCATTTTGACAGAATGACTGATTCTAGAGTATTATTGTAAAATAGGTTATATCAGATTGGGCTACTATCTATCTTGTCTCAAACCCTTTAAAAGTCTTATAAAATCATAACAAATGAAAATCTTCAACTGCTTGAAAAACTTTAACAGGATTAGGAAAGAGATTCAAACGGTGTCAATTCTTCAACTGTTTGGCACCAGTTATAAAAACTAGCATAACTATGAAACAGTTTATAGCCAACAAAGAATTTTAGTCAGGTTTTAGTGTGTACCTAGCAAACTACTAAAACTAGATCTTACAGAAAAGATAACTGCTGGACATGCAGGTGCCCAGCTCCCAGTCTAGCACATGTTTATGTCTTGATGGTGGATGAAAATAGCAGAAAAAATAAATGGGACAACCTCCCTTGACATTCTTTTATCCAAGTCAATTAAAATCTCTTTAATGGTCTCCCATGTGACCTATACATGACAAGCTCAAAATGGATGGGTCCCCAGGAGTCTAATGGTGGAAATTAAATAATATAAAAAATATTGGAAATCTACCTTTTTCTTGAGAATGGAGTTCATGATTCTGAAATGTTACCACTGGCCCTCACCGAGTGGACACTTTTCAAAATGTGATAGGATTCCCATTTGGGGTAATTTCCTTTATCTCTCTGACTAAAACTTCCTACTTTATAGCAAATACTGGACATTTTGAAACAAGAAATTGCATATAATTTTCTTCTTACTGAATAATTTAAGTCAATTTATTTATGTAAGTCTTACATATATTTTTTGATAATATTTTACCGTACAACTGTTCTGTATCTAGAACGGTCTTAACCCTGATAGTAGAAATTGTAGCAGCTTATCATCAACCTGTAAAACAATGTAGTCTGGATTGACATACCTGCTTCTTGTATATTGCAATATGTATATTGTCACTGCATGATATCAGAAAATTGTACATATCTATTTGAGAATTTCTTGTGGTGGAAAATTGAATTTGTTATGTTACGATAAAAGTGCAATTCCATCTTAATTTTTTGCTGTTTTTTCAGCTGAAAAATATGTTATAAGTGATAAGTGTGCCAGTATTGGATTAGATTGGCAAGCTTTTTAATTATTCCCCTTTGGCAGGTTTGGAAACCCAGCATGTTAAACGGTATTGAAGGAACACATTTAATACAATAGCCTGTTCACTTCATTATTTGGACTTTTGTCTGGCCATTATATGTGTAAAGAAAGTGCTTTATTATGTGGTGTGGTTGTGCGACATCACCATGTAATAAAGGCACAATTCCATGTCCGGTCCCGGGTAGCTGTGGCTCAGAGCAGTCAGGCTTTATAAAAGGAACAAGTGTAAAGCATTTAGAAGTACAAAAACGGTTGAATAATAGGAAAACACAACACAATAAGCATTGACACCAATTTATAAGAATAGGTTGTATTTTTATCTTTAAATAGACACCTAAATGAGTTTCAGAGATATTAATTTTTAAACAAACAAAAAATCATACATTTTCACATAGCGCAGTATATAACTGAAATTGACAGCAATTCAGGGCTACCATGACTAGCTGTTTAGGGTTAGCCATGAGAAGAAACCTGAAAATGGCTAGAAATGTACTCTTGTGTTGACAAATTCCAGAAAGGGACCAGTCACAGGGACTAATAAAGTCCAGTTGAACAGTTACCTCGCAGTTAAAGCAGTCTCCAGTACACTTCCAGTGTCTATGGGTGAACTGCCATAGGAATCAATCGAGTGGTCCTGATGCAAGGGATGCTGAGCATGCTTCCTGGGGCTACCCCTCTCTCCAAGAAAATGGTGGGGCGACTTTGAATTCAACAGTCTATGTCCTTCGAAGTCTGGGTGAAGTCCAGCCAAAAACCAGTTGCCATTGGTCTACTGGTCACCTATGTCAGCGAAATCAGCAGTTTTCTTTAACTGGAAGTAACTTCCTTGTTTGGTGACCAAACTGTCGTTCCTGGGTCCAGCAGATAAGGATGCAACTTTTGGGGGTCAGAACTTTGTCAGGCTGCTCTTCGGCAGTCAAAAGCAATGACGCATTCTTGGCTACCATCTCACCAAGGCTGGCTTCTTCGGCTTTTGTGGTTCAGTGGCTGTAAAAGAGAGTCCCCCAAATGACTCTTGGAGTAAACTTCTGAATCTGGGGCTCGAGGACGACATTTCCTCAAGCAGGACACCACAGGCTCAGACCTCTTTGTTAGCCCAAGGTGCAGCAGGTGCAGTCCAGTCTTTGGTGCAGCCTCTCTTTTCTGGGTCCATGGATCACCAGGGCAGTCCTTCTTCGGTCCTCTTTCCAGTACAGACCTGATTTGAGGTCTAGGTGCCACTGTTATGCCCACCACAAGCTCAAAGAGTTTGGGCAGCTAACTTGCCAATTGGCATACTAGGTCCCTCCTGTCGGATGACAAGATCCTCTAAAGTGTGGCATCTAGCTATCCCAGGGTACACTATTCTGCCCACTTTCAACAAGGCAGAACCCTTCTCTTGGTGTTTGGAACTCCCTAGCCTAGCTCGTGGGTGTGGCTACTTGGGGGATTCACTCCCCTTGAAAAATGGTTCGCAACAGCTTTTTTCTGTGTCTGAGATGCCAGCCTGTCTTCTAAAACAAAAGAGCACCTCCCCTTGTGTGTGACTAACATTTGCCCTTAAAAGGAAGTGTGAAACCTGGCGTCCTTGGCGTGGTTTCCCCCTACCTTTTTGCTTTCACACCTGTTTTTCCTGACCATAGGACTCAGCACACAGTACCACTGCTAACCAGTGCTAAAGTGGTTATGCCTTTTCCCTAAAACATTGTAATATTGGCTTATGCCAAGTTGTCATATTTAATTTTCTTATAAGTCCCTAGTAAAGTGGCACTATGTGTGCCCCAGGCCTGTAACTTAAATGCTACTAGTGGGACTGCAGCACTGGTTGTGGTACTCAGTTAAGTAGCACTTTAAACATGTCTCAGGCTTGCCATTGCAGACCCTGTGTGTGCAGTTTAAACTGCCATTTCAACCTGGCAAAGTAAACCTTTTGCCAGCCCAAACCTTCCTTTTCAATTTATATAAGCCATCCCAAGGTTGGGTCTTGGACAGCCCAGAGGGCAAGGTGCAATGCATTTAAAACGTAAGACATGTATTTTTAGGTTTACATGTCCTAGTAATGAAAAGCTCTTAAATTAGTTTTTAGCTACTGCAAGGCCTATCTCTCCCATAGGATAACATTGAAGTTGCCTTAATACATTTTATAAGTGTAATTTCTAAATAGGAAGAGATAGCTAGTTCATGTTTGGTGTCTCTGGAATCCTAATTTAAAATCCTAACTTATGGTGAATTCGGATTTTAAATTGCTGTTCTGAAAATGCCACTTTTAGAAAGTTGGTATTTTGTTGCCTTAGCCGTTTGGTGCCTGCAGCTTGTATCTGGTTCGCATGACTGCATGTGGATGACAGACTTTGTGTATTTCTCTTAGACAGCCATACACAATGAGAGCTTAGGTGTGACTGGATGGGCCATTGCTGACATGATGGGAGGGAGGATCTGGGCACAGCCCTACTTATACTTGAATAGGCTGTGGCCTGTCTCCACACAAAGGGCTGCATACCCCTGTAGTTAGTCTGGAGCCAGGGAAGCAAGACTTCTGTGCACTTTGATTGCATGCCTCCAGAAGCTTCTTCCCACTTCAAAGGCACAACTGTGTATAAAAGAAGGACTTCAGACACCAACTCTTCAGTCTACTTCTGGACCTGTGGATACTCTTACAGGAAGGACTGTTGTGCTGCTAGAAGGACTGCCACTCTGCTTGACTGATGCTTTAAATGAACTGCTGTCCTGCTGTGCTGACCTGCTACCCTCTTGCCTCGGGAAGAAAGACTTCATTGTGAAACCAGAACCCAGACGGACTCAAAGGCCTAGGAAACAGGTAGGAGTACAGTGCCTCACACTCCAGCATGCAGTTTGCCCCATTGCATTATGGTAAATGCAGTACAAATTTGCGATTACTGCATTTCTAGTTTGTAATTTTTCACCTAAGAGGGTGCAGCCAGTGCTGTATATCTCTAGACATGTGTTTCGGGGTTTAGCCCTTCATCAGTAGATAGCAGCAGGCTTGTTTCTAGGGTTCCTGGAAATGCTGCAAAAGTCCTCTCAGGTCTCAGTGTCACTCACCGGCACACAGGTGCATCAAGGCTCAAGGGAGCCTTTTTAAACAGGAAACCGATGGGAGCACACTGCCTCACAATCCAGCATGTAGTTTGTCCTGTCCCATTGCATTATGGTAAATGCAGTACAAATTTGGGCTTACTTCATTTGTAGTCTGTAATTTTCACCTAAGTGGGTGCAGCTAGTGCTGTATATCTCTAGCCATATGTTTCTGGGTTTAGCCCTTCATCAGGAGAGAGCAGCAGGCTTTTTTTCTGGGGTCGCTGGAAATGCTGTTAAAGTCCTCTCAAGTCTCAGTACCACTCACTGGCACACAGGTGCATCAAACAGAGCATTTACCATAATGCATTGGAGCTAACTGTGCTGGGATGTGAGGCAGTGTGCTCCCACCCCCCTTCTATTTAAAGGGAATCAAAGGGCTTGTCTGCTGGCCTCCTGATCTGAGCCTCAGGGATATAAAAGGCCCCCCAACCAGCTCCTGGACCCAGCTGCAGTGAGTTCCTGACCCCCAAGTGGTGCCTCTCAGGTTCTAGACCCTTGGTGTGGCTCACAAGCTTTTGATATCAATCTTTTGAGCTCTTCGCAAATGGGTCCGTTCACACCGGAACCACGCCGCTCAGACCGAAATTCAGCGCGAGCCGCCACCTGCCCATCTCTTTCCACAGCAAGCATCGATTGCCCGTGGAGGACTGCCACATGGAACTACAGCCTGCCCAGCCTGCTCTTCACGCCACACCGACCACCACCCATGACGCTCTCTTTGCTCCTTGCGTCCCGCTCCAACGCAAACAGGGCTAATGGCACAAAACTTGAGAATGTAAAACTTCAGCAAGACTTATCTGGGACTATATCTGACCCGCGTTCCATCGCTGTCGGCCTGAACCTTTGACTTTGACCTGGTCTAGTGCGACCAGATAGCCGCGGTTGGCACTTTATGCTTTTAGAAGGCACTATTTTATAGTTTATTCTTTAAAAATACATAACTCCGGTTCTTCTGATTGGGTTTTTGTCATCTTGGTCTTGTTTTATTTATAAAATTAACCTGGTGTGGGATCTTTTTGTGTGGTGTTTTCGCTTTTTTACTGTTTGAAGTGTTGCACAAATACTTTACACATTGCCTCGAAGTTAAGTCTGACTGCTCTGTGCCAAGCTACCAGGATGTTGAGCACAGGTTAATTTGGGGTTTGCTTGTGCCTTACCCTGACAAGGACTGTGGTTGCTGCTTGACCAGGGCTCACACCCCTGTCAACCAACAACCCAATTTCTAACAGACGGCATCCCCTTTCAATAGCATTTTGAGCTCACTCCCTGTTTGGCCATCCTGCCAGGAGAAGGTCACTCCTTTTCCAACAGCCGGCCCTTTTGTTGCTTCCTGAAAGTGTTTCACACTTCTGCCCTGGCGGGAAGATTGCTGTCTGGAGCACATTATTTTCCTGTTTCCCTTATTCTAAGTCCACTATTGTATTTTACCATCTCCACTTCCTCCTTTGCCCTTTTTCACCTTCTATCTTCTGCCCTTTTCATTTTGTCTGCATTGTTTTCTTGTTACATTTATTTTCTTCACTGCTGTTTACTCTTTGATTCTTTTCCACTGACCCCACTACACAACTTTCCTTAACTCTGTTTGCAGATTCTCCTGTTTCTGATTTCGGCGCTCATATATTACTCTCCGAGGGTCTGTTTTACCTATCTGCCCCTTGTGGCTGCTTTCTTTTTGCTGTGTCTCTGCATCACGTATTTGATATTAAACGTGCTGTTCATGGACTATCCCTTCTTGTACCTGCTCTTTGTCCAAACGAGGTTCTAAGCTGCCTCATTCATCATAAAAGATGATAACTGTATGCAGTTTAATGCATGGTAACATCTTCGCCCTGGTTCCTAATTTTCTGCTTAGTTTGGGATTCATTGATTACATTGTCTTACTTCGGAGGACAAAAAATGAATTGTTTCTTTTGTTTAATTATTTCTTTGTAGATTTAAAGAGATGTAGCAAACCTGAATTGGTAAATAAGGGCCTTATTTAGACTTTGATGAATGGGGTAGTCTGTCCCAAGTGCAGTGACTATCCCGTCTGCTGTATTACAAGTGCATTATAGGCTGTGACACTTATACGGCAGGTGGGATATCCTCTATGTTTTGACAGAGTATCCCATCCACCAAACTCTAAAAAACATTGTAAGTCTTCAGATTTTAACTTATGTACAAATGGTTGAGATTTCGATGAACTATAGGCAACTCAAAAGTATAATGATGGTTCTCATAGCTAGGCACTAGACAAACAAGTGGCACTGGATCACTTCATGAGCGTAGTGCAATAAGCCTAGTATTTTTATAATGATCAAATTTTGAGTTGGCTGTCCTAATCTGATATTGTTTTTATATAAATTATTAAGGTGTCATACCCTGGAGCAGATGGATTTCCAAACATCATTGGTGGATCAGACCTTATTGCTCATAATACAAAAAAGAATTCAGAGTTGGAACTCTGGCTACGTGAAGAAATGGAGGTAAGATAGTTCTTTAAACTAGCAGTGTTTTCTTCTTCAAAGTTTGACCTTAAAATAAATTAGGTTAGTTAGTCAGCCAGCCAAAAGACCAATAAGTGATATTCAATTTCTACACCTTCATATTTTTATAACATACTTTTGCAACCCATATCATTAGGACATTTTACCACTCTGGAATTTTTGGCTCTGTATTTCTTGCTATTGTGCTAGAAACAGCAGCAGCCGGCACAGGTAAACACAGTGGGGCGGGGGTGTGGCGTGGTGGGAGGGTGGAAGTCGACAGACGACGGAATAGGTATAAATAAATAAATAATACCTATTCCGTCGTCTGTCGGCTTCCCCCCCTGCAGCGCCCTACTCCGCCTCACCGCGCTTACCTGTGCCGGCTGCCGCTGGCTAGAAATGAGATAGAAACCTGCTAGAGGTGTTTAGAGAGGACACTGTTGTTTCAAGCACCTAAAATCCTTGATAATTTCAGAGATAATGACAATACATGCTGTGTATATCAAGCTGTATGTCTAATGGCTGTATGCAGTACAAATATAGCTTGCATATAAATATACTCCAGACTCCATATTAATATTTTAGAATGTTGACACATGGTTTCTTTTTCCAGTTTCTATGTGGTAAAAGTTGGGTGTACTTTAAAAAAAAGATTTTGTAATTTCATTGACAGTTGCACTGAGGTTTGTTTTACATGCTCTCTAATGCTGAGATCAACCGCACTGGGCAACCTTTGTTTGCTTCTTTTTGTGGAAGTAGCTCATTGTCTGCTTTTATGCCTCATTTGTGTTCTTGAAAGCCTCAACTCACATGGATGATGAAATCAAAACAAAGACATTGTGTTCAAGATGAGACAAATAGGAAGAAAGCGACCAGTGGATATGTGTAAACAAGTTATGAACAGGCCAACGGCTCTATAAATCCATTCTTTGCAGTCAAAGTCACCAGCCTTTTCAGTCGACTCCTGGTCTAATTAGAATGTTTTCATCCAGTAATTAATTTCAACTCCTTAGAGCTAAATTTCATGATGGAAAACATTTCCTCTAAAGTTTAGCCAAATTTCAATACCTGTTTTCACTGGATACATGAACATAAGATTTGTAAACTTTGTTTTACTGACGTAGCATGCCAGCAATAAGTTGCAAGTTTTCAGCAGCAAGTTTACACACACTTTAGATTTCAGTCGCCACAAGACTAAATGCTCATATTTGTTGCTTGTACCCTTATAAATATTCCCAGACAAATTTCTGCCTCCTGCTTCTGCCACCACGCTTGTTGGATCCCTACTGAAAGCAGAGTTTTTTAAGCTCCTATTACTCCTGCTGGATTCCATTCATGGATCTGCTTCACTGTACCTCACCCGCATGTATTTCATATGAGCCATTTAAAAATTGAGGGAGCCTGCACTCTGCTTACAATTGCTGCCTCATTCAGATTCTCATTACTCATGCCTCTAGCTCCCTTGCACCATGCATTGCGTTTCTCTCCTTGATGAGCTCTGAAAAGCCAATTCCCTGCTCCTTCTTCCGACAGATATCAAAATCAGCTGAAAACTTCCCATTGCCTTTATCCTCATCCTCCCAATATGATAATTGATTTATTGAATAACTTTGCCAACTGTAGTTCACATTGAGCATGTTTTGTCTATTTTTTTCACTGTTCAATATAACTGCCCAGTTCTCACATGGGCTTCAAATCTCATGTCTTTCACTATTCCATGTGTAATCTTTGTCTGTGTGTACAATCATGTCTACTTGTTATGCAAAAACAAGGAGATGATGGACGGAGTGCTGAAACTTTTCAGGCACTCACCCCCCAATCACTATTAGATCTGGGTTGAATCCATCATCGTTCTTTAGCTCACTTCGCCACCCTAGTTCAGACCCAGCCATATGCAAATCAGTCTTGACCCTGTTCCTCATGGGAGCAGTCTAGCCCGAACTGCCAAGCCAGGTTTTCCCTGGACCGGAAACAAGCATCCTGGGACCTGTTTCGGGGTAACACCCCTCATCAGCCAGGCTAGCTTGAATCCAGTGGCAAAGTGAGCTTGGACCCACGTCTGGGCATATTCTGCCAACTTAGTGCGAACAAAGCAAACACAAGGAGATAATGGATGTAGAGATGAAACTTTGTAGACACTCTTCCCCAGTCACTATTAGATTTTGGTTGAATCCATCATCATTCTTTAGCTCACTTTGCCACACCAGTTCAGACCCAGCCATTTGCAAATCAGTCTTGACCCTGTTCCTCATGGGAACAGTCTAGCCTGAACTGCCAAGGCAGGTTTTCCCTGGACCGGAAGCAAGCATCCTGGGACCGGTTTCGGGGTAACACCCCTCATCAGCCAGGCTAGCTTGAATCCAGTGGCAAAGTGAGCAAGGGACCCACGCCTGGGCATTCCCTGCCAACTTAAGGCGAACAAAGCAAACACAAGGAGATGATGGACGGAGTGCTGAAACTTTTCTAACACTCACCCCCAGTCACTATTAGATCTGGGTTTAATCCATCATCATTCTTTAGCTCACTTCGCCACCCCAGTTCAGACCCAGCCATATGCAAATCAGTTGTGACCCTGTTCCTCATGGGAAAAAGTCTAGCCCGAACTTCCAAGCCAGGTTTTCCCTGGACTGGAAACAAGCATCTTGGGACCGGTTTCGGGGTAACACCCCTCATCCGCCAGGTTAGCTTGAATCCAGTGGCAAAGTGAACAAGGGACCCACGTCTGGGCATACCCTGCCAACTTAGGGTGAACAAAGCAAACACAAGGAGATGATGGACGAAGCACTGAAACTTTTCAGACACTCACCCCAGTCACTATTAGATCTGGGTTCAATCCAACATCATTCTTTAGCTCACTTTGCCACCACAGTTCAGACCCAGCCATATGCCCCTTGCTCACTTTGCCACTGGATTCAAGCTGGCCTGGCTGATGAGGGGTGTTACCCGGAAACTGGTCCCAGGATGCTTGCTTCCGGTCCAGGGAAGACCTGGCTTGGCAGTTAGGGCTGGACTGTTCCTATGAGGAACAGGGTCAAGACTGATTTGCATATGGCTGAGTCTGAACTGGAGTGGCCAAGTGAGCTAAATAACGATGATGGATTAAACCCAGATCTGTGACTGGGGGTGAGTATCTGAAAAGTTTCAGCGGTCCGTCCATCATCTCCTTGTGTTTGCTTTACTTTTTACCCAGGGATTAGTTAGCTATAATTAGTAAGGTACACCACCTAAGAATGAAAAAGCCAGAGACAGTGAGCTGATCAGGATAATCTTTGTGACTGATGACTGTTTCTGTACCTACCTACACCAGCTTGGAAAGCTGGGTTGTGAATAACTATACAACAGCAGATATTGGTGGTCATAGGTAAATGTATTATATTTCAACATTTCTATAGAGTTTTTCTATCACTAGTCACGGACCCACTTAGTCATGTGAGTAGTTTTTGTGTCACGTGTGAGGTCCTGAGAGTGTGCTCCAGGCTTTTTGCAGTGTCAGGCAATAGCTTATTATGCACCGTGTGGTAAGTAAACAAATGTGAGGATAGTATTGCAAGCTACAAATGCAAACTACTCAGGGTTGTGGTTTGATGGTCACCTGGATCTTGATTTTCAGATTATCCATATTTTTACTGCTTTTGTCAGTTCTTTATGGTTGTAAATGGTCCTTATTCTCTGTGGGAGCATATTCCACGGTATCCATGTCTTTACCGAGGAGGAGCTTTCACCTATACAGGTTTTTTGGAAAGGGGGAATTGTAAGGAGTGTGCCATTCTTGATCTGTTTTTTTTTTTTTACTGTAGATTGTGAGTTTGGATTACAGCAAGGATTGTCCCGCCCCTTATACTGCGTGGAGTGCAGTGTAAAAGGCTTGGAAGGATATCTTTCTTGCAACTGCTAACCAGTGTAATGCCCAAAGAGCGAGGGTAATGCAATCCTGTCTGTTCAGGTTGAGGACTTGTCTGGTTTGTGTGGTCTAGATTTTTTGAAGCTTGTTGAATTATTTTCTTCAAAGCTGATGTACTACCATGTGCATAATCTAGATGTGGCATTATTAATCTAGATGTGGCATTATTAGGTCTTGAGACACCATTATCCTGTGTGACAGCCCTAAGTGCTTTTTTGTTTTTATTTAAGTGAAAGTAGATGCTGGCTGACGCATTTGCACTGATCTGTAAGACATAGGATCATGCTTTTGCCAGGATCCACAGGTGATCATGGGGCTTTGCCATAGATATATTTTTTATGTCCAAAAATACCCCTCCACCCACTTCTCAGATTCTATTGGCAGCACCTAAAGAAAGAAAAAGTTATTGTAAACATGGATGAATTAGAAAAGGTAGAACTTTATCTGTAGATTGTGAATAAAACTTTGTACTTGTTGAAATGGTATTGATAATGTTATCTAAAGTTGTTCTTCATCTGCATGAATCTATGGGATATTTCCAAAATAAATGATTGACTACAACAGTGGAATCTACAATAAAATCAGTAGACTATAACTGCGATGAAAGAAAAGCTAAAATGTAAAATCAACATATTGTAAAAGGAAACACTTTTGCATATCACTCTGCTGCCTTTTAGAGTAGGCTGCAGTATATGAGTAGTTTAATACATTTTCAAACAAATTATATAAACATGACTGCAGGCACATTAAAATCCCATCTTTTTACTGGATGTAGTGTCACTGAAACCATATTGAGAACCTGCTGTGTTTTTAACTAAGATAACTGAGTGGGTATGCTAGGGAATAGCATTACAATTACTATGAAGATTGCTGAATGAACAGGACTACCAGGCCTTGCAAGGAGATGGGTGGCTATAAAGACGCTTTTGTATTGGATAGACAGATTCAGGTGAGAACAAGGAACTGTTCATGGAAGAAATTCGAGGAAAGTGAGAGAGATATATTTTGGTGAAAATCAGTGGGTTTTCTGTAGTAAACAATTGCAATTTTGTGGAGCCGAGAGATACATGAATACAATTTAGCAATAAAATCTTGGTTGAGAAGCATCTTGAAAAGCAAGGTAAAATCGGTATGATTGGTGTTTGTGAAGGTGGATATGATCACTGACAAAGGTGCAAAATACAACATTGTTACCTACATCTCTTATTGTCTCCTGTTTCAGAGTTCACCCCTTTAGAGTATTTGCGGTTAAAACCTCTTCTGTATCCTACAGGATTTCTCTCCTAACATAAAACGTCCTCCGAGCCATGTTCTAGAGGTATATCATTATTTTTTCACATTAGAGTCAGTATACAGTCTGCAAAGGGCCTATTTCACAGCTTGAACTGTCAGCAGTTTGGAGAACCAGGAAAAAATAGAAGACCTAGTGAAACGTCACGTGCAACAAACATGAATGTAGGTCCTATTGAATCCTGTGTAAGAGCTGTAGACCCCATAGTGATTTTCTGAACCTCTATCTTGTAAAAGCTTAGTTGGCAACAATTTTACTTTTAGGTTTGTAGAAGCCAAATTTAATAGGGGTTTGGCATATTTGCAAGGCTTTAGGTCATTTTGTTCTTCAAAACCATGGAAACATTAACACGTTTTAGATTTTGGGACTGGAGCTTGTGAGTTCCACGTTGAGGGTTTATTTTAATAGCCTTTTATATTTGAGACAAATCACTGCATATAATATTGAGGAGAGTTAATGTCCAAGTTGAACATGTGCAGTGCAAATTATTAAATATTCTTCAAGGTACATAAAAACATTTATTTTTGAGAATTTCCATAGTGTTTTCAAACTTCACAAAGGCATTCACTTTTATCTTGCAAGACATCATACTTGAAAATAGTTTTCCTAACCCATGAGCCAAAGGAATTGTACCCCAATATGTGTATGCAGACTCTAAAGTAGGAGAGATAGGATGCACCAGCATAGAAGTATACTTCTTTGCACAAAAACTCTTGAAGCTTGCAAAGTTCTTCTCTAAAGCCAAACAATCAGTATGCCAGGCTAGGATTCAGCAACAATAAATTGGCCTTCAAACAAGAAACTGATTCTGGTCTCTTTTTGTCTGAGTCCATTCCCATATGTGTGTATCAAGCTGGTACTTGGGGGTGTATTTCTAGAGTAATCACAGTTGGAGCTCTGAACCTGATAAGTTATTTTAGTGGATGGGGTCCCATGCATATTCCATGTTAAGGAACAAGGATTGTTTGTACTCTGGCATGCAGAGTGGTTTTGGTACTGACAGCACTCTGTTACATGCTGCTACTAAAGTTATTCAGCAGTTGTTATTTGTGAGCATTGCTCACAAAGTGCAGAGACCATATCTTTTTTTGTTGGTGGTGTTCACTGAATGTTTTGAATTAGTGGCCTTTCCACTCTGTTAATAGGGCTTGGTGAGTACACGTTGTCCAGTAGGGAACATCTCTTAAGATAAACAGTGGTTCTGCTGTTTGTGCAAAATACTTCCATTTAGCCTTTCACTGGCTGAAACAGGTCCTTGGGTTGTAACCTGAGTAATTGGAGCATCAACTTTGATTAAAGCTTAAAAAAAACGCCATTTTTCCTGAAGGTGTTTGCTTTCATCAACACTGTTTTAACTGTGGTTTATCATCGAGCAACTTATCTGTTTCTTTTCAGATTTAGACAACACACACCAGTCTAAATGATGCAGGATAAATTCGAAGTTGCAGTCCATAGGGCAGTCAGGACATGTCTTCTGCATCATAGGTCTTCAGCATCTTGCAAAACCCTATGTTTTTGTTGCACTGAAAGTTCAGGGAATGCTGTGCAACTGCCTCCGAGCTGTGAACTTAAGATCATGGCTGTGATGAAGCGTATAGTTCATAGCAGAGAATTAAACATTTGCTAACATTCGTGACAAGAATTTTCAATTCTATTAAGGACACGGAGGCGAGGATTATGCTTCTCATTTCTTTACTGAAATACTCAGCAGCCAATAGAAACTTAGTAACAAAAACTACAGTACCCATGAACACTGTATGGGTCACATGCACAACCATAGAGTATCTGCCTATAAAAGGTCCATCCACCAAAACAGTGTCCTCTTTCTTTTGCAAACTAAAAAATCAGGTAAGTCTCTGAACAACTTACTCCAACGAACATATCACAGCAAGAACTCCTCTTGTTCGAACCCTCTGATACCCAACGGGGCTTTAACTTCAAACAGGGACTTGGCCCGAAAAACACCGACAGGACCATGTAGTCACGAAGAACAGTCTTCACCAGAGAATCTCAAGCCTTACTTGGTATCCACACCTGAAAGGAATAGAGAGAACACCCGTAACACCATCCCAGAACTGTTTGAATATACATCAACAGAAGAAGGGCCGGGAAAAGATAACAGGAATGCAGTGCAATACAGAACATTTCAGCAAAGCATGTAAAAACATGGTAACCAATCATTCCGGGTGGGATAATCCTCGCCTCTGTGTCCTTAATAGAATTGAAAATTCTTGTCACGAATGTTAGCAAATTTTTTAATTCTATGTCAGGACCGGAGGCTCCGATTATGCTTGTTCAAAGCTTAGCCACCACCACAGAAGCAACATCGACAATTGGTTTATAATAAAAAGCTTTAAATGTACTCTCTGTAGACCAGTCAGCAGCACTCATGATGCCTGACAAACTGACACCAGCTGAAAAAGCCTTGGACGCCATTGCTCCTCGAGCTGAATGGGCCCCAAATTTTGAAACATCAATACCCGCTTCGCCCATGAGCCAACGCATCCATCGTGACAAGGTGGCTGGAGTCACGGGGCGAAAGGGTTTCTGAAGAGCAATTAATAATTGACCCTGCATATCTGCGCGGAATTCGGCAGTACTTACTTCATAATCCTTTACACATTGTACAACACACAGCTTAGGATTATTAGGAAAAGCTGGGTAAGAGACTGAGGAGGTATTACACTTAGTCCTCCATGAGATATTGAATGACACCCCTTCAGGGGAAAATCTACGCCCCGCTAAGTCTAGGGCTCTAACATCTGAAACTCTCTTGCAAGAGACAAGACAAAGTAACATAGTCAGCTTAGCAGATAATTGTTTTCGAGAAAGATATTTATTAGAAGGCCATGCTTCCAGAAATTTCAGGACAATAGAAACATCCCATAACTGCGAATACTTTGAGCACGGGGGTTTAACCATCCGAACGCCTCTGAGCAGTTTACACACCAACGGATGCTCACCAAGTGGTTTGCCATCCACGGGTACATGCCCTGCGGAGATGGCAGATCGGAAGTTGTTCACTGTCCTGTAGGCTCAGTCTGAGGACGCCATTGAAGCCAGAAAATTAGCAGCTAGAGAGACAAGTGCTGTAGCGGGATCCACATCCCGTTGAGAGCACCAATCACACCACCGTCTCCAAGAGGAAGAATATCGTTTGTGGGTGTTGGCCGACCAGGCCTCGTTGATAAATTTGTCAGCCTCCTTTGAAAGGCCTGGGACTTTCCATCTGTCCCTGAAACCCGCCAAGCTACCAAAGGAAGTTGGCTCGACTCTACTAACGGATGAGGGGTCTGTAGAGGGTCCAGCAACAGGTTCCGTAATCGTGGAAGAAGGATTGGAACCGCAGAGAGCATTTCCAGGACCACCGGGAACCACGCCTGTGCTCTCCAGAGTGGAGGGATTAGAACAAGTTCCGCTCAATGACATCTGGCGCGTGCCAGAACCCTGGGGATCATCATGAACGGAGGGAAGGCATAACAAAGGGATGTCGGCCACTCTTGAAGGAACGCATCCGTGGCCAGAGCCTCCGGGTCCGGACGCCAGCTGTAAAAGCTGGGAATCTGCCTGTTGAGACGGGACGCAAACAGGTCTATGTGACAGGGACCCCAAAGGTTCAAGTTCTGGAACACCTGAGGGTGTAGCATCCAGTCGCTGAAGTCCTGCAAGTGACGGGAGTGCCAATCTGCCACCTCGTTGCTGTAGCCCGGAAGATATTCCGCCACTACCGAAATCCTGTTCTGGAGGTAAAAGTGTCAGAAGTCCTTGGCAATATCTGCCAGCATTCGGGACTTCGTGCCGCCCAATTTGTTCACGTACCGTACCGCTGAAATGGTGTCCATCCGAAGGAGGATACAACAATCTGTTTTCTGTGGCGACAAACAACGGATCGCAAATGAACCAGCCAAGAGTTCCAGGCAGTTGATATGTAAGGTAAGCTCTTCCGGCGACCAACGACCACCCGTGGACAACTGGCCGCAACGGGCTCCCCAACCCCACCGGCTGGCATCGGATTCGATCACTATATCCGGGTTCAATTCGAAGAGGGCTCGGCCGTTCCAAGCCTCCACCATGTGGTGCAACCACCATAACATCTCGAGCCTCGCCTCCTCTGAGAGCGGAATCATTTCTGAGTAACCGAGGCCTTTTTGAAGATGTCGTATTTTCAGGCGTTGAAGGGCTCGGTAGTGAAGGGGACCCGGGAAGATCGCCTGAATTGAGGAAGCTAGTAAGCCCACTATCCGGGCTACGGATCTCAAAGACACCATTTGCTTGTGAAGTGTCGACCTCAATTCCCTCTTGATAGACCTGATCTTTTGCATCGGTAAAAGGAGCCGACAAGTCAGGGAGTTGACAAGGAAACCCAGAAACTCGATCAATTGAGACGGGATCAACATTGACTTCTGCTGATTCACAATAAACCTGAGACTCTGTAAGAGATTGATTGTCCATTCGAGGTGCGAGATGAGTTGGGGACAGTTCGCCATTATGATGATGTCGTCCAGGTAGACGATCAGACGAACTCCCCGCGCTCTCAGAGATTCTACTACCGGACGGAGGAGTTTCGTGAAGCACCACGGTGCTGACGAGAGGCCGAACAGGAGAACCCTGTACTCGTAACAGATCCCCTGCCAGAGAAACTGTAGGAACCGACGATGAGGGGCGAAGATGGGAATGGATAAATACGCGTCCTTCAGGTCCAGACGGACCATCCAGTCCCCCTCTCGGAGGAGATCGCATAGAAGATGGATGCCCTCCATCTTGAAGTGACAGTAGATTATCCAGGCATTGAAATCTTTTAAGTTTAAGACTAGTCTGGATCCACCCCCTTTTTTCCTCACTAGGAAGACATTGCTGCGAAACCCGCGAGGGTGGAGAGTCGAAACCACTATGGCACCTTTCTGAAGTAGAGAGTCTGTTTCTGCTGAGATAAAGGTCTGATCGTTTTGGGAAAAAGACATCTGTAGATGGGGTCTGTCTTGGGAAGGGTGATCGTACAGTTCTAACTTGTACCCCTGCACGGTTTCCAAGACCCAAGCATCTTGAGAGATCGCGCGCCAGCTGTCTAGGAAAAACCTCACTCTGCCCCCCAAGATTACCTCTGAACAGGGAATCAGTCTCACCTGTAGATCCGGAATCTTGTTGTCCGCCTGAATTGCCTCCAAATCTGCCTTTGCGGAATCTATTTCTGGAGCGTCGGGTTGGGTAGAAGGAGGAGTTGTTATTTGAGTTGGAGTCTTGATAACCTCCTCGCTGCTGGTCGCGCGGGGCGCCTTGATTATAACCCCGGCCGAACGAGCGGCCCCGAAATCGTCCGGCCCTGCTGAAAACCAGGCGGAACGCCCATCTGAGGGACCCTTGGGTTTTGTCCAGACCACTGAATGTGGCAACGAACTTCGTTAATTCTTTAAGGAACGGCTGTCCGAAAAGCAAACCCTGGGCCAGAGGACCCGATTCAGACGTGGAGAGTTCTGCCAGTTTGGGGTCTAACTTCAACAAAATAGAGCGACGACGCTCCGAAGATAGCGCACAGTTGGCATTGCCGAGCTGGCATACTGCCCTCTGGGCCCAACCGATGAGCTCCTCCGGATCAATCCCCAGTCTGGACTCTTTGGCTCTAAAGCCTAATTCGAGGATCTTTATCAGAGGGCCGGTCATGTCCAGCAATTTATCCTTACATGACCGCCAAGATCTATTGAGACCCTTCTTGGGATCCTTCGAATATTTCTTGAGGTAGGTAAGCATGGAGGGATCTACCTCGGGAGTCTCAGCCACCTTACCTGCTAAGTCAGGTCTAGGGCATTCCGACCTAAGTCACGCCCGTACATCCTTGTCGACAGATTGGCGAAGATGGGACTGGACATAGTCAGCCACCTCCTGGGGTGGCAGCCAGGCGGAAGAATTGGGGTGAACTATTTCGGTGGGCTCAAAGTTGAGTACCTTGGGAGCCGAAGACTCGTTCGTGTGTCTTTCTTTCCTCGCTTTTTTGGCGGGTCTAGGAGCTTTCTCCTGGTCGGTGGAGGGGTCCGAGGAGGTATCCTGGTCATCCTCCTGTGTGATTTCCGTAATAGTCGCTTTACCGGTGGGAGCGGAGTACTCCTGCTCCTCCATAGACGTTGCAAGTTTGGTGAAATCTGCAGCATGCGGGTTCTTAACCCCCATTCCCCCGGTTCTAGGGCGATTGCCTGAGGTGGGGAGCCAGCCTTGTTGCTTGGCATATGTACACAGATGACGTTTGAGGGGTTCTATGGCCTTCACCAAAGCCTTATTAACAGAATGCTGGACTCCTGCGTCCAGGGCCTCTACGAGGTCCTGCTCCATGGACTCAGAGGGTTCCTCCTCGTAATAGTAGTCCTCTTCATAATAATATTCAGCCATATTGACACACTGGAAGTGTAACTTCGAAGACCCCAGGAGGACTGTCTGTGAAATACTCGGGGATAATCCACGTGGCACAGATATATAATTATAGAAAGTCAGGGGGAGTGGAGAAGAACCCCAGGCAAGCTCAGTACAATCCTGAAAGGATGCAAGTAATAAACAAGTAAGATGTGGAGGGAGGAAAAAGCTTGCCCAAAAGCCACTCTAGGCAGAGCCTATGCAAGATTATACAGCCCCACACTGAGCTATTAGTGCAGGGCGTCTGGGGAGCACAACAAGCTATTTTTCGCCAAAAAACGCTGCGAAAATCAGGGTCAGGAGCATGGAAACGCTGCTCCAGCGTTCACTTAAGCCCGATCAATGATTTCAGGGCAAAGATGGCCTCCGCGCATGCGCGGTACCGGCCGCTCGCTGAAGGTAAAGAGAGGATTGCGCGACAATAGAGACGCGCGTCCTCGCTCCCCGGCACCTCCCGCTCCACTGGTAGTGAAATCGGCCGGCACAGAAACCCGATCGGCGCTGAGAACGCTCCGAGTGAGGCGCGCTGCCTGCCAGACAGACTCGGGACCCTATAAAGCAAAGGGACCCCGCAGGAAAGCGGCGCACAGCTCTGGGCAGCAAAACTCGGGCACATTAAAGAATCACCAGCGGTAAGCCATACAACCAAGCGCCAAACACAGTACTAACAATGCTATGATTATACAACGCAAGAACAATCGCAAATACAGTCATTATAACAACGCTATGATTATACAAAGCAAGAGGAATCCTTATTAGCCATTAAGCAATAGACAAGGGAAAAGCACTTAACTGGCTGCGGAGCAGCAAAGAAAGAGAACACTGTTTTGGTGGATGGACCTTTTATAGGCAGATACTCTATGGTTGTGCATGTGACCCATACAGTGTTCATGGGTACTGTAGTTTTTGTTACTAAGTTTCTATTGGCTGCTGAGTATTTCAGTAAAGAAATGAGAAGCATAATCGGATCCTCCGGTCCTGACATAGAATTAAGCATGGTCTTATCCATTTGGATGTGCTGGCACAGCATTTTGTTGCTGTGGATAGGTGGCATACATATTCTGATGAAAGTGGAAGTGCTGGAGGAATCAAAGTTTTCAGTGTGTTATAGGAGGTGCTGGCTGGTTATCAAGTGATGTTTGCCGGAAACTCAGAAAAAGACTGTTGGCAAGAAGAACAGTCTACTGTTGGCTAGAAATTCTGTAGGAGGTGGGTTTAAATGGCAGTGTTTTTGTTCTACTATGGAGGCTGATGACTTCAGGATTAATACTGTGCACCAGAGTGTTGTCTGCTAGTTAGTCTCTCTTGTCTAATCTTTGCATTATTGTGGTACTGTATTAAATACAAAGATTAGTTCTTGAACTGAGACCATGCAGACCCCCACCCATTCTTCAGTATTTCTCTAGCAGACGCAACTAATTTCAAGCAGAAGGAGAATTTTTTTTAAATATTGCATGGTGTCCCATTTGCTTTTAAGCAGTAATACATACACAGGTAGACTTAGTAACCCTCAGATTCTGGGCTTAAGTTTTCTTCTATCTATCTATCAATCTATATATATATATATATATATATATATGTATATATATATATATATTCACTGAAAAACCATAGGTTTTAGGGACAGTTATAGTTAGTTGGACATTGCACTCGTACAAAACCCGTGAAATTCCCCGTTATAGTTAGTTCAGGTAACTATAACTCGCGCCCCAGCAATGCACTGCTGATGACGTCACATAGTACATCACTCATGACATGGTCAGTGACATCACTGATGACATCACTGATGACATCTCAAATGACATCACTGATGACATCATCCAGTGACTGTGTGTTTCTGTAAAGTTTAAATATGTTTAATATATATAGGGAAAGGCGTATTGAAGAATAAGTGGGTGTATAAGTGTCTGAAAGGATGATTTAGTAGGTGCATGACTAACTCTATAAGTGAGTGATTAAACGTATCTTACTGAATGCATGGGTTAGTGACTAAACTGGGTGAATGTCTGTATCCGTCTGTCTGTTGCTGTGTAAGTGGCTGCATGGGTTTGTGAATAGCTACATGAGTGTCTATATGAGTTATTGATTGGTTGTCTGAGTATCTGTATGGGTGCCTGAGTGTTTGTGTGGGTGGGGTGTGTGCGACTCTGTGCATAGATGTGTGAGTGGGTGATTCACTGGGTAGATGGTTTCAAGAGTGCATCTGTGATAGACTGTATGGGTGGGTAAGTGTGTGTAAGAGTGTGTTAGTGAGTGAATGTATGTCCCAGTGGTACATGTGTGAGTAACTACATATGTGAAAGGCAGTATATATGTGTGTTGGAGTATATAAATAGCTATAAGCTTAGAGTGTGTGATTGTGAGAGTGACTGTATGGATGAGTGTGTGCTTGTATCAGAGATTGTATAAGAGCGTAAGAATGTGCTAGTATTTCTATGAGTAAGTGAGCTGGTGTGTGTATAACTGTATAGGTGAGTAAATGGGTGTGTGCTTAATTTTTGCATGACTGACTAGGTGTGTGAGTACCTCTATGGATGAGTGGTGGTGTGTGAGTGTTTATATAGGTGTATGAGTGCATATAATAGTCCTGTACTGAGTGACTATAAGTATGAGTGACTGTACGGATGAGTGAGTAGATGTGTGTGTGTAGACCTAAGAATCAGTGAGTGTGTATATAGTAATTGGTGTTGGAGTGTCTATGGTTTTGACAATGGCAGTCTGTAATTTACAGTGGGTGTATCAAAAGTTATATTAGGGTGTGAGAAGATGCATCAAATTATCACATGGATGATGTCATCAGTGATGTCATACTTTAATCACTCACTTATAGAGTCAGTCACGCACCTACTAAATCATCCATTCAGACAATTATACACACACTCATTCTTCAATATGCCTTTCCCTATATATATTAAACATATTTAAACTTTACAGAAACACACAGTCACTGGATGATGTCATCAGTGATGTCATTTGAGATGTCATCAGTGATGTCACTGACCATGTCATGAGTGATGTAATATGTGACGTCATCAGCAGTGCATTGCGGGGCGCGAGTTATAGTTACCTGAACTAACTATAACGGGGAATTTCACGGGTTTTGTACGAGTGCAATGTCCAACTAACTATAACTGTCCCTAAAACCTATGGTTTTTTCAGTGAATTTGTAAGGTTTTTTAAATGCTAATTTCTAACTATAAAGTGCCTGAAACCTATGGTTTTTTCAGTGAATTTCAAAGGTTTTTTAAATGCTAATTCCTAACTATAACATGTCTGAAATCTATGGTTTTTTTCAGTGAATTTCAAAGGTTTTGTAAATGACAATTTTTAAATGTATTAATTGTTAAATTTATTTTTTGATACTGATTTACTACATTTTTTTAAACTATTTATTTTTAGATATTTTATTTTTTAAATTACATTGTAATTACATTATACATTACATTACAAAATATACTTTCTCAAAATGAATTACTTTAGTTTAAATACTTTGCAAATAGGCAATAGACTTTTAAGTACAGTAGTTACAGTTGTTGCAATGGGCAACACAATTTCAAACACAATGCAACATTGAGCTCAATGTGAATTTCTAGTTAAATGCATTTAGTTACTTTATGGAATACTTTTCTAACCACAGGACTGGATCCTAGATTCAGTCCTGCGACATCTCCTGTAAACAGTTGAGTAAAAGCGTTTTGGTTACAGTAGTGATTTTTAAGGAATATTATTGTATTTTAAAAGTTGACACTTAGAAACTTTTTCACATAGAATCACCAATGTTATCCTATGGGAGGAAATTCACTTAGCAGGTAAGTAGTGTTATCGTTACTTTTTCTTACTCAGTGGTGGATCCTGGATCCAGCACTGGTGCATCTCCTGTAAACAGTTGAAAGAATGCGTTTAAGTCATACTCATACAGGCGATTTTTAAGGAATATTTGTAGTTTGTGAAAATCGACACTTTGAAACTTTTCTGCTGAAAACCAGACAATGGATTCCTATGGAAGGAAATACAAGTTACTGGTAAATACGGTTAGAATTACTTTTCAGGGTCAGTGCTGGGCTAAAAGATGCAGCACTGGGTTCTCTCCTGATAACAGGTGAGTAAATCGGAATTCGTGAGTTCGGCTGATTTTAGAGGAATATTATAAAGTTCCAAAACTCCACACTTAGAAGAATTTCCAAGTGAAACCAGTCAATGTTAGCCTATGGAAGGAAATTCAAGTTACTGGTAAGTACGGTTAAAATTACTTTTCAGGATCAGTACTGGGCTTAAAGATGCAGCACTGAGGTCTCTCCTGATAACAGGTGAGTAAATCGGAATTCGTAGTTCGGCTGATTTTAGAGGAATATTATAAAGTTCCAAAACTCCACACTTAGAAGAATTTCCAAGTGAAACCAGTCAATGTTAGCCTATGGAAGGAAATTCAAGTTACTGGTAAGTACGGTTAGAATTACTTTTCAAGGTCAGTGCTGGGCTAAAAGATGCAGCACTGGGTTCTCTCCTGATAACAGGTGAGTAAATCGGAATTCGTAGTTCGGGTGATTTTAGAGGAATATTTGCACAGTGGTGAAGGGAGGGGGCGGGGCTTCAGGTGACATGTCTGCAAACAGGCCCCGTGGCGCGTTTTAAGATGGGGAATTAAATCCTCCTCAATCCCGAGAGGTGCAGAGGGTCCCTGGAGTCCAACTAGCCCACCATGTACCTCCAAAAAGTGCCACAGAGCTGCGTTGCAGAGAGGTGCAAAAAGGGGCGTGGCCTCAGAACACCTCTCTGCAACGCAGCCCCTGGCGCATACTGGAGGTTCCTGGTGGGCTAGATGGCCCCCAGGGACCCCCAGTATTCAAGGGGAATTCGTTCTCCTCTGCAAACACGCCAGGGGGCGCGTTTGCAGAGTGGTAAAGGAAGGGGGCGGGGCCTGCGGCACGATCGTTTTTTTTTTTTTTTAATTGTTTTTTTTAAATGCTTTTTTCTGCCCATGGGGTCCTTGTGGGACCCCTTGAGCAGACCTAGGGGGTCAGGGTGTTTCTACCCTGCCCCCTTTGTGCGTTTTGCGCACTTGTTTCTTGTGTTTTTTTTTTTAATTGGCGCGATCCGCGCACCCTAAGCGCATCCCGCCGTTTAAAAAAAAAAAATGCTTTTTCTGCCCAGGGGGTCCTTGTGGGACCCGTGAGCAGACCTAGGAGTCAGGGTGTTTCTACCCTGCCCCCTTTGTGCGTTTTGCGCACTTGTTTCTGTGCCTCGGTTCTACCGAGGCATAAAATGGCTGCCAACACTTCCTGATTTGGAGTGTTGACAGCCAATTAGCATGCAGCTCGTGATCGGGACGGTGCGCGCAGGGTGCGCTCAGGGTGCGCGAATCCGACGCGGCCATAGATATATATGTGATTTTCCTTTTGATTTTCTCAGGAACTACTGAACGGATTTACACCATTTAACAAAAGGGTTCTTTCTGAACCAAGAACTACCTCTTTGCCAAATTTGGTGTAATTCCGTTCAGCAGTCTGAGCTGTAGCCGTGGCTAAAGTTTCCTATGGGAAAATGAATGGGGAAAACACGTTTTGGGACCCCCCTTTTTTCTCGGCCTCCGCTTGACGAATCACCCCGAGACTTTCAGGATAGGAACGGACTGGAGCGGGCCACAAAGTTTGAACATTTCGCGAAGATTCGTCAACCGACGCAAGAGTTATTTCAAATAGAATGTTGCGGATTTCCTATGGAAAATAGGTCCTAACTATAACTATCTACTGGCGACCGCCAGTAGATAATATATATACATATATATATTTACCTATCTATACATATACATATCTATCTATATAGATATATATCTATACATATACATATCTAGATAGATATATATATATATATATATATATATATATATATATATATATATATATATATATATTATCTACTGGCGGTCGCCAGTAGATAGTTATAGTTAGGACCTATTTTCCATAGGAAATTCACAACATTCTATTTGAAATAACTTTGGCGCCGGTTGACGAATCTTCGCGAAATTGTCAAAACTCGTGGGGCGCTCTGGTCCGCTCCTATCCTGAAAGTTTCGGGGTGATTCGGCAAGCGGTGGCCGAGAGAAAAGGGGGGTCCCAAAACGTGTTTTCTCCATGTTAATTCCCATAGGAAATTTTAGACACGGCTACGCTTGGTTCAGAAAGCAACCTTTTTTTTAAATGGTGTAAATCCGTTCAGTAGTTGCTGAGAAAATCAAAAGTAAAACCACATATATATCTATGGCCGCAGAGGATCCGCGCACCCTGAGTGTACCCTCCCGATCACGAGCTGAATGCTACTTGGCTGTCAACACTCCAAACCATGAAGTGTTGGCAGCCATCTTGTTCCTCTGTAGAACCGAGGCACAGAAACAAGTGCGCAAAACGCAAAAAGGGGGCAGGGTAGAAACACCCTGAACCCCTAGGCCTGCTTAGGGGGTCCCACAAGGACCCCCAGGGCCAAAAAAAGCATTTTTTTTTTTTTAAATCGGCGGGATGCCCTTAGGATGCGCGGATCCCGCCGTGGAAAAAAAAACGAAGCGCGGACTCCCGCGCTTCGTTGATATTTGGCCCCCGGGTGGGCCAAGTCCCGGGGGCATGCAGGAGTTTATAAAATATTGGTTTGGGGGGCCTCTAAGGCTCTCCCAAGCCCCGGGGACCGCCACCCCCCGGGGCTTTCAATTTAAAATGGTGCGGGAGGGCACTCGGCCCTCTCGCAGCCGCGGGGACCGCCACCCCCGGGGCTTCTTTTTAAAAAAATTAAATTACCTGTGTGGGGGGGGCTCGAGCCCCCCCACACGCCCCGGGGACTGCCACCTCCCCGGGGCACTAAGTATTTTAATGTTGGGGTCCTTTTCGGACCTCGAAGCCCCGGGACCACCACCTCCGGGGCTTTGCAATTGGATGGGAGGGGGCCGCGCGGCCCCCCTCCTGGAGCCTGTGATGGCCCTGGGGACCACCACCCCCAGGGCCGGCTCCTGCAGTGTCCCGGGGTGCCCACCCGGGACACTGCTGTTTGCTATGACAGGGCGGGAGCCTCGCGGCTCCCGTCCTGTCATAGCAAACTTGCTTTGAATTTTGGAAGAGAGAGCAGGAAACCTGCTCTCTCTTCCAAAATTCAAAGCAAATTGCTTTTCCACATGGGGAGCTGCATCTTAGCAGCTCCCCATGTGGAAAAGCAATGCCGGCTCCCGAGGGACGCGGGGAGCAGGCGGGACCGTGGGGGGATTGGGGACCCCCCCACGGTCCCCAACGGAGAGGGCCAGCCCTGGGGGATAGGGTCCCCGGGGCTACAAGTGGCCCAGGAAGGGGGCCACGCGGCCCCCTTCCCCCAAAAACTTTTTTTTTTTAAAAACAAAGGCCGGGGGATGGGGTCCCCCGGGGCCATAAGTGGCCTGAGGAGGGGGGCAACGCAGCCATCAAACAATTTTAAAAAAAAATAAAGGCCATGCCCCGGGGGATGGGGTCCCCGGGGCCGATTAAGGCCTCGGGAGGGGGGCCATGCGGCCCCCTTCCAAATTTTTTTATTTTTTTAATTTTTATTTAAAAATAGGGGGCAGGCCCTGGGGGATGGGGTCCCCAGGGCCAATAAATTAGAAAAAGAAGGGGGGCCACACAGCCCCCTTCTTAAAAACAAAATTAAATAAAAGACCGGCATCGCGCCGGAGGCCACGCCCCTCCTTGCAGCACTCTGCAAACGCGCCCCTGGCGCGTTTGCAGATGGGGAACAATTCCCCTTGAATACTGGGGGTCCCTGGGGCCAACTAGCCACCAGGAACCTCCAGTATGCACCAGGGGCTGCGTTGCAGAGAGGTGTTCTGAGGCCACGCCCCTTTTACACCTCTCTGCAACGCAGCTCTGTGGCGCTTAATGGAGGTAGCTGGTGGGCTAGTTGCACCCCAGGGACCCTCAGGATTCAAGGGGAGTTAATCCCCCAACTTAAAACGCGCCACGGGGCGCGTTTGCACAGTGGTGAAGGGAGGGGCGGGGCCTGAGGTGATATGTGTGCAAACATGCCCTGTGGCGTGTTTTAAGTTGGGGATTAAGTCCCCTTGAATCCTGAGGGTCCCTGGGGTCCAACTAGCCCACCAGGTAACTCCAGTAAGCGCCACAGAGCTGCGTTGCAGAGAGGTGTAAAGGGGCGTGGCCTCGGACCACCTCTCTGCAACACAGGCCTGTGGCGCTTACTGGAAGTACCTGGTGGGCTAGTTGGGCCCCAGGGACCCCCAGGATTCAAGGTGACCTAATCCCCCATCTTAAAACCCGCAACGGGCGCGTTTGCACAGTGGTGAAGGGAGAGGCGGGGCCTGAGGTGACATGTGCGCAAACACGCCCTGTGGTGTGTTTTAAGTTGAGGAATTAATTCCCCTTGAATCCTGAGGGACCCTGGGGCCAACTAGCCCACCAGGTACCTTCAGTAAGCACAACAGAGTTGCGTTGCAGAGAGGTGAAAAAGGTGCATGGCCTCGGAACGCCTCTCTGCAACTCAGCTCTGTGGTGCTAACTGTAGGTACCTGGTGGGCTAGTTGGGCCCCAGGGACCCTCAGGATTCAAGGGACTTAATCCCGCAACTTAAAACGCGCCACGGGGCGCGTTTGCACACGTCATCTCAGGCCCCCCTCCCTTCACCACTGTGCAAACGCGCCCCGTAGCGCGTTTTAAGAGGTAGTTTTAATCCCCTGCCCTATTATGTACTAGGGACTTACAGAGGAGGTCATGCTAATCACAGGGGTACCCCAACGCATAGTGTTCCCTAGTGTATGTAGGTGTTTTCACTGTATTCTAAGTGTCTTTTAGCATAGCACTGGCTCTGGTTAGTCAGAGTCAGTTACCACCAGTACCCGTCTGAAAAAGTTGTGGGCACAGGAGGATTTTGCAACAAGGCGTCTTTCTGCTCCTCTGTTGGTTCTTTCTGCACATCTTTTGCTTCTTCCTGCACTTTTCTTCGTCTTTACGGACTTCTGTTGCTTCTTTCTGCATTTCTTTTGCTTCTTTCTGTGCGTTTTTTCTTCTTTCTTCACATGTCCTACCTCTGTAGGCATAGTTAGAAACTAGCATTTAAAAAACTTTTGAAATTCACTTAAAAACCATAGGTTTCAGGCACGTTATAGTTAGAAATTAGCATTTAAAAACCTTTGAAATTAACTGAAAAAACCATAGGTTTCAGACACGTTATAGTTAGAAATTAGCATTTAAAAAACCTTTGAAATTCACTGAAAAACCATAGGTTTTAGGGACAGTTATAGTTAGTTGGACATTTCACTCGTACAAAACCCGTGAAATTCCCCCGTTATAGTTAGTTCAGCTAACTATAACTCGCGCCCCCGCAATGCACTGCTGATGACGTCACATATTACATCACTCATGACATGGTCAGTGACATCACTGATGACATCTCAAATGACATCACTGATGACATCATCCAGTGACTGTGTGTTTCTGTAAAGTTTAAATATGTTTAATATATATAGGGAAAGGCATATTGAAGAATGAGTGTGTGTATAATTGTCTGAATGGATGATTTAGTAGGTGCGTGACTGACTCTATAAGTGAGTGATTAAAGTATCTTACTGAATGCATGGGTTAGTGACTAAACTGTGTGAATGTCTATATCCGTCTGTCTGTTGGTGTGTAAGCGGCTGCATGGGTTTCTGAATAGCTACATGAGTGTCTACATGGGTTATTGATTGGTTGTCTGAGTATCTGTATGGGTGCCTGAGTGTTTGTGTGGGTGGGGTGTGTGTGACTCTGTGCATAGATGTGTGAGTGGGTGATTCACCGGTGCATGGTTTCAAGAGTGCATCTGTGATGGACTGTATAGGTGGGTGAGTGTGTGTATGGGTGTGTTAGTGAGTGAATGTATATCTCAGTGGTACATGTATGAGTAACTACATATGTGAATGGCAGTATATATGTGTGTTGGAGTATATAAATGGGTATAAGTGAGAGTGTGTGATTGTGAGAGTGGCTGTATGGATGAGTGTGTACTTGTATCAGTGATTGTATAAGAGCGTAAGAATGTGCTAGTATTTGTATGAGTAAGTGAGCTGGTGTGTGTATAACTGTGTAGGTGAGTAAATGGCAATGTGATTAATTATTTGCATGACTGACTAGGTGTGTGAGTACCTCTATGGATGAGTGACGGTTTGTGAGTGTCTATATAGGTGTATGAGTGCATATGATAGTCCTGTACTGAGTGACCGTAAGTATGACTGACTGTACGGGTGAGTGAGTGGATGTGTGTGTAGACCTAACAATCAGTGAGTGTGTATGTAGTTATTGGTGTTGGAGTGTCTATGGTTTTGACAATGGCAGTCTGTAATTTAGAGTGGTGTATCAAAAGTTATATTAGGGTGTGAGAAGATGCATCAGATTATCACATGGATGATGTCATCAGTGATGTCATCAGTGATGTCATTTGATATGTCATCAGTGATGTCATCAGTGATGTCACTGACCATGTCATGAGTGATGTAATATGTGACGTCATCAGCAGTGCATTGCGGGGACGCGAGTTATAGTTAGCTGAACTAACTATAACGGGGGAATTTCACGGGTTTTGTACGAGTGAAATGTCCAACTAACTATAACTGTCCCTAAAACCTATGGTTTTTTCAGTGAATTTCAAAGGTTTTTTAAATGCTAATTTCTAACTATAACGTGTCTGAAACCTATGGTTTTTTCAGTGAATATATATATATATTATCTACTGGCGGTCGCCAGTAGATAGTTATAGTTACAACCTATTATCCATAGGAAATCCGCGACATTCTATTTGAAATAACTCTCTTGCCGGTTGACGTATCTTCGCGAAATTTTCAAACTTCGTGGGGCGCTCCGGTCCGCTCCTACCCTGAAAGTCTCGGGGTGATACGTCAAGCGGGGGCCGAGAAAAAGGGGGTCCCAAAACGCGTTTTCCCCATGCATTTTCCCATAGGAAACTTTAGACACGGCTACAGCCTGAACTGCTGAACGGAATTACACCAAATTTGGCAAAGAGGTAGTTCTTGGTTCAGAAAGAACCCTTTTGTTAAATGGTGTAAATCCGTTCAGTAGTTGCTGAGAAAATGAAAAGTAAAAAGTTAGTGATATCTAGGGACGAGTAGGGTCCGCGTACCCTCCCGATCACGAGCTGCATGTTAATTGGCTGTCAGCTGGCTGTCAACATTCCGATTCAGGAAATGTTGGCAGCCATTTTGTCCCTCGGTAGAACCGAGGACAGAAACAAGTGCGCAAAGCGCACAAAGGGGGCAGGGTAGAAACACCCTGACCCCTAGGTTTGCTCAGGGGTCCCACAAGGACCCCTGGGCAAAAACAAAAAAATTTTTTTAAATCGGCAGGATGCGCTCAGGGTGCGCGAATCCTGCCGAAAAATCGAGCGCGGTCTCCGCGCTTCGATAGTCACTGGCCCCGGGTGGGCCAAGTCCCGGGGGCATGCTGGGGGGTTAATTTTATGTGTGGGGGCCTCTAAGGGCCTCCAAGCCCGGGGACCACCACCCCCGGGGCTTTATGTACAATGGTGCGGGAGGGCTCTGAGCCCTCCGCAGCCCCGGGACCACCACCTCCCCGGGGCTTCTTTTTTAATTAAAAACCTGTGGGGGGCTCCAGCCCCCACACGCCCGGGGACCACCACCTCCCGGGGCACTAAGAAAATTACAATGGGGGTCCATTTTGGACTCCCAGAGCCCGGGGACCACCACCTCCCCGGGGCTGTGCACTGAATGGGAGGGGGCCGCGCGGCCCCCTCCTGGAGCCCTTGATGGCCCTGGGGACCACCACCCCCAGGGCCGGCTCCTGCAGTGTCCCGGGGTGCCTACCCCGGGACACTGCTGTTTGCAATGACAGGACGGAGCCTCGCGGCTCCCGTCCTGTCATTGCAAACTTGCTTTGGATATTGGAAGAGAGCAGGAAACCTGCTCTCTCTTCCAATATCCAAAGCCGATTGCTTTCCACATGGGGAGCTGCATCTTAGCAGCTCCCCATGTGTAAAGCAATGCCGGCTCCCGTAGGACACGGGGAGCCGGCGGGACTGTGGGGGATTGGGGACCCCCCACAGTCCCCAACGAGAGGGCCAGCCCGGGGGATGGGGTCCCCGGGGCAAGTAGTGGCTCGGGAGGGGGCCACGCGGCCCCCTTCCCCAAAAAAAACAATAAAATTTTTTTTTAAACGATCGGGCCCGCAGGCCCCGCCCCTTCCTTCACCACTCTGCAAACGCGCCCCTGGCGCGTTTGCAGAGGGGGAACGAATTCCCCTTGAATACTGGGGGTCCCTGGGGCCAACTAGCCCACCAGGAACCTCCAGTATGCGCCAGGGGCTGCCTTGCAGAGAGGTGTACAGAGGCCACGCCCCTTTTACACCTCTCTGCAACGCAGCTCTATGGCGCTTTGGAGGTATATGGTGGGCTAGTTGCACCCCAGGGACCCTCAGGATTCAAGGGGAGTTAATCCCCCGACTTAAAACGCGCCACGGGGCGTGTTTGCACAGTGGTGAAGGGAGGGGCGGGGCTTCAGGTGACATGTGTGCAAACAGGCTCCGTGGCGCGTTTTAAGATGGGGAATTAAATCCTCTTCAATCCTGAGGGTCCCTGGGGCCAACTAGCCCAACAGGTACGTCCAGAAAGCGCCACAGAGCTGCGTTGCAGAGAGGTGTAAAAAGGGGTGTGGCCTCTGTACATGTCTCTGCAACGCAGCCCCCAGGCGCATACTGGAGGTTCCTGGTGGGCTAGTTGGTCCGTAGGGACCCTCATGATTCAAGGGGACTTAATCCCCCAACTTAAAACGCACCACGGGGCGCGTTTGCACAGATGTCACCTCAGGCCCCGCCCCTCCCTTCACCATTGTGCAAATATTCCTCTAAAATCAGCCGAAATCCGAATTCCGATTTACTCACCTGTTATCAGGAGAGACCTCAGTGCTGCATCTTTCAGCCCAGTACTGATCCTCAAAAGTAATTTTAACCGTACTTACCGGTAACTTGAATTTCCTTCATAGGCTAACATTGACTGGTTTCACTTGGAAATTCTTCTAAGTGTGGAGTTTTGGAACTTTAAAATATTCCTCTAAAATCAGCCGAAATACGAATTCCGATTTACTCACCTGTTATCAGGAGAGACCTCAGTGCTGCATCTTTCAGCCCAGTACTGATCCTCAAAAGTAATTTTAACCGTACTTACCAGTAACTTGAATTTCCTTCCATAGGATATCATTGCCTGCTTTTTGCTGAAAAAGTTTCTAAGTGTTGATTTTTGAAACATACAAATATTCCTCTAAAATCAGCCGAAATCCGAATTCAGATTTACTCACCTGTTATCAGGAGAGACCTCAGTGCTGCATCTTTCAGCCCAGTACTGGTCCTGAAAAGTAATTTTAACCGTACTTACCAGTAACTTGAATTTCCTTACATAGGCTAACATTGACTGGTTTCACTTGGAAATTCTTCTAAGTGTGGAGTTTTGGAACTTTAAAATATTCCTCTAAAATCAGCCGAAATACGAATTCCGATTTACTCACCTGTTATCAGGAGAGACCTCAGTGCTGCATCTTTCAGCCCAGTACTGATCCTCAAAAGTAATTTTAACCGTACTTACCGGTAACTTGAATTTCCTTCATAGGCTAACATTGACTGGTTTCACTTGGAAATTCTTCTAAGTGTGGAGTTTTGGAACTTTAAAATATTCCTCTAAAATCAGCCGAAATACGAATTCCGATTTACTCACCTGTTATCAGGAGAGACCTCAGTGCTGCATCTTTCAGCCCAGTACTGATCCTCAAAAGTAATTTTAACCGTACTTACCGGTAACTTGAATTTCCTTCATAGGCTAACATTGACTGGTTTCACTTGGAAATTCTTCTAAGTGTGGAGTTTTGGAACTTTAAAATATTCTTCTAAAATCAGCCGAAATACGAATTCCGATTTACTCACCTGTTATCAGGAGAGACCTCAGTGCTGCATCTTTCAGCCCAGTACTGATCCTGAAAAGTAATTTTAACCGTACTTACCGGTAACTTGAATTTCCTTCATAGGCTAACATTGACTGGTTTCACTTGGAAATTCTTCTGTGTGTGGAGTTTTGGAA
Source organism: Calotriton arnoldi (assembly GCA_963921515.1). NCBI lineage: Eukaryota > Metazoa > Chordata > Amphibia > Caudata > Salamandridae > Calotriton > Calotriton arnoldi. The sequence goes on along the minus strand of CAWUFW010000529.1, from coordinate 519,101 downwards.
CTTTAAAATATTCCTCTAAAATCAGCCGAAATACGAATTCCGATTTACTCACCTGTTATCAGGAGAGACCTCAGTGCTGCATCTTTCAGCCCAGTACTGATCCTCAAAAGTAATTTTAACCGTACTTACCGGTAACTTGAATTTCCTTCATAGGCTAACATTGACTGGTTTCACTTGGAAATTCTTCTAAGTGTGGAGTTTTGGAACTTTAAAATATTCCTCTAAAATCAGCCGAAATACGAATTCCGATTTACTCACCTGTTATCAGGAGAGACCTCAGTGCTGCATCTTTCAGCCCAGTACTGATCCTCAAAAGTAATTTTAACCGTACTTACCGGTAACTTGAATTTCCTTCATAGGCTAACATTGACTGGTTTCACTTGGAAATTCTTCTGTGTGTGGAGTTTTGGAACTTTAAAATATTCCTCTAAAATCAGCCGAAATACGAATTCCGATTTACTCACCTGTTATCAGGAGAGACCTCAGTGCTGCATCTTTCAGCCCAGTACTGATCCTCAAAAGTAATTTTAACCGTACTTACCGGTAACTTGAATTTCCTTCATAGGCTAACATTGACTGGTTTCACTTGGAAATTCTTCTAAGTGTGGAGTTCTGGAACTTTAAAATATTCCTCTAAAATCAGCCGAAATACGAATTCCGATTTACTCACCTGTTATCAGGAGAGACCTCAGTGCTGCATCTTTCAGCCCAGTACTGATCCTCAAAAGTAATTTTAACCGTACTTACCGGTAACTTGAATTTCCTTCATAGGCTAACATTGACTGGTTTCACTTGGAAATTCTTCTAAGTGTGGAGTTTTGGAACTTTAAAATATTCCTCTAAAATCAGCCGAAATACGAATTCCGATTTACTCACCTGTTATCAGGAGAGACCTCAGTGCTGCATCTTTCAGCCCAGTACTGATCCTCAAAAGTAATTTTAACCGTACTTACCAGTAACTTGAATTTCCTTCCATAGGATATCATTGCCTGCTTTTTGCTGAAAAAGTTTCTAAGTGTTGATTTTTGAAACATACAAATATTCCTCTAAAATCAGCCGAAATCCGAATTCTGATTTACTCACCTGTTATCAGGAGAGACCTCAGTGCTGCATCTTTCAGCCCAGTACTGGTCCTGAAAAGTAATTTTAACCGTACTTACCAGTAACTTGAATTTCCTTCCATAGGCTAACATTGACTGGTTTCACTTGGAAATTCTTCTAAGTGTGGAGTTTTGGAACTTTAAAATATTCATCTAAAATCAGCCGAAATACGAATTCCGATTTACTCATCTGTTATCAGGAGAGACCTCAGTGCTGCATCTTTCAGCCCAGTACTGATCCTCAAAAGTAATTTTAACCGTACTTACCAGTAACTTGAATTTCCTTCCATAGGATATCATTGCCTGCTTTTTGCTGAAAAAGTTTCTAAGTGTTTATTTTTGAAACATACAAATATTCCTCTAAAATCAGCCGAAATACGAATTCCGATTTAATCACCTGTTATAAGGAGAGACCTCAGTGCTGTATCTTTCAGCCCAGTACTGGTCCTGAAAAGTAATTTTAACCGTACTTACCAGTAACTTATATTTTCTTCCATAGGAATCCATGGTCTGGTTTTCAGCAGAAAAGTTTCAAAGTGTCGATTTTCACAAACTACAAATATTCCTTAAAAATCGCCTGTATGACTTAAACGCATTCTTTCAACTGTTTACAGGAGATGCACCAGTGCTGGATCCAGGATCCAACACTGAGTAAGAAAAAGTAACGATAACAGTTTTTACCTGCTAAGTGAATTTCCTTCCATAGGATAACATTGGTGATTCTATGAGAAAAAGTTTCTAAGTGTCAACTTTTAAAATACAATAATATTCCTTAAAAATCACGACTGTAACCAAAACGCTTTTACTCAACTGTTTACAGGAGATGTACCAGGACTGAATCTAGGATCCAGTCCTGTGGTTAGAAAAGTAATCCATAAAGTAACTAATTGCATTTAACTAGAAATTCACATTGAGCTGAATGTTGCATTGTGTTTGAAAATGTGTTGCCCATTGCAACAACTGTAACTACTGTACTTAAAAGTCTATTGCCTATGTGCAAAGTATTTAAACTAAAGTAATTCATTCTGAGAAAGTATTTTTTGTAATGTAATGTATAATGTAATTACAATGTAATTTAAAAATAAAATATGTAAAAGAAATTGTTTCTAAAAATGTAGTAAATCAGTATGAAAAAAATTAATATAAAAATTAATACATTTAAAAATTGTCATTTAAAAAACCTTTGAAATTCACTGAAAAAACCGTAGGTTTCAGGCACGTTATAGTTACAAATTAGCATTTTAAAAACCTTTGAAATTCACTGAAAAAACCATAGGTTTCAGACACGTTATAGTTAGAAATTTGCATTTAAAAACCTTTGAAATTCACTGAAAAAACCAGAGGTTTTAGGGACAGTTATAGTTAGTTGGACATTGCACTCGTACAAAACCCGTGAAATTCCCCCGTTATAGTTAGTTCAGCTAACTATAACTCGCGCCCCGCAATGCACTGCTGATGACGTCACATATTACATCACTCATGACATGGTCAGTGACATCACTGATGACATCACTGATGACATCTCAAATGACATCACTGATGACATCATCCACGTGATAATCTGATGCAGCTCCTCACACCCTAATATAACCTTTGATACACCCAATCTAAATTACAGAGTGCCATTCGCAAAACCATAGACACTCCAACACCAATAACTACATACCCACTCACTGATTCTTAGGTCTACACACACACATCCACTCACTCACCCGTACAGTCACTCATACTTATGGTCACTCAGTACAGGACTATCATATGCACTCTTACTCCTATATAGACACTCAAACACCGCCACTCATCCATAGAGGTACTCACACACCTAGTCAGTCATGCAAATAATTAAACACACTGCCATTTACTCACCTATACAGTTATACACACACCAGCTCACTTAATCATACAAATACTAGCACATTGTTACGCTCTTATACAATCACCGATACAAGCACACACTCATCCATACAGCCACTATCACAATCACTCACTCTCGCTTATAGCTATTTATATACTCCAATACACATATATACTGCCTTTCACATATTTAGTTACTCACACATGTACCACTGGGACATACATTCACTCACTAACACACTCTTACACACACTTACCCACCCATACAGTCTATCACAGATGCACTCTTGAAACCATCCACCCAGTGAATCACCCACTCACACATCTATGCACAGTCGCACACACCCCATCCACACAAACACTCAGGCACCCATACAGATACTCATAGAACCAATAAATAACCCATATAGACACTCATGTAGCTATTCGCAAATCCATGCATCCACTTACACACCAACAGACGGATACAGACATTCACACAGTTTAGTCACTAACCCATGCATTCAGTAAGATACGTTTAATCACTCACTTGTAGAGTCAGTCACGCACGTACTAAATCATCCATTCTGACACTTATACACCCACTCATTCTTCAATACGCCTTTCCCTATATATATTAAACATATTTAAACTTTACAGAAACACACAGTCACTGGATGATGTCATCAGTGATGTCATTTGAGATGTCATCAGTGATGTCACTGACCATGTCATGAGTGATGTAATATGTGACGTCATCAGCAGTGCATTATGGGGCGCGAGTTATAGTTAGCTGAACTAACTATAACGGGGGAATTTCACGGGTTTTGTACGAGTGCAATGTCCAACTAACTATAACTGTCCCTAAAACCTCTGGTTTTTTCAGTGAATATATATATTATATATATATATATATATATATATATATATATATATATATATATATATATATATATTCATGTGATGTCAGGAAATAATTCTGTACAGTGAATTATTACTGCAAAAGAGGCTAAGAACAGTCCTCTTTGTGTCCAAATAATGGAGGGGGGAGAAAGGAGCACATCAATTCGTAAGTAGAGAATACATCCATATTCATAAACAGAACATGTCAATGTATCAGATAAGGGTGTTCCTGGAGGTGAGCTATGATGGTGCAGTGCTAGTGAAGGTGATGTGCAATAGTACAAACAAATATTAAATGACAAAAACACACAAGAGCTTGCTAATAAATATTGCAAACTAAATGTCCAATGGCAAACAGTTAACTTATTATTATGCCCATTTGTAATCTCGTTCAGTCAAGCATTTGATCATGTAGGCGTCGATGTTTCAACCCATTTGGTTATAAATTGTGGTCGGTCCTCATCAGTGTAGACCCATGGGATACACTGTCACAAGTCTGTTCGAACTTCAAATAGTGATAACAATGCACTTGTTCCAGACTGATGTCCCATCAGGTGTCTTGTTGATGTCTATGTTGAGTGACATGACACTCATAGACTCGTGGAAAGATTATGACAGACAACATCTGCGTCAAAGGCAGACATGTTCATGATTCTGCAGAAATACAGAAAATGGAGTCTCGGCCTACTTAAGATGGAGTCAGGCATCATGGTCTTTACATCAGCTGGAAGGTTATAAAGAACTAGGTACATACAGATGATGTAAGGGTATGTAAAGAAAGTAAAGCCATAATATTTTCAAACATTAGATGATATGTGGGATTAAAGATGAAGACAAGCAAGTGGAGGTGGCAGGATGATAGCGAGAATGAAGGGGTTGGACGTCATAGTAGTAGAAACAAAATACCCCCTTAATATCTTACAGTTTTTATTAATCTTCTTTAAATGTAGTATTTAGTTGTTTCAGTATAAGGATATCATTTTATGAGACTCCGAGCCTTTAAGCATGTTTCTAATTTCATGGACATTTCTTGTAAAATCCTTTCTGTGATATTGTTTCTTGTGGTTTAAGTCGATCTCAAGGAGGTTTAGTGCATCCATAGAAAAACAACATTTGGAGATCTGAATCTGTTTTAGGGGCTGGTAGTAAATGAGTGTGGTTCAAATTTCCCTTTCTTTAAAGTGGTTTTTCAAAGTGCTCCTAGTTGTATGGTATGTGTCTTTTTTACATTTCCGCTTGCATTTATCCATATTCATGTTGTATTTGTCTTATTTGTATTTATTCATATTTAGTGTTTGATGGGTGAAAAAATTTAAGCTGCAACTTGTATTTCCGCATTTAATTGATAACTGTACACTCACACTTTCATGTTTGTAAGATTTTAGTGTGCTAAGGAGCCATATACAATAAAACATCAGCAGCTATTTAAGTGTAATTTGGAAACCTTATTACTTTTCATTTCTTTTCCTAACTCTCTGTACTGATTGACACCATTGGGTGACCTTTAAGAGAAGTCTCCGTTTCTGCTTTTTGTGTTAAAAAAAATATTTACAGATAAATAGTTTTCTATTACTCTACAAGGACAGTTTAGCCTTAAATTGTATAAATGGAAGCTTTGCTAATATCATATTGTTACGTCACTGTGTAGGCCAAGAGCTGATATTGAAAAATAAGGTGCAAGCTCTACGAAAAACCATAACTGCTATTAGCCATGGGACAACATGGATTGTTGTTCCACTCTGGGGATGGCAAAGTCATGTTAGGCCAAAAGACTGTTAGAAAAAAAGAACAAAGTGTGCACATTGATTAGAAACACACTTGAAGGAATTAAGAGATTGACGTGAGCACACTTAGAGAAGTCTGATGTGGGTGCGATGCAATACTCGATGTCTGCAGGTTAATCACTGTTTACTTGTGATGTTGAGTGGGACAACATAGAAATTTGCTGGTTGCATTATTTATAAGATTATTGATAAATGGTGGATCTTTAGGCCAGTCATTTCTTGCATCTCTGAGAGCTCAATGGACCATTCAGGTTAAAGACCTATCCTGAAGATGGTTTGACATATAATTATGGTTGTAATGTTAAGTATTTTTGTACATAAGGAACAATGCAAGTGCAAGTCATATGTGAGCAATGCAAATCATGTGTAAATCAGGATACCAGTGAAAATTTTAATCATAGTGTAAAGTTGGCTAACATTAGTCTGTGATTTAAGTATCTTGGTAAATTTAGAAACAAAGGCTATTACAGTCTGTTTCTGCATTCAATGCTCTTATGCCTGTAGTTTATCACCTCAGATGAATTGCTCAGATTTCTAAGTGCTCTGTATATCTGCGCACTCAAAATCAATGCCTTGCCATGGATAGTATGTAATGTGCATGTCAGTGTGTACTATACAAACTGTACATGTGAGGCTCATTTACACATATGCTTTACTAGTAACTTAAGTATTACTTGTTGAAAATAACTATTGTTCTGGAGTTACGCAAACTAAATTTCTCTTTTTTCGTATGGCAGGAACAGACACAGCATGCAAGAGAGGAATCATTGGCTGATGACCTTTTTCGGTACGTTCATGTCTAAAATCTGTATTTGTGAAAGGATGTTGTCACATAAATTTCTTTCCAAGTCATTTTTCTCAGTACCAGTTTGTGGCACAGTTTTTTACACTGTGAACACTGATATTAATGATGTGTTTGCCATTGGAGATGCAGATGGTGTTGCCAGCAGCCTCTGGTATATGACCATAAACTAACCAATATGTAAAAAGGTAGATGAATCTTTTTAACACCCAGGACCTTCCAGCTGCTGAAAAAAGTATTTTAGAAGGCTCCCATCTTATGCTTTCCTTTTTCTTGCCTGTAGGATGACTTGAGTGAGAACACATTTTTTTGATTGGTAAAGTTGTTTTGATTGCCTCAGCGTTTCCAGATATCTGCTTCAGCAGGACAACTCTTTTTCAGATGAGCTTACCATGATCCAAAATAATATGTCCTGTGTCCTTGACCAGGTGCGCCTCTCCACCTTTACTAAACTGAAGGAGTAAAATAGTATCACAACAAGCCAAAGACCAAAAGCTGAGACCTCTGCAATAGAATACCTTAGGGCTTACTCTTACGTTGCAGCCAACGTCGATGGTGACATTGTCTCAACAAATATGTAATAACAAGGACCTTATGTACCAAAGGTTTTTACCAAATCTGTGTCTATGAGGGAATACATTAGTACATAAGAGCCACTATTACTTTAAGTTGGTACAAAATAGATACACTCTTAACACAGTCACTAACACAGAAGAGACCTTCTGCCCTGCCACATACAATGAGGTCACTGCAGTCTACATATAAAATGTATATTGCATCAAAAAGGTTCTAAAGGTATACAGCACCTCTCAAGGAGAGCTGCGGTGTCAAAGTCTATAAACTGTGCCTGGCTGCCCTCAAACCCTCACATAAATGTTCCTTTGTGTCTCTCCATCAAACATAAAAAAGTCGGATAAATTTAAGGTAAGAGTTGATAAGCACTGCTGAAGACTCCTGGTGCCAGTCTAGAGTCTCTGGCCAGCTACCAATCATGTTTTGGACTATTGGCATAGAAAGGATGCTTGAGAGCAAGGTACACTGACAATTCTGTGAGCACCAGGAACAGTGTGAACTCCTCAGCAACTTCCAGTCTAGTTTCTGTCCTTATCTACAGAGAGACACTGCCCTGATAAATATCTACGAAAAACCAGAGCAAAGGCGACATTGATCTTCCACATCTGCTCAGCGGTATTTTGACACAGATGACTACAAAATATCTGTTTACTAGCTCTCATAAACCTATGGTATTGGAGGAACAGCCCTTACATGATTCACCTTGATTCTCTGTAACAGACTTATCAGGTAATACTGACATCCTTCCCATCTGGTGGGACAAAAATTAGAATCCTTCCCATCTGATGAAACAATAATAGGCTTGGCAGCAGAATCCAGAGGAATTTGTGGGTATTACATTATAGGAACGTTTGACATCTTCTATTAATCCACCCTTGTCATAGATATTATTAAGAAACCACATCAGCAGCGGGCTCAAAAGGGAGAAATCATTGTCTGCTTCTCAGAACAAGTCCTAACCTCCTTCTTAGGGTCTCATTACGAGACAGGAATTAGGCAGATTTAGGTGTAGGAATTAGTATTTCCGGCCATCATCCGTAACACTAAATTCCAACTATTCTGAGTTACCCCACCAAGAAAATCCAGGTGTGGAAACACTATGCCATTTGTAATTGGGCAGAGTGAAATCCTACCCGATGATACTGCTCTGCTATTTATTTAACATTTTACAAAACTGGTGAATCTGAATTTTAGTAAAAATCCTCATTGGCTGTGCTGCCACCACAAATCCATAAGTCATACAATAACCGCATCAGCTGGCATTTTTACAGTGATGGGCTTAGATATGACCCATCTATATATAAGTAGAGAACAACAATCAAAAACACTGCCAGCTTAATAATTTAACAGAGGTGTCACTCCTGAAAATGTATACTTGAATAATAACATTAGAGCCATACCAATCAAAAATTCATGCCACTGAATGGACTATGACTATTTGAAAAAATAATATTTATTGGCTCATATAGCGTAACATATCTCACTATTTTAGAGATATACAATTTTGCATATACGTATACCAGAAGATTCTGTTCCAATATACAGCAAATAAAGACAAACAGTGCTAATGACAGAATACGCTAAGCAGTTCCAACCATACCCCATCAGGCAACAAAATTAATTTTCACACACTGTCATATCACAAGTATACTTCATTCATGCGAATCATACATCTCACCATCCATACCAATCAAAACATCGAATGCTAGTGTCGAAGACCAACCATATAAGATATAAGGAGACAACTTTTGATGAATAATGTTTGTGCACCGAGGTTAACTGGCATCCGTGTCTTTTCCACTGTCATATAACTTCAAGTATATTTTCTAATATATCTAAAAAAAAAAAAGATGCATAACGATCTTCATTTCATAAAGTGCAAGTTTGTATAAAGCTCTGGTTATTAGTTTATCACACTCAGAATATTTATTCGACACCCTCCAACAATATTCTGGTCTTCTGATACCCATTGAAAGACCGCCGACGCTTGTTTCCGTTGGAAAACCCAAAGTGCGGAAACCTCCTTTTTCAGGGTGCAAGGAAAAATGGGTAAAAATAAGGGGTAGAGGAACCACCTAGTTGTAGGATATTTTCGTGTCACAGGTTGGAACAGGGCTGCCTACTATGTCAAATAAAGATACATAGACAAGGTGGACACAAAAATCCCCTCATTCAAGGTAAGCATCGCCAAGATGCAATGAGAGAATCAAGAGAGCTTGTAAGTAGACTCAGAATGAAGATTACCACAGGGGTTCTGTTCACATTTGCGGCATCTAATCCAAGCTGGGCTCTCACAGGTCTGTGGTCCAACCAGGACCCAAATCCTGCAACTAAGGAAGAAAATCCCCTTGAAACGAATGTCCCACAAACCAAACAATTCCGCCTGTCCAGTCCATGAGGGTTTTTTTATTGTAGTTCTCTGCGTATCTCCTCTGCTTTGCTAATCTGCAGCCTTGCTTCCAGGGGCCCTCTTCTGTTTCTGAGGTTATCAACTGTATACAGGCCCATCAGCTTCATCGACACTCAGGCCAGCTTCTATAAAGGCATTATCCTGGCCAGGCTTCACGACTGGCCTGACGGTAACATAATTGCACCATTTCAAGAAGGTTTTTGCAAAAGCCTTTCAGCGATCTAGCAGATCTTCATTCTTTACCATCCTATTTGTAAATACACTATAACATATTATTAATAACGACGCAGCGAAAAAAACAAGACCAACTATTCATAGCTTTTTGTGATCCCATAGAGTCCTTTTTTAGGCTCAGAAGAGTTACATTGTTTTTCTATTGTAAAATGTTCTGCCCTTCGTATTGTTATCCCCCACACTCCACCCAAAGAAAATATCATATCATGCTTGGGCACTTCTCCCACCTGCTGAAGCTTTATTAAATTACAATTTTCCATTTATTCTAAATTATTTAGCATTATGGCCCACTGTTAGGCTACACATGCATTAAAGGCCCGCTCCTGAGTTGTAGGCACAGGCTGCAGACGAACCCTGTAATGTGGGAGTGGGACTTTAAGAACCAATATAGACTGAGGTGCATTGCCTATAAAGTAATTCCACCAACTAAGGGTACATTGTCTTAATTAAACAGGGGGAAACAGAAAGAGACACATTGGAATGTTGGAGCAGAAAGTGTAAACTAGCTATTGTGGGCCCTCTGCTAGTCTTAGCTTTTCAGTGTCTCACAGGACTTTTCAGCTTATTGCATAATCCTATGCTTTTTAAAGAGTTAAATAGATCATTTATTATTTAATGCAGACACATAATTTTAATGGCCGAACTATAGATTACTGTGTTTTTTGTTTCATAATCTTCTTAGTCAGCAAGTGCTTATCCTTATTTCCTGCTCCTCAAAAGTATAGTCAAGAAATAATCAGGTGTCTCTACCATGATATTAACTTTCTTTTCAGGTCTAGCATTTTGGAACAACTTTTCTTTAACAACAGTCTACAATATTGATAGTCATCACTCTTTAGCTCTGGAGTGAAACGTTAGTAATATTATGAGCAACACTTAGATCCTGTTGCCTTCCATTTCAATCAACAGTTTCCTACACAAGCAATTTTGATTTTTTTCACATGTTTAACTTCTCCATCAGGAATCCCACTAATCCGAAAATTATTCTTCCTAGAATATGCCTCCGTTTGATAACACAACTTTTTACATTCTTAAAGTTTGTTCAGTAAGACTTCACTTAACGAACATTGACTGATTAATTCAGCACTAGGCTAAAGGCTCAAGAATGATGCTGGTATGACAATTTCCACTCAGGCACAGTGGCTTAGCAGTCACCGTTATTTTAAGCCTAGGACTACGAAAAAGTAGGATTTTTGTGAACCAGTGCTGACGAGTGCTGGTTCACCATAATAAAACATTGTTGTAATGTTGCATGACCCTGGCTGTTTGTTTAAAATGCATTGATGAAATCAGCTCTCTTTGTGCTTTTGGGCCAGAAATTGTCTGTAGCTTAGATTTTGAAATAGTAACAAGAAGCCTGTAAGCAAACACAGCAAAACATTATTTTTCAGTTTTTTTTTTTTATATTATATAATTGTGAATGTTGCATAAGAAAATCACTTGGAATGATTTCAATTATACAAATTATTTTTGTTTAGGGGTGTGCGAAGTTGCAAAGTCTGAAGACACAACTGCATATTTTTTCTTAAACTACAGGAAAAACACAGAGTTTGTAGCTTCCATGCTTTAAAAAAATGTTTGAAGCATCAGCGCCTCTTTGTGGTTGCTGGAATCTGCTCTTGCTTTTCCAAGGGCCCACTGAGGGCAATGGGGCACTAGCGCTGGTTAGAAGCCAAACTTGGTTTACTGCTCTGAGTACCATCATAAGCAAAGTTTTTGCTGGTCCGGCCCAGCAACCCGATCCTTCCTCTCCCTCAATGCCCCCCCTCCCACCACGCTTTGCATGCATGGCACCACTCACTAGCACTCTGCATGGCCTTTCTCTGCCTGGCACCTCTTGGTAATTGAAGGAGGTTGTGCTGCCTGCTCATTTACCATTTCCAGCTTTATGTTGTTCCGCCCAGGAACATCCTGGACCAGGAAGTGGTCACGGGGAGGCTGGATTGTAGTTTTCAGCTACACCACATGAAGTCTGGTAAAACTGGAAAACCTCAGCCTACTTCCCGTATGCCTTGTAAGAAATGAAGCCACCCCAATGTTTGTGTAAGTAGATAACTAGAATCATGTGTAATATTAGTATCACTTGTCAAATATTTCTATAACACATCCTGCAACAGCATAGTAAGGTCTGCACGTAGAAAGAGGTATGTGTTCTGACTGAAAATGTTTTGAAAATGTCGATATCATGTGAAAGAAGACTCTCCCCAGCAGATCATCGTAACCTTTTGTGGTAACCTGTTACCACAGTTATGTATATATGTTTGTATTATGAGTTAAAGAAGGTTTTAGAAGTATCACTGTTGGATACTATTTCCTTATCAGCTCCTTGGCAAAAGGCACAACTTGCCGCAGTAGATTTAATACAGCAGACTTGGCATCTCTTCATAATAAAATGTATAGCAGTAAGACGTGTTCATATTACAGTCACTCACCACTTTCCAACAACAACAATCAATACACAAGAATCATTCAAGGGGGTAAAGATTCTGGTGGGTTCAATAGGACACACGACGTTTCAAACAAACGTTCAATCTTGCATCTTTTCTGGTGCGTAGCAGGTGCTGTTATTTAGCAACACACCGTTCAGACATGTCTTTTTGTTTTTCGGAGTTTTATATAGCGCAAACTTGACCCGAAGGTATCAGGTATCAGAGCGCTTCACATGAGCACCAGTTTAGTTACAGACGGACATATTCATTTTTGTTAGGCACCGGGAGATTAAGTGATTTGCCCAGAATCACAGGATGTTGAGCGTCATTGCCGAGACTCGAACCCTGTTCCCCAGATTTGAGGTTGACTGCCCTAGCTGTTAGGCCACATCCTCTCCCCGAGAGATGTCTGTACCGCTAATGAATTTGTGGTCCCCTAGAAGTCAGCCAGTGTATGATTATACTCTGCCTAGCTAAGAGCAGACATAAAGCTCTGAATCTATATTGAATCCAGCCCTTTATAGGCTTATTACATACAGTCTGGGCATTGTTCCACACAAATGAATTTCGAAACAATAAACATTTATTGAAGTAAAATTTACATTGAATATATGATTCCCTCAAAAAGACTATCTTCCTGTCCTGACTACTAATAGCCTTGTATAATTTTGTAAAGAATACTGAAGCCAGCTGCTAAGTCAAGTCGAAAGGTGGGATCTGGACAACTCTCCAGGTTGCTAACTACATGACAGGACCACACCATCTGTAAGAAGCCAGCTGCCTCTTTACTGCACCTGGGACATGCATCCGTGCCAGCTGGATATATTCTGTGTAACATGGTGAGAGTCGGGTATATCCAATTCAGTTTTTTAAATTGTAGAGGTTTACATTTGGCGTGTCACCTCGCATTGTATGCATTCTGTAACTGCCCACGTCCACATCTGATCTTTCAGGAGCAATGATATTATCCACTACTGGAGTGAAATTTGTGTTACTTGCTGAACAGAAGAAACTATGATTTGTTTCCATTATTACCTGGGAGTATATTGTTCATTAGTATCTCACTCACAAATTATGTATGGGCAGTATTGTAGCTGCCTCCCTAGCCCGGGAGCATGTAACAGACCACTCCACACACGGATCTGTGGTTTGTACGTCTTTCTTCTTCAGCATGCAACCGTTAACTGAAAGCACTGCATCACAAACTTTATTAGCCACACCCAGTCACGCCCACCAGATTTCATAATACTTGTGAGTCGTCTGCGGAGGACCACTAGAGGCCTCGTACACACAAACACAGGACACAACATCTCCCCCTTTGTTAAATAAAAAGTTTGTACAAAAATATACACATTATAACTCCTCGATGAGTAAATAAGGGGTGCCTTCATCTGGCATCTCTGGAGAAGAGTTGAATGCTTGACTTGGGCACTCAGGTGGACCTGCCTCACTCATGAGGCCTGGAGCTGATGAACATTGAGGCAAATGCTTAAAGTGTAACAAGTCTCTGGTTATGGATTTTCCAGGTTGTTCAGCAGTTATCATATGTCCTTTGCTCGCCACAACTCTCAGCGGTTCAGCATCAAACAGAGCATCGGTCTTGCATGTCTGCTTTTGCTTGACAAGAACTATGCCTCCTTTCTCACAGACTGTGTCTCGAGCGCATCGGTGCTTATCAGAGTAAGCCTTTATTTTGCATTTGCGAGAGGTGTCATTGACATGAATCTCATCAGGGTCTATTGACCGACTGGTGGTCCATTGTGGTATCTTTGTTCTAAGAGCTCTCTCGAACAGCAAGGTGGCAGGACTTTCTCCTGTTGTGGAATAAGGAGTGGAACAGTAAGACTTGAGATCGATTTCTTCCAGTGTAACATGCTGAACCACCATGTTCAAAGTGTTCATAAATTGTTCAAAAATACCATTAGTCTGTGGCCAGAGAGCTCTACTTTTTTGATGTTTGATGTTCAAGCGATTAAGAAAGTCTTCAAACTTTCTGCTATTGAAGGGTGGACTGTTACCAGATTTGAGAATGGAAGGAACACCCCATGTTGTGAAATGTCATCTAGCCTCTCAATGACTCTGTCATGTGTGGTTGATGATAAGTCTTCCACTAGAGGAAAATGTGAGTACTCATCGACAACTACCATGAGATGATGTCCATTATTGAGGGGTCTGAAGAAGTCAACTGTAATACTCTCCCAGGCTTACTTAGGAAAATCAGACATGTTCAGCGGGTGCTGTGTAGTTTTGGGGATAGACAGTCGCACAGATGACAAGCTTTCAGCTCTCTTTCAACTTGTGCATCAAGGCGCAGGAACCACACTCAATCCCTGAGGGATCTTTTAGTTGCGGCAATGCCACGATATCCTTTGTGTGCCAGTTTAATAACTTGTTGCCTCAAGCTTTCAGGGATAACTATTCTTGCCCTTCTTAGTATGACACCATCATGTGTAACAAAGTTCTTCCCAAAAATGTGTAACTTTCTGGTACTCAACACCATCTGTAAGAGGTCGAATATGTTTCCTTCATGATTGTGTTGCAATGATTTCTTTAAGCTTTAGCATGTCTTTGCCAGTACTAGTAGCTGTCAGAATCTGGTCAATAGAAAGAGCTGTAGGCACACTTGACTTTACTATGAAATTGATGAAGGCCTCAGCCACTTTGGATGTTGTACTATGACGCTGTAGCGGCATTCGCGAAAAGTAGACTGCAGGGTTTTGATCCTTCCCCAGTTTTTGAACAATAGTGTAATCATACTCCTGCAGAAGCAACCCTTAACTCTCGATGCGAGGGGACATCTTGGCTTTCGGAGTTCTGAAAATGGCAAGAAATCCATTGATACGTGACAAGGGTGAAATACTTTCCGTACAGACCACATGGAAGTGTTCACACGCCCATACTACAGCTAAGCTTTCTTTATCAGGTTGAGAATAAGCATGTTCGTTCTGAGATAGACCCTGGCTAACATAGGCCAGAAATTGTCTCTGAGCATCGGGCTGTCCATTGTGTTGAGCCCGGATCGAGCCCAACCCTACTGGGCGTGCATCTACCACGAACTCTGTATGCAATTTCAGATCAAAGTAAACCATTTCAGTTGGAATTTCAATTGCATTTTTTATTGTCTTGAAACTTTGGTCGTCTTCAGATGACCATTCCAATGGAACATCTCGCTTTGTTACTTCTCATAGAGGAGCACTCACAGTGGCAAAATCATGAATTTACCTGATGCAGTAGCTGGCCATGGCTAAGATGGATCACAGCATGGTCACATCTGTTGGAGGGCAAGTAGACGACAATGCTTGTACCGTTTCGGGGTCAGGAGTCATTCCCTTTTCAGAGAAGATATGCCCAAAGAATTTAAGTCTGTTTTTGTGAAGCTCACACTTTTCTGCATTTAGTGTGAGACCTTCATCAGCAAGTAGACGCCATACTTGAGTGAGTGCTTTATTGTGTTCCTTTTGTGTAGCTCCATACACCAGTATATCATCACTGTAGTTAAGAGCATGTGTGACAGGCTGAATTATTTGGCAAAAGACATCTTGAAGGATTTCTGCAGCTGACGACACACCAAAACTGAGTCTCTTTTATCTGAACTAATCAACATAAGTTGAAGAAGTAGTAATTTACCTACAGTTTTCTCCCAGCTCAAGTTGATGGTAGCCTTTGTTCAAATCAAGATGGGAGAAAACTTTGGCGCCATTCAGGTCCATGATCATGTCCTCAATGTGTGTGGGCCTGGATGTGTTTCTCTTTCAATTGCTTTGTTGGCCTGTCGCATATCAATTTAACTGCACACTGAACCTCCACTGTCCTTGTTTGGCACCACTACAATGCGTGAAACCCAGGACGCCGGACCATTAAAGCGCTTGATGATATCATGATTTAACAGTGTTTCTAGTTCTTTCCCAGCAGCTTCCTGTAAGTGAAAAGCAATTCGACAGTATCGCTGTGCAACAGGACGAATTTTTTTAGGTCTCGCCTAGCGTTGCAGCGCGCATGCGCTGCTCGCTCTGCGAGAGCTATAGTAATCGATATTTTAGAAGAGGACTTTAAGCCACGCCCTTGTTTTCAATTGGCTGGCGTCATAGGTTAGGGTAAACGCTGGCTTGTGATTGGGAATCGGGCTTTTGGTTACCGCCCTGTCGCTTTTGGGACGGCCCATCTGGACTGGCCCACGCCATCTTTGTTTCCCGTGATGTAGGAGGGTGTGTTGGTAGCTTGTTTACTGTTTTCTGACTGGATTTTGTGCTTTTTTGTTACCGCCCTGTATTTTTTTCGTACGGCCCATCCGGACTGCTTCATACATTGGTGGTCACACACACACACCAAAGGGCCGGAGGTGCGCTTGTTGTCTACGGTCTGTAAATGTTAGATCTCCGTCTTTGTTTCTTTGTACAAGTTTTTTGGTTTTTTATTTTATTTTCTGCAAGTTTTGCGTGAGTATAAAATAGATGGGGTTTGGCTGTAGGGCTTTTAGCGGCTACTGGTGACGCCTCCCATGGTGTCACGGCCCTTTTTAGGTGTCGCCTAGCGTTGCAGCGCGCATGCGCTGCTCGCACTGGTGTTAGCCACGCAAATAAGAAATGACATATGCCACCCTGACCCCTACTAACATATGAAAATATGACGCAAATGTTCCGAGTCGTGTTAGAAACCTCCTTTTATCTGGGGTCAAACTTTACCCTGATTAACTCCTAATGTTCTTTGGCGGGACTGCCCGTCTCCACACGCTGCATGTAAAAATATGTTCTGTATATCTGTTGCGCCCACCAATTCGTGCTGCAACAGAGCGCTTATTGCAAGGTTAAGATCTGAGCGCTATGCCCGACAGGAGAGGAAGGTTCGAGATGGTTTACAAGAGGAAGGCGTGGACCCTAAACTACCTAATGCTGCAGTTTTAGCTCGGGGGACACTGATTCATTTAAAGGCTATTTATAGTAGAGAATCGTTCAGGGGACTGTGCTGAAAATATGTGTATTCTATTAACACTGAAAGCAAGGGTACAACTACCTTTTCGGACACTCAGCATTTAATTGTATAATTCAAGCTCCTATCAAGGTAAATCTAGCACACATATGTTACCCAATTAACAAAGTAAAGCTCCTACACAAGTACGGATGCTGAAACAAATGTAAAGTGTTTTGCCTTTCGAGCGCAGTGTTGATAAACGGTGCATATGGCACCTCATTCGGTGTCTGTTCTGTTCCTAAACTCCTAAACTCCTCCATTGTGTTTTAGATCCCTTAAAAGGCTCCCGGCCTGTTAAATGTCATGTGCCCCTCTCTGAAGGGGTGGCCATCTGTGGTAACAGCGCTTGATTTAATTGATATTTTTTCAGCTCGGAGTAAAGATCTGCTTGATATAAATTCTGGCCCCAATACTCATTGTCGTTTCTTAGTAGCGTGTCTAGTTTCCAGCACTTCAGTGCCCCCTGCCACAGCACTCACCCCCCGTCCCACATCCCTGCCTTCCTTTGTCCTGGGGTCATCAGTTCCTCGCTATACTATCCAGTGGTGTAACGAAACTTGAGGGGGGCCCCCTGCAAAGTACATGGATGGGGGGCCCCATCCCAGCGGCCCAGCCCACCACCTACCTCTTTTCCCCACCACCCAAAAATCTGGTATATTTTTATTTGAAACCGCCAACATTTAATGAAATGCCTCTTGTTCAAAGTTTTAATAAGAAAGTGAGAAACACTCTTAATATATAAACTACACCATTTGTAACATTATTGTCAAGATCAGATTATTTAACTGAGACGCTTAGGAACTGCCTATCGCTGAATAACAAACAACTATTTAGGGTCTGAATTAGAATTTACATTGATAGACAATAACTTGAAACTTTGAAAGACAAACCCAAACCTGCAATTTCACAGACTCGACTGACAATATACATGAGGAGTACACAAGATATAACTGCCAGCCCCAAGAAAGATAAACTAGTGAATTATCTGCATGCCACACACTTGCGACTGTCAAGGGTGTGCATGGTAATAGCGTGAACTGAGGAAGCACTTTTAATTTCTACCATCATGTCTTTATTAGTAAGCAGGACAAAAACAGGCAGGTAAACGAGGCTGATGATGAAAACTACTTGGATGCTTCAGAACATAGTTGCAGATGTTTGTCTGTTTGAATTTATCATTTCTGTTGTGTAAACAATGCTAATTGCAAGATTTAAGGACTACGTTTTACAGACAAGAGAAAGCAAAAGCATAAATAACACAGCATGTAGCATAAAAACAAACCATATCAGCAAGTACCTAATGACAGAATCTATACAACTATAGTTGGTAAAGCAAAGGAAAAAGTGCAAATACTTTCAAAGTCAAAATAAAACAATCACCAGTCCAGCAATATACAAAAATCAAGCATGTTTTGTAAAATCAAGGAATGGATGCAAGAAGGCGAGTACTCAAGGGAAAGATACAAAAGAGGAAATAGCAAAAGGGAAGGGATTAGGAGGTAATCACTCAATAGTTAAATGAGGACAATAAGAGCCAATAATGCAGGAGTAGGGATAGATGCAAGAAGGGATGATCTAAATGTACGGCTGCAAGGAGGCAGGAGCTAAAGGGACAGAGCCAAAAAGACAGGCGATGAGGGGCTGGAGCTGTCTTGAATGTATTGTATTGTTATATTTATAGAGGGCTTACTACCCCTCTATGGAGCACTGAAGCGCTTGCCTACATGAGTAGCAAGCTACACTATGTGTAGGGTGTGTGGCTGGAAGGGTGTTGTATTTGTTTTGATGCTATGTGGGAAGTTTTTCCATGTTGTGTTTGAGGACCACTGACTGGTGTGTGTGCAGCTTGGTATAGAGTCTAAATATCGAATTTTAAATATCGATATGACAAAATATCGAGTTTTAAATATCGAGTGGACAGAATATCGACTGTCAAAAATATAGTGGTACAGAATATCGAAATGCAGGTAAGAAATATCGATTGTCATAATATCGAAGTTAGTAATATTGTCAGTCATAATATCGTTGTTAAAAATATTGGAAATTTTTTTTGTGTTGTAAATGTTAGTATATGTGTTAAAAGTATATATTATTTTTGTAATGTATGTTTGAATTTTTTAAAAGTAATGAATTTTATGTTAAATTATTTTTGCGTATTTTAGTTCTGTTGTGGGTTTATAGGGGAATAGGGTGGGAAGTAATTTAATTATAATATATTAATTAAGAATTTTTTTGAATTAATTATATGTTAATTAATTTTTGCGTAATTTTATTCTGTAGCGGGTTGTGGATTTATAGGGGAATAGGGTGGGAAGTAATTTAATGTAAATTAATTAATTAATAAATTAATTAATATTTTTGTATTTAATAATTTATATTGTTAATTGATTATAAATTTATTAATAATAATTAATAATTTATGGGTAAATATGTTGATTGTGTTAAAAAGTTAATAATTAGTTATTAATTTGATATTAATTATTAATCATTACTTTGTGAATATGTTAATTGTGTACTTTTTAGGTCTCGCGCCTAGCGTTGCAGTGCGTAGCACTGCTCGCGCAGCGCGAGACCTCTTGTATGGGCTGCAGAAAGCTAACCACGACGAGCGTGTGGTTTTGCTTTTGCAGGATGCCATTGGATTTAGCGTTCTTTTTTAAAAAAAAATACAGCACGCAATTGGGCAAAGGCAGGCGCATGTCCCGCCTTTGCCCCGCCCATTCCCACCGGTGTCTAGCACGCGCAGCAGCACGCGTTCGCCTCGCTGCCGCGCTCCCTTTCCCCCCGCTCCTCTGTGGTGCGCGCGCACCACTGGTTTATTATTTGCAGACATTTTGTAGCCAGAGCACGGCCCCCTAAAAGTGGCTTGGGGTAAAGAGGTCTGGCTGCCCTTCCTTTGCCAAATAACTTTGTGAAGTTGTTGAATTTATCCTCTCTGGAGTGTGGTGTAATTGCGTGGGTTGTACAGTGCCTCGTTTTGTGGAGCAGGACTGTACCAGGCAGCCGTGCCATTTTTATGTGCCATTTCCTTACGAAATGGTGCCCATTCCGTGTCTTTTAAATATTTTTATGACTAGGTATTTGTATACCGTATAATAGGCAGCAGCGAGCCGACACTGCGGGGGTAATAACTTTTTCTGGTTCCCATAGGAATGATGACAAGATACTATTTATTGGACCAGAACAAATGGCAGAGAATTAAAAATACACACATTAAGTTAGTCCAATCAGTTTCTGCCAAACATTGAGGCCTAGCGGCGTGATTTTCCAAAGACTTCTGGGCACCACTGGGAGCTGTAAATGAATAAACGATTAATTTTATTGCATTGCGTTACAAATGGCGCGCACTTCAGTCATTACGGTACAATAACACACTGTGTGTTGGTGCACCACGCGCCGCACGCACAGGGGAGGGCATGTAAACAGGAGACACATATCAGCTACTGCCAATGATTATCAAAGGCTGCAATTATGCAGCTCCGGAACCAAATTAGGCCGCACGGTTCACTTAATTATGCAGCAAGTAACATATTTAAGAGTCTTCCAAATTCTGGGAGCCCCGTTGTAAGTGACAATTGTTGCTTTGAGAACAGTGTCTACGATGTGGACATGGGCTTGCGTGAATAGTGAAACACATAAATTATGACGTAAAAGGGATCATTGTTTTTCTCTGTTGGAATGGCATTTTAGACTTCTATTCCGAGTTTGAGGAATTTCTGGTAGCTACCATCCACACTGGATTCCAAGATTCGCAGAAAACTACAGACTCCTAAATATTCCGCAGGCAGTGTTCATGAAAAGCAGCTGAAAACTCAGGAGGGAAATGGGGAATAACTGGGTCGTTATCCCTGGAATTACTTATTTTCCTGGTAAATCCTCATTTTAGGGGATTCTACTGGTTCAATGCGGTAACCCTGTTAATTCGACACCCCTGATTTAACGTATTTCCCATTATTGTTAACTCCTGGACTGCCGCCTCGGTGTCCCTGCAGGAAAGGCGTTGAGGGTCTTATAGTTTAAGACTTTGGTTTCCTACAGTACATAAAAGACCACCCTTCGGTCCCTCATACAATGATCTTTACACAATATGGGCAACATTGTCACTTTTTAAATGCTCGAATACAGCAGACAAGAGGTGATTGTGAACAGTTCTGCAGAACCGAGTCTGCCATACGTTTAATCACACCTGCCACCATTTCAATAACTTTTGATCAGTTTGTGCTACAAATATATATATTTTTGGGGGGTGAAAAAATTAATATTATGCAGCAGGTGATAGATTGTACGGGAAGATATTCAAATTCATATTTACGTGGAAAAGGTACGCGGTCGCGCCTGTCTAGTAGTCGTAAATGTATGGGAACCAGTGCTTAATTTGAGCTGGTGGTTTCCGGTGCCCAGCACCAGCACTTAATCATCAACACCGGCACTTGTCATGAGCACCAGTTAAGGACACGCACATTCATTTACGGGGAGATTAAGTGATTTGCTCAGAATCACAGAATGTTGAGCCGAACAAGACTCGAACCTCGTTTCTCAGCTCTGAAGTCTGCAGCTCTGGCCATTACACCACATCCTCACCCCACTTTCATGGTCAGTAGTTGGTTCTGTTTTAGGCGGCACTAGCAGGAGAAATGGGCTGGTGCATGCTGCCTCCTGACGAGAGCCCCGGCACAAATTTACCACTGATGGAAACTAGTTGATTGTTCACAGTTTTGTGGCTACCTGTAACAGCAGTAGACAGCATGGAGCGTCTTACGCTCACAACCATGTCATTGGCAGGTTCTCTCCTGTCTAGGGGGTTTCTGAGTATGTTCTTCTTTCTAGCAGAGCAGAGCGAATGGTGTCAGAACTAGAAGGAATTGAGCTCAGCAAAAGAACACAGAGGGCCATATTATCAAGAACGGCGCAAACATTATCGCCGCTTTAGCGGCAGGAAACTGCCGCTAAAGCGGCGATAAGGGGCTTGATAATATGCCCTAGAGAATTCCAATAGAAGCCCAGGTTTGATGTCCTTGACACCAGAACCTGGGCTTCTATTGGAATTCTCTAGGGCATATTATCAAGCCCCTTATCGCCGCTTTAGCGGCAGTTTCCTGCCGCTAAAGCGGCGATAATGTTGGTGCCGTTCTTGATAATATGGCCCACAATGTTGGAGCCTTTACAATTGGCCATCAAACCACACACATCGACACTGCCTTTAAAACAAGCATTTGCAATGCAATAGGTCTCGCATTTGCGAGATTTTGAGCTATTGGCATTGTAAATGACAATGCCTTTTATTTATGTGTTTAAAAAACCTGCAATAATAAAAGGCATTGTCATTTACAATACCAATAGGTCAAAGTTTCTAAAATGCGAGACCTATTGCATTGCAAATGCTTGTTTTAGGAGTGGGTTCATTGTTGATAGGGGAGTAGGGTGGGAAGTAATTTAATTTTTATTAACATTTTTAGTATTTTTTATATAATTTCTTTTAATTATTTTATAGTGTTAATTGTGTGAATTAATTTATATTTGATGGAAATTAATTTTATCGTTAATTGTTAGTTAATTAATTGATAATTAATTATGTTAATTTATTAATTGTTTACAATATTGGTGGTGATGTTTATAGGGGAATATGGTGGGAGGTACATTTTTTATTTTTTATTAATTAATTGTTAATTAATGTTAATTATACTGCAGGAGTGGGAATACTAAATTAATCCCCTACGCTATCCAACACTTTCCCTACTGTTACACTCGCTGGAGTGGGAATAGTAATTTTTAGCCACCTGCTATCCAACACTTTCCCTACTGTTGCACTCGTTGGAGTGGGAATAGTAATTTTTACTCACCCGCTATCCAACACTTTCCCTACTGTTACACTCGTTGGGAGTGGGAATAGTAATTTTTACCCTCCCGCTAACCAACACTTTCCCTACTGTTGCACTCACTGGAGTGGGAATAGTAAATTATTCCCACACGCTATCCAACACTTTCCCTACTGTTGCACTTGCTGGAGTGGGAATAGTAATTTTTACCCACCCGCTATCCAACAATTTCCCTACTGTTGCACTCACTGGAGTGGGAATAGTAATTTTTACACTCCCGCTATCCAACGCTTCCCGACTGTTACACTTGGTGGTGTGGGAATAGTACATTATTCCCATTCGCTATCCAACACTTTCCCTACTGTTGCACTCTCTGGAGTGGGAATAGTAATTTTTACCCACCCGCTATCCAACACTTTCCCTACTGCTGCAGTCGCTAGAGTGGGAATAGTAATTTTTACCCACCCGCTATCCAACAGTTTCCCTACTGTTACACTCGTTGGAGTGGGAATAGTAATTTTTACCCTCCCGCTATCCAACTTTTTCCTTACTGTTGCACTCACTGGAGTGGGAATAGTAAATTATTCCCACACGCTATCCAACACTTTCCGTACTGCTGCACTCACTGGAGTGGGAATAGTAATTTTTACACTCCCGCTATCCAACGCTTTCCCGATTGTTACACTTGGGGGCCGATTCCGATCTCGGCCGGTAGGGCTCCGAATCGGATTCGGCTTTACCGGATCCGATTCGGAGCCCTGTTTCCCGACCGAACCGTACGCGGGTCCGGCCGAGCGAGTACGATGCGAAATCGCCGACCGACTCGTCCGGGCATCCCGACCGCTCCGACCGACTCGCCTCGGCTCGAACCGCTCCGACCGACTCGCTCGGACTCGACTCGCACCGCGCAATGGAGACGTTTCCCGGCCGGGTAAGTACGATGCGCGCCGCGAGCAGTCCGACCGAGCCGCGCCGTCCGGCTCGTAAGAGCTGTCGGAGCCGTACTTTGGGGGTCCGTGTCGGACCCCCCTGTACGCGTAGCCGCGCGAGTCGCACACAGGGGGACCCATGGGTCCCCCTACCTGTGCGTGTACGGCGCGACTCGCTTCGCCGCGTACTCCGCTGTAGGGGCGCACTTGTCCGACTCGCACCCATTGAGTCAATGGGAGCCCGCGTACGCGTTGTACGACCGGCTCCCATTGACATCAATGGGAGTCCGACCGACTCGAGTCCGATAACATACGGACGCATCGTACTCGTTCGGTCGGACTGCACGGGTCCGATTCGGTCGGAAATCTCTCCGGGTCCGGCTCGGTCGGAGAAATTTCCGGCCCGAATCGGAATCGACCCCTTGGTGGAGTGGGAATAGTAAATTATTCCCCCTTGCTATCCAACACTTTCCCTACTGTTGCAGTCACTGGAGTGGGAATAGTAATTTTTATCCACCCGCTATCCAGCACTTTCCCTAATCTTGCACTCGCTGGAGTGGGAATAGTAATTTTTACCTTCCCACTATCCAACGCTTTCACTACTGTTACACTTGTTGGAGTGGGAATAGTAATTTTATCCCCTACGCTATGCAATGTTTTCCCGACTGTTACAATTAATGTTGTGTGAATTTTTTTTTTGAATTTTTTTTAATCATTTTAATAATTTAATTTATTATATAGGAAATTAATTTTTATATTTATATCACAGGTTTATTTAGATATATATGTAAATATAATTTAAATTATGTTTTTAACATTTTATAATTATATTTAATAATTATTTATTAATATTATTAAGTTAATATATATATATATATATATATATATATATATATATAAATAATTATGCATGTTTAATATTTTTTTATATTACATTTATTATTTATTAATTTTACCATTTTTAAAATAATTCTAACTATGTTTTATTTAATTATATTTATAATTTAATTAATTTTATATTATTTTTAAGACATTAAAAAAAAATCAATATTTTTGTATAACTATATTTTTAACAACGATATTTTGGTTTCTATATTTTGGTACTTACCTATAGGGAGATAGGAAGTCGATATTTTGACCATCGATATTTTGGCGACGATATTCTGGTACCTCGATATTTTGACTGAGGATATTATGTCAGTGATCCGTGCAGCTTTTTAATTAATTTTGCATTATTAACAGTCCCTACGTTAAGGCAGATGGCAGCATGTTCGAAAAAAGTGAACAATAAAGTTTTATGTGCTGTTGCCTTAAGATAATAAATGGACACACCTGTGTGATGATGCATTCTGGGAGAAAACCTAAACCGCAGTGGCAATGCACGAGGCAAGGTGAAAAGCAGAAGTGTACCCGTGATCAAGCCTCACATAGAGGAGAAACGCGTTGGGTTTGTGCAATTGTGCAACTTTCTGCATGGATTAAAGGCATCTTTAACCTCCAGCCGTGGTGTCAGTGTCCTCACTTCAAGGTTTAGTGAGGTTTTGTTTGGATTATAACGGAGGGCACCGGTATCGTGTTACTGACCCGCCCTGCAGAGCCTGCTGGCTCATTTTCCGGTGCAAACTTGTTGGTATATATATATATATATATATATATATATATATATATATAAATAATTATGCATGTTTAATATTTTTTTATATTACATTTATTATTTATTAATTTTACCATTTTTAAAATAATTCTAACTATGTTTTATTTAATTATATTTATAATTTAATTAATTTTATATTATTTTTAAGACATTAAAAAAAAATCAATATTTTTGTATAACTATATTTTTAACAACGATATTTTGGTTTCTATATTTTGGTACTTACCTATAGGGAGATAGAAAGTCGATATTTTGACCATCGATATTTTGGCGACGATATTCTGGTACCTCGATATTTTGACTGAGGATATTATGTCAGTGATCCGTGCAGCTTATTGTGCAATGAGACACAGTGCTAAGCAGTCTGATGGATTAGGAGGTGTTTAAGATATGCACGCTATTTTGGTTTTCATCGCTCTGCAGGTCCATTTATGCTATTTCTTTTGTTCATAATCCCACTTTAGTGGTTACAACACTGAGTTGTCCATTCTGAGATACTGTGTCTACTGTTTAAAGTTAATGGTCCTGAGCAGCCATAGATTAAAAGGTAGGGATTTGTGGAGATATCTTCTGGAATGGACTTTGTTAAAAGCATCCCATATCTCAATTTCATTGTGAGGTGTCAAGAAGTGGTTGCCGGTGGTAGTATGTAGCTAGTTGGATCAGAATAGTCTCTGTGCTGCATAACACGTCTGCAGCACGTTCGGCTGACTGCCCCTGAGCTTACTCAAGGTGAGGATGAATGATGAGTGTGTGAGCGCTGTACTGCGCAAGATGAGCGAGTTCAAGATGACAGTGTGAGTGATGCCTTGAGGAGGTATATGCATTTTTGGTGCAAATACCCATCCACAAATATGTTAGTAAATAGGGATTTGCGCCACAAACATGGCTGGTTGCTTGTAATTCTTGAGATGGAAATATAAAAAGTGTAAGTGCTCTATCATCTGGAGTATCTGTTTTTAACTGAGAAGTGCTGGTACTGTCCTGTTAAAAGTAGTGCACTAGTGCTGAGAAGTGGAGGTACCCTCCCAATAAATGTAGTGCACCAGTGCTGAGAAGTGCAGGTACTCTCCCTGTCAAATTTTAGAAGTGCAGGCACTCAGTACCAGACAGCACCTGCCCATTTAAAGCACTGGTTGCATGGGACTGCCCAAGGACCACCTATAGTACACCCCCTTGACACAAAGTATTGCAAAGTGCAAGTTGTTCTTAACACTGTATTCTTAGAGAATTTCTGGATTACAAACTGTAGAAAACAAATGAAGATGGCTCAGACTTTCTAACAGAAAATAAGTTTCACTCTTTACTACTTTGCAGGCAGGAGACACGTTGATGGCATTAGAAACTCTTTAATGTCTCATTAAAAGCTAAAATAAATGCGAGTGGAGGACAAAAGCACCCAGCGTGATTCAGGCTGACCCTCTCTTATCTCGAGGGTACCATGAGTGAGGCAGCTCTGAAAACCACAAATCACTGTCAACCCCCAGCAGCTCCACAGAAGTGATTGTCATCATTAATGCCAACTGTTGATAAAAATACCTGGAGTGTATTTCAAATTCAAGGAAGCCAGGCAGTGTTGTGTTCCATCATTACCACCCAATTGACTTCAGGATTCCAGGCCACTGTGCTAGGGAGACATTATTTACGCCCAGTTCATACAACATATTTTTCATGAGTTTTGTGGTAAATAACATAGGGGACAGGCATTATTACCTCCCATGTGAATGAATAATATGTTTAAAAAATACATGCATTTGATTACAATGTAGGCTTTGTCACGCTGCTCATCTTGTTGTACCATTCTTGATGACATGAAGCAAGAATATTTGCTATTTGACACTAGGCAGTCTACGGAAGAGGAAGTAGGTGCAATCATGTGTAGTACTTCTGACTACTACTAATTTCTTTTACATGTTGGAGTAGTGTAGTTAAAATAAATGCCAGACTACTCACTATGCATCGCACAAACCACAAGCTCGCATTTGAAAAATGCTTTGTGGGTTCAACCAGCTCCGAATTCTGTGAATTTCGGCCAATTCAGAATTTGCCCCTCTTAATTTACCCAGAGATGTATGGATGAAATATATCTGTAAATGTAGTGTTTGTTTCTGCAGCATGATACTCTTTCAGTAAGGTAATTTTTCACGTTGAGGGAATGGGATGTGAGCACACTTGTAATACAAAGAGAAATGGAAATGTCTTTTCCATGATGGGCCTAGACGTGCCGGCACACGTGGTAACTATGACCATCATATTTACAGATGGCCCCAGGGACATCTTAAGGATTTTGGGGGCCCTGGGCCAAGCATATTTTGGGGGCCCCAGTTAGGAACAGTCTTAAATTTATGATCCAGTTTCAGCTCTTTCGTGTCCTCTTTGGCCATGTCAGAGACAGTGCACAGGCACACTGGTCCATTATGTTTACATGTAATATTCAGGGATAGGATGTGTGTTTTCAATATTGTAACACAGCAGCAACTCACTAATATTAACTGCAAATAATCTCTGTGACACTCTGACATTTCTCATATGTGAGGTCCTGATTTGATCTTAAAGAAACCTTTTTATGGCTGTTGCATGTAACATAAACACAACATTTCGCTACAAAATGTCTGTAATAGGCACTCACATATCACCCAAATTGAAAATAAAGCAAGCGAGTGGTTGCCAGACATCATCTCTGCAGAACATAATCACTTCACATATTGCCTAATATTCACACGGTTACATAAAAAACAGAAATGGGGGCATGCGTAATTTACTTTGAATGTCTGGATGCGAAGCATGATTGGGTATTTTTAGCAAAATGAAAAATTAACATTGCCATATTAAGAGAACACCACACCGCTCCTCCAGACGAAGCATGTGATCATAGAAAACAATTTAGACTTGCAATGCCAATTGTCCGCTTTCTTTCATAGTTCCCACCAGGGTGTAATGGAATTGCTGCCTATAATCCTTAAGAATGGCTGCAGCAGCTGCAGAAGTCATTTGCCACGTTTTTTTTTAGGTATGTGTCCCCACTCCCCCTTGCAGCGACTGGAGAGTGACACACCCAACTTCCTCCTCTTTAGAAATAACATGAAGAACATTCATAAAGGGACAGTTTGCACTTTTAAATACTGTTTTATACACTTTTTGAATACAGCTGCATTAGTTAAAAAACAAATATAATCTCCTGGGTTCTTTCATTTATCGCTGCACAGATAGCCTTACTTATATTCACAAATAAATTCATCGGATATACCTTTATTATAATTCTGAGGATGTCATGACTAGTAGGACTTTTTTCTTCTATGTATTCCACTTCTTAAATTACATGGGCTTGTCAACCCATAGTGAAGAGTTCAGAAAGAACAGTGTAAGCGTGAGCACAGTAAGTCTCACCTCTAGGGGCTCTCAGTATGGGCATATCAGGCCAGGAAGAGATGCTTAGCAGCCACTGACAAAAGGATGCCACTGTGCACTGCCATCTACAACATACCTTGTGGGACTGCCAGTACTGCCAATGACTTGACTGGACAGACATCAGCCCCACCCTACAGCAGACCACAACCAGCGCCGCGCGCAGGACAAGGACAGCAGATAGCTGTAGGTGACACACCATGTTCGCCTTCCACTTTTTAAATATGCTGCCTCTATTTTTTAAGCATACCTTTGTTTTACTCCCAGCAAGGCCACAAATGCATGGCACTGGGCACAATTATAGTGTATTGCACTGATGGCATAAGGCAACAGGTGCCAGCACACTCCTCCCTTCAGTTGTCTTTGGGAGCAGAATGAAAGGCCCATGCAGTTGGGCTGGGCATGAATATTTAACTGTGGCTTAGCCAAGCCTAATCAGAACATGGCTCCTATGATGTCATTATTAACTCTCGCTCAAATTAGCAAATTTTCGATGCAGAGGCTGATTGGAACGCAAAACAATAAAAAGAATAAAAAAGAAGTAAAGTAGTTATTACAGCCATACTGTTCTGATCAACTAAGAAAGGCCCCCTTAAAGATGGGTCCCTAGGCCGAAACCCACTTTTCCCATGCCTAAAAACGTCTCTGTGTTAATGCATATGCAGTGTAAGCGGAGGACTCGGCCGCTCTAAGTAAACTTGTATCAGAGGGGCCTGAAATTAAAAATGAAACTGAGAACATAGAAACAAGACTAAAAGGCACCATTCATCATTCATTTATCAAGGGATGACTCACTCGCTGGTGTGGGAGTCGATCAGGAGATTCCTGCACCGCAGCTCTCCTCTGCCCTGCTCCATTTTATGAGAGTTTCGCTCCAGCTCAGATGATTGCATAACAGTCTCCTGTGCCAGGGAGACGCGACTGCGAGCTCACAGGCATATCAAAAGAATTGCAAATTTACAACCTATCACCAGGTGCGGCAAACAAAGGCCTCCAAAGCTCGCTGCACTCAGAGGAAAGAAGCATGTTAATGCTAATCTGTTTATTCCCGCGTACACATCACACAGTTCTTCTTCATAAGAACGTAAAGCGAGGGAGTGGAGTGCGACAGTAGTGAGCGACTGGACTACTACTGCCAGTCATGCCATCGCCTTACTCTCTCTTACCGACTCCCCTGAGACCCGCAGCTTCGGTGGAAGGCAGCACAGGCCGGCGCTGGCGGCAGAAGACAGCAGCTGCCAATTCCATTTTGCTTTGGTCTGACACGGACCCATCGGCCCCTGCTGCACGTGTAGTTTACACAGCGCATGACAATTCTGTCACACCAGCGCAGCTCTGCCCCACCCTATGCCCCACCCTGAGGCTGAAGACAGCGCTGAAGCGCGCGCGCAGAATGCAGTGAAAAGCGACGAACATAATTTTAAAACTTTCCCAAAGACGGACACTTACAGTATTACTGTACTGTGCGCTGCAGGGGGCCCCTGGAGCTCGGGGCCCCCCCCCCCACTGCGGGGGCCTTTGTTACGCCCCTGATACTATCACTGCCAATCAAAGTTATTTTTCTCCAGTGCAGGCTGCAGTGCCCGGCGCTGGCCACCGGAGGGCGCTGCAACTTGCTTACTGCAGCGTGGAGAACAATGGGCTCCTTCTGCAGGATCGGGGGGGGGAGAGTCAGAGGAGTGGGGGGGAAGAGTCAGAGGAGTGGGGGGGGAGAGGGTTGTTTGTCACTTCTTGGACTCTGTTTTGCATGGTGTGTATATTATCCGGACCCGGTGCCCAGCCTCCCCTTGCTACATTCTTGCACACGGCTTCCTTGGCGTGGGGAGGGAGAAAAGTTAAACTCCCCCCCGCCCCTTAACCCGTTTTGGGTTATTTTCGTAGTTACAACCGCGTCTCTGCTCGTTTCCTGGGCTCCCCGCGGATCGCATAATGTTAGAACAGATATTTTTTAAATGTCGTTTTAATCCATCGATGGGTTCATATTTAATCAGCCGCCGATCGCCGCCCCAGGACTTTAGGCGACAGCCTTTTCTTTGTTGGCCATCCGACAGTAACTTAAACCTTTAGACGTTTGCGGCATCTTTATTTTTTGTGACTATTTACTGTGTACTATAGCAAAGTGCAATAAACGGATAAACACGAAACGTCAGGATTTCAGTTTCCCCTCATCTGGACCTGCATTCATTTCTATTCTGTTTTCATGTTCCTGTGATGACGCTGCAGGGGGTTCTTTAAACCCTTTACACGTGCTCGCTCAAAGTGGACATTTTGGATACCAGTAGCCTCTTTGGGAGAGCTCTGAGGGACCCCCACAAAGAATTTATCATGCCATTTTACCAGCTCAGTGGTACTCCTTTTATTTACTGGGAAAGAAGAAAGGCAGAGTAAATTGTCAGGATTGTGCCCTGTGATCTTCAAATTACAAACACACCTCTGTAGCAGGCACAAAAACCCACTGGGCGATCGTGGTGGTTGTTACCCTGGAACAGACGACGTTTCCCAAGTAGG
Source organism: Calotriton arnoldi (assembly GCA_963921515.1). NCBI lineage: Eukaryota > Metazoa > Chordata > Amphibia > Caudata > Salamandridae > Calotriton > Calotriton arnoldi. The sequence continues at coordinate 487,753 of CAWUFW010000529.1, read as the reverse complement.
CCAAGTTTTAAACATTATACTTTGGGAAGAGCTTGACAGCGACGGGTTAATAGTCATGGTCTTTCATTTCAAATGTTTGTATGTGATAAAAAACATTGTCATTTACAACGCCATTTACAACGCCAATAGCTCTAACTTAAGCAAATGCGAGACCTATTGCATTTCTAATGCTTGTTATTAATGTGAAGCCGCACCTTCACTGTCATAAGCTTCCCAAGTCCATGAAACAATGGCTGGAATTGACTCATTATTTCAGAATAGGCATTCAAGTTGTAATTAATAGAGATCAGTCCCATGCCAGCAGCAGTATCGAAACTTAATAAGCATGCACTCGACGATGTACCTTGGAGGACATGAATGGACGCTTGCACTGTCGTTTTCTTGTGCTGCATGGTTGCAGCCAAGAATCCTTGACTCTGCAAGGGCGTTGAAGCTGCCCAGGTGTACACCCTTGTTTTCAACGGTGTGAGACATGGTGTCGGAGATAGTTCTTTGTGATTTTCTGCTGGCATGATGTTTATCAACGCACCACTGTCTATAATAAAAGTTTTATGGCAACCATTCAACTTGAGCGTGATTTTAGGACAATCTCCAAATGAACTTTGCTGCTTCATTTGGCAATTGTCTTTAAATTTTAATGGAGGTGGTGATTTCAGGAATACAGCGAAATCTTATTTTGTGCTGTTTCCTACTGACGTTGAAAGTATATGCTGTTGAGGCAGCATTTGATCTTCAGCATCTCGTGGCCCGGTGGCACCTCTGCAAGCATCAGCCTGCTCACTGGTACTCGGGTCATCGCGTTCCATCTTCCTTCTTCATGGTGAGAAATGGTTTTGCTACTTGCACCTTCTCTTCACCGCTCTCGATGTTATGCATTAAACCTGGCTGTCGCTGCCTTTAGTGTTTCTTCGTACCTGGATTTTAAGGTCTTTAGCGTTTCTGCTTTGTATCAGTTCTGGCTCTGTGTTGAGCTGTGGCACAGTATCTCTTCTTTCGGCCTTACCAGTAGATTTTGGCCGGGCTTACTGACTGTGCTCCTCCATAGGGCCTCCACCTTCTACGAGGGCCTCTCAAAAGATGGAGTTGTGCTTTGACTTCACATACGCCAACTGTAGACCACTTCTTGGGGCACACGTGGCATGCACAAGCAGTTTGCTGGACCACAGCAAACTCTCAGTGAGAGCAGTTTTGTATCCTTGGGGGCACATATTTCAGATCTCCTCGCCAGTTGTAGCATCCTCCCCAGCCCGAAGCATTTAACAGACCACACCACACAAGGAGCTCTGGTTTGCACATCTTTATTCTTTAGCATACAACCGTTAACTGAATGCACTGTGTCACAAACTTTATTAACCACACCCAGTCACACCCACTAGATTAAGTAATAATTGTAAGGAATTTGCCGAGGGCCATTAGAGACCTCATGCACACAAACACAGGGCATGACAAAGATAAATCTTCATTTCAAAATACTTTATTCTGTATTTTTGCAACCATAAAAGCACATGACACGTGAACAAATATACACGCAATAAATACGCTAAAATACAATAAAAAAAATAAAACATTTTAACAACCCACCCTTCACAGATTCAGATCTATAATGAAAAGTATAAGAATATAAATAAGAGTAACTAATCTGAGGCTAAAAAAAGGGTCAATCTAGATAAAGTGCCTCATGTAATATAGTCAGATATCTAATAAAGATCAGAGCTTCAGTCAGAGAAGATTTTAAATAAAACAACTCAAGCCATCGCCTTAGCTCTGATACACCAGCTCCAATAAAGGAATTTGGAGACTGCACAGACAATCAACTATTTAGATTATGTGCCCAAAAGCTGTATGGCGTCCTTATGTTGCCTAAAGCCCTGTTGTTTACATATAGGAATGATCCAGGATTTTCTGGAGCTCGTGTAAGAGGGACAAAAGAAAATAAAATGTTCCAGGGATTCCTCGGCCTGCTGACAGGTTGGGCATAAATCTAATACTGTAAATATTTCCACAACAGATCCCTAAAAGTGTTCTGACTCAGAAAATTTGCTGATTGCCTTGGATTTGTCCTTCTGCTTGTTTTGTTCATCAATATCTGTGTATGTTTTTGAGGTGGCATGCAAATGGGGGGGGGTGTTTGTGTGTGTCTCCATTTGTGTGTGTATGCATAAATGAACAAAAAAGTGAGGAAATCTGTTTATTTCAGGCTTAGATCTAAGATTTTTGCATTTTTGGAATTCACAATATTTTTAGGAATACTTAAAAATCAAAGCAAATCCTGCAACGTGTGTGTATTAGGGGCTGTATTATATAAAGTCCCCTCAGGCACAACGAGCAACGATGGGCTCCTGCTTTCTGCTTCCCAGAGGCACTTTGGTATTACAGAAGGGGTTGCAGATGCTTACTCGACCCATCTGTAATACAGAGCCCGTCAGCAAGCATTTAGATCATAAGGTAGAATTCCCTTATTTGCACCGGGGCTTGGCCACAGGCAAAAGAGGGAAACACTTTCCCTATGCACCCACACCATATTATGGATGCAAAGAGGCCATCAGGAGGCCCACTGTGAGGCACATCGCTCTGAGCACCCTCTGCGGGTGCCAGGGGGGGAAGGAGGTTTCATGGACACCTCTTAGACATCCCCCTGCAGGGGGATGCATTCACTCACTGCACCCACCTGCAGGGGATTCCGGTATCCCTTTGTAAAGAAGGCCGCGTGCCAACTGTAGCATGAAAGACGGAACAGCTCCCTGAAGCAGCCACTCTGCTTTTCACTATTGCCCTACCCACAGGCAGCTGCGAGTTTACAGCCGGTGTGAGCAGCTCATTATCTGTAAACTGTATTACTTGTTATGCAGGATCTGTGAGGTTGTGATTAATATCTATCAGTGTAATTGGATGCCTGTCCTTGAAGCAGGGTCGGACTGGTATGGCGGGCACTCAGGCAATGGCCGAGGGGCTGGTATCCGAGTTCCAGCTGTGGGCTGCTTTTTTGAGCAGCCTGGGGGGCCGAATTGGGCGGTGTCTGTGTTGTTCGGATGCCACCAGTGGGTGCCTGAGTGGCCTTTCCGGAGGCAGATGGGCGTCCATTACCTCTCTTTTATCAACGGGCAGAGGTGTCACTCCCTTGGTCTCGCTGGGCTGGCCCATTAATGTATGCACATTGAGCGGGGGCAGGAGACCTGACCAGAAGTGGCCTCACTTGTTTTCAGGTGTTTCACCAGTGTGAACTAATCTGTGCATTTTTTTATCTTAGTAAAGTTAAGAAAACATACCTCTGTCAGAGACCCCCCCCTTCTTTTTATAAAACTGCGCCAAAGCACTGTTTTTCGGAAAGGCATTATGCAAATGTGGGCCACTTTTTTTTGTGTGCCCGGGCCGATTTTTAATCCCAACCCAACCCTGCCTTGAAGCAATCTCTCACTGTTGAGTTTGAATGTTTCGTGGAGGAATGATTGTGCGTGTTTGTGTACATGTTTTAACTCGTCTTTACTTTACTGTTTCCCCAAAGCTTTTTATTATTTTTTTCATAACTGGCTGGGTCCTGGTTTATCTCTCAAGTCATGGCAGATAGAGTAACGGATGTAACGGTCCCGCCTGCTAAGGCACTTTGTGAGCACTCTGGTGTATGTTAATAACAATGGCTTTAACGGCGGCACACACTACGTAGGAAAAAAACATTAATAAGCATTATAGGTTTGTGGTCACGTCTCGAAATAACCTTTGGGTCCCTCATTTATTATGTCTCGACAGTACTTCCAGATGGTTTGCTGTGGAATTAGTCCACATTACTTCACGGTAATTAATATGCTCAGTGTCTGATTCGGCAGCAATGCGATGCGTTGTTTTATTCCCCTCACCCACGAAGGCGCACTCTTGTCTCACGAGGGCGTCGACGTGCCAGGCCTGCTTGTCGCAGCCGCGGGATTTTGCCGTATCAGAATTGGCACAAATGGCCAGAATACACATGATAACACTCTGCTTTAGGCACAGCGGTCACTGCTCGGCAGCACGGAGCCGCCTGGACTAGATACACTGTGGAAAGGAACGCTTAACCCTGTCACGAGAGGCCGTTCCCGGGGGGGGGGGGGGGCGGCATTCATGGTACTTTCTGGCGGACGCGCCATTTCTTTCTCGCTTGCCAAGACGATAATGAAAAGTTGCTTGGAAACATCACAGGCCGGCTTTTTTTTTATTGTAAACGACTCAGTAATGTAATTCCTCACTCAAACGATGACCTTTTGTTCCCTATCTAAAAAGAGTTAAGTGGAGGAGATGAGAATTATAGTAACCTCAAAAGGGTTTCTCAGTTAAACGATGTTCATGGCAAAAAAGAGAACTGTACTTTTGGAGCTCATAGAAGAGAATGGTGCAGGGTCTTCCATAACACACCATGTGCATGATTCTTGGCATATTGTCGACTGAGAAGCTTAGCATGGTAGTGGCCACGGAGAGCATTACAAAACTTGGAAACCTGTGCTATACTTAAAGGCTTCCAACAAAGGTTAGGGGCAACAGTTTCTCCGAAACTTTCCCTGGTGAGCATGACTTTGGTTTTACTGCGGGAGCATGTAAGATCTGGCTCACACAGAGGCTGCTCATGCTGCAGTGCTTTGCGTTGTGCTTCAAGCAGTCTCACCTATTGTGGTGTGTAGTATTCACGAATCCTTAGTTGTGCGAGCAGTCTGTGTGCAGTTAAGTGCACATGACTTCCACTACACCTCCAATATGTACTACTTATATTAAATTACTTCCCTGCGCAACACATGCATTTATTTATTTAAAAAGTTTTGTAGAGCGCCTGAATCACCCCCGGAGGGGTATCTCTGCGCTAAGCGGACCAGCGAGCGAGCAAGACAGACTAAAATAGGGAGGCTTTAAGCAGTTTCCTGAAACGTAAATAGTCCGGGCATTGTCTGAGTTGTAGGGGGAGCTCATTCCAGTAAGATGGGGCGAGGAGGGAAAAAGATTTCCCACCAAGTCTAGCTTTCCTTACCCTTGGAACCTGTAGAAAAATTTACAACTGGATCTCAGTGTCCTGTAAGGAGAATATGGCTTCAGTTTGCACGAGATGTAAGAAGGGCCCTTGTTATGGGTGGCTCTATAGACTATGCAGCCGGTCTTAAACTTTATCCGCTTATGGACTGGTAGCCAGTGAAGTCTGCGAAGCAGCGGCAAAGAAGAGGTTCCAGGCAAGGAATTCGTGAGAAGCCGAGCCGCAGTATTCTGGACCACCTGGAGTCTATCAAGGGAAGACTCGTTTGCAGAGAGCAAAAAGAGCATTACAATAATCAAGGCGGCCCAGAATCATGGTCTGAATAAGAGGTTTCCGTGTATAATCCGGCAGAAGAGGGAAAACTCGGCGTAGCATGCCCAGCACATGGAAGCAATTGGTAACAGTTCGGGAGACATGCTCCTTAAGAGTAAGAGTCTGATCAAGATAGATGCCCAGATTCTTAACTGAAGTTTTGGGAGTAGGCGGTGGCCCGAGAACGGGTGGCCACCAATTCGGAGACCACAGTAGAGGGGCTTCTCCGAATAGCATTATTTCGGTTTTCCCTGCATTTAATTGGAGGAAATTTTTTCTCATCCAAACTGATATGGCAGTCATTCGTTCGGCAAATGATGCCAGGGCATATGTTGAGGTTTTATCAAAGGTGAAGAGAAGCTGAGTGTCATCTGCGTAAGAGATGGGCAAAAAACCATGACTCCTGAGTAAGTGGGCCAAGGGGGCAATATAGATGTTAAAAAGCGTAGGGCTTAGACATGAGCCTTGTGGAACACCCTTGGTCAGTTCCGTGGTCTTAGAGCGGAATGGGCCCAGGTTGACGGTCTGAGTACGAGATGACAGAAAGCTGGTCATCCACTGAAGGGCCGAACCCTGGAGTCCGATCTCCCTCAGTCTCATGAGCATAATCTGATGGGATATAGTGTTGAATGCCGCAGAGAGATCCAATAGCACAAGTATGGTAGACTGGCCACTATCCAGAGTCATTCTGATGTTATCCGTGACTTCCAGTAGGGCCAGTTCTGTGCTATGATTAGGCCTAAAACCAGATTGCGAAGAGTCCAGGCAATTATTGGTTTCGACAAAAGTAGAAAGATGTAAGTTATTATATTTTTCCAAGACCTTGCTCATATGAGGTAAGAGGGAGATGGGCCGAAGATTAGACAAGTCAGTCATAGAGGCCCTGGAATTTTTCCGAATTGGAATGACCTGTGCCGCTTTCCAGGTTTGAGGGAGATAGCCCTCTGTCAAGGAGAGATTAAGGATGGTACTGACATAAGGAGAGAGTACATTTGCCAGGAGGGCGGCTACTTTTGCAGGGATGACATCTAATGGGGAGCCTGATTTGACTGATCGAAGTAAATCAGCCACCGTTTCATTGGTCATAAGAGGGAAATTACTTAACATTTGTGAATCTGATACTGGGGAAACCTCAGAAAAAGGGAGGGAGGAATAATGGGTATTTCCTCAGTGGGAGCCATTTTATCGTATATTAGATCAATTTTATTGGTGAAATGCAGAGCAATACTGTCACATAAAGATTGTGAGAAAGTCTCTGGCTTTTCACACGCCCTCGGATTGGTAAAGGACTTTAGTATCTGAAATAGGGCTTTAGGCCTATTTTCAGCAGAGTAAAGTTGCTGGGCTATAAACTTTTTACGTGCTCCTTTTATACTACTATGGTAGGAGGAAATAGCAGCCTTAAAAATTCCTTTATCTTTTAAATTGTATGACCTGCGCCAACGTTTCTCCAAGTTTCTACATTTACGTTTTTCTGTACGCAGCTCCGGGGTGAACCAGGGTTGAGTACGTTTTGTGGTGCTGGACACGGGTCTGAGCGGCGCTATTAGATCAAAGGTCCTAGTTACAATTGAATTCAACCTTTCTAATCCCTCCTCAATATTAGTGGGAACATCGTGGGTTTTCCAAACAGGAGAAAAAGCTGCCTGGAACTTATCAGGAGAAATCTTATACCATTGTCTGCGGGCTACCGGCAAGCGCTCAGTATTTTTGGCCATAGCCTGTCTCCCCTGGATGGTAAATTCTATGGACGAATGGTCTGTCCAAGTCAAGGGTTGTGGACTTTCACATCTGATACCAGAGTTGTTAGAAAAAATGGTATCTAGAGTATGGCCAGCAGTATGCGTCGGACCCTCATTGAGTTTAGTGAGGCCTAAAGAGGCAAGGTCAGAGAGAAGTGTTGCTGTGTCCGGGAGGTCTTCTACTTCACTGTGCACATTAAAATCACCCAATAACAGAAACTCCTTAGATGAAATAACATGAGGAGCAATAAGTTCGGTCAGCTGGATAGAGAATTCTTTCAGCGGGCCGGGGGGGCGATAAACCAGGGCACCTTTCCAGCTTAATTGGGGGTGAAAGTCTATACGGAAGATCATAATTTCAATTTTGGGATTACTCCGTTGCTCGAGAACAGTAACTAGAATACTGTCTCTATGAACTAAAGCAATTCCACCCCCTGTTTTTGAGGGTCTATCTAGTCTAAGGAACCTGTAATCAGTGGGGAGTGCTAAAGAGATAGCCGGTGTAGAGTGGGGTCTGAGCCAAGTCTCGGTCAAGAATCCCAAATCCGGGGAGACCGAACTTAAAAAATCCCAAATTTCTGTCGTGTGTTTGGGGAGGGATCTCACATTACATAGGACTCCCTTCCAACCTATACTGGTACCAGAGTTGGGTTTAATAGAAGCCTTACTAGGAACCAGGGAAGGGGACAGGGTACATATGTGCTTGGGATGGATTAAGGGAAGAGGGCTTCTATTTGCAACATTGCTGCTCTGGATGCAGTTCTGCGACTGACAATAGATACAAGAGAGTGTATTGAAAGAGACGACAGCCCACTGCCCCAGCGTTCTTTCTTGCAGTGTGCCTCCAATGAAGCCCATGTCCCTTAAAGGCACAGCCGTCACAATGCCACAAAAAGTCATAAAGTGTGAAAGCTATATCATACGGAACATGCAGCGGTCCATAGGACTCCTGTGTGAACTCCTGTTTCATGTATCCTGCACACACACACTGCAAGCTTACCAATCTGAGGAGTGGAGTCAGATAAGGAAGTCTTGCGAGACTAAGTAGGCAAAATTGCCCTCCCATCGTACTTGACTGTGAAGGCAGTAGTGTTTCGTGACTATGTGCACTGACGCCTACAATGCAGGCTGGCAGATGTGCTGAACTGGCAACCCCTTGCAATGCCATTGTAGTGGTTGTGGGTTATGGTGGAATGAAGACTTTCAGGGGGATTGGTTCTTGGCCAGCATGTAGCAGATTTTGTTGCAGAGTACTATCAATCTCGACAGGGTCTCCTCTGTACCGCCTTCCTTTTCTTTGCAACAGAGAATGCCACAAAGAGCTGATCATCTACACAATGCTCTTTCATGCAATCGATGTGGAAACTCAAACCCTTTTTAGATTTGAGCATGTGGAGCCTCTCCACTTTCGAAGGGGAAGGTGGCGCACACAATGTTGACAGAGTAATAGATTGGCTGACGAGAAAAGATGTCCCATCTTTGAATAAGAAGCCTGCCCGGATCTTCAGCACCAATTTGTCTGGGAAGAAAGTGGTGTAGGACGGTTGCACCGAACACCTAAAGTTCACTCACACAGCGCACAGAGGTTTTGGCAGTCAGGAAAACTGTTTCAGTCTCAGTAGTCACAGTGAGCAGTTGTGCATCATCGCAAAGGGAGTGCACATAAGAAATGTCAACACTAACTACAATTCTCATTGTGGCATGACAAACAGCTTTGGGGTAAACATGTGAGTTAGACCTTTGATAAAATACATATCAACAGGTGATTTAAATAGAAGGGGTTTATCAGTTAAACCCCAAAAGGCTGAAAGAGCAGACAGATAACCATTAACTCTGCCCACTGCTAGGCCTTGTTATGTTATGTTATGTTATGTTAACTGGATTTGTATAGCGCGGCTAATCACCAAAGGGTTATCCAGGCTCTGGAGCAGGTGTGAAGGTGGACTGCAGGAATTTAATTGAGGAGCCGGGTCTTCAGCTTCTTACAGAATTCCAGAAGCGAGGAGGAGGACCGAAGATGAATATGGAGTTTGTTCCATGCTTTGGGTGCGAGGTATGAGAAGGCTAACTCTGCTGATCTGCTTTTGTGGATGCGGGGTTTGTATGCGTGCAACAGAGAGAGGCAGAGCGTAGATGTCTGGCATGCTGGTGGACGTGGAGCAGGAGTCGAGGTGTGCTGGTCCGATGTTGGGCACTGCATTGTATGCATGTGTGAGGAATTTGAACTGGCAGCGTTTGTGTACTGGCAGGCAGTGGAGGTCTCTGAGGTGAGGCGTGATGTGGGTACGTCAGGGAAGGTCCAGGACTAGACTGACAGCAGCATTCTGGATGGTCTGAAGATGGAGGAAGAGATGCTTGGCGATTCCAGCGTAGAGTGCGTTGCCATAGTCAAGTCTGCTGGTGATTAGGGCCTGAGTGACAGTGCTCCTGGTGCTTTTGGGAATCCATCTTTACATTTTTTTGAGGAAGCGTAGCATGTGGAAGTAGGAGGAGCTGACTGTGTTCACCTGAGCAGCCATGTTAAGTTTGTCATTTAATATGATCCCCAGGTCGCGTGCATTGTTGGTGGGTGGCGGGGCAGGCCCGAACCCTGATTACCACCAGGTGGAGTTTGTGTTCCCCAAGTTTAGGACTTCAGTCTTATCCATTTTGAGTTTCAGGCAGTTGGCTGTCATCTATTCTGCTACGTGGATCATGCACTCAGTGAAGTTGTATCTTCAATCTTGGCCAATGATAGGACAAACAACAATACATCCAAAAGTGTGTCCTGCAGAACATCAGAAGGATTAATCCCACACCAAGCACTAAAATTCTCCCAATGTCCAGCACAGATTTACTTTGTTGAAGAGCATTGGGCTACAAGAATGACATCATCTACTGCGGCCAGAAGATCAAGCACGCTTAACTGCTGCTGCTCAATCTCCACGCATGAAGGTGTAGGTTGTGGAGTCTCCGGTGCAGGACCCTCCCGATTTGCTAAGACAGAAGGACCTCCCAAAGCAGTAGACGGATCTATGGGCAAATGCTCATGCTTACGACCTTTGGGTACCCATTATCCTGTCCCAGTCTGGGGATAATAAGATTAAGTGAGGCCTGTCTGTCCTGACTTCCCTCGGAACTCGAGGCAGTGGGGGGAACGCATAACGGAGCCCATGTCTCATCACAGTCGGAATGCATTTCCTAGTGACTTTCCTGGAGGAAACTCCAGTGCTCAGTGGTGTTGACACTCCACGTTCTCTTGTAAGATCTGGAATGCTTTGTCTGGAGGTGGTCTACAACTAACTGCGGCAAGCCCGCCTTGAGCAGCCAGCCATCGAGATACAAGAACATGTTTCCCCAACCTCCTAAGGTGGACAGTGACCACTGCCATCACTTCTATGAACACTCAAAGGGCCGTAAGGGGGGGTTCGAGCCCTGATCCACAGATAACACCTGTAGGACAGCAGGATGGATGTGTGCAAATAAATGTGCTACAAATCCAGGGAAACCATCCAGTCTCATGTCCCAGAGAATAAAGAATCTGAGACAGGTTGAGCATTTTCAATTTTCTTTCTGCAGAAGGGCATTCAGTGGGTGGAGGTCAGTATGGGTCTAAGGCCTCCATCTTTCTTCGGTACAAGAAGGTAGCATGAATAGCACATCTTCCTCTTTCTGAAGCCGGCACTGACGCAATTGCACCCTTGCCCAGCAAAAGGTTGACTTTTTGCAGCAGGATTGCGGAATGGTGGATTTTCCTCTGCAGCTTTGACATAGGTTATACATGGAAAATGTGTTATTCAGACTGCAGTTTGCCTGTGGAGGGAGGCCAGGAAAACCAGTAAGTCAAATCCTGATGGCAGCTTCGCTGGATCAGAACTGCTTGTGGCTTCTACCACTGGCCATGTATTAGGAGAATTGAGCATTGTGGAACCACTTACAATTAACCCTGGGCAAAGCACTACGCTACGCTCGCGTAGTATGCGAAGTTTGCGCTACTTCGCACAACGCGAATTGCACGTAGCACAGTGCAAACACGCGTAGCGTAGCGTAGTGCAGTGCAGCGGTCATTTTTGCTTGCTCGCGGTCCTCAATGTCAAGTTGGCGACCGCGAGCAAGCAAAATGACATCCCGGCGAGACTTTTTCCTCGTTCGCGATCAGCAACATCAAGTTGCCGATCGCGAGCGTGGAAAATAAACCTCCCGGCGAGATTCTCAACGCGGGAGGTCAGGTTTCTCATTGCGAGTGGTCGCGTATGCTCGCGACCGCTCGCGATGAGAAACTACCAGTCCGCGTTGAGAAAGCTGCCGCTCGAGTAAAAATCTACTCGAGCGGCAGTAAAAGACAGCTCGCGCTGTGCAAGATGCAGTTTTCAATGATTGCACAGTGCGGACAAGCATCCGGCACTGTGCAATCATTGCGAACAGTGCACTACGCAGTTCGCGTAGTGCTACGCGTAGCTCGCGTAGTGCGAACTGCACTTTGCGTAGCTTCGCGTAGCGCTACTTCGCGAACTACGCCCAGGCTTACTTACAATCACTTTTCTCCAACCGATGTATAATGCTTGTCCTGCTTAGTTTCTTTAACGTAGTTTTTGCTGCACATTTCATCATTTGAATGCTAAGTGAGTATTTTGTTCTCTTCTGTCAAAATGTATTGCACTTAAATATGAGAGTGTTTCTTTTGTTATTTACCGTCAAAAAAGAACTGTGTCGGTATCAGCCACCTGATCAGCTCCAGGTGGACTACTCAAGTGAGTCATAGCAGATTCCAGAATCTAAAACTGTTTCTATTGAGGGGTAACGTTGCAGAAGAATCCAAGGAAAGCAGTAATGGTTTTCGAGATGTTTCCCAGGATTCCTGTGAGCTACTGGTCAGTTCTCAATGCAGGCTCTTGAGAGCTTGCAAGAAACGTCTCTCCACTTGGGGGTAGATAACTACATAACTAGTTACATATTAATGCCAGATGGTAACTCCACACTCTGAATTACCAGTACCGTGCTGTATCAAACCACCATTACCATGCAGTTCTGAATAAATTACCCTGTAATGGAAATAACGTGAGATGGAAGTCAAAATATTGCACGAGTCCCCGCATGTTTTCCCCATTACCAGGGCATTTACTAGGCATGAATTAAACCTGTTTGCAGGTAGAACCATACCCGGGTTTAACCGCCCCCAGTGATCTTGGGAGCAGTAACACCTAGAAACTTGTAATCACGTTTCAGCCAGAATTGGTAGTTTACGACCAGAAGAGTATTACAAATTCACACTGCAGCTAGGGCTCCTGGTATTACTCAGAGAATTCCGTGTAAAGGTTGACTGCATCTCTCCGGGAAAGGGGCATTTCAGAGGCCCCGTTATATGCCAGTAAAATCAATTTATTTCTGGTGGGTGTCAGTGAGTATGTATATTGTCACTTTTTCTGTCCTGCGCTCTAAAATATCTCAATGAGTATATCCTATTTAGGAACTAAGCAACAGTTTTGACATCTTCTAAATGCTTTTTCTTTCTCCCACTTGTGCCCCCTCCCTGATTCTTAGTTGCAGCTGTCCCTAAACCCTTCAACATCATTTATCTGTGCACAGTGACTTATGTTCCTAACGTCTGCCAAGAAAAGGGCCCTTAAGGAAATTGTATATTTATATGCAAACTTTGTCAGATGTTATCTGGTCTCACTATGGCGTCCCTGTGACCTTCGTTTTTTTTGGTGAACTTCTGGTTTCTTTTTGGTTCTGTTTCCTTGCTGTAGCGTCCCTGCGACCTTTGTTTTATTCATTGAACATATATATATATACACATAGATATATATGATACGTGAGTAAGTTCATCCACTCCAACTCCTTCCTGGAAAGTTTTGGGGTGATCCATCAAGTGGGGGCCAAGAAATAAGGGGGTCCAAAAACACATTTTCCCCCAGCTAGATCTTTACCCAGAAAGCTTACTTTTTGTAATTTGGTGTAAATCTATTCTGACGTAAAAGAGAACTTCAGTTTAACAAATAGTGACATCTAGCACAACGGGACTCCCATGGGACTCTTGCGGGAGTCCCGTGATACAAAACAGTAGATATTTTGATTGGCTGGGACTGAGTGCTGTGATTTGCTGGTTGCTACATGAAGTGGAATGTTGTGGCCACCAATACAGGCCTCAGGGACTCGTCCCTGAGTCCTAAAGATAATGTAAAAACATATAAGTGGGCAGGATGGGATTACCCTGACCACTGATCCCTTGTCCAGGGTGTCCCAGAGGTATCCCACCTGGGACAAAATCAAATTTAGGTTGCCACAGTCCCTCAGGAGCCAACACAGCTCCAGCGTACTTTCACAGGAGTCCCAAGGGACCGCTAAAAATTGAAAATAAAAAGACTAACGTGGTGTAGGGAACGGTGGGGTATTGTACATCTGCGGGAGGTTGACCGGTCACGGGGGCTTGGCCACAGGGCCTGGCTGCAGGCCTTGCCCTGTGGCCAACTCCAATCTGTGTGCAGCCAAAGGCTGTGCAGGGCGGGGAATTGGCTACATGCCAAGGGTTGGCCGACTGCTGTCTGATTTGCAATGGATGGTATTGGCCTTCCGAATCAACATTCCAATGTTTCTGGTTGTCACCAGTTAATTTAGAACATGCCACTCTCTGTGGTTGAAATGTTCTTATAGAACTACTGCACTGCGGCTATACTCATTGTTAAATGCTATCTCTCCTGTTATAATGCCATTATCCGTGTTTTAGATATATATCTCAAGGAGAGTACATCTATCAAACAGTATGGTCCTCTGTAGTGGGTTACAATGCAAAACCACCATGTGGTCAGTCAGGAAGGATAAAAGCCCATGTCCACGGGACCTTAAATTTCTACTCCTCAACAACTCCTTCAACACGCGCACAAGCTGTTCTACATTTCTCTCTTTGACTAGTTCCTTCAAGACGGATTCATGACTCTTTCAGTCTCCTATTCTGTCCCCGATGCCATTCCTCAATGCGTCCTTGTGTTATACTTGTGTGACTTTATAACCACTTAATGCTATATTGTTCATCTATGACTCTTATGAATCCCCTCATCTACCTCTTGTAAACGTTACCTCATGAGATGTAAAGCGCTCTGATACCCTCAGGTGTAGCTAGTGCTGTATAAAACAAAAAATTATCATTTTTGGCATTAATTACACAAGAGCCCTACCTGCTTGGAAACAGCTGGACAAAAGAAAGGACAACAGGAAAGGCATAGAGAGAAAGTTAATGTGGACGAAAGAATGATTGTTTTACCTGGAAAACCCAACAGCCTTGACATATCTTCCTAATTTCACTATGTTCTCTTTCTTGCAGGTACAATCCCAAATCCAACAAGAAACGAAGATGAGAGGGCAAGGGAGGATAGGCCAAATCATCACTTCACCTCAGACCTTGGATGAAAATGGAAGGCCTGCCTTCATTTGGGTTCATTGCCATGTACTCAAATTTAGAGGCTTCTATGTTGCATTTGTTGACGAGAGTAAAAGCGAAGCCACTGATACATCAATCTTCATTGTACAATACTGTAACTTTGTATATAAAATGTACTTTTATTGGCGCCTCCTTAATATCTGTCTACCTAGTACATAGAAGCCTTCCTTACAGCTTCTTTTCTCTGCCCTATTTATTTAAACCGAACCAATGTGTGGTTACAGTATCAGTAAATCAATCAAATTGATCATTTGCTTTACATAGGGTTAGGCAAGAGAGGTCAACAGTGTTAAAATGGGTTTTGCTCCTGTTTCTTCGAGGCTCTTCGAAGCCAGATTGTCTCTGTAAGCCTACTCGATTGAGACAAAAGGTTTCTCTTGGTCAGTCGTCAATGACCATCTATTTCTGGTAAAACAGAACCTCTCCATCATGCAATTTCGCATAACTACACCCACACAAACCTACTTGCATAAAGAATCACCGAGTCATATAGATCCAGTTTTACTCTGAAGTAAATTCCACATGCAATCACAGTGACACCATCCAGTTATACAGCCAACTCGTGTTGAAAGACCCAGGTGCACAACCTCAAACAAACTCGTGCCAGCTTTTTAGACGCATAGGCATGCGCATTGCAACCAACGAACCCAATGGCATACTTGAGGCAAAGAGACGTACACTCCCCCTAATTCTTAACCCTGTGCCAAACAGCATTATACCCAGGTGTGTTATGCCAAATAATTCTGCAACATAACTCACTTTCATACAGCAAAATACTCTTTTGCTAACACACTCTCAAACCTACCCATTGCAAATAAATCGCTCACAGTTATTCAATCTTAGTCATTCACATTCCAAGTCCATTAAAGAAACATGTCATGGATACCGTTTCATTCACGGCCATGAACACACAAAGAAAACACCTGAGGAAATGCATAACCATTCCAGACAACAAACTCAATTCGTATTTTCTATTTATTTTATTTTCCTTCTGTTGGATGGCGGAAATAATTGTGCATTGTTGTTTCATTAAACATCTTTAAAATGTTGTTACATTATTCTCCAAGGTCTTTTTTATTTCAGTTGCATAGCATTAATTTGAAATATACATTCTAAATATGTAATTTTACCAGACCTTTCCCTTTACCTTGTGCAATAAAAATATGTATGGGTAATTTAAGCTCTGTTGCTGGAGTTCCTCAGAAAAATAATGCACGCTTTTAGTAATGGGTTTGACATTTTGTTTTTTTGCCATGAATATTCAATGTATATCATGCTCCCACGAACAGAAAATGGCCTAGTGCGTTCCTAAAATCTTAGTGGGTTATTGCACATGCTACAGTTTATTCTCAACGTGTGTTTATTCATTTGCAAAAAATACAATGGAGACCTTGATTAAGAACAATGAAAAGTACCGATTGAATCTAAACAAAACTCTGCATCAAGGTAGGTAATATAAAGTTGCACGATATTCGCATACCTTTTAATTACAAAGGTCCGTATTCACCTAAGCATTTTTTAATTATATAAGTAGCACTACGGAGACACTATATTATATACTCTCAAATGCAGTTCACTAGCATGCGGGCGGAGACCACCATAAGTGCTGAGAATCAAACTCAAATGCTGTAGGTGTAAGGGAAAGTGGTAGGAAAATAGGTAATATATTTAACAAAATGGAAGGCATGAAGGCAAAAATAAAGAAGGGCACAGGGAGGCACATGCAAATATAAAATCATACCTGCAAAAGAGTAAGCCAGTTGCTATTCACTAAACGTACCCCCATATCTACTGCAACAGTACAAAAGCAGCCTCACACACTGCACATGACCTCTCACTGGTACTGCAAGGCAGTCTCATAGAAATCAATGGAGGCAGGGAAAAACATTAACGGACTTAGGGAAAATTGGAAAAAAATATTAAAAATTACTAAAGCCAAAACACTGAATGAACATCTATTGAATAAGACGGGAAAAAAAGCATGCAATTTCTACAACCCCACAACGGGAGTTCACTGGAGAAAACACACCCACTCTGCCCTCCTTCAAGGAACTTTCCATCACTGATCAAGTAATTCAGCCAGCACACTCTCAGACCTTCGCCCCAATGATATTCAGTTTTTTTCAGCCTTAGCAGCAGCTCCAATACTGAATATCAGTAAGCCCATAAACAAGCAGGTTTCGTTCAGAACTCAAAACATCACCCATACAACCGCTACTTAAGAAGAATAGGTTTGTCCCAACAGCTGCAGTCCCATTTTCAGCAGTTCATTCCTTCACAAACTGATAGATGGGTTGCCTTCTCCCAGACCTCAAAACACCTGGAGGAAAACTCATTCCTATCTCACCACCAAACAGGCATCTGTCCAGGAAGAGTCACTGAATCTGCCCTGATCTCTATTTAGGGCAACTTAAAAATGACAGTGAATAAAAGAAGTGGCAGAAGGAATTTTCTTTTACCTATCGGCAGCATTCAACACCTTACATCATGAAAATCTTACTGAGAAGGATAAATGAAATGGGTGTAATTGGAGACATTCTTCACTGGATCAACTCCTTCTGTAAAGAAAAGTGAAGCATCATCTTGATCCCCCATTGTTCTCCAAGCCATATAGCATCTAGAACGGAGTTCCACAAGGACCCATTATCTCACCCTTTTGTTTCATGTTTATACCAAACCACTCTCTGAACTCACCAGTTCTTTCAGCTTTACATGCTACAACTATGCTCTCAAACTTAGATGAAAGTCACCATGGGATGATGGTGAGCCACCTCAAACTCAGTGCCTCACAAACAGAAATGCAAGTATGTGAGGAATGGAAACATCACAACCCACTAACAAAGTCGCCAGAAGAACTAGGAATGCTGCCAACAACCTCCTCTGAGTTAGGAACTAAAGAATTATTTTGCATTCACAGCCCTGTTAATGGTCACACAAGTCAATTGACCAAAGCCACATTCCACCCAATGAGGACACTCCAACACGTCTTCCTTCAACTTGGATTCCAGCAGAAGGCCCTTATTACGTCTGGCCAATGCCAATGTATTATACCTTGAATTATCAATATCTACAGTGAGACCACTCCACAAAATTCAAAATATAGCGACAAGGCTATGTTCTGCACCTTAAAATTGGCAACCACATCTCACCAGCTCGGAAGACTCTACACTTTGTGCCTGTTGCTAGAAGACATACTTTCAGAGTACTGTGTGTAACTCACAATGTAATAAACTAAAAAGGACCAATATTTTTACAGATCAAACTCAAGATTTACTCCCACAAGAGGGCATTAGCATTGGATTGGCCGTAATACAAAATACTCTGCCATATAAGCATAAAAGTGTTGCTGCTTAACCCTTCTCCATCCAAATTTTCAAACTATAGCATCTACTCCCAGAAAAGATACAGGCTGCCATAAATCACCTGGAGTTTAGAGAGATGCTGAACACGTGGCTAATCCCCTCTTGAGCCTCGAATTATAAAATAGAGTAAGGATCTCACTTTCAACAGCAATTAAGAACTTTGGGGCGGATTTACAAATATATCACACAGCTCTGTGTAGCAACCAAAGGTGCTGTGTTGTGTTGTCATAAAGGCGGAGAGCAGAACAGCACGATATCTACTAAGCTATGGAGCTGTTTCTACCTGCCACACTTTGGCTGCCTTGCGCCAATGCAAACGCCCAGTTTGCGGCGATTGTGTGCTTGATGTCAAACATAGGTTTTGTACTGGAAGGGTACTCTTTCAATACAAAAACAATGCTTTGATAAAGTTTAGTACTTTTCCCACACTGTATGTTTGCTGTACAATGCAGCTCACATGCAAAGTTAGGTTGTGAAAAGTGGATATATCAAAAAACGAAATGGCCTTACAAAATCTAGATAAGTACACAACAGGTAGTACAATCTATCTGTCGTTCTATCTATAAATCTGCAATTTTGTC
Organism: Calotriton arnoldi; assembly: GCA_963921515.1. Lineage (NCBI taxonomy): Eukaryota > Metazoa > Chordata > Amphibia > Caudata > Salamandridae > Calotriton > Calotriton arnoldi. The sequence continues at coordinate 469,352 of CAWUFW010000529.1, read as the reverse complement.
AGTACTGGTACAATACACAATTTTTTCAAAAAGAGAGACGCCTGAAACTTACATGCCTACTTCTAAATTTGGAGCTTCAAAGAACTTAAGTATAATTATGGTTCTGTAACAGCCTCTCTGGGCGTATGCGGGATTGCATCAAGTTCCTGCAGCTCCATACTCTAAATAACACTCTATTGGATATCATTGTAATTCTTGAGTGAAAGTCAATCAACAATGGAAGAGCTATCCCATCAATGACAAAATACACCAGAGTCCTTGCACCCCAACACATTCTCATTTATTCTGACTCTTAGGGGCATATTTACTAGAAACTGTCGGAGCGCGGTGTTACGCCAAGTTTGGTAACGCCTTGCCCGTCAGTTTCAAAACGCAGGGATGCACCCTATTTACAAGAATGCAGCGCACCCCTGTGTTTCCCCAAGCGCTGGCGCTAAAGAAGCTGTCTAGCACCAGTGCAGGCTCCCTTGTGCCATGTAGCAAGGGTGCCTGCGCTGCAGGGGTGATTGTTTATGTGCAGGAAGGGACACCTTCCTGCACATGATCAATCTTTCCAGGTGATTTGCTGTTTCTATGTGTGCTGCAGAATGCAGCACACATGGAAAGAGCCAAATACGAAGAGAAATGAAACATTTCTCCTTGTACCGCCTGCTTAAGACCAGTATTCCCTGGTGATATTTTTGGTGCTGCCCCATACCTTGTAAATATGGGGCAGCATCAAAAAGCAATGGGTGTTGCGGAGGAACGCCTACTGCAGCACCCACTGAACATCCCTTTAATGCTAAGTGCTGCGTGCATAGAGGCATTATTTACAAGGCAGCGTTTAGCCACGTTAAGTGGCTTAACGCCTCCTTGTAACTAAGGGGAAGGACTTAATCCCACCAGAACTTCGGAAAAAGTGACATTCTGGTGGCTTTAACTCCTTGTAAATATGCCCCCTTAGTATCATATTCTCCATGACATCCTTTAATTCCTTATCCTCCAACACCACCAGTTTCCTATAATCTTGCCTGCATACACTAGCAAAATGGCCTAATGCTCATATTTGTTGCTCTCATTCTTCAATGATGGACACAGGTTATGCATGGTGTAGGAAAGTGGATGATTAGTAGGCAAGTGTATGTATCTTCAGCTAACAATAATACCACAATCACTAATAACGTCCAGTCAAGTCTCAATAAATTAATCCTTGCTCAACCCTTGGTAGCTTGGCAATGAGAAGTCAGGCTTAATTTAGGAGACCGGTATGTCTTAAGCATTTAATCTCAGCAAAACAGTAAATAAGTAAAAGGCACAACACAATAAAAAACCAACACAATTTATACAAATAGAGAATATTTTTATCTTTAGAATGACACCAAAATGGCAAAAATCCAATGTAGGGAACAGGAGATATGAATTTTTAAAGTTTTAATTAAAAAGTGTGCATTCTAGCGCCAAAAGTATAAAGCGCCACTTGCATCTTTCTGGTCACTCTGGACGGGAACAAAGTCAAAGGTTTAAGCCGACTGTGATGGAGCGCGGGTCAGATAGGCGGAGTGCTAGGTCCCGGTTAAAAGTTTAACTTCGCATTTAGGGCCTCATTCATGTAATTCTGGCGTAGGGCAGTGCAGCATGGCACCTTGCTGCACTGCCCTATGCCAAAGTGAAAGGACAGGAATTTATTGTATTTAAGCAATACGGTGCAGTCCTGTCCTTTCTACCTGCGCTGGTGCCATTTTGGAAGCCTTCCTGCACAAAAACAATCTTGCGAGGCGTTTTCATCTTTCAATGTGTGCTGAAGAATGCAGCCCACATGAAAAGAGGAAAAAACGAGGAGAACTTAACATATTTCTCCTTGTTAAGCCTCACTTTGGGAGGCATATGGATTTAACGCTTCCCCAGGTTTACATCACTTTGTGAATTTGGAACAGGGTCAAATTCCATGGGTGTTGGGTGGGAAAACTCACAGCAACACCCATGGAACGCCTCCCAGGCGCAGAGTAAGGCGACCCGGCCATCTGTGCTGTGTAGCCTTATTCATAATTTATGAGGCGGCTCAAAGTCACGCAGGATGGCTTAGCGTGGCTTCATAAATCTTCATGAGAGCCCTGCGTCATGCATGTACCAATTTGCGGGGTACAAAAGTAACGCAGGGCTCTCATAAATATGCCCCTTAGTCTTTTTTCTTGGAGCTTTTCTCTCGATAACGAGCCCTCGGGTTCCTCAAATACGAAGTTCACTCCAACGATGGTGGCTTGCTGCAGCAGCGCGATCACTCATTGAACCTTTGGAAGTCTTTGTCCTCAGCGCGGTCAGGCCTAGTCACAGCTTGATATCGGAAGCTTGACTTTCGAGAACGAGCCAGTCTCCTCCTGGAGCTTTTAGCAAAACTTTGTCAAAAGTTCCCAAACTTTCAGAAGTTCTTCTTGGTTGTTTGCTTTGGAGAGAAAGTGTTCAGCAGCCAGCACCAGCCCAGGGTTCAGAAGCTCTGGTTTGCCTCTGTGGGTCTAGGACTCAATCTCCCACAATGCACCTGCACAGTCCAGGAAAATCCAGTTGTTGCTGGTCAGCTAGAGTAGTCCTCTCTTTGTCTGTTGCAGGTGACTTCTTTCAGCACTTTTGTACCTGTTGCTGCTGAGGGAGTCCACTCCTTTTTCTTTGAGTCAGACACAGTCCTTTCTTTGTGGAGCCTTGAGAGTGCAGCATATGCAGTCCTACTGAGTGCAAGCCTTCTGTGGTGCAGTCCAAGTGTCCAACCAACAGGGCAGTCCTTCTTCTTTTGTTCCAGGTAGTGTTCTGAGGAGCTCTTGCAGCTCTGCCATATTTATCCTCCATTCTGGGTTGGCAAAATGGGGCGACACCCCAACCAATAGGAGTAAAGTGCCTCCATCTGCTATGACTACTTCTTGCAAAGTGTGGCACATTTTTGACCCAGAATGCACTGTTCTCCTGAAATCAACATGGAGAAATTCTCTCCTTGCAGTGTGTCTGGCTAACCCAACCCACAGGTGTGGCTAGCAATTCACTTCATTCCCTTTCCAGCGCCTCTCCTAATCTAACTAGGGGGGGTTCCCATCTGGCTGGTAATCAAGGAAGAGGGGGTTGGCCTAGGGCCTGTGACACCTGTTCTCCTGCCTTTGAAGTCCAGCTTATCTCCCCAGTCCCCTTCCTCTTCCTGGCTTCTCCAAAGAGCAAATCTCCTCCCATCAAATTGGTGTATTGTTTCAGGCCCAGGCCTCTTCACACCTACTCCGGGAGCAGCTTGGGTCAGGCTGTCAAAGGCTGACCAATCAGAAGAAGCTGCTACAGGGCTGTTTTAGTAAACTTAAGGATAGTAAGTTCCAAAACGACTTTCCTGTTATAGTTATAATAAATCCGACCTCGGCAAGCTGTTGGATTTATTGTAATCATCAATTTGATACTTTGAATCAAATTGGTAGCTAATTCCAATCAAAAGTTAGACTTTACTAAAGTTTAATAAAGCCTTCCCATGTTAGCCTATGGGGCTAGCAGCACTACAATAGGGAAAACAACTTTGATTGTTTTTCCTTACCAGGGCATATAAAACATCTTTTATATTGTCCCTGCTTTTTATAACAATGCACCCTACCTTTGGGGCACCTAGGGCAGACCTTATGATAACCTATATGTAATAAAAAAAAGGTCGTTTTGGACTTTGGAAGTAATATTCATTCCAAAGTCAAATTTGGGCATAGTTTTATTTTAAAACTAGCCTGCAAGGCAGTCCTGGCTTTAAAATGACACAAGACACCACAGACGTGCACACTTAAGTTCATTAATTGCACTGTGGTCTCTAAACCTACATGACCTACAATATACTAGTGACTTACAGGTAGGTTGTCTTGGCCAAATAGAATTATAACATTTACCATATACCTTTTAAGGACAGAGCACTGGCTCGGGGCCTGGTTAGCAGAGCCCAGGGCACTTTCAGTAGCCACCAGCATCAGTCAAAAAATGGGGGGGGGGGGGGATCAGGGCTAAAAAGGAAGACTTTCCTACACATGGCTACATGACGTCTTCAGCAACAAATATAGCAGACATTTCAACCCCTCTGCATTCCCAGGCCCTTCTTTTTACAGTGCTGGTTTGAATGCCCTTTTGCTTCTTGCACATCTATGGACATCTGTTGACCCCCTAGGCCTCTTTACGCAGTTTGCAATGTCAAAGTAAATTTTTTGCTTGCCAACAGTCTCTCATGTGTTTACACACCTCCTTACGAAATGGTGCTTAATTGTTCATTAAATGTCTTAAATTCACATTTGGCTATTAACACTCAAGATGCAACATACTTGTCAAAAGGCCGTCTTGCATATGGGGAAATAAACTTGTGGTGTCTGACCACCAAATTGAAATGAACACCAAAATGTTTCTCAAGTCTTCTCCTGCTGGTGGGCTGCATATGGGTAAATGTTCAAAGATGTTTTGGCCCACCATCAAATAGCTCTTTTTTGGATCTGAGCCTAAACACATCAATGGCCAATAAATACACATTTAAAACTGCAAATCGTTCTTCCCACTTGATCGGTGGTTCCATTGGGAGCTTCAAGAAGGGAGGTGGTGGGATATGGATTCCACTGTGTAGCAGTGACATCTAGGAATAACAGAGAAACCAAAGTGAATTAGAACATTGGAATGTTGAGTGCTCCATTGAAGACAATGGAGTGATCTGGGCTTCTAATGGCTGGTAGAAGCCCAGAGCATCAACATTCCACTGTTTGCTAACAGCAAAAGCTGTGAACAAAGGCCTCACGGAGCCCGAGGGGATTTCAATCCCCACGGGCTCCGTGACGCCTTTGTTTTACAAATTAGAACATTCTGCCCTCTCTTGTTAAAGGCCCGAGCCGAATGCTGATGGGAGCCTTCAATGGCCGGTAGAGCCTGCTACGGCATTCTCTAAGGCTATAATAGAGATCTGTGTACCTGGATTTATAAACCAGTATTTGAATATCCCCAAACTTTTAACAACAGTCCCAATTCTTGATGGGAAAATTGCCAGAAACAGAAAACACCAGTATACCAAAGAAGTGCACAAAATTTACCAATTGTTCCAAAACATCACCCAATTCAAGTGCAGATTTATAATTTCCCAGACTGGTTGTACTCCGTCAAGACGACAGAGTAAATTACTCTATGGCTAAGGCGGTTCTTGTGAATGTATTGGACCTTTGACGTATGGCTCTGTCAAACATAATGTTGAGGTTCAGTAAAGTTTCAATACTTTTTTTTCCCAAAAACAAAATCCCTAAGTGGGCATTTATATTTGAAAATAAAAAAAGCAATGTTTCTCTCGCCATGAGAATCATCTGCCATGGCGAGGGAGGCATTTTTTGTTTTAACTGACAGGTTTGCTTGGCGGTGATGGGCAGTAAAAACGGCTTTATGTCCGTCCATCTAAATTGGATGGGCAAACATATGGCCAATCCTCTGATGGCCCTTACTCCGCAGGGCAGTCCATTATTTTAGATGTAAGCATACTCCAGTACGACTGAGCATGCTTACTGCAAATATATAAATCAGGCCCTCGGTTTCTTAAGAAAGTCTGTGAAGTGTCTAAAAGAGCATTCAATATCATTTACGTCACACATTGCCTACAGTAAATACCAAAGTCACTTCCTTGAGAAATACCACAATTGTGAGAGAATATTGTGTGATACAGGTCTGCCACACACCTAGTAGCAGCATGATTCTTGAAAGCACAGCGTTTGTGCTGCACTTGACACCTACTGTACCAGTGCAACTCCCGCAGCAGTGCGTGACAAGCCCGGAGCATAGTTCTGCAAGTCAGTCGAAGAGCCATTTCAAAGAGCCAGGTCTTGTGGTCCTTCCTGAATTGAGGCAGTCAATCAATCAATCAATCATGTCACTTATAAAGCGCACTACATACCCGCGAGGGTCTCAAGGCGCTGGGGGAAGAGGGGGGTGGTGCTGCTACTGATCGAAGAGCCAGGTCTTGAGGAGTCTTCTGAAGGCCAGTAGGTCTTGGGTCTGTCGGAGGTTGGTGGGGAGGGTGTTCCAGGTCTTGGCGGCGAGGTGGGAGAAGGATCTGCCGCCGGCGGTCGTTTTCCGGATGCGGGGGACTGTGGCGAGGGCGAGGCTGGTCGAGCGGAGCTGGCGGGTGGGGGTGTAGAAGCTGAGTCGTCTGTTGAGGTAGGCTGGTCCGGAGTTGTGGAGTGCTTTGTGTGCGTGGGTGAGGAGCTTGAAGGTTATCCTCTTGTTGACAGGGAGCCAGTGCAGGTCTCTCAGGTGGGGTGTGATGTGGCTGCGTCGGGGTATGTCGAGGATAAGACGTGCAGAGGCGTTCTGGATGCGTTGCAGCCGTCTCAGGAGCTTAGCCGTCGTTCCTGCGTAGAGGGCGTTTCCGTAGTCCAGCCTGCTGGTGACGAGGGCCTGGGTGACTGTTTTTCTTGTTTCGGTGGGGATCCACTTGAAGATCCTGCGGAGCATTCGGAGGATGTTGAAGCAGGATGAGGAAACGGCGTTGACCTGCTTAGACATGGAGAGGGTGGGGTCGAGGATGACCCCTAGGTTGCGTACGTGGTCGGTGGGTGGCGGGGCTGTTCCCAGTGATGTTGGCCACCAGGAGTCGTCCCAGGCTGAAGGGTTGGAACCAAGGATGAGGATGATTGCCTGAAATGTAGAGGAAGAGAGTTCCAGGCATGAAATCTATTATTATTATCAACTTCACCAGGTGTTCGACTTCTCTCCATGCGCCTTTACCCTCCTGTAGTCCTTAATTTAAAGTGTCTAGCACTTGCTGCCTGTACGCACTTGATTTGTCATGATTCTCCTATTAACATTTTGCAATTAACTAGTCGACCTTTTTAGTTCTTTGTGCAGTACAAGTATGGGCCAACTTACTGGACTGAAGGGACAGACAAGTTATGACCTACACATCTCCCTCAACTTACCTAGGGATAAAGGGAATAAAGCACATAATAATGCCAAAGACTGTCCAGCATATTCATTGTTGTGAGTTCTAGCAACGTTTCGCCACAAGTGCGCACACACAAGAAATCCACGCTGTGATTTTTCTTTTAATGCTTTCTTGTAAGCCATGTTAGTGCAGAATAAATAAAACAAAATCTTTGCAGAAATCAGTAAAGCTTAAAGCATACGCAAAAAATTAAATATTATGAAAATCGGCTACATATTATGTATGGTACAGTTTTAATAATCCCTACACACCTAGGGGGACATGTACCAGGAAGTGGCAGAGCGTGTCGTTTGCCTCCTTGGCTTAACGACACGCTCCGCCACTTCTGAAACGCAAGGCTGCACCATATTTACAAGAATGTGGTGCAGCCTTGCGTTTCCCCCTGCGATGGCGCTAAGTTTAACAACTTAGCGCCAACGCAGGCACCCTTGCACCAGAGCGCAAGGGTGTCTGTGTGCAGGGGAGGCTTGGTTAGGCATATGAAGGTGTCCCTTCCTACACATAAACAATCCTAAAATGCCACTTTGTAACTTTCATGTGTGCTGCTTCATGCAGCACACATGAAAGTTACAAAATGGCATTTTTTTTAAAGGTTTGTTTATGTACAGGAAGGCACACCTTCCTGTACATAAACAAACCATGGCATTTTGCTTTTTCCATGTGTGCTGCACAAGGCAGCACACATGGAAAAAGCAAAAACGAGGAGAAATAATGCATTTCTCCTCGTTTCGCCAACTTAAGACCAGGATTTTCCTGGTCTTAATTTTGGTGCTGCCTCCTATGTACGCCACCCTTGTACATAGGGGACAGTGTCAAATACAATGGGTGTTGCGGTGGAACGCCCAACACCCACTGCACACCCCTTTCACGCTAACCATAGCGTGAAAGGGTGCCTTACGTACAAGACAGCGTTAAGCCACGTTAAGTGGCTTAACGCTGCCTCGTATATAAGGCGCAGCCCCTATCGCCACCACAACGTCCGTAAACGTGACGTTGTGGTGGCGATAGGGGCTTGTACATATGCCCCCTAATATTTAAGTCTAAAAAGAAATGCCATAACGAGGGTAACAGTTCCAATAAAATCATCACAATTTTTACTTGTACTTTAAAAACTTCCCAATTTTGAGACTCGCTGTGGAAGAATGCTATGTCTCTATGGCTTAGGATATTCTGAGAAAAACAGCCCCAGTACTTTGGGTGACTCAACTCAGAGCTGAGGTGCTGTGCTGTCTGGAATGTTGATGTCCTGATCTCTATCATGTAGAGGGCTGCGACAGCTGTTATATACCACTAGAGGCTTTTCCTTTGAGAAAAATAAACCTTGTGATCATGGTGTAAGGAGAGAGAAATATGAGAAGTCCCTTGAACACGCCTCGTAGTCTAAGGCTATTAAGCACCATCTATTTAAATGAATATATGAACTAGAAGGATACTATCAAATACACAAATAATGTAATACGTTATGCACATTATTGCACAATAATGGAAGTGAGTGCAACAGCTATTGGAAATGAATCATAATGTATGCGGCTTAGGCAAATGAGTAAGTGCATAACCTAGCAATGTCCCTATAAGACGGAATGCAAAATATGGCACTCCTCCCCTGGTACCCCCATCAGGGTGTGATGCGTTTGATCTGACCACAAGGTGTTTTGAGGTAACTAAACCTTTTGATCATGATGTAAGGAGGGAGAAATATGATGCTGTGATGCACTGCTTATGACCTCACACACAACGTCACAAATGACATCTGAACTCTCTGCAATGCGAGGACACTGAAATTGACTGGAGCCCTGCCGGGTTGAGGATCGAAGTACACAGCACTTTGTTGGGATTCCCTGGAGGTGGGCGGCACCTATAAAACACCAGAGCAGGTCACGCAGCGCGGGACGCGCGCGGGCTCGGCCCGGGCGAAGTCCGGGCCCGTCTTAGCCCGTCATAGGCCGGAAGAGGCTGGGCTGGGCCACGGCATTTCGCTGTGCTGCTGAAGCCCCGAGGTCTCTTTTCAAGCGGACTCTTCTGATTAATTGCCGTGAACGCTAGTATACGAACTCGGTGAGTCCGTGACTTTGCACAGTCTTTTGTCTATTAACCTTATTTTCCATTTGAACATCGAACCTATCCTGTGGTATACCATTGAAAATGGGGAAAAGGAAAACGCTGAGTGGTCCGAAAAAGCCCCATAAAGAGGGAGGGTGGGGGGGTCCCGTCAGTCCCTTTTAAACTACTTAACTGGGGCAATAGGGGCGATAGAGCAACAGATCACCTCGGTGGAAGAGGCCATAAACACTGACAGATCTGGCCCGGTTTTAGGTCCCACCATTGGTAATGAGGATCTTGGAACTCCTGCCCTTTCATCGGCCATTATTAAATCCCCGAGGAGTGGCGCAATTATCAACGGTAGTGCCGTGAATCTTTCGGACCACATTTCCGTTAGTGATCTGGACAGCGATTCTCAGCCCCCAACCAAACGACTAAGAAATACAACTAATTCCCTCCCCAGCTGTCCAGAAGCCACAGCAACTGTGAATGGACCGAGTCCACGTATAGTGCGGAGAAAAACGGCCATTAAGGACAAGCTATTGTCGGTTCCGAAACAAGGCCGCAAGGGAAATGCCATTAACGGCTCCAGATCTAATCCCCACAGTGATTTGGCGCTTCTAAATAGCAAATTTGATAGACTAGACTCCTGTTTGAGAGAAACTTTAACCAATTTATCTAGCAGAGTGGGCGTGCTAGAAGAGCTACTAATGAAACTCGATATCCCTCTAGCTCTGCAGCAAATAACGCAGTGCCTAGCATGAGAGATCATATGGATGGTAGTACCAATAACCAGACTCAGAGAGGGGTGATTATTCCTAGTAGCCAACTGACTGCATTGGGGCAAAACCGGGGAAAAGATTATATAAACTCGCCCATTAATCCAACATTACCATCTGCTGATCTTTTAGGTGGTTTCTCTAAGTCCATTCCAACTACCGTAGTTAAGGACTCCTTACATTTCCCGGAGGTAAGAACCATTGGTCCTAAGTTAGACCATCAACCTTCAATTCACCCAGGAACCTCTAACTCCTTTAACCCCCCATCTTTAGCCCCTATGTATAATCATGTAATTGATCCGTCCACGATAGTCCTGGATTTACCTCCAGCTGCGACCCCGTATACGGTCATTTTAGCTAATGTTCCTGGATTATCGGCAGGGGTAATAGAACCCTGGGACTCACTTAGGAATAAATCATTATTTTGGTTGGGCTCAAAAACTGGCTCCCTAGACAGCCTCTTTTCAAACTTTAAAATGGCCAGACGTGTTAGTTGGCTAGGGAAAGGGCAGAAGTCTTTACCGGGGGATTGTGTGATTTTGACTTTTAAGTCCCCATAACTTGTACATAATATTTTGACTAGGGCAGGTACTTATTCCATCTCGATTCAAGACATTAACGTGATTCCCCTAGGGTTTTTCTATCAACCGCCTCGTCTTAATCGTCCAAATCCCCATAACGAGGCATACCTACTGAATCCTCCACCTTTGTACAATGTCCCAGTCCACAATCGTTTTGATCTTTTTTCTCGCTTAGATCAAGTGGATTGACGCCCTATTGCTTCCCTAAGTGAGGATGAGTCAAGTGGGAGGGCTCTCATAAACGTAGGTACATTAGCCCCAGGAGTAAAGGAGGTGGGTAATGTTAATGTCCCAGACAGCCCCCCATTAGCATTAGACCCTAGCTTGACAAATCACCAGGGGAACTGTAATTATCTTCCCGCAGAGATTGTAGGAGAAGAGATTATGGGTATCACTCTGACTCCGGTTGCTTCTTCTGCCTATAGTTCAGCTGAAAGTGTAGTTACCCCTCCTGTGGCCCCCACTGTTTCTCCCTTTGGATATAGTCTCCGGGTTGCCAATGGAATTGAGAAGGATAACTTCTGCCATTTCATGTTTTGGAACATCTCATGCCTAAAGACGAAGATTGCGAACCCATTGTGGACAGAGTTTGTTATTGGCTTTGACGTATTTTGTCTACAAGAGACCTGGATGATAGATCCCACTCACATTAATGGCTTTAAAACTTTTCATACGCCTGCGGTAGCATCAACCCACGGGAGAGCAATGGGGGGGCTGTGCAGCTACGTTTGTAATCATTTAAACTTTGGGATCACAGGAACTTTGGTTGTTAATCGCTATGTTCAAATATTAATGGCTGATGTGGATAAAAGTACTGGCATGGTAATAGTAAATTTTTATAATAACGCGTCACGAGAAGATCTTGCCGGACCATTGAGGACAATAACTTCCCAAATTAACAAGCTACAGGCAGCTACTTCAAAGGATTTATTCATTATTTGGGGTGTAGATTTTAACATTCCTTTATGTCAACAAGTGGACAACGGGGTTTGTGGATTCGAGTACGACAAGGACCCATGTTTACCCCACTTTAATCACTCTATCTCGGGTGATTTTCTAAACGAAATAATGTTTGGTGAGGACCTGGGTTTTGCAGATAATTTATCCAGCCCGCTGATCCCTTTTAGCTCGACTTTCAATGGTCGAGGGATGTTTTCCACAAATGATATTATTTTAATTTCAGCTAGACATGCTTCCAGAATTGTGAATTTTCACACCCATGATATTTCTCTTAGTGATCATTTTGCCCAGAGCGTCAGAGTGAAAGTTGACCGTAAGCCGGTTAGTAGGAAGGTTCTTACTACCCATCCCGCTGCAGACATTACCCTGGCCAGACAAAATGGTTTTGCCTTACGTTGGAAGAAACTTGACCCAGATTTATTTATGAGTAAGGTTATTACAAACTGTAGTGAAGCTATTAACAAGTGTCTAGGAGTTGGTAATCCCCAGAAAGACATTGTGGAGGGTTTTTCTGAAATCACAGAGTTCATTAGCGATGCCCTCCATATAAAATAAAGTAAGAAACTCCCGCACAAGACGGGATGGTTTGACTCCAGTTGTTCTAAAGCTCATGCCAACCTTAAACTTTCCCTCCACAGAGCTGTTAAAAACCAGCAAGAAATAAAAGAAGCCAGAAGGGAGTATAGCCGTGTATTAAAATTAAGGAAATATTTTTTAAACGATGAAGCATGGAATTCCATGCGTGCAGCGTCAGAATTGAGAGATTCCTCTGCATTCTGGAACGCGGTTAATGCCCCCTTCTTGGTAGACTCTGAGAGGGCAACTATAGAGATAGCAATAACAAGGGGTGAATGGGTTGAGCATTTTTCAAAGCTTTATAATAAACCAGGCCTAAAACAAACTAGTAGTGAATTGGCAGGGGATAGGGGAGAACCCCAGATTACAAATCATCTTGCGTATCCTCAATTTGATCTAAGTGAAATAAATGAGGCGATCACATTGAACATGGGGGGAAAGGCTCCTGGGCCAGACGGTATACCCGTTGACCTTTTTAAACATAATTCTGCGTTTTGGGGACCCATATTAACACAAGTAATTAATGCGTGTAGTTCGCTTGGTTTCCTCCCAACCTGGAGTGAATCAATTTTGGTTCCTATTTTTAAAAAAGGGGACAGGCATAACCCCGCATGTTATAGGCCGATTTCGTTATTAGACTCCACGGTCAAAATAATTGGGAGAGTTGTTTTATCTAGACTGCAGGACTGGGCAGACGATCACTCAATCATTAGCGATATACAATATGGTTTTCGCAAGGGCCTGGGAACGCTAGATCAATGTTTAAATTTGGACCTAATAATAGGCAAATATACTAAGGCCAAAAGGGGTAAACTTTATCTGGCATTCGTGGACTTAACTGCGGCCTTTGACTGCGTGATCCACGAAAAACTCTGGAGAGTATGGGAGTGGATATCTCTCTAATTTCCTTTATGAGACAGTTTTATATCGGGGCTAGGGCCAGGGTTCGCTACGGGACAGGGGGTGAGTGCACCGATACCTTCACCGTTGGAAGAGGAGTGAGACAAGGCTGTGTCCTGGCACCTTTCCTATTTACTCTGTATATCAACAACCTAGGAAAGGTTTTGACAGATGAGTGCCAGGACCTACCATCGGTGGGGAAGCGCTCACTCCCTGCGCTTCTCTATGCAGATGACGCGGTCCTTATGGCCCGTACCCCGATCAGCCTACAGAAAGTAATATCTAGCTTTGCCAACTTTATGTCAGACTTGGGCCTCACAGTTAACACCTCTAAAACATTTATCTTAAAATGTGGCTCAGGGAGTAAGAATAGCTGCACGTTCTTTTTAGAGAAGAACCATTTAGATTGTACCAACACTTTTTCTTACCTGGGGGTATTATTCGACCGCAGTGGTACATGGTCCCAGGCTGTCAAGCGAAGGAGACTGTTATTTTCAAAGGCATTGGCAGCTTTGAGTAACTTTAGTAGGAAACTGGGTAAACGCCCCCCCCGGAATTACTTCAAATTTATAAAGCGAAATGTGTTGCCATTGGGACCTATGGGGCGGGTATCTGGGGTTATGCTGATGTGACTGCTCTTCAGACGGCCGAAAATAGATTTTTTAGATTTTTGCTGGCCGTCCCGGAGAGTGTTTCTACTTTTAACTGTCATATGGAACTTGGAATGCCACACATAGCGGACGTTATTAGTATCCAAACAATTCTTCTCTGGTATCGTATATGGACCTCAGAGAAGACCATCTTAAATCATCAAACGATTAGCGACTGTTGTGGCCTAGTGGGGGCTTTTCATATAGGATGGCTGAAATATGTCAGAGAATTTTTGTGTAAATTAGGCCACCAGGAATACTTTGATAACCCCACTACCATGTCTAATGTAAATAGGAAAGATTTTAAATATAGCTGTCTCCATCTTGTTGAAAATATCAGATTTAACCAAGAGATTACTAAAATCACAGTGCTTGCCCACCAACACACCCTGACTACCTTTAAGATGCAGCCCTATCTAAATTATGTTACCTCTGACTATGAAAGATTCTTGCTTACTCGTTTTAGGTTGGGCATCATTCACAGGTCACTTAGCTTCCCAGTCAGAAACGACTGGTCTAGACAGTTAATGAGATGCCCATGTGATGAGTTGTCAGCACAATCCACAATGCATGTTTTATTTTTCTGTAAATTTTACCTAGTTCAGAGGAAAAGGTGGATACTCCCGGTGCTTAGATCACTTGGTTTGCGCCAATGTCGTCCCGCTTTTATGGTCAGTCAATCCCTTGGGGAAGAACTTGTAATTTTATCTGTTTCGACGTTTTTAAAGTCTATTTTTTCTTGCAGAAAAACCATCTCAATGTGATAATCTGACTTGAATTGTATAATATAATTAACAGTCCTTTTATATGCTGCCGTTCACTCAGTCTTTTCGGCAAATGTATTCCTTTTTAACATGTCTTCTTAACTGTATTTTTAATGTGCTTTTATGATTATTTTACAAATAGTCGAATAAAGCTTGATTTGATTGATTGACATCTGAACTCTATGGCAGTGCAAGTTATACTTAGGTCAGTTACATATAACTGGTGGATTTCAGTATTTTTAGTTTTTTAAACATTAGTTTTTATATTTTTAGAAGACCTAGCCCTTGTTTTTTTAGTGAAGATAGACGGCTAGATAGCTCCACTTAATGATATATCTATAAAATATCCATGTCTGTGGCAATGCTTCTGTTTACAAGTACAGTTAGTATGTATTTAGTCGCTTAAATATTTCCAAAAATGACAAAAAATCTGAGTGGAAAGTACTTCATGCAGAAGTACATGTAATTGTATTACACTTTTAAACGGCAAATATTAGAGCTGTTTTTCTTAAACAGAACCATATTTATGAAGCTAAGCCAGCGTGCCCACTATTACATAGCTGATCCTGGGCAACATTTGTAAGCTGAACTTGCAACATCTGCAAAGATACTCTGCCAGACCGGGTTTATTGCTGAAAAAGCATATGATAAGTGCGAATGTCAGTGGTGTCTCTGTATAGGTATGTGGTGTGACAGAGACACCAACAAATGCACGTGGCAACTAAAGTGGCAAACGTAAATCATGCCATTATCCATGTTATCCCAGAGGAGGGGAAACGCTGAGGGCCTCATTTACAATCACTTTGCTGCACTGCCCTGCGTCAAAAGAAAAGGGCAGGAAAGCACTGTATCTCTGAGATACGGCACATTCCTGTCCTCTTACACTGCGCTGTGCACAAATGGCTGCCTAGTGCCAAGGCAGGCACCCTTGCACCATGACGCAAGGATGCCTGCGTTTAAATCAGGTTATTTTTGTGCAGGAAGGGACACCTTCTTGCACAAAAACAACTGCTATGCCACCCCTGGGGAGGCACAGGATTTTGATGCATTCCCAGATTCACACTATGTTGTAAATCTGGGAATGTGTCAATAACCATGGGCGTTGAGTGGGAACACCCACCGCAATGCCCATGTCATGCCTTCCCGAGGGCAATGTGAGGCAACGCAGCGACTTGCACTGTGTTGCTTTTCACCATTTCTACGAGGCCATGGAAAGCCACGCAGGGTGGCTTTCCGTGGCCTTGTAGATATGATTGAGAGGCCTGCGCCACCGGAGCATCATTAAAATAGATACTCCGGTTGCGCAGGCCTTTTGTAAACGAGGACCTGAATGTTCTGCTATTGTCTCTTTACTATCTGGGCTTTTTGCTGCATGCCGCCACTACTTAACTGTTTGCATTCCATACTGTAGTCTGGTTAACAGAGGACAGATCCTTACAATTAGCTATATCTCACCTGCTCATCAGCCTTTTAACCACTCATGATAACTTCGATTCATCAACAAGCAAATAAATGATAAGGGACAGGAGCATAGGAATAATTACTCATTTAATTCCCACTCATTCAGGAATCACACCTAGGCCCAGATTTTCAAAGATTTTGCGTTGGGTTTGTGTCACTTTGTTGATGCAGACCCAACACAAAATCCTTTGTGGCATTTACAAAGCAAAGCAAATGCTTATTTGCATTGCTTTGTTAAAAAAATAAACAGTAACACAATGCAGCTGTTACTTTTCGTCCGGTAGGCGTTCCGTGGGTGGTGCATTGGCGTTCTCATACATCCACCCATGGATTTTGATGCCAACCCACATCTATAAAGACTTGTAGATATGGGTTTGTGCCAAATGGTGCCTGCCTGAGGCTGGAGTAACAAGCAGAAATATCTTAATTTCTCCTTGTTATTTCTTCTTTGCAAGTGTGCTGCATTCTGCAGCACACATACAAAGAGGAAATAGCCTCAAAGGATAGTTTTGTGCAGGAAGGCACCCATTGCTGCCCAGAAACGATCATGAATCTAACCCAGACACCCTTCGAATATGGCGCAGAGGCGTCTGTGTTAGTGCTAGGCAGCCACAAGTGCACCAGCACATGGACAGAGCAGAATTGTACCATTTCTTTGAAGATATGGCACAGTTCTGCTCTCTCTCGTTTACGCAACGCAGAGCAGCAGCTTCACTTGCTGCGCTGTGTTGCATGAACTCTTTGAAAATATGCCCCCAGATGTGCCTTAATTCTTTCCCTCTGTTGAAGGCCTTTGCCAATGAGACAATCATTGGCTCTTTATCAACTCAGCAGATGTTATTTATTGTGTTCATGAGTATGCTCTTTCTCTATCAGAAGAGCAACAGAGCTATTTCACTTCATTTTTTGCTAAGAGAGAAACATAAAAAAGAATGCAAGAATATTCGTTCCTTGATGGAGACGGATTCAATGACAAAAATATTTGTTATCAGAACAATTTGCTGAAATCTAACTTATTATTTCATGGGCCTATTCTATTGGTGCTAGTAAGCCTTCTGAGACTGGGTCCAGACCACCATCACACTCGAACTGTTTCGACTGGTCTTCGATTGGCTTATATTTGGGAGGCGCTTCTTTACTATTATGCACGGTACAGTGGAACGAGATGTCCAATTCCAGACTCATTGAGCACTTGCAATAAGGAGCCAAGTCATTCCAGATTTTCAAACCTTTCATGGGTTCCATGTGGCCAGATACATTTTTTTCAAGGTCATGTTCATCACGCACTAGACTATCTACAGTTTACGCCCACTCTTCCTGCAAGAAAAGCTACAAATCTACCAGCATTGATGGAGCCCAACATCAAAACTTGCACCTCTTCTTATCAAGTACCAAAATAATTTGATGGTTGGTTCACCTTTCTCTGTCAAAATCGACAAGCTTTAGAACGCTCTTGCTGTATGTGGGGATATCGAGGCACATGCCTTGTACAAGAGAAAACATTAAGAAGAAGCACTTTGCAATGTTTTGAATGTTGTTTACAAGACAACTCTAACTCAAAAGGAAACCTGATATAGGTATGCATTTAATAAAGTATAACTTTTAACAAATCCTCTGCTATGTCAGCACGTCTACATGTATAGCAAATTTCACAAGAAAACAATCAGAGCACCCCTCAGATCCTCACCTACAACAGCCATCAATTTTCTCAGAGATCACATAACAATCATACACTTTAATAATCATGCATGCTAGAGCCAGTCAGCAATAAATCAGGAAAGAATCACATAGCGCTTCAGGGCCACGTAAGTGGTTGCAATGTGCTATACAATTGCCAAATATATTACAACATTTAGACTCCGGGTCCACAAGGGAGCACAGCAAAGAAGATTCTTCCCAAGGAGGCCTCCAGCATGAACAGCAGGAGCAAAATCAGGCTTTTTCAGATGAGCAAAAGAAAGGCACGCCAATGATTTGGTACTGTAAATGAAAAGCACTTTTCATACCACCAACAAAATTAGGTCAAGCGATTACTAAGATATATCAGCTGTTTTGTGTGTTTGATATAAACTGATTTTTACCGAAATGGTAGTGGTTAATTCCATGTAGAAAATAAAACATCAATCATAGAATCTTAAAAGTTTCTGCACTGTGCCAGAAAAAAAGTGCCACTATTAAGCAGGGATCCAATGATTTGCTATTCCCCAAGGCAAAAAATTAGACACTTGCCTGGTCAGGCTTCAGTGGAAGTTTCTCATGGGGGCTCATTAAAATCTACAGAAGCATAGAGTACCAAGGTTGCCTGGCTCAGGTTGGTGACACTTGGAGGAGGATCATGGATACCTGTCGCATGCTCCTCACTAAATTTGGAGTGAAAGGTAGAGGAGCAAAAGCATAAGCAAATATCTCTGACCAGTTCATAGTCCATGAACCTTTATGTTTTTTACGCTGGCAAATAGGCCAGTGGTTGGGGTGCACCACTTAACGAAGTACCTGTGAAGGACTTGTTAGTCCTATTTCTATTAGTAGACTTATTTTCGCAAGTCTGCAAAATCATTGTTCATCCCCGGCAAATGCTCTGCTAACAGAAGTATGTAGATGCGAATAGCCCAATGCCAAATCTCCTGTGCAATTGCCGACTTCTGGAAGAGTGAGTGTCCCCCGGTTTCTGGATATAGCATGTGGCCATCATGTATTCTGTCCTTACAAAAAATTATTTACCCTGGATGAAATTGAGGAAAGCAGTTAGATCCAGATGCATGGCCAAGAGCTCCATGTGGTTGATGTGATAGCATTGGTATTGTGGGGTCCAGATGCCCTGAAAGATCATGTGTTACAGGTGAGGTACCCATCCCATGAGTGAGGTATCCTTAGTAATATTCACCTGTGGAAGAGGGTCGGGGAAAGGTCTGCTGAGCAACACATTGTCGCTGTTCCACCACAGGCAAGCACACTCAGTTTTGGCCTTTAGTAATACTAGATCCTCCCATTGACCATTAGCTTGTGGCCATTACCTCACGAGGCACTCTTGAAGTGGATGCATGTACAGCCTGGGATGCAGCACTATGGCTATGAAGAAAGCCATCATCCCTAACAACATCATTATCATCCTTACAGTAAAAGGACATTCTGTATGAAAATGAGGCAGCAGCTTTCAAAATGCCATCACCCTCTCATGGTTGGGGTATGCTTTCCCCAGGGTGACAGGGTTTAGGTTAGACCCTAGGAAGGGCTGGATCTGTTGGGGCTGGAGGAGGGACTTTTTGGCTTTGATGGGGTAAGGGCACTGCTGTTTGAGTGTGTGCTAGACATTGTTCTCTTCTGCTGCTCTTAATCAGCCATCCATCCAGATATGGAAAGGCGTGGATGGTGTTTCTGGTCAGATGTATGCATTTTGTGATGACCCTGGAGCCGTGTTGGCTCTGAAGGGCAAAACTTTGAACTTCTAGCGGTATCCACTTACCACGAATCAGACGTATGTGGGGTAGGCAGGATAAAAGCGCATGTGGAAGTGTTTTTTTTTAAGTCCTACGCCACCAACACGTCCCCTTGGGAGACCAGAGGAATGATAATCTGAGGGTGGGCATGTAAACAGTGCTCTGAAAGGATACTCTGGTACAGCGGGCAAAGGTCAGGAATTGGCCAGAAAGACCCAGTCCTTCTTGGATATTTAGAAATTGAGGAGTACATTTCTTTGCCACGCTTCTATGGGGGCACCAGCTTGATGGCTTCTTTGGTAAGAAGTGCCTGTACATCCTCCTTGAGCAGCAGAAGATAATCTGGGCTGAGGATGTGGTGTCAAGGCACAATGTTTGGAGGCATGCTGTGGAACTCTAGGCAGTACCCCTATTGTGGATTACTTTATGTGATGCTAATTTAAAATTATGCCCCAATGTTAGCAGGACCAAAGTAGAATTTTTAGATATCTGGATACATCACCAGGAACAAACACTTGAGGTTTCCCTGTACACCAAACCTACAGAGAGAAACACTTTGATCCATTTTCAACGTTTCCATACCTGATGCCAGAAACAGGGTGTAGCATTTTGTCAGTTCCTCCGCATCGCAGGAATTGTTCCAGTTTACAGAAAATTGCAGAGATATGAATGAAAAGCTACAAAAAAGGGTATCCGAGACATTTGGTCCAGGAGTTATTCAAGAGGGCTAAATATTATGATAGAAACGCTATGGTTCAAGAAAAACAAAAGGAAACTAAAGACTCCCTGGTGTGTTACCCGTCATTTGAACTTTGACCAGAAGATTAGGCAGGTTATAGACTCCAAATGCCATACACACAACACTAAAGAGGAAGAGCCTGAACTTCCGAAACCATTATTTGCGTTACGGAGGAATCGCAATCAGAGAGACAAACTAGTTAAGTCCAGAATTACAAATCAGTCTACCTTTATACAGAAATCTCTATAAGGGGACAATCTGGTGCTTTGGGAACCACCGATGTGACCACTGTCATGCTTGCGAGGGAGCTATGGTGACTACAAAACAAATGTTGCATAAAGGCATTCACATCTCTCTTAAAGAAGTTACTAACTGCAGATCATCTAATGCAGTGTATTTATTTTTTTGCCCAGGTGGCCTTAGATTTGTGGTAGAAACAGGGTGCAAGTTCCATATAAGGTACAGTGAACATAAATTGGCAATTTGAAACAAAAGACTCCAGGTCCTTATAGTACAACAAAGTGTGGAATATGGACATTAGGAATAGTTTGAAATGGAGTATCTTGGGACGCTTTTAATCTAGAAAGGGAAGTGACAGCACTCAATTTTGCAGGAAAATTGAGGATTATTGGATATTTACTCTGGAAATGCAGAAGAAGGGACTTAATGAGGTAATCTCTTGGGAGAATCAGATTCAGCTTCCCTCTCTGGAAGATTCCGTTTTGGCACCTTTTATTGAGATAGCTGCTGTTTCTCCCACTCTAGAAATGTTATCATACCTCTTTTTAAATGTGTTTAAACTATTTAGCTTGTTTGGTTCATTGCGGGAATTCCAATGCATAATTTTGAGCAGATAGACACGAGGGCATGTGCTCTTCCCCCTATGTGACTCAGAGGTCACCTTAGGCTCTGATAGTTTATATACGGTGCTCACAGAAGTTAATTTCTCTCTTATAATAACTGGAAGAAGCTGGGCTACAGCGCGATCCGTTTATAGAACTTGACGTGGAGAGCACGTATACATATGTAGGTGCTTTGGCAAACACGATGTCAGTGTCCAAAGCACATTTTTCCCCAACTTAGGCGTTATCATGATCTCAGGTCCTAGCTTGCCAAGTGTGCTCCAGGGAACATAGGCATAAGCACACTTCAGTTTCCCTGCTTAGAGCGCTTTTAGGTTTTGATGATGGAGTGTTTCATATTTAATCTTGACTACTCCTTCAGGGAAAGTTTTAGGAAAATATAGAGGGACCGCATGACCGTGGCATGTGACTTTCATATGTCATAAGTACTAATAGCTCTTTTCTGACTTTCCCCCTTAAAGAATGCATTAATAAGTCAGTGATTACAGATGGTGAGCGTTATTTGGTGGCCAATGTTGATGATTTTCAACTTGATTATATGCATTCTTGCTCTTGTAGAATGGTACTAAGTTAGTGAACTTATACCTGCAAGGCATAGTGATGCTGCTTGATGACTACTTCAAATCGATTGTGGCATCCCGTTACCTGTTTGGACAAGTTTGTTTGGACACATAGATTTCCATACAGAGGTATTCCCACTTGTGAAGTTTAACTACTGGGCAAGCCGTTTAGCTTTGGCCTGGTTAGTAATGGTATTTGTTGGCTTTTTGTCTTTGGTCTGTTTTAGTTTCTAACAATTTATGAAATATCTGGGTTCCATCCATCATCTGGATACCAGCAGGGTAACTCCCATTTCTGTGAGGTATGAGGTCAAATAAGAGCTTGAGGCTGGCTTACATCTTTCAATTTCTAGTATGCAACTATACTTTGAGTGTGGTAAGGTCTTTCTGGACACATAAGGTGAAACACTGTTGATGGTTTGTGTATGGGTGAATTAGTTACATGGACATGATGTAGGCCTTTTGGGAATGTTTTTCGGTCATAACGCTATGGTATTCATATGTAAGTTAATATCTATCTGTTATGGCTATCCTATGTAGTGGTATGGAGCCCAGTATTGTAAATTACTTTGTTTATATTGGTTTTATGTTATTTTTATGTTGTAGGTGGACTTTTATCTTTCTCCTATTCTCACCTCCCCATTTTTCTTTCAACATGAGGATTGTTCTAGTTGTGCCCTGAGGAAAGATGACAGATGTTTAGCCTTGTTTTACCTAAATAAGCATTGGCACACAACAAGAGATATAAAGGACATTTAACATCACCACACAGGATAGGAGGTCTAACAGATATTATATTTATAAAAAAAAAACTGATGAAGGATAAAGAGTGAGGATCAGTCACAATGTTGTAAAGAAGGATGTAAAAACAAACTTACGATATATGCATTCATGTAATGATATATACTTATGTTACTCATCATCGTTACTACAGAGGAATTTGGTATGATCAGTTTCCTTCACTTTGAATAAGTGGAGTAGACTTTGAAACTTTTTGGACCCAGATGATGTACAGTGTTTCATTTTATTGAGTGCATTGGTTTGAGTGATATATGAGTGAGTGTGTGTGTTGAATGAGGAGTTTTTTGATTTGGGACATGAGAGGAGATGAGGTGCATGTATTTTGAGTATATTCAAAAATTTACAGATCTAATACGCATTAGAGATTAATTATGTAATTTTTGGATATTGGAGGTACAAATTATACTGAATTAAATTTTGATTTAATAAATCATGTGAAGTTTTTCATAAATGTAGTGGGCTTGATTCTATTGTATCGTATTTATCTACAAGTTAATTAAGTATTTGTGACTGTGCAGCACACATTATGTGGTAGGGTGTTTTTTTTTTTGTGTAACAAACATTTTGTGTTCTTCCCGTCTCACACCCTTTTGTATTTTTCTCCAGGGGCCCTCTCTCTCTATATGGTGCCTGCATGTGTACAACCAGCGAGATGGGTGAAAGTGGACCACAGATAAACACCGTCTTGTCCGAAGCAGGTTTGAACTTCTCTCTACCCTTGAGATGATGCTGCTGATCTTCACTGACTCACAAAAATTACTGGTTGCAGATGTTACCATGCCTTTGAACATGGGGAGGTATTGCACCAATTTCTCAATCTTTGAGAGAGTTTCCATGAGGAACTTTTCCTCATCGTAGACAAAATCCATCTTCACCTTGTGATGACAGGTGGCCCTTTACTCTATGATAAGCAGTGGTGTCATCATGTGGGGACCCCGACAAACAGCGCCCCAGGAAAGCCGCCTGGTTCACCACCAATCTCCAAGAAGCCAGACGCACCTGCAGGCGCTTGGAGAAGGAATGGAGAAACACCAAGACACCCGAAAACCACACCACCTACAGGACGCCATGACGGACTACCACTCCCAAATCAGAACCACCAAGAGGAACTTCATCCACAACAAAATCCTCGCCAACTCCACCAACTCCAAAGAATTCTTCAGTGTCATTCAGGAATTCACCAACCCACGCAGCGAAGCCACAGACATCACCCCGTCCCAAGACCTCTGCGATAAGAATGGAACCTACTTCTACCTCAAGATCAAAAACCTCTACGACAACTTCGTCGACCATCCACCAGACGCCGCAATCAGCCCCCCGCCCACACGACATACCAGCCAACCCATCATATCCACCTGGATGCCGGTCACGGCCGAAGACACCGCCTCGACTATGAAAGGCATCCACTCGGGGGGCCCCCACCGACCCCTGCCCTCCTCATATCTACCACATCGCACCCGAGCTACAATGCACCGTCAACACCACCTTCACAACAGGCACCTTCCCAGACGACTGGAAGCGTGCAGAAGTCAGGTCCCTGCTCAAGAAGCCCACAGCTGACCCCACCGACCTCAAGAACTACCGGCCCATCTCGCTCCTCCCCTTCACGGCCAAAGTGGCAGAGAAAACAGTCAACAGGGAACTGACACGATTCATCGGAGACAATGCCGTTCTCGACCCATCCCAGTCCGGGTTCCGAAGCAACCACAGCACCGAGACTGCCCTACTCGCCGCCACAGACGACATCCGCACCCTCCTGGACCAAGGACACTCCGCAGCCCTTATCCTACTAGACCTATCAGCGGCCTTCGACACCGTATCCCACCGCACACTCGTCGCCAGACTACACGACGCCGGCATACAAGGTACAGCCCTAGAATGGATTCGATCATTCCTCACCGGTAGAATCCAAAGGATCAGACTGCCACCCTTCCTCTCCAATCCCACGAAAATCACCTGCGGAGTTCCACAGGGGTCATCGCTGAGCCCCACCCTCTTCAACATCTACATGGCCCCCCTCGCCGCCATCGTCCGACAACACGGCCTCAACATCGTATCCTACGCTGACGACACCCAGCTCATCCTCTCCCTCACCAAAGACCCCGCCACCGCCAGACTCAACCTCCAGAAAGGAATGCAAGACGTCGCAATCTGGATGACCAACAGCTGCCTGAAGCTCAACGCAGAGAAGACAGAAGTCCTCGTCCCTGGAACCACCCCTACAGCATGGGACAACACCTGGTGGCCGACCGCGCTCGGAAGCCCACCCACCCCCTCGGACCACGCCAAAAATCCCGGCATCATACTCGACTCTTCCCTCAACATGAACCGACAGGTCAACGCCATCACATCTAGCTGCTTCAACACCCTCTGCATCCTCCGCAAGACCTTCAAATGGATCCCCCCTGAGTCAAGGAGGACAGTCACCCACGCACTCATTACCAGCAGACTGGACTACGGAAATGCACTCTACGCCGGCATCAACAAGTCCCTAATCCGCAAACTACAGACAATACAGAACACCGCCGCTAGACTCGTCCTCGGCGTCCCCCGGCACAAACACATCAGCCAACACCTGCGAAGATTCCACTGGCTCCCCATGGAGAAAAGAGTCACCTTCAAAATCCTCACCCACGCCTACAAATCCCTCCACAACAACGGACCCAAATACCTCAACGACAGAATCAACTTCCACGTACCCAAAAGAAACCTCCGTTCTTCCAACCTCGCACTGGCCGAAACACCGCGAATCCACAGAGCCAGAGCAGGCGGAAGATCCTTCTCTCACATTACAGCCAAGACCTGGAACGAGCTACCGGCGAACATCAGACACGCCTCCTCTCTGAACACCTTCAGGAAGACCCTCAAAACCTGGCTTTTCGGCTAACACATCTGCGGACCCCCCCTTCAGCGCCTTGAGACCCTCACGGGTGAGTAGTGCGCTTACAATTCCCCTGATTGATTGATTGATTGGGGAGGTTTTAGTGAGGTGTGGTTCTAGGTCGGGTGTATCAGTAGGATCCACACTGTAATCCTCCCAGAGATCATCCCCTTCTCTGGGCACTAGCGGCTCAAAGTACGGGTCTTGACAGCAGAAAGGACTACCATGGTCTGTACCTGTGTGGAGAGATTCAGAAGGGGATTGTAGAAAGTGAGGTTTTGGAAGGGTGTGAGGACGTGGAGGTGGTGGTGGTAAAGGTGGTAAAGGTGAATTCCTAGGTGCATGGAGAGGTGGTGGATGGTTAGTGGCAGTGTCCCTAACCCTTTTGGGGCCTGGAGGTGTAAGAGGCTCAAAGAGGGATCCTTTCCTAAAGGCTAACTTCTGTTTAGGTTTGTGGAGCACAGAGGGTGCATGTATGGGCTCAGAAACAGGAGGCTTGGCATAGCTCTTCCCTATACAGGGCTGGATATTTTTATTTGCCTTCTGTCAGGAACCTCTGGCAGATGCAGCTGTACAGATCCCTCAGTTATTTCAGATCTCAGCATTGAGTATTTCGTGGGTGTCGAGAATGCATTAGGCCGGACTTTCAGCATGGACTTCAGCTCCAAAGCTGGGTGTTCGGTGCCTCCTGCCATCAACGGATGGTGTGGCCTGAAACCTTTTGGAGAAGGCTTGACCACCATTGAGGGAGGCCCTTCAGATCTAGCAGT
Source organism: Calotriton arnoldi (assembly GCA_963921515.1). Taxonomy (NCBI): domain Eukaryota; kingdom Metazoa; phylum Chordata; class Amphibia; order Caudata; family Salamandridae; genus Calotriton; species Calotriton arnoldi. The sequence goes on along the minus strand of CAWUFW010000529.1, from coordinate 443,650 downwards.
GCTGGCTGGCAGAGTAGTACTGGAATGTCGGTGCCTTTTCAGGCTAAACTTGGAGCCTGATGTCCGATTCCTTCAGAAGCGGTGCTCTATCTCAGTCTGGGGATGCTTTGGAGGTCAAGATGACATACCATGCTGCTTCGGTGGCAGAACAGGACACTAGGAGTGGACCTGGTCTTCGGACCCAAGTGCTTGGGGGCTAAGCACTCAGCCTTCTCCTGCTTGACATTATTGACATTTGAGGCTTCAGAGGACACCATCTCACAGATCTCGCCCCCTCCCCCGGGTGACTGGACGGCTGAACAAGCTTGCGTCCTCCCCACTGGTTCTGAATAGATATTCTGGCCGTCAGATGTTGGGGGTTTCAGGGGAGCATTGGCATTGTAATCTGTGATTCAACTTGAGCAAAAATGAAAGGGTCGTTTCCATAACAGCCCCTACAGTCATTCTCTGAAACATGACCTGAAAAGCACCAAAGTCTCATCAATCCTAGTTGTAGGTGGGGGTGTGAAATGGAAATTCATTGAGAAGTAGTAAAATGCGGTGTGTCGAAAGAAGGCGCTGGGGTCCTGATAAAGAGTTCTCGAACCAGGCACAGGATATGTAGCAATTGTTTTCAAAGTTGGAGGAATGGAAGACTCAAAGGCCACTCCTGAAGGACCCAGTAAACAACACATTGGCCCCGGAGCTGGAACTCAAACGTATGAGCACAATGGCAGAAGAAAACCATCTGAGATGGAGTCTTTGTCCTGGTGCCTTGTGGACTAAGGAAGGAGCCAAAGCAATGTTGTGACTCAAAATTTCTTTAAAGTAAAACACGTTGCAAACTTCCAAGCCCAACACTAGACGGCATGCAAAGCATGTGTCTTTACTACCACACATTCTGTGAGCCCCTCTATGGATTATTTGTAAATGTAGAAACATAAAAATATTATTTTACACTGGCAGAGGAGGTAGACGGCAAAATACGCTCATTGACACTGTGAAATAACGTAGTATAAATTTTCATAAAAATGCATTGAACCATTTTGCTATAAAATCACATTATCATACTCTCCAATATAACTTATATTCATTTTGAAGAAACTCTGGTGCTGAGCTTTAGTCGTAAGGTAAACATGAACTCAAAAGTAATTATTCCCGAGGTATTATCGGGCATCACATTGCATTTGAGGTGTGGGCTCATAATGTTCTTGAACCATATTTGCAGATTGCTGCTACTACTGAGGAATAAAGAGCACACTGTATTTGTGCCTGGGTTGTATAAATTATTTCCCTCTGACAATTTATAAAAAGTAGATTGGAACTACAGTCTACACCATGACAGTGATTATTTTGCTCAGAAGTAAATAAGGGCTAATGCAACAACCACAACAACCATTGGCAAAACAGTAGTCTCAGAAGTGAAAGCTATCTGCTGTGTCAGTGCTTTTTAGGTTGAAGCCTATCAGACAGCAGAGCTGTCTGGTTTGCTAAAGACATCTTGGGGAAATTCATAAAGCTTCCCTGGGAATGCATTCCACCGGCTGCTTACTATTGGCTTTGTGGTTCATACCTCACATTTTATGGCTTTCTATTTTCTGGATTTATTTGGTTTAGGCTGTCTAGATTCAGTTTGTCCCTCCCAAGGAGCAAAGCCTTTTCACACTACCCCTCCTTGTATTCTTCCACCATTGCTCCTTTCTTGAAACATGTCTGTAAATCTTGTTCTTATCTTGTCACATTTGCTGTGCATTCAAAGACAGAGGTCCAATGTCTACCAAGGGAGCCTGGTGTTTACTTTTCCTTCTCTGACTTCTAAGTGAGAGGATTTATGTGACAATCTTGCTGGATAATGGGGGTAGAGGAGAGTTTTGTTTTTTCTAGGACACAACATTTAAATGAAATGTGCAAGTAGTTCAGAAAATTTCAGAATTAGCAAAGCACAAATGAAGCACATTTTTTGTTAATTCTGGTGTGTTGGAAACAAATACTTTAATATGATCAAAACAAATCAATACACTAGGTATTGCCATTTCCACACAGTGTTTTGTACTTTGTGTAGTTTTATTAGTAAATCTGTATGTCTGTGCAGATGTAATGGACATTTCAATTGAAAATGTGTTGTCTATAATGAAAGTGTGCCCACACCATGCATACTCCACTCTACTCTGCACCACTCCATGCCAATGGCACGCTACTCTACACCTCTCCAATTTACACCGCTGCAATCTACGCCACTCCACTATACGCCTCTCTACTCTACACTGCACCACTCTAAGTCAATGCACTCTACACCAGTCCACTCTACACCACTCCAGTCTAGGCCAATGCACTATTCTCTGTACCACTCACTCTATGCCCCTGCACTCTATGCCAATCCACTGTATGCCACTCTAATCTACTCTGCACCACTGCACTCTACACCACGTTATGCCATTACTCTACGACACTCTGCTTTATGCCACTGCATTGTCCCCATACCACTCTGCTCACACCGCCAAAGCCCACCTCCACGAAGGAATGAAGGCCGTCGCCGAATGGATGAGGACCAGCCGCCTGAAGCTGAACTCGGACAAGACGGAGGTCCTCATCCTTGGTTCCAACCCTTCAGCCTGGGACGACTCCTGGTGGCCAACATCACTGGGAACAGCCCCGCCACCCACCGACCACGTACGCAACCTAGGGGTCATCCTCGACCCCACCCTCTCCATGACTAAGCAGGTCAACGCCGTTTCCTCATCCTGCTTCAACATCCTCCGAATGCTCCGCAGGATCTTCAAGTGGATCCCCACCGAAACAAGAAAAACAGTCACCCAGGCCCTCGTCACCAGCAGGCTGGACTACGGAAACGCCCTCTACGCAGGAACGACGGCTAAGCTCCTGAGACGGCTGCAACGCATCCAGAACGCCTCTGCACATCTTATCCTCGACATCCCCCGACGCAGCCACATCACACCCCACCTGAGAGACCTGCACTGGCTCCCTGTCAACAAGAGGATAACCTTCAAGCTCCTCACCCACGCACACAAAGCACTCCACAACTCCGGACCAGCCTACCTCAACAGACGACTCAGCTTCTACACCCCCACCCGCCAGCTCCGCTCGACCAGCCTCGCCCTCGCCACAGTCCCCCGCATCCGGAAAACGACCGCCGGCGGCAGATCCTTCTCCCACCTCACCGCCAAGACCTGGAACACCCTCCCCACCAACCTCCGACAGACCCAAGACCTACTGGCCTTCAGAAGACTCCTCAAGACCTGGCTCTTCGATCAGTAGCAGCACCACCCCCCCTCTTCCCCCAGCGCCTTGAGACCCTCGCGGGTATGTAGTGCGCTTTATAAGTGACATGATTGATTGATTGATTGATTGCTCTACACCACTTCACTCTACCCTGCACCACTCAACTCTATGCCACTGCACTCAGTGCGACTACACTTTATTCCGCTCTGCACCACTCCATGCCACTTCACTCTACACCTCTCTACTCTACACCACTTCACTGTATGCCAATTCACTCTACACCAGTCTGCTATACACTACTGCACTCTTCGCCACAGCACTCTACACCACTCCAGTATAGGCCACTACACTCTACTCTGCACAACTCCACTCTATGCCAATACACTACACCAATGCTCTCTACTCTGTACCCCTCCAGTCTACGCTCTTGCACTCTGCCAATCCACTGTACGCAACTCTAATCTACTCCACACAACTGCACTCTACACCACTTTATGCCATTACTTTACACCACTATACTTTACGCCACTGCATTCCACCCTGCGCCACTCCTCTCTACCACTTCAATCAACCCTACACCACTCCACTCTACACAACTTCACTCTATTCTGGAACAATCTACTCTATGCAAATGCACTCTATGCTACTGCGCTCTACAGCACTTTATGCCACTGCACTTTATGCCACTATACTCTAAACCACTGCATGCTATGCAACTGCACTCTATGTCACAGCACTTTATGCCACTGTACTCTACACCACTGTAGTCTACATCACTCTACTGTAAGCCACTCTATGCCACTGCACGCTACATGAATGCACTCTACACCACTGCACTCTACGATTCTCTACTCTACAACACTCCACTCTGCCACTCAACTCTACACCACTTTACTCTGCACTACTGCACTCTACACCACTCCACTCTATGCCACTGCACTCTACACCATTCTACTCTACACTACTGCATTCTACTCTGCACCACTCTCGGTCACTGCACTCTATGTCACTTTACACCACTCTACTCCGCACCACTGCACTCTACGCGACTGCACTCTACACCAAAGTATTCTACGCCACTGCACTCTGTCAATCTACTCTGCACCACTGCACTCTACTATGCACCACTGTACTCTACGCCACTGCATTCTGCGACACTGCATTGTACGCTGCTGAATTCTATGCTGCTGTACTCTACAATGCTCTACACCAATGCAATCTACATTAGTCCACTCTACTCTAGCCACTCCGCTGCAGTCTAGTCTACACCATTCTACTCTACAGCCCTCTATACCACTGCACTCTACACCACTCTATGCCAATGCACTCTATGACACTCTACACCATTGCACTCTACGACACTCTGCTCAGCAACACTGCAGTCTACGCCCCTGAACTCTATGCCACTCTACTCTGCACTGCTGCATTCTATGCCAGTGCACTCTACGCAACTCTACTCTGCATCACTCCAGTCTAAGCCACTGCAGTCTGCAGCACTCCACTCTACACCTGTGCACTCTATGCCACTCTACTCTGCACCATTGCACCACTCTATGCCACTGCATTCTACTATGCAACACTCTAATCTACGCCACTGCATTCTACAACATGCATTGTACGTCACGGAATTCTATGCCGCTGCACTGAACACCACTGTACTCTGCAACACTCTATCCCAATGCCCTCTACACCAGTCCACTGTACTCTATGACACTCAACTGTATACCACTCTACGCGACTCCACTCCAATACACTCCACTCTATGCCACTCCACTCTTTGCAGTTCCAATTTATGACATTCCATTCCACTCTCCTCTACACCACCAACTTTTAGCCATGCTGCACAGCAGCTACGCTAGGATACAATATGGCTAAAACACATTGGCAAAGCCAAAAGATCTTGCATACACGAGAACTATTGGCTTTGCCAAGGCTTGTTTTGTCAAATATCCACAGTAGATATATGTGCAGCTAAGTAGTACATATTTAAATTGGTCCATTAAAACATTACAAATTCATTCAAAGGTGGACTGCTATGAATGTGTGCTCATGCACTGTAAACTTCTTGAATGTATTTGTAATATTTGAACAAACCTATTCAGAGACAGACACAGTGGATTTGCATGCATTCTCAGTGGGAAACTTTGAATGAATTTGTAATATTTGAACAAATCTATTCAGAGATCGCCGTGGTCGATGCGTGCGCATCCTAGCAGCCATACATCCTGTCATCCAGCTTTGAAGGGACTTGGTGCCCACTGCCCATGTGTGCACATCTACACTTGCCGGCAGCCATCTTGAAACACGTAAAAACATTTTAAAATGGACACTCGTTAACAGCGTAGCAGGAGAAAAAAGTTAAAAAAATTACGTGAGAAGCGATGATGAAAGGGCAAGAAGTGGGAGGGGAGCAACAGAAGTGTAAGTGTGGGAGAGAGGTGATATAAGAAAACAAGCAGGTTTGGGGAGGGTAAGGATGCAATAGAAAAGGTGAGGTGGACACAATTTGGAGAGCCAGGGACAAAGTGAGGAAGAATTATCACAAAGGGGAGAGCGCAAGAAAAACACATGCACTCCCTTGGAGTGCTTAAAAAAAGTAACCCTGGGCGGAGTTGCGCTACGCAAAACTCCGCGTAGTGGAAAAAACATCTCCGCCGTGCTACGCGGAGCTCTGCAAGCGGCGGAGTGCGATAGAAAAATGCAGTTCGCAGTGATTTTCAGTGCCGGATGCTTGCACGCACTGTGCAATCATCGCGAACGGCACCATGCACAGCGCAAGCGGGCGATGCTTTATTTCTGCCGCTCGAGTAGATTTTTACTCGCAAACGGGCAGTTTCTCAACGCGAGCATACGCGACCACTCGCAATGAGAAACCTGACCCCCCCACGTTGAAAAAATCTCGTCGGAAGGTTTATTTTCCACGCTTGTGCTCGCCAACTTGATGTTGACGATCGTGAATGAGGAAAAATCTCGCCGGGAGGTGGATTTTCCTCGCTCGCGCTCGCCAACTTGACGTTGACGAACGTGAGCGTGGAAAAAAACTCCGCTACACGGGGCAGAGTTTTTCGAATCTCCGCGTAACGCAGAGTTGCATAAACTCCGCGAGCGGAGCAGAGTTCACCGCCCAGGCTTAAAAAAAAGAACAAGCATTTGCAATGCAATAGGTCTCACATTTACGCGAGTTTAAGCTATTGGCATTGTAAATGACAATGCCTTTTATTTATGTTTTAAAAACGAAAACAAAAATAAAAGGCACTGTCATTTACAATGTCAACAGCTCAAACGTGTGTAAATGCGAGGCCTATTGCATTGCAAATGCTTGTTTCTCTTTGGGACCACCGGGGCTTGTATTTATCGGGATGGTAAATATAGAGGGTGGGTAGCGGGACACCGAGTATGTTATTTTTAAATATTTGGGGTATGAAAGTAATGCTGAACGTTTAGTTCATCGTATTAATTACATAAGTTTTAGCCCCTCCACTTCCATTATGCTTCTATATAAAGCTCATTCTTCTAAAAAAGGTCATAATCCCTAAGTTCTACATGTATCTGTTTTATGTGCGATTATAAGTGCTGTTTTCCTGCTTTTCAAGCTCTTTTTGTACGAGTTGTATTTCTCCGAAAGGCAATTTACCCAAAGGAGACTGATTAACTTGAAACATTTCACTTAAAGTATCCCTTAGGGACGTTTTTGGAGAGCACGCCAGGCATGTTACTGGGACGATTTTATATTAACATTCAGTATTTCAGTTGGGCTGTTCAGCCCACAATACGCCATTTGTTTTACTTTTCATGAATGTACCGTGCACACTGCACCAGACAGCTTCTTCGAGCTATCCTCCAAAGAAGGCTCTAGAAGATTCCCTGGACTCATTAGAGCATCCTCCTTCTACCTGGAAGTAGCTCAGGCCCCTGTAGCCCCTGCGGAGTAGAGGGCCCCAGCCTTCAGACACTCCTCCGCCCCCTTCAGCCTTAGGACTCAATATCTGTGAAATGTGGGAGTATCAGGGGCCGTCAATATATTCTTCATGGGGCAACGTCGTGTTCGTCATTGCCTAGTTCTGCATCTGCTTGGGTGCCCTCTGGTGATCTGTCCCATAGAGCCCCTCAGAATCTGCCTTAACCTCCTGGGTTCACAAATGCATCATCAGAATAAAAATGTCAACTGCAAACTTGTCACTCTACTTAGCTTTCTCATGTTTGCATGTGTAGAGGTGCAGATCACGAGTGAATGCGCAGGGACGACGAGAAGCTGTGACAAATGCTGGCAATAATGTGGACACAACAATATAAAGTCCACCCTCTGTCAAAATGAAAACACACATTTTCAAACTGTGATTATATTTATGTGATATAACTGTGAGGGCACCTGAGTATGCCCCCAACATGCCGATTTACTGCAGAAGGACAAAAAGTCCAAACACACAGCTATGTCATCTAAATGAGCAACATCCAAAACAGACATTTGGCTTGTGATACCGCACTACACACCACTTATAATAACGAAAACCTTGTAAAAAAAAAACTACTCTCTCTGAACTGCGCGCACTGTTTGAAAATAACTGCAGCAATCTGGCAGCTGTCCTGGAACTACAGTTATAAGTGAGCAGCAGGAGAAAGTGATACCAGATTGCACGTAGGGACTGCTAGCACGTCCCTGCTCGTTCCCGCGGCAATACCCCATGGGAGTGAACTTCAAAAAACAAGCATTTGCAATGCAATAGGACTCGCATTTACGCGAGACCTATTGCATTGCAAACGGTAGTCATCACGGACAACGGGAGGGAGGGGTGAGAAGGCACGGACAACGGGCGGGTGGAGGTGAGAAGGCACGGACAACGGGAGTGCAGGCGGGGGGAGGGGGGAGAAGGCACAGACAACGGGAGTGCGGGTGGAGGGCGGGGGAGAAGGCACGGACAACGGGGGCGAGAAGGCACGGACAACGGGAGTGCGGGGAGAAGGCACGGACAACGGGAGGGGGGAGTAGAGAAGGCAATAGGAGAACCTTATTAAAGAAAATAATGCTCACAGTCTAAATAACACGTACCGTGTAACACTCGAAGTAAAGGGACCAGTCGCCATGGGAGGTGACAAATGAAGAGGAGGCGGTACTAAGGAGGGACTAACAAGCCTACTGATGAATCAGAAGCCAGTATTTAGGACAGACAATGACAAGCCAATGGCAAACATGGGCGGAGAGTAGGCGGGGCTTCTATTCACTACTCGTCTACAATAAGTCTTGCAGAGCAGCGCATGCTCGACCTAAAAATAGTAAATCCCTGAATGCAAGCAATGTCAGCAAAGGAAGGATACAATTCAACCATTCAGAATCCTGTCAGAAATAAATGTTCCTGGTTGGAACAAACACAAGAATAAATAAGAAAGCTATTGGATAAAGAGGAGACAACTGAGAAAAACAATATATCCATCCAATTATTATCAAAGTCTACTCTATGTATATCGAAAACAGCAGGTCTGGACAACAGACAAATAAGCCTTCTGTAGCCAAGACCTAAAAAGGGGTGCCAATATGCAAATACACTTAGCAGTTTCGTAGTATTGCAAGGATCCAAACAATGGAGAGGTCAGCAATTACACAAAATAAAACGTGAAAGCACTAGATCCTCTCTCGTACTGTTTATGAGATGGCTGAAGAATACAGTTCGTTGACTGTGTGGATTCTTAAAAAAAGACAGACTAACTGCATCTGAGAAATGAAAGATTAAGCTCTTTATAAAAAAAGGTTTATTTTCTGCCAACATACATTTACTTTTCAGAATGTAAATTATGTTTCAGTGGAGTAAAATACAAAATTAAAAGTCAATTTTAGTTAATTTGCTTTATGATTGTTAGCATGGAATGCTCGTTCTGTGGACTAGAAGTGCAGTATCTTTTTAAAAGAGTTCCCATTGCTAGGCAACAGAGCTAATAAACTTCTGGACTGCAGCAGTTTGAAACCACAAAATAAGTTTCTACCAATTATATTAGCATTCACTGTGAACCACTTTCTACAGGCCAAGCATGTAGAAAGCACAGGGTGCTAGACCCTTAGGCAATACCGTCCACATCGTCTCTCTCAACATCGAGTTTCTTCTTGTTCTGCCTTACCTCCAGGCATCGTGTGATGCCCAGCGCCCCGCCCTTCAAGAATCGTATAAAATTGTCCCCGACCAAAGGGCCCAAGGCAAAGAGGTTTGGCTCCTTTGTGGCTTCATAGGTGTATGGGTTGATATGCACAGGGTTTCCTTTGCAAGTGATTGGCTGATTTGGGATATGACCTATGCTTCTCCCTTGCTCTTTAAGAAAAAACAGATTAGGATTGGATCCTATCAATATTAAGGCAGCGCAGAATTTCAAAACCTTCAAGCCAGACGCACCCTGCAAGACACACTTCTTATCAGGTGTTAAGGAAAGCACACAGTGCTCTGGGTAGCTGATGTACGTCGAAGGTAGATGAGTAGCGGTGGTGTACGACTGAGTGCACATCAGGTGATAGACCTTGTGGTACTCTGGATAAAGGTTTTTTGGAAGTTGCTTGAATATAAGACTGGAGTCATTGGCATTTCTGCGGAACACGTGCATTACAGGCAGTTTATTGTTGTAGGCAGACAGCACAGCATCAGCTGCAGTGAGTCCAGCTCCTACAACCAAGACATGGTCAGTGCTGCCACACAACTTCCCTTTGCTAATGGCAACTTCAAAGTCATGCAAAGAGTGGTAGACAAAAGGCAAATGCTCTCCCTCGACCTCCAGTCTGGCAGGAGAATCAAACGTCCCAGTGGCCAGGGCCACGCTTTCAGCGAAGAGGCAGAACGGCAGGTGAGACCCGTCAGCCGCTCTTTGGTAACCAGAGACCTCCCAGTTCCTCTTGATCAGAGACTCCGGCTCTGCTGCGGGGTCTATGGGCAGTGACTGTGGAGGAGGGTTTTCAAGCTGGTCTTCTTCCTGGTTTCGATAAAGCTTTGTAACAGAGGTGACGTATGTGTTTTCAACAAAGTTCCTTTGCAGTCCCATCACTTTTACATACTGCTTGTAGTATGAAGCTATTTCTTCTGGAGTGGCTCGGTCACTTTTTATGTTTCTAGAAGGAAAACAGAAGCATCAGGTGTGCAGACCAACAAGTTCAAATGTATTTACGTTTTAAAAATGAAATCCAAGCCAAATACAATTCGAAATTCGATATTTTTTCCCAGCATATATTTCTGATCTAGATTCAAGAACTCACCATCATTTTACCACAGAAAACATGGATTCTGTGTGACAACTTCTACAACCATGTCTAACAAAGGGAGGGACTTAGAGCGCATCAAGGTCCTGCATACGCGCTCCAAATAATCTAATAAATGTATGTGGGGTATGCTGTTCCTAAAGAAGAATGAGTGTCTATGTGGGTCAACGTCTATTCTGTAGGGTATGCAGTGGGCCTGCAAGAATCAAATGCCCTCACACACCTGGATAGGTGTCATTCTTCATCATAGGGCATTTGCTCCTCGTCAGGCCTGCACTGCAATGCCCGACGGGCAGCCTCAATGGGGGCTCTTTGCCGGAGATCTTCTTGTCCGCAATTTGGTGAAGTGCAGGTGTGGGGGCTTGAGGAGTAGATTGGTGTTGAGGTGTGAGGTTAAAAATAGGGAAAGTGGTACTTCTCAGGAAAAACTTTAATGAACAAGTTCTCTTACCTATATTAAAAATGTGTGGTGCTATCTATTGGACTTTAGTTATCTTAGATAGCTATAGGTCAACATGTTTCTAGCTTCTGTATAGTCATAACAATGATCTAGTAGCTATTCATCAGGACCAATATAAACCAAATCTACTAAGTGATTGGAGTTTTAATGTATGGGTTCATTGATTTTCTCCCAATCACACATACCATGGTTTTGGTATTGATTTGTGATTTATTTAGCGATGACCTGTAGTTCAAAGACACATAGTACACAGTAAAAATACAATTCAATATTTCCAAATCATTATTTCCAATGTTGATTCTGATTCGCAATCGTGACATACTTTGGCACAAAGCATGCGATTGATGCAAACAAATAAGCATGCGTTTGGTGAAACAAAATAAACATGTGTTTCACGATTTGCAAATCAGAATCAACATTGGAAATGATGGTCTTTGAACTACAGGTCATCGCTAAATAAATCACAAATCAATACCGAAACCAAGGTATGTGTGATTGGGAGAAAATCAATGAACCAATACATTAAAACTCCAATCACTAAGTAGATTAGGTTGATATTGGTCCTGATGAATAGCTACTAAATCATTGTTATGACTACACGGAAGCTAGAAACATGTTGACCTGTAGCTATCTAAGACAACTAAAGTCTAATAGATAGCACCACACATTTTTAATATAGGTAAGAGAACTTGTTCATTAAAGTTTTTCCTGAGAAGTACCTCTTTTCCCTATTTGTAACCTCACACCTTCACACCTCAACACCAATCTACTCCTTAAAGCCCCCACACCCGCACTTCACCAAACGGCAGACGAGAAGATCTCCGGCAAAGAGCCCCCATTGAGGGTGCCTGTCGCACTTCACCAAACGGCAGACAAGAAGATCTCCGGCAAAGAGCCCCCATTGAGTGTGCCTGTCGGGCATTGCAGCACCGGCCCGACAAGGAGCAAACGCCGTATGATGAAGCATGACACCTATCCAGGTGTGTGAGGGCATTTGATTCTTGCAGGGTCACGCCCACTGCGTACCCTACAGAAAAGTTGTTGACCCACATAGACACTCATTCTTCTTTAGGAACTTCTACAACCAACCAGTGGTATCTTTATTTATATTATTTTGAAGCACGTATTTTGTTGTATTAATTAATGGTTATCTATACAGGTAACTCGGACTCAGAAAACACACCAGTACTAGATAAGTTAGTAACAATGTCGCCCCAGCAGCTACACATATTATAAGTGCAACCTTATCGCAGACTGGACAATTTGTGCCACACTAAATGAAAGCCTGGCACAGTAATTGCCTATTCAGTAGGTAACTTAATGCCAAGAGGTGTATGACTGGCAGAGCTAATGGGTTTGGGTGCCTTGAGTTTAGCAGGAGATAAGATATAAGTGAATCTCTCTTAGAACAACTCACTTTCCTACCCGATTTCTCAATGGTCTTAATGCTCACGCTATAGGTATTTCAAAAGGAAGTCACTCCGTCTGCTGGGGAATAAATTATGTAGTTCTCGGCAACTGAGTTAGAGTTGGACATGTAAAATTCCCTACAGTGTCATGGAGAGTAGGAGCGGAGGGGAAGCGTCTCTTTATCTTGGCAGAGCGGACTCACCGACTACAATGGGGTGGGAATTAAAAGCAGCCTTGGAAATCTATTATTATGCAGCTGCATACTGCGCTAAGCGTGAAGTGGCAGAAAGAAAGTTCAACTGGCAGCATTGAGGATGAATGTGTGGTCAGGGGTTGGAAGGAGGACTGGCTGTTCCCAAAAAATATTACTAAAATGAGCATTTCAGAGCACATTAGGCCATATATTTATTGATAAGAAGGCAATAGTTTATTCATTTTTAGCAGCAGTTCAGAAGATAATTTAGGAAATAATTCAATACTTGGGGTTCTGAAAGTACTCAGGAGCTTTACATCAACTGCAGCAAATCTTGTATTTACCTGCTTAAAAGTATAATAAAATGCACCCTCTTTCTTTCTTGTGCCTTTCTTTGTTCAAGAAGGAGGGTAGCTTTAATAAAGATCGGACTTATTATTTCCTCTGCAGAAATCAATTATTGTACGGGCAACTCTCTCTCAAGTACACTTCATTTATTTCCTTTACTCTAGAAATTCTGCTTCTGAAAATCAAAGTAACGAATTGGAATAGCTTCTCCTTTAGCTTATTAAATGTTTTTCACTTACATTTCCTTTGAGCTTCATCACTTCTGTTAGAGTTTATTAGAAGGAAAAAATAATTTCTGATTGAAACTCTCTTGTAGAAATGAGACAGGTATATATAGATAGTCACCGAATTATGCATATAAATATATTCAATTCAATTCATCTTTATTCGATTCACACAAGGTGTATCATAAAAGAATACATAAACACTAAAATTCATTAAAAGAAAATAAAAAAAAACGCTAAAATACAATAAAACCAGAAATACAAAAATACAAGTCACATTTTAGCATACAGATCACATATTAGCCTACCGCAGGTAGAGACTTTCTTCTCACTTAAGTTGCCCTAAGAAACCTTGCCAGTAGCACGCACGTGTAAGGATTTGGAAGGAGTTGCAAATGTAAAAATGCCGGCCTACTTTGTTTAAAATGTAAAGACTTCAATAAAGGTATAATAAAGAATCTTCTCAAGTCCATATAAAATTTACAGAAAAACACTATGTGCATGGTTGATTGGTTAGACACATTATCACAAGGGCAAAGCAGTAGATCATTAGACCAATTGTTAACAGTTGGGAAGCTTATCAGGCGGTGGAATATATTTAGCCTAAAACGTGTTAAAACAAATCTGTGTTGGGCATTAAAAACATTAAAAAGGTACAGTTGCATTGAAAAGGTGGTCAAGACCATTAGATTGTATTGCACAATTGGTTTGGCCAGTTCCACACACAATCTCGAATCCTCCAGTTGGTTTAGGCACTCTGATTTTAGTGCTTTCCTCGAAATGTTTGACAAAGATTCAGGTTGATCATAGAATTCCGGACGACCAATGTCTAACATAAAGTTCTTAATAAACTTTAACCAAGGAATCTTTAAGGCCAGTTTTGAATCATAGCAGTCCTTAACCATGGCACGGTTCAAGTCCATATAATCCGAGGTCCATATTTTGTTCGAGTGCAGGACTGCCTCAATCTTGACCAGGTCTATTAAATATTTAGCTCCCAGTTCTGCGTGACATACATGATTTGAACAACTGGAAGGAGTGCTAAAAGAGTTTAAAAAAAGGCATTTTCCACCGCCTGTAAAGATTCAACATTCATGTGTTCCCATATTTCAGAACCGTACATTGCAATAGTTCTGCATTTTGCATAGTATATGGTTAACATTTCTTTCGGTTGGATATTCCCCAATTCCCTAGCAAAATTGCGAAGGGCCATGATAGATCTTACGAATTGCAATCTTCTAGAGTTAATAGCACTTTTCCAAGTCCCTTCACAATCAAATAAAATTCCCAGATAGGAAAAAGTCGGGGTTTGAGGTAAAATCTCTTTTCCTATGTAAATGTTACGACACTTAGCTGCTTTACGGCCCACTTTCATAACAAATTTCTTGCTTATGTTAATACGTAGCCCCAGATTATCCATAAATAGGACAAAACTGTCAGGGAGACGCTGCAAGGCCAAAGGAGTGAGCGCCATAAGTACAGCGTCATCCGCGTAGAGCAGAACGGGTATTGGCCGATGCTTAACTTGTGGCAAGTCCGCGCACATACTAGCCAGTGTGTTATCCAGGTTATTAATGTACACATTAAATAACTAGCATTTACCATGCAATAGGTCTCGCATTTACGCGAGTTTGAGCTATTGACATTGCAAATAACAATGCCTTTTATTTTTGTTTTCGTTTTTTAAAACATAAATAAAAGGCATTGTCATTTACAATGCCAATAGCTTAAACTCGCATAAATGCGAGACCTATTGCATTGCAAATGCTTGTTACGAATTCAGTTTGGGATTAGTATTGTTTTGTATTTTGACTTTATTACTGTTTTGGTACAGCATAAATATTTTACACATTGTCCTAAATTAAGCCGGGTCTGCTCTGTACCATAGCTTTCAAGGGATTGAGCTCAAGTTAATTTAGTGACTAAGGATTCATCCTAAGGGTTGTCACCCAACCCAAATAATAATCCAATTTTTACAACAATGTACTCGGAAACATTACTCACCCCGTATATACACAGAAACGCCGTTGGTCCTCACTCACACAGGCACCCCTCTATCCCTGAAGTCACACAGGCACAACTCACAATACACTCATACAGACACTTCCCCTGCAATCACACATGCACTTACCTCACCCTCATACAGGTCTCCTATCATCCTTAAGTCACAGTATACTCTAAAGCCCTTCACTCACGTAGAATACCTACCCGCCACTAATACAGATGCTCCCCTCGCACCTTCCACTCACACTACCCCGCAACCTCCTATTACAGACATTCCACTCACCCTGCACTCATATGCAGACCACAACCATGCACATCGCTCAGCCTGCACTTACGCTGCTAGTGCTCACTCATACAAGCATAACTTTCTACACTCATTCAGACACACATTTCCCCCTGCACTCACACAGGCACTGACCCAGTCAACGCTCATACAGGGCCTCCCTTAACATGCACTTAAACAATTACCACATTCTCCCCTCACAATACACATCAAAATGCTGCAGTCCGATGCATTACTGTCTCGGAACTCCCACAGACATTGTTCATCCTTACATGCCCACACACAAACACTAGGCAGCCCTCTCACAATGCACTCATACTAGGCGCCAATTTTACAACTTAAAATCCAGAATTTACACCAAGTTTCAGGGAGACCAGGGCCATGGCAAGGAAGTGTTTTCGCTCATTTTTCAGCTTAATAACTTAATATATTTCTTACTCTTAACAACAGGTTACCTTCTTGACGAGAACAATATTTGCGAAAACGATTACAAACATTTCAGAGAATCTTTACAGCTTGTCACGTTTCTATTAATTTCATGGACGCAATAATGTCAAAATCCGCATTAGACCCGTTGTAAAGAAATCAGAGAGACAGACCAGCTGTAAAGAAACCAAGGACACGCCCTCAAATTCGGTAAGACTTGGGCGGCTATTTGTATAATTGCTGGTGGCGTTGTGCTACCTCTCACCATGCAAACTGGCCCCTTTGGGGCTGAAAGAAGTCACACTCACAGGTTGGCAAGCCCAGCCTTCTGGACAGCGGAGGAGATGGCTTTCACAGCCGTGCAGAGGGAGTTGAGCAGTTGGGTCAGCTCTCCTGTCCCCTTGGCTTTCCTGCCCTCCTCCATCACAAACCGGGTCAGGGTGATGACATTGGTGTCGAAGGGAGCCTGGTCCAACATGGCTGTCCCGGAGTAGGAAGCGAGAGTCAGGGGACGGGTGGGGAGTAGGGTTTACAAACTGCCGCCGACTCGCACAATAGTGAATTGAAGTAGAAGAACACACCCCCTTGACATAAGGAAACTTAACCACGCCCCCATCCGTAAATCACACAAAATACATCCTGGTGGAGAACTTCAGCAGCGGAGGGAGTGTCAGTGGGCCGTGGCGAGGGAAGGTCTCCCGTTTACGTGCAATGAAACACGAGAAGATGAGTTGGAAGTCGGGGAGAGGCAAAATGTTTTAAAGATGCAAATTTTACTAACTTCAACATAAAAACCTGACCTCTCTGTGCCCCTAACTGCGCTGCAGTGCTATGGGGATGGCAGAAATAAAAAAAAACACAGCAAAATAAACGCACACGACGGGAAGTTACTGTGCTCGGATACTTGAAAGGTGCCGCATCGGTACTTACAGAGGCGCTGGCACCGCAATTATGACTCCGCAGGACGCGGGCAGGCTATCTCCGAGCCCCCCACCATTGGTGCAGAGTTGAGTAGCCGGCCGGAACCAGAGCCCAAGGGAGGGTGCACACCGGGAGCCATCCCGGTACACGAGGGAAGCAGTAGGCGGTAGTGACGCACAGGAAGTCAGGAAACAGAGGGCCCATTGCGCGAATGGGAAAAAAAGGGCTTATCCAGTAATTGAAGGGGACAGTATAACGCCGCAAGTAAACAATCCAGTCCGGGTGGGCGGGGCCAAAAGGAGACAGAGCGGTAGCAAGGAGGGACTAAAAAGCCTCACTTAAAATGGGAAGCCAGCGTTTAGCATGGAGGATGACGCAAGCCAATGAAAAGAAGGGGCGGAGCCTACACTCCACTTCTAAAATGAAATCGATTACAAGAAGCCTCGCAGAGCGAGCAGCGCATGCGCGCTGCAACGCTAGGCGAGACCTAAAAAGGGGCAAGTACACACCCTTGGCGAACCCCTTTTTCAATTCTAAAGGGACGAGTGCACTCGCCTTTTATACCAAAACGTACCCTTGCGTGGCTGTTTGAGTATAGGTGTCTTAAGAAATTAATAATAGTACAGTCAATACCCATTGTACTCATCACCTTCCACAGCTTATCATGGATTACACAATCGAAAGCTGACGATAAGTCAACAAATACCGTATATAGGTTGCCACTTTTGATATGTGTATATTTGCCCAGTAAATTCAAGTTGATAGCTTGCTCCGTGGTGCCAATTCCCTGACGGAATCCATATTGTAGGTCAGAGATCTTGTTATTGTAATCCGCCCAACTTTGTAATCCAACTAGAAGAATACGGCCAACCACCTTGACCAACGAATCTAGTAGAGAAATTGGTCTGTAGTGCGATGGGCAATTTCGATCACCTTTTTTAAATATAAGTACAATATGAGACTCTGCCCAAGTCAAAGGGAACCCCATACTCTGATAGGATCTAAAACGTGGGTAAAGAGGGGCCCCAAAGGTCGATGTTTGCTTTAAACAGGTCTATTGGGACCACATCTGGCCCCGGTGCTTTATTTCCCTTACTTGAGCTGATAGCAAGGGAAACCTCTTCCAGGGTAAAGTTTAGGGCAGACCAATCAGGTGCGGGAGTAAGTGCCGGGGGAGCTACCGCATGGATTAAAACTGGATGGTGAATAGCACAGTCTGTAGTAGCCGAATATAAGGTGGAAAAATGTGTTACCCAGTCCTCTTCAGTCACTACAGCCTCTATTTTTTGTTTATCACCTTCACTAAGAAAAGGGGAGTTGATAACACGCCAAAATGCAGTGGTGTCGTTACTACGGCTAGCCTCATGCAGTTTCTCCCAAGTCTCCTCTTTTAATGCTTTTTTACGATTTTTTAAGGTAAGCCTATATTCCCGCCTCCAATGCTGAACCTCCTCATTGTTCCTGGGGTTGTTTTTCAGAGCTCCTATAAGTTTTTTATGGGTCTCACTTCATGCATGATCAAACCAACCCTTCCTCTTTGCCGTTTCTGACTTCTGCTTGGAAGTTAACCCCACTTTAATAGCACTGGTAATTTGTCTGAAAGACTCCACAATAGCAGAGTCCTCCTCCGTAGTATCCAAACAAAGATCAAAGGCACTCTTTTGCTGCTGGATTAGTTTCTCTAAGAAGTCAGTCGGGTCGATCATGGACCAACGTAGGGTATACCCATTGATTCGAGAGAGCTCTAAATTCTCTGCGGCTAGAATGTGGTGGTGGGCCCTTTGATCATTTACTAACCCAGAATTTAGCACTAAGCTCTGAGGATAATGATCACTCATTGCACAGTCATGTAATGTAAAGTTGGTGATGAGTGCTGAGTAACGATTCGGGAAGAGTAGAAAATCTATAGCACTTTTGCCCATAGTGCCATCAAAGGTACAAGATACCTCAGTTGGGCTGTTACCAAACTTGTTACTGAAGCCTAGATCATATTTAGAAATAAGCTCATTGAGCTTCTTACCATAATCTGAATGTGAAAAATGGGTGGAGTCTTCATTTAATGGTGAAATCATACCACAAATAACTTTTGAGGGCAATTTACAAAGTTGAATGTTAAAATCCCCCACCCAGAGTAAAATTTTATCCCCATTCCCCTTCGAAAGAATGGATTCCAGATCGATATCGAGTAAGGTCAGTATGGCCAATATGTCCGAATTGCAAGCATTATTGTAGAAATTAACGAGAATCAGTTTGAGAAATACAGAGAAATCAATACTAACAATTTGATAGAAAGTGCTAGGTGTCTTAAGATTTACAGTAGAGGAGGGTTGTTTGTTTGACACATAAGTGCAAAGACCACCCATATTTCTACCATGTCTAGATGGGATAGCCGGAGAGTTAAAATTTTTATTTTCTTTCAATTAATTTTAGTGTTCATGTATTCTTTTATGATACACCTTGTGTGAATCGAATAAAGATGAATTGAATTGAATTGCATATAAATATATAACACAGAATACACATTTCGATTGCCCACAGGCTAACACAGATCAAGGAGATGGGTGGAGAAATCTGGGCTTTTGTGCTACAATTGTCAAGGCCCAATCTTTTGTGGTGGCACAGTCCTCACATATGGCTACACCCAAGAGCCATAATAAGGTAAGTATAGATAAAGATGGAAGATTGTGCCTTCTTGATTCGCGGTTTTTTATGCAGAATAAATTCCAATGGTTCTTTGGTGCTTTTCAAGTGCATTTGCATTTATTAGTATTTCCATACATGAAATAGGAACAGGAGTGGTGAAGAGACAGCCTGTCTCTTCACCAATCCTGTTCCACCTGCAAAATATAATCCACAAAGATACAACAGTAGAGGGGATGTATTTTATTATTTACCCGAGTGCATCCCCAAATCTGTCTTGGGGTTAAAGTTACAAGTCTTGGGAAAGTACAGAAAGTCTGCCCTTGCCCTGACGAAGGCAAGGGTGTGGGAAAACTGAAATGCTGCCTTTTTGCAGTAGCCAATGTGATAGGCCATGTAAGAAACTGTCATTCTGGTTGAGGGGGGTGAAACTCTACTCAAGCAGGAGCCACAGTCCTTGTCAGGTCAAGCCACAAGCAACCCTAAATTAACCTGTGCTTAACCCTTGAGTAGCTTGACACAGAGCAGTCAAGCTTAACTCAGAGGCAATGTGTAAAGTATTTGTGCAACACTTCAAACAGCAAGATAGCAAAAAAACACCACAAAAGGATCCCACACACGTTTAGAAAAATAGAAGAATTTTTAACAAATAATACAAGACCAAATGATTAAAAAAAACAATCAGTAGAACTGGAGATATGCAGGTTTAAAGATTTCAGTAAAAATAGCACCAAAAAGCACAGAGTGCCAGCCTTTGATATATGGTCTCGCCAGACTGGGACAAAGTATCAAGACCAGGCTGAACGCAAATGGATCACGGACCGGCTACGGGGACCCAGCTAGGCCAGCTGAACAAAGTACATTAATTCTTGGTTTGCAGACATTGTAAAGGTCCGCGTTGAAGATGCGTGGCTCAGCCGAAGTGATGTATTGATTCTGAGATGCTGGGAGGCTACAGTGCAAGGTACCGCATGTGCGTCAATGATCCAGTCGAAGAGGGCTTGCGATGCGAAGTTTGGTGTCGAGGATGCATTGGGCCGTTGGGGCAATGCGTCTGTTCCTAACAGCTGTGAGGCTGCAATAAGGAGTCCGTCGTCGAGGCTGTCCTTGGCAAGGGATGCAAGGGCCTGCGCAAAGGATTCATGGCACAGTGGCGGTTCCAATGAGGTGATGGGCTGCAATGCAGGCCTTTACAATGGAACCGATCCACACAGCAGTGGCGATGCAGCAGTTCTGCTTGGGGTGCGCCGCGCAGCAGAGGAGATGTGTCAGTTCCGCTGGATCCACAGAGGCTGGCAGAGAACCTTAGGCCCACTTCCAAGGACTCAGGACTGGGGTGGCACCACTTGGCAGAGTAGACTCACAGATCAGATGACAGAGTTCAGGTGCTGGGTACAAGGTTGTTGGAGACTTCTGTCCCTGAGGCTCTAGTCAGGAGGCCATCCAACTGGCCCTTGGAATCACTCTGGGGTCCTGGATTCAACAGATACAGGTCCAGTCCTTCTCACCCAGGCAGAAGGGCAGCAGGGAGCAGGGCAGCAGTTCCTTGAGAGAAGCAGCCCAGCAGAGTAGCAGTCTTTTCAGCAGCACAGCAGTCCTTCTTCCTGGCAGGGTGTCCACGGATCCAGAAGTGTATTGAAGAGGTGGTGACTGAGGTCCAATATTTATACCTGGTGCCCTTCCTCTGGAAGGTGGGAAAAGCTTTCAGAGGTTTCTCTTTGAAGTCTCCAGCCATTCTGCCTTCCCTGCCCTGGCTTCAGACTAACTACAGGGGGTATGCAGC
Organism: Calotriton arnoldi; assembly: GCA_963921515.1. Lineage (NCBI taxonomy): Eukaryota > Metazoa > Chordata > Amphibia > Caudata > Salamandridae > Calotriton > Calotriton arnoldi. The sequence goes on along the minus strand of CAWUFW010000529.1, from coordinate 422,511 downwards.
CCTTTGCGTTGAGGCAGGACACAGCCTATTCAAGAGTAAGTACGGCTGTGCCCAGCTCCGCCCTCCCATCCTTTCAGTGATGGCACACCTAAGCTCTCTATTGTGTGTGGCTGTCTAGGGGAATGCATAAAGCCCAATTGTCAGCTACACCCAGTTATGTGATCTGGAGACCAACTACAGGCACAAAATGGCTAAGGCAGGAAAATGCCACCTTTCTAAAAGTGGCATTTGCAAAATTGTAATTAAAAAATCTGACGTTACCATAATTTAGGATTTTTCATTACAATTCCAAAGACACTGAACATGAACTGGTTACCTCTTCCCATTTGGAAATGATAGCTTATTAAATGTAGTAAGGTAACTCCAATGTTATCCCATGCAAGAGGTAGGCCTTGAAAAATGAATTTCAAGAGCTTTTCACCACCAGGACAATGTAAAACTAAAAAGTACATATCCCACTTTTTAAATACACTGCACCCTGCCCTCAGGGCTCTCCAGGCCTACCCTAGGCGTCACTTACATGTATTAAAAAGGAAGGTTTGGGCCTGGCAAAAGGTCAATTTTGCCAGGTCGAAATGGCAGTTTCAAGCTGCACACTCAGGCTGCAATGGCAGGCCTGAGACATGTTTGAAAGGGATACTTAAGTGCGTTGCACAACCAGTGCTGCAGGCCCACTATTGGCATTTAATTATAGGTCCTGGGTACAAGTAGTACCACTTTACTAGGGACTTATAAGTAAATTAAATATGCCATTTTTTTAAGGAGAGAGCACAATTACTTCGTAAAGTCGTAAAGGATACAGAGTCCTAAGGCCAAAAAAACAAATTCAGCAAAAAGTAGAGGGTAAATGAAAAAAGTTTGGCAAAGTTTGGCGGTGATACTGCCAAGAGGGCCAGGTCCAATACGATCCCCTTCCAGACTAAAGCCAGGGGGGACTAATGAATACCTTGATGGACTTCCCTGCTTCGGCAATAGAATGTGGACAATGGTCCTCTACTGCAGAGGCACTTGTCAGTTCTACGCCCTTCTGAATTCAGTTGGATCCCTCTGGCTAAACTCCCCTAAGACACTGGACAGGCCCATGGGGAACCATTCTCCTCACTGTGGACCCCAAATGTGCAGCACCTAACCATAACTTGCTCACAGATGCATCCCAGTAGGCAGAAAGTACCACTGTGGCCAACAAAGTGATGTGGCCCATGCCACCCCTTGTATCAGACTTCTGTCCCCAACCCAAGGAAAACTCTGCCCAAAAGGGAAACAACCAACAGAGCCCACTGAAAGCTGTCAGTGTCAATAGCCAGGCACCGGACCATTCACTGCTAGGTGAAAGCTTCAAGCGGGGACGTTGGGTAGACCTCTCTTCCAGCCTTAGGGCTGGCAAGGATTTCCTTATGGGCTCCTGAGGGTTCTCTGACCTCTGTGGTTTCTCAGAGTGGGGGCAACAGCTAGGGGTGTCTCCTTCCCATTAGTTCAGGGGTGGTATCCTGAGACTGGCCACTCAGGCCAAGGTCTGTACCGAGGCTAAACAGGGAGGTGAGGTCAGTACTCCCTCACCATGCCCCTCCATCTGGGTTCCCGTACCGTCCACTTGGGAGTGGCTATCCCAAAAATTAAACTGTCAGGGCGCTCGCCCCTCTCAGTTCTCCTGACACAAGGGCAAATCATTCCCAGAATGCAGTCAATGGGCATTGGGGGACTAAGTATGACCTCCTTTGTGTCACCTCCCCACTCCACTCCACGGGTAACAGGGCCATAGGGTGGAAAAATTCCTGCCCATGGGCCTGAGTTACCCTACATACCTGGCCGGTGTACTGCTCAGGGGAAGAATTATGTTATTTACCCTGTAAGCCTCTGTTCCTGGCATTCTAGAGCTATAGATTCACATGCTTTGCATACTCCTGCCATCTAGTGTTGGGTCTGGATGTTTGCAAGTTGTTTTTCTTCGAAGAAGTCTTTCCTAGTCACGAGGTAAGATGACTCTTCCTTTCGGTGATAATGTGCATGGGCATCGACTCCATTGTTAGATTGTTTTCTCACAAGAGGGTGAGAATGGAGTAAATTAGTGTAATGAAAGATGTCTATGCATAAGAAATATGAATAATTGTATTACTAACTGCAACAACCATAGGTGTCCGGGGAGGAGGGAGGGCGCAAGTGAATCTACAGCTCTACATGCCAAGAACAGATGCTTACAGGGTAAGTAACATAATCCGTTCGAGGCATGTGTGCTGTAGTTACATATGCTTTGCATAGACTATATAGCAGTACTCCCCAAAGCAGTGGCTAACCAGGGGATGTTGCAGTTGTCTGAAAGAGTGTCTTTAGCACTGCTTGTCCTACATTAGCTTGTTGACGTGCTAAGACATCCACACAATAATATTAGTAAATGTGTGTGGTGTGGACCATGTAGCTGCTTTACATATGTCAGCTATAGGAATGTTACCTAAAAATGCCACAGATGCTGCTATTTTGCGAGTAGAGTGTGCTCTAGGAGGAATAGTTAAAGTTCTTTTAGCTTTAACATAACAAGTTTGAATACATTTGACTATCCACCTAGAAATGCCAGATTTTGAAATAGGATTTCCTTTATTAGGTGGAGCAAACGCAACAAAAAGTTGTTTTGTTTTACGAAAACTCTCTGTCCTGTCAATATAGTATAGTAGTGATCTTCAAACATCAAGTGTGTGTAGAGCTATTTCTGCTACTGAATAAGGCTGAGGAAAGAACACAGGTAACTCAACTGACTGATTAATATGAAAAGCAGAAACTACTTTTGGGAGGAATTTAGGATTTGTATGAAGAACCACTCTATCTTTGTGTAGCTGAAAGAAGGGTTCTTCCAAGGTTAATGCCTGTAACTCACCAACCCGCCTGAGTTAAGTGATGGCGATTAGAAAGTCAACTTTCCATGAAAGATATTGTAACTGACAACTATGTAAAGGGGTAAAGGGTGGACCCATAAGCCTTGTAAGAACAAAGTTAAGGTTCCAGGTAGGTGCGGGTGGGACTCTTGGTGGTATTATTCTCTTAAGTCCTTGCATAAAGGCTTTAATTACTGGGACCTTGAATAGAGACAAATGTCTGTTTTGCAGACATGCCGCCACTGCTGCAAGATGTAAACTTATAGATGTGTAGGCTAATCCTACTTGTTGTAGATGCAACAGATAACAAATTATATTTTGTATGAATGCATCAAGCGGATCAATTTTGTTATTTTGACAATATATGTCAAACCGTTTCCACTTTGCTGCATAGCATGCTCTAGTGGTAGGTTTCCTTGCTTCTTTCAGTATTGTCATACAATCTGGTGGTAAGTTTAAATTAACCCTGGGCGGAGTATGCGGAGTAATGCTCCACGTAGTTCCACGGAGTTAAAAAAAAAACTCAGTGGAACTCCGCTCCGCCCCAGGCCCACAAAACAATTTCCTTCTCTTCTGTCGTCTGCGGGCCGCCCTCCTCCTCGCCGCGGTGTCTCCTTCGTGCCGTCGTCCTCCTCCTCACGTCACCGTACAAATTACGTCTTGCGTGAACTGCGCATGCGCAGTTCACGCAAGATGTAATACATAGGGGGACGCGAGGTGGAGGACGACGGCAAGAAGGTGACACCGCGGCGAGGAGGAGGGCGGCCCGCAGACGGCAGAAGAGAAGGTAAGTATTTTTTTTATTGTTTTGAAGGGGGTGCTCGGGCTGAGGGACGTACTCCGCTCCGTAGCAACTTCGCTTTCCCAGCGGAGCGCGGAGTTGGTAAAACTCCGCAAACTCCGCTGGCGGAGCAGAGTACTCGGCCCAGGCTTAGTTTAAATATCCAAAATCTAGGACTTCAGGAGCCAGATCGATAAGTTGAGCTGCTAAGGGTTTGGATGTCTGATTTCTCGATGGTTCTGTGTGAAAAATTTGGAAGTGAGATGCAATTTCTGATGTGGCACCACTGACAGTTCCAGTAATGTGGTGAACCATGGTTGACGAGCCCATGTGGGAGCTACTAGAATCAGTGTGAGCGATGTCTGCGTGAGTTTCGAACCAGCAGTTGGAAGTAGAGGGAGAGGTGGAAAAGCGTAAGCAAATATCCCTGACCAGTTCATCCATAGTCAAAAAACAAAAGAGATGCCCATGCTGCTTATTTACTCCGATCAATAAACTTTGAACATTGAAAACAAAACAATGCCCACAACAACCACTTTTTCCGTTGGATTTAATCAAAAAACTTTTTCTTTTCTCTATTTATCGAAAAATTCTTTTCACCTACATAATACAAAACATTTTACAATTTATAAAGAAGCCTTTTCAAAGCAAAATTTCAATGTACAAGAACATTTACATATATATACAAATCTACAACATGTGTACCACTACTTACACCCCATTCACTCAACTTCGCACATACCCTATTACCATTCAAACAAACATGCAAAACAAAGTATTATTTTTCAATGTTAATACAGACATTTTAAGCACAAAACAATAGATCAACAGGCCATCTGTCGAGTTAACTGAATGAATAAAAAAAAATGAATTATGATTCCATCTAAGATTGGCCTTGAAAATAACGGTCTACGCGTTTCGAACCCCTGCCAATTCGGAAGTTCTCATCAGGACCAGAATAGCTGGAAAAGACAAAAGAGATATCTTTGTCTTAATAATTGACCACATCATGACCCTTACCTCAACAAACCTCTATGGTGCACCACTTCTTACCTTAATCGCTATGAATATTCAGCTGGTATTTGACCATTTCAACTTTCACCAAAATGTTCAATCTAAAATAACATACATACAGTCTTAGTCTTGTGATGTCAATGGACAGAGCATTGCATTATCGGTTAAAAGATGGCAAAGGGATGAATATTCTTACTTTTGGCTGACTGGGGTGTAGTGGGGCCACACGTAATGTTCAACTGGCTGCTACATATCTGTAAAATGAACAAATGAGGTGTACATCGGCCATAGTGATATATTCATGGCTTCAATCGCAAGATTAAATGGAGCCAGGGTAGTATGTTACCTTGATTGGTGTAAATCATATTTGATTTAAACGAATCGCGGCGGACTGCAAGCGGGCGTTTCCTTCGGTTTTCTAAAGGAAAAATTGAGACACTAGCTCAATGTCGGGTTGTTTCGAAATTAATGACCGTTTTCAATACAATGGGCCGGTGTGGACCGATACTCTGTGCCTATAATTCGTCTTACCTTTACTCGTATTTAGCAGGCAGCTCAGTTGTTATCCGCGTTCACAGTAGGTCGTTTGCCAAATTCCGGAAACGATTTCCACTTTACACGCACGGGTGATGACGCTGCGCTAAGTTCTACAGCAAAAATTAATAATGAATCTGATAAGCTTATTAGATTAAAAAAGAAACAAATTAGAACGGACCTTCACGGACATTTTTTAATCGAACATCTAAGAGCAGGCACAATCCCAAGTGGCTTACAAATAAAAAATGTACCAGTGATATTCACAGACGATCCCTTATACAAAAAGGGTTACAGTTATATAGAAACCAAATGCAGCAGGGACCTGATGGTCCTTACTGTAGAAACAGCACAGAGAATTTCAAAACAGCAGTTGGAAGAATTGAAGATCTTGGAAGATGAAATAACAACCAACCAAATGATAGCTGATTCAAAGACGTTATTGGAACAAGTTGAAAAAGAGATTTTGGAGTTTAAGGACTACACAATTAATCAAAAAGGCACAAAATTCGAAAAGGATAAGAAAGCCTTTTCTTTTGAGAAGGTTTATCCTTATCTTCAGACTGATTTTTATTCAAGAGCAGAGGCACGAAGGTTTCTTCCAGAATATCAAGGCAGATCAAAAAACAACTTTATTACATTTTCAGAAACTCCTTCCTCATCCAGTGGTAGCGAATCAGAAAGTAATAACAGACGACAAGGGTTCAATAGACGGGGGAACTTCCAACAGAATTTCCAACAACAACCACAGCCTTCTTTTTTAGGAAGAGGTCAACAAAAGACCCGGAGCAAGACGAGATTCAACGACCAGCCATGGGAGATGTCGACAAGACGACAAAATTACAAGAATTAGAAAGATCTCCGGTCTACAATTTATCTGATAAAATCTTAACTAATGCCGAATTGAGCATTTTAGAGAAAGGACTCAACTTTGTTCCGACAAGAAATACCAACTTTGTGCAACTAAAGGCGGAATTTATAGAATTCTGTAGAAAAATTCGTTTAAAAACTTTCTTTGCTGCAAATCCATCAACAAGCACCATAGAAACAACAGGGCTTAGAAAGAAATCTACATTCTGTCCGTCCTCTGGTAATATTCCAAAAGAAGTCATGACTTTTGAAAAAACGGTCTTATCAGCAATTACAGAAATGGAGAAGAAAGATAAAAGATTTGTGAAACCTAATATCTCAAAAGCAGAAAAGGATGCTCTTCTCAAATTGAAAAATGACTCGTCGGTAATAATAAAACAAGCGGACAAAGGTGGTTCGATTGTAGTCTGGGAATTGAACAATATAAAGCTGAGGCTATGAAACAACTTGGAGATCGAGAATGCTATAAACAAATATCAAAAGATCCAACGCTAGAACTTCAAGGACAACTTTTTAATATTTTGAAGGCTGGTTATGAACAAGGGTTTTTAGGCAAAAAGAATATGAATACCTGCAAAATAAACATCCACGAATTCCCATCTTCTATGTACTCCCAAAGGTACACAAGGATGAAACATGCCCACCAGGAAGACTGATAGTGTCGGGTTATGAATCGTTGATGGAACCCATTTCAAAATTTGTCGACCAGTTTTTAAAACCTTTTTTGGTCGAAGTCAAATCATTCATTCAGGACACCACGGATTTCATTAATAAACTTGAACTAATGAATTTTGAAGATAAAAAAGACTTTTAGTCACTTTGGATGTGGTATCTTTGTATACCCAGATACCTCAGGATGAAGGACTGGCTATATTGGTCTCTTTTTTGGAAAGTAGAATGAAACCGGTCAAGATACCAACAGAATTCATAATGGAATTAGCCAGTTTTGCCTTGAAAAGAATTATTTCAATTTCAATGATGAATTCTACTTCCAGATAAAGGGAGTAGCTATGGGTTGTCCATTCGCTCCAGAGTTAGCAGTACTGTTTATGTCTAGATATGAAGACAAATTTGTCCATAATGATAATCCATTCAAAACACAGATTGGGAGCTGGGTTCGTTTCATCGACGACATTTTTATGGTGTGGAAAGGTGATGAACAAGGGCTACACTCCTTTCACGACTGGTTAAACAACAGGACAGCCGATATAAAATTCAGTATGAATTATTCAAACCATAAAATGTCATTTTTGGATGTGGAAGTTTATTCGAGTGAAGGCAGGTTGGTGACTACCTTGTTTAAGAAAAAAACAAGACAGAAATAAAGCCCTTCATTTCACAAGCAACCACCCACGAAGTTTGAAAGAGAATCTGCCTTATGGGCAATTTCTGCGGATAAGGCGGAATTGTTCATTTAAAGATGAATATTTTTCCCATGCGAACAACTTAAAGGATAAATTGACCAATAGAGGCTACCCTAAAAAACTCTTGAAGAAAGCTATGAAGAGAGCTTGGTGGACTCCACGGGAAACACTTTTGGAGAAAAACGAGAAAACACCTATGGAAAGGATTGTATGTGTGTCCACATTTTGTCCGAGGTCAAACTGGTTGAAAAAGATTATTCATCAAAATTGGCATTTGGTAAAAAACCTAGAAAGAACATTGTCGGTAGCTCCACTTTTTGCTTTCAAGAAAGATAGAAGCATCTCCAACCAGATAGTACGAGCATCTTTACCAAAACAGACAATGGGGACCCTCCGCGATTACGTTGGCCTTCCCCCAGTTAAAGGACATCACAAATGCGGTACCTGTGGGAGTTGTGACTCGACCATAGAAGGCGAATTGTTCACACATAATGGAATCTTCTGGAAACATGAGACCTTTTCGAATTGTAAGTCTAAAAATGTTGTCTATGGGATTCTTTGTCCGTGTATGAAATTATACATAGGCAAGACCAATCAAGAAGTGCGCTCAAGGATTATACAACATAAATCCAGAATCCGGAAGAATGTCCAAACAGCACCGCTGGTAAACCATTGGAAAGCACACACGCATACAGAGCAAGATCTAAGATGGACTGTCATCTCTAGGGTGTTACCAAACCCCAGAGGCGGGGACCTTGATGCCAAATTAACTAAACATGAAGCAATGTTGATCATAAAATTCAATACTGCTGTAGATGGGCTGAACGAACTTTCGGAAATATACAAACTTTAATTAAAATGTTTCAACTTCTTGTTTTTATTTTATCATAGTTGAGTGTTGGATGCACTGTGGTATGTAAGCCATTTAGAGGACTCCATTGTATTTGAAGGCGAACTGGGTGAGTCCATAGATTTTAAATGGATAAGAATGACACAAATAAAAGGACAAGTCACTGGAGCGACTACAACTCCCAGAAGACCGTCTTTTGTGATTGGCAATGGCTCCACAGCAAAATGAATTTTCCTTCCATCTAGAGTTGTTCCATCATTGTGAGTGATGGAAACAACTGTTGTGGTATATACAACACGGACCAACATTAGTAGAATGTTGGTACATTAATTTCCTTCAAAAACGGCAAATCTGCTTTTTAAGGTTCCAATAATATGATAATTGTGCTTTTGCACATAATATCGACTAGCATGATTCATTTACAACTTTCGACGGAAAGTCGAGGTTCAATCAAGGAAATCACCGTGAGTTATCATAATGAGATCTGTGGAACTACAATTCCCATGAACCTCTGGGGTAGGACGTCATCACCCGTGCGTTTAAAGTGGAAATCGTTTCCGGAATTTGGCAAACGACCTACTGTGAACGCGGATAACAACTGAGCTGCCTGCTAAATACGAGTAAAGGTAAGACGAATTATAGGCACAGAGTATCGGTCCACACCGGCCCATTGTATTGAAAACGGTCATTAATTTCGAAACAACCCGACATTGAGCTAGTGTCTCAATTTTTCCTTTAGAAAACCGAAGGAAACGCCCGCTTGCAGTCCGCCGCCGATTCGTTTAAATCAAATATGATTTACACCAATCAAGGTAACATACTACCCTGGCTCCATTTAATCTTGCGATTGAAGCCATGAATATATCACTATGGCCGATGTACACCTCATTTGTTCATTTTACAGATATGTAGCAGCCAGTTGAACATTACGTGTGGCCCCACTACACCCCAGTCAGCCAAAAGTAAGAATATTCATCCCTTTGCCATCTTTTAACCGATAATGCAATGCTCTGTCCATTGACATCACAAGACTAAGACTGTATGTATGTTATTTTAGATTGAACATTTTGGTGAAAGTTGAAATGGTCAAATACCAGCTGAATATTCATAGCGATTAAGGTAAGAAGTGGTGCACCATAGAGGTTTGTTGAGGTAAGGGTCATGATGTGGTCAATTATTAAGACAAAGATATCTCTTTTGTCTTTTCCAGCTATTCTGGTCCTGATGAGAACTCCCGAATTGGCAGGGGTTCGAAACGCGTAGACCGTTATTTTCAAGGCCAATCTTAGATGGAATCATAATTCATTTTTTTTTATTCATTCAGTTAACTCGACAGATGGCCTGTTGATCTATTGTTTTGTGCTTAAAATGTCTGTATTAACATTGAAAAATAATACGTTGTTTTGCATGTTTGTTTGAATGGTAATAGGGTATGTGCGAAGTTGAGTGAATGGGGTGTAAGTAGTGGTACACATGTTGTAGATTTGTATATATATGTAAATGTTCTTGTACATTGAAATTTTGCTTTGAAAAGGCTTCTTTATAAATTGTAAAATGTTTTGTATTATGTAGGTGAAAAGAATTTTTCGATAAATAGAGAAAAGAAAAAGTTTTTTGATTAAATCCAACGGAAAAAGTGGTTGTTGTGGGCATTGTTTTGTTTTCAATGTTCAAAGTTTATTGATCGGAGTAAATAAGCAGCATGGGCATCTCTTTTGTTTTTTGAATATTGTTGGCTTAGCCTTGCTGCAGTGTTAGCCAAAACCCTTTCTAGGTTCTTGGGGCAGTTCATCCATAGGGCATTGCCTTTCGATAGATGGTGTGGGAATTTGGAGGCCAAATTTGGGAATTTGAGTTCTCTGGTGTAGGAAAGAGATCTATGTCTGGAAATCCCCATTTCTGGAAATAGGGAGGAGAACTTGGGGATGAAGTTCCCATTCGTGCACTTGTTGCCGCATCCTGCTGAGGAGATCGGCAAACTGGTTGTGTATTCCTGGAAGGTGTTCTGCTAGGAGATGAATTCTGTGATGTATTGCCCAACGCCAAATGGTCTGAGAGAGGCGTGACCACTGTAAAGTGTGTGTACATAGTACATCGCTGTCATATTGTCTGTCCGTACTAAGACAACTTTCCCTACTAGTTGAGGTTGAAATGCTTTTAATGCTAGTTGAACTACTAGTAGCTCTAAGTAATTTATGTGGAGACTTTTTTGTTTGGTCTCCCATAAACCCTGAATTGTCAGGTGTTGGAGATGCGCACCCCAACCTGTTAAAGATGTGTCTGCTGTTAGCACGGCTTGTGGAATGGGGTCGATGAAAGGCCACCCCTTTGATAAATTTTGTGTGTTCCACCACTTCAGAGAGTGATGAGTGCAGCTGTCTACCAACACTAGATCTGTTAATTGACCCTGTGCCTGATTCCACTGTTGTGCTAGGCATTCCTGAAGGGGGCGCATGTGTAACCTCGCATGAGGCATTATGTGAATGCATGATGCCATCATTCCTAACAACTGCATGAAAGTTTTCACTGACAGGTGTTGGTTTAACTGAAACTGCAGTAAGATCCTCTGGAAATTTTGAATTCTGGCTACATTGGGAGAAGCTAGAGCTGTATGAGTGTTGAGCGTTGCTCCTAGATATGTTAGCAGTTGTGAGGGTTGAAGATGGGATTTTTGCGCATTTACTGTGAATCCCAATTGATGAAGAAGGTTTATTGAAGATTGAGTGTGTTGTAAACACCTTTCCTGTGTTTTGGCTTTGATGAGCTAATTGTTTAGGTATGGGAAGACATGGATTTGCTGTCTTCGCAGATGAGCTGCTACTACTGCCAGACATTTTGTGAATACTCTGGGTGCAGTAGTCACTCCGAATGGAAGTACCTTGAATTGGTAGTGCTTTCCTGCTATCACAAATCGGAGGTATTTACGATGCGATGGATGGGGTTATGAAAGTATGCGTCCTTTAGTTCTAGTGTAGACATAAAGTTGCCTTGCTGTATTAGTGGGAGCACTTGTTGGAGGGTGACCATGTGAAAGTGATCTGATAGTATGTACAGATTTAGGGATCTTAGATCTAATACAGGTCGTAGAGACCCGTCCTTTTTGGGAATTAGGAAATATAGTGAATATACTCCTAAACCTTGATATTGTATTGGAACAGTTTCTATAGCTCCTTTTGCTAATAGAGCTTGTACCTCCTATTTGAGTAGCTGTAAGTGTTGTAATGACCGCTGATGATTGCGAGGTGGAATATTGGGAGGGTCGCTGGTGAGTCTGAGGCAATAAACATGTTGGATAATGTCTAATACCCATTTGTCTGTCGTTATTGCTTGTCAAATGGGAAGAAAGTACTGTAGTCTTCCCCCAACAGGTGTAAGATGATCGGGGGAATGGTAGGCAAGTCACTGCTTATTGGGAGATGGAGTGGTACGTGATGGTGTACCTCTTCCTCTGCCTTTGCAGTTGTTCCCTCTGTAGCCTTCCCTATAGAAATCCCTGGGTGAAGTGGGTTGCATGATGGTTTCATAGGAGGAATTATTGGGATCTGAGGTATTACTTTTGGATCCTCCCCTATAAAATGACTGACAAAGGAACCTCTACTGGATGGTGACTGCAAGGCTCCCATAGATTTTGCCTCTTCTGTGTCTTTTTTTCATTTTCTCAAGTGACACATCTACTTAAGGTCCAAAAAGGTGTTCCTAATCAAAAGGGACATTTAAAATAGACTGTTGAACCTTAGGTTTAAAACCAGAAATCCTAAGCCATGCATGCCTACAGAGGAGAATGCTGGTATTAATTCCTCTTGCTGCAGTGTCAGTCAATCAATCAATCAATCAATCATGTCACTTATAAAGCGCCCTACATACCCGCGAGGGTCTCAAGGCGCTGGGGGAAGAGGGGGGTGGTGCTGCTACTGATCGAAGAGCCAGGTCTTGAGGAGTCTTCTGAAGGCCAGTAGGTCTTGGGTCTGTCGGAGGTTGGTGGGGAGGGTGTTCCAGGTCTTGGCGGCGAGGTGGGAGAAGGATCTGCCGCCGGCGGTCATTTTCCGGATGCGGGGGACTGTGGCGAGGGCGAGGCTGGTCGAGCGGAGCTGGCGGGTGGGGGTGTAGAAGCTGAGTCGTCTGTTGAGGTAGGCTGGTCCGGAGTTGTGGAGTGCTTTGTGTGCGTGGGTGAGGAGCTTGAAGGTTATCCTCTTGTTGACAGGGAGCCAGTGCAGGTCTCTCAGGTGGGGTGTGATGTGGCTGTGTCGGGGGATGTCGAGGATAAGACGTGCAGAGGCGTTCTGGATGCGTTGCAGCCGTCTCAGGAGCTTAGCCGTCGTTCCTGCGTAGATGGCGTTTCCGTAGTCCAGCCTGCTGGTGACGAGGGCCTGGGTGACTGTTTTTCTTGTTTCGGTGGGGATCCACTTGAAGATCCTGCGGAGCATTCGGAGGATGTTGAAGCAGGATGAGGAAACGGCGTTGACCTGCTTAGTCATGGAGAGGGTGGGGTCGAGGATGACCCCTAGGTTGCGTACGTGGTCGGTGGGTGGCGGGGCTGTTCCCAGTGATGTTGGCCACCAGGAGTCGTCCCAGGCTGAAGGGTTGGAACCAAGGATGAGGACCTCCGTCTTGTCCGAGTTCAGCTTCAGGCGGCTGGTCCTCATCCATTCGGCGACGACCTTCATTCCTTCGTGGAGGTGGGCTTTGGCAGTGTGAGGGTCTTTGGTGAGGGAGAGGATCAGCTGGGTGTCGTCGGCGTAGGAGATGATGTTGAGGTTGTGCTGTCGGGCGACGTGGGCGAGGGGTGCCATGTAGATGTTGAACAGCGTTGGGCTGAGGGAGGAGCCTTGGGGTACGCCGCAGATGATCTTGGTGGCCTTGGATCGGAAGGGGGCGAGGCGGACGCTTTGTGTTCTGCCGGAAAGGAAGGATGTGGTCCAGTCCAGGGCCTTCTCTTGGATCCCGGCGTCGTGAAGGCGTGTTCGTAGTGTGTGGTGGCAGACCGTGTCGAAGGCGGCTGATAGGTCCAGGAGGATGAGGGCTGCTGTTTCTCCGTTGTCTAGCAGGGTCCTGATGTCATCGGTGGCGGCGATGAGGGCGGTTTCGGTGCTGTGGTTGCTGCGGAAGCCGGACTGGGAAGGGTCCAGGATGTTGTTCTCCTCGAGGTAGCGGGTCAGTTGTTTGTTGACGATTTTCTCGGTGACCTTCGCTGGGAACGGGAGCAGAGAGATGGGTCGGAAGTTCTTGAGGTCCTTGGGGTCTGCCTTGGGTTTCTTGAGTAAGGCGGTGATCTCGGCGTGCTTCCAGCTTTCCGGGAAGGTTGCTGTCTCGAAGGAGATGTTGATTATTTTCCGGAGATGGGGCGCGATGGCTGTACTGGCTTTGTTGAAGATGTGGTGAGGGCACGGGTCTAGCGGTGAACCGGAGTGGATGGTGTTCATGATCTCGCTGGTGTCCTCGTCGTTGATGTTGGTCCAGGAGAGCAGGCGGTTGGTGGTTGTGGGGGCAGTGGTCTCGGTGGTTGCCGGGGCGGTCGTGGTGTTGAAGCTGTCGTGGATGTCGGCGATTTTGCGGTGGAAGAAGGTGGCCAGTGAGTCGCACAGGTCTCGCGACGGCTGGATGTCGTTGGTGTTGGAGCTGGGGTTGGATGTCAGCAGCATCTAGTGCACATCAAATAGAAGAATTCAATATTAATTTCCCTTCCTGCACTAGCTCCTGCCCCTTTTTTCTATGCTCTTCTGGGACGTATTGTAGAATCTCCTCTATTTCATCCCAGTGGGCTCTATCATATCTTGCTAAAAGAGCCTTTGCATTAGCAATGCGCCACTGGCTGGCAGATAAGCCGCTATTCTCTTGCCTGATGCGTCAATTAATTTAGACTCCTTGCCAGGAGGAGGTGCATCTGCTGTTTGTGAATGAGCTCTTTTGTGTGCATTTGACACTACAAGAGAATCTAAAGGCAGCTGCTCTTTGATATAAATTGGGTCACATGGTGGAGGTTTGTACTTTTTATCGACCCGAGGTGTAAAAACATGGGCGCGTACTGGGTCCTTAAAAATTTCATCTGTAGGTCTCAACATACCCTTCAACATAGGTAAGCTTTGTGTGGTTCTATATGTGGAACCTAATGTCTCAAATAAGAAATCTTCCTCTATAGATTCTTTATATAGAGCAACTCCATGGTAAGATGCTGCTCTTGAAATCAACTCCTGGTAAGCTATATTATCATCAGGGGGTGAAGGCCTGGTAGGGTAGAGATTAGGATCATTATCTACTGGTTGATCATAATCAATCCATGGATCTGTGGGTGGAGGACTATCATCTCCTTAATCAATATCAGGTTGTGTATGAGGAGAACCTTGTGGTGTAATCTGAAGGGGATTTGATGGTAGAAGTGGAGGAGGGGACTGAGGAAGAGGATAGATAGGGTTTGCAGCCATGTCCTTTTTCTTCAATGGAATTGTAGGACTTGTATCCTCAGTAGCAGTTCTTTTCTTGGATGGTGTATCATCCTTGGCTACAATGTGTCCAGTATCTGGATTAATGTAGAGACGTTTCTGTTTAGGATCCAATTTCTCTTTCATAATGTCCAAAATCGGTTCCGGAGGTTTTAGAAGTGGATCTTTATCTTTTGGCGGCGAAGGTTTCGTAGCCGAACCGGACCAATGTTTTTTGTCTTTTGGAGTCGAAGGTTTCGGCTAAGAAGGTGGCTTGACTTGACTCGAGCCCGAGCTGGAAGGCTTGATCTGTTGTTTCGGTGCCGGGCCTGAAGGCGGGGCATTCGAAACAGTCTCTCGGTGCCGACCATGGCCTGAAGGCAGTGGTGGCACGAAGCCTTGGGTTTAATGAGAAAAGGTTTGGTGGGCAAAGGGGCTTTTTTACTCATGGCCCCCTGTCGCGCTGGAAGTTCTTCGGACTATAGGTCGATCTCAAGCTCTGAGTCTGATTTATGAATGGAGAGGGCTTCTTCTTCCGCTGCCGATGCTTCCATCTCCTCTTGATCGGTACCTTATCCGAAGATATCCGGGGTGTACTCGATGTTTTGTCTCTGCATGTCCTTTCGTCGAGCCTGACGATCCCGCAAAGTCTTTTTCGACTGAAATGATCAACAAGCGTCACAATCTTCCTCCTTGTGCTCCGGTGAAAGGCACAAGTTGCAGACTTCGTGCAGGTCGGTGTGCGGATACTTGGCATGGCACCGGGGACAGAATTGAAATGGAGTCCGTTCCATCAGCAGTAGACTCGACGAGTACGACGGAGTGGAAGTCGAAAGAAACGGCTAGGCCCGAAGGTCGCCCACGATGTCTTCTGGATCAAAGATTAAGTTGTCTCGCTTTTTTGACACGCGGGAATAAAGAAACGCGTATGAAACAATACCGACGAGGGTACAGTGGGTTGCACACCGAGGGGATCCCGAAACACGGTCTCGAAATGGAGCGCCACGAACCACGTCTGAACCCGATGGCGGAAAGAAAACAATCTAACAATGGAGCCGATGCCCATGCGCATTATCACCGAAAGGAGGAGTCACCTTACCTCATGACTAGGAAAGACTTCTTCGAAGAAAAACAACTTGAAAACATCCAGACCCAATACTAGATGGCAGGAGTATGCAAAGCATGTGTATCTACATCACACATGCCTCGAACACTAGCTTTTCCACTATCATGGTCTAGCGAGCTTCGGTGTCCCTCAGAGCAGTGACAGGGACCCATTGACTTTCACCTGGTAGAAGTGATTACTCCCACCTTAGGGATCACAAGCTCAGCCTTGGAGTCTATCTCCCAAGTAAGATAGATGGTAGCATGGTCTATGATCTGCCCCTGGGGACTACTCACCCCTAAGGCCTTGTTGGTTATGCCTGTAGAGGTCCCACCAGTGGGTGGTTCCTTTGGACAGTCTCCCTGCTTGTGTTGTAACTGGGAGCATTCAAAGCAGCGGGGTTGGAAATGGGCACCATGGGAGACCACCCACTAGAACCTCCCCAGTTTCTCAGAGGGCACCTCAGAAACCTTTCCCTCTGCCTTAGACTTGGAATTGTCTGGGTCATCTCATTCAGCTGGGGGAACCCGAACCACCCTTCTTGGGGTCACCCCCAGGTACCTTCTTGGACACTCTGGTACTGACCCAGAGATCCGCCTCCTTAGCAAGCTTCCTGGGGTCAGTCAGCTTGCTGTCCACTAGGTGCTGGTGCAGCTCTGTAGAACATATATTAAGAATGTGCTCCTAGAGAACTAAGTTGTAAGGAAATGCCTCTTTGTGTATGATTACCCCCCCCAAGTTTTTCGACTGATGCTGCTGGTTTTTCGACTCAGAGTGCATAGACCTCAGTGCCAGTACCCTGACCCTAAAAGTGTATGTCGAATTGGCTATACCCAATTGGAAATGCTAACTTACCTTTAAGTCCCTAGTAAATGGTACCCTGGTACCCAGGGCATGTAAGTTAGAGGGGTACCCCAGGGCTTGCAGCACTGATTGTGCCACCCTGGAGGTCTCCCAAGTAAAACAAGCCCCCAGTCCGTCACTGCAGACTTGTAGAGCAGCGTGCACTGCTAGCCCAATTTTGTCATTGAAGGCAATGGCAAAGCCACCACTTGTATCTAAAGTCAAAATTAATGTAACTTGTTGCAGTGTGCAGCTTTAGCAAAGTTGCCACTTTGCTGCCTTTAAAACTCCTTTGTCTTCCCGGGTACACATGGAGCCTGCTCCATGAGAAAGCTTATTGCCACCCAGCAGAGATGTGCCAACGACTCTCAGGAAGGAGCACAATGAGGGACTGCAGGCAAGGGAAGTATCCCCTCCCTCCTGCAGGAAGCCACTTAGGTGTTAGCCCCAAATGGCAAGCTTCAAAGGTGATGCCGCCTTTGATGAGTAGATGTGGGACACCAGGGGGGAGGGCTGCCCCATTGATGAAGTAGATAGGCTGGCACGGGGAGCTGAGAGGGGAAACCAGTTGCCAAGCCGGTTTCCCCAGAGGAGTGTAGCCCTGAGTTAGCCACACCCCGGGAGGTCTGTACGCCAGGAGAGGGGTCTCGCCTTCTTGGGAGTGGGCAGAATGGTGCATAGTGGGATAGCCAGTTGCCACACTTCACAGGAAGTGGTCACTAGGTTGGAGGGAACCTGGTAGCTTACTAGCTACTAACCGCATCCTACCCTGGGGCATTTTCCAATTATAAGAGTGGAACCCCAGGCACCCAGAATTCAGATCTCGACTGACTCAGAAGAAGGACCAAAGAAGGACTTTCCTGCTGCACCGAGGGACCAGCAAAGAGAGGCTGCACTGACCAAGACTGCACCTTCTGCACCTGGTGGCTAGTGAAGAGAGGTACTGTGCCTGCCAATCCTGCTCAAGGAAAAGCCGTCTCCAGAGCTCAGTCAAGCCATGAGAACTCCAAGAGTCAGCTGACTGGCCTTCTGTTCGCAGCACAGGGACACAACAGCTGAAGAAGTATGCTGGGGCAAGTTGGTAGTCCAAATTCTTCAAGCCACTACCACCGCCGCAGTGCGGCACCAAGGACCAGGACCCGATGCACAGAGTTACGCCTGTGTAAGATAAATCCGTGAGTACTGTCGAAGAGTTGCTAGGACCCTCAGAAGGCGAGTTATTGACTCGGGTAGGATTGGCCTGTGACTGCAACAATAGGTGATTGGTAGTCCAGTGGCAACTGGACTTTGCTAGACTGAAAAGGACTTTGTGGATCGTTGTCCTTGTAACCAAGACCCCCTCAACATCTTCGTGGGCCAAGGAATCCCTGTAGAAGGCCCACATCGACCGCGTAGCATCCACAGCATCCTTAAAGCATCCTTCATCCCTTGCATCAGAACCACTTCATAGTAATCCATTGCAACAAGGATAAAGTGCCTAGAACTCATGAAGGACTGCGTCTACTGTGAAGGTAACTGTTTTTGAGGACCTTGCTGGTCCCCCTGACTAGCTCACTGCCAGAGTTGGTCGCCCCAAGTACTTCTAATCAACTGCATTGACACTTACCTAGGTTTTCCGTGAAAAAGTTCTCAAGTGCCCAATTCTTGGTTTGTTCGTGGTTGAGTGAAATTGCACTGATTTAATATTGCCTGTAAAATC
The DNA here is from genome assembly GCA_963921515.1 of Calotriton arnoldi. Taxonomy (NCBI): domain Eukaryota; kingdom Metazoa; phylum Chordata; class Amphibia; order Caudata; family Salamandridae; genus Calotriton; species Calotriton arnoldi. Next base: position 404,171 of record CAWUFW010000529.1, on the reverse strand, counting down.
TAGATCTCCTGTAAAAATCTATATCTCCGGAACCCTCCAGCGGATCTTTTTTCGTTCTAGTGTCTAAATACAACCTATTTTCATAAATTGGTGTCAGAGTTCTTGAGGTCGTGTCGATTTCTTCAATTGTTTTTATGCTGTTTAAATGCTTACCACTTTTTCCTCTGTGTAAACCTTGCTGCTCAGTGCCACAGCTACCCAGGTTTGAGCTGAGGGTTTAAAAGATGAAATCCCAAGGGCCCTAAAGGGGTTGGCGAGTGTATTACACAGTGAGGTTGCACTACTCTATCATATAATACACACCATTTCCTCACACAAGTTGTACAGCCCATTCTAATTATTGTCCTTGCTGTCCCTTACCCAGTCCCTCAGTGCCTTGCTGAAGTAGTCCAAGAAATCCACCCAAGACTGATTTGGGAGGTTGTCGCTGTCCCTGAGCCTCTGTCGATACTTTTCAGGGGTCATCCCAAATCTAGCTTGCAGAATGAATTTCATGGGGGTTTGGTCCTCTACTTCTAGGGACAAAAGAATGTGTCTCCCCACTGGAGGTCTATGCTTCCATCGACAACCCCCCCATCCACCCCCCAAGTGCTCCTCTGAGATTTTCTTTGCTCCCAGAGTCACCTCACAATCTGAAAACCATTTGTCAATGTTATCTCCCACCACATAAATGGGCACCAGGTCTTTGCATATATGGACCTTCCTGTCATCTCCAGACACTGATTGTATGCTGCCACCATTGCTGCTGGAGTCTGATTGCTTTGCGTTAAGCTTCATGCTCATGGACCAGTCTCCTTTCCTCTATGGCCACCAGTTCTTTCTCCATTGTTAATTTGGTCATCTGCAGCTGAAACCCCTTCTGCCTTCCTGTCTGCCAGTCCACTAGGGACAGCCCATGTAAAGATATGCTGCTTCCTGCTGTGGCAGGAAGTTCTAATTCCTCCACTGAAGGTTGCATTTCAGGGCTGTTATCCAGGTCTGCTCCTGCTAATCCAGATTATCCCCATCATCCTGCTCCTCTGTGGCTGTTTGTGACAAGGCAATCAGAGCTTTCTGCAGCTCCAATGTCTTGGTACACTTCTTGGTGGGGAGGACCCTTTCCTTGCAGAATTGCTTGAGCTCAGCCGTAGTGTAATTTTCCAGGTTGGACAGCTCGAATTCCATCACTGCAGACATCACAGACAGTCAGGTACCAAAGAGAGGTAACAAAGGCTAGATTTGGAAAATCAAAAGTAGCCAATGAAGGAGAATTTGAAAAAACTTGAATTGATCTTATATTATTTATGTGGGGGTGGTTTTATTGTATGGCACTGCATAAACATAAGTCCAAATCCTCACCGCTGACAACCAGTGTAAGAAATTGGGTTACTGGTTAATGGGGGTAGAATCCCACTAAAGCAGGAACCACAATCCTTGCCTAGATGAAGTCACAACCAACACTAAATTAACCCATGCTCAACCCTCGGGTAGATTGGCACCGAGCAGTCAGGCTTAACTCAGGGGCTGAGTAAAGTGTAAAGTACTTGTGCAACACTTTAAACAGTAACACAGCGAAAACACACCACAAAAGGATCCCACACCAGTTTTGAGGTATAGAGTATTGTACAATAAATAAAACGAGACCAAAACAACAAAAATCCAATCAGCGAAAACGGAGATTTCGAGGTTTAAAACTTTCCGTAAAAATGGTGCCAAAAAGTGCCAACCATGGATATCTGGTTGTGCCAGACCTGGACAAAGTCAGAAGTTCAGACTGTCTGCGATGGAGCGCGAGCTGGCTACCGGGACCCAGTTAGGTCCTCTGAACAAAGTACCTTAAATCCTGGTTTTGTGGAGCATTGAGACGGTCGATGTCGGAGATTCATTCTGCAGCTGAAGCAATGAGTTGGTTCCGTAATGCAACGAGGCTGCAATACGAGATCCTGCATCGTTAGCGAGCATCCCGCCGAGGAGGGCTTGCGATGTGAAGTCCAGCATTGAGGATATGTCACGCAGTCGAGGCGATGCAACGGTGCTAAGGAACTGTGAGGCTGCGATGTGGAATCTGGCTTTGGGATGCGGGGGCCTGCGCTGAGGATGCGTCGCGCAGCAGCAGTTCCGATGAGGTGACGGGTTGTGATGCGGGTTTTTGCAACGGAACCGATCCACACAGCAGCGGCAATGTGTTGGTTCTGCTTGGAGTTGCACCACGCAACAGAGGAGATACATCAGTTCTGCTGGATTCGCAGAGCCTGCCACATCACCGTAGGCCCACTTTCAAGGGTCCAGGACTGGGGTGGTACCACTTGGCAGGGTAGAATCACAGATGGAAGAGATCAAGTGCTGGGTTCAAGGTTGCTTGAGCCTTTAATCCCTGAGGCTCTAGTCAGGAGGCCAGCCAACTAGACCTTGGGGACACTTTGGGGTCCATACTGTTTCAGCTATTAAATTCAGAATGTTCATTCAGCGCTGGGAAGCCCTTTTTGGGTAGCTGTGCATTATACAAATCAAAAATCAAATCAAATTCAGCATTTACGGAGCAACAGATAGTTAATGCTATAAAAGTGACTACTCACAGTATGGTTCCATTTACAAACTTTATAGTCCACTTTCAGATTTCACCATCAAAAACGCTTTTGTGCAATGAGCTACATTTTCAAGGCAATTTATGAGCAAAAAGTGACCTACTTTCTTTGTCTTCATTTCCCTATCTAACTAGATGGAACCTTCAGTACCATGTCCGGCAAATGCTTTGGTGATTGTGGCAGAGGGTTATCCCTCATTTTTACTTTTGCTTCCTGTTTCCTGTTTTTCCTTCCTTTAGCACCCAGGTTCTCTGAAGTGATTCTACTAGTGCATCTACTTAAATACTGCTCCAGCTAATGTCAGTCCTCATCTACTCCATTCCACGATTTGCGAGTGCCAAGCTCTGCTGCTATTTTCTATTTGTATTCTTCTGTCTGCCTGGAGGTTTTTTGGAGCTTTTTTCCCTCAATTAAGAAAGAAAACTGTTGTTTCTGCATGATATTCAGAGGTCTTAAGCAACAAAGTTGCTAGTGGAAGGAGTCGCCCTTTCTTTTGGCAGCCTTGATGAGAGAAGTTGTGACCACTGCGTCCATCAGTGGACACTGTGCTAGGTTTCTAGAGTGCAGTTCTCTGCCAGAAAAGAAGTTATGAATGATTAATAATGTGACTGACTTTGAAGTGCAAGAAAACTATTCTTCTTGACATAGCTGAAATACTGACCTTTCACTATCCTTTATCCTTTTTAAGTGCAGCTTTATAAAGTGTGATGATGACCACTTATATTATCAATCACCTCATAACCTACTTTACTAATAAAGAGATCAACAGCTACGCACTTCATGGTGCTGGCCTCTATAACAAAAGATCACAGTCACATCTTAATACAAATAAGAATAATCTTGATAACAGGCTCTGTGACCTTCAAATACTACAACTAAAGGTAGAAGAAACTGTATTGGAAAATAGCTAGCACTCATACATAAAGGACAACTCCCCTTTAAAGCTGTAAATCAGTGGAGCCCCTCCCATTCCAGACCCTAGACATGAATTTGCCCTCAAGCTACTACCACACAATCTCACTCTATACAGATTAATCTATTGTACACCATTATACCATTTAACTGATTTTGAAAACCCTTTTTGTCCTAGCTAACATCAAACACCAACCTATTCTAACAAATGGCCCAGTAACAGGCTCTCCAAAACTGTGGCACTAAAGACTTTGTCAATTGTGCCAACTCGAGACAAAAAATCAGATGGACTGCAACCACTCTGGAACCCACAGAGCATTACTTGTGTGTGATGCATTTTAGGTAACAATCAATCCTGTGAGATATCACAGGGATAGATAGTGGAACGCAAATCCTCTTTCAACATGGAAAGGCACACTCAAGAACACTAGGAAACCAGGAGATTTATGTTGAAATCAAAATCGTATTCGAGTGCATACAATATGAATTGTAACAAAATAGCAGCAACAATTCTTATCAAAAGGGTGACTAATGAAAAACATTGTGGTTATATCATAAAGCTTTCTTTATACTAGTATCTTCAACCCCGCCTACCTTTCTATTGGCTAACTAAACTAACACCTGCATACCTCTTCTGAACAAGAGAACCAATGTCCAGCAAAGTTACAACATCTGCTATTCTTGTTTGCATCAGGAGTCAGGCAGATAAACCCACAGAGAAAAGGCTAGATGTACCTCCTTTGAGCCTTCAGTGAAGGTGATTACAGCTCTGTACGGCCTCAGTCTCGCGTCTCTGATATGAAGTTACACTATGTTCTTAATTTATATATTGTATCTGACCATTGTTGAACATTTTCAGAAAAAACAATTAGCAGAAAGGAACTGGCAGCCTTTCTTTTATTTATATTCTGTGAAACATTTGAAGTTCACAGTGTCTATGAAATCTTGTTTATTAATTTAAAACATTCCCTGGAAAGGGGATTTCGATTCATACAGAAAAACATGAATATATTCAAACAGGCTTAATTATCATGTTGCAATAATTAACAACACTAATCAAGGTGCATTTATAGTTGGCACTTAGATCTAAATAAACAACATGTATATGATTCAAGATGGGGAAATGCCTAGAAGAAAAAGTATATGATTATAATAGGCTAATTTCAATAATAAAATATTCAATACAAGTTTCAGTTTTCCTTCATCCTTTAACATCTAGCTTGACTCTTAAGATGATCCAATAAACTAAATATATGCCATCATGCAGTTTGTTTCAAAGGAGATGTCTTTACCCTTCTTTACCTTAACTAACCCCCTGCAAGATGTCTAACTTAATAACATACACCCTTTTGCAGTTCCTACAAGATTCTTCTAAGATTGCTGTACAAAATTCACCCATATCACCATATTCACAGCGACACACATTTGCAAAAATGAGTTAACATTGTTTCTACACACAGACTTCAATTCAGAAATGGTTTCTGCATGCAAGAGATTGCCCAGGATTGCGGAGCAACTTCTGTGCAGCCCAGCTCTCTTCTAATAATAAAGCAGAGGGCACTGAACATCTACACCAGTGTTCATTGGCTGCAGGTAACACAAAGGGTCCTACTACCATACATGTGCCAACCACTCATGGCACAAGCATGCACACGGAATGTCAGTGCAAGTGCTTGGGGCTCAGATTACAGTGGAACTTTACATGAAAGGGATCAATAGACCACACTCTCCTGGACACAGAGAAGGAGGTCTGGTCACACTATTTCTTCATAGAATGTTGGTAGGCTGCCAGCACTGCTTTATTTGACTCACCCCGGACATGGACAGTATGCCCAATATGGAAGGTGCAGAACATTAATTTATTCTTGTATTATACACACTGAATGACCCAAGAGACTTATTACAACTTGACTATGAGCCTACACCATGTGGAAAATAAATATCTTTCTTTGTCATATTTGTTCTGCACAAAACGAATTCATAAAATGGTCACTCCGCAGTCTATTACACAGAGGAAGATATTTACAAGAATATCTGCCTTGCGAGTACTAAACTGTGCTTATACTAAACAACTCTTTTCTCTGATATGACAAACTCCCAGATGTGTTGATGGCGTGGGGGATAATGATACAAGAAATTGAAGAGCCTGCCCCGCAATCTACAGGGGAATCGCAGGACGAGGAAATTTGCAAAAGACTTGATAACCAAAGTCAAATATCAGGGAGGGGGGGACAATCAACCCAATGTACTGACAGACGCTTAACATCGATCTAGTAGGAACTGGTAAGGGGGAGGGGAGAATAGTTGGGGTGTTAAATGGGTAGTTAATATATTTCAGATATACATTGATGATCCTTGTGGAGAACATGTAACAGAAACAGTCCTTCTTTGTACTGGAACAATGTACCTACAGCATACATGTGTGATACAAATCTGTATTTTGAGCATTAATCATGTCTGTTCTATTTTTTGCTTTTGAAAAGAATAAAGAAATAAAAAATAAAAAACTCTTTTCCCTGATAATAAGGATTGTCACTGCCTCAATAATTGTTTTATAAATATGCTCCTTCACTTTTGTATTCATCTAAAATATACTGCCTATATGTTGTAAGTGGCCTTTCTTTAGAGTGCTTTAGTCTTACCTTCGCTTGCCAGCTATCCATTCCTTAAATTTAAGCCCAGGGAGCTCCATCCAGTCTCCTAAACTGAGAGTCAACATCGAGCCTTCCATGGCCTAGAAAGAATTAATACCATATTACTGGGACACTTATAGTTCTTCAAGCAATAATATTATATCTGTTACTCAGAGTTCATGAAACGAGTTTAGCGTTTGCATTTGTAATTAAATAACACTATCTAAATCACAATTTATTTTACATACAAGCAGAGATCAAAAGCTCCTGCAGACCACAGATTAGGGGAGCACCCCATCAAGTAACAAATATCTAGATGTGTGAAAACCATACAACAGCCAGTGCAATATCATATGACATAGATCCCAGACAGGTTGTTAAAATCAAGGGCAGCGCAGTGATGGAGCTAGATCTCTTCACGATGTCTGTGACAAGAAGGAGTCACTGTCTCAGTCAGTCTCCACATACGTTCTGCTCTTCTCCCTTTGGATGCCACACTTATTGACTTGTGATGCCACTAGTCTTAGACCTCTTTAGGGGTAAAACACGAGGTCTGTCCTGCTGCAGATGGCGATTGAAGATAACCATCAAGAATAAAAAGACATCATTCATACATATATCAACGACATCATCTCCTTATTGGTTGTGATCACATGCTCCAATGTTGTCAGAATGATATGTTGACTAACCAGTGTTATATGGGTGAAGGCATTTCAATTTCTGTAGAATCATTGCTGGTTTCTGTCCTTTTGTGGCTTGACTCTGGCTCTCATCCTTCCAGGGATAAAAATATTTGATGAATGATTCAGGATGTTCATTCAGCGCTGGAAAGCCCTTGTTGGACAGCCAAGAGCTATACAATTCATAAATCAAATCAACACCTCTTAATGGAACTCTGCAGTTCAACGTCTGCTGGCTAATATTTGGTTATAAAAATGGCTGTCTTATATAGAACACTGAATTGTGCACACAAAAAGTTAATTAAAGCTGCATTATTAAAGTAAATGTGCTTAAAAATCTACCATTGCACCCAATTTTAAAAAAAACTTGTCAGAGAATACCTCCAAACATTGGTATGGTTGTGCTTGTTTATTGCGCTCACTCATGAAATTCATTATTTTATTATGCCCACCAGTTTAAAACTTCCTCACCCACCACTGGCTACACACCACCTTGATAGACTTAGCTGACAGTTCTTTGAGGCACTGCTGAGCCAAAGGTTATGAACTACTGCTTTGTTGTTTGCAGTGGTGGCTCCTCCGCTAAGGCGGAGGACCATCACCCCACTGCTCAAAAGGAAAAATAAAATGATAACGTATCGTTATCATTTTATTTTCCCTATTGCAGTCAGTGGTGGGGCAGGGGGGGCTGGCCAGAGCAGGGGTGGAGTGGTGTGCACTCCCTAAGTGCGCATGAACTTTGGCCGGCCCTCTTAGGCCAACCAAACAGTTCATGTGCACTTTGCATGTTCCTACCAGGCTGCATTACACAGCCTGGTGAGGAACATGCACAGGCTCCCTGTTCCAGTCTGAGCGCCGATCCACGGCGCTCAGACAAATGACAATACTGCATTGCAGCGTTGTGATTGGCTCAGTGGAGCCTGTGTGCCTGGGTGCTTCCTGCTGCCGGCTGGGACAGGAAGATGAAGAGGACAGAGGACGGAGGAGAGGCGGCGGCTTGACGGCTGTTAAAGGTAAGTCCATTTTTTAAAATTAGATTCTTCTGCCACCCCCACCGCCCCACCACCACTATTCGGTAGCAGACGCTACTGGTTGTTTGAATATCGTTGGTTCTATCTATGTAGTACTTAAGGCTTTTTCTAGCACAATGTATACACAGAGAATGCTCTACTGAAAACTATTAGACTAGATCAAAAACTGTCAACAACTGACTTACACAGAAATGCTTGACTGCATTTGAAACAAAGGACAGATGAGTATTAAAGAGCGAGTTAAGTAGTTTCTCGCCTATTCCTCGAGAAAAAATAATATTGCCTTACATTATAGAAGAGTATTGGACTTTCTATGGCAGGCTGTCATGGCTGAAAGGTGAACTCTAAATACAGGTAAGTAAGCCCCAAAAATGCTATGGTCACATCTCACAGCAGAGGCACAATTACCAAATGGTTACACTACACAGGGTTGTATGTCACTGCATCACCAGTCAGTACATGGTCACTACATAAGGAGGACAATTACTTTGCAGGTTAGCTTTTAATGGTGTGTATATATATATATATATATATATATATATATATATATATATATATAAGATTTCCTAGCATCATTGAATAACAACTCCCTAAACCTACGATTTACCCATACATATAGCAAGAGCTCGATCGACTATCTTGATATACAGATCTATATTGAAGAGGAAAGAATGTGCACCACCCTGTTCTGCAAAACCACAGCATGCAACAGCATTTTATCAGCCAATAGTGCACACCCAAAAGCTCTAAAATGGAGCATGCCATACGGAGAATTCCTGAGAGCACGTAGGAATTGCTCCGAGGAGAATGAATATGAGAGACAGATTGATGTGATGTACAACAGATTTAGAAGAAGAGGATACCCAATAATTGTTTTGGAAGACGCACGTAAAAGAGCCACTAAACAAAGCAGAGACAATTTTCTGCTGCCCAAAAAAATAGTGACACCTACTGAATCAAATATAGAAACAACTAGAGTCATCACGGATTTTAATAGTTCAAACAAAACTGTTAAACAAGTAATTACTAATCATTGGAATATTTTAAAAAAAGATCATGAACTTAAACATCATATCTCGGAACCTGTAAACATCACATATAGAAAGGTATCATCCTTGGGGAACTTGCTAACCCAGAGTTATTTTACCAACAAAAACTCATAAAAAAGTAATTGGCTAGTACACAAGGGTTTCGTTAAATGTCCCAAATGCAAAGCATGCCGCTATGGCCGTAATAGGGTGGATGTAACAACTATACAAGGTACTAAGATTTCTATCAAGGAAAGGATAACCTGCGAGACCACCCATGTAGTTTATCTTCTAGAATGTGGCTGCGGCAAACAATATATGGGCAGTACTGTGAATAAACTAAAGTTACGCATCCTCCAACATCTAAGGGCCATCGTCAACAAGGACTTCACATATGTGATGGCTAAACAAATTTGGAAAGACCATGACGGCAACTTGGAAAATAACTTTTTTCTACTCTGGTATTGAACATATCCCGATCAAAATCAGGGGAGGAGATAGAGAAACAGCCCTGAGACGAGCGGAATCAAAATGGATAATTACATTGGGAACGGAAATCCCATGGGGCTTGAATGCAGATGCCAAATTGTATACATTTCTGTAGGGTTTTTTCAATGATTGGTTTTTAACATCTGTGATAGGTCTCTTAAAAAATCTATGGAGCAGGAAGTCTTAACTGCCCTAAAGTATTTGTTTGATATTGATGATTATGTCTTTATGAGGATGGATTTTAATTTTTAATAATTTGTAATACATTGTTATCAAATCTTTTTCAATGAGCATGAGACTTTTCCAGGTATTGGATAACAATATCATACTGCACTTTAATATCATTTGTGCAATTGAAGAGAGGACATAGGAGTAGCATCATCATTTGCTAATTTCTGTATTTTACAGAAAATAACACGTTGCACTTTATATTTATATAATTTTGTGCAATAATGGAATCTATATTGATCGAGCATTTGTGCAATATGGGAGGGTATACAATAGAAGCACTTAGCACTTTTCCAATCTTGGTATTCTAGAGTATTTTTTCATTAACCCCTTTTATATATTTCTATGTGGAGTAAATATAAGATAGAAGGAAAGTATAGTGCGTGCACAGCCTCAAGGTGAGCTCCTGATGTAGTCTAGATTTAAACGTGCCTCCTGGGTATTACTCTCTGTACAAGAGTGATGGATTAATGAAAGTGGATGCACTCCCACAACTGTGAGGAGCGTCCCCAGGGCACAGTGTTTAGCCCCCCTCCTGGGGTTTAATCAGTTAAATATCACAGTTTTGTTTGTAGCTGGTTGAAGTGATAATGAATAGTAGTTATACCATCTTGTTGTTCATTTGATTCTTTTTTATTTCCTTGGGTGTAATTCAATCATCATTACATTCATAAACGTGAAATCGATAACATTCACTAGGTCCCAATGCATTTCGGCTTATGAGGCCTTCATCTGGGGACTATCTGTGAAATAATTAAATACATCTCTCATTCACCAATACATGAAAAAATGCCACATCTCTTACTGATATATCTGTGAAACATGCTTACGTTTACGTAAGGACTACGTGCGGTTAACAAATGCTCGAGTGAATTCCGTGTGCATTCCTCGGCTCAATGAGGTGAAAGATTAAAATATGTGCCAACAGTTCAATGAAATACCGTTACATGCCTTAAAAAATAAAGTAAAATAAAATAAAAACGTGTGTATTACTCAAGTGATAAGTGCTCGGGATGAATCTATCAGTGTCATTGTCCACAACACTAGTTCAAAAAGCAGCCGTTGCGTGCAATAAAGTTACAACCGTTACTTCCCTATACAGATGGCGATGTCCGATGAAATTATTACGATATCAAAGTGCTCAGGTGTTATATAAAGCGACATTATGTGAGCGTGTGTCCGCTTGGTACTTACTCGTAGAGATTGTGGATGTGAACCGAGATCTCACGTTCTGCTGCAAAAGTGAGCCGGCAGACGTGCGCGTTATTACGGACTCTCACGTGACGAGAGCCGTTTCAGTGAACTGCTATTGGGCCGTTTCAGTGAACTACTATTGAGCTAAACAACAGACTAGACGGACTGTTGTGGTGGCTTATAGTGAAGTTAAAGATTAATAATAAAAGATTTATAAATTAAAGTACAATGGTTGAAAGCTATATGAGGGTGAGGATAAAAAATGCTAAAGTGAAAAATAATAGGGAAAAAGGTAGAAACTGCGTGGTAAAGGAGACCAATTCAGATTACAATGTTCAGTTCTGATCATAGTCAACAAGTAATGGTAATCATTATTGTGGTCAAAAGTAGCATTGAAATTCCATTCTGTCATTTAATCCATGTGGTTTTAGCGAGTTAAGATGTAGTATCCAGTAGTTTTCTCGCTGTAATAAGTAGTTCCGGTTGTTTCTTCCTTCTTGTTGAACAGTTTTATTATTAATCTTTAACTTCACTATAAGCCACCACCACAGTCCGTCGAGTCTGTTGTTTAGCTCAATAGTAGTTCACTGAAACGGCCCAATAGCAGTTCACTGAAACGGCTCTCGTCACGTGAGAGTCCGTAATAACGCGCACGTCTGCCGGCTCACTTTTGCAGCAGAACGTGAGATCTCGGGTTCACATCCACAATCTCTACGAGTAAGTACCAAGCGGACACACGCTCACATAATGTCGCTTTATATAACACCTGAGCACTTTGATATCGTAATAATTTCATCGGACATCGCCATCTGTATAGGGGAAGTAACGGTTGTAACTTTATTGCACGCAACGGCTGCTTTTTGAACTAGTGTTGTGGAACAATGACACTGATAGATTCATCCCGAGCACTTATCACTTGAGTAATACACACGTTTTTATTTTATTTTACTTTATTTTTTAAGGCATGTAACGGTATTTCATTGAACTGTTGGCACATATTTTAATCTTTCACCTCATTGAGCCGAGGAATGCACACGGAATTCACTCGAGCATTTGTTAACCGCACGTAGTCCTTACGTAAACGTAAGCATGTTTCACAGATATAACAGTAAGAGATGTGGCATTTTTTCATGTATTGGTGAATGAGAGATGTATTTAATTATTTCACAGATAGTCCCCAGATGAAGGCCTCATAAGCCGAAATGCATTGGGACCTAATGAATGTTATCGATTTCACGTTTATGAATGTAATGATGATTGAATTACACTCAAGGAAATAAAAAGAATCAAATGAACAACAAGATGGTATAACTACTATTCATTATCACTTCAACCAGCTACAAACAAAACTGTGACATTTAACTGATTAAACCCCAGGAGGGGGGCTAAACACTGTGCCCTGGGGACGCTCCTCACAGTTGTGAGTAAATATAAGAGCCATTTTTTATCTGATATTGTCGTATTAGAGGAGATGATAGAGAAGTGGATTTTGGCTCTTTCTAACTTATAATTAGGATGGATATAGCACTTGTCACTTTATATTCAATATTGAAATGATCTGGAATTTAGTATTAGAATACCTGCTTTGGTATGTTGCATTTTGATCTCTGGTACTTTACAGAGATAGCACATTGCACTTTGCACCTTGCACTTTACAATTTCTTCAATCTGTGTATTTTATGGGGCAATATATGTTATGAAAAGCACTTTGCACTTTATAAATATATGTATGTATATTACAATATTAAAACGAGGGTTCAATTAAATTGTTAGAGTTGCAATAGATTTGGTATGACGCGATCAACACTGGTCCTTTCCTCTTTGAAAATATGTTGTCTGACTATGTTATCAAAAACCTGTGATTTAATTATTATGAATTATATAGCCATCCGAAAAAATAACTGCCTAATAAGACCAAACACTAAAATTATCTGCTTAAGAGCCTGAAACTTATGACTACGGTGAACTGTGTCTCTCACATTCTGTGTACTTCACAAAGATTGTTTTTGATTCTCCGTTCATGCCTGTAACAATCTGCTGCAATGATATACTTTATTTGACAAAGATGAGAAAAAATTGGTTGTTTCCCCTTTAACATTATGGATGTTTTTAATTGGTGGTGGGGAAAGGGTACTGCCGTCCCTTTAAATTGACACTTTGTGCACTAGACTCTATGACCCAGTAGAAGGCTACGGCCGAAACGCGTAGGTCTGCTTTGTGGATTAATATGCACCTTGCACTTTGCTGGTTATTTGCTCCATAACGTATGGAAGCATTTGAAGCCTAATAAATCGCTTCGTTAAAAGGATTCTTGTGTGCCGTCCTTCTGTTGGTCCTAGTGATGGAGTGGTAAAAGCAGGGCTTTCTTGAAATATATATATACATACATATCCCCATCACAGAGCCGGCACGAGGTTGGTTAGGTGAGAGTAAGAAATTTTGTTTTCTTAATAATTTTAGCGCTGTTGTACGAACCTGCATTAAACTTTATAATAAAAATGTTAATCCAAATTGGGTTTAGCATGGCAAGATTCGTGCAGATCCATCAAGCTGACCAAAAAAAGGGGGAGGGCTAAAACAAAAAGTAATATTTCAAATTTTAAACTGTCATTGGATTCTTTGCTCTCTGATACAGAAAAAACAGCAGAATTGAATTGCATCAAACTTGGCATGAAAACTGAATTTTACTCATGGAATTGTCTTTGCTTGCTTTCGTGTAAATCTGTTCAGTAAGTTAGCGTTTAAAAATTATTTTGTGTGGGCATGAAAGGTTTAAGAGGTTAAAGCTATCTAGACCGTTAATCCACCCAAGTCTGCAAACAAAACTATTCAAATCAGATTACAACATTAAAACATAATTTCTTTTAAACAAACAAAATTACCAACTGTACCACCCCATAGAACAGACTACAATAAAAACTATGTCTGTTTCAACACTGGTTATTTAATTTAATCTCTTCAGTAATGCAGTAAAATATACACTAAGATGTTTGAATATGAACATTCATATGTGATGACAAAGTTTAAATCAGCTGTAAATCCCAACCTGATACTACTAAAAAAATGCTACAAAGCCTGAATAACTGACAACAGATATTAACCACAGGAGATGTAAAAAGAAAAGACATTGATCGCTGTATGGATCTTATCTTACCCTCACAAAATAGAGGTCTAATGTACTTCTGATGGGCTAAATGCAAAGTAGGACAGCTAAAGAGGGCATGAGGGAGATCCTGATTACCCTTTTGACATAAAGGAAACAATCAGTTGTTGGCTTCCTGCTCAATCCACGACCCTCTTTCCTTGTAAATATGGGCCCTTTCACGCATTACTCTTTGTGAAGAGGGCGTTCCATGGGTGTTGCTGTGGGTGTTCCCATGCAATATCCATGCAACCTAACACATTCCCACATTTACAAATTGTCGTAAACCTGGGAATGTGTCAGAATCCTACACCTCCTCTGGCGGAATGAAGAGAAATACTTTTATTTCTCCTTGTTTTTTAAATAAATCCACAAAACAATTTAACAATCCCAATGCATTTCGGGATTGTTGCCCTTCTTCAGGGGATACTGAGCTCTGCGAAATAATACAATAAAATGAAATGAAAACGAGGTCCTCAGGTTGGGTGTGGATCCCCTCACCAGGTGGTAAATGTGATGGCTAACATTATATCAGAGTTTGCATGTGCTAACTATCCGTGTAATGATGTAACGATCATGGTTTGAACAACTTTCACGAAGCAGTGCGTCTCATGCTGAATCATGCTATATGGTGTGATCATTGTAAGTCCTGTGATAATGTGTCTGCGGTCCTTACAGGGAAAAGCACAATAAAAAAACAATGATAAAGTGATGCCTGTGCTGGGGTGCTGTGTTCTTGTTCAAATCCTGTTCAGTGGAAACTCCAGAGTCCAAGGTAAAGGGGGAATCAACTCCACTCACGTTGATAGGACCAGTTTGTTTGATGGATGAAGCGGCATACTTTTACTACCATTGTTTCTCGCACATAACAGCACGGGGCACTTTACACTTGTGTGAGAGCATTTATTAACTTATTCACGACATTCTGACATTTGTTCTGCAGTTTCTTGCAAGGTCATTGGTCTACTCGCAAGGACAACAATTTTACGCACAGAGCATGAGATCATGCATTAGTTCACCACGCTGTTTTGATTTTTCACCCCACGTTCCCTGATAGGACAGTAGACACGTTTTCACAGGATTTACAATGACCACACCATACAGCATGATTCAGCATTAGACATACTGATTCGTGAATGTTGTTCAAGCCATGATCGTCACATCATTACAAGGATAGTTAGCGCATGCATACTCTGATATAATGTTAGCCATCAAATGTACCACCTGGTGTTGCGATCAACACCCACACCATGGGGACCTCGTTTTAATTTAATTTAATTGTATTATTTGGCAGAACTCAGTATCCCCTGAAGAAGGGCAACCAGCCCGAAATCATTGGGATTATTAAAGTGTTTCATGCCTTGATCTACATATTGGGATTGTTTAATTGTTTCATGGATTGATCTATATATTAATGGATACATTTGAAATGCTTTAATTATATTAGATGCAATTGACGCTTGCCGCGAGGCTCCGTCCTAGGGTTTGTTTTAAATATTGTGTTCTTTGTGTTATTATTGCACCACCTCGTGTGGGTTTTATGGTGTGCTTTGACCTCTGCCTAGCACTCGCTCCTCGAACACTGCATTTCTCTACTTTGGAATTTTATCTGCCTGTTTAAAATTGTTTCTTAACTTGCTGAAGTACCTGCTCACCTGGGCTTTGCTTCCGCCGTCCCCGGTCCGTCACGGCTCTTGGTGTCGATTGTACGGAGGGACGCGGCTCCTCCCACTTTCAATTGGTCTCATTTCCGGCCAGGGGGTATTTCTAGCGTATGGGGGCTCGGCCGCGCAGATGCAATTGACGCTTGCCGCGAGGCTCCGTCCTAGGGTTTGTTTTAAATATTGTGTTCTTTGTGTTATTATTGCACCACCTCGTGTGGGTTTTATGGTGTGCTTTGACCTCTGCCTAGCACTCGCTCCTCAAACACTGCATTTCTCTACTTTGGAATTTTATCTACCTGTTTAAAATTGTTTCTTAACTTGCTGAAGTACCTGCTCACCTGGGCTTTGCTTCCGCCGTCCCCGGTCCGTCACGGCTCTTGGTGTCGATTGTACGGAGGGACGCGGCTCCTCCCACTTTCAATTGGTCTCATTTCCGGCCAGGGGGTATTTCTAGCGGATGGGGGCTCGGCCGAGCAGCGGACGCGCGCAGCGGGCGCGCCGCTGGCGCGCCGAAGGCGCGCCTAAGGCAAGCCCGTCTGCGCCCGTCCGCGCCAGGCCAACGCCAGCCGCCAGCCACTCTGCTAGTTTAGAGGGGAACCTCTTCTCTTACTCCCGCGATAACCTTCTGGCTATCAGATCTTCAATGAGCACGGTCTGCTCTCCCCTATCTAACATCCCTATGGGTCCTTTCTGTTGCAGGAATTGTGGCTATAACTCTGAAGTTACCTTGCGACCCCCTCCTAAAAGATCGCTGGCGTCAGGACAGAATATTAAAATGCTCAGTCTTAACTGCCGGTCATTGGTCAAACACTATTTAGATGTTTTCGACCTACTTCAAGATGAGCTTCCGGATGTCCTTTTCCTGACAGAAACTTGTCTGTCAGCCGACACGTTGGTTGAACCGGGTCTGGCCCTCCCCACAGGCTATAGCATTTGTACCCTCAATCGAGAATCAAGGGGGGGCGGGGTGGCAGTTGTTTGTAAATCACACTTTACCTGCACATTGGTTAAGGAGGATGTAGCGGGATGTGAGTGTGGCCGCTTTGGGATCTCTCTCAACTCTAACTTCACCTTGTCGGGACTAATAGTTTATCGCCCGCCGGGCCCCTCCAAGGAGGGGAGGATTGCGCTGGCAGACCTAGTAGGCACTCTGGTCGTGAGGTATGCCAACTTTCTGGATCATTGGTGATTTAAACCTTCACCTTGACAACCCTCACGACTCTGAAGCGGTTAATCTCTCTACGGACCTAGAGGCCTGCCAGCTGCGTCAATTGGTCCATGGTCCCACTCACTCTGCGGGCCATTTACTGGACCCAGTTTTCTCTAACCTTCCAGGTCTCTCTGTCTTAACCCCCTCTCCATTGTGCTGGACGGATCATTACTTGATCTCCATGAAGCTTCCTGGGATGGTGTCAACTCACCGGCCCCATCAGAATTGCACTTTCCGCCGCCCCTGGCATAAATTAAACTTCAATCAGCTCTGCACCTCTCTCTCATCTAGTATGCCCTGCTGGCCAGACGAGCCTAACTTGGCCAGTGATGTCTTTACCGATTGGCTAAGGCTCCCGCTGGATGCTATGGTCCCGGCCAAATGGTCGAAGGGACGTAGCACCAAGTCCAACCCCTGGTATAATGGCAACCTTTCCACCATGCGCAAAGCGTGTAAACGGTTGGAACGGGAATGGAGGCGAGACTTTGATATCACTCTGAAAGGCCATTATCAATCCGCCATAAAAAAATACCACAGAGCTGTTCAGAAAGCACGGGCTTCCTATTTTTCGGAGGAAATCAGAAATAGTCAGAACCCCAGCAAGAAGATCTTTTCCATCATCTCTAACCTAAAAACGCTGGGGCACCAAAGGCTCCCACAGTCAAGTCGAACGAGTACTGTGAGGACCTAGCCACCTTCTTTATGAACAAGGTGGAAAACATCTATAAAACCTTCCCTTTGACGGTTTTGGGTAGTGAGTCCGAGGGTCCATCTCCCTCTACCCAAACATTAGCCACCTTTCCTCCCATTACTGAAGAAGCACTTACTACACTCTGCGGGAAGGTTAAATCTGGTTCCCCGACTGACCCTATGAAGCCGGAACATCTGAGGAGGCTACTATCTGTTCTACTCACACCACTGGGCCAGATCATTAACCTGTCTTTGGCCAGGGCCATTGTCCCCAGGGCATGGAAGCAGGCCGTTGTCCTGCCTCTTCTAAAGAAGCCTACGTTAGACCCGACTAAACTGGAGAACTTCCGCCCTATCTCCTTGTTGCCGTGGATTTCTAAAATCACCGAAGCGCATGTCAATTCTATTCTGTCTAACTACTTGGAGGAAAATCACATCTTGGATTCCTCCCAGTGTGGCTTCCGTCGCGGCCTTAGTACTGAATCAGCCCTCCTAGCTGTATCTGAACAACTGAGAGCAGCTTTGGATGAGGGACGGACCTCGGCCCTGATCCTATTGGATCTGAGTGCCGCTTTTGATACGGTCTCGCATCAGATCCTGATTCAAAGACTTAAGGAGGCCGACATTGTAGGCGCTGCTTTGACCTGGCTTACTTCTTTTCTCTCAGACAGGTCTTTCCAAGTCTCGGCTCCCCTTTTTCATCTAGGGTGTATTCCATCCATCAGGGGGTCCCACAGGGCTCTGCGCTAAGCCCGACACTTTTTAACTTATATGTCCAGCCGCTGGCTAATCTAGCCAAAAGGAGAGGGCTGACGATTGTGTCATATGCAGATGACACTCAACTTGTAGTCGCCCTCTCCAATGACTGTCAAAATGACGCGGCCAAGTTTCAGAGTGGTTTGGCGGATGTAGCAGAGTGGTTGACTGCCAATTGCCTACAGCTCAACGCCAGCAAGACTGAGGTCCTGCTGGTCGGGAAGGATCATGAGCTGTGGAGCGAGCACTGGTGGCCCTCCTCCCTGGGACCTCCCCCATTCCAAAAAAGGTGGTGAAAAATCTGGGTGTATGGGTTGACTCGGCGTTGAGCTTCCAAGCTCAAACCAAGAAGGTGGCGGCGACATGTCTTGGCATTCTGCGTAGTCTTAGACCCATGTTGGGTTTCTTTGACCCCTCCATTCGGCAGACTATTGTGCAAGCATCTGTCCTATCTAGACTGGACTATGCCAGCGTGCTCTATCTTGGGGTCAATAAGACCGAGATCTCAAGACTTCAGAGGGTCCAGAATGTCGCCGCCAGAACTCTCCTTGCCATGCCCAGCCGCTGTTCCACCTCTAGCACCATTCGACGGCTACATTGGCTGCCAATGGAGAGGCGGCTGGTGTTTAAATCTCTCTGCTTTGCTTTTAAGATCTTGAAATCTTCCACCTCTGGTATAATATCCGGCCTGCTCTCGATCTACACTCCCTCGCGTCATTTGCGCTCTACTGGCAAACATTTTGTTTCTATACCACGGGTTAAGAGGGCCCGTGCTGGTGGTCGCTCGTTCCGCGTTCTGGCTGCCAAGCTCTGGAACGATCTTCCGTCTCATATCCGGAGTATGGACAACTACTTATCCTTTCGCAAAGCGCTAAAGACCCATCTGTTCCCTCATTAGACTTCCCCCTCTTTTGTCTTACTTGTCTTTCCTGGCCCTTCCTATCTCCTCTTAGGTTGGGATACTCGCAGTTTGAGCCTCTCTTTTGCTATAGCGCCGGGACGCCCCGTTGCTGGGGCAGCTGTGCGCTCTACAAGTTATCTTAACATAACATAACATATTTGGCATGGAAACAAATTAAAAACGATCTTAATTCAAGCATCAACCAAGTATTGTCAAATGATTTTGCCGTTGAGATTGGTGAATTTGGATACTCCCTGAGTGGGAACAAGGAAGTGCGATTAGGAAACGCTTTTCCTGTGGGAAACGCTGTGTTTGTTAATTTGCCATGCCTCAGATCAGAAGGCGGTACCCTACCGCACGTAAAGAGAGAATAACGCAGGAACCAAGATGAAACAAGGGAGTGCGTCAGCCAACCTTTTGAGATTGAAGTATTTATGTAGCACTCAAACAGAAATAAAGTGAAAACACTACTCAAGAAAGATCCCAAACCAATTTAGAATAATAAAGAATATTTTAATTAAAAAATGACACTAAAAAGACAAAAATCTAATGATTACAACAGGAGTTATGAATTTTTTAGAGTTTAAGGTTCAAAATAGCACCAAACGCGTTAAGTACTCGCAGTTATATGGTTGAGATAGACAGGGTCAAAGTCAAAAGCTCTGGCTGACTGCGATGAAGCGCAGGCCGGATACAGGGACCAGGTTTGTCCCCGTTTTACCTTCTGACTTAGTCTCTGGGATGAAAATCAAAAATCCTCAGAGGGACAAGGCAGCAGGCTGTGGCCAAAGAAAGCTCCACTTCGTCTGATAATCGCTGGACAAGGTCTTGGTAGAGCCATTGACTTTTGGCAGGAAAACTCAGAGTGGGAGAAATTTGAGTTTCATGCAAAGAGGTTCCTTGCCGTATCTGTGGACTAAGTCACTTTTTTGGAGCTCAGATTCTTTTAGCAGGGCAAAGCTGCAGCCAGTAGCCGAAGAGGGTTCCACAAAGTCCAGCTGATTCAGATTTGCTGCTGTGGAGAAGAAGGTAGTGGGAGCAACCTGAATCTTTGGCCTTGCTGCGATGCACCTTCGTCGCATCGGCTTGGCAGTCCCCCATCTGTTCTAAAAGCAAAATGGCGGCAAAACGTTTCTAAGTCGCAGGTTTCAGGAAACTTTAGAAGGAGTACACTTTGACACCAGCCAAGGATTCAGGACCCTGGGGACAGCACTTGGGTGTCAAGACTCAGGCCAGGAGCAGGGACCAGGGCAGGCCCTGTTGGAATTGGTGAGCTGGCCAGCTGCAGGAAAGGCCACGGGACGCTTGTTTTGTTCCAATAGCTCAAACAGGAGGCTAGCCAACTGACCCTCAGAGTCACTTCTGGGATCCTGGGTTCAAGGCAAGCAGGTCCATTCTTCCTTAAGGTTCTTTAAATCAGCAGGGAGTCCTTCTTCTAATTCTTTATAGGTTCAGGACAGTTCAGAGGAGGGTACTGGGGGTGCCACATTTATGCCCAGTGCCAGCTTGTGGATGGGTGAAACTTCTTACCAATGGGGTAAAAGTTCCCAGGGGTGATTTTACTCACTTTTGAAGCACTTCCTTTGTGTTTTACTTTAAACTCTCACAGCACCCATCTCTACCTAAATCCAACATGGCAGAACATTTCTTACTCTGGTCAGAGCTCATTGTGCCCACCAGATGTATGGCCATGATAAAAGGCAAACCCTCCCTTGTTGTCACTTTAAACTGGTTCTGGGTGCATTCCCTCTCCCACTGGGATTGCTGACTACATGTCTCGCAGGACAATGAAGGGGGCAGACCTAGTGCGATTTATATCTGCTTGTGTATTTCCTTGTGACAGGTAGTAGACACCAGCCCAGATGGCCATCCTGGGGAGTGGGGGTGAGGGGAGTATGTCTCCACACCAAAGTATTTTGTCCTCTGACTGCGAATAATACACATCTCACCACAGGAGAACCATTAGCAGTTAGAACACACTGAACACTGGCAGAAAGCCACATTTGTCTTAGGCCAATTTCTAAAAGTGTCATTTTAAATATAGTTATTTAAAAACCGAAATGATTATTAGGTTGGATTTTAAATTACTATTAGTGTGAGTCCTTGATTTATTGTTCTAGCTAATCCCAAATTGAAGTTTTGAATTACAAGGTGTTCTAATTGAACCCAGTGCTTTTTTGTGGGTGAGCCAGCCTTGCCATATTGAAAAAATAACTTTGGACATTTTTCACTGCCAGGACATGTAAAACGTAAGTACACTTGTCCTACTTTTTAAATACCATGCACCCTGCCCTACGGGCATTTAGGGCATACATTCGGGGTGACTTATAAGAATTAAAAAAAGAACATTTAAGTCTGGCAAAAGGTTTATTTTGCTAAGTGAAATGACAATTTAAAACTGCCTATCCATACTGCACTGGCAGACCTGTGGACAAGATTAACAGTGCTGTTTTAGCGAGTGGCATAAAGAGTGCTGCACTGGGAGTCCCTAAACGCCAGCTGCACCACCGCACAGCCGGATGGACATGAGGAAAGCACTGCTTCCTTACTAGGTTTAAAATTGCAAATTCCCTCCGGGACCGCTGCAAGCCATTTCACTAAATCCCATCTCGCATTGGGTTCGCGGGTACGATAAATCCCATTCTGCATTGCACATGTAACCGATATCACGTACAACTCTTGACGCAAATTGTATGGCCACCAAGTAGCGCCTGGGCCCACACTGAGATCCCAATTTTGCATTTGGCACATGGATGAGACTCACACTTGAATAAGCCTGTTTTGAATTACACATATAACCGCCATCTTCATTGAACCTGGGAAAGCACTGGGCACTCTCCATGCTATCTGCAAGGACACTAAAAAGCGCTTGGTCCCAAAATAAAGGTGAAGTTATACATAAATCCTAAAGCGGTTCAGTAATCTTTATGTGGTTGCATTTTGTTATACATTCTTACCACTGTCGTGCTATAACATTAGAGTATACAAGTAGGGATATATTGTAAAGTATCCGGTCAACCGAAAAAACGTGATTTCTGTTTGCAGGGAGGGAGTGTGCATTATCGGGAGGTGCGGTTCTTCACAAAGTGCGCGCTGTGTAGGGAGGGAGGGAGGAGGGAGCGAGGGAAGTTTAGGGAAGAGGGAGTAAGGGAGGTGGGATTGGTGGCAAGATATTGTGGAATACGTGATTAAAGTAACCTTTGATTATTTGTCTCGTTGTGTTATGTGTATCAATAAGTGGTCTCTGTTTTTAAGTGGAAACAGCTGTAGATATGATCTCAGCGGGTGCCATATGTTTTTAGGCTTGGATGCTGGAGGCTGGAGAGAGACGTAAATGTCAATTGTGTTATCGCAATTTACCAGGTCCTTCATCCAGTGTTTGACTGTGGGGTGAGACATTGCCCCCCAATGCATAGATACTTGGCGTTTAGCTAGTAACAGCGCAATGGCCGTATATCGCCGGATTCCCTTTGGCAATGGCAGAAAGTGACCCAGGAGGGCTGTAAGTGGGGTAGGGTCAATTTCGATCTCCATCATCTGCGACAGGGTATGAAATACTTCTTCCTAGTATGCAAGTATAGGTGTGTTGTGTAGTTCCTATATTATCCATACAGGACCTGCGCGTTCGGATAACATAAACTGCGGGTTTGGTGGCAGACAGATTCTGAACACCCCCACCGAGAATGTTAGCCTGTTTGCAGAAGCTAGCTCACAGTGCCACTAGTGTCTCCTCTTATCGGGGAGAGAATAGTTTCTGGCAACCTCAGAACATGACAACCCTGATCCCTCAAGATCGTGGAAACAATGTACTACTTTTCGCTCAGAGATACACAGAATAAACAGCCTGGGCGTTTCAATAAGGATTTATTGAACAGTTGTTATTCTCGTGTAGAATTTATGAGCTGCAACAACCATTAGACAGTAGCAGAGATATATGATTAGCAGTACAGCGAATATAAAAGGATAGTACAGTTCTACCATCTTGCAAGAAGCATGAATAAATACATGAATATAAAATGCATTGATAAAAGAAAGCGCGTACTCCTAAGATGCCTATCTAGATGTACCTAAGTGTACCTAGCATGTGAGTAGGTGTAAAGCCAAGAATCCCTCTAGGATTTAGTCGAACCCCATTACCTGAAGTGTGAGAATGTAGGAGCCCTTCTTGGTCTCGAGTTGGACACCCCACAAGGGATGTTCAGACCACTGTCAGCTGGAGCATCTGCATGCAGGAGCCTCTACGTCTCTGGTCAGTGTGTCGGCCTGGAAGTCTCGGTTCCCTCTGACTAACATTAGCAAGAGGTGCTATATTTATACAGAAAGTATCTAGGGCTCCTTTGTCCCTTGTTGCTTGTATTAGCCATTGTTGGATTTGAGGATGACGTATGGGATGAACCGTGTACGTAGATATGGGGAGGAAGGTGGTGTAGCCCCAGCCTGGTTTCTAAGAACCCTTATGAATATTAATTCATACTGTGTGAGTCTATTGATGGAGTTAAAGGACTCTATTGTTCAGGAGAAACCCTCCTTCTGCACCCAGGACTAGAACTAGGTGAAGGTTCAATCCTAAAAGGCTTGTTACAGTGTAGTGTAGGGGAGGTAATGTAGGTGAAGGGGTATGATGTTACCCGGGCCTATATTAGGGTACCTATATGGAACATAACACCCACTCCTCTTCCGAACAGTCAACAATGATAAAAAATGCTGGCGAATCATTTCCACTATTAGGTAGTAGCGCATTAAAACCATCACAGAGTGTTATAAAAACATTGTGTTAAAAATCAGTTTTTTAAAAACAGTCTTGGAATTGGAAAAGCATTTCTTGGAATTGCTACTTAAGCCAAATTCCTAATTGAGTTCGTTTATATAAGTCGAACCACTATAAGCATCAGGAGGCCATGCTTTTCAGCGAAAGTGTCAATTGAAAGGAAATGTTCCAAATTTAGTTACGTTTTTTAAAATAAAAGGAGAAATACGAATTCTTTCCCAGCACACGATGAGCCAATTATAGATTAAGTGTCCTGGCTGGGAGACCAACATCGTCGTTGCTTGCCGCTGCAGGGGACGGTCCTTGTAACACCTCGCAGAGTACGTCAATGGAGCACAAATGATATTCAGAGCTGCCAATAGCTGGTGTAGAGGCAGCCGGCGCTGTTGTTGATACCTGGGTGCTAGTGGTGGAGCTGATCCTCAACCCAGTTGTAAAAGGCACCTGCGGATTCTCGAGGAATGCAGCCATCAAGATGGGAATACGCTGGGGACATTGCCGAGCATGCGCCCTCAGGGGTTCCAGCCAGGTATTCAAGTTCGCAGGCGTGTCCGTTGCGAGTGTCAGACAGAGGTCCAACACGCATTTGTCACCGCAAAACAGGCATCGAAGAACAGGTAAGATGCAGTCCATCCAGACTGGTCTAAACGATAGGAACCAAGAGGCGCTCAGTTCCCGTAGGCGAGGTGTGCCCAGATGCTGTACCATGCGTTCACGGTATTTCCGCTCCAGGATCGCTTTTGCCATCTCGTTGGTAATTGGGCCGTCCATTGCGTAGCAGGTAAATGACAATCAGGATTCCCGCTATTGATAGCAGGATCAGAGGTAGACCTCCAAAAATGCTTCCAAATACGGAGTGTATAAAGTTCAGGATAACTCCGAGGATTGTCTGAAAGGTGCTAAGAAGTCCTGACCCTATGGTCTTAAATAGGTGTACAATACCACTCGTATCAGACATATTAAAGATATGACCCACCATTTCTGCGAAATTAATGGGGCAGTTTGTACGTATAAGTGCCTGTATCTCAGTCGAGGTCCTTGCGATTTGAAGATCAAAGGTCTCTCGAGCGGAGTTTAAGGGTACAGTTTGCTGTAAAAGCATGGCTTTCAGTCTGCTCAAAGTATCAAATTGTATAAAGGAAACATTCAATGAAGGCCATAACGGCGCCTCCCTGACTGTACTTGTTGGGGGAAACAATACTTGCATACAGCAAGTAACCCTGGAGTTCACAGTGACCAGATAGGCAATGCCCGGAAGCATACCACAGCAACCTTGATCGTTCAGCATCAAGTAACTCCCATTTGAGAGCAGCTCGAATACCGGTTTAATCACGGCAGCTGGAGTCCCTTTCATGTGGCAGGACAAGTTTGCTACCGACCCATTACAAGCTCCGAGCAATGAAATGTCCCGGCACATGAGAGAACCGCTCAAAGCGTTCTTGCAGTTTGTACCACTTAGAAACACTTCTCGATCCCCACTCCGGCATCGAAATCTATATGGTAAATCCCAGGATTCCTTACCCATTTTTTCATATTTGCCCGCCTGCCTCTGTTCAAGGCAATATTGAAACTGAAAAGTAGTGACCGGTAGAGTTATGTGGCCATGGATAAGCCATTCAGTAGACGGAGCTTCCGCTACTGTAAATGGTAGTCGGTCCAGTTTTTCAATACGCAGCATTGTATATTTAGCTCCCCTTTGTGCCATTTCAACCTGTTTATCTGTTGGATTATATTCAGAAAACAGAGACGTACCGTTTATAAAACGGCAAGGCACAAAGCCTGCACGCAAAGATTGTAGCGTTCAGCTCAATAACATGATAGAACGTAATTGAGATTGCCCGTGTTGTAATATGGCCAAATCTTGTTCTAGGATGTCTATCGCAGAAGACACAATGTTGCCCGAAGAATATATGATGGAGGACAAAGTTGTTAACCCATTGTCTACCACAGCCAACGATTTTTCTAAGTTAATACGGTCTATTTCCCGTATTCTCTCTGCGGCCTCTTGTTGGGATATTTTCCAATTTTCATTATAGGCAGCATAAATACCGGCATATATGAAGCGTTTCTGACGTTGTTTCTTGGGACCTTGTATAAGATCCATGTCTTGTGAGAGTAATGCTAAGTTCACTTCTGTTAGTGTTGAGGTTTCTAGCCAATCAAGGCACAACTTCCCAACACTGTAGGATGTCACTACCCCTGGGTGTTTTCTTTGTACATAACGCGGGTCTGGCCTATGGATATTGAACCCTTCGGTGATACCCAAGAATCGTTTATGGCATATGTTTGTGTCTAAGGGCCAAACCACCCATTTTTCCCAATTAGGGTCTGATCTATTGTACTGTAAAATGTCATCTACTGTTGCTCCTTCCTGTGAAGTCGAATTTTGCCACCCTCCCATCTGTGATGGTGTTGGATACCGAGGTGTGTTAAGGTCCCTTATCTTGGCTAATCCAAGACAGGATGTCTGTTGCACAGTTTTGTTTAAAAATATCATCTGCTGTGGAATGAGGCATGCTCTAAATAGCGCTTCTGTTCCCTGGACTTGCCAGTCCCTAGAACCCCAAACTGATTTTAAGTCTATTGTGTCCTTCCATAGGTCAAAACCCTGTTCAGACAGTTGGGCAATAAAGGAAGCAGAGTAAATCTGTTTGGTGTTTGTCAACATAATTTTCAGTGCTGATGTTGGTGTAACCGTATAATATGAGGTCGGGTCAGTGGTGTTAAACCCTGAAAAATATGAAAATTTCTGTGCAAATGTTTGCAAGCTACTTTTTGGTGGTGTAGGGCAATGTTCCCACTGTTGGTACTCAAAAACATTTCTAGGTGAAATAGATTTGTGCAGAAAAGGATGACCATAATGTTGGTAACAGTACAAAGTGTCATAGTCTGAATTACTTTCTAACATTTCAGTGTTCGGAAATGCAGCAGTTTTTCTAAATCAGACAACATGTTATTAACAGTTTCAGAGTCCCAATCATAATGTACTGGAGGTAATATCACTTAATGAAATTTTAAATAAATGAGAAATTTTTAAAAGTTCAGTCGGTCCGAATATTTCGAAATCAACCTTCTCCCAAACTATACCATCCGGTATAGGAACCGCTGTGATGTTCACTGATAACAAGTCTCTCTGTTCACGATGAGACGATTGATGTGGTTTTAAAATCAAATTAACTTTCGTGGCTGTAGAGCTTTGCTGAAGATATCGTCCATTAATAAGCATGCTAAAAGTTATTACTAAGCCTAGCCAGAAAAGAAAAAATAGAATCCCAGTAATTACCCAAAGTTCTAACCAAGGTGATACCAGGTAAGTCTTTTTGAGAAAGTTCAGAAAGTCTTTAGCTTGCTGTTTGCATGATTTTTGGGCTGGCGTCGTTTACGGTTCACTTGGATCCAAACAAAACATATCAAAGTTCATGAAGTAGCCAGAAGCAGCTCGATCAATTGTAGGAATTGCATTGGGATTTGTTGAAATCGCATTTTGCTCTCGTCGAGGCATGTTGACGTAGACGTCTGTATTTGGTCTGATTGCAACTTGAGTGTTGTTTGAGTTTCATTTTGTAGATGAACTTCGGGTTCAAGGGGAACGAGTTCCATAGCATTGTTGCTTAGTCCTTCATTCCGCACAGGAGGCTCTTCAAACGTGATGAGTCTTTCTGTTTGAACTTCTTGGATTGTAGCTAGAGGAGGGCGTCTGCTACTGTGGAGTCCACGAGGCCTACTGTTCAGTATCGGCCACATAGTGTGGTTTGATTAAGTCAATTGAGACAAAATCTTTTCTCCTTTTTCCCGGCAAGAGGCGGCAGAAGCACAGTTCTGGTTCCTTGTACTGCTAGGACCGGTACAGGCTTTCTGTAGGATGGCCCAAATTCTTTATTGTCCGCTATTTTCTCTCTGACCAGATCCCCGACTTTTGGGGTCCAGACAGGTCTTGCCGTGACTCCCTTGACTTCCCCAGTGGCGGTCTGTTTGGTGTTGACGTTACTTTGTCTTGTCCTGGATTCATTTAGATCCTGTGAAAGAAAGGGGGACCCCCTTAAGAAAGATACCTTTAGGCCAGGGAGAAAAGGGGGAAGAACCAAACCAAATAATAATACAACTCCCTCGTGGCCTCTATTTCTTTAACTTTCAGAGATAAATCAAAAAAGGGTTACAGTTCCAAATTGGAAGACAATCACAACATTTGAAAGTTGGTTACATATTTATTCATTTTTATATCATTTTTTTGTATAAATTCATTTACTCTTTTTTAACCAACAAATCAGCAGTATCAAAAAATATATTATACATGAAATCACAAATATATTCATATTAAATTATACAGCATTTTTATAAATACAATTTTTTAAAAACATTTTTAAGAAAAACAATATATCTTTTCACCAATCACCTAATGTGTTGCTATACCCCTACGTAAACCAAATACTCATAACCTCAAAGGTCTCAAATCCAAATACACTCTCACTCATACCACACATACTACCAGTCAATCACAAGCAATAAACACGAGTCCTGTGCAGTTGTTTATGTTCACCATGAACAAGTCGTGGGAAATGCGCATATAATATGGTCGACGAGCGTTTCGGTGGTCAAGCCACCTTCTTCAGGACCTTCACAAACCCAAAAGAATAGGTAGGGGCACAGCCAACAATAATATGAATTTAGGCTGCTTTGAAGTCGAATATTCTCCTACGTAAGAGATTCTGTTTAGCCAACGTATGCCAGAAAATACAGTTTTTTTTGGCGAAAAACATCAAAAGTTCTCTCTGTGTTATTAATAATATGCCGGACCCCCTGGGTCCCCTGCGGGCGAGATGGGAGGGAGACATTGGAACACTAGATGACGACGACTGGCAAGACGCCCTGCAGAGCCCTCGCGAGGTCGCGATCCGGCCGCGATTCCGCCTTGTGCAGTTAAAAATACTCCACAGGGTCTATTATCCCCGCACCCACCTGTTCTCCTGGGGTAGGACTCTATCACCCTTGTGTGTGAGGGGCTGTCAAGGGGAGGGCTCATTTTATCACATTCTATGGGATTGCCCACTCATAATTCCGTTTTGGACCAGGGTGACGCAAACGATGGAGGGGGTAGTGCGGTCCCCGGTCCCATTGGAGCCCAAGTGGCTCTTGCTCATGATCAAAGGAGCCACGGACTGGACACGTCATAACGAGATTTGGTTGGGGCTGGCAGCAGGGGTGGCTAAACGCAATATTGCCAGGTGCTGGGGTGCACAGGCGCCCCCTCGTGGGATCAGTGGCTCTGTGACCTGGATTGGTGTCAGAGGGCGGAGGAAACGGTCTATAGGTCCCGGGGATGTGTGAATAAATGGCGGAAGGTGTGGGGTCCCTGGCAAAGGTTTCGAGCTGTACAAGATGGGTTGGGATAGAGGATTGTTGCAATCACTCCTTTGCATTTCCATGCATGCAAAAATGTGACGAACTGTGATCCCTGTGAATATATTATGAACTGCCGATGTGTACTGCACTTGAACATGAGCAATGTTAATAAAAAGAATTTTAAAAAAAGTTCTCTCTGTGCAAGGTAGAAAAATAAGGAGCTGGTTCAATTGCCACTAACAAGG
This sequence comes from Calotriton arnoldi, assembly GCA_963921515.1. Classification (NCBI taxonomy): domain Eukaryota; kingdom Metazoa; phylum Chordata; class Amphibia; order Caudata; family Salamandridae; genus Calotriton; species Calotriton arnoldi. Next base: position 374,696 of record CAWUFW010000529.1, on the reverse strand, counting down.
CGAAGTATCCTTATGTTTCAAAGGCTCCCCAAGGACTTCCAAAGATTTTGAGGATTCCAATAGCAGAAAACGGAAATGATGGTTTTCCTAATATGTATGTTCTTGTCGTGTTCTCGTGTTGTTTTTTTTTTAAACTTATCTCAGACAATCTTAATCCATGAATCCGTAAATATCCTATGTCCGAACGATACCGCGGCAAACAGCCAAACGATCATGGATATCAAATGCTTTCCCATCCGCCACTGTGCCGTCACAATCGAGATCAGGTACCAACATTCTCATCCCAAATAGGACCTCATATGGAGTGACACCCCCTAGAGAACTTCTTGGCTGATTGTTGAGTGCTCTCTGAACCCCATATAAGTGACTGACCCAACTACCGCCCTTGCCTAATACCCTAGCTGTTAAAGATTGCTTTAAGTCCTGGTTTTTCCTTTCCACGACCAAATTTCCCTCAGGATGGTACGGAGAGGAGTACCGCAATGCTACGCCCATACTTTCCATGGCTTCTTTGTAAGCCCGAGAGCTAAACGCCGGGCCACGGTCAGAATGTAACATGCCAACTGCGTATGTCCCTATAAAGACTCGCAAATCTTTTATAACAGTTCGGGCGTCAGCCGAGCGCTGAGGCCAAGCCCATAGGAATCTGGAACAAGAATCCACTGCCACCAAGATATACTTGTAAGCCCCATCAGATTGTAAAGGACCGCAGTGATCCAGATAAACACAAGCAAGAGGTTTGTCTGATTTTAATAATGGTGTCTGTGCCGGGCGTGTTACTGTGGAGCCGTTCATTTGTTGACAGATGTCACATTTCAAGACATATTCTTTAGTTTGTTTCGCTAGACCTGGCCACCAATAGCGCTGTTTCAACAAGGAAATAGTCGCCGTAACGCCTGTGTGCGCAGAACCCAAACCCTCGTGTGTTGCAACAATCAAACCATGTCTACGATCCATATTTGGTTTTACTCTATCCCCCACTCCAGGAATCTGAGCATATGGAATGTTGTGTGCATCTAATTTGTAGGAGTACTTGAGTGGAAATTGTTTCGGTACTGCTGAGTTGCCTTTGCGTGAAGCAATGACAGCCACCATTATCTCGCCGTCTATTCTCGTTTTAGAGCGAGTGATTGCAGCTACGAAAGCCGGTCGCAGAGCCCCCTTTGCGGCTTCATCAGCCAATGAATTCCCTTCAACGTGAATGCCATCACGTTGATGACTCAGTGTGTGTATCACGTGAGCCCTCCGTAGTTCGTTCTTCAACTCCACTACCTGTTCCCATAGCATTTTATGCTTAATTGTGCCACCTTTTGCATCTTTAAACCCGTTTAGTTCTTAATGTTGTAAGTACTCATTGTACGACTGTACACAGTAAAAGGAATCACACAAAATTAGTGTGGGGAATTCGTGATCCGTATTTACAATTGCCAGTATCAGTGCTTTTAACTCTGCCAACTGAGCCGTGCAGTCTCCTAGAGATTGCGTTTTTGTGCAACTCGGATGGAACTTTCCATCCCGCAAGCGTCCTTTAACGATACCACACGTTGCGCTGTATTGTTGCTTACTCCCTATGGCCGGTTGAGCAGATCCGTCAGTGTAAATAATGTATTCATACTGATCGAGAGGCAAAATTTCATTTGGTAGAGGATATTCTTGTTCGTATTGCAGGAATGCTTGTGTTTTTAGACTTGGATCAAATCTGTATTCAACGTCCGTTGCAGTAAGAATTAGCCCATTGTATCCATCTCGGATGTAAGGCTTTTGCATTCGGAATGCTCGCCTTAGTAACCGCTTCTAAAGCTGGTACCGGGGTTACGACAATTATGCGTTTCCCCTGAGCCAGTGCTCTTTCTCTTGCTACAGCGGTCTGAACAGCTGTCAGTATTTTTTCTGTTGAAGTGAAACGCATTTCTGCGTTTGTGTACAGGTGTGAATTGTATGCGATTGGTACCGTTTTGCCTTCATTGAAGGTTAAGTAGGTGTACCCGCATTGACCCGCTATTATTCGGATCACTAAGTTGCGTACGTTTACGCGTGTCTGTAAGTGTTTGTAAGCTATCATGTCTTCTTGTAGTGAACGTAGGATGTTTGTGTGTTCCTGTGTCCAATGTCTAACTGAAAAGTCAGGTTTTATTAAGTCGTAGAAAGGTTTTACTCTTTCTGCGTAATCCAAAATGTATGTTCTGCCGAAATTTAGGAATCCCAATATTGATTGTAGATTTTTCAATGATTTTGGTGGTTGAAGCAGCGCACACTTTTCTAAAAAGTTAGCTGCCAGGCTTTTCCCTTCACTTGAAAGCTCATATCCTAAAAACAGGACATTGAGGTGGGCTATTTTAGATTTCTTAAAATTACATTTGTGGCCCTCAGAGGCAACTCCCATAATAATGGTGCTCACCCTGGTCAAGTGCCTTTTTAAGTCATCGTCCGCCAGATAAATATTATCCACATAGGACAATGCTTCTTCATCAAAATTTTGGAGTAACTCAGTTACTCTTGCAATTGTCGCTGGGATCCCAACACAGAGACTGCGGTCAAATACCTGCTTTCAGGCGCTATATTTTGGCAGAAAAATCCATTTGAGATATCAAGTGTTGTTTTGTATTTTTTACGCACAATGTTATTCATTAATGCGGCACTGTGTGCATTTTGGACAGCGAATGTCTTTGTGCATGTCTTTAAATGTCTGTAATCTAAAACTAGATGATATGAATTATCCGGTTTTGATACGGGAAACAAAGGATTGTTCATAGGTGAGGTGCAATTTTCGATCACCCCTTGGTATTCAAGTTGATCTAAGATCTCCCTGACCTGTTTTTTAGCTTCTTGCTTTATTGGGTATTGCCCTTGAGCACTTGGTGAAACTTTTAACGGGATCAAATGGTTGGTTGAATCCTTATCCCAACCGGCATGATTTTTGTACAATGCTGGAGCTAGGGCAACCGCCCACTCCTGTGCATATGCATGTTTAAGATGTATGGGAACGAGGTCGGAGAATGCTGGAAAAATTATGTTTTCCCCCCTAGGGCATTCCATAACGAATGCTGGCGGCCAATCTTGTTCTGCTAATAGGATGTCATACCCAGATGACATATTTTCCCAAAAGAGACCCTTAACTTTCCTGGGCTTGTCCCTCTCCATTTGGAGTGTTATCTCGTGTAACTTATGTGGGACGCTCACCCTGGTGTCTGGTGTTTCCACCGTGATGTAATCATTCAAGTCCGCTGTCACCAGAAATTCCTTCAGGTTCTGGCGAGCTATTGTTACCTCTGCCACACTGTCCAGCATCGTCTGAGCCCATTTCCCGTTCAGAAGTTGTGTCCTCAGAATTCTGGGCATGTCTGATCTTCAGACCTGCAACTTTCTTTTTCTTAAATTGAGGTTTTGATTTTGGCTTGTCTTCTTTTTTGGAAGTATAGTCTTGAGCGTGCTGCTTGTCTCTGGACTTTGTACGCTCTTCTTTGTGTTCTGACCGTCCTTCTCTCTCTGAAGTTTTTGTCGAGCCCTGAAAGGAACGAGAGGAACGTGTATCAGTATCCTGATACCTGTCAGGTTTCCTAATATTATCCCTATTCCTGAGATTATACCTCTTTTCAGAGGGCTCCTGTGGAGGAGATCTACCTCGGGATTGAGATCTCTTTTCTGAAAAGTTTTGTTGTTTTTTATTATCCCACTTCTTTTTATAAGAAGCAGGTGTCTGCTTGGAAGTGTCTTTTTCAGGACTGCCCATCAGTTGTGGTTTTAAAGCTTTCCCACCCAAACTGTCTCTGCGTAATTCTGCATATGCAATTTCGATTATTTTGGGTAGTTCGTATGGTTGGTCTAACGGACTGAACTCCCTTACGTGTTGGTGGATTGCCACTGAAGCTGCTTCCCCTTTAATATTAGCTAGTATTATGGCTGATACCTGGTCATAGTTCTTTAATAATACCAAAGGAGATGATTGACGGAGTGTTGAACATTGCAAGCACTCACCCCCAGTCAACTGATCTGGGTTTAATTCATCATCATTCTTTAGCTCACTCCGCCACCCCAGTTCAGACATGGCCATATGCAAATCAGTCTGACCCTCTGCCTCATGGGAACAGTCCAGCCCGAACTGCCAAGCCATGTCTTCCTGGACCGGAAACAAGCATCCTGGGACCGGTTTCTGGCTTACAGCCGTCATCAGCCAGGCTATCTTGAATCCAGTGGCAAAGTGAGCAAGGGACCCACGTCTGGGCATACCCTGCCAACTTAGGGCGAACATAGCAAAACCAAAGGAGATGATGGACGGAGTGTTGAACATTGCAAGCACTCACCCCCAGTCAACTGATCTGGGTTTAATCCATCATCATTCTTTAGCTCACTCCGCCACCCCAGTTCAGACATGGCCATATGCAAATCAGTCTGACCCTGTGCCCTAAGTTGGCAGGGTATGCCCAGACGTGGGTCCCTTGCTCACTTTGCCACTGGATTCAAGATAGCCTGGCTGATGAGGGCTGTGAGCCCGAAACCGGTCCCAGGATGCTTGTTTCCGGTCCAGGGAAGACATGGCTTGGCAGTTCGGGCTGGACTGTTCCCATGAGGCACAGGGTCAGACTGATTTGCATATGGCCATGTCTGAACTGGGGTGGCGGAGTGAGCTAAATAATGATGATGGATTAAACCCAGATCGGTTGACTGGAGGTGAGTGCTTGTAATGTCAACACTCCGTCCATCATCCCTTTGGTTTTGCTTTGTTCACCCTAAGTTGGCAGGGTATGCCCAGACGTGGGTCCCTTGCTCACTTTGCCACTGGATTCAAGCTAGCCTGGCTGATGAGGGCTGTGAGCCCGAAACCGGTCCCAGGTTGCTTGTTTCCGGTCCAGGGAAGACATGGCTTGGCAGTTCGGGCTGGACTGTTCCCATGAGGCACAGGGTCAGACTGATTTGCATATGGCCATGTCTGAACTGGGGTGGTGGAGTGAGCTAAAGAATGATGATGGATTAAACCCAGATCAGTTGACTGGGGGTGAGTGCTTGTAATGTCAACACTCCGTCCATCATCCCCTTTGGTTTTCCATAATTATTTAATAACTTCATCCCTAAGTTCAGGGCAGGCTCTGCTCCGTACTCGTTTTGTATTTGTCTTAATACATCTGGTACTACCGCTAATGAAGGAATACCATGAGTTCTGGTATATATGGCAGCAAAGACTGTACCCCAAGAGGTGCAATCCTCTAACTGTGGCGTTATCCCCATGGGCAAGCAGATTGTTAGCATTCTGTGTTTTTCAAACGTGGTAGTATTTGGAAATACTGCCTTGAGCCGAGTTATTTTCTGAGCTACCCAGAATGGTATTTGTTCACGTTTCGTGGGCATTTTGCCCATCACTGCATGTAATGTTTGTGGAGTTATTTTAGTTGCTGTACCCTGAGATTGAGTTCCATTTGTTGCAACTGTTGTTGGTTGGACTGTAAAAGTCCTCATGACGTATTGCGTCAGGATCCTGTAGATTCTAATTAAATCTTTATGTTGTATGAGTAAGTCTGGTTGTGGCATTGTATCAATGTCAGGATGAGGTGTGTAGGCCGCTAATATCGGCCATGTTGCCTCGTCTCCTCCGAGCGGGCCTAATCTTACTCTGTGTCTTATATGGGGTAGGGCGCCTTTAAACCAGTAAAAATGTTCCTGGTACGTGAGTGGAACTTCTATGTCCTCGCAAGGACCATATTCCGCTGTTACATCTCCTTCTACATAGTAGTGAAATGTGTGTGTTCTTGCATCTGCTTCTGGGAATGTAACCCATGAATAGAATACCTCTGTTTTGTTTGATTTGTGTGCCTCAATCACAAAAGCTACTAAGCCACCCCTAGGTGTTAAACCGTATTCTAGTAGTTTCAGGGTGATAGTACGTCTGAATTTAGGTGCAATGAGAATTCCATCCACCTCTTCATCTTCTACTGAGATGCTTCTAGCCACCACCGGGTTATCTTGGTTGGTTGTGTCCTCAGTCATTTTTAGAAAGGAGAACTTTGTTCAAGGGAACTAAGATAAGGTGTTATGCACAATTTTGGGAACAAAAATGTCCTTCAAGCTTGATTTACCAGCAGCCAATAAATAGGATATTTCGCCTACTCAGCTGTGGCGGAATTTTGTGCCCACCCACTCCAGACGTCTCTGGTGTTTGTGAGTAGGGGTCTCTGAAAATAGCACGACTGAACTACTCAGATTCTACTGTTAAATAAGTACCCAACCAACGTTGGCGGCGCCATGTAGTGTAGTTCCTATATTACCCATACAGGACCTGCGCGTTTGGATAACATAAACTGCAGGTTTGGTGGCAGACAGATTCTGAACACCCCCATCGAGACTGTTAAGCTGTTTGCATAAGCTAGCTCACAGTGCCACTAGTGTCTCCACTTATCGGGGAGAGAATAGTTTCTTGCAACCTCAGAACATGACAACCCTGATCCCTCAAGATCGTGGAAACAATGTACTACTTTTCGCTCAAGAAACTCATGCTCACTTATCTTGTCTCAGAGATACACAGACTAAACAGCCTGGGCGTTTCAATAAGGATTTATTGAACAGTTGTTATTCTCGTGTAGAATATATGAGTTGCAACAACCTTTAGACAGTAGCAGAGATATATGATTAGCAGTACAGCGAATATAAAAGGATAGTACAGTTCTACTATCTTGCAATAAGCATGAATAAATACATGAATATAAAATGCATTGATAAAAGAAAGTGCGTACTCCTACGATGCCTATCTAGATGTACCTAAGTGTACCTAGCATGTGAGTAGGTGTAAAGCCAAGAATCCCTTAGGATTTAGTCGAACCCCATTACCTGAAGTGTGAGAATGTAGGAGCCCTTCTTGGTCTCGAGTTGGACACCCCACAAGGGATGTTCAGACCACTGTCAGCTGGAGCGTCTGCATGCAGGAGCCTCAGCGTCTCTGGTCAGTGTGTCTGCCTGGAAGTCTCGGTTCCCTCTGACTAACATTAGCAAGAGGTGCTATATTTATACAGAAAGTATGTAGGGCTCCTTTGTCCCTTGTTGCTTGTATTAGCCATTGTTGGATTTGAGGATGACCTATGGGATGAACCGTGTACGTAGATATGCGGAGGAAGGTGGTGTAGCCCCAGCCTGGTTTCTAAGAACCCTTATGAATATTCATTCATACTGTGTGAGTCTATTGATTGAGTTATAGGACTCTATTGTTCAGGAGAAACCCTCCTTCTGCACCCAGGACTAGAACTAGGTAAAGGTTCAATCCTAAAAGGCTTGTTACAGTGTAGTGTAGGGGAGGTAATGTAGGTGAAGGGGTATGATGTTACCCGGGCCTATATTAGGGTACCTATATGGAACATAACAGGTGCACAGTTCCAGGCTAAATGTATAAAGTCAGCGTGTTCTGACGTGCATTTTGGGCAGTTTTGGAGTTTGGTGAGATCGAATTTGAACATTAGGTGTGGGGTGGAGTGTGATTGTTCGAGACTAATCTAGTCTGTTCACAACAATAGAACCATGTCTTGTTAGGTAAAGGGAAGCCCAAATCTCTCTGTCAGGCTGCCCTCACACCCCTATCAGCGATAGGTTTCATGTTGGATGCTGTGTGATAAAGTCTGGATACTAAATGCACTTCATCAGGAGTCGTAATTACCAATGATAGCAAGGGGAATTCAGGTGGCTTGAGGGGAGCGGTAGGGACTGTGGCACGCAGCCATCTGTGTAGAATGAATCTATCCATTTGTGTGACATAAGTGTCCCTCCGTGAGGGATGAGACCGAGCGTAATCCAGTCTCGACAAACACATTGCCTATTTTTTGTATGTGGCAGGTGGATAGGGTTTTCATTAGTAAGTGTTTCGGCTGTGACAGGTAACCATGGATTATCTGCTTTAGGAATGTGCGGACAATAAAGGTGTTCAAAACAGAGATATCTTTGGACTTTAGTCCATGCCCAACACGTAGTTGTGATCGTTTGGATATCTGAGACGCTCCTGAGTAGGCCGCGCGGCAGTAGCATATCAAGTGGATAAGGGCGGATTTGTGAACTTTCGGGCTTGAGAAATTGGAGTTGTGCATCATGGTGATACCAGTGGTAGGCAAAATGTACTTGCGCTACTGGGTAATAAATGTAGAGATCCGGGACTACGGAACCTCCGCGTTCATAAGGTAGTATTAGCATACTCCAGCCAATCCTAGGGTGTTTACCCACCCATATTAATCGAGTGAGTATGCTTCAAAGTTTATCAAAGAAGGCATTAGTTAGCGCTATCGGGACATTTAAAAATAAATATAAAAAATGGGGGAGTACTACCATCTTTATTATTGCGATTCTTCCTGCCATGGATAAAGGGAGTTTTATCCATTTGTCGACTACTGTAGTTAGTTTATCCATGGTGGGCCGTAGTTCAAACTTATCATCTCAGAGATTTGACGATGTAGGTAAACACTGAGATATTTGGGAGGATCTGAACACCATTGGAGGGGGAAGTCTAAAGGAGACTGGACTGTGGCGTCTGCCAGTGGGAATATTTCAGACTTCGTCCAGTTAATCATAAGACCAGACAGTGCTCCGAGGTGGACCACTTGTCTCAGTACCGGGGAGAGGTTAGATTCAGGGTTTCTGAGAAACAGCAAAATATCATCTGCATATAGTGATGCTAACAGTGGGCTGTGTTGAAATCTAAATCCTTTCCCTAAGTGGCGCTCTTGTAAATGTCGGACAAGGGGGTCCATTGGAATTATAAATAGTAGGGGGGACAGCGAACATCCTTGCCGCGTACCCCAGGACAGAAGGAACTGGTCCGTAATGGGGCTGTTCACTTTTAAATGTGCTATGGGAGTCGCATACAGTAGGTGGACAAGGTCACAAAAACCCCTAGGGCAGCCAAGTTTGTTTAATGTGGCTAGCAAAAAAGGCCATTCCAATGAATCAAACGCTTTCTCAGCGTCAAGTAGGACTGCAGCTGCTGGGAGTTCAGGGTTAATTTGATTAAGGACTGCAAATATAGTTCGTAGGTTTACGGACTTGGAACGGTTGGGAACAAAACCAGACTGTAACGGGGAAATGTTTGTGTTTATTAGGAGAGACAAACACGTGGCTAGCACTTTGGCTAAAATTTTACTGTCATGATTTAATAAGTACAACGGCCGATAGGATGAACAATATTCTGGTGGTTTGCCAGGTTTTAATAGGAGGGTTATAACTGCTTCTTGCATTGTTTGGGGAAGAATACCGCTTGACAGGGCCTCTGCGTATACCTCGAGAAGGTACGGGGTTAATTCAGTTTTATAGGCTTTATAAAATGCACCAGTGAAGCGGTCTAGTCCAGGGGCACGTGTGCCGTTGAGATCATCTATTGCTTGGACAATCTCTTCACAAGTGATAGGTGCAGCTAAGAACTGTTGCTGTCCCACTCCCAACCAAACCATGGCAATTTCCGCAAGGTAATCTGCAATGTTATCTTTGGTGGCGTTGCATTTTGATGTGTATAATTGAGTATAATATTGCATGAATGTGTGTGTTATGTCTTCCGGAGCTGTAACTATGGCTATGTCCTCTAGGTGGAGGGACGAGATCATTGTCGCATGATATGGAGGGTGTAATGTATTGGCCAGTGTTTGACCAGGCCACTCTCCCTCTCCGTATGCTCTGGCATACTTACTTATGTATTTAACTTGCGGAAGGCCAGGTCTTGAAATTCCTGCAGTAACAAAGCCCGTCTGCGTAAATTAGTAGGGTGATCGCCTGCTAGCATCTCAGTGTCGAGTAGTTTTAGCGCTTGTTCTACTTGCGTCAGTTCTCTACATATTGAGCGCAGCACTCCAGAGTGCTTTGTAATACATACCCCCCGGATATATGCTTTAAAAGTGTCCCAATAGTGCTGCACCGTACCCTAATTGTGTTTTAAATATTCAATAATTGCATCTTGCACTTCACTATGGAAGACCTAGTCTAGTAATGCATTCGTACGGAAACAACAGGGTGTGAGTTGTAGTAAACCTTCGGACATCTGTAATGTGAGTCGCATGGGGGAGTGATGTCGGGCAGGTGCAACATATTGGTGAGTGCTAATGTTAGGCTTGGCGTGATGAACAAGTGATCAATACCCGACCAGGTACCGTGTGGGGCAGAGTAGAATGTGTATCCCTTTGTATTTGGGTGTTTGAAGCACCATGCATCGGTTAAAAGATGGGATTTTGTGAACGCGGATGAGGCATGCAAGGATTGTGGTTTTGTGGCATGGCCTGTACTAGTCGAATCGAGCAATGGGTTCGGGGAGAGGTTAAAATCGCCTCCCATGAGAATAGTGGAAGTAAGTAATCGAGCAAGGTGCGCAGATATGTCTGAAGAGATTTCAGGGGAATCCGTGTTTGGTGCCTAAATGTTAACTAACAATAGGGGGAATGGAGGCAAGTGTACCTGCAACAACAAGGTAACGACCTCCGAGATCGGCAGTCACTTCCCTCGCGATAAAGGGTATTGCCTTGTGTACCAGGATGCATACCCGTCTGGAGTATGTTCTGTAGTTCACGAACAACCGATTCGTGCCCCAAGCGGAGGCATATCGAGCTTTTGAATCAAGAGTGCAATGGGTTTCCTGGAAGAAGGTGATCTGCACTCCGTGCCTGGTTAAATAGGATAGTACTTGTCGGCCCTTCCACGGGTTGGATAGCCCCCGCACATTCCAGGTCATGCACTTTAATGGGTAGCAGCCGGCGTCCTTAGTGGGTGCGCTCACTGACTGCGGGAATTAGTGAAAGCAGAAGATAAGTATGTGTGATGTAGCTATCCAGGGTAAGGCAACCTATTTGTATAGGATACTTTCTGTACAGTGCACATGGTACTGAGACCAATAAAGCAAAAAGAAAAGTAAAAGAAGAACAAGTAGTACAACATATAGTCCCTTAGTACCTCCCTCCCACTTCTGGCAGTGTAACAAATACTGTCAGAGAATCCCAATAAACGTACCCCTAACATGAAATAAGAACATTTTAATGGAGTCAACCTTGGGGGGAGGCAACGCTCTAGGAGTGCACCTATTGACTATGGGTATGCATATATAAGTAATTGCCTAGTTAGAAAAGAGATCACAGTGTCTGTCTCATCTACACTGCAGTAAGTAGTCATGAACCATCACTTCATCCATTTGGAGAAATACGCTGCCTCATTACCGCCGCCAGAGGGGGAAGACTCCAGTTCCTTGTCAGAAGCTAAAGATGAAAAATGAGGAACAGCCAATTCCTGGAAGCAACCAAGTCTAGTGTAACATTATATGGGTGACTGGTGAGCGCAAGATGAATCATCGGTCGCTTTGTTCGTGGGGGCAAGTTCAGCTCGATTGCGTTTACAGAACTGGGCAGCGTCATCCGGTGTTTCGAATATATGTGTTTTACAACTGTATTGTATGCGAAGTTTCACTGAATAGAGCATCGAGAATTTCACATTGGCAGTGCGTAAAATTGGTTTGACATCTGTAAACTTGCGCCATGCCTCCTGCACAATTGGGGTGTAGTCTGGGTAAAACGCTGGTGTCACGCCTTGATACTGCAATGACTTTTTCCCGGGCAAGACGTAATATAGGGTCACAATCTTGGTAATTGGTTAGTTAAGCAATTATCAATAAGGGAGGTGCACCAGGAACTGGTCTCGGCCCAAGGGTTCTATGAGCCCTCTCGATTGCGAACAGGGTTGAGAAGGCCTCTCTACCAAAGAGATCAGTGAGCAGTTGTTCCAGTTTGCCCCGGATTGGTGGTTTCCGGAATTCCTGATATGCGTATGTTATTCCTACGGGATCTCGCCTCCAAATCTTCTGCCTTGGCTGCAGTTTGTTTAAGTAGTTTCTCCAGTTTGTCGATCCACTTGATGCTGGAAGAATGCGCGTCCTCTATATTCGAGATTCGTTGTTTGGTTGCGGATATGCGCACTTCTTGTTGGTCGAGACGCTCGTGTATGCCCTCCAGTTCAGCCGCTAAACCATCTAGACAGGTATCTAAAGCTCCAAAACCCGCTTTCACCTGAGCAAGAATGGCTGCAGTTCCCTCAGTTGTCGCAGTACTTGCATCATCCTACCATGAGTCAGCGTCACCATGAGGCTCGTCGTCCCCTTGTCTGGGGGTCTTGGAGGAGTCGAAGGACAGTGGATGCTAGCGAGGATCCGTGAGTCCCATCGTGGCAAATGCACACCCGAGGGGGCAGTGGATGGCATGCTCGGATGTGAGCTGGGGCCTCGGTGCCTCGTCGGTGGGTAAAATTTGCTCTCACTGCAACAAGATTAGCCCCCAAAAATGTTGTGGCAATTGGTGACAGCATGAGAAAGAGCACAGCGCTAGTGCGTAGTAAGGCAGTCCCAGTATTAGCACTTCTTCCCCCCTTCACGAAGAGGCAATTCAGGCAGTATACAACAGAGCAGTACTGGAAGCTGAGCAGACTGCCCAATACATGATGTTGAGTGAAGGACCCTTTCCGCAAGTGCCCAAACCAATGTCAGAATGTCCCCTCTTGCGGCCCAAAAGGAGAACCCACTGCGGTGTAGTGTCACAGCAGGTCATGTGGGTATCGCCTCATCTGCTCTGCAGGTTCCCAGGAATACTCTGCTTCACTTAGCTGGTGTTACAGTGCCAGCAAGCCAGCACACATGAGGCAAGCAACTGGTCCCGCCGCCTTGGCCGGTGCGGTCACCCCCAGCGGGGATCAGTAGACAGCTGTTAAATATAATTTTATTGTAATTCACCAGTGCCACAAGGTCCACACCCCACTGTGCCAACCCTCGCACGATGTCCGGAGCCCCGCGCAGGCAGTGAGCAGCACATCGCGTGGAGTAGCCCGCCACCGCGGCGGGTCTCGATTGAGGCGCAGCCGCCAGCCGAGACCGCAGCCCCGACCTCCGGCTTGCCCGCGGCCCCTGTAGCGGCGGGGCCTCCAAGGGACAAATCAGGCCTCAGTCGCCGTCAGCCGCACCGCCGCTTCTCGTGATGCTGCACGGGTCTCGAGGGGGTCAGGAGGGTCTCTGGAAGCTCAGCATGCACCCCTGCGGTGCTGCAGCACTTATACGGCTGATGAAGTAGGTGCAGGCTGGTTGTTGTCAGTGCGGGCTCCGGAGCTTCAGGCTCGAGCGGCCATCTTGGTCCTCGGCCAGGCCACGCCCCCAACCAAGACACTCTTGTAGGCACCTTTTTTTATTTATTTTATTTATAAAGTTTTATATAGCACGAACATGACCCACGAGGGTATCAGAGCGCTTTACAGTATACAGTTATTAAACATTAGATGGTTGATGTAGTATACAAACATTTGGTATTCGCCATTCAGTACAAAAGAGGTAGACAGGAGTATATGGATAGCATAGGTGACTAGTAGTCAACAAAGAATGATCCACGAGGGAATCAGAGCGCTACACGTTTCCTTAGTATACTCAACTGGTGATTAGCTCCCTTGGTGGCATTAGTGATTTGCGCCTGCATGTTCAGGTGTTTGTCTATGGTAACTCCCAAGGATTTCGCGGAGTCAATGATGCGGGGAGCACAGTCAAAGGAAGTTAGATGTTTCAACCATACGTCTATCTTGGGTGTGTGTTTGGGTGGGGAGATGAGAAGGAATTTCGTTTTTTTGGTGTTAAGCATAAGGTGGTTGCCAGTGAGCCAACTTTGAGTATTCTGTAGAATAGCGTTGAGAGAGATGAAGTCTTCTGGTGAGGAGATTTTCATATACAGTTGGGTGTCGTACGCATACAGGCGATATTGAATGTTCGCAGAGTTCAATGCGTTTGCAGGGGCTCCATGAATAGATTAAAAAGAATGGGAGAGAGTGCTGAGCCCTGTGAAACCTCTATGGTGACCATGGAGGGTTGAGAGAGTGAATTCTTCATCTTGATTCTTTGTGTTCTGTTATTTAGGAAGGAGGTGAACCATTGTAACACTGGGCCAGTAAGGCCCATCCTTCGTTCCAGTAGGGACAATAGGTTGTCATGCTTAACCGTATCGAAAGTGGAGGATAAGTCAAGAAGAATCAATAGGCATGATTCGTTGTGGTCTAGCATTTTTAGTATGTCATCCAATATGTGGGTGAGAGCAGATACCGTGCTGTGACCTTGCCGGAAGCCGGATTGGTGTTTGTCAAGGAGGTTGTAATTCTCGATGTGTTTACATAGTTGTAGTTGTACACATTTTTCCAGTAGTTTCGCTAGAGTGGGGATGTTGGTTATAGGGCGGTAGTTGTTTAGATCTGAGGGGAGGGAGTCGGATTTCTTTAATATAGGTGTGACCTGCCCTACTTTAAGACAGTCCGGTATGGAGCCTTGTCTCAGAGAGGCGTTTACAATCTTCGACCATAGGGTTATGATAGAGGTTTTGATCATTTTGAATAAAGAAGGAGGTAGGGGGTCAATGAAGTGATTGGAGGGGTTAATCGCTAGAAGAGTGTTATAGATTTCTTGTTCAGGGGTGGGCAAGAAGGTGCGCCAAGAGGCATTGTTTTTTGGGGGTTTCCGTCGGAGTACTAAAATGGACCTTGATCTGAGCATAAAATTTAGTATCATGAGCAATAGGTTGTTAAAGGGCCTTCTTGGATTGGATGTCGAGTTCAATGTATTTTGTTCTATTCTAGGAAGAAATTGGCAAGCTGATCGCAGTTAGGAATAGCCGGATTGTTTAGTTCCAGAGATTTAGGCGAATTGCGCGCTTGTTGTTTGACTATTTCGAATAGTTTCTTGGGGCGGTTAATGACTTGGTTCAGCTGGGTTTTGAAAAAGTCTGCCTTAGCCTATAGGATCTTCCTGTTGTATGAATTCCTCAGCACTCTAAGGTGATATAGGTGATCAGTGGAGGGTGCTGATTTCCATAGTCTCTCGGCTGATCTTAGCTTACGCCGATCAGAGTTCAGGTTCTCGTTGAACCATGGTTTGGAGATTTTGGAGGAAACGTTTTTTTCTTGGAGGGGTGCTGTAGAGTCAAGAATTTCAAGTATAGTGGAATTGTAATAGACCTTGAGGTCATGAACCTCAACCATGTCTGTCATGGGGATTAGGGCGGAGTTGCATCGGTTTACTAGGGCAGTGGGGTTAATATTTTGTATATTCCTTTTCCACTGTTTTGTTTTTGGGGGTTGGCCCCTTTTGGAGCTACCTCAATATTGATGGTGAAGAGAATGCTGTTTGCTGTAACACTTAATGGTCCGTCCAATCACATGGGGTGATGGATTCTAGTGATACAGTGTTCGTTTTCGCTATGATGAGGTCTAATGTCTCTCCCTTGTTGTGGGTTGGACTGTCGCAGAATTTTGACAGATCCTGATCTGACAGAAAAGATTTGAGACAGCTTACACCATGGTCGTTTGAGTTGTTCCAGTGGAGATTGAAGTCGCCCAGGAAAATCTGTGGTACTTGTGAGTTGTCGTTGGATGTAATGACTTCCATTAGCTCATCGATGAACGTCAGATTATCACCCGGGGGGTGGTAAATTATGTGAAGTTTGCTGGCGTTGCGCTCGTCATCGGAGATGTTGATACAGAGATATTCGCAGGAGGATAAAGAGATGGAGTCTGCTTGATTGACTGTGATTGTGTTACGATAAATGCAGGCTAGCCCGCCGCCAGGGTTCACGTTTCTGTCTAGGCGGATTAAGTCGTGACTAGGAGGTACCAGTAGGTCTAGGATGGGAGAGGAGGAACTATTTAGCCATGTTTCGGTAAGGACGATAATGTCTAGATCATTCGCGAGGATGCGGTCGTAAATGTCAGGAGCATGTTTGCTAGCGGATCTGCAATTGATGAGTGCACACTTCATCTTGCTAGTCGAATGGGAGAGAGTAGTCTGCACTATGTTGATATTAGTGAGGTTTTCTCTATTAATGGATCTGTAGTTGTGAGTGGGTTCTCTGAAGGGGTTGGTTTGAATGGATTGGATAGCGCCACATCGGGGCTTACTGTTGTCAGTCGGACTGGCATAGGAAAAGAGGAGGTCATCTAAGTCATTGTCAGATAGTTCAGTAGTTGCCCTCCTAGGACGAGATGGGTCATTGGGGGAAGGTATCTTACTCTGCCTAGAGTCCTCACGGTGTGATTTCTTGGCGATGTATCTTCTAGTTTGGTGACTGATACGGTTCACGGTGGCACTAGTGGCTCTGTGTGTTTTTAGGAGTTCTTTGGTGATGGTTGATAGGTTTTGCAACTCGACCTTGAGATGGGATAGGCCAGTGGTTAGCTCATAGAATCGTGCAATCCAATCAGAATTGGGATAATTAGTTGTGTGTGTATGTGTGTGGTCTACTATAGGGGGAGATCCGCAGGAAAGGTTTGGTTTCGTGATCTCGCTATCTGGTTGCGTGGGGATATCCTTATTAGGGATCGATGGGGTTAGTTGATCATGGAGGATTGTTTGAAGGTCCGAATCATTATGGGGGATGGCCTTGAGATGTGACAGCATGATAGGGACTGACGCATGAGCTCGGGGTATCGACGTAGAATGGTGAGTTTGGATGAGCGGAGTGAGTATCAAGGGTGTTGGGAGCCGATCAGATATCGTGGTAGGCGGTAGGACATGGGGAGATTTGCATGCCAGCTCAGTTGTAGGTGGGGGAGGGGGATGTTGTGTGTGGAGTTCGTGTAGGTGGATTCTCCCTTGGACATCACGGGCATCAGTGGTGTGTCTGCAATGGGGTGGCCGGTAGCTAAGAGGATCCCTGACTCTCCTGGGCCAGGGGACCCGTGTGGTTGAGACCGATGTGACGGGGGTAGGAATCAGTGGGGGTGTGGGGAGATTTCGGTTCAGTTGAATTCGTTGAGGGATTTTGTAGTAGAGTTGGGGTGTCATCAGGATAGTCGGGATGAGTAGTGTCGGGGAGTGTGATTTTCTTGCTGTTCACTGCTTCCTTGAGGGTAGGGAAGATCTTGTCTATGGTAGTGAGATTGGAATTAGAGGCTTGTATAAGGATATTAAAATTGTTGTATATGGAAGTGGTGGCATTCGCAGAGCATAGGTCCGAGGCGGTTACCGACAATTTGAGGGCATGCGGGGTTTTTTTGACATTGGAGATTCGGAGCATGGAATGGAAGATATTTCTCCACTGAGCACGTTTCTTTGTGTGGAAGATGAGATCGCTCGATATTAAGCCTTTGCTGACGCAGAAGTATGGATCTGAAATAAGAGTCTCAGGGTGAGATTTCATTAGCCTGTGCTTGAACTTCTTTGCTGCATTTTTGGAGAGATTGGGAGGATAGGTAATGGTGAAGGCATGGTAGCCTGAGGGTTCAAGGTTTTTATCCATTTTAATCCGGGGCTTCAGTCTGCTGCTCTCCAAACACTCACTCAACAATACAAACAATCACTTCTCGTCTCTTTGCTCATCTGGGCACAGTCTTCATCCTCACTAGCCTTACCCCAATCCTTTTCATACAATACTCCTGCATAATGACATATATTGGTTATTATTCCTCCCCATCTCCCTTCAGGAGTATCCTTGAAAAGTGATCTATTGTTTTTCTAAATTCCAGTTGGATATTCCTCCTTGGAATTAAGCTCGCTAGCGTCTATAATCCTCATCCGACACTAAGTTCCTGTGAGTATGTAGGATATGACATCGAGGATAGTGACAGTGACCTTTACTTAATTTATCATAGATACTCAAGCCCACAAGGGAATACTGGGTTGCCCGCTTGTTTATTATATGCACTCCACTAGTATCATTTAAGTTACAGGCCCTGGGTACATGTTTTACCATATACTAGGTACTTATAAGTAGATTAAGGGGCCGATTCCGATTCGGGCCGGAAAAAGCACCGACCGACTCGGATCCGGAAAAAATACCGACCGACACGTACCAGTGGCGCCCGACACGCCAAGTACGATGCAAGCCGCGATAAATCCGACCGACACGTCAGGAAACCAAGCCGACCGACCGAGCCGCTCGGAAAATAGCAATCCGGCCGGAAAAACACGCGAATCCAACCGACCGACACGCACCCGGAACAAATCCGACCGAATCGTACCCGCCAACTCCAACCCGCAAAGTACGATGCAAGGCGCGAAAAACACGACCGAGTCGGACGGAGGACAAGCCGTACGACCGACACGCATACAAAACCGAGCCGAAGCAACACAATACACCGCGACCGACGCGTACGCAGCATACAAAACTGCACAAACACAGCGTGAACGAAACGGAAAACACCGTACGAGACCAATGCAGGGTCCGACTCGGTCACAAGAACGTTTCCAACATACACAAACAGCACAAAGGAAAAATCACCCAAAAAAAGGCCAAACAAGCAATTACCAAGCCAATAAATACTGGGGGGGGTGGGGACAGAGAACAAAGACACACCCACAACTCCACCTATATAAAGGACACAAATCACTACCATGAGCCTTTGCAAATGCCATTTCACTGCCAGCACCCAAGAGAAAGCAACCACACACCCACAGCTCATCCCTCACACAAGCCACACACCATCAGCACACCAACAAATACCTACCTCACATACACCCAGCAAAACACACACTCACACACCCTCACCTGCACACCAACACACACATCACTCACCATCACCACCCATCACCATGCCCCCCAAGAAGAATCCCAAGTTCCTAGATTGTGAATTGGAAGTCCTGGTAGACGAGATCCTCAGGGTGGAGCCACAGCTGTTTGGCACTCTGGTCCAACAGACCCCCATGTCGCAGAAAACCAAGATGTGGGAGAGGATCATCAACAGGGTGAACGCCCAATCATCATGTCGGCGCACAAAGACGGACATCCAGAACAGGTGGTATGACGTGCGCAGGAGGGTACGGGACCTGCTGAAGATAGACTACAGCAACAGCCAACAGACCGGCAGTGGCCCTCCTGCCAAGCCAATATACCTCAGGCCCTGGGAGGAGAAGGTGCGGGCCATCCTTCCGCCAGTGAGCGTATATGGACTAGAGAACATCCCAGAGCCTGGTGAGTACACAACAAATGTACACAATAAACTGCCACAAAACACACACATCACTGTCAAGGGGAGAGTCAAACCATGCACACATAGCAATTACACAGCAACTAGAACAGAATCATCCCAAAATGTGTATGTCAGTCAGATAAACACAACACATGCCATCAAAAAAGTCACATCCAACTGTGCCAACACATGTACAAACACAACCACAACTACAGCTAGGCAGTGGCACAAATAGAACTAACACACACATCCACACATGTAGCCACCACAACAACACCAACACACAGTGAAGACCACTCAAAGGAAGGAATTCTGTGTATGCTGGCCAAGTCAGTGTAGCCAATAGCATCATGGGAGTCGCAGTCACACATATTGCCCCCCCACAACTGTCCCATCAACACCACCCTGAACCATGCTCACATCACAGGGAGTGGAGAAGGACTCACAAGATGGCTGACACTGGCTACTGCTGTGGGGAGCACAAGGCCCTGCTGCCAACTGTGCACCAACAAACAGCAGGACACCACTGACTGACATCCTGAGAGACAACTTACACTCCCTGCAATGCAAGCACGTTCCATGGTGGGCTATCTGGCTGGCTGGGTGGGAAGGGGGACTTGCAGCACTGACTATAGTCACCAGCACCTCCCCTCACACCCCCCCAACACAAACTCCACAGTACCCACCTGGTAGAATGCAATGCCCTCCATCCTAACACAAGATCCCACAAAGCACCACCACCCTGGGTTATGTTGTGTGAAGCACAGGGACACTCTTGGGACTCTTAGCCAAACAACTGCCAGGACAACACTCCCAGCCATCCTGTCAGCACAGCCAGCCCACCCCACAGGGAAGCAGAGTCAAAAGGAAGGAAGCATGGGCATGCTGGGAAGGGGGTGGAGGCAATAGCATGATGGGAGACGTAGTCACAGACATAGCTCACCCCCACAACTGTCCCATCAACACCACCCTGAACCATGCTCACATCACAGGGAGTGGAGAAGGACTCACAAGATGGCTGACACTGGCTACTGCTGTGGGGAGCACAAGGCCCTGCTGCCAACTGTGCACCAACAAACAGCAGGACACCACTGACTGACATCCTGAGAGACAACTTACACTCCCTGCAATGCAAGCACGTTCCATGGTGGGCTATCTGGCTGGCTGGGTGGGAAGGGGGACTTGCAGCACTGACTATAGTCACCAGCACCTCCCCTCACACCCCCCCAACACAAACTCCACAGTACCCACCTGGTAGAATGCAATGCCCTCCATCCTAACACAAGATCCCACAAAGCACCACCACCCTGGGTTATGTTGTGTGAAGCACAGGGACACTCTTGGGACTCTTAGCCAAACAACTGCCAGGACAACACTCCCAGCCATCCTGTCAGCACAGCCAGCCCACCCCACAGGGAAGCAGAGTCAAAAGGAAGGAAGCATGGGCATGCTGGGAAGGGGGTGGAGGCAATAGCATGATGGGAGTCGTAGTCACAGACATAGCTCACCCCCACAACTGTCCCATCAACACCACCCTGAACCATGCTCACATCACAGGGAGTGGAGAAGGACTCACAAGATGGCTGACACTGGCTACTGCTGTGGGGAGCACAAGGCCCTGCTGCCAACTGTGCACCAACAAACAGCAGGACACCACTGACTGACATCCTGAGAGACAACTTACACTCCCTGCAATGCAAGCACGTTCCATGTTGGGCTATCTGGCTGGCTGGGTGGGAAGGGGGACTTGCAGCACTGACTATAGTCACCAGCACCTCCCCTCACACCCCCCCAACACAAACTCCACAGTACCCACCTGGTAGAATGCAATGCCCTCCATCCTAACACAAGATCCCACAAAGCACCACCACCCTGGGTTATGTTGTGTGAAGCACAGGGACACTCTTGGGACTCTTAGCCAAACAACTGCCAGGACAACACTCCCAGCCATCCTGTCAGCACAGCCAGCCCACCCCACAGGGAAGCAGAGTCAAAAGGAAGGAAGCATGGGCATGCTGGGAAGGGGGTGGAGGCAATAGCATGATGGGAGTCGTAGTCACAGACATAGCTCACCCCCACAACTGTCCCATCAACACCACCCTGAACCATGCTCACATCACAGGGAGTGGAGAAGGACTCACAAGATGGCTGACACTGGCTACTGCTGTGGGGAGCACAAGGCCCTGCTGCCAACTGTGCACCAACAAACAGCAGGACACCACTGACTGACATCCTGAGAGACAACTTACACTCCCTGCAATGCAAGCACGTTCCATGTTGGGCTATCTGGCTGGCTGGGTGGGAAGGGGGACTTGCAGCACTGACTATAGTCACCAGCACCTCCCCTCACACCCCCCCCAACACAAACTCCACAGTACCCACCTGGTAGAATGCAATGCCCTCCATCCTAACACAAGATCCCACAAAGCACCACCACCCTGGGTTATGTTGTGTGAAGCACAGGGACACTCTTGGGACTCTTAGCCAAACAACTGCCAGGACAACACTCCCAGCCATCCTGTCAGCACAGCCAGCCCACCCCACAGGGAAGCAGAGTCAAAAGGAAGGAAGCATGGGCATGCTGGGAAGGGGGTGGAGGCAATAGCATGATGGGAGACGTAGTCACAGACATAGCTCACCCCCACAACTGTCCCATCAACACCACCCTGAACCATGCTCACATCACAGGGAGTGGAGAAGGACTCACAAGATGGCTGACACTGGCTACTGCTGTGGGGAGCACAAGGCCCTGCTGCCAACTGTGCACCAACAAACAGCAGGACACCACTGACTGACATCCTGAGAGACAACTTACACTCCCTGCAATGCAAGCACGTTCCATGGTGGGATAACTGACTGGGTGGGTGGGTGGGTGGGAAGGAGGTCTGGCTGTCAACCAAACACAATCAATGCAGACCATGTTCACACCCCAGAGAATACATAGAAATGCCCAAATAATGCAGGACAATGTGCCACACCAATATCAACCCCTGACTGTGACGACTTAGGACAATACAATGTACAGGCCCGCACCCCGAGGCACAGTCACAACTGTCAGGTGTGTCAACCACTGATGCCTGCAGAAACATGACATACATTGTTTGTGTCTCCCAAAAACAGGTGATGATAGGGACACAGCAGCAGACGCTGAGGAGTCCCAGTCCCAGGCTCAAGAGGATGCCGAGCTCACTGGCGTCGTACAGCCTCTGTCCTCCTCGGACGATGAAGAACAACCTGGCACATCCGGTGCAAGTCAACATGCTGCACCAGCAGGACCACCAGCTGCAGCACCAGCAGGTCCACCAGCTGCACCCCCTGCACCCACCCCTCCAACGACTGTCACCACGAATACCATCCCTGCCGACATGGACAGAATAAGGAACAACACCAGCGCAGTGACCCTGGACCAACCTGGGGCCATGGACACCACCACCACCACCAACCCCCAAGGTGGACCAGGGTTATCTGTGCGTGCAACTGCACACACTGCACATGTCAGCAGGGGTGGTGGGAGGGGTGGGAGACAGAGGTCGCTGCTTGCAGACGTTGCTGGTGTGCATGAAGACCCACAACTGGTACGCATAGCTGATGCGTACCAGTCCAGCACCGGAGAGCTCAGCCAGGTAGTGGGGCTCCTCAGAGACATCAAACAGCAGCAGGCTGCCCATCATGCCCGCTTGGACTCCCACATGTCCCAAGTGGAGTCACACATGTCACGTGTGGACTCCCACATGTCACGTGTGGACTCCCACATGACCCGCGTGGAGTCCAAGTGGGATGTACTACATGAGATGACGGCGGTGCACAGGGACATTTTACAATGCCTCCGCCAGATGAACAGCAACCAGTCCACACCTCCCTGTGTGCCAACAACATCTGGTACCGAACAAACTGCAACTGCCACAGGGAGGGAGGAGGACTCTGGCGGAGAGTCCCCTGCACCGCAGCAGCCTGCACTTGAGGGCCCCCCCCAAGAAGAGGGGTCGTCCGAGGAGGGGAAAGTGAGAGGCTGATGGCCAAGCGCAACTCCCAGGAAGCCTGAACCTGTTCTGGATTTTCGCCTTTGTGCACAGACTGTTCACCCTGTTGATGGCAACACTACTCCCACACATTGCATGGGGAGTATAAGTTGGAACAATGTGTCAGACAACAGTGGCCCCGATACTGGGGATCCTGTCTACCTGGACTTTCTATTCATCTAGGAACTTGGGATTGCAAGATTCATGTACAGCACAATCCATCCTATGCACTATTATCACAATAAACACACTAATACACCATACTTGCCTCTGTCGTGATTCCAACGTGGGTGCTGTTATGGGGATGATGAACTGCAAAATTACACAGTGTATGCGAACTGCAACAGCAAGGACAACACAGGCATGTGAGTACAGGCAACGTGACACATATGAGGGAGACACACCACCAGGGCTACACAACACATACACACCTAGGCCATCTGACTCATTGCCTACACTGATGTTGCCAGGGAAGACGGTGCAATGCACAGACACCACACCCATTCCCAGTTGTAGTCAAGTAGCCCACAGGTGCAGTAAGCAAATGGCAGTCAAATGTGTGACCACAGACAACGCACATCACTAAGTGAAGCACAGGTTTATTACACAGTAGCAACATGCCGTAACCACTACAGATGCAAGGTAACCCCACCTGGTAGCGGGCACACAGTCAACAACTGTAGACAGAAGGAAGTCCATGGGTGTGGCGCACATCACCTGTAGGGACACAACAGCTACCAGCCTGGATGTGCAATCACGTCGTCGGTGGACACAGTTCACCAAACGAATCTGAAAGTACCCTGTGAAGGACAGAAATGACACACAGTCAAAAGCAATGCAGTACAGGACAGAACAGCAAAACTCATGCACAATACATGTTACAAGATACCCACCCAGAACCAAGTTAGCATGTCAACACTGTTGGGGAGTACAGCCCACCTGTCACCACACATCGCAACACACATCCTGTCAAGTAGCCCATGGACACACTCCAACAGCACCAGAGCACCACCCACACATCATGCCAACTCACATCATTCACATGACACCTCAGGATACTCACATTCAGCTAAAGAAGTTGGTGATGAGCTGTGTGCGGACATCACCATCACCATCATCATCATCATCGTCACTGGCATCGTGGTCCAGGCCAGGATCCTCCACAGGTGGCGGATGTTGGTCATCGTCA
Source organism: Calotriton arnoldi (assembly GCA_963921515.1). NCBI lineage: Eukaryota > Metazoa > Chordata > Amphibia > Caudata > Salamandridae > Calotriton > Calotriton arnoldi. The sequence goes on along the minus strand of CAWUFW010000529.1, from coordinate 350,579 downwards.
TCCTGGATGAGAGGCAACTCCTTCCGCACTGCCAGGTTGTGGAGCATGCAGCAGACGATGATAATCTTGCACACTTTCGCAGGGGCATATGGGAGGGACCCTCCGGTCTTGTCCAGGCAGCGGAAGCGGCTCTTCAGGAGACCAAAGGTCCGCTCAATCACTCTCCTGGTCCGACCATGTGCCTCATTGTAGCGCATCTGGGCAGGTGTCACAGGGTTCCTGAGGGGTGTCAGCAACCACGGCATGTTGGGGTATCCCGAGTCACCTACGGACAGACAAGTGCACATCAGCTGACTTGGAAAAGTGGGCGGAATACTACAGATCAGATCACACACAATGGCACAAAGTCAGTACACACCGACAAGCCAGGCACGCTGGTTCTGCATCTGTGCCATCAACCTGGGGATGCGACTACTCCTCATCACAAAGGCATCGTGTGCTGAACCAGGGAAACGGGCACACACGTGTGTGATGGTCATGTCTGCAAGACACACCACCAGTGCATTGACCGAGTGGTAGTGCTTGCGGTTCCTGTAGGCCTGCTCCTGGGCCTGTGGTGGTACCAAAGCCACATGTGTCCCATCAATGGAGCCAATGACATGCGGCATCCTCCCCAGGGCATAAAAGTCACTCTTCACGTCAGTGAGTCGTCGCAGTCTAGGGAAATAGATGTACCGGTTCAGGAAGAGCAACATTGCCGCCAAAACATCGCGGAGCACACGGCTGAACATGGTCTGTGACATCCCACCAGCAGACGCCACAGTATGTTGGAAGGTACCGGTGGCAAAGAAGTGTAGGGCTGCCATCACCTTCACCTTGGGGGTCAGCGCTGTAGGATACGGCCGGCCAGGCTGCAAATGTGGGGACAACTGCACTGCCAAATCCTCAATCAGCTGCCTGGTGAAGCGGTACCGTCGGATGCTGTCCCGTTCCACCATCGTTGCCAGGTCTGGGAATGGCCGATGGACAGCAGGAGCCCTGCAGTGCAGAGGAGAAGTAAGCAAGATCGTCAGTCACCCCACATATGCGGCATTGAACACACTCAAGATCCCAACATACATCATCATGAGGCACAACTACATGAAGTGTGCAGTACCGGAACGACATTTATGGTACATACATGGCCAACATCTGTCAACACGGTCCTACAGGTGGCATCAATTTGTCCCAGGTTGGCCCATTGGATATCATGATGCTGTGTCACAGTCACCCCCCAGTGACATGTGAGGACAGATGTGCCCCAGGCACCACAGCTCAACGACAGGCACATTCCCAGGGACCCTGTAATGCCACATGGACACTGGCATCACCTGGAGTATCATGTGTACACCACAACAAAACAAACATGACCCCCACAGGTAGTGGCCACACTTGCCATGGCAGGAGAGCCATGGACGTCTGTGACACACACGCACAACATCAGAGTCCATGCACACACAACGTGGATGTGGAGACTGTCTCCCATTGTGCACATGAAATCAGAGACATTGTAAACACTACATGCACAAAGACTGTGGAGGGCCATCACTATTGTGCCACTGGGACACCCTGGCTCAAACATACCGTCCCACATGGGACTCACGGGGTATGTGACATGACATACACAAACACCACTGTGAAATGTGACCATGGCACATGCACAGATATGAACAGTTGCACATCACAGTGGTCACGTACACGTAACACCCATGATCCTGTCCCCATGAACACGTGCACAGCCTGGGGGTGGCTGCCCACAGGTGACACCCACAGGACAACATGTACACCAACATACACACAATAGGAAATGCAGCCTTACATGCCTTATGATAAGGTTTGGACAGGCTGTCGTGATGTAGGTGTGCCCCTCACTCCCTGGGAGCTATCTGTGGCTGGCATATGTCCATCTGAGACAGGCATGCTGACATATGCCAGTCACATGTACAGTGATGCGTTGTACTGCAATGGACCGATCGGTGCCTCCGGCCGGCCCATTGCATTCAATGTGTGCGGGTACGCGTTGTACCCCTGTGCGCGTTGAACAGCAATGGACCGATCGGTGCCTCCGGCCGGCCCATTGCTTTCAATGTGTGCGGGTACGCGTTGTACCCCTGTGCGCGTTGAACAGCAATGGACCGATCGGTGCCTCCGGCCGGCCCATTGCATTCAATGTGTGCGGGTACGCGTTGTACCCCTGTGCGCGTTGTACTGCAATGGACCGATCGGTGCCTCCGGCCGGCCCATTGCTTTCAATGTGTGCGGGTACGCGTTGTACCCCTGTGCGCGTTGAACAGCAATGGACCGATCGGTGCCTCCGGCCGGCCCATTGCTTTCAATGTGTGCGGGTACGCGTTGTACCCCTGTGCGCGTTGAACAGCAATGGACCGATCGGTGCCTCCGGCCGGCCCATTGCATTCAATGTGTGCGGGTACGCGTTGTACCCCTGTGCGCGTTGAACAGCAATGGACCGATCGGTGCCTCCGGCCGGCCCATTGCTTTCAATGTGTGCGGGTACGCGTTGTACCCCTGTGCGCGTTGAACAGCAATGGACCGATCGGTGCGCACCCATTGACAATGGGCTTGCCTGGCAACGGACGCGTTTTTGAATATTCGAACGAGTCGGTTGCTGGAAAATCAGTTGGTCACCCACAACAATGTTGCAAAATAATGTATGTCATGAAGTTGAAGATTTGAAGGATGCTGTGGGCGTGTTTTGGTGCTGCTATTCCATGGATTGGCCAGATTCAGAAGATGCAAACGACTTGGACCTATCACTTTGGACACAAGGGACAGTATCTGCCTCTCCAGCACATATATATTGCTGCATGTTCCCCTGAGAGCCCACTTGCCTGCACTACATGCTCCAGGACGACATCTGCCACTGCACTGCTGCTGTCTCTGCCCCTCTGGACCCTGCAATGGCACGTACTGTGGAGAGAGCCCCAGCCTTCAGCCTTGAAGAGAACCAGGCCCTGCTGGACAGCCTACTTCCACAGTACAGCAAGCTGTATGGGACACCAGGGGAGCAGGTGAGTGTTCTGTGCACTGCCTTTCTGAATGTGCATTTTGTCTGACTAGCAAGGCTGAGAGTCAGCACACCACTGGCTAGCAGGCTCACTGAGTAGTTGTCACCCCCCATAGTGTGTAGTGACTTGCACTGGACAGGTATGGTGCAGTGACAGTGCTTCTGAACAGGGTTTTACTCCCCATGCTATGATACCATGTAGTGACTTCTGGAAAACTGTCCATGGGCAGCCGTGCACTGCCTGGGTACACCATGTGCCCCTGTGATTGCGACATGTATATGCAACTGTGTCATGCACGGATATGTTGCATGTGTAGTAATGTCCTTATCACTTTGTCATCCTGACAGGCTTCTGCCCATCGGAAGCATGAGATCTGGAAGGACATCGTCCGGGCTGTCCGGTCCGTGGGGGTCTACAAGCGCCGGATCCGCAACTGCCAAAAGAGGTGGCAGGACCTTCGGGGCTGGACCCGGAGGATTGCACGGGTCCAGCTGAAGCTGTCGCCTCCTCGCAGGAGGGGCGGAACACGGACCCTGACCCCCCACATGCTCAGGATCCTGGCGGTGGTCTTTCCAGACCTGGATGGGCAGCTGAAGGCCAGAGAGCAGCAAGGAGGGGGTGAGTCAAAGACTGCACTGTGTACTCTGTCTAACATGTTATGTGCCCTCCTCGGGCCAGGTTGAACTGCCACAGTACAGCAGTCATGTTGTCCAGGAGCCATGTCCCTCTATTGTGCACTGCCCACTCCTCATCTGATACCCAGGTGTGGCCCTTACATGCAGGGAATTCTGTCACTTAAGGACTGTGTCCTTGCAGTTTGCTTGACTCAAGGTGGGAGACAGCATCTGTTTCCCTGACTCTGTGGTGGGCATCATGGGTGGGTCCATTGCTTACACAATGCCTGTATTCTGACATGTAGGGTAGTGTCACAGGTCTCCCATATGTCCAATAGGTATGACCTGGACAGATGAGGGTTAAGAGGATGTGTTGTGGGGGGGATGTACATGTGCACTTGTGCAGCTCCAGGACTTGCATTCCCCATGACCTACTATTGTGACACAGTGCAGAGTGTTGTTGTCTGGCTGCAAAGTCATACATCACTGAGACAGTGATGTATGACTTTGCAGTCATGCCTCCGCCATGGCATGTGTCTACTGATTGGTGATCCTGCAGGGGAGTGACATGTGCTACATGCACACCATAGTGGCGCTGGCTATCAGGACATGGGTGCATCATGGTGTCTGTCGCTGGTATGCATCACATGCATTTCCTATTTGACTCTGGGCATCCCTTACATCCGTAAACCTGTACTGACTCAGTGGCAAGAGCTGTGATGTGTCCACACCGTGTCCTCTGCACTGTCCAACTACTGTGTACTTGGTGCATGTGTCAACACTGGGGTGTTGCAATCCAACAGACACCAGACAGATGGGTGCAAGGCCATGTGGGATGTGAGTGCCATGCTTGGCATCAGACTGACAATTGACTTCTCCTGTTCAATTAGTGCACTTTTAGCAATGTACAACTAATGATGCCAGGGCTTGCTCTGTGATGTGCTGTGCTCACAGTGGTGTGTGCGTTATGTGCAGGTGACTGATGTCTGTCTGTTTCCCCATTGTTTGCAGATACATCCACGGCCACGGAAGGGGACAGCTCCACGGACCAGGAGGAGCCGGAGAGCCAGACTGGGTCAGCAGCCGAGGAGTGGTCGGAGGGACCCAGTGGCACGGAGGGCGAGGGGAGCCACACCGAGGAGTCCTCAGCAGCATCCACCTCAGCTGAGGACCAGAGCAACTCGGAGGATGACTCCCTTGTGGAGGCGGGTGTCAGCAGCCACCACACCCCAGCTAGTGTTGCTGTCCCCGCCACCACCAGCACCACCACCGCCCTCCCATCGGCTCCCATTCCCCAGGTCCGTGGAGGCTCCCATGTCCGGGAGCGTGTCTCCTTTGGGCCAGGCACCGCACCCCCTGCCCCTGTGTCCCCTGCTGCCCTGAGTGAGGAGTCTGTGTACCTCCTTCGCCAGCTCCATGTAGGGCAGACAGCCATGCTGAGTGTCCTCCATGCGCACACCGCGCTGTTGACTCAGCTGGTGTCGTTCATGGAGGGCATCTCATCGGGCATGTCTGACCTACAGAGGGGCAATAGGTCCATGGACTCCTCCCTGACGGCAGCAGTGTCCCTCCTCAAACGGTCCCTCACCCCTCCTGCCTTTGCTCCATCCACACTCCCCAGCACCTTACCCATCCCAGGCACACACACACTGGCACACACCAGCACACACACATCCAGCACACTGACACACACGCCAATGACAAAACGCACACGCAAGCACATTCAGGGGACTGAAGCCAGACTCACAGGGGATGGGGCCCTGGAACACACACACGCATCCACATGCACTGCGCAGTCCTCAGTTCCCTCTCCCTCCAAAGCACCCTCCCTTGCCTCACCTGCAACCCCAAAGTCACAGCAGCTCTTCCTCTGTGACCTCGGCCTCTTCCCCACCGATGAAGCTGCTCCAGCATCCCGGGGGAAGAGGAAGCCCACCCACACGGAGCAGAGTGCCCCTCGCCCCCGGACACCCTCCCCCAGGCGCAGACGGACTGAGGCCCCCACCCGCAAGTCCCCCGGAGTGCTAAGAGCAAGACCCCGCCACCGCCCTGCAGCTCAGGCACAAGGTCTCCGTCCTCCATCCCTCAGGCCCCCACTGCACAGGTGCCCCCACCACACCCTGCCCCAGGTTCCCCCACCCACAGATATACCATCCCCAAGATGCTCCGGCCTTCTCCCCCTGCCACTTGCTCTCCCAGCACCACACCCCCCGCTGCGCTTGTCTGTGCCACTGATGTGGTGAGGGTGTCCTCCCCCTCTGTCCAACCCACCTTGCCTGTTCCCCATTCTCCTCCCCTGGAGGTAGGCACTGCAGTGGAGTCCACTACCGCCCTGTCTGACTTGGGCACTGCAGTGGCGGACCTGTCCACCCCATCTGCAGGGTCCACTGCAGTTGTGCCGGCACCCACGACATCTGTGTCATGCCCCCCAGTTGTGCCGGCACACACCATGTCAGACACCTCCACTGCAGTTGTCAGTGGCTCTCCAGCACCCACCACCCCTTCCCTGACTCCCCCTGGTGAGCCCTGATCCTGTCCCTGCGGTGCCTGGCCTGCCCCCGGTTGCCCCTCCTAGTGGATTGTCCCTGGTATTGTGCAGGCATGCGTAGGGTGACATCTGCCAGTGTCACCCTGTTTGAACTTTGACAATGGACTGGCCATTGGCCTTTGCTCTTTTTCAGGACTTCGTTTGGCCTCAACACATATGCTGAATAAAGCAACTTTCTTTTCTCTAGTGCTCATGCTTCAGATGTACATGTTGTTGGTGCAGCTAACCATGCCCTTGCTGCAGTGATGGTGATATCTGGTCTCATGATTATGAAGTGTTACTGTGCAGGAACCCATGTGGTCCAGGGGGAATGTGTCCTATCATGTGGTGTATCCATGTCATCAATAGCAGCATCTGAGGGTGTCATGTGTTCAGTATTTGGCAATGGGTTTCCTACTTACATTGGCAATTTCACATCTGTGGCTTCCACCCCTGCACATCTGTTGTGCCTGCCATCGTTGCTTTTGTCTACTTCCCTGACCGTGTTGCCATCTCCAGTGGACATGCAGGTTTGGGCATCAATGGGGAGGGACTCATCCGTGTAGTCAGTGCAACATTGCTATACAAGTGTGTTGGATCTGTGCTGATGATTCCGTTGGCACATCCATGACCAGGCTGATGTGATGGGAGCCCTCATTTGGTGCTAATTGTTGATTGTGTGACCAAGTGCTCAGCTGACATGATGGGGCCCTACTGAGGCAACATATGGCACAGCTTTCCTCACACAGGAGTGGAGTCCCCTCATGGCAGTGTGTACACGTGTGACATTGCCTGCGCCCAAGGTGTGTGTTGTATGTGCATGTCTGTGTGTTCACTTCCATTCATCTGCGCATGCTGTGATCCCTAGTGTTGTACCTGTTTGTGATGCTTGCTGACTTGAGCTATGTTCCCCCAAAGTCTTCTCCCTGTGTTCTCTGTGATGTGGGTGCATGGCACATTACTGGTCATCAGGGTGTCACCCATAGGTGTGTTTGCTGTCAGGGCAGAGTTTGTGTGCTGACGCAGATGGGTCACAGTCAGGTTTCCCTTTGGCACTTGTTGTTTGCCCCTGTCATGTGATTTCCAGTTTGTGTTATCTTTCAGTGATTGTGACACGTTGTGTGTGTGACTGCTGGCACTCCTTAGGGTCCGGGCTGCAATGTTGGTTGTTGTCTATGTGTGTTCTTTGTGGGTGACCTTGGTTTCTTCATTGGTGTGTGACTGTGGCTGGGATCCCATTGGTCGGTGTGGTATTGCCGTCATGTCCATGTACAGCGTAGTGTGCAGTGTGTCAGACATTCAGGAGTCTTGTTGAGTGTCCATGTGTGATGTGTTTCTACACCTTGGTTCCCACCCACCACCCTGGAATAGTAATGGGTGCATGTGCAATGTCACCAGTGCATGTGTACTTCACTGCTGCACATTGTTGGAGGTCGAGGGGTGTGGTGTTGAGTGTGTGCAGATGAGAGTTGTTGCCCGGCTAGTCCCCTGCCTCCATGTTGGCCTTGGCTTACTGGCCATGCTGATTGATTTGTGCTTGTGTAGGTGTGATGGTAGTTAGTTGCTCAGGACACCTGACTGTGGTTCACAGTGTGAACGACATTTAGCTTTGTCATCACAGTGGTATTTTTCTTCAGCCCAGGGTCACCACATTGTGGGGGCACTGGGGGTGGTGCTGTGGTGTGTCTGTGACTTGCTGTGTCAGTTGTTGTTCCTACGTGCCTGTGTGACATGTGTGTTTTGTGCTCCCTCTCACCTGTCAATGCCTGCTTGCCCACATAGGGGATTTGGATCCATGAGTTACCTTAGTGTGGCAGTGTATGCACATCTGTATGATTGGTATTCAGCTCTCCTCATGTGTTGTGTTGTTGCCTGGGGACAATGGCACCCCCACCCCTCACCTGCTGTGTATGATGACAGTGTTGGTCTGCCTGTTTGTGTTTGTGCATCTGCACCACTGCATTGGCATATCTTGGGTGTGCCATTGGCTGTATGTTGTTTGGTGTGTTTCCCCTGCTGTCCCTGGGACTCCTAGGTCATCGGTCAGCACAGTGATCATGGTTTGTGTGTCCCATTGCTGCCATGGTATGGTATCTGTTCACCTCACATCTGCTGTCTCCACAGGGTATCTGCATTTGTGTGCCCATTGGTGCAAATATGTGGTTCTGCATTCTGATGGTCACTTCTGTCATTGTGTCATTGATGACTGTTGACGGTCTCAGCCACCATGGGTGTTGTTTGTCTGCACATGGCCAAAGGAATGTTTCATTTGCACTGCAGTATTTGGCTCCCCCAATTTATGTTGCAATGGGACACATACACTACTTTGCCACAGATGAGTTTTTGGTTCTGTGACCAGGAATGATCCATGCAGTTTGGCAGTTGCAGCTCTTTCTTTGTCAACAATTACCTTTTGGTCACTGTGATGATGAGGGTGTAGACCCCATTGCCACAATGGTCAAAATGTGCTTCAGCTATGGACCCCACACTTGCCTTTTGGTTACTGTGATGATGGGGGTTTAGACCCCATTGCCACAATGGTCAAACTGTGCTTCAGCTATGGACCCCACACTTACCGTTTGGTCACTGTGATGATGGGGGTTTAGGCCCCATTGCCACAATGGTCAAAATGTGCTTCAGCTATGGACCCAACACTTGCCTTTTGGTCACTGTGATGATGGGGGTTTAGGCCCCATTGCCACAATGGTCATGGGCTGCTTGCATTGTGGGTGCCACACACATATATGTGTGGCACATGTGCTAGGGGGTCACATTGTATGTTCAATGTCATGTTCGGTGTTGTAGGCATTTGACACAGCCTGCTCACACGCTTGTCATGGTGGGGGGGATGTCTTAATCTTGCATTCCCTAGGTTGTGGTGTGCTTGTTGTGTCATGCATTGTCCATCCTATGAGTGGGGGTGGTAGTAGTGGTAGGCATCCAGCCCCCCTGGCTAAGGGTGGTAGTAGTGGTGGGCATCCTGCCCCCCTGGGTGAGGGTGGTAGTAGTGGTAGGCATCCTGCCCCCTGGGTGGGGGTGGTAGTAGTGGTAGGCATCCAGCCCCCCTGGCTAAGGGTGGTAGTAGTGGTGGGCATCCTGCCCCCTGGCTAAGGGTGGTAGTGGTGGGCATCTGGCACCCCCTGGGTGAGGGTGGTAGTAGTGGTGGGCATCCTGCCCCCTGGGTGAGGGTGGTAGTAGTGGTAGGCATCCAGCCCCCTGGCTAAGGGTGGTAGTAGTGGTGGGCATCCTGCCCCCCTGGGTGAGGGTGGTAGTAGTGGTAGGCATCCTGCCCCCTGGGTGGGGGTGGTAGTAGTGGTAGGCATCCAGCCCCCCTGGCTAAGGGTGGTAGTAGTGGTGGGCATCCTGCCCCCTGGCTAAGGGTGGTAGTGGTGGGCATCTGGCACCCCTGGGTGAGGGTGGTAGTAGTGGTAGGCATCCAGCCCCCCTGGCTAAGGGTGGTAGTAGTGGTGGGCATCCTGCCCCCCTGGGTGAGGGTGGTAGTAGTGGTGGGCATCCTGCCCCCTGGGTGAGGGTGGTAGTAGTGGTAGGCATCCTGCCCCCTGGGTGAGGGTGGTAGTAGTGGTAGGCATCCTGCCCCCTGGGTGGGGGTGGTAGTAGTGGTAGGCATCCAGCCCCCCTGGCTAAGGGTGGTAGTAGTGGTGGGCATCCTGCCCCCTGGCTAAGGGTGGTAGTGGTGGGCATCTGGCACCCCCTGGCTAAGGGTGGTAGTAGTGGTGGGCATCCTGCCCCCCTGGGTGAGGGTGGTAGTAGTGGTGGGCATCCTGCCCCCCTGGGTGAGGGTGGTAGTAGTGGTAGGCATCCTGCCCCCTGGCTAAGGGTGGTAGTAGTGGTGGGCATCCTGCCCCCCTGGGTGAGGGTGGTAGTAGTGGTGGGCATCCTGCCCCCCTGGGTGAGGGTGGTAGTAGTGGTAGGCATCCTGCCCCCCTGGTTGAGGGTGGTAGTAGTGGTAGGCATCCAGCCCCCCTGGCTAAGGGTGGTAGTAGTGGTGGGCATCCTGCCCCCCTGGGTGAGGGTGGTAGTAGTGGTAGGCATCCTGCCCCCCTGGGTGGGGGTGGTAGTAGTGGTAGGCATCCAGCCCCCCTGGCTAAGGGTGGTAGTAGTGGTGGGCATCCTGCCCCCTGGCTAAGGGTGGTAGTGGTGGGCATCTGGCACCCCTGGGTGAGGGTGGTAGTAGTGGTAGGCATCCAGCCCCCTGGCTAAGGGTGGTAGTAGTGGTGGGCATCCTGCCCCCCTGGGTGAGGGTGGTAGTAGTGGTGGGCATCCTGCCCCCTGGGTGAGGGTGGTAGTAGTGGTAGGCATCCAGCCCCCCTGGCTAAGGGTGGTAGTAGTGGTGGGCATCCTGCCCCCTGGCTAAGGGTGGTAGTGGTGGGCATCTGGCACCCCCTGGCTAAGGGTGGTAGTAGTGGTGGGCATCCTGCCCCCCTGGGTGAGGGTGGTAGTAGTGGTGGGCATCCTGCCCCCTGGGTGAGGGTGGTAGTAGTGGTAGGCATCCTGCCCCCTGGCTAAGGGTGGTAGTAGTGGTGGGCATCCTGCCCCCCTGGGTGAGGGTGGTAGTAGTGGTGGGCATCCTGCCCCCCTGGGTGAGGGTGGTAGTAGTGGTAGGCATCCTGCCCCCCTGGGTGAGGGTGGTAGTAGTGGTAGGCATCCTGCCCCCCTGGTTGAGGGTGGTAGTAGTGGTAGGCATCCAGCCCCCCTGGCTAAGGGTGGTGGTAGGCATCCAGCCCCCCTGGCTAAGGGTGGTAGTAGTGGTGGGCATCCTGCCCCCCTGGGTGAGGGTGGTAGTAGTGGTGGGCATCCTGCCCCCCTGGGTGAGGGTGGTAGTAGTGGTGGGCATCCTGCCCCCCTGGGTGAGGGTGGTAGTAGTGGTAGGCATCCTGCCCCCCTGGCTAAGGGTGGTAGTAGTGGTGGGCATCCTGCCCCCCTGGGTGAGGGTGGTAGTAGTGGTAGGCATCCTGCCCCCCTGGGTGAGGGTGGTAGTAGTGGTGGGCATCCTGCCCCCCTGGGTGAGGGTGGTAGTAGTGGTAGGCATCCTGCCCCCCTGGGTGAGGGTGGTAGTAGTGGTAGGCATCCTGCCCCCCTGGTTGAGGGTGGTAGTAGTGGTAGGCATCCAGCCCCCCTGGCTAAGGGTGGTGGTAGGCATCCAGCCCCCCTGGCTAAGGGTGGTAGTAGTGGTGGGCATCCTGCCCCCCTGGGTGAGGGTGGTAGTAGTGGTAGGCATCCTGCCCCCCTGGTTGAGGGTGGTAGTAGTGGTAGGCATCCAGCCCCCCTGGCTAAGGGTGGTAGTAGTGGTGGGCATCCTGCCCCCTGGGTGAGGGTGGTAGTAGTGGTAGGCATCCTGCCCCCTGGGTGGGGGTGGTAGTAGTGGTAGGCATCCAGCCCCCCTGGCTAAGGGTGGTAGTAGTGGTAGGCATCCTGCCCCCTGGGTGGGGGTGGTAGTAGTGGTAGGCATCCAGCCCCCCTGGCTAAGGGTGGTAGTAGTGGTGGGCATCCAGCCCCCCTGGCTAAGGGTGGTGGTAGGCATCCAGCCCCCCTGGGTGAGGGTGGTAGTAGTGGTAGGCATCCAGCCCCCTGGCTAAGGGTGGTAGTAGTGGTGGGCATCCTGCCCCCTGGGTGAGGGTGGTAGTAGTGGTAGGCATCCTGCCCCCTGGCTAAGGGTGGTAGTAGTGGTGGGCATCCTGCCCCCTGGGTGAGGGTGGTAGTAGTGGTGGGCATCCTGCCCCCCTGGGTGAGGGTGGTAGTAGTGGTAGGCATCCTGCCCCCCTGGTTGAGGGTGGTAGTAGTGGTAGGCATCCAGCCCCCCTGGCTAAGGGTGGTGGTAGGCATCCAGCCCCCCTGGCTAAGGGTGGTAGTAGTGGTGGGCATCCTGCCCCCCTGGGTGAGGGTGGTAGTAGTGGTGGGCATCCTGCCCCCTGGGTGAGGGTGGTAGTAGTGGTAGGCATCCTGCCCCCTGGGTGGGGGTGGTAGTAGTGGTAGGCATCCAGCCCCCCTGGCTAAGGGTGGTGGTAGGCATCCAGCCCCCTGGCTAAGGGTGGTAGTAGTGGTGGGCATCCTGCCCCCCTGGGTGAGGGTGGTAGTAGTGGTAGGCATCCTGCCCCCCTGGTTGAGGGTGGTTGTGGTGGTTGGCATCCAGCCCCCCTGGGTTGGGGTGGTGGCGCGCATTCAGGCCCCTGTGTGCATATGTGGCATTGGTGATGGGCATCCCGCCCCTATGGTGCTGCTGTTGCTGGTGTAAGTATATTCAGATTCCCAGTGTATGTGTGTGATGTGTCGTGTACGTGTTGTATGTGTTTTGTGGTTGGTGTCTGACTTACCTTCTGCGCCGTACGCGTCCGTGCCTGTTCCGGTAGTAGATGTAGAATATTGGTATGATCGGGACGAAGGGATTCATGGTTGGTTCGTGTCGTTCGTCCTTCTCGTTGCTTCGCGTCGTCCTCGTCGCTTGGCTTCGTCCTCGTCGCTTCGCGTCGTCCTCGTCGGTGCTGTGTTCGTCTCGTAGCCGTGGATCGTGTTGTGGCGCGATTCGGAGCTTATGTGCGCCTCTCCCGGATGCTTTGACGTGCCGTGCGTAGCGACGGGTTCGGCGCGTACGGAAAGCGCATCGTACTTGTCCGGCCGGACGGGGCTGCATTTTCCCTTCCGTGCGACTCGATTCGGCGTTTCCGGATTCGCCTCGGTCGGAGAACAGGACCTGGTTTGGGTGAGTACGGCTCGGCCGGGATTTTTGCTGTTGTGCGCATCGTACTTGCTCGTTCGGTGTACTGTACGGATCGGTCGGGAAACTGGCTTTCGCATGGCTTTTTTCCCGACCGAATAGTATTGGGTGCGCCTCCGACCGAGATCGGAATCGGCCCCTAAGTGTACAAATCAGGAATATGCCTATTTTATAAAGTTTAAACGGGAGGGCACAGGCACTTTACCACTGGCTAGCAGGAGTAAAGTGTGCTATGGTCCACAAAAACAGTTTCAGCTACAGAAGGCAAAACATTCTGGGGGATACTACCCCAAAGATGTTAATTTGCAACAAGCAGCATATAAAATGCTGTCTTCTATCGGTGGTATATTTATTCAAGATTATTCTTAGCATTAGCATGGTATCGACTGTAGAATAATTGGCTCTATCCCTGCTTTCACCTTTGGTGAAAGGCCAGTAACTTCAGCTCAATCCTTTATGTGTGGTTGTAGATACTTAGCAAACAGTTTTCTGTACACATCCAAAAGTGCAATTGAATGGTAACCAGTAGGATTGTCTTTGGGCCCTTCTTTTAAATCGGATAAATGAGGCGTTCAGGTCATAAGCCATGGACTTTCCTCAACTGTGTTCAAGCAGTTAGGAGTCTTGCTATAATGAGTGAACTTTCTTTTATGTAGACTCTATCAACCATTATTGGGATCCATTCTGGTCCCTTTGGCTTTGGTTAGTCGTGTAGGCTCCTTTACCTCTTTCTGTGAAGGGGGTCCAAGATATATCAAATATTATACCAGCATTTAAGTCACTCATCCACCGTTTTGAATAGTTTAGCTATATAGTGGCCCATTCTTCTATTGTTTGGATTACAGTTCTCATGAGCTTTCTAAATTTGTGGGAATGGGTAAGTAAACAATTATCAATAAAACATTTAATGGCTTGCCAATTTCAACAGAGATGGGCAGGGTTAACACCGTTAAATAATCTGTTGGATAATTAATCTTAATATAGGCCAATTTATTATTCACAGACAGTAAAATTGCTAAACCTCATTTCTTATGACCTTTGATGGTTGAAGTGGTAGAAGCCATGAATGGCAATCAAAATCAGTCAATAAAAGTTGGTTTAAAAGCCAGATTTCTTGTAGTACCAGTTTGTCTAGATTCATAAACTATTTTAAAGAGGGATTGTTCACGTATCTCACCATACTTGTAGTGCTCCAACAGAGTAGATCCACAGCTTTACCAGTGATATTAGGATCTAGAATGAGTAGATACATTTAAAACAACTTGGAAACATCTCTAATAATCCTCATAAAAACATTTCAAAGGTGTTGGTGACTTCTGCCGGGGCACCAACACTGTTTTTAGTTTGCTGATAGTCTAACCTGCAGCTTCTTCTATTTTGTGCTTAAGTCTGGGGATATCTGAAAGGGAATAGTAGGACATACTTAACTTCCCCAAAAAGTTTGCGAGTTAGAAAGACTTTGTGTTTAATGCCCACATTTATCCTTTTGTTTTGCCACATATTGTCCATCTAAGACAGTTCTACCTGCAGGTCTATGCCAGTTGCTCTCAGTGCATCCACATATTTAAAAACCAGAGCACAGGCATTAATTGTGGTGAACGTTATCACCACCAACGCATTGTAAATCTCGCTTTTAGGGTTTCATAACATCTTTACCAGAAAACTCTCTTTCAAACTTAAGACCCTCATATCAGGCACTTTTTTAAATATGCCCAGCACTTTTCACCTGTTGTCTGGGCTGGGGAGATTTCCCCGATCTTGTCCATGTTGAAAATGTCTAATAACATTACTGAAAATTGGTCCACAAGATCCTTCAGAGATATACTAGTAGCATGAAGGCAATCCACAGACAAGATGATGTCGCTCTTCTCTTGTTTGACCACTTCAGGTTGAGCCCCTAAATCCTACCTGGTGGCTGTAGGTAAGTTCTAGAGGGAAATACGATTAGATCTTTGGTCTCAAGGAGATGTGGTAAGCTCACAATGATTTAAAAAGAGTATGGAGGCCAAAAACTGTGCCAACCAGATGTTTGAGATGTCCAAGCTCCACAACACTGACCTGCTCTAGAAATTTCAGTTTGCAAGCTCCATTTCATTTAATCTTACTTGCTCTAGGAATTTCACTTTGCAAGCTCCATTTCATTTAATCTTTAATTCATTCTCTTATTCTTCCTGTTGAGAATAGAGTGTTCATTGTCTGCCTTTGTGGGTGCATGGACTTCAAAAATTCAAAACTCTGGTCTACTATTTTCTTTTTTCAATAAACTCTCCATCCCTTCTTCTTGAGATTCTTAGAAGGTAGAACTAGTGGGGTTACTGAGAACAAGGGGCACAGGACATCTTTCGCAATTTCTGTTATAAATTGATCTGGACTGTGTCACACACTGGATTCGATGAATGAAATAAGCCCTTGTCTCGCTCAACATTCTCAAATAGCGGACTCCCTGCTTAAGTCTTCTATTTGGCTAGGTCTGATATCCACATTGATTTCTACCTAACTCATCCATGTGCTTGTATTTGTATTATTTGGTCGGAGGATCAAGTGCTTCAGCCCAAGGATGGCCATTCCCCCTCAGAGTAAAGCTTCCCAAGATGCTAGTAAGTAGGGGCAGACTGTGCAACTAGGTAACTGATTGCTTGGCTAGCAGTTTGATCACTGAAAGCAACATATATTATGCATTCTAGTCATGTAGTAGGAAAGTGTTTCTTCCTTCAGAGGTGGTGATGAAATCTGACTCTTTAGGACAGGTACAGAGTTCCAGAGGGGTGGAAGAAAGTTTCTAATTCAACTAGTGAACAGTACAAGAGGGAATTTCTAAGTGTTTTGTTCTGTTAATAAGTTGAAATACACTTCAGTAAGGTCATCACTGCCTCCTTCCTTCAATGACAGTTCTACAACAGGAATGTTGGAACGGGAATGCTCCCTGCATGATATACATGCAGGTTCCCCTGTTGAGGGCTTAATGTCATGCAAATCCTGACTTATTTTAGCCCTGGCAACACACTAATCAAGTGTGTGAGCAGGGTCTAGACAACATCCTGGACCTGTAATGTGACTTTGAGGGGATCACCAAGTCTGCCCTTGTGTGTATGAGTGAAAACAGAGGCCCCTGATTATTCCTTTCAGACATCCAGGCCTACCAGAAGGAAGACCGTTTCCCATGGATCTTCCCAAATAGGGAGTTCTACCTAACACTGTTCACCTTGGAGAAACAGTATTCCTCCAGGAGATACTAAGAAATACATGTTTGTGCTCAATCCTTGGGTAAGCATACCATTCACTAGGTCATAAAGCTGTCACCATACTAGTCTGAGTACAAGCTCTAATTCTTTTTAATTCAGGTTATTACAGTCCTGATGAGACCCTCATATTCCAAATAGGGTTGAAACTTCATTGACACCAACGAAAGGACAGTCTTTAGGCAAAAGCACCAAAAAACATTCTGGTTGCTTCTTCTCTATTCTGTTCCCACATGGTTGGAGAGCGAGAGATCCTAATACCAGTTGCACTCTCCCGAAATTTACATTCATACACAAAAAAGCAACTGGAATCATTTTTCAATGTGAGTGTGACCCTTATATTCTGACTCCCAGGTATTCAAAGATGTTGGAATAGACGCCTCACTGACTTGATCGTGACATGCTTCATCATCGGCGCCTATCCACACCCTGGTAGGATGGTACCACCAGGGCGGACTCAAGCAAACAATGTGATGGGAGTTCTTATATAAATCGAAACTGGATAAGCAGGGATCCAGGTGAAAAGTTTAATCTTAAAATACCTACAGGTATACCCTTCTCTGCTATTCTTTATTCCTGGGTTACCTGTGATATGGATAAAAGGAGAATTTTTTTTGTTGTTAAAAATGATTGTTCAACTAAACCCGTTTATATCTTTGCAAACATGTTTCGGCCCTCGCACAGAACTCGTCCGGGTCTGGGGCCTTCGTCAGGGCTCGTTTGTGTGTCCCTGCTTACTTATGCATGCATCTCATGCAGAAGGTGGGGCCTAAGGCTCTCACCTATCTCGGTCTTCTGTTGCTGGGAATTTCCTATGAGATAAAAGAGGGATGGGAAGGGTAGAGAATAATTGTACACACAAGACAGAAACATAAAGAGAAACCCTAGCGGTCATTACAATCAATGTGGAATTTACCTTAGCTAACAGGCCATTATCCTTGTGGCCAATGTAATGTTTGCCCTTTTAAAAAAGCAGTAAAAGAATTGGATCTGGGTCTACACACCCCATGGATCCTACATACACATACAAACTGCAATAGTGCAAATGTAGTGTATATGATCATGTGCAAATGTGGAAAAAAATACATTGGCATGACAACAAGAAAGGTGAAATTACGCATAAATGAACACAGAAGCACCTTCCGCTGTAAAAAAACAGTTACAAAAATGATGCGTAATTTTATATCAGAGGGTTACTCTGAAAATGACCTCTCTTGGACTGTAATAGAAAAACTACCATCGACAGCATCTGAAGGGCAACTATTGAGGCGCGAACAGAGATGGATCTATATATTATCCAGCATGACAACTGGTTTAAACGAAGAAATCCCCTGGACGCAATTGACCAGGTGAATATAGATCATTAAGAAGTAAAAGGTGGGGGGCACACAAATTAAGTAATACAGCCTAACAACTTGATATATATAAAGTAACCTCGACATTTAGGAACATTTTGATTCAAAAAGAACATGAGCCAGATCGCAAATTCATATTCAATCAGAGAGAGAGAGAAAAAACTAGCTCTTTCACATCGACCTTGATATGGACACAACAAACAATTCAGCGAAGTGAATCAAGCAATACCATATCGAGGGGTACGCTACTAAGCACATTAGATCCCCTTTTCTTCACAGCCAACACTGACTTCGAAAAAATCCAGCCGAAAACCAGCAGAAATGAACAACTACTATTCCCGGCATTCACTAGGGTCGCAATAGTGACGTCACTAAGAGGCGCCCAGAAGGATGCACTGCACACATACATACTGCTTCGAAAACTCAGTCCGACACTCAACGGTGGACAGAGGGATCTGTAGGTTCACACATGGTGCTCGTACTTTGACGAAGTAAGTGATGTGTGGTTTAAGTGAGAGACATGATTTGAATGGCTGTCATGCACAAGTAGACGGTCCTGGAACTAACGGCTTCCCACGATGTAGTCTGTCGAATAACGAGCAATCCAGTTTTAATCGTGCATGTGTTTTGTCTGTGCCGAACTGCCTCCTCACTTACAGAACGCCTCAGTTGTAGAGGCAAACACCGATATTAAACAAGCCACTTTTTAGAATTAGCGACCCTAGAACAGAACCATCACAGATCCACATAGAATCGAGGGGCTTCTCTAATCAGTCCTGTCGGTTGGCTCATGACGAGATCTCTGGTCAGTATCTATGACAATATTTTAACCTCTGGAGTCACAGATAACAGTTTGGATCAGATAGATCCTTCTTTAAGAAAAGATAACATACAATAATACCTAGTAAATGTAAATAAGACTACAGGTGATTAAATGCATGCAATAAAGACTTTCTAACCATTTCTTTGAGAAATCTAAATAAAGTGTTTGACAATAAGACAGCACCACTCCTTTGGACCGCATGGTGTGCAAAAACGCACAAAGAAGGGTAAGCTTAAAAAAACATTTGTTTCCTTACCCACTGGACACTTTGGATCAAAAGGGTGTGAATAAATTTAAAAGTCACATGAATCTTATTCTTTTCCCTGTTTTAATGAATAACCTCAAAATATGTACACGAATGGATGAGTAAAAGACACACAATTGATGGACGGAATGCAGAACAAATCAAAACACTCACCCCCAGCCAAGAGATCTTGGTTAAATCCATCATTCTTTTGCTCACCATGCCACCCCAGTTTAGACCTGGCCAGATGCAAATCAATCTTGACCCTGTGCCTCATGGGAACAGCCCTGCCCGAACTGCCAAGCCTGGTCCTCCCTGGACCGGAAACAAGCATCATAGGACCGGTTTCGGGGTTTCACCCCTCATCAGCCAGGATAGCTTGAATCCAGTGGCACAGTGAGCCCGGGACCCACGTCTGGGCATACCCGGCGCACTTAGGGCGAGAAAGCAAAAGACACACAATTGATGGACGGAATGCAGAACCAATCAAAACATTCATCCCCAGTCAAGAGATCTGGGTTAAATCCATCATTCTTTTGCTCACCATGCCACCCCAGTTTAGACCTGGCCATATGCAAATCAGTCTTGACTGAGAAAAAACCCAATGGATTTGGGCCCAGATCTCTGTACTGGGGTAAATGTACGACATTGTTCTGCATTCTGTCCATCAACTGTTCTTTTTGCATTTGTCACCCGAGTGGGACGGGTATGCCCAGACGTGGGTCCCGTGCTCTCCATGCCACTGGAGTCAAGCTATCCTGGCTGATGAGGGGTGAAACCCCAAAACTGGTCCTAGGATGCTTGTTTCCAGTCCAGGGAGGACCTGGCCTGGCAGCTCGGGCTGGACTGTTCCCATTGGGCACAGGGTTGAGACTGATTTGCATTTGGCTGGATTCAACCTGGAATGGTATGGGGAGCAAAAAAACGATGGATTTGGGCCCAGAGCTCTGTACTGGGGTGAATGTATGACATTGTTCTGCATTCTGTCCATCAATTGTTCTTTTTGCACGAATGGATGAGTGGCAGTACAAGACTAAGTATTCTAAACTTTGTACAAAGCACAAACCATTCAACATACGATATATAATTCAGTGGGATGATTCCCACTATAAATTTCGGGAGGTGCCCCTATCCCCTTTTCCCTCCCCCCCCCCACCTTGCAAAAATTTACAACATTCGTATACACTTCTATTATCCATGGGACTGTTTTTTCTTTTTTTTAAATATTTAGAGAAAATATTGTATGAGGCAGAGTGCCTATGAGTCCCTTTGAGGTATTGATTTAAGTAATCGTCCCTAAACAATTTTTATTCTCTCTCTTCCCATCCCTCTTTTGTCTCTTAGGAAATTCCCAGCAACAGAAGACCGAGATAGGTGAGAGCCTTAGGCCCCACTTTCTGCATGAGACACATGCATAAGTAAGCATGGACACACAAACAAGCCCTGATGAAGGCCCAAGACCCAGACGGGCTCTGTGCAAGGGCTGAAACATGTTGGCAAAGATATAAACGGGTTTAGTTGAACAATCATTTTCAACAAAAAAAAACATTTCTCCAGTTATCCATATCACAGGTAACCCCGGAATAAAGAAAAGCAGAGAAGGGTATACCTGTAGGTATTTTTAAGATTATACTTTTCACCTGGATCCCTGCTTATCCAGTTTCGATTTATATAAGAACTCCCATCACATCTTTTGGTTGAGTCCGCCCTGGTGGTACCATCCTACCAGGGTGTGGATAGGCACCGATGATGAAGCATGTCACGATCAAGTGAGTGAGGCGTCTAATCTAAAATTTTTGGATACCTGGGAGTCAGAATAGAAGGGTCACATTCACATAGAAAAACCATTACAGTTGCTTTTTTGTGAATATATGCTTCTTCTCTATTGTCTGAATAAGCATTTAGACGTCCTTGTATATAACAATAACCGTGTGAATTTGTTGTATTTTTATAAGACTGCCTTTATAAAGAAGTTCCATGTGAACTTTTATTGGAAGCTAATGCTTAATTCCCAGTTCGTATGTACAGAAGGGTTGCTCTTGTTTTCTAAAATATCACTCCACACATAGGCTTTCTGGAGGATAACCTGGGTAGGACACTTGAAAGAAGTACCACTCCAACCTGTCTCCCAGTGGCCACCAGAATGGGGCCTGGCAAGGGACACCAGGAAATATTAAGTCATGTGCATTGTTTGCCCTTGGGAATATTGCTTGTTAGTGGCATATTTGAGGGTCAAACAATATCAACTCTTACTTTTGTACAACAGGATATCACCCTATTTACCCAGGAACATCATAAAGACCAGAGGGAGGAACAGAGGATCCCAAGCAGGCACTGTTCTCATTTATAGAGACTGTAAAAGAAGATGTTAATTGAAGTTTTATAAGCTTAGGCATTTAAGGTGCAGAGGTGCAAAGAACTTCTTAATCTTTTGATCATGTCAATGCTTTCTCTGAAGTTCAAATGGTTGATGCACAAGATTGGGCCATGTGACCCACACAGGACGGTGGCCCTTAGAATGATAAATAGAAAACTTTGCTGGACACAATTTAAAGTCAAAACCATAAAGGTTTATTAAAAATTAGGAATCATTACAGAAAGCAAAAATAGTTAGTTAAAATCATAATCAGCATGAATTAATCAATCAATAATTCAATAGCGAGAGGATCAATATAAGGTCCATCTCTAGTCAAATTCAATTCTAAGTAAAGAAAGTCTAAGTAAAAGTCAACAGACAGGCTAATATAGAGACTTAGGGGCTCATTATGATGGCGGGCAAACAGTCCGCCCGCCATCATAGCGGTGCTGGGACCGGCCGCCAGACGTGCGGTGGTCCCACCAGTCCAATTAGGCATCCTGGCCTTTTAACATTGCGGACGGTGCTGCTGGCTGCAGCACCGTTCGCAGTGTTAAAAGGCCAGGATGTGCATTTCCATGCACAACGTGGCAGGCACCACGCGGTGCCTGCCACCTTGTACATAGAAATGTAGGGGGGTACCATGGGTACCCCCCAGTGCACCTACACCCTCCCCCCACACAGAGGGGGCCCGCAATGGGCCCCCTAACCCAATCCCCGCCAGCCTTTCCATGGCGGCAGCGCCGCCATGGAAAGGCCTCTTCGAGGACACATCATAATATGGCGGACGGTGCCTGCTAGGCACCGCCACCGTATTAGTGGCCCTTTCCCGTCCGCCAGGCAATCGGTGCAATTGCCTCCGGCGGAAAAGCAGCGGCCGGACTTTGCGTCCACCCCGATACCCACCGCCATCCTAATTTGGCGGTGGGTACAATGCTCAGTGATGGCAGAAGGACCGCCACCGCCGGCCCGGCGGTGGCAGTCCTTCCGCCATCATAATGAGCCCCTAAGTATTAAGTCAATAGGCAGGCTTGCATGGAGTCTACCTTTAAGAGAGCAAGCAAAAAGGCATGGTGCATATCCCAAAATGGGCTAATTTTATAGGTTTTCTGACAGCCAAAGGCACACTCTTGCCATGTGTGAAGTGCGATCATAGCAGTAGCGGCTCGTGGAGGGAGTGCTGCAGGGCGGTGGGGCGGGGGAGGAGCAGGGTAGGGGTAGTAACCTACGGCATACAGCCGAACAGAGGTAAGTAAACAATTAAATAAATAAAACGAATTTCATTGCGCGCGCTGCATTGCCAAATGCAATGCAGCGCGCGCAACGAAATTCGTTTTATTTATTTGTTTACTTACCTCTGTTCGGCCGTATGCCGTAGTTTACTACCCCCCACCCTGCTCCTCCCCCGCCCCACCGCCCCGCGGCACTCCCTCCACGAGCCGCTACTGGATCATAGGACTAACAACAATTCATCATTTGTATAAACATGATGAATGACACAAGAAAACCTTTAGGAAAACCTGCTTTGCAAGCATCATTAAGTATTAGGTGATAAGGAAATAACTTTGAAACACCAAACAATAAAAGACTCATTAAATGAATATACCATTGAACAGGCTCAAGCAAAAGTCCTTGAGTTGTAACTGTACTACTACATCCTGACATAGCTTCCTTCTAAGGCCCACAAGTGAAAACATGTTATTAAACACCAGAAAAACAACACAATAAAAATGCTTCTATTTCACTTATTTCTTAAATGGAAGAACACAGGAAAGTAAATTTGAACATAGGAAAGCACTTTCACAAAACAATGAATTGTGCATTCATCTTTGGCAACTTTAAAATGAATGTCAGTGTGAGCAGACCGAGTCCTAGTAATGTTAAGTTGAGGCCAAGCTATTTCTAATTGCGGCCCACTAATGTTAACCTAAATACATCAAAATAAGCATTATTTTCTAATGAACATAAAGGATCTGACAATCAATTCATCTTTTGTCCCCACAATCTGGAAATGTGCCCATGTGATAACTCTTTTAAAGAAGCCAAAAGGCAGATCCCACTATATTTACTTACTCTAGACCTATCTTACTGCTGCCCATACCCACAAAAATTTAGGGAAAATAAATAAATAGACAATTATCCAGTTATCTGGAAACCAATCTTCTACTGGCTGACACATGGACAGAAACAGCCCTTTTATCTGCCACAGAAACATCCAAGCCCTTCTGGACTGCTGCCCATATTTTCTTAGACCTGTCCACGGCCTTCCACATGGTCTCACACGCTATACTAATTGATCATTTGGCCAATCTATAGATTTGTGGAGTCTACCACAATCGCCACCTTACCTTCCTAACCAATTGTTCTCAGGTCTCTATACCTTAGGGAATGCCCCAGGGCCTGGCCCTGAGCCCAATCCTTTTTAACATATACATGCCACACGTTGCTAAATTGGTGCAATCTTTTAACATCCATTTTGCATCTTATGTAGATCACACAGCTGATTGTAACCCTCTCCAAAAGAGGTGTCACACATCAACACAACTTCAAGAAGTATCTTTGCGGTGGCAAAATGAATAAATCTCAACTGTCGCTCATTTACCTTGGATAAGAGAGAAATTATTGTTTTTGGGTGCTCTAGTTTGACTTGGTCTCCAGCATGCTGGCCTGATTAACTGGGTTCCCTGCCCAGGACCACACTGGCATCATGAAATCTGGGCATCAAAGCAGCAAGAAATCTAGGAAAAGTAGACTCCAATCTTTCCTTTTCTGCACAGATCTGGAAAGTATCTGCCACGTGTTTTTCTCAACTCAAATCCCTTAGGAAGGACTTTGAATTCATCCCTATGGCTCCTAAAAAAACTGTGATCCACACACTAATAACCTCCGGATTAGACACTGGGAACCGGTGCGGTGAATTTTGTTTTACCACAGAAGTTAAAAGTTATATATATTACAAGGGACCTCAAGAGAAGGACACATGGTTTATCAGTGTTGATAAATTACATTACTAAAAAATATAGGCAATTGATAGTGAAAATGACAACATAAAAATCACAATTTCAGGCATTATGCTACTTTGTTAAGAAAAGAAAGGGTGTCTGATAAAAACAAACATCTAATGGGTTAGAGCTTTAATTTGGAGAGGGATAATTCATTGCTCTTGATAAGATAATAGGTATTGCAGCTCATTTTTTGCCTTCACTAGGAAAAGACAAATAATGCATCAAGCCTAAACACAGTGGGCCTGATTCACTAGGTAACCTACAGGCTCTGCAGTCAGGGCAGAGATCTCAACATCATAAAGTATAAGGAAAAATACTAGTTTTTTAAACACGAAAATAAATATTCAAAACATTTTTTATGTTAAATATGAATGTAAATTCATTTTATGGATTTACTTTAAATGTATAAAAAAACTGAAAAAATGCTACAGCATTATTAAATTCATTTTGGAGAAAAAGTTTAATGGAAATAAATTACATTAAAATCATTTTTATGAAGGTTAAATTAAAAAATTAATTCCCACCTAAAGA
The DNA here is from genome assembly GCA_963921515.1 of Calotriton arnoldi. Classification (NCBI taxonomy): domain Eukaryota; kingdom Metazoa; phylum Chordata; class Amphibia; order Caudata; family Salamandridae; genus Calotriton; species Calotriton arnoldi. Next base: position 326,147 of record CAWUFW010000529.1, on the reverse strand, counting down.
AAAATATATATTATAATTTGCATAAATAATTATTATAAATGATATATATGATTAATTAAAATTAATGTAATTATTTTTAATAAAACATATGGTTACATTATTATTTTTACATTCAAAATAGGTTATTAAAATCTTTTATTGCTAAATATATATGTACTATTTTTAATATTAATGTATATGTATTTATATTTTTTACTATTTTGAATAATTGATTTTTATTATTTTCCATGGGATTTTATTTTAAGTCCCTACCTCTATTATTTTCTATGGGATGGTGTTGAAGTACCAATGGTTGGCCATGAGTAGTGCTGGATTTACTACAAAAGTTTAAGTCCCTACAAAAGTGCCATTTGTGAATACTGAAAAGTAGTAAACTTACTCAAAAGTGTAAACTTACTCAAAAATGAAAAATGTGAATCAGGCCTTATGTTTGCCAACATCGAAAAGTATTAAACTTGCTCAAAAGTATAAACTTAATCAAAAGTTCAAGTTACGTTTGTGAATCAGGCCCAGTAAGTTTAACCTACATGCTAAAAAGTGCTTGTAATCTCTTCTGAGTGATACTGGTCTGAAATTTCTGTGCATCTGTCACTCGAAAATTTGCAAGTTGGACAGATTTACCTACGGTTGTATGTGTGCAAGATGGATGGATATTTTCCCAATAGAGTAGACAATGCAAATGTGGTGAACACAAAAAATCATAACCTTTTGTGGGTGTTCATGAAATTTTCAAGCCCACATTTCTCAAATAAAACTTAAATAAAGTAGGTGTAAGTGTTGCAGGAAGTGCTCTGAACACCATCATTTTTGAGGATGTATTAAGGCAGATATTACTTTGCAGGAAAAACAATACAGTGTGAAGAAAAGGCACATACAAAATATATGCAAGTACACATTTATGCACTCTATACATATTCATTATGAACTCCAGGAACAATATGTATAGCAGGGCTAAGGAACGCAGAGAAATGGACAAAGGTCTACAAAATTCCAAAAATCCAATTTCCTTGCCGTCTGCCTTGGACTTCTGTCAAAGGGGAAAGTTGTAAATGTCCACAATGCCTATCAAGGTACCCAGTGGGATGAGTAGGCAAGTGAAATTCAAGGACTGTTTTCAAGGTAACCAACATTTCAACCCAACTGGCACTGATGGCTGTAGAACTGTTAGTAATTAGTTTTTGTTGATGGTGCTCGAACGTATGATTTATGATAGTAGGCAGGAAAGAACAGCAGGCTAGATGTCTCAAATTAGTATTATTGTTATGATTATTATTATTACTACAGATGCATTATGTAGATTTCAGAAAAATTAGCGAAATAGAAATGTGTGAAAAGCAGAGATAAAAGCTAAACAATACGACTAGGAGTTCTCAAAAAACCAAAGGTGGGATGGTGGGATACAGAATTTGAGACACGATTACAAGGAAATCTCCATGTCTGAGGTTAAATACTTTACATTGGTGTGCAGCAATACTTTATGAGGTTTGAAATAAGGTTGGGAAGGGGACGGCCTGGCTCAGCACAAAGGTTGAAAAATCCAGATGGGTCGGAGGGTGGGGAGGGCAATAAAAATTTCACAGGAGATGTGACGGTGTATATAAGTAGGTGTAGGTCTGATATTTGAAGATTATTATGAGGATATTTATTTGTCTGACCTAGTTTTGAAATAATCCAAAGTGGAGGACATCCTGGATAACTTCACACTTCGCACTTTGCCGGAACGGGACAAAGTTGTCCAGGTGAAACCATCACAGTGGAGGAAGTTCGCTCTGTGATCGGGCCTCTCCAGCAGAGCTTTTTAAAATACTTTCTGGCTTGCTAAAGGATAGTCGATTGAAATCATTTAGAGATTAGAGTGGATTTTATTAGCAGACCATCAATGCACTGATTCAGAAGTCCAATAAACTGGTTGATGACTTCTCCTCTTATTGCCCCATTTACCTCTTAAAAATTGGAAATATAATTTTGCTCAAGGTCCTATCTTACAGGGTATTAATGGTGATCGCATCTTTGAAACATCCAGATCAGTTGGGCTCCATACCCCACAGATCCACTTAGGTGACCCTATATAGTCTTTATAATTCCATTGAAATGACAGGTTGCATTAATGACCCCCCTAGTGAATTGTTCTAAAGAAATCTGAAAAAGCTGTCAACACCACAGTGCTTCATGTTGCAAATATTAGACAGATGGGTTGTGGACTGGAATTTGGTTTGGGTGGTGATTCTGTATATGCTCCCTACTGCGTAGATGCAAGTGAATGTAGTAATCTCCTTTGGTCTCAATCTGGGCAGAGAAATGAGCAAGGGTATCCTCACATTCTCAGATTCTTTTCTTGTAACTCTGCAACCCTTTGCTTGTTGGATAAGGCGACGGCCATCTAAAAAAGGGGCTTGAGTGGAGGGACAGGAACAGGATTGTAGTTCACATAAAATAATGATACCCCCTTGTACATTGCTGGCCCTTGGTTTACCCAACCAAGATTCCTCTCTGTGCAAGTTCAGACTGCATTCCTACTTTCATAGAAACCAAAGCAAATTCAGTGTTTCCTGTGGAATGTAATACTCTTCTCCAGTTATGACTTGAGGATAAAAATGTAAAATTCTTGTCTACCATTTTCTTTTTTCATTAAACTTTCCATCCCTTCTTCTTGAGATCCTTAGAAGGTAGAACTAATGGGGTTTCCGAGAACAAGGGGCATAGACACCTTTAAAAGGGGCAAGACCACTTTTCTACCATGTATTTGGAGGGCCCTCGGAGTGCCACAGCTCCCAGAGGAGTGCCCCCAGCCAAACCTTTTTAGAAAGTGGCCCTAAGTATCCCAGGGGGCTGAATCAGTTATCCAAAGAGAGGTCTGATTTGTTTGTAAGATCTCCTGGAGCATGCATTTTGCCAAAATGTTCTAGCATGTTGGCACTCTTGCTGGTGGGTCCTAGGGCTGCTCTGCAGCATGTATAAAATTAGAAAAAGACTCATGTACACAATTTACCGAAAATGCAAACGTTTTATTGACAACAAAGTTAACAGTGAAAGATTACATGCATTAATGAAGATTGTTCAAATGTTTTGTTGACAGAAGATCATTGAAAGGTCTTAATGCGGTTACAACCTGCCAAAGCCAGTAGGCATACCTTTTGATAATTGTATTGTGTCTAGTATATCTGGGGATTATAGAGTTCAGGGATTACTGGGGTATGAACTGATGGGAGGGTGTGACCAGGGGTATTTCCACATGCCATTTTCTACATATTAGTAAATGAATGCATAGTATTAAGTACTGTGTGCATAATAAAGTGCTTTTCCTTTTTAGAAGTAAAAGTGCTGACTGAACAATGACATTATTGTGCGTATTTTTTTTGTATGCCTTCAGACTGGGGTGCTATCCCACACGCCTCCCCCGAGTAGGCCTTGGATTCCTCTACCACAGTACACAGAGAGTCAAGTGCTACAAGTACTTGGTTCCCAATAGATGGAAGGTTGCAGGCTTATTAATTGAAAATGACCCACCTCCCTCCAAACTAATAACTTAATATTCCACACCCCTTTCCACACTTGCAAGGGTCACACCTCTTTGTGGCACACAGTCAGTGTGCTTTCTGGCAGCCTTGTTGCCTCTGTGGCCACTTCCACAATATGGCACCGGTAGAGAGGCAAAGTGTTACCCTCATTTGAATGGGGCCATGCCTCATGCAAATGAAGCAATGCCCCCTTAAAAGCATGCTGGCATACATATGTATTACAGAAGGGACTGAGCAAGAGTCTGCAAACCTTTGTAATATCGAAGTACGATGGGGCACAGAAAGTGGGTGTACACACCTGTTAAATCCCTGGTGCATTCTGTGCAATACACCACCTGGTGGTGTTGGTATTTACCTGGTATGGTGTAAACGTCCAAAATAACTAATGAGGTCCTTAGTCTGTTATGTTGGACTTGCAATGAAACTGAGAGCCCAAGTAAAACTGAGACAGGTTTGATCTTGGATGGCTTAGGAAGGTGTATTTTAGCTTTGTACTTTCCCTCACAGCAGACATCAGCCCAGTGGAGTGAAACTGTAGGCAAACTCTGAACAGGCTCAGTGTCAATGCTAAAAGAGTGAATCCTAACTGATCTGCAGTGTGGGAGGAGGGTGTCTTTCTCAGAAAGATGCTGGTAGCTTGTCCCTGTCCTCTAATTGAGCTCAAACCATGGTTTGAGGATTTCTCAGTGGTCAATTTACCTCTCAGCTAGGCTTTCAATTGGTGTGTGTGTGGTAGCTGAAACAATTTGTAGAAATTTTTGAATGACCACAGACCAAAAAGCTTTAATTAGGGCTTCACTGATTTCCCCCAAGCTCTTTGGTTTCAAACAGTAGGCAGGAGACTGCAGCAGACCACCCATGCAATTAGCAAATGAATAGGCCATCCTGGCTAATCTGAATCAGTATGTGTATGCTCTGGAGAATATAATTTAGAAACAACATATATGATTGCATATACTATATGCCTTAAGACAGCTTTCAGATGGAGAAAGTTATAGGGTCATTGATAAACAAGACCACTGAAAAGTACTAGGAAAAACTGGACAAGTGGAAGAATTATGGCCTGATAGAACATGAGGAATTTAGTTACTTGAGATGTGAACTCCCATGTCTTCCTGTATTTTATTTACTACCCAAAGTACTTAAGAACAGGGAAAATCCTCCTGGAAGACAGATTGTTTTTTCTAGGGGTAGTCTCCTAGAAAGTATATCCAGATATGTTGTCCACTTTTTAGGATTGTTTTTTATGTCTTTGCCATCCTATATAAAAAACACTAAGGATTCTTTAAGCTAGAAATGAAGGCATAACATGGGAAAGTTATTATTTACTGACAACCCTTCATGTCACATCACTAATCACCATCAGCCATTCTAATGGCATAAAAGCCAGCAAACATTGCTTGAGGCCTAAACCACTGTGTCATTTGTCTCACACTAACATGATTATGGATATAATGAAATTTTGTCTTAAGAACAATATTTTTATGTTTGATGGGATCCTGTACAGGCAAATACATTGTGTGGAAATGGCCACCTGTTTCGCTCCCAGCTATGCCAATCTATTCATGGGCAATTGGGAAGAACAGGTGCCAAGGGCCCCTGAGATGACAGAAGGGATGGAACACATTATTTTGTGGCTCAGGTTAATTGATGACCTCTTCATCATTTGCCAAGGGCCAATCAAGTCAGCTACTGAATTTGTGGAAAGGTTTGGTAACAATACTTTTAATTTGAACTTTACCTATGAAATGAGTAAGAACACTACTGTTTTCCTGGATGTATTGTTGGATGTACAAGGGAACACACTGTGTATTAGTGTGTATCATAAAAGGACAACTAGCAGCATTGTGGTACATGTTCTAAGCAGCCACCCAGTGCCACTGAAATGTAGCATTCCATATAGGGAGATACTGAAAGTGAAAACGAACTGCAGCACAAATGAGAATTTTCTGAAAGAATAGAAATGCACGATAACAAAGTTTCAGAAGATACATAATCCTAAGTCGGTTTTGGATAAGGCTGTACAGAGAGTCAAAGAAAAACCTACAGAAGCCACAGCGTATACTAGGAAAGGTGACAGAGAAAGAAGGGGCAGATGATGCATGAGTTATTAGTACTAATAGTGACTGATCAAAGGAATTGAATACCATCATGAAGAAGAAGTGGGATATACTTACATGTGATAACACATTGGGGAATATCATCAGTGACTAACCCAATATTGCTATCGTAAACGGCGATCTTTGAAGAATACAGTAGTACACAGCGACATTACAGAGAAAAAGAATACCACCCTTACTGACATGAAAGGATGTGAGAAGTGCAAGGCCTAGAGTCACATCAGGAGCATGAAGAAGTATCCTCTCCCATATGTTAAAGGATATATGGATTTCTCTCAATTTTTGACAGCCAGTTACAAGTTTGTTAAGTATGTATTAGTTTGCACATGTGGTAAAAGGTATGTGGGTAGCACCATCCACCCAGTTAAAAAGAGTTCTAAAACATGTGAAGGCAATTGACAACAGTGACAAACATTACCCAGTAGTGATACATTTTTCAAAGTTTCATTTCAGAGATAGGAACCTTTTGAAATACTATGCCATAAAACTTGACAGAAGGGAGGGCCAAAAAGTTGTATATATTAATATGCAGAGAATCTACACATATCATTGATTTAGAAACCAAATTCCCCATGGGTATGAACAGAGAAGAAGAGTTGGCAGTTGGAGAATAGTGTTTACAAGACAATATGTGCTTTCCAAATGTGGGTGAATTAGATTATATTAGCTTTCTTTTTGAACAGGAAGAGGAGGAACAGACTGCCATGTACAGCAACGGGGATTATTAGTTTTGAGGCAGATGATACAAGCCTTGGTTAGAACCCCCTGTTTTCTTCAGGGCACAGAACACTAGGGTTGAGGTTTGCACTTATACAGCATTTGCTTTGTTGTTGGAACTCAGTTGTTTGATCGTCACATGATGTTTGTGCATGTTATTTCTCTGCTTGGAACTAAGTGCACTAGTGATATAGTTGACATGAGCATTCCTTATGTCAATTACCCTCTTGGGCATGATGTTTTTACATGAAATGTTGACAGTGTGGAAGTTGATCAAAAGAGGTTAGTAATGAGAATAAAGGTTGCAGAGTCCTCTTCCTGTCGATTCAAATCCCTTAAATATTGGGCGGGTATTCGCTCCAATAGGGTTCAGACCCTTGGTACCCCAATTTGTAAATGTTCAGGATAAGGTAGGAGTGTTTCCCATGAAATAATGAATCAAAGTCATATCCATTTGTGGGTAACTTCCATTCTTTCTTAGAAGGTAGATGGTTTAGTATGCAATGTAGTTTGAGCAACAGCCAACATTTGTTTCACCCCCTCAGGCTGATAAGCCTGGGGCTTTCTCAAGGCTGTAAAAATCAGTTGGAAATAAAAGTCACATTGGTTTGAAATCCTATATGCCAAAGGGACCATCACCATATGTGAGAGTGAAGACCAAAAGAGGTTGCCTTAATGGACAGTCACAACCATCACTTAAAAACAACAGAGAAATACTAGTTCAAGTTTTGTTGGTCTATGTGGCACATATAAGTGGTATCATGGCTTTATTGTGCAAGCCCCCTAAGCCTCCACATATCATAAAAAGATTAAACATGGTATTTTACTGACATTATCATCAGGGTCATCTAATGAGAAGTTAACGTCAATGAAACAATGGCAATGATATTTGAATGCTAAGGAATATGTACAGTACGAAAAAGAATTTACCTATATCATATGAGGGTCAATTTCTGTGCAACACACAAAGTTTACAATTTTATTTTATTTGAACTACCGAATATGAACATGAATTTGTCATTTTTCTCTTCTAAACAACAAGTCCTGTTTTCACGATTATGTTTTGTGTACAAAGAGGGTGTAGCACTCGAACAAAATTTAACAGGAACAAAAGTATAACGTTTGAACATCCTGCGTGATTTGTGCATGGCTTTTGAGCTAAATCTCTCTCTCTTGCTCTCTCTCTCGATATATATATATATATGTGTGTGTATTTACTGAAAAAAACAACAGTTAAAACGAAGTTATAATTGGGTGAAAATGTCAGTTAAAAACATTTTAAAATACTAAAAAACACTGAAATTCCCCAGTTATCATTAACTGAAGTAACTAGGACTCATGCCCCTGCCATGCACAGTGCGGTCATCAATTCAGTCATTTCAGATGTCATCAGTTATGTCATCAAGGATGTCCTAGAAAATGTCATGATTGACGTAATATGTGAGGTCATCAGCAGCACATGGGGAAGGCGTGAGTGATAATTACTTCAGTTAACTATAACTCGTTAATTTCAGTGGTTTTTAGAGTTTAAAATGTTACATTTTCACTGGCATTTTCACCTAACTATAACGTCATTTAAACCTTTGTTATTTTTCAGTGCATTTCCAGAGATTTTTTTATTGTAAAGTAAGATTTTATTACCATACCCAACTATGGCAACCTCCTGCAAATGTTCACACACCCCCGCGCATGGCCTTCAGCATTGCATAGCGTGGGGTTGGTTGCATACCCTGAGGCAAGGCCCTGCAGCCAAACCCCCTGGGCAGCCAAGCCTGCGCCGCACACAGCCTTTTGCTATGTGCCCATTAAGTTGCCAGCATGGCCTGGCCGTTACAATATAAGGAGGTGTCATTTTAAAAACCGTTTACTGGCTTTGTCATAGGTTAAAACATCAATATATAAAAGATAGGCCTATTTACTTTGTCAGGAGGTAAGAACATCTATATATATATATATATATATATATATATATATATATATATATATATATATATCAGATCTATTGGCTTAGTCAAAGGGTTACCCCATTTATACATTTGCCACATATCATAATTTACCATTAAAACCAATGAAATAACCACAATCCAATGCATGCATTATTAAAACACACTTAGCATGTTCATTGTTAGCAAATGTCAATAAAGTCTTTTAAATAAATTATTTAAAAAATATATATCCATTAACAATGTAATTGAGTCTTTTTTTAACATTCTTTAGGCAACAAAATGCAGCCATAGGACCAGCCACTATCACTCCAGCTGAAGAGCATACAGCTCCAGCTAAGAGTGCTTTGAAAATGGTGGTAAGCTCTCCTTGGGTAATGCATTCAATGACTTGGAAGACTTACTGTCTATTTTATAACATTCCTTGAGAACAGCTGTGCTCTCTACAGCCCATCACAGCACTTTAATTTTGAGCTGGTGGTGCCCACTCCTTGGGGCACCACCAAAAACTATAATATTCAAAATCAAATTATGGAACGTTCCCAAGTGGGAGCAGTAAATATTAAATATTTGTCCTTGTCACTTCAATACTGAAGCTGCAACTACTTTTTTTTTATTTTACATCTACATGCTGAGTGCTCTGGTTCTACCCAAGCCACCTACTGCCTATCATTTTTTTTTTTTTTTTTTAGTGGCAGCACGGGGAGCCTACTCCTGCACTGCTGTGTCAGTGTTTTCTTTTTTTTTTTTTTTTTGGTGCCCCGGTCCCACCCAGGGCCCCTAGAGCCTTTTTTATTTTTTCGTTCTGAATTAGCAGTGCGGGGAGCCCACTACTGCGCTGCAGAGCCGGCTCATACCTGCCAGCACAGTATGGCCCATATGTCGGCATCTTCCTGCTCCCTGCCCGCTCATGCTGGCAGGGAGTGTATCTGAGGTGGGGGCATGGAATCAGGAGGGCACATCGCAATGTGGGGGGTGCCTAATGGTGGCCTGTGATCTTGTGTGCTTTGGTGACCCAGGGATGGAATCCTGAGACCCCTTTCATAATGCGGCGGCCTCCAGTGCTAGGGTACACTTCGTGGAGGGGGCCCCACACATGCCCCTCCCCAAATTTTTAAAAGAAATATTAAATGTGCCTACCCAATGGACCCCGACCTACCCCAGGAGGCATTTTATTGAAAAAGGGTGTCCTGCATTAAAAAAAAAATATAATAATCTCACGGTACCTAGGTAGTACTGAGGTACCATTAAAAAAGTGTTTGATTTTGACCCCAGGTTGTCCATCGGGGACAACACCCCACCCCCCAAGCCAAAGGGCCAGGATATCTCTCCCCTGCCCCACCGCCCCCCACCAGTTTTTACTTTTTTCTTTCTACAGCACAGGGACTGAGTCCTAAATGGCTGCCAAACATCTTTGATGATGGCATCAAATCAGATTTTATCTTTGATCTGCCGGTCATGTTGTACTCCAGCATCTCTAGATATCGATAAACCTAATTTCTCAAAAACTACTGAGCAGGTTCACACCAAATCAGGAAATGCGCGCTTTCTGGGTTAAGATCTAGCTATCTGGCAAATTTGGTGTAATTCTGTTCAGCCAGTTTTACTGTAGATTTGTCTGAAGTTACTATGGGAAGTTGCATGGGGAAAATGCGTTTTGGGACCCTTGTTTTTCTTACCCCCACTTCCACCACCCCCAACCCCAATTGATGGATAACCCTGAAGCTTTCAAGTAAGGAGCTGAGGTGGATGAACCTTTTTTTGAAGTTTCGTGAAGTTTCTGGAAACGATGCCAAAGTTATTAGCAAAACAAAAACTCCATTACCTATGTAAACCCGGTCCTAACTATAACTACGCAGTGGCAACCACAGTCTTTTACCAGAAGAATATTTATATTAATTTATGTAGCAGTCTATAAAACACTAGTCATGTAGGTAGCAACTTAGCACTAGGTAGCACTTGTGTTGGCTACATCAAACACACAGAGAGGCACACAATATCTGTGAGAAATACTTTTACTACCCAACATTTAATTTCTTAATTTTGGCAATGCACTTTTAATGCACAAAATCATCCATTTACGTTGATAGACAATGTTACTAGACATGAACCTACGTTGACTGAGCTCAAAGGACCACAACTACAATCACAGTCTTTCAATTCAAAGAACTCGTTCAAGAAGATGCTGGTATTGCTAAGTTACAAAGCAATTGATGGAAATCAGAATAGTAATAGTCACCATAAAAGGATCCTTTTAAATGATCATTACTGTAAAAAGTGGGTTAATAATTTGGGCATAGGTGCTCTTATCAACCTAATTAACACAACCTAGTTAGGTCTCATCACAGTTCTCGGTGAAACTCTACTCAACACCTGGTAGCTCTGGAACTAATGATAGGCAATTCTTCAGATAAAGGCGTGTTAAGACCAAACAGTTCCATCAACAACAGAATAAAATCCCCAAATCAAATAAGAAAAAAATTAACAAGCAAAAATACAAAAGATCATGTTGACAGGGATCGAAGCTCAATTTCAGACAAATGACAGTGAAACAAAGGTTTGATGCACCAAGCAGCTCACACCAGTCATAGTTTTTAACTTGGGACTTTTCCAACTGGGCAAGGTCCAAAGCTGAAACCTGTGAGAGTCCTTTGAAGTCAGATATATCAATATTGAGCTCCTGCAGAAGCCGTTGTTTTGGTGTCAAGAGTTTCGAACAGGACAATGCTGGATTTCACAGCTGATGAGACTGCTTTGAACCTGGGACTGATTTCCCATCTTATCCTGGTCCAAGGTTTTAACTTTGGACTTAATCATCATTTTGGTTATCAGGTTCCACCTGTGGAGCAAGGCTGGAAGCTGTAGCCAGGCAGGGCTCCAGAAATCCATATACATTTACTGCAAGGTCAGCACAGCAAAAAGCTTTAAGCAGGATGAACTAGGTTTTCTTCCTGCTGAGGGTAGGTTCTCCCTGGGGAAGCCATAGAACCTTGTCCCTGTCCTCTGGAGGTAGAAAAAAGACTAAGTCCCACTTTACTCCAACTTATAAGAATGTTCCTCCTGGTCACTACTGCAGCCCTGAGATCTTCAGCGTAGCCTTCTACAGTCTCTTTCCAGCTAGGGCTCCTGAGGGATATAACCCTCTGTGATCCTCTTGGAGTCAGGAGTCTTACTGCTTTTTGTGTCGGTAGAGCAAGCAAAATGGAGGCCAACCACTCAGCAGGTGGACAGTTGTTGTAGATCCTGGGTGCCAGCAGGAGTCAAAAGACCTTAAGTCTTCTTCTTCCAGCAGTCAGCCAGAGGTAATCTTTGCACTAGGCAGAGATTGGAGAATTCCCTAGATCCAATTCTGACTACTTTTGTGCAAATCCCCCACCTTCTTCTTAAACACTTCCTCTCTTTGTGTCCGCAGATCTTCCTTATACCAAAGGCAAGAAACTGTCCTCAAGGAAAAAACAGTCAAGGATGTATACCGAGCCTCTGAAGTGGGGACGAGAGTCAAAATGGTTCTAGACCAGTTTTCTTTCAGGAAGCACAATGCCTACATTCCTAGAGTTACTTTTCTGCGAAAGTTATTAAAAATCTACTTCCACCACTGAATCAGATTTTTTAAATGAAGTGAAAAATAACTTTAAAGGGCGTGGCTAGCGGCCGCCGGGAATGGTCGCTCTTTGAGGCGGCTCCGCAGCCCTCACCGTAACATCCGCAAATTTCTCCGTCTGCAACGAGGTAGATTCCCCTCGTATCTCAGGAATCTCCTCCTAAACCGATCCAGCAAGCGTGCGCTGCTCGCAGATCGAGCAACGCCTACACTGAGGCCAACGAGAGCTGCTGATTCGGGATGCCCGGAGCGTATCACAATGGCGGCCTGAGAAGAAAACGTTGCGATCGGCACTAGCGACCCACAGCAGAGCTGCCTTTGAGGAAAAGGTAGCCGTTGATTCAGGCTGCTACACAAGTGGCAGACCTCCGGGCGGTGTCGAAGAGGCAGCGAAGTTTGAGCACAGCTGTGGGAGGAGGCGGGCGACCCACGACTGCGGCCAACGGGAGGTGGAGACTGGACCGGCTTGCAGACAAATCGAGGTCCCCGGCTTTGCGGCCCTTCCGCGATATTGCTGAATCATCCCTGAAGCTGTTACACCTCTCGAGAGCCAGCCAGTACTGAAGGTGAGGTGGGCCGACGGAGCGCCAGGGTGGGAATGGACGTGCAGTAGACACCTCCACTGCTCTATGAGGACTGAGGGGGGCCGGGCGAAAATCAAGGCCCTGGCTTTGGGGCCTGCTCGGGAGGCCACGGGGGACTGCCCGCTCCTCCCTGTTTTTCGGACCGATGGGGTAACTGCGGACAGAGCCAGGCCACCGCACCGAGTACTGCTGATATTGGGCCCATCGCACCACATGCTCTATTTAAAAGCTCCCTAACACGACGCCTGCGGGGGGAGTGTGTGGACATCGGGCGGCCCTGGAAATTGAGGCCCATGCTTTGAGGCCTACCGCCGGCTATACCACAAGTGGGGCGTGCATCCCCAACGTAAGGCCGCTTCAGGAAATACGCTGGGCAATGGACTCCTGGCCTCCCCCCCTAGACTGAGGCTGCAGCTACACTTCAACTTTCGACCACCTCAAGATCCCCTAGATTTGGCACCACCGAGGGGGGATTGTTCTACGCCGTAAATCGACAGACTTCAACTTATATTGAGAGTGGGAATAAGGAGACTCCCTCCTACATGACCGACCCGCGCCGTGCCCTGCATCTTGCTTGCTACACAGAAGACCTCTTACCACTGCTTACAGACCACATACAGAGTGCTCCGATAGTGAATCTGATTCATCCTGCTGCCGGAGGTCAGCCATACTCCTTCTTAAACTATCAGACTCACCTAGAACACCGACAGGCCGGCGGGGGATAGCCTTCGTCCCCGGCGTAGGCGGCGGCAACTACAGGTGTGTCTTTCAGTACCCTCGTGCTCCCTTGCCTCCTGCACACCAAAGATGGCCACCAACAAAGGTCTCAAATCCCAGACTCAGAAACAGCTGGCGAAGTTTGCCTGGTCCAAGCAAGGGGAAGACACCGACGTGACGACAGGAGAAGACCCCAAAATGTCACAGCCTCGCTCTTCAACCAAAACTCTTACTCTAGAAGACGTCATGGAGGGCATAGCAGGTGTACGAACCTCTCTGGAGACTCGAATCGACTCTGTGAACATAGAGGTAACTCTCTTGAGGGCGGATCTAAAGAAAATGGACTCTAGGGTCAAAGACGTAGAAATTACAACGAAAGCCCTCGTGACTGACGCCTCTACTCTACAACAACAAGTAGCCCAACTCCAGGACCAGCAGAAAAGAATGGAGGAGCTCCTGGATGATTATGAAGGGAGGGCGAGACGGAACAATATCCGTATCCTAGGAGTTCCTGAAAGATCGGAGGGGCCGACCGTGGATCTTTTTGTGGAAGACCTGGTGATCAACAAACTCCAACCTAAGCGCCTCTCTAGCTATTTTTCCATTGAGCAGGCCCACAGGGTCCCTGGAGGGCGTCCAAAGCCTGGGCCCCCCCCCCAGGCCCATAATTGCAAGAGTCTTTAACTTTCGAGATAGGGACGTCATTCTACAGACGGCGCGGGCTGGACCTCCGGTGAAGATCGCTAATGCGAATATCACCTTCTTCCCGGACTTTACTGTCAAAGTTCAGGCGCAGAGACGCAGCTTCACAGCGGTTAAAAAAGCCCTACGCGACAAAGACATTAAATATTCCATGCTGTTCCCAGCTAAGCTTCGAGTGGAATCTGAGGGGAAATCATGTTTTTTTCTGTCCCCAGAGGAAAACTGGGAATGGCTGGAGGGCTGGCGTTGAGTGGGAAAAATGTCGGACAGCCACAACAACAAGGGTCTCAACACTAACCAACGTGCTCCTCCGGCATCAAAAGAACACCGCTCAGGGGAGGACCCAGACGGGAAACTCTGAATCAGACTGCTGGACTTTATTTGTTTTCAACAACACCTCCAGGCCACATTTGTACTCTCCATTATAAAATTTGCGGCCTCCACAAGATAACTCCCTGGGTGATTGCCAAGCATATCTCTGTGGCAACATTTCCCCTACGGAGCTTACGCCTCAGACACTTAACATCTTTACGAGGGGAAAAAAAAAATGCCTAAAGGATCGGACTAGAATTGACTACTTAAGTATACCATGAACATACTACGTTGCATGGGGGGGGGGGTAGAGGTGGTTAGCCAGACACCCTACACATGACGGGGTGGGCGACAGGCACTCTGCCTTGTTGGGGAGTGGAAAGTTGGGATTCCACTGGCAGGGTGCAGGGAGGGGGGTATGGGGTGGGGGTAGTTGGGATTTTCTATGTTACAGTTGAACTTACACAGAGCATCCAAGCGAACTTAACTTCACCGTGTCCAAGTACTAAAATGCAAACATCATCCATATACTTGGGGGGGCGGGATGGGAGAGGCTTTATCATTACTGTTATGCTAGACTGCTCTTCAAGATTGGGAATGGCTGATACAACACTAACGATCGTATCGCATTCCCCCTCTGCTCTTCACTACTACCCGACATGACAGACACAAGAAACATTAAGTTATCAATAATGACGTGGAATGTTAATGGCCTGGGGAGTAAGATAAAAAGAGGAGTTGTCCTACAATACCTTAAGAGGCAATCGCCTGACCTGGTACTATTACAAGAAACACACTTGGTGGGAAATTGTTGTAAGGCTCTTAACAGATGGGGGTACAAGCTTTTAGTCCATGCAGGGTTCACTTCAGGCTCCAGAGGCACGGGGATCCTTATACGCAAAAGTCTTGCCCTTACACCCACCCGTGTATGGACTGACCCACAGGGTAGATTTGCTGTGTTGGAGGCGTCGTGGGAAGGCAAATCACTAAATGTAATATCGGTATATCTTCCGCCCTCGCTGGGTAGGGTAGCATTGCAAGACCTGGGCAAAATTCTAATAGATCTTCCCCCGGGTACTCTAATACTAGGCGGAGACTTCAATATGATAATGGACGGTAGGCTCGACAGGCACCCCCAGAAACCGTCTCCCCGACGCAACACAAACATGGCCGACTTCACCCAAGCCATGGGTCTCACGGACATCTGGCGCACATTGAATCCCACCGCAGTCTATTTCACTCATTACTCCAATGCGCACAAAAGTATGTCCCGCATTGACTATTTTCTCACATCCCTTGCAGATATAGGCCACTTTCGCCACCCCCAGGGGCTCCCAAGAGGTATATCGGACCATTCCCCCCTCAGGGTTAAACTTACCTTTAATCGGCACTGTACCCGAGGCCCTATAGTCATTAACCCATGGCTTCTCACGATCCCAGATATTAAAGAAGACCTTGCTGAACACACGGACCACTATTTTAATGAAAACGTCGGCTCTGTTGACTTGACAAACACTATTTGGGAGGCCTATAAGGCAGTAATTAAGGGGCATGCATTAACATTAAAGATCGGGTATATTAGGAACCAAAACACACAACTGACTCAATTAGAAAGTGAGCTGCTCCAATTAGAAACAGAACAGAACACCTCCCCCACAGAAGATACAGCCCGCAATCTCCAGAATAAGCAACTAGAGTATAACGCCCTTGCGCGCGAAAAAACTCAGGCAAGACTCCTCCGTACCCGCCATAGAGTGTACGAACTGGGGGAAAGAGCTGGAAAAATGCTGGCATGGCTAGAGCGGCGGGATCAGGTGGCTAGATGGGTCCCTGAACTCCTACTAGAGGACGGGAAGCAGGTAACTGACCCACAAGAGGTGGCAGAAACATTTGCAGACCACCTGGAGGCGGTATATACCTCCAGGACCATCACTTCCTCTGGCGATTCGCGTCAGCTCCTAGAGGAAATGACCCTACCCACACTTTCAGATAGTGATAGGGAAGCCCTAGATGCAGATATAACAGCAGAAGAAATCAGTAAAGCCATATTTGCTATTAACTCGGGGAAGGCAATGGGGCCCAATGGGATCCCGATCGAATTCCTCAAGGGAATGGCCCTCAAAGTGGCCCCACATCTCAAAAACATGTATGAAGAGAGTCTGGAGCAGGGTGTCCTTCCCTTGGATCAAAGACTAGCATCTATTGTCGTTATACATAAGCCCGGCAAACCGGCGACCGATTGTGGCTCATATAGGCCCATATCCTTAATAAGCTCAGAAGCCAAGTTATTAGACAAACTCCTCACGTCCCGCTTGGTCGCAGTCCTCCCTTCACTGGTCCATGACGATCAATCGGGGTTCGTGCCAGGCCGTAACACAGCTTTAAATATCCGTCGCGTTCACAACGTCCTTGGCAGGCAGCCATATCTACAGAAAGATGCGGTTATATTGTCATTAGATGCCGCCATGGCGTTTGATTCGATAGAATGGCCCTACCTCTTTGAAGTCCTGGCGAGGTTTGGTTTTGGTCCCCGGTTTCGACAGTGGGTGGCACTGCTATACACTGAACTGCTAGGTCAAGTCAGAGTAAACAATCACACATCCTGTACATTTGCCTTGCAGAGAGGGACCAGACAAGGATGTCCCCTGTCCCCCCTACTATTTGCGTTGACTCTCGAGCCACTAGCATACTGGATAAGGCGTGATGTCTCGATACGTGGACTGCGATGGAGCGAGGATAAGGAAGATAAAATCTCGTTATATGCTGACGATATTCTGATCTTTTTGGCGTCCCCACGGGCCTCAATTAATAGATTGCTCAATGTCATCACCAATTTTGGTAAATATGCGGGGTACACCATCAATTGGTCCAAGTCGGTACTCTACGTCTTACATGGCCCCCCACCTAAACTACCGCGTGGTTACGCGATTGAAGTAGCCACTGGAGGTTTCAAATACTTAGGAATCTATATTACACCCGACCCTAAAACTTTTTATGATCGAAATCTTCTGGGCCCCCTCCGACGGCTACAAGACGACGTCAAACACTGGAGATCACTGCCCTTGTCCCTCCTGGGAAGGGCAGCCCTATTTCAAATGCTTGCACTCCCTAGATTTTTATACGTGCTCCAAAACTGTCCATTCCCAATTGCCAACACATACTTTACTACCATCGAAGGAGAGATCCGCACTTTATTGTGGGATGGAGGGACGCCTCGCATTGCCCTCCGGAAACTGACAAAGGGGTGGTAAGATGGGGGAATTGCCCTGCCGGATTTGCGCCTATATTATTGGGCCACACAAATAGTAGCTATTAACCAATGGATTCATGGCTCCCCGTCGAATCCGGTCTTTCACCTAGAACGCTATCAAACTGGACGGGAGGGCTATCTAGGCGGCCTCTATAGTAAGACCCGAAGGGGCCGTTACTTGGGGCCTATGTCGCAAACAGTAACTATTTGGCACCAGACCACCAGACGCCTGGAATGGGCGGATAAACTTACAAAAGCCACACCGCTTTGGTCCTCTCAGCGGTTGGGTCTGATTTGTCATCATACAGGATTCGATAAATGGGACACTATTGGTATTACTAATATAGGGGACCTAATACACAGGGGCAAACTTCTCACCTTCAAAGAGCTGCAAACCAAACACGCCCTTGCACCGGGGGAAGTTTTTCGATATTTGCAGATTAGACATGCACTTCTCACCAATATTCCAGACATATCCTCCTTACCAGACTCTTCCCCTCTGGAGGACCGCTTACTCTCAGAACCGCTCCCAACAAAGGCTGTCTCCTGCACATATCGGAAGCTTTGTAATAACCTACCCGACTCCTTTCAGACTCTTCGGGATCATTGGCAGACGGACATAGGGCCACTAGATGATGACGACTGGCAGACTGCATTAATGTCCCCCAGGGAAATTGCGATAAATCATCGCTTTCGCCTTATCCAACTAAAAATCCTACACAGAACCTATCTCTCCGGTGTACTCCTGGCCAAGATAGGCAACCGGGCGGACGCACTATGCCTCAGACGATGTGGTCAAGATAGTACCTTCTATCATATCTTATGGGACTGTCCCGAGGTACGCCCCCTATGGCATAATGCAACCAAAAAAATGAAGGCCACACTGGGCAAGCAGCTCCAATTGTCACCTCGATTGGGAATATTGAATACATGGGAAGCCACTGATTTGACGGAAATCGAGCAACAATGGGTGGCATTGGGGTACCTGTTGGTGAAAAGGGCTATAGCAATGCTGTGGGGATCTAATAAACGGCCTTCCATGATTGGATGGGTGGCGGAGATGGATAGATGCATGATAGCAGAGAAGGAGGTCTACAAATTACGAGGTTGCCCCAAGAAAAGGGACAGGAAATGGGGGAGATGGAACGCCTTTAGGGGGGAGATTTGTACGTCACCAACTGAAGACATGGCGATGCGCAGAAGAACAGAACAATATTCTCCCAACCATCTAATTCCTGTCACACATGACTATTGATGTATTGTAATTCACCATATTTGATATGTACTGTGAAATCGCAATGATGACTCTGTGCTTTCACTTTAATAAAAATTGTTATATTAAAAAAAAAAAATAACTTTAAATCATTTCTCTAGCATTTTCCCTGGTAGCGATATAAAACAATGACTTTATTTATATCTAGGCCTGTTCACGGCATAAGCTGCTTCACCTCCACAGTGAAAGCTGAATTTGGATAATTGTTAACTGTGAGAGCATACTATTCCCAATAAGAAGTATGCTACATTTTTATATATTAAGCACCCAGACCAATGGATATACAAACCACAGTTTAGGTCTGTAACCTAAGAGATTCAAACAATGTAACACTTCATACAAGGCCAAGGTTTTTTTCTCTGCCCTGTGTCACTACAGTATTTTAAACTGCATCCCAGCCATAGCACAAAGGTGCTCCCTGTAGGCATATATTTTAGTGATATATGTGGGTGATGTAAATACACAGTGCAGCCCACGTATGACATTTAGCTCTAACACCATTGGTACAATTTCTGCACCAACCTACGGTGGACTTACTGAAAAGTTAAATACACCAACTAGGCAAAACCAACTTTACAATACCATTTTAGGGGCAGAGTACACACACTGTGGCACTGGATGGTCACCATGCACAAAATCCTAATACCATAGAAAATAGAGTCCAGCAAAAATGGAAAATTCCAGGGTGACCATGCAGAAAATGTAACTTGCTACAATTACCCAATAGCTTCTTTATTGTGTAGTCTGCTAAAATCAGTGTTATCTGATCGTTAACATGAAAAGCAATTCTATTTGTTACAGGCCATGAAGAATTAACGAAAGTGGCTTTGTCTAGATAAAGCTCACCAAAGACCTAACCGATCTTAGCACACCTGTCATCCATGAAGAAACTTCCAGCTCCTACTGAACGCAGGGCCAAACTAAGAAAAAGTCATCCTTCCCTTCTTCTAAGATTTGACCCACTTTTTGTAGAGAAAATGTGAATATTCTGTACCAGTTTTACTGTGCACGGCCCTCGGTTGGTTTATAGCTAGTTTCATGCTGTACAAATATAGGAACGTACATATTCTGAACAAGCACCTCTCATCAATTCAAATTTTTAAGGACTATAAGGTAACTTTAAATCATTTCTCTAGCATTTTCCCTGGTAGCGATATAAAACAATGACTTTATTTATATCTAGGCCTGTTCATGGCATAAGCTGCTTCACCTCCACAGTGAAAGCTGTGTTTGGATAATTGTTCACTGTGACAGCATACTATTCCCAGTAAGAAGTATGCTGCATTTTTATATATTAAACACCCAGCCCAATTGGTATACAAACCACAGTTTAGGTTTGTCACCTAAGAGATACATGTCACCTAAGAGATTAAAACAATGTAACAATTCATACAAGGCCAAGGTTTTTTTTTCTTCTGCCCTGTGTCACTGCAGCATTTTAAACTGCATCCCAGCCACAGCACAAAGGTGCTCCATGTAGGCATATATTTTGGCGATATATGTGGGTGATGTAAATACACAGTGCATCCCACGTGTGACATTTAGCTCTAACACCATTGGTACAATTTCTGCACCAACCTACGGTGGACTTACTGAAAAGGTAAATACACCAACTAGGCAAAAAAACCTTTACAATACCATTTTAGGTGCAGAGTACACACACTGTGGCACTGGATGGTTACCATGCACAAAATCCTAATACCATAGAAAATAGAGTCCAGCAAAAATTGAAAATTCCAGGGTGACCATGCAGAAAATGTAACTTGCTACAATTACCCAATAGCTTCCTTATTTTGTATTCTACTAAAATCAGTGTTATCTGATCGTTAACATGAAAAACAATTCTATTTGATACAGGCCATGAAGAATTAACGAAAGTGGCTTTGTCTAGATAAAGCCCACCAAAGACCTAACCGATCTTAGCACACCTATCATCGATGAAGAAACTTCCAGCTCCTACTGAATGCAGGGCCAAACTGAGAAAAAGTCATCCTTCCCTTCTTCTACCACTTGACCCACTTTTTGTAGAAAAAAATTGGAATATTCTGTGCCAGCTTTACCGTGCACGGCACTCGGTTGGTTTCTAGCTAGTTTCATGCTGTGCAAATACAGGAACGTACATATTCTGAACAAGCACCTCTCATCAATTCAAATTTTTAAGGACTATAAGATATTACACAAATGTAAAATATATTCTTTGGTTGTTTTGTGAAATAATGAGCACTGCTCCAAAAATGCAAAACAGCACGAGTTTTAGCTTGCAAAGCATTAATTAAACCACATTTCCATTATGCAAAACGTCTGGCTGCAAGAATACGGCTCAGGATGCTTGGAGAGGATCCAATAATAGAACACAGAACAGCATTGTACTACAAACTAAAAGAAGTGGTAAATTATGTTGTTCAGCTTGACGACTAAAATGTGTAGGCTTAGCAACTGTATCAGGGTTAGGCAGATACTCGAGCAGTTTATTTTCTTTTATCATCTACCAGACACCATGTGTCTATGTAGCGTCCATGCTAAGCAATTTTCTCAAATAAAAAACTGTAGCTATTAAAAAACACAGCATTCTTGAGCCATTCCTCAATGAGTTACAGTCTAAAACCCTCAATACCAAAATGTATTGTATTCATTAGATATTGATATGGTGTGCACTGAACACCACGGAGTAGCAGAGTACTCTTTTTACTGTAGCACGAGCATCTCATACACCAAGTACAGTACATACAATAGTAAGGAATAGTATGGAGTTTGGATTTAAGAAATCAAGAAGAGATGGGGGGCTCGACAAATCGACAGTGTACAGTTGTCTTTTACTTATTTACATTACTTCTATTTACAGATTTGAGACACCACTGGCTTGAGTCACGAATTTATTTGGGTTGGGAACTAGCTTCTGGACGCGTTTCGCCTGCGCAGGAACCCAGGTTAGTGAGAAACCCTAGTCTGACACATACACAGTGCACGATGGGTAAATTCCAGTGATTTTTAGTTTTTTTTTCTGTAACCATAAACGCACTTTAATTATGTTTTTACCTTTGAGTACGTTTGCATGAAACTTGGCACCCTACCTACTCTGGCAGCTGCAGATTGGCACGCCAAATTTCGCAAAGATCTATGCAAGGGGAAAAAAAGTTAAGGGAAGGTAAAAAAAGTATTTTCCCATTTTAGCTCCCATAGGAAATTTTGCAAAAAGTGTAGCGAAAAACTCTGAACACCAAGCTTGACATGAAAGTAGAACTTTACTCAGCATGCTTTCTTGTGAGAATCCGTTCAGTGCTTTCGGAGTTATAAGTGTTTTAAAAAGTTAACACAAGGAGATGATGGACGGAGCGCTGAAACTTTTCTGACACTCACCCCCAGCCAGGGAAGACCTGGTTTGGCAGTTCGGTCTGGACTGTTCCCATGAGGAACAGGGTCAAGACTGATTTGCATGCGGCTGGGTCTGAACTGGGGTGGAGAAGTGAGCTAAAGAACGATGATGGATTCAACCCAGATCTGTGACTGGGGGTGAGTGTCTGAAAAGTTTCAGCGCGCCTCCGTACATCATCTCCTTGTGTTTGCTTTGCTTTAAAAAGTTGCCAAGTGGGTTTGAAAGTGTTAAAGAAAAACTCCCTCCGTTTTGTGAAAAGTGCTGCTCCATTTTGTGGACCAACAAAGGTCCAGTTCTGCGCACACCTCCACTCACTCTGATATACACTCAGTGATATGAACACTTCGATAGAGGCAAAGGTACAGTGAGGCAGTGGGAGTCCAAGGAAGGCAGAAGTTTGTACACATCACCTCTCAACACGAAACACACTCCAGGATACACTCAGGGATATGAATACTACAATGGAGTCGAATTTACAGTGAAGCATTGGGCATCCAAGGTAGACAGAAATTTATGCACACCACACTCACCCCGACACAAAACGTATCAAAAGAAGAAAAGTACAATTATAGTGAAAGGAGTAGGAATGTAGTGATTCTACAAAATATCCTTTGACAAATCCCACAACTTTTGTTAATGCAGATTTTAAATTCTGTAAAAAAATATATAGATAAATGAAATTCACTGGAAAATAACAGTTAAAACTGAGTTATGGTTCTGGCTCAAACTCATAAAACTGTTGAAATTCACCAGTTCTGGTTCATGAAGCAAACCAGAACTTAAACCTTCCCTTTCTGTCATAAATGACATCACAAAGGACATAATTTCATCATTTATGACGTCTCCACTAACATCACGTCTTGAATCAAAACTTGCACCACCTCCTTGCAACATAGGACATCACACAACATCATTGACTACATCAACCAAGGCAGCACTTATGACTTCAACATTGACATCACTGCTTGTTGCTACAATGCGTTTCAATTTTCTGAAAATATGACATTATGTTTTAGGTCCCATATATGCACAGCTTTTTGAGGATGCTGTAATAAATTTTAAAGAACTTGTCCTGGACCCTATGTCCCTGTGAGTCAACACTTTGGCGCTCTGTGACCCCCTTGTCTACCCTCCCCAGGGAAACCCACGGGGAGGCGACTAATTGTGCACCACCTCATATACGCGACTAATTGTGCACCACCTCATATATGCACACAGTCAGTATGCCTCCTGACAGCTTCCTTGCTCTTACACCAGCATCTGTAACATGATGTTGGTATAAAAGATTCATTCAAATTCACCAAAACGAGAATATCCTCCCTTGGGATTGTGCTGGCGCTAACTTTGCATGTGCATGTCCATATTACAGAAGGGGCCCAACAAGCGTATACAGCCCCTTCTATAATACTAAAGAACCCCAGGGGTGCAAGAAGTGTGTGAAAGTGTCGGTTGTTTCACCTGGCATTATAAAAAACACAAGCCCTGGTAAATATACCTGAATTCGACCTAATAAACCTACATGAGCCACTGCATCACTTAACACCTATGTCACTACAGGTACTCTGAATCATCCTCTTATTCCATGTAGACAGTGCCATACCACATTTTGTATCTAGGGATATAAACTTTGCCGAAACCTTTCCTCCTCAGTGCCAAAAAGTGTTGCCATCTAAAGACCACAAACATCTGCAAACCTACCTTGGTCCTTATGTTGAACCAAACCAAAATTTGCGAATAACGCATAGGTGGGTACCAGGGTCTCTGGAGTAGTCGCATTGTGCAACCCTGGTCCTCATTTCAAGTTGGTTCCCAGAAGCATGCTCAACAGAGTAAAGTCTTATTTGCATTAGAGAAACTGCCTTTTAATGTGGGCTAGTACCATCCCTCAGTCCAGATCATGAAAAAGCTTCTTTGAATATTTTCTTCCCAGGCAACTGACAACGGAGCAGTGGGAGGATATTATTCATAATTGCGCTCTGGACCGATTACTGTCACTCTCCGTCAGGCTCATAACGAAGGAGTTCGAAAGCTGATCTGTGTTTGGCTAAGACTATTTCTGCTGAGCCCCACCACTCTAAATACCTGACCCTTTGATAAAATTGCACAGAGTCGATCGCGCCTAGCACTGATACCTCCGCACAATCGCATAGCTAAGTTTACATTTTAATGAGAGCAAGTAGCACTTTAACTCTACTCTGAGGTCTTTTTAACGCAAACGAAAGAGAAACCATTATGCAAATGATAAAGGTTGTTCTGTACACTCTTTATTCTCAATGTGTAATATGGTCTTTGGTTTTATTGCTATGATTTCAATTAACTAGGCACTTTATAAATAAACTTAAAACTTGCTTTATCAAAGGACAAAGCTAATGTTTCATGGCAACTAATGCTTTGTCATAGGGTTCAAGCCCTTTTACAAGACCCCCAGATTGGAAGTGTCTGCCTACTGGAACTCCATGTTAAACGACTCTGCATGTGATCTTGTTAGTCTGTATAGTCCATTACATACTTGTATCTCTTTGTCCATGTAATGCTCAAATACTCTGCCCCCAAGCACAGGTCATTGTTGCCAGGTTATTGTGTGTCTGGTTGATGTTTACCTACAATGGAACACTGAAGAACCCCTTGTGTTCATGTCAGTGTATCAGGCAAGTGGACAGGCTAATTTGACCTGCAAAAAAATAAAACCCTTAACATCACAACTGTTCTCATCTGGAAAAAAATAGTTATAAGCTAACCATCTCACCTTCTGTAATCTTCTCTAAGAAGAAAGCTGAAGCCCCAGCAACAGTCCCTTTATTAGCTGGAGGACTGTATTTGAGAAATGCACTCATTGTATTACGAGATACCGGCTATCAACATGATAGACTGCAAACCTGGTGGGATTTCATTAAAATGGAAATTACCCCTACCTGAAGGAAGAGGCACTTGATTGGATGCTGAAAAAGTGTCAAGAGCTCCACAATTTTTTTTTCTCAAATGTTTTTATTAGTACAGTTTTTGAAAACACAATGTAGGTGTATCTTTTGCACTAAAGACGAGAAGCATCGTAAAACAAGAAAACATTGAATCAGATCAGCAGTGATACAAGTACAGACCATAACCGGCATAGCCATCACTAAACTGCATCTAGTGTTGAATACAAACATATGGTGTAAATTGGGGGAAAAAAAATCTCACCTCGTACCAGTTCCTATTCCACAGCTCTTGGCCGGGGCGCCTTCATCCCACCCTCCATTTTCAGCCCATAGTATCTCAAACAGGGGTCCCAGATCCTGGAAAATTTCTTCGGGCACCCTCTTGCCTTATTTGTCACCCTCTCCGCACCCATGTAAAGGTTAATGCCTGCCCTCCACTTGGTCACTGTAGGGAGGTTCGAGGCTCCCCAGTACTGGCTATGTCCCTCTTGGCTATTACCAGCCTTTGTTACATAGCAGGAGTTTGTAACGGGGGAGATCCACCTCTGAAGGAATGCCTAACAGGATGTACTTAGCATCTACTGACAGCTGTGTCCCCACTACTTTGCTCAATTCCTCTTCTATTTTGGTCCAATATGACTTTATGTAGAGGCATTCCCATAACATGTGTATATAGGTCCCACTTTCTGTCTTGCAGCGGAGACAGTCAGGTGACTCAGCCCTCCCCATTTTTTGTAGATGTGCCCCATCAAAGTAAACCCTGTGTAGGATCTTAAATTGTATCAGTCGCAACCTTAGCTTAATGGCCACCTCTGTTGAGTGCATTAATTCAGCTTCCCAGTCAATGTCTTCCAATTCTCCAGTCGTAACTTCCCATTGGGCTCGGAGGGCCTTCAGTTTATCCGGGATGTTGTTTTTTATGGTTTTGTATGTCCACGAGATGGCTTTGTCTGGTATTTCTCCCTGAAGTAGTCTCTCCTCCAGGGGTGCGAACTCGGGATGTTTGATGTGTCTAGCCTCTCTGCCCTCCATGCATGCTTTAATTGCAAATATTTATATCGTTGGGTGTCACTCAGCTGATACTCGCGTTGGAGTGAGCTGAAGGTAATCAGAGAGGAGGCCCAACCCTTTCCCAAAATCCGAAGCCCGGTAACTTGCCCAGTTCTGGCAGACGTGTCCCCTCCCATAGTGGGGTTTCCCTCGTGTATCTCTTGTCCCACCTTATTTGTAGTTCCGTCCCCTTCCAAGCATCTATCATCCTCTGAGTCACTGGCAGCAATTGCCAAACCCCTCTGCCCCCGTAGATGTAGTGGAGATAGGTACGCGTTTGGAACTGGAGCCTTTCCAGGGCGTACTTTGAATGAACGCCCGGTAGGTGTCCACATTCATTAATGACAACCAGGTGAGCTGCCCGGTCATATGATCGTATGTCTGGGAGCGCTATCCCTCCATTGTATTGACTGCGCTTGAGTGTCTGGGGTGCCACCTGTGGGTGACACCCATTCCATAGGAACGTGCGAGTCTGCCCATCAATTGTCTTAACAATCTCCTCAGGGAACTTATAGTACGTGTTTTGGAGGATGTAAAGCAACTTCGGGAGTGTAACCTTTTTGTACAAAGCGGCTCTGCCAAGTAGCGTCAGGGGAAGCCGTCTCCACATTTCCACGTTTCCTCGTGGAATTCTGTCAAACCACCTCCGAATATTATGATTAAAACTCGCCGTGATGTTGGTGGTTATGCGAGACCTAAGTATAGGAACCCTTCTCTGTCTACATGGCGTTGTCTGGGGCAATCTTGCATATCTAGGCACCCACCCCCCCCCCCACCGGATAGAGCTGGATATATCCCAGTTTATTCTGAATCCAGCATGACAACCGTAGTCCTCGATGTCTGCAGTATAATGGGAAGTGTCGCTTTGGAATTAGTGACGTACAGGAGGATGTCATCTGCGTTAAAGGAGATCCGCTCATCCCTAAGTAACCCCAGGTTGTCTCTAAAGCCTCTTATGTCTGAGTGATTTCGGATCAGGCATGCCAACGGCTCCAGTATTAGGGCAAACAACAAGGGAGACCGAGGACAACCCTGCCTAGTGCCCCGGCACACAGGGAAATCCGCCGACATCACTCCGTTTACCCACACTTGAGCCTTCGGGTTGGAATACAATAGATCTATCCAAGCTAAGAAGACGGGACCAAACCCCAATTTTAGTACGGCTTGTCTCATAAATGGCCAGTGGACGGCATCAAAAGCCTTCTCGGCACCAGGGATAAGAACACGTGTGGGTCAGGTCAGTTCTGCACCGTGTCTAGCCAGTTGACCAACCGACGGAGGTTAGATCTTGTTGCCCTTTTTGACATAAATCGAGACTGGTCACAATGAACGAGGGAGGTGATCACCGGTAACAGTCGTGTGGCTAGGATAGTGGCCAATATTTTTGTTTCCACATTCAATAGCGAGATAGGTTGGTAGGACCCACAGTCCGTGGCTGGCTTCCCTGGTTTGTGGATCACCACTACTGTGGCATTACAGAGGTCCGGTGAAAGTATACCCTCTGCCTGTGCTGTCAGGTACATCTTTAGAAGATGTGGAACCAGCAGACTCGCGTTTGCCTTAAAGAAATTCTGCCGATTTTTGCTGATTTTTGCTTACCAATGGCTGTCGTGACCTCTTCCAGGGTAAGCTCTTTTTCAAGGGCTGCTCGGTCATCTAACGAGAGGGTGGGTGTATTGATTGTACTTAAGTAACTGCGAATTTGGGGGTCCTCCGCTAATGTCCTGGCCTTATAGAAATCTGCATAATATCTCACAAAGATGTCTGCCATGTTCTGTGCAGCCGTGTATGTTACGCCGTCTTCCTGAAAGGAAGCAACCCACCTTGATTCCCTCTCTTTCCTACCTAGCCAGGCTAACAGTCTCCCAGCTCTATCTCCTGTCTCGCACAGGCGATGTTGCTTTGCCATGAGCTGGACTTTCACTTTCTTGGCAAGCCAATGCCTGATATTCCCTGCGGGTGACTGTATCTGGCAAATTGTAAGCAGATCGATGTCTGGGCCCAAATGCCCTTCCAGGTATAAAAGCTTTTGCTCCAATGCCTCAATCTCACAGGCCTCTTTCCTCTTCTTGTGAGCTATGATATTTTGTGCCCTGTCTCGAGGCACGGTTTTGTAGGCCTCAAACAAGACAACCGCTGAGGACACAGAGTACTTGTTTTCGCGGAAGTACAGCTCGGAGTCTACTCTAATCTCGCGGGCTACTGCCCTGTCCCATAGATCCCATGGGTTAAGCCTCCACCCAGACCGCGGTCCGTGTGGTCGTCCACCCACTGCCAGCCAAAGAGGTGAATGGTCTGAAAGTCCCCTCGCCAGGTATTCTATCTTGTCAATCGTCTCGATCTCCCCCGCCGGAGTGAGGAGATAGTCCAGCCCGGAGAACACCTTATGTGCACCCGAGAAGTATGAGTACATGTGAGTACATGTGATCGGTAGGGTGTTGTTTGCGCCAAAGGTCAATCAGGCCCAGTGTGTGTTAAAACCCAGCCAAGAGTGTTGTCCCTCATCCCAGTGTTGCATGTGTATGATCTATGCGTGGATCCACTACATCATTGAACTCGTCTCCCACTATGTGTGCTGAGGGCTCAGACTCCAATAATATCTCAGCAACCTTGTTCCCTCCAGCCCCAAGTCCCCTGGACCGCAACAAACGTACCGTTGGGGTCCGTCCAGATTTTATTAGTACGGAAGGGGGCGTCTTTTTGATTAGCATAGCGACACCCTGGGATCCCGTTGAGAATCCAGCATGAGCGAGGTTGGTGTATGCACCTCTCCCGAGAAACGTGCAGTGTGTGCCCTGGAGGTGTGTCTCTTGGAGGAGGATTATATCGGATTTTAATCTCCTAAAATATTTGGCTACCAGCCCCCTCTTGATTTCATTTCCGAGTCTGTTGACATTCCATGTCAATACTGAATATCCCCCGTCACCATATGTATGTGATAAATCTCTCTGTGGTAGCTCGAGGCTGCTTGTTGCCGGAACTGTTGACACACCTCACTGCCCTTGATTCCATTACCTCTTCGTCTAACCCTTGACAATAAACAACCCTCCCCTTGTCTAACCCTGCATCCCAGGTCCCCGAACAGGTCCCCCCCACTCTCTCCCACTGCCTACGCACATTTCCCCAACAGTCAACATGACAACTGTGTCAAAGGTTAAGCCTGAGAGGTCTGTGCCCCTCCCCCCTCTAAATCAACCCCATCCCACCCAGCCCCCCCCAGAAGAAGAAATGAGAGTTTTCCAACACTAAACTGACACCCACTAGGAGTAACGTGTAAGTATCAAAGGGCACCTAGTGCCGTCTTACTGTCCTCCGGCCTCTGACAGGCCTGTGCATCTCAGCCTTCTTCGCCTACCTCGTGCACCTGTTGTTGTGGGAGCTGTTGGGTGGCATTGTCTGGACTTGGCTCCTCCATGCTGGTGAGCTTTTGGAGAAGTGGGCGGTCGCTGTCTGTTTCTGCCGAATGTTCCTGCTCCGATGGATCAGAGGTCGTTCGTCCTCGGACCCCGAGTTGTTTCCTCCTATTCGTCGTTTTGGCAGTTCTTTTTCCTTATCCATAGCGTGGACCACCTCACCAGGGCATAGCTCTGGTTGGAAGGGTGTCCCTACTTGTTTCTTGCTTGTCAGGCCATGTCTGCAGCTTCTCTTCTCTCTCCGTTATCTGGGTCCCGTGCCCATCGGAGTGCCAGGGTGGTAAGCCCCCAGTGAATCATATCTGCCTCTCAGAGGAGGGCGTTCCTCGATGCCTCCTCAAGCGGTGATGGAAAAAAGTGATTTACCCTGAAAGATAACCTTGAGTTCACCGGGAAGAGCAGCATATACAGGATGTGGAGAAGTCTCAGTTTTGCTTTGACGGAGACAAAGGTTCATCGTTGTTTCTGTACTTCCCGGTAGTAGTCAGGAAAAAACATTATTTTGGCATTGGCATGTCTAACCTCTCCAGTTTATCTCATCTCCCGGAGTATCAGGTCGCGGTCCTGAAAGTTTAAGAAGTGGGCAATTAATGGCCGTGGCGGTGCTCCCGCAGGTGCTCTGAAACTGGGCATTCTGTGAGCCCGTTTGATTATAAAGCAAGGCAAAAACTGTGCGGCGGGGAGGGAGTCTTTAAGCCATTTGGTTAGGAATAGTCCTGCATCCATTCCCTCCGGAAAGCCAATGAAGTGAAGATTGTTCCTGCACGCACGGTTTTCGGTATCGTACACCTTCCCGGCAACCTCTTTCAGAGAGACAGCGAGAACTGTCACTTCCTTGCGCAGAGTATGAGATACGTCTTCCACCTCCGATATACGGTGTTCTGTCTGAGTCACTCTCTCGGACATGTTGCGCATGTCTTGACACAGCAGGGTTACTTCAGAACGAACCTTGGTTATTCTCCCTTCCAGAGCTTCTCTGGATGTCTGTATCACCTACAGGAAGGTCACGTTGTCCGGCAGGGGAGGTGTTTCTCCTTCTACTCCTGTCAGCGGGCCCACGACCTTTGCGTATCTATCCATTTTCCCTTGTCTCAATGGTTTCGGCTCCTTATCTCTGGTCATTGTAAATGATTAGTTCACCGTATCTCCTAGCTGAGGTAGTGTACCTTAGTGTTATGCTGCTCCGAGGCTTACTTCCAGGTGTCTGCCTACCAATCCGATTACTTCTGCGGTCTGGGCTGTGCAGGGCCGTCTTTTTATCGACTGGCAGGTGAGGACCGGAAGGTCCCTCATGGGTAATTGTCTGGGCGGGACTGTGGAGGGGGGCTCGGCAGTCTCTACTCAGTCCTCCATGGCCCTAGGTGTCCTTGGGAAATGTCTTCCTTGGCTAAAGTCACCTCCAGACCAGTACTCTGCCAGTCCTCTCCCCCCTAGGGGGTGTCTCCTCTACTCGGGGCACCTCTGCGTTCACCACTGGCTCACCCCAGGGCTCGGGGACCTTCTCACGGTCGCTTGTCGGGGGGGAGGGGGAGGGTGTGGGCGTCACCTGCGTCTCAAATTTTACCCTAAACTCAGGTCACTCTAAGGTGTGAGGGGGTTGCCGGCTAGTAAGATGGGACTTTTTATTGATTTTAATTGTTAACTGTGTTTTTAGAATGTTTTATGGACAACTGTCTAAATAAACTTATTTTCTAAACCTAAATCTAAGGTGGATCAATAAATGTATCTCCACATGGGCATCGCTTATGCCCTGGCAGAGTGCTGCAGCAATGACAACCATACATTCTTCATAGATCTGGGAGCAAGCACTGCAATTATTAAGGTTCTCACAAATATAGTAAATTTGCAAAGGATACATTTAGGTGTAAACCTAATGCCTGTGAAGCCACTATTTCGTGAATTTTCCTCTTTTGCTTCATGAAGGAATAATGATGCATAAGTACCACCAGGGGAAGCTACTGGAAGTTTATTCTTTCGAGAATTCCCGCCCCCCTCTCCCCCAACAAGAAGTACTGCATAATTAGAAATCTTTACGCTGCTAAAGGAGGGCTTCCATTGCAGTACATGGAGAGTGCAGAATTGCATTTCAAAGCAATTGGGTGTTCCTATGGTCAGACGTAATAGCTTGAGACTGAGCTGTGTTGTGGCTCTTTGCCATCTACATTCCCTCTTGGCTAAGTCCTGTTCTGCCCTTGGGATTATAAGACATGAGGACTGTAGGCAAGAAGGCAGTCAGAGGTTATGAACTCAAACGTCAATAACGCAATAAAATGGTTCACTTATAATTAAAGTGAAAGCCTCATGCAGATGGCTGACCGGTATCAGATGAGTTTCCTTCTCCCAATTAAAAATATAGGGTGTATGCCATTCAAAGAAACATTTAGGATAATTCTACATCCAGGCCCCTGTTCAGTTGGGTGGAGGTCAAAGTCAAAGTGCCAGAAAATATTATGTTTGGGTGTTTAATTACAATTCAGGAAGATGGCTCAGTGATGTCAATACTCACATCTAAGTTCTGTAAACCTGCATATCACAGGTTCTTATTCCAGAGGGATTCTAAACCGGTTATTTTTCTTAGGTTATGGACATGAGTACCATTGCAATAGTTTATAAGAACACCTGCTAGGTACAACACTACAAGATGCTAGACATCACTATTGCTCCCCACTACCGTTCAATACTACTTGTGGGTGGGGGATTATGTGTATTACCAATACTACCCCAATGTGCCATTTTGTTGATCAATATGGGCAGAGGGCAGCAAAAACCTTTTCATCATTGCTGTAAGGAAATTGCAAACAATGGTTCTGCACCCCATCAAACTACATATTTTAGTAGTATTTTCCAGGGCCTCACATTTTTTTATGTCTGCTTCTCAAACATTTACTTGACACCTGCACAGCAATAAGCATTGTTTTTTGTATGGATGTACACTCATGCCATACAGGGTCCTTAGGTAATTCATTCAAAGTGTGAAGACTCTGGAATAAAATACGTTAACACGGCCTTCACCCAACACACACAAAGAATGTTACGCAAAAAGGTATGTAGGTCTGAAAGCCATAGATGTAAATCCATCCCTGATGAATAGGCATGACAAGAATCAGGGTGCCTCACAGAGCCTCCCAGTGTGAGGGGAAACTTGATTGAGCGGTCTTATGGGAGAACGTACTCCTCCCATACTGCATTGGTCCATAGTGTGAAGATAAACTGGTTCGTTCATCTCCTGATTGGCAGCAACCGTGACGGACGCAAGGGGAGGAGCTGTGCGGAGCCGAGCAGAGTGCGGAGAGCAGCGTGGTGTGTAGAGGTCCGGACAACACTGCCTTCGTCACCATAGCTGCCCCCGCCTTCTCCACATTACCCCTGCCACCCCGTGGCCACCTCTCCCGCCATTGCCACCACCCCTGCCAACGCCAAAATAGTCACTGTGAGGTCCTGAGGGCTTGTTGGTGCTGCGGCTGTAACAGCCCGCGGTGACCGCGCCCTTCTAGTCCTGATTTATTAACTCTTAATATACATCGAGGGTGACCAAGGTGTTGTTTTTGCCATTTTGCTGCTGTTTGGCCAGCTTGTCGGACACGGACACCGAGTCAGGTGTGCAGTGGAGGGGGGGGGGGGTTCCTGGCCCCCAGCTAGATTTGGCTCGACATAGGGCCCAGGAGACTTTTTTCAAGAATCAAGCATCAAGCAAGGCTGTGGCCGGGACCCACACACCTCCAAGCTTCCTGACCAAGGGGATCAAGCCTGTAAGAAAGAAGAAGGTGAGGAGGCTAAAAAGGAGGCTGAGTGTGGAGGGCGTAGTGACCCTCTGGGAAGAGCATAGGCCGCCCCCTCCCCCCGCCGAGACAGCCCAGCTAGGACTGGGTGCGGTTTGTGGGATGGTCCGGTGAGCTCCGCTCAGTCTTGGTTTGCCCATTTTGCTCGCTGGTGTGCACACTTGTTTTCCTGTTACCTCCTGTTCACCTGCTTACACCTTTTACCTAGCAGCCTACCCCTTGCTCTGCCTCGTCCCAGCTTCGTCCCAAGGAGGCAGAGCGAAGGGTAGGTTCCCAGCACCTGTTTTTCAGGAAAACTCATGACGTTAACTTTTGTAACGATCGTTGCTCTGCCTAACTATTGATGAGGCGTGACTTGAACCCGAATTTGGTTGATCCCATGATTTGTATTATTAACGTACCTCATTGAAAGGTTATCAGAGTGATTGGTTCATTTTCCATAACCAACCACCCGTGTAGATAGTGTATCAAGATAGGTCCTGAAGAATTGCCGAGTGATTTACACACTTAAGGCAAGAAACATGTTGACCATGACTACACACATATAGACACCTCCGACCATTATAATCGGTGGTATCCCTATTCTGGTTTTAATTGAGACGAGTGGGCTCGCAGATTAAAATTCATTTTGGAGCACCACCTCGCCTCATTTTATTTCTCCTCACATCACCTCACTTCTACACCACCAGACCCCTCACACGCACCTCACCTATATGGCTTGGGAAAAAGCTCTCCGACAAAGAGCCCGTCATAGGGTGCCCGTCAGGCATTGCAGCGCCGGCCTGACGAGGAGCAAGCCCTATGATGAAGCATGACACCCAAATGGGTGTGTGAGGGCCCCACTTCCCAAATTGGGAGACACCCACACTCCACTACTGAGTAAGGGTGTTGACCAACCTAGCCTCCTTCTCTTCTTTCCCCACCCATACTCTTTCGGTGCTACATTGTATTTATTGGGGCCTGTATGCTGGACCTATATGCGCCCCCTCTCCCTCATTTGCATTGAATTATTTTTCCCTTCCCTGGGGGCTCTCCTTTTGGAAGACATTGGCGCCAGCGACTTCAGCGTTACTGTAGAAATCCGTGGACTAGTAACGAGTAACGAGGCTAACTATTGTTTGCAAGCCCTCAAACCGAAAAACATTCGCTGGTGATGCCCTCCAGGTGCTTGCGCTCGGGGCATCCAGGGCGTTCAGGGCACTCAATCGCTCCTTCAGGATCATTCACAGGGTCACCAGGGTCCGCAATAGGGCCAGCTATTTGTACCTCAGATCACACCAGTCCCCTCAAGTTACAAAAAACCATCAGGCAAAAGAAACCCCGGGGTCACCTGTTACACCTGAAATCCCATCCCACTGTGTTGTCGATGTTCTCGAAGGGCCTGAGGGGCAAAGTGGTAAAGGATAAGGTCCCGGGAGTGGCTTCTGGTGTAGTTAGTGAGCATGAGGGGGGTGCTTCCTCTGCTCTTTCTGAGCTGACTGTTCCACATTACCCTAAGCTCACCTATCAGAACATAGGGGGAGTAACTCCATTAACTCAGGCCTCTGATGAGCGCACTTTACTGTTAGTGACTGAAGACACGGAGATGGAAATGGACATGGTTATGGAAGATGTCAAGGTTCAAACTGAAATAAATTTTGCCGATAAGTTGTTGTCTGTATCTGCGGGGCTGTTGTCCTCGGTCGATAAAACTGGCCCTTTGAGCGCTGCAGAGCAATCAATGGCTGTCTTTCCCTTAAAACGATCTCTCAAATGCCACAGATTGTAGATTGCAGCCTCGAACCTGGGGATTTGGAGGATTATACTATGTCAGACATCGCCATACCGATGGAAAAAAACAAAGTAATGGAGGCCAATTTGAAAACGCCAGTTGCCAAGGAGTTGGCATTCAGACTGTCATTGAATAATCATGCTAGTTGCCCCCGAATGCCAACTTTGTATAGTAGCACCCCTCTAGTGTGTCCCATGTGCAATCAATAGGTTTGTCAAATTCTGAGGTGTCAGAGGCGTCTCCAGATAAAGAGGTACATGATTTCTGGCAACTATTAAACGTAGCGGATAACAGATTGGGGGGGGAGGGGCAATATTGATATACTTTATGTCTTAGAGAGGATTCTCTCGTCAATTTTATTCTTGCTGGAGAAAACCACTATCAACTCTGATCACATACTGGATGTCCTTTCACCAATTTTAATGGGGGTCCAGAAGCTCAATTCTGCCAGTCCCTGTATCGGTAAGGCAGAAAAGGGTATTGAAGTAAAACCTCAGGCATGCCAGACATACATAGAGGTGTCAGAGTTGGGAATCCACGTTGAGGATTGGGAAGACAAGGGGGTCTCTCCCACTCTACTGCGGAGAGTTAGTCCCATGTTTTGTAATGCCTCCAAAAAACAATTGTTAGGGGACAATTCGCACGTTAGTCCCGGGGGAAACACAAATGTAACTGCATCCACGAATCCGCTGCAGGTAT
Organism: Calotriton arnoldi; assembly: GCA_963921515.1. NCBI lineage: Eukaryota > Metazoa > Chordata > Amphibia > Caudata > Salamandridae > Calotriton > Calotriton arnoldi. The sequence goes on along the minus strand of CAWUFW010000529.1, from coordinate 290,407 downwards.
AACCTATTTTTAAAAACACCAACATGTCCAGCGCCACGGAATCATTAATTGCCCCACTCCTCGTTAAATGGCCCAGGGATAACTTAGATGCTGTCCCCCCTGAGGAGGGTGCCCCTCTCAAAGAAAGTAATGGATTAAAAGGTCGGAGGGAGAAGAAGAACAGGATGTGGCGTATCCCAAGGCGTAAGCCCAAAAAATTGAGGTTTCCTATGTTATCTGAGGAGCCAGACACTTCGATCTCACTCCAAAGTAGGAATTAACCTAGACCTACAGTCTCTGATGACGGCCAGAACTTGGGTCATTCGGAGATAATTCCTACCTCTCCCACTACTATGGTAGTTGACCCTTTATGGGAGGGATTAGGGGAGACGGAAGGGCAGGAAGATATAGAGATATCCTGATTTAATTGGGGGGGGGAGTGGGATATAGATGGGAGAATTTTAAAGTAAATATTGACCCTGCTTTAGCGCCCCGAGGAATCAGGAAAGATCCCGATTCAGCGAGCTTAACAGTACAAACTCATGATGCGGTGCCAGATTTAGGGCAGGCCGTGGATAATGTCCCTCCCATCCTTCCTGGCAGGGGTATTCTCGCAGTATGGACTGATCCCGGCCAAGGGAGGATTTTGGAAGGGGGTCTCGTCCTTGCTTCTCGCACAGGGCAAACGTCAGTGCTGGGGATTGATTTAAGGTTAAGGGATAATATATGTGCGGGACATAGATCAGGGCAAGCATTTAATATTTTGATCTTTGCTTCCCTGTTTGATACAGAATCAGCTCTACTCAATAGAGGCTCCCTGCTGCAGTTACTATCAGAAATAGAGGACTTGCGATTAGTAATAAGTAAAGATATTGAGCGGGTTTACCTAGATTTTAGAAGTGGACCTCCAAACACTAGAGTCACATTTAGTTCATGGATAATCGCAATGCTAGTGCTGGCTAATGCTGATTATTTTAGGAAAAAAAGGATCGATAGATGTGCTCCCATACGAAGAGCTTTATGTAGCCCCGCTCGAATCTCATAGGAAAGACTGCCAAGAGCTAGGTAGTACGTTATCTAACATAAGGGGTGATATAAATACGAAAGATATTAAAATTTCGGTGCGTAGCTCCTCGGGGAAAAGAGAGAACAACATTACAGGCCCTGAGGTCCAAAGAGCATTCAAACATATAGGGGACGAAGAGATGGCCCAGTGGAGTTGGGTAGCTGGCTCACTGAATGGCTTAAAAGAAAATACAAAACTCCCCATGCTGCGGAGGTAGCCCCCTAGGAAAATTCTTGTCCTGGAATCTAGCAGGTGTTGGAAATTCTAACTCTAAGTTAAATTCCTTACTAGGCTTTGATCCTAAAATAATTTGTCTTCAGGAAACATGGAGCTGTGTGGATTTCCGCTTTAAGAATTTTTTGTCTTTTGTTGTGCAGCAAAACCTTCAACTAAAGGTCACGCAAGAGGAGGCTTAGGCATTTTACTCAGCTGCACTATAAATTGGAATGCTGTGGTTTTTCTACATCCTTCTAAGCTTTGCATGGGTTTGAAACTCAGGTTGGGTAATGGGACACGAGGTCAGCATACATCCCTTGTTTTGGTAAATGTATATATTCTGCCTGGGAAAGCAACCAATTTACTTGTTGAATCTATTTTTTCCTTTGTGCATACGACGAGTATCTCAGAGAAGTGCACCTTGATATCGATGGTGGGTGACTTCAATGCTAAAATTTCAAACTGCTCTTCTATGGCCTTTTCTAACCATGAGTTGGAGGACGTATGGTCCATTCCTGAATCATCACTGCCCGGCCATATTAGATCTGATAGGCGGGGCTTGCCTTTCTTGCATAATCTGAGAATTAATTATTTTGTTATATTGAATGGCAGATTCCCAGACGATTCTCCAGCCTCTTTTACCTTTCATGCTCCACGCGGGCAGTCACTGATTGACTACATTATGTTATCTTATCAGCTCTTTGGCGCATGTACACAATTTAAGGTACTGATAACAAATTTGAGCGATCACAGCGTTCTGTCAGTGGATGTCAACCTGGAGCTTGAGTTGCTGGAACCTTGGAATCGAAGGGACGATAGCATTCTATATAACAGATCAAATGGGCGTACTTTTTGGTCTAATAAAAACCTCCCATGTCTTGGCAGGATTATTGAAAATGTGAGCCTCAGCCCTAGTTAGGAAAATCCCATCTCCTGGTTTGAGAAGATACTGGCCCTAATTAGATCGTGTGGAAGCAAAAAGCAAGTTGGCGGCATTAATCCCTCAGTGACTAAATCATGGGAGGTACAAAAATTAAATCAGGAGATTAATGCCCTAATAAGGGAACAATTTAAGCAGTCTTCGATGTCCAGACAAAGGGAAATTGATAGATTGAAGCAGGTAAGAAAAAGAAAGCTGGCATCAGAGCGCAGAGGGGTGGAAGATGCTAATTGGTTAAAATTAAGAGAGGCTGCACAGTCCGGTGACTCAAGTAAATATTGGGCTTTAATAGTCAAGCATTGTGATGGTAGAACTAAGGCAATAGCCATTTTAATATCTGATGTAGAATGGATCTTATACATCTCTCAGTTATATGCATTAAATCCCTTGGCTGGGTTGAATCCAGATTTTGCCTTTGATTCCCCCGTGGGGAGCGATTACGCCCCCCCGTCCCTCGTGTAAGGAAATAGAGGGTTTTATTAAAGGGGCATGGTATTCAGGTGTGGTGGGCCCAGATGACTTACCAATAGCTATAGTCAAACAAGATAGCGCAGTATGGGCACAATTTCTGTGTCCGGTATTTTCTTACTGCTACGCACATGGGACTATTCCGTCGTCCTGGAAGAGAAGTATTGTGGTGCCATTATACAGAAAGGCTCCAAGAAATTCCCCTGTTAGCTTTAGACAGATCGCATTATTGGAAAATTGTTTGCCAAGAGCATACTTCTCCACTTTCAGGACTTGGATTTTGGAAACGGCTTTGTTCCTGCAGAGCAAGCCGGGTTTCGCAAACACAGTGGTACCCTAGACAATATTACTGCTCTGCAACTTTAATCAAAAAATACCCAATGAGCAGTGGTATGGCCTTATATGGGGCCTTTATAGATTTCTTCATGACTTTCGACCGGGTTGACCGGGGGACACTGTGGAGAAAACTGGCCGCAATGGGGATTCCCATGCACCTGCTCAGATTAATCATTGCATTGCATTCCTCCACCTGGACTCAGGTCCTGATGGGAGGTACCAGGGCCTGTCAAGTAAAGTAGAGACTCACAATGGACTGAAGCAAGGGTGCCTATTGGCCCCTCTTCTCTTTTCTCTTTATATTAATGATTTGCCGAATAGGGTAGGGCTTTGCAAAGGGGACTCTCCGAAACTAGGAACAATGAAACTGAGCTGCCTGCTATATGCGGACAACGCAATTCTGTTAGATCTAACTCCAACTGGATTACAAAGGTGACTTACTGAGTTAGCTCTTTATTCAAATGATTATTTTTTTTAAAATAAATATCTGAAAAAATAAAATTATGGTTTTTAGGTATCGGGGATGCCAAGTTAGGGAAAAATGCACTGGTTCTTGGGGAAAGACAAACGTGCTGTGGTGAAGTTATATCCATACTAAGGGAGAATTTTTACAAGTAAGTGCTGCAGTAGTGATCACATTGACCAATGTAGAAGTAAGGCAATCTCTCAGGAATCTGCAATTGGTAGACTCTATAAACATTGTGGGAAAAGACACTTTGCACATGTTCTATCAGTTTATAAAATTAAAATCCCTCCTGCATCGAGTTACGCCTGTGAAACAGTAGATGAACAGCAGTGGGATAATTTTGAGAAAATACAGGGGCGTATTTGGCGCCAAATGTGTAATCTGAACTGCGCAGCCCCCATAGAGGTGATTCGTCTCGAATTCGGGCTACTTTCCACTTATGTGTTCTCTATGGCTGCGTGCTTAAGATGGAGCAATGCACTATTGAACAGTGTTGAGAACCCTTTACGGGTAGCAATGCGAGAGGACATTTTTTCCACCCTGAAGGGAAAAAGTGCTCTCTTTAGGAATTACGAGAAAGCTGTAAACTTGTTTGATTGTGAGAATAGTGGCATGGGCGCTCTTCCTCAACAAGTTTTGAAAACTCGAATTAAAACAACTATTTACGAAGTCTCTCATAAAAGAGATACCACACTGTGTGCAGCACATTCCAATAATGAAATCATAGTGGGGAGTTGTATTTATAAACAGTCCAAACCTTATGTTATATGGAATCTCCCCCATGGAGTGCGCAGAAACATCTTGTTGCTCCGGCTGAATCTGCTTCCCTTGCAAATATTAACAGGAGCTTGGGAGGGTCTTCCTAGGCAGGATAGACTTTGTCACCTATGTGGTACCTGTGTGCAGGACTTAAATCGCGTCTTATTTGTCTCTCCCCTACTACAACCTTCACAACGTCGATATCTAAGACCTTTGTTCCTAAAGTATAACATTGCCACTGCTGAGGAGGCCCAAAACTGTCTTCTTCCCCCCCCCCCTCAGAACCAGTTTGCTTCTAAATTTTTAGCTTTTTAAAATAATTTTTAAATATATTTTAGAGAAGGACTATGTTGCCCCGTTTAGTTGTAGTAGGCCGCATAGGTTCCCTTTTGAGCTAAATCTAATTAATCTTGTAAGTAGCACTTTCAGGTTGTTTTTATCAGAAGGTTGTAATTGTCAGAGAGTTTAATGGCATGATATGTTTTATATTGACTACGTTATGGTTGCACTTTAAAGGGTTTTTTTAATTGGTGCTATAGTTGCGCTCTTGCACTTTAATCTCCTTGGATGCTGCTATAAATATCGTCATGTACAATTTAATATCTATTAGCTAGGAAAATTGTATCGGTTAGGCCTTGTGCATGTAAGCTGAATAATAATCAGAATTTTGGCATTTGTTACCATGCTCGAGCACTCACACTTTTTGTCATCCTTTATGCTGCTAGTTATTGTGTTCTGTATACCGAAATTTAGAACTTTTTAATTCCTTTGTATATTAATCCTTGTTGAACTAAATTCATTTTTATAAATATATTTTTAGCATCCCCGTAAATGCACAAAGTCGTCTAAAAATCTAATGGTATAACTCGCTTTGCCCTGCCCTTGTTAGCTTTGTATTTGAAAGGACTCTGAAATTGATTTTGCGCTCATATCGCACCTCTTTGCAATTCACATGCAACTATGAATTTTGTATTATTTCATGAAAACTGAATTCCTGATGCTTTGTGTTTTTATTAGCTTGTTTTGAAGTGTCAGTTGATCTAGTAAAATGGAGTTGTTGTATATGTTTTTATGTGGAACTCCTCCGAGCTCCAAATCATAATAAATAATTGAATTGATTTGTGAAGATAAACTGTTGCAAACCAGAATAATAAAAAAGGAGGGCATTATTTTGCACAGCGAGATCAGCTACCCAAACCACTAAATCAATTACATAGTGAGAGTTTAAACAAGGTCAGGTGTCCATGTTTACTTAGGAGACCATCGGATGGCATTGTTTCTTTTGGGGATGGAAGAGATGCATTCAATTAGTGAGGGCATAAAACAGGGGAGCATTGCAGGAAAGACACTTTACTGTCTGTCTAGGTATAAATATATATAACAGTGGGGGTGTATCCTGCACTATTCATTAGGGAGCTGAAGTAAGGACTTGTGAGTCTCAGAAAGCCTCCTAAATTCGCTTCTGTCATTACTTGTCTGTTGCAACACAAACGAAGCCGAGCTTAAGATGTTTAAAATGTGTAATGGTTGCAGTACAACTATGAAGAGGCAATTAACAATCTGTGGAAGATTAAATACTCACATGCCAAGCACCACCGGGTGGTCCTTTGCCAAGCACTAGATGAGGAATATAATGTTGCTGCTCCAGTTTCCACTGCAAAACTGATGGGTAGTCATACCCAAAATCGGCATCCGGATGGAGCAGCGTATCAAATAATACTGCCACTGGATTGGATGAGCGCCCTTCAAGTCCTTCTGAGAAGTATTCCAAGTCCTAAAGAAAGAGAAGAAATGAATTTCCATAGTGAAGTCTTGATTTGTATATTTGTCAAAACAAGTTTTCCCTGCAGTAATGGAGTAGTACAGAGATTCTTAACCTTTTGACTTCTGTGGACCCCCACTTAATCATTACTGGAATCTGGGAAACCCCATTGAATCAATATTGGGATCCAGTGACCCCCACTAAGTCATTACAGGAAGCCAGGACCCCTGCCTAAACAATTTTGATGATTCTGAGTGCAAAACAATACACAAAAATAAAGAAACAAGCATTCATCAAACAAAAACAAAAATTATGAAATATTTTATTAATTTCCAAACAAATGTGGAAAAATAACATTTTTAATAATCATGAGAAAGTTGAAGCTTTTCTAAACTAAATTGAGGTCATCCATTGTCTATACTACTTTCTGCTTGATGCACTTGCCCTGCTCCCGTGAATAAATCTGAAGATACCAGTTAGCCATGCTGCCGCTCCCCTTGGTCAACAATGGTTATAAACAGTATAAACACTTAGTGAATCTGCACATATGGTTTATGCAATGCTGCTCTTTCAAATGCTTTAATCATAAACTCTTGTATTTAAGTAGAGTTGGAGAATAATTCCTTTGCATAGGTCCATAGTGTGAAACAAAGCAGATCAAAAATAGGATTGAAGATGAGGTTGATCAGAAGCCAACTCACCTCTACTACAGTGTTTAAATGTTTTGACCTTTGCACTATAGAAACTATAGAAAGGAATGCCTAAATCAATGTTATTACTACATTGGTCCAAATAACAGGTTTTTGGGACAGGTAACTCAGATGGGTATGGCCAGATGTGCTTACTGTCAAAAAGGACTCAAGCTGTACTTCACTGATGAGGTCTAGGAAGGCTGAAACTGGTCTGAAGTTACTTGCCTTCCATTCTAGCAAGTACCAGGCTTGGCAGTTTGAGCTCGACTGTTAGTATTAGACCAGGACCAAGGCAGATTTGCATAATGCTGGTCTCAATCTAGAGAGGCATTGTGGTTGAAGAAACAATAGCAGAAATGCGGTTCCAAAAAATTGTCAGTGTTTGAGATTAATTCAAATATTCCTTACCTTACTTTGTTCCTTAGTGGAATAGAGGCCATAAGTGGAACCGGTATGCCCAGACTTGGATCCCTTGCTTGCTTTGCAATAGAAGTCAGGCTAAGCCTCACAGATGAGGTCTAAGTTGGCTGAAACAATACTGAAGTGACTTGTTTTCAACTCTAGATGAGACATCGCCTGGCAGTTGGAGCTGGACTGTTTCTACTGGAGCAAAACCAAGATTGATTTGCATTAGGCTGGTCTCTGTGTAGTGTGGCACAGTGAGTGAAAAACAGTGGACTGGAATGTGGTCTTGAGTGATTGCCAGAGGCTGAAATTAATTCAAGAATTCTTTCAATCACTTTGTTTTTTTGTTCCAAGTGTAATTTGGGGCACAGGGAGAGGAAACATGTTTGCAAGGGCTTATGAAAGAAAGGTGGGCACAAGTGTTGGCATAAGATATTCTGATCAAGGGAAAAGTACGCAAGATAACTAGTTAGAATAACTGGGACCATGAAGTGACAATAAAAACCTAAATGAATGCGGCTGATCAGAAAAGGGCTAATGATGGTGATGGAGGGTGGATCGCAACACTTCAGCATGTTACTTCTCAATGATCTGAGTCATGAGATCAAACTTTCAATGAATTCCTACGGCTACGAGGTCAGATCAACTGGAGCATGTCGACCATATACGAAGATGGCTCAGCAAAAAGTGCAAAAAGCACCAACATGTGGTATTTATTGGGAATGAAAATTTGCCTGGGCAAGATGACTTGCTGGCCAGAGAGAGATGGGCTGCTCATTACTTTGGTTAGTGTGGAGAGTCCTCAGGAGGCTCCCTCCTATTTATTTCACTATTTGTTGTTCTATGTTGCGTGTATCAGACCCTATGGGTAACAATAGTGTGTTACAGAGATTCAAGCATAGATCAATGTTGCAGGTCATCTTACAACAAGAGAAGGACATATGATGCATGAGGGCAAGCCAAAAGCATAACATTCCAATAGGTCTACGGAGAAGACCATTTTGTTAAATTATTAGGAGTAGGAGAATAAACTTAACAAATATGCATGTGAAAATAACAGAGAAGGCAGAAGTTGACCATCGAGGGAAAGCTATTAGCTGAAGTTGGATCAACAACAGAGGAGATGTTCATACAACATAGATTTCAGCTCATTTAAAGAGAACTAGCAAGGGGATAGTTTTGGTAGCTTGTGGCATAAATTTACATATTTTCAGTGACATCAATGCGAAGAAATTTTTTGTGTCCTTTTTCGTAAGGAATGAAAATGTTTCTAGCAGAAGGGCATCAGTTCTCCAAAGAGAAGAGCAGGAAAAGTTAGAAGGGTTTTTGCCCTGGGAAATTAAAGAATGGAATTATAAGACCCAGTTTCATTTTTCTGGTAAACTGGGCTAATGAGCAACTATGGACATTAACATGAGGGTAGGGCACTCAAAAATAAATCAAGTGGTGCACTTCTTCACAGCAGGAGCCTTTTATAACAGAAAGAATTGATTGGAAGGAACTTCAGTTAACAATAATGGGAGCCACAGAGTTGGCTATTATTCTAATAGTGTAATACAGTTTGTGGCCAACAATTACATTTTGGAAGATGTAAGTGGGGAGTCGAACCCATCTTCATAGTAAACTGAATTCTGGTCTTTCAAAAGTTGTCCTGTTTCTGACATGGAAGAGATTATCAGAGTTCAATGTCTTCAAAATGTGGAACAGAAGTGCATGGGGCTAATTTCTTGCTGCTTCTGTGTGGTTAGTGCTGCATTCATGCACATCTCCATACTTTGTTCTGAATCAGGGTCATAAGTATTGCATTAACAGTCAGCCCTCGTAAGAAAGATCCCCTAGGAGTTCCCTCACCGCTTATAACCTTTCCTGTTCTTTTAAAAAACAGGTCCATGACACATAAAATTGTTGACTTCTGTTATAAGACTATATTGAAAAGAGTGTTGTTGTGTCATGGACAAGAGGTAAATAATTTCTTCATCTTCATTGGTAGCTGAATGCCTGTTGAAAAGGTAGTGTCAGTTCGGAGACACAATGATCAACTGAGTACCAGCTGCAGATATAGCTCTGAATGTAAGTAATGATAATAATGTCAGAGCAACAAGCCTTCTCCCTTGAGCGTGTACAACCACGACAAATATCAAAGTAATTAATACGGAGTATTGGAAGCAGAATCTGACGCATGACCTAGCTGCACAGAGATCTGCATGACTAGTCAATTACGAATGGTAAAAGCTGTCTGTACACCCCTAGACTCCACTCATTCATGAACCCTACAAACACGTTACCACCCCTAAAACTCCATCCATTCCTGATCCCAAAAAAACATGCACCACTCTAAATGCCACACATCCCAGAATGATAAGGATTATGTTACTTACCCAGTAAGCATCTGTTCTTGGCATGTAAAGCTGTAGATTCACATACTTTGCATACTCCTGCCATCTTGTGTTGGGTCCGGATGTTTGCAAGTTGTTTTTCTTCGAAGAAGTCTTTACAGTCACGAGGTAGGGTGACTCCTCCTTTCGGTGATAATGCGCATGGGCATCGACTCCATTGTTAGATTGTTTTCCCGCAAGAGGGTGAGAATGGAGTAAGTAAGTGTAGTAGGGAGATGTCCATGTGTATGTAATGTAAATAAAGAGAACTGCAACAACTACAGGTGTCTGGGGAGGTGGGAGAACGCATGTGAATCTACAGCTCTACACGCCATGAACAGATGCTTACTGGGTAAGTAACATAATCCGTTCAAGGCATGTGTGCTGTAGATACACATGCTTTGCATAGACTATATATAGCAGTGTTCTCCCAAAGCGGTGGCTAACCAGTAGATGTTGCAGTTTTCTGGAAAAGTGTCTTTAGTACTGATTGTCCTACATTGGCTTGTTGGCATGCTAACACATCCACACAATAGTGTTTAGTAAATGTGTGTGGTGTGGACCATGTTGCTGCTTTACAGATATCAGCTATAGGAATGTTACCTAAAAAGGCCATAGATGCCCCTCTTTTGCGAGTGGAATGCGCTCTAGGGGTTATAGATAAAGTTCTTTTAGCTTTAGCATAGCAAGTTTGAATGCATTTAACAATCCATCTGGAAATCCCTGATTTAGAAATTGGATTGCCTTTGTGTGGTGGAGCAAATGCAACAAAAAGTTGCTTTGTTTTACGAGAATCATATGTCCTTTCAATAGAATACAATAACGCTCTTCTGACATCAAGTGTATGAAGAGCTCTTTCTGCTACAGAATCCAGTTGAGGGAAGAACACAGGTAACAACTGATTGGCTAAGGTGAAAAGCAGAAACAACTTTAGGGAGAAATTTTGGGTTGGTGCGAAGGACTACCCCATCTTTATGAAGCTGAAAGAAAGGCTCTTCTAAAGTTAATGCCTGTAGCTTCCCAACTCTCCTTAATGAAGTGATTGCAATGAGGAAGGCAACCTTCCATGAAAGGAACTGTAAAGGACAATTGTGTAAAGGCTCAAAGGGTGGACTCATGAGTCTTGTAAGTACAATGTTAAGATTACACACCGGTGCCGGAGGTATTCTGGGTGGAATGATTCTTTTTAAGCCTTCCATAAAGGCTTTAATCACAGGAACTTTGAACAAGGATAAATGCTGCCTGTTTTGCAAATATGCAGCAACTGCTGCAAGGTGCAACCTAATAGATGTATAAGCTAGACCAGTTCGCTGTAGATGCAGAAGGTAACAAATAATGTTTTGAACGGAAGCATCTAAAGGATTAATCTTGTTGTTATTACAATAGATAACAAATCGTTTCCATTTTGCTGCATAACAAGCTCTGGTGGTAGGCTTTCTTTCAAAATATGCATACAGTCTGGTGGCAGATTCAAATATCCAAACTCTATGACTTCAGGAGCCAATCGCTAAATTGAGCTCCTTTGGGTTTGGGTGCCTGATTTCTCCATGGCTCTGTGTGAGAAGGCTGGAGTTGAGATGCAGCTTTTGATGTGGAACCACTGATAGTTCTAACCGTGTGGTGAACCAAGGTTGACGAGCCCATGTGGGGGCTACTAGAATCAGTATGAGTGATGTTTGCCTCAGCTTCCGAACCAGAAACGGAAGGAGTGGGAGAGGCGAAAAAGCGTAGGCAAATATCCCTGACCAATTCATCCATAGGGCATTGCCTTTGGAGAGAGGGTGTGGGAACCTGGAGGCGAAGTTTGGGCATTTTGCGTTGTTCACTGTGGTGAACAGATCTATTTGTGGGAATCCCCATTCTCAAAACTATGGAAGGAGAACTTGGGGATGACGTTCCCACTCTTGTATTTGCTGTCTCCTTCTGCTGAGGAGGTCAGCAATCTGATTGTTCACCCCTGGAAGGTGTTCTGACAGGAGATGAATTCTGTGATGGATTGCCCAGCTCCAAATGGTCTGAGAGAGGCGTGACAGTTGGAGATAGTGTGTACCCCTCTGTTTTTGTATATGGTACATAGCTGTCATGTTGTCTGTGCGGACTAAGACAAGTTTGCCTATGAGGTGAGACTGAAAAACTTTGAGCACTAGAAATACTGCTAGAAGCTAGATAGCTGATGTGTAGATGTTTGTGCTTGGTGTCCCAGAGACCCTGGATTCTGTAATCGTGGAGATGGGCACCCCAACCTGATAGAGATGAGTCCGCTGTTAGCACGATCTGTGGAATAGGGTCGATGAAGGGCCGTCCTTTTGATACATTTTGTGGATTCCACCACTGCAGAGAGCGATGGGTGAGGCTGTCTACCAACACTAGATCTGTCAATTGACCCTGTGACTGATTCCACTGACGTGCTAAGCATTCTTGTAGGGGACGCATGCGTAGTCTTACATGCGACACTATTGCTATGCATGGCGCCATCATCCCTTGCAATTGCATGAAGGTTCTTGCTGGTAATTTTTGGTTGGCCTGAAACTGAAGTAACAGAGTTTGAATATTGCGAATTCTGGCTGCTTTGGGAGAGGCTAGAGCTTTTTGAGTGTCGAGAGTGGCTCCCAAATAAGATTATGTCTGTGAAGGCTGCAGGTGAGACTTTTGTGCGTTTACCATGACGCCCAACTGGTGGAGTAAGTCTGGCGTGATCTGAGTGAGTCGTAGACACTTTTGGTGTGTGCTGTCATTACTGCTAGACATTTGGTGAACACTCTTGGGGCAGTAGTTACTCCGAAAGGGAGTACTTATAATTTGTAGTGTTTGCCTGCTATTACAAATCTGAGGAATTGCGATGAGCTGGATGTATCGGGATGTGAAAGTATGCATCTTTTAAGTCCAGTGTGGACATAAAATCACCTTGCTGTAGAAGTGGAAGCACCTGTTGAAGCGTTCCCATTTGAAAATGCTCTGAGAGTATGTACTGGTTTAACACTCTAAGATCCAAAATGGGTCTTAAGGAGCCGTCCTTTTTGGGAATTAGAGAATAAACCCATGAACCTTGGTAGTGTACAGGAACTATTCTATTCTAGTTCTATTGCACCCTTCTGTAAGAGGGATTGCACCTCTTGAATGAGTAACTGTAAATGATCTGATGATAGTTTGTAAATGCGAGGTGGAATGTTTGGAGGATTGGTGGTAAGCTCCAGGCAATACCCATGTCGGATAATGTTGATCACCCATTTGTTGGTTGTTATGGATTGCCAAACGGGGAGAAACTGTTGAAGTCTTCCCCCAACAGGTGTTAAGTAATCGGGGGGGGGGAAGTGTGGCCAAGGCACTGTTTGTTAGGAGAAGGGGTGTTACGCGTTGAGGCGTTTCTACCCCTACCTTTGGAATTGTTTCCTCTATAACCTCCTCTATAAAAACCTCTAGAGGGAGAGGATTGGGTATTGCCTTTATAAGAAGAATCATTTAGGTCTGAGGGTGTGGTTTTGGACCCTCCTCTATAAAAGGAGCGTTGAAAAGAGCCTCTATTTGTGGGGACTGAAGTGCTCCCATGGACTTTGCCACTTCTGTGTCCTTTGCCATTTTTTCCAAAGCATGATCGACTTCAGGACCAAACAGGTGTTGCTTGTCAAAGGGAGTGTTTAAAATGTATTGCTGAACCTCAGGTTTAAAGCCTGAAATCCTAAGCCATGCATGCCTCCTGAGGAGAATGCTGGTATTTATCTCCCTAGCAGCGGTGTCAGCAGCATCTAAAGCACATGAAATAGAAGAGTTAGAAATGAGTTTGCCCTCTTGAACCAACTCTTTTGCTTTGCTTTTGTGTTTGTCTGGGAGATATTGGAGCAGTTCCTCCATCTCATCCCAGTGTGCCCTGTCTTACCTAGCTAGCAGGCCTTGTATATTTGCGATGCGCAAGTGATTAGCAGCTTGAGCGGCTATATGTTTCCCTGAAGCATCTATGAGCTTAGATTCTTTATCTGGGGGAAGAGCATCACCAGAAGTTTGCGAATTAGCTCTTTTGCGAGAATTGGATACTACAAGGGAGTCAAGAGGCAGTTGACATTTAATAAAGATAGGATCAGATGGCGAAGGTTTACATTTTTTATCGACTCTAGGAGTCAAAATGCGTGCTTGCATGGGGTTTTTGAAGATGTCATCTGAATGCCTCATCATGCCCTTCAGCATAGGGTGTGTCTGGCTTGACCTGTGTGTCGACCCAAGTGTTTCAAATAAAAAGCCCTCTTCTAATGACTCTTTATGTAACGCCACCCCATGGTACTCTGCTGCTCTAGCAATGAGTTCCTAATAAGCCACATTCTTGTCAGGTGGGGATGGTTTTACAGGGTAAAGGAGTGGGTCATTGTCTAATGGAGGGTTAATGGTGTAATCCTTCCATGGGTCTACTGGTAAATGAATATCCTCCTCATCAATATCATCCTCTTCAGGCTGTGAAAGTGGAGATCCCTGAGGTGCAATGTGTAAAGGATCTAAATGTGGAGAAGAGGGTGGAGGTAGAGGGGATGGTGGAGCAGGATAAACAGGGCTGGTAGCCATGTCCTTCTTCTTCTTTAAAGGAATCTTATAGTGAGAGTCGTCAGAAGGAAGCTTGCGTTTAACTTGAGATTTAGCATGAATATGTCCTGTATCAGGGTTGATACAAATCTTCTTTTGTTTGGGATCCAGTTTGGGATGAACAATGTCTAAATTAGAGTCAGAAGGCTCGGAGAGGCTGTCTTTTGATTTCGGCATCAAAGGTTTCGATGCCTGGATGGACTTGCTTTTAGGAGCGGAAGGTTTTGGCTCCGAAGCATGCTTTTCATTCGGCATGGAGGATTTCGGCTCCGAACCAGATTTGGGTTTTGAACTGGAAGGTTTCAGATCCGAAGAGGATTTCGGCCGACTCAGTCCTGAGCCGGAAGGCTTGACAATCTGCTTCCGTGCCGTGCCGGAAGGCGCGGCGTCGGAAACATCGTCTCGGTGCCGACCTTGGCCAGAAGGCAGAGATGGTGCCGAAGCCGGATGTCTTTTGGGCATGGGCTTAAGGGGCAAAAGGTCATCAGTACACACGGCACCCAGTCCCGGAGGCACGTCTTCAGACTCCATGTCTATCTCGAGTTCCGAATCTAACTCTGGAACAGAAAAGTCCTCTTCTTCTTCTGCCGCCGTCGCCTCGACCTCTTCCTGCTCGGATTCTTCGCCGAAGATATCCAGAGTGTGTTGAATGCTTTGGTGTTGCATTTTACGACGTCGAGCCCGACGATTGCGAAGAGTCTTTTTGGACCGAAACAATTTACAAGCGTCGCAGTCGTCCTCCTTGTGCTCCGGAGACAAGCACAAGTTACATACTTTATGTGAATCGGTGTGAGGGTATTTAGCATGGCAACGAGGACAGAATTTAAACGGAGTCCATTCCATCAACAGAAGACCGGACCAACACGGTCAGGCCCAAAGGCCGCCCATCATGTTTTCGATCGAAATTGAAGGATTCGTTGACCGAACCAATAAGCGGAGAAGTGGGAAACGCGTACGAAACAATACCGTCGAGTGGTAGAGTGGATTGCGCCCCGAGAGGAACCCGAAGAACAGTTTCGAACCGGAGTGTAGCAATACACGTCCGAACCCGATGGCGGAAAAAAACAATCTAACAATGGAGTCGATGCCCATGCGCATTATCACCGCAAGGAGGAGTCACCTTACCTCGTGACTGGAAAGACTTCTTTGGAGAAAAACAACTTGCAAACATCCAGACCCAACACTAGATGGCAGGAGTATGCAAAGCATGTGTATCTACAGCACACATGCCTCGAACAAACCAGTTTCCACGCCATAACTCTGCCCATCACTGATCCCTAAAAAATCCCTCATCGCCTCTAAACATCACCCATCTCTCAATCCAAAACCCCTTTCTACCCCTGAACTGCACACAAGTTTAATTCAATTTTGGAGTTTGCTTTAAAATTATCTGACCTTTAAAATGTTTCCTTTCATTTTTAATTTACCTTAAATTTCCATGATTTAGTTTCCTACAATGTGGTTTCAAAGTTTTAATTTTTCCAATAATTCACATACATCATTCAGACCAATCATCACATGGAACATCAAACTACACTGTCAGAACCATGACTTTACAACGCATGCCTTTACCACACATCCTTTACAAGGCATATGCCTTGACCATGCATGACTTTATCATGCAAGGTAAGTGTAGTTAAGGGATATCTCTCTCTCTCTCCCCCACCCCCATCTTTCTTTACAATTAAATATGATATTTTCTCCCCAAGCCCCACTTTTTTTAAATGAACTTTATCATCCTGTACCCCTACTCACCCCAAGCCCTAAAAATACCCTTACTACCCTAAACCCTTACCCGCCCCTAAACTGTAAAAATACCCATACCACCATATAACCTTACCCATCCCTAAACTCTAAAATTATCCTTACAGTCCTATATCCTTATGCACCCCGAAACCCTAAAAATACCCTTACCACTCTATTCTCCTACCCACCCCTAAACTAAAAATTCCCTTAACATTCAATACCCCTACTCACCCCTAAACCCTAAAAATGAGCTTACCACCCTACAACTTTACCCACCCCTAAACCTCAAAGCCACCCTATACCGTTACCCACCCCTAAACTCTAAAAATACCCTTACCACCCAAACCCCTTACCCACTCCTAAAATAGCCTTACCTACCTATACCCTTACCCACCCCACAGCCCTAAAAATAGCCTTAACCTTTACCCACCCCTAAAACCTAAAAATAGCCTTACTACCCCACACCCTTATCCAATTCTAAACCCTAAAAATACCCTTACCACCCTATAATCTTGACCCCTGGTCTTGTGCGTCGCTCCCCCTGGCCGCTGCTATGCTCCATCAATTTGAGGAAGACACCTCAGTTACCGGTTCAGTTCCGCCTGCTCATTTTCATTGTCAAATACTTTGTTTTGTTAGTGGCACATTTCTAGTGCTATTTTCTAGTGCTATTTTCCTAATTGTTATTTGTTTGTGGCTCAGGCCACTTTGGTCCTTCTGTGTAGGTTTAGTTTGTTTTAGGCAGTTGTGGCTTTCAGCCCCCACTCACTCCCTACATTTTTTTCCAGCTCCTGCTCTCCCGCTGTTTCCCACCCTCCAGCCTCCCTGCCAGCCCCTCCCACCTCCCAGGACTACTTATGGAGGCCGCTGCGTGGCCATCCGCTACCGCACGAATGGCAAGCCCGTCTGCACCTGGACCGTGCCCAGCGCCAGGATTGGAGGACCCCTGGCCCTCCCACCATCTGCCACTACACTGCAGAGGAGCTCTTGGCCCTAAATCCCAGATGCCAAAACAGCTGCTGCTGTACGTCCTACCCGCGATCGACCAAAGGCCCCTTCACATGCTGCCACTACTATTTCTCCTGCAACACGGGACCGCCAGCCCACACTGGATCCCACACTGCTGCTGTCCAGAAAACCTCGAACAACCCAGAACTGCTCCAATGCATCTTGCTCAATGCCTGTTCCCTCTGCAAACATGCCACAGAAATGTGGGACACCATCACCACCCTCTCCCCCAACGTTGCTTTCATTACTGAAACATGGCTCAACTCCTCCTCTAACCCCGACATCGCCACAGCAACACCTGACAGATACAAGACGATATACTGAGACCGCTCCAACAAACACGGCGGGGCATCGCCATCATCTTCAAGGAAACCATCCGATGCACCGCCACCAACGATGACCACACGCCTCTCATGGAACACCTCAACTTCCAACTACAGACCAACGCCAATATCACGATAAGAGGCACCCTCATATACAGACCCCCGGGACGCCGACCGGCTTTCTGCAGCACCATCTCCAACCTCAACGCCCCCTAGCCATCAACACCCTCCACTACGTCCTACTCAGCGACCTCAATTTCCACGTTGACAACCCCAACGAGGCCAACTCCATCACCCTCCTGGAGAACCTGAACAACATTGGCCTCACCCATATGGTCTCTGAACCCATGCACAACGCCAAGCCAGACACACACTCAACTCCATCTTCACCTCCAATGACAGAATCAAATTCAGCCATTTCACAGAACTCACCTGGTCCAACCACGCCATCATTCACTTCACCATCTCCGATGCTCAGCACACCATCACCAAGCATCACAGCACCTCCCACTGCAGCTGGGGTAAGGTAACCGAGACACAGTGGACAGAAGCCCACCACCCGACCCAAAGCTTCATCAAAACTTGACCTGGCTGTCCAGAATTTCAAACCTCAAAACAAGTGAGCTGGTACAACCCAGAGCCCAGAAGCAACAAGTGCAAATGCTACCGACTTGAGAGACGATGGCGCAACAAGGAACATCTCTGATAGAGCCGATCACAAAACAGCCCTCAGCAACTGCCACCTACACATCAAAGAAGCCAAGAAAGCAGCCATCACAGCCAAGAAATTCTCCAACACAACAGCCACGAACATCCACCTCTCCCAAGAATTCTGCGACACCATCACAGACTACTTTCACAGCACGATTACCACCATCTACATCAATTTCGAACTCCAAACCACTGCTCTCGACCTCAACAACCTCAATCAAACAGCGCTCACCAGCCGTACGATCACCACCATAGCTATCATGTCTTCTATCCACTCCAGGGCGCTCACCGACCCCTGCCCCCACCATCTCTACAACCTCAGAACAAACCCCATCAACACCTCTATCTCCACAGCAGCCTACCCGGACAGATGGAAACATGCAGAGGTCAGACCCTCCTAAAGAAACCCTCCGCCCACCCCAGTGATCTCAAAAATTACCGACTGGTCTCCCTGCTCCTCTACCCGGACAAAGTACTCGAGAAAGCCATCAACCAACAGCTCATCAAATACCTGGAACAAAGTCACCTACTCAATGCCTCACAATCAGGTTTCTGTGCCAACCACAGCCGTGAGACCACGCTGAACGCTGCTACAGATGAAATTAGAATTTTCCTCGACCTCGGAGAAACTGTAGCCCTGATCCTTCTTAACCTCTTTGCTGCGTTCGACACAGTCTTCCACCACACCCTCATCAGCAGACTCTACAACACTGGCATTCAGCAAAACGCCCTCAAGTGGATCTCCTCTTTCCTCACAGGGCACACACAGTGCATCCAGCTGCAACCCTTCACCTCCGAACCCAATCACATAATATGAGGTGTACCCCAAGGTTCATCCTTTAGCCCCACCCTGTTCAACACCTACAAGACCCCCCTTGCAAAAGACGTCAGATCCCATGACCTCAATATAATCTTCTACGCAGACGACACTCAACTAATCCTTTCGCTCACCGAGTACCCTTCCAACACCAAAATCAACTTCTGCGCCACCATGACCAACATAGCCAACTGAATGGGAGACAACTGCCTCAAACTCAACTCCCGACAAGACAGAAGTACTGCTCTTTGGGAAGAACACTTTTATCTGGGACCATAGCTGGTGGCCAGCGGAACATGTTCCGACACCCACACCATCAGACCATGCATGCACATAGGCATCATCCTTCTCAGCGAACTGACTATGAAACAACAAGTCAACGCAGTCCCTTCCTCCTGCTTCCACACCTTTCGCATGCTCCACAGAATCATCAGATGGATCCCAGTCAACACCAGAAAGACCATCACACAGGCCCTCGTCACCAGCCGTCTCGACTATGGCAACGCTCTCTACGCCAGCATTTCCACGCAGCTTCTCAGAAGACTCTAGACCATACAGAATGCTGCAGTTAGCCTCATCCTTGATCTCCCCAAACAGAGCCACATCACACGCACCTCAGAATCCTCCACTGGCTCCCTATCCAGAAGAGATGCCAGTTCAAGATCCGTGGGCCCGCCAGCAAAGCTTTACATGATCAAGGACCATCCTACATCAACCATCGACTGAACTTACATTTACACGCAAGACACCTGTGCTCCTCCTCACTTTCCCACCCCTAAACCCTAAAAAATACCCTTACCAACCTAAGCCCCTACCTACCCCTTAATCCAGAAAATTCCCTTAGCACCCTATACCTCTAACCACCGCTAAACTGTAAAAATACCCTTACCACCCTATACCCCGCCCCTAAACCCTAAAAATATCCTTACCACCCTATACCACTACCTAAACAAACCCTAAATTAATGTATATATATATATATAGAACGTAGCACGATCATGTGATCAAGGCCACAGGACGTGGCCGAAACGCGTCATGGACCTCACGCTATAACAATAATAAAGACCTAAAAACTTTGCATCAGAACATATGGAGTCCGTGCCGGTTTTGTGTGTGATATGCACTAAAGGATTGCTGTGATTATATATATATATATATATATATATATATATATATATATATATATATATATATATATATATATATATATATATATATATTATATATATATATACACACACACATACACACACACACATGTATGTTACCCAGTAGCGGTCGCCACTGGGTAGTTAAGAACGTGTTTCCATAGGAAGTGCAGTTTTTTGTGTTGTTAATAACCTTGGCGCAAACTACGAAACTTTCTAAAAAAGTGCTACTTTTTGACTAGTTTCTGCAAGAAAGGTTTCGGGGTGATCCATCAAGTGGGGACAGAGAAAAATGGGGGTCCCAAAACACATTTTCCATATTCATTTTTTGAAAGGGACTTTAGACACAGCTACAGTCAAACCGCTTAAAGGATGTACACCAAATTTAACAGAAATCTAGATCTTTATGTTTTGGTGTAAATCAGTTCAGTAGTTTTGGAGAAATTGAGGTTGAAAAATGTCATGGAGGATCTGCGGACCCGACAGATCTCCTGCTGAGATCTGATTGGCTGCCACCACATCAACTAGAAGGGGTGGCAGCCATCTTTTGACTCAGGACTCAGACCTGAGTCCTAAAAAAACACAAAAAGAAGACATAGGGGGCAGGATAGGGATACCCTAAACCCCTAGGCAAGTGGTAGGGGCCCAGAGGGACCCCAACCCTGGGCTACATTTTTTAAAAATGTTGTTGCAAATCGGCAGGGGATTCACAAAGTTGCGATACATTTTTTTTTTTTAAAGTGAGGGTTCCTGCCTGTTTCTATAACCGCCCTGCCCCCGGGGTGGGCCAGGACCCAGGAGGGAGGCACAGCATATATGTTAGGGGGAGTGGGCATGTGGCCACCACCTCCCCAAGCATTCAAGAGGCCCGGGGACCCCATGATGTCATCAGTGATGTAATATGTGAGGTCATAAGTAGTGCACTGCAGAGGCGCGAGTCATAGTTAGCTCACTAACTGTAACGGCTGAATTTCACTGGTTTTGTACGAGTGAAACCTGAGCCTAACTATAACGTCCCTGTAACCTTTGGTTTTTTCAGTGAATTTCTAGTTTTTTTATTCCACTTCCTACCTATAATGTCCCTGTAACCTTTGTTTTTTTCAGAGACTATATATATGTATATATATATATATGATATATATATATATATATATATATATATATATATATATATTCAGTGAAGAAACCATAGGTTTCAGGCACGTTATAGTTAGAAATTAGCATTTAAAAACCTTAGAAATTCACTGAAAAAACCATAGGTTTTAGGGAAAGTTATAGTTAGTTGGACATTTCACTCGTACAAAACCAGAGAAATTCCCCGTTATAGTTAGTTCAGCTAACTATAACTCGCGCCCCGCAATGCACTGCTGATGACATCACATATTACATCACTCATGACATGGTCAGTGACATCACTGATGACATCTCAAATGACATCACTGATGACATCACTGATGACATCATCCAGTGACTGTGTGTTTCTGTAAAGTTTAAATATGTTTAATATATATAGGGAAAGGTGTATTGAAGAATGAGTGGGTGTATAAGTGTCTGAATGGATGATTTAGTAGGTGTGTGACTGACTCTATAAGTGAGTGATTAAACGTATCTTACTGAATGCATGGGTTAGTGACTAAACTTTGTGAATGTCTGTATCCGTCTGTCTGTTGGTGTGTAAGCGACTGCATGGGTTTACGAATAGCTACATGAGTGTCTATATGGGTTATTGATTGGTTATCTGAGTATCTGTATGGGTGCCTGAGTGTTTGTTTGTGTGGGTGGGGTGTGTGTGACTCTGTGCATAGATGTGTGAGTGGGTGATTCACTGGGTGCATGGTTTCAAGAGTGCATCTGTGATGGACTGTATGGGTGGGTGAGTGTGTGTATGGGTGTGTTAGTGAGTGAATGTATATCTCAGTGGCACATGTGTGAGTAACTACATATGTGAAAGGCAGTATATATGTGTGTTGGAGTATATAAATGGCTATAAGTGAGAGTGTGTGATTGTGAGAGTGGCTGTATGGATGAGTGTGTGCTTGTATCAGTGATTGTATAAGAGCATAAGAATGTGCTAGTATTTGTATGAGTAATTGAGCTGGTGTGTGTATAACTGTATAGGTGAGTAAATGGCAGTGTGATTAATTATTTGCATGACTGACTAGGTGTGTGAGTACCTCTATGGATGAGTGGCGGTGTGTGAGTGTCTATATAGGTGTATGAGTGCATATGATAGTCCTTTACTGAGTGACCATAAGTATGAGTGACTGTACGGGTGAGTGAGTGGATGTGTTTGTAAACCTAAGAATCAGTGAGTGGGTATGTAGTTATTGGTGTTGGAGTGTCTATTGTTTTGAGAATGGCAGTCTGTAATTTAGAGTGGGTGTATCAAAGGTTATATTAGGGTGTGAGAAGTTGCATCAAATTATCACATGGATGATGTCATCAGTGATGTCATCAGTGATGTCATTTGAGATGTCATCAGTGATGCCATCAGTGATGTCACTGACCATGTCATGAGTGATGTAATATGTGACGTCATCAGCAGTGCATTGTTGGGGCGCGAGTTATAGTTAGCTGAACTAACTATAACGGGGAATTTCTCTGGTTTTGTACGAGTGAAATGTCCAACTAACTATAACTTTCCCTAAAACCTATGGTTTTTTCAGTGAATTTCTAAGGTTTTTAAATGCTAATTTCTAACTATAACGTGCCTGAAACCTATGGTCTTTTCACTGAATTTCAAAGGTTTTTTAAATGCTAGTTTCTAACTATGCCTACAGAGGTAGGACATGTGAAGAAAGAAGAAAAAACGCACAGAAAGAAGCAAAGGAAATGCAGAAAGAAGCAAAGGAAATGCAGAAAGAAGCAACAGAAGTCCACAAAGACGAAGAAAAGTGCAGGAAGAAGCAAGACATGTGCAGAAAGAACCAACAGAGGAGCAGAAAGAGGCCTTGTTGCAAAATCATCCTGTGCCCACAACTTTTTCATACGGGTACTGGTGGTAACTGACTCTGACTAACCAGGTCTAGAGCCAGTGCTATGCTAAAAGACACTTAGAATACAGTGAAAACACCTACATACACTAGGGAACACTATGCGTTGGGGTACCCCTGTGATTAGCATGACCTCCTCTTTAAGGCCCTAGTACATAATAGGGCAGGGGGATTAAAACTACCTCCAAGTCAGAGGTGCAGAAATATGCTACTTTAACTAGTAGTCGCGTTTGCAGAGTGGTGGAGAAAGGGTGCTGGGCGTCCAACCAATGCTCAGGAATTCCGCTGCGTAGGACTTACAGGAGGTACCAGGAGGGATTCTTGGCCCCCAAACTCCCTCAGGACTAAATTGGACTTCATCCCCCATCCCGTAGTCTGCCACGAGGCATGTTTGCAGAGTGGTAGAGAAAGGGGGCCATGGCCTCTGAAGACGTCTTAGCAATCCCACTGTGTGGGACTTACTGGAGGTAACAAGAGGGGTAGTTGGCCCCCAAGGACATCCTTGGGGACCAACTTCCCAAACTATTACCTCCAGTCAGTCCCACACAGCAGCACTGGTAAGTACTCGTACCAAGCCACGCCCACTTTGCCCACCACTCTACAAACGCGCTCCCTGGCACGCTCTTGGATGGGGATTGAAGTCCCCTTCACTGCTGGGGGTCCTTTAGGGGCCAACTAGCCTACCTTTTACCTCCAGTAAGCCCCACGCAGTGGGATTGGTGAAAGGTAGACAAAGGCCATGCCGCCCTTTCTCCACCACTCTGCAAACGCGCCCCCTGATGCATTGTAAGTTGGGGGATAAAGTCCCCTTGAATCGTGAGGGTCCCTGGGGGCCAACTAGCCCATCAGGTACCTCCAGTAAGCGCCACAGAGCTGCGTTGCAGAGAGGTGTAAAAAGGGGCATGACCTGGACCACCTCTCTGCAACGCTGCGCAGTGGCGCTTACTGGAAGCACCTGGTGGGCTAGTTGGCCCCCAGGGGCCCTCAGGATTGAAAGGGAATTAATTCCCCAACTTTAAACGTGCCACAGGGCGTGTTTGCACACATGTCACCTCAGGCCCCGCCCTTCACCACTGTGCAAACGCGCCCCGTGGCGCATTTTAAGTTGGGTCACAGAGCTGCGTTGCAGAGAGGTGTAAAAAGGGGCGTGGCCTGGACCACCTCTCTGCAACGCAGGCCTGTGGCGCTTACTGGAGATACCTGGTGGGCTAGTTGGCCCCCCGGGGGCCCTCATGATTGAAGGGGACTTAATTCCCCAACTTAAAACGCGCCACAGGGCGTGTTTGCACACTTGTCACCTCAGGCCCCGCCCCCTCCCTTCACCACTGTGCAAACGCGCCCCGTGGCACGTTTTAAGTTGGGGGATAAAGTCCCCTTGAATCCTGAGGGTCCCTGGGGTCCAACTAGCCCACCAGGTACCTCCAGTAAGCGCCAAATTTGGTGTAATTCCGTTCAGCAGTTCGAGCTGTAGCCGTGTCTAAAGTTTCCTATGGGAAATTCATTTTTCGCCCTCTTTTTTAAAAAAAATTCTCAGGAACTACTGAACGGATTAACACCATTTAACAAAAAGAGTTCTTTCTGAAACAAGGGCTACCTTTTTGCCAAATTTGGTGCAATTCCGTTCAGCAGTTCGGGCTGTAGCCGTGTCTAAAGTTTCCTACGGGAATTAACATGGAGAAAACACGTTTTGGGACCCCCCCCTTTTTTCTCGGCACCAGCTTGCCGAATCACCCGGAAACTTTCAAAACAGGAGCTGACCAGAGCGCCCCACTAGTTTTGAAAATTTCGCAATGATTCGTCAACCGGCGTCAAAGTTATTGGGAAAAGAAAAAACGCTTTTTGAATAGAAACAAGGTCCTAACTATAACTACCTACCGGCGACCGCCAGTAGGTAATATATATATATATATATATTTGAACAAGCCTAACAAACTGAGGCATACTGAAGAATGTGCCTAAAAAGGCCTATGTTGGATCTGTATAGAATCCACGTTTTGCATGGTCTGCTCCCTCTAAAACTAGATCTCAGGCAAAACCTGCAGAAACTTGACAGTGAGGAAGAAAAACGCAAGTAGCAACTAAAACAACCCACACACTTAGGGAAACAAAGTCTGTGAAGCCTCACTTTGCTGTGGCAAACAAATAACACTGCCAACCATTTCCAATAAATGGAGTCAACAGAAGAAGCAGATATGATGCAAAGGACACAGGATACATAAAGAAACAGGGCTAAAAATACGGGAACCCATATGCGTTCCTTATCGCCACTACATACAGCTTGAACTCATTCCTTGCACAATATACAAAGAAATACTGTCCACAATTGGCAGGGGTAGACTGATTTTTCATATAAAGCACAGCAAATTTTAAGTAGTTAACCAGCAGCAGAGGTAGATGCAAACACTTTTCAGCAAGATACCACATAAGAGTTGCCTTACCCGTCGTTAAGTGAGCTATAAAGAATTAGATACCTGAAAAGGACTTCAGAGAAAGCACATATGAACATACCTGATCAACAATAGAGAGATGTCTTGCTTCTTCTAATTTACTGTTCAAAATTGGGTTTGGATGCATTGCATCAGGAGACAAATATGGTCTGTATCCCGACAACATGTACGAGAGACATATTCCAGATGGTCCATTACCTTAAGCCAGGAAAAGAAACGAGCATAAATTTCACAACTGTTTTTTTCTTTTCATTATAATAGTAATAATGAATAAACTGACACAAGCCCAATGTATGTTATTTTATTTTCCAAATTCTCAACACTACTTATTGGTAAATTATCAGAAGTTTTAATATTATTTATAGGAGGTAAGACTGCTCATGTGAATTTACCAGATTTCAAGGTGAACCATGTATTATTCGGGCCCTCCATGCAATGGTAGCTGAGATAGGTGAAAAATTGGTCTACTTTGCATTGCAATACATTTTATGGAGACGATAAACTCACTGTGTGGCTGGTACAACCAGTTCTCTGTGGATCTAAACTCGAACTGTGAGTCCTCAACGCCATTTTTATATTGCTCTCGACTGATCCTCTAATCACTTATGATTATTTTTCACTACTATTCTCCGTTGTCTCTAATGTTTCTATAAACATTTTGTTCTCTATTGTTGCTTGATAAGGCATGCACTCTATAAATACTCGTATAATTAGAAAAGAAGTACTAATAAATGACTTTTCAAGCATAGTCACCCACATCATCCTTTGTACCACCAAAACCTAAATCTAAGTTTTTTATTTCCAGAATAATATAACCAGTTAAAGAGCATGATGGCAACTCTCTCATCCTGCGTGGAAGCCACTCCAGCAGTACTCCATAATGGTCAACAGGAGGGAGATGCCAATCAATGCTCCTCGAGGTGCTGTTAGAAATTGGGTCTCTAGTTGGCAAGGGTTTGCCCCCTGTCCAAGTAGGGACCACGATCCTAGTCAGGGTAAGTCAGATACACAAATTAAATTAACCTGTGCTCACCCTATGGTAGCTTGGCACACAGCAGTCAGGCTTAACTTAAGAGGCAATTTGCAAAGTATTTGTGCAACACATAAATTACAGTAACACAGTTTAGAAAGATAGTGAATATTTATCTGAGTAAAACAAGACAAAA
Organism: Calotriton arnoldi; assembly: GCA_963921515.1. Lineage (NCBI taxonomy): Eukaryota > Metazoa > Chordata > Amphibia > Caudata > Salamandridae > Calotriton > Calotriton arnoldi. The sequence goes on along the minus strand of CAWUFW010000529.1, from coordinate 264,018 downwards.
ATGACAAAAATCCAAAAAGTAGAAGTCGAGATATGAATTTTTATAGATTAAATCCCAAAACAGTGCTTAGAAGTCAATAGTACTAAAAGGTTACTTAAGGCCATGCTAGACCGGGGTAATCCAAAGTTCAGGCTGATCAGATGGAGGCCCGGCCACAGGACTCACTCAGTGCCTGCTGAAAACGTACCTTGTACGGAGCAAGTGTTGGCATTGAGAACACCCTTCATCGGTTCAGATTCACGGAGTCAGGTCGAAACCGAGCCTCGCAGTCAGTGTAAAAGGGTTGGCGATGCATTGGAGTCAAGCCTCGCAGCAGTGTCTTCAGATCGGCACTGCACCATCGTCGAACCTCGCATTTGAGACCCGCATCATCATTGAATCGGCACAATGTTGGTTCCAATTGGATCAAAGGGGTCACTGCGTGGATTTCTGCAGAAAACAGCTGCAGAACCCACTTCTGAAGCCCAGAACTGGAAGGGGCACCTCAGGCAAGGGTAGGACTCATAGATGGCAGAGTCCAGCAGCACCAGAAGAGTTGCAAGTAGTCTTTTGTGCCCCCAAAACGTCAGAGAAGAGGAGGCAAGCCAACAAGCCCTTGGAGAAACTTGGGTTCAAGGATGTAGAGAACAGGTCCAGTCTTTCTCACTCCCAGGCAAAAAGCAGCAGGAAGCTGGCCAACACAGCAGAGCAGACAGCAAAATGGCAGTCCTTCCTACAGCACAGCAATCAGCTGTTGAATCGGCACTGCGTCGGTTCCAATCGGTGCAAAGGGGTCACTGCGTCGATTTTTGCAGAACAGAGCTGCAGAACCCACTTCTGAGGCTCAGGACTGGAGGGGGCACCTCAGGCAAGGGTAGGTCTCACAGATGGCAGAGTCCAGCAGCACCAATCAATCAATCCGTATTTGTATAGCATGGCTTATCAACCCGGGGGTATCTAGGCTCAGCGGTCTTAGTGAGCCTTAGTCGAAGAGCCAGGTCTTGAGTCCCCTCCTGAAGTCGGCAAGTGAAGGGGAGGTTCAGGGTTGGATTGGAGGTTATTTCAGGACTTGGCAGCGAGGGACAAGAAGGAACGGCCTCCATTGCAGCTCTACCGGATGCGGGGGATGTGTGCAAGGGCGAAGGCGGCAGATTACAGTTGTCTGGTCGGTTGGTGGAAGGTCAAGCAGTGGTTGATGTAGGTGGGTCCGGAGTTCATGATGCCTTTGTTGGTGTGGGTCAGCAGCTTGAACCAGCATCTTTTCTGGACGGGGAGCCAGTGGAGGGTTCTGAGATGAGGGGAGATGCTGGTCCATTTGGGGAGGAGGAGTATGGCTGCCGCGTTTTGTATGGTCTAGAGTTGTTTGAGGCGGTGGGTGGTCGTTTTGTAGAGAGCATTTCTGCAGTGTAATCGACAGGTGATGAGGGCTTGAGTTACTGTTTTCCTGGTGCTGACGGGGATAGATATGAAGATATTACGAAGCATGTGGAGGATGTGGAAGCAGGCAGAGGCTACTGCATTGACTTGGCTCTTCATGGAGAGACCACTGGCCAGGATGATGCAGAGGTTGCGGGCATGGTTGGTGGGGGCAGGTGAAGGTCCGAGTGCAGTGGGACACCATGTGTCATCCCATGGGGACGTGTTCCTTCCCAAGATGAGCACTTCCGTCTAAGCCGTGTTTAGCTTCAAGCAGTTGGATCTCATCCAGTCTGCGATGTTGGTCATGGCGTTCCGGAATCTGGTGGTGTCGGCGTCTTTCGTGACAGAGAGGAGGAGTTGGATGTCGTCAGCGTAAGAGATGATGTGAGTCTGTGGGAGCGGGTGATGTGGGGCAAAGGAGTCATGTAGGCGTGGGACTGAGGGAGGATCCTTGGGGGACACCACAGATGATGCTTTTGGGTTTGAAGCTGAAGGGCAATAGGCGGATTCACTCCTTCTCACTACCAGGCAAGAAGCAGCAGGCAGCTGGCCAACCCTGCAATGCAGTTAGCCAAGTGGCAGTCCCTCGTACAGCACAGCAGTTCTTCTTCCAGGCAGAATGTCCTTGGTTCCAGCAAAGTTATGATTTGGTGGTGTCAGGAATACAGTACTTATACCTCAATGTGCCACTGAAGTGGGGGAGATTTCAAAGAGGCCTTTGAAGATCACAAGGTCCCTGCCTTTCCTGCCCCGGCTCCAGACTCACTACAGGGGGGTATGCAGTTCTTTGTGTGGGGACAGGTACAGCCCTATTCAGGTGCTCCTCCCTCCCAAATCCACCTCAGGAAGGCCCATCAGCCTGGGGATGGGCCAGCAGGAAGCAAATATCACACCCCAGCTCCATTTGTGTGTGACTGTCTAGAGGAAATGCACAAAGCCCAGCTGTCACCCAACCCAGACGTGTATTCAGAGACAAGCAGAGGCACAGAATGGAAAAAGTTTTTAAAAAAGCCAACTTTCTAAAAGTGGCATTTTCAGACTTACAATTTAAAATTAGACATCACCATAAGCTGTGTCTAGAGACATCAAACTCCAAGGGCCAGATGTACGACGTATTTTAGCATGCGCAAACGGGTTTGAGACCCGTTTGCGCATGCAAAAATACCTAAGGGCCATGTACAAACCCTAATTAGCGAGTCACAATTTATTTGCGACTCGCTAATTAGGATTTACAACTCGCTATTAGGAAGGGGTGTTTCAAGGGGCGTCCCTTCCTAATAGCGAGTTTGAGCCCTATGTATGACTGTTTTGCGACCGCATTTGCAGTCGCAAAACAGTCGCAATTTACCACCTACTTTAAGTAGGTGGTAAAGCATTCACAAACGGGAAGGGGTCCCCAGGGGACCCCTTCCCTTTGGGAATGCATGGGAAAACATTTTTAAGGGCAGGCAGTGGTACCAAGGACCACTGCCTGCTCTTAAAAAATGAAACGAAAAGGTTTCATTTTTTTCTTTTTTTAAATGCATCCCGTTTTCCTTTAAGGAAATCGGGCTGTATTTTTTTTTAAAAACCTGCTTTATTTAAAAGCATTCCCAGACATGGAGGTCTGCTGAGCCCAGCAGGCCACCATCCCTGGGAGGGCCAGCCATTCCCAATGGGGTCGCAAATTGCGAGTGGCTCATTAATATTCATGAGCCTCGCATTTTGCGACCCCAGTGGGAATCGCTAACAGTGTCTCTGACACTGTTGTACATTTGCTTTTGCAACTCGCAATTTGCGAGTCGCAATTTTTCGCAATTTGCGAGTCGTAAAAGCAAATGGTTGTACATCTGGCCCCAAATCTCTATCTTTTCCCAATTGGAAATTACACTTAAAAGATGTTTTAAGGCACTGCCAATGTTAACCTATGGGAGAGATAGGCCTAGCAGTAGTGAAAAACGAATTAAGCAGTTTTTCACTACCAGGAATTGTGAAACTAAAAGATACAAGCACTACCATTTAAATACACTGCACCCTGCTCATAGGGCTGCCATTGGCCTACCTTATGGGTAGCTTATATGTAATAAAAGAGAAGGTTTGGGCCTGGCAAGTAGGGTAACTTGCCAGGTAGAAATGGCAGTTTTCAACTGCACACACAGACTCTGCAGTGGCAGGCCTGAGCCATGTTTAAAGGGCAACTGAGTGGGTGGCACAATTAGTGCAGCAGGCCCACTAATAGCATTTAATTTGCAGGCCTTGGGCACATATAGTGCACTGTACTAGGGACTTGTAAGCAAATTAAGTATGCCAATTGTGGATAAGCCAATGTTGCTATGTTTTGAGCACAGAGCATATGCACTTTAGCACTGGTTATCAGTGGTAAAGTGTCCAGAATCCTAAAGCCAGCAAAAATGAAGTCAGCAAAACAGAAGGCAAAAAGTCAGGGGAAACCACACTAAGGATGATGCCAGGTCTACCACGCATCTACAATAAGGCAAGAACATATCACCTCTGACAGTGAGGGAGATGCCAACCAATGCTCCTGAAGACGCATCTATAATATGACAAGAACATACCACCTACCACTGGGCCATAAAGGGAAAAGATTAAATGAATCTGTCCCAGTGAATGCAAAGACTCTGTAGTGATAGCTCTTTCCTTTTTCGTTCAGCAGGTTAAGTAAAAGAGAAGATAGATGTACCCTCACACAACTATCATTCTCACAGCAAAGAGATTACATATGTAGCTGATGCAGGATTATCTAAGATATAAGACAGAGCTTATAGAATTGGGACAATTGGTTAAAGTAAATTCAACTGCACCAGTACTATGTTTAAATGTCATAGGCAATCCAATACATCTACCATGATATCCAAATACTTTGGTGCAGGCAGGAGAGGAGAGGGCAAATTAAAAGGGTGGTCTATAGCCGCACAAAATCCAATCTGGGATCACTCCAAAATAAATATTTTTATTATTTCTATTTACCGCACATAATTAGCCCTGATAAGGCCAAAAGACTGCAATTACAGATTAACTCTCAAATAGTCAAGATGGCAAAGAATAGATGCAGAATTTGACTAGTTATACTGTGTAAATATAGTACTCTAATGACAATATAAGACTTTTCAATTGGAAACAATCCAAAGGGCTAGTCTTTGGTCAGTGATGTCTATACACTTTACTGCTTTCCAATCTTTAAACTGTAATTCCTTTAATACTTTAGTCCTTTAACCTCCAGCTGCCAAAGACACTAGCTGGGACAAACAAGCTATGGGGTTTTATTTGCACTGGGGTCTCCCTGCAACGCTCCAGCTACATCCCTTTTTACCCCCTTGCAAATATCTGCAGTGCTTACATATTTCCTTTCTTTTCTGCTCCATAGTGGAAGCTGGGTACTATTCTGAAGAAGGTCCCTCAGAAGAGCAAAGTCTGGCTGCAGTGGAGCAGAGCGCTGTAAACAATCCATATTTCGAATGGTATACCTGCTCCTCGTAGGTATGTCAAGGAGAGGGGTCATTTGCATAGAATGCTGGGTACTATCTGAAAGTCAGCCCTTCCGATTTGACCAAAGTAAGTCAGCTGAGGGACTCTTTAAAGTTGTAGTCCTCACCTGAGCCAAACGGAGTGTATTGTTTTGAGCGAAGATGGCTGTTTAACCTGCTTAACCATCTCCTTGTGGTTTGAAATGTACTGTGGGATGTAAAAACCCAAAGGCAGAAGAAAAGTCTCAATTTTTAAGGTAAGGAGATTTTTTGTCTTTTAAACTACTAAACTGCTATTTTAAGTTGCACTATTTTAGCTTACCTTTCTACAGACTAAATTTAGGTCTGCATGCCTCTTTTTTCTCAAGGACATCTATATGCCTGCTAGTGCTGTTGTTTTTATCATGCCCAGAAATTTCAGACAATGGACTAGCTGCCTAATGGTCCTGTGGAAGTTAAGTATTTAACCAGATTTTGTCGGGGTATATATTTTTTTCAGTTGCCTGCTAAGTTTAAAGATGGAACACAGAAAGTATTTATCCGAAAAGAAAACAGGCCTTCTTCATCTACCTTTGTAAGGGGCTCATTGTTTTCGAAACCAATTGGAAGAGCTTCTGTAATGAGCCTTCAAGTATCACAAGCACCCACAAACCTTAGTCTAAATAAGCAGAACCTTTTCAATGTTCATTTTGTAAAAACTGGCTGAAAACATTCTCACTTTCAACTGGGTGCAGAACGTTTCAGACCCCCTTCTTTTGGCTAATATACAAATCCTTCCACCACAATTTCCAAGTAGTGGATCTGGCTCTGCCACTCCCCTTCTTGAGATCCTTGTAGAGTCTGTTTTTTTTCTTTTGATCAAAAACCGTTGTCACATCCTATTGGAGCGAGCTGACAGCAATTCACAGAGTCCCTCCCCACAAGTCTGGGATCAAGCAGAATTGACTCGGACTGAAAATACAATAGCAATATTTCACATAAGCAGGCAGTCAGGAATGAAATCTCCATCTCTAGTGCCTTTAGCAGTTCAGATCGGCATTTGGGTAGAAAAACATCCCTTAGCCCCATAAGCTTCCTTCAATGTAAGATTAGATCCCTTTAGCAGAGTTTTTCCTCCATCCCATTTCTAACCTAGCTCTTCTAGACTTTCTGGAGGTTTGCAAGAGCTTCGAGTCTATGAAGGTGGACTCTTCGCCAGCTTCAGCAATGCTATTTTCCCATGTTTCCTCTCCTGGGATCTAGAGTTAGGACTTAGAGGACAGTCCAATGGAACTCTCTTTGGCCTTCTCTTCTTTAGTGTGCCTTCCCTCCATTTCCACTATTTGACAGATTAGTGATTCATCTCCAGAGGCAGAGGTGGCTCCTCCGCAATGACGGAGAAGCGTCGCCCCACTGGCTCAGAGCCAGCAGCTGAAAAATAAAATGATATTTTACTATTGTTTTATTTTTCAGCAGCTAGCTGAGCCAGTGTGTGCAGGGAGGGGCCGGGCCATGGGAGGGAGGAGGAGGAGTGGTAGATGTGCACTTTTAAGTGTGCATGTCAGTTTGGCTGAACGTCTTAGGCCGGCCAAACTGATGTGCACACTTAGGTTTTTCTAACCCAGCTGTATTGCACAGCCGGGTTGGAGAAACAGCACAGACTCCCTGTGCCTGGGCGAGCGTTAATCCAGCCTGCTCAGGCCCATCCCCATGCTGCTCTCATGATTGAAAGCAGCATGTGGACTGGATGGGGAGTTGTGATGCTGTCCCAAGGACTGCTGGGACCAGGAATGGGCAGCAGAGGATCGTGAGGCAGCTGACAACAGCACCAGGTAAGTGTTTCTTTAAAACAAATGTATTAACCCCCCGCCAAGCACTCACCCCGTGCACTTCTCACTGGCCTCCTCTCCCCCCGTGCCCTCCTCCACCCGCCCCTCCGGTATAGATCTGTGTCGGCCGCCACTGTCCAGAGGAAAAAGGCATGCCTAATAGTCACATTATGGCCCCAGATTACATGGACGCCCCAGCTAAGACAAATGTCTCAGGCTTTGGAATGGATACTGCCTCAAAAACACTTGTCCACTATACAGTCCTCTTCTGTCTCAGGTGTCCTGCCAAGATCTTCATCTGTCGGCCTGGAAGCTGAGAGGTGTGGGATCCAATATTTAGGCATCTCTTTTTCACTTATGAACATCACTGCCTTTTCTTTGCTTCATGGTATACAAAACCCCTGCTCTTGTGAGTCTAGATAGGTCTTACAACTCCTCCAAGATAAATTCGACCAGGGCCCAGCAACATCCATCCTTAGAGTTCAGTAGGCAGCCAAAAGGGCAGAAAGGGGACCTTTAGAAGTCCTCTTTGACATGGAACAATTAGGTAACATTCTACTGAGAGGATTTTTGCTACGTCACCCCCCTTATATCAGCTGTTCCCTCTTAGGATTTGCTTTTAGTTCTTAATGCTCTGTAGTTCCCTTTTTTGAGTCACTAGAAGAGATCTCTTTGAAATGTTTTTCCTTCAACGTTTTCTTCTTGGAGGCCATTACCACCACACGCAGGTTGGTGGAGTTAGGATTTTTTTCTATTAGGACTCCTTATTTGTGCACTTTCAGAGACATACTAAATCTATGTTTAGGACTGGATTACCTTTTTCTTTCAATCATAACCAGGAAATTATTCTTGCTTCATTTTTTTATGTTCCCTCTTTTGTTGAGAAGGAAACATGGCATCTCCTTGATGTCAACACAGCAGTCAAGGTCCAGCTTTCTCATTCTGTTGAGTACTCTGTATGTGAGGATATCTTTGTCAATTTAGCTACTTTTAAACAAGGGTGCAAACCTTCTACCTCTTTCCCAAGCTGATAGATTAAAGTAGTAATCTTCCAAGTGTCAGGTTTCAGAGTTATAGACCTGCCAAAGGCCCCTACCATCCCCTTACCTATGATGGTAAGCAGAGTAGAACATGATACCAGGCTTAGGGATCAAGGAAAAAAAGGAAAGGGAGTGATAGAGAAATCCTAGACTGGAGCCTATTCTTCATGTAAATGTCTGTTTTGAGGGATGGCACCAGTCTGTCTGGATATTACATGAGTTGGTAGGTCTGAACTGACTGGGAGGAAGAAGACAAGATGTAAGTATATGATGCCAGCCGGTTGCATCAGTAATAACCAAATACCATGGCCTAGCTTACCGGTTCCAGCAACAGATGGTGCTAAGATGAGCTATGAGCCAACAAGGAATGCCCCAGGATGTTGCTGCAAACATACCAGTTAACTGATAACTGCTACAAAGGAATAAATTAAAAACAGCACAACAACAGGACAAGGCAAAGTAAGACTAACTGGGGAACTAGGGGAACCGATATGGAAGAGAATCATAAATCTACATGTTGCCTTATGGGTGTGATCGGATACGGAATCGGCACACAAGTGCAACTAAATGAATCGGCTCCAGGTGAAGCTTGAAATAGGAAGCTAGTCTTTCAACTGAAGGACACCCCAGAAAGACAGCACAACAACAGGACAAGGCAAGGTAACACTAACTAGGGAACTGGGGGAGCTGAGAGGGAGGAAAATAATAAACGAAGAACAAGTGCAACTAAATGACTCATCCTTAGGTGAAGTCTTATAAAGGATGCTACCACTCTTCACCTGAAAGAGACCCCAGGAAGGGGGTGAATCTGTATCTATACTACAGTTAATGGTCTAGTGTTCCAGTCCATCTTAGCTTCCACTGGACCATTGTTAGAAATGGGATTTCTGGTTGGCTAGGGCTTGCGCCTAAGCCAGGCAGAAACCACCACTCTAGTCAGGGCAAGGGAGTTACACGCTGAAGATAACCCCTGCTCACCCCCTTGGTAGCTTGGCACGAGCAGTCAGGCTTATCCCAGAGGCAATGTGTAAAGCGTTTGTGCAACACACACACAGCAGCGACACACTAGGCACACCACCAAAAAAACTCCACACAAGGTTATGTAAAATAGCCTTTGTATTACTCATAAAACACATTAGATCATAATCACAAATCTACACTGTGCCACCTGGCACTAGGTAATACTTTACAGGGGACTTATGTACAGGACAGGGCCAATAGAGCCACTGTCACAACCATTAGAAAGCACAAGTAGTGAAAATAAAACAACCAGTACCTACTGGTATTAGCACTCACCATATATCACATTATGCATTAGCATTAGGCATAAACACATTATGCATCAGCATTAGGCATAAACACATTATGCATCATCACATTTAGAAGGGTACCACAGTAACACTCCCCAGGTGCATACATCACCTTAGGGCCTTGCGCCCTACCAGCACACCAGGTGTTCACAGGCCAACTGGCCTTCCTCGGGGGAGGGGGGGGCCATCTGGGACTCCCCCGCAATGCCCTCTGTCCACAAAAATGCCCCCGTCGTTGCAGAAATCAGGCACCCAACACCTAGGCACTAACAATGCTCAGCTTCCGCCCCACTCACCGGGGCTCCACTTCCCTCTGGCACCCTGGACACAGCAGGACTGCAGCAGGGAGCCCGCGAGGCTCCGGTCCCTCCTTAGGCGCTCACCCAAGCGGGGTAGGCTCCCGCCTGGATCTCCGGCTCGGTGGCGTCCCTCAGTCGGGTGTGGGTCACGCCCACAACCAGGCCTTCTCTTGCCTGGCTTCCGCTCTGCGCTGCTCTGCACACGATCAGGCCTTCCACTGACTGTCTTCCGGCCCTTGCATGGGCCGTCCATATCTGGAGCGAAGTCTCCTTCTGCTTGGCTCCTTCCCGCTTCTGGGATTTAGGCCCCACCCGCAACCAGGCACAGACTTCTGCCTGTCTTCCGCTCCACGTTGCGGCAGTGCGGCACTACGAGCCCCGCCAGAGGCTCACAAACCGAGGGGGGGGGGGGGGCACTAAAAGGAATCCTGAAGCGCCCCACACACTTCCCTGCAGCGGGGGCTAGCTCCGGTGAGCGGGAGGTTTTTCAGCGCTCTCAAAGCACGTGTACCAACAATGGTGACGCCAACTGCGCTCCGCTCACCCTCAATTTCAGAGGGCACCATCCACGAATGTGCAGCCTGTCTTCCTCTTGAGGACAGTGCTCTTCCCCCCCAAATACATCAGGGAGGAGGCACCCCCCCTAATGAAGCCAGCGCTCTCTTAGCGCTAAGCCTGCAGGACAGGATCCACCAAAGTCCAGAGGGCAGAGCTGGGCACAGGCAGTCCAGCACGTAGGGACCCCCAGGAAGCAGCAGCTGGGTCCCACGGTGGTTACTCCTTGCCCAGCAGTCCTTAAGCTTCACAGCTCCCAAAACAGGTACCCTTACATGGGGTCACAGCCCCAATATTTATACCAGGATTGTCTTTGTTCTTCCTCCTGCACAGGGCTCTGGACCTAGTCCAAACCAGTTCTGGGGGGTACTCAAGCATTTCTATACAGTGCTCAACAGTCTACTTTGACATGGCAGGTCCAGGCCCCATACACACCACAGGGGGCGGAGCCAGCATTGTACAAGGCAGGCACAGACCTATTCAGGTTCAGGGGCTACTCCTCCCACTACTCCAAATGCAGATCTGCCTATTCAGCCTAGCGCTGACTCACCCAGCCCCTCTGGAGCCACGGCACCTCCCCAGTCCCTGTCACTCCAGAGCCAGACATGCAATACACATCAGGCAGGCACAAAGACACATAGCACACAGAAATGCCAACTTCTAAAAGTGGCATTTCTAAAAGTGACAATAAACCTGCGCACACCATTGCGCAGCATTTATTATCACTATTCCAAACATATCAAACTTGATCCCGTTACTCCTCTCAGATCAGGAATTACCACTGACACACATATCAGGGAATCCCCAATGCATTCCTATGAGAGTGTAGCCTCACAGTAGTGAGAAACCAAAATGGCTGTTTGTCACTACCAGGACATGCCACACAGTTAAGGCACATGTCCTACCTTTTACCTACAGCGCACCTTGCCCATAGGGCTAGCTAGGGCCTACCTTAGGGGTGAATGACGTGTAGTGAAAGGGGAGTCATAGACGTGGCACCCACTTTATGTGCCAAGTCACAGCGGCAGTAAACTGCACGCGCAGGCCCTGCAATGGCAGAGGCCTGAGACAGGTTTGAAAGGCTACTATGGTGGGTGGCCCAAGCAATGCTGCAAGCCCACCAGTAGCATTTAATTTACTGGCCCTGGGTATCTGAGAAACCCCTTTACAAGGGACTGATAGGTAAATTAAATACGCCAAACAGGTGTAGACCAATCTTACCATGTTTTACCATAGAGAGCACATGCACTTTACACTGGACAGCAGTGATAAAGTGCCCAGAATCCTAAAACCACCAACACCAGGTCAGAAAAAATACCAGGAGGAAGGCAAATAGTTCAGGGATGACCCTGCACAAAGGGCCAAGTCCAACAACCATATTCTAGTGTTTCCAACTATCATGTGCCTGATGCTTCACCTGACTCCTCACACCTTGCTTATGAATCTCAATGTGCTTTTTTGACAGGATCTGTTCAAAGGCCCTTCACTTATGTACTGGCAGCCTCTTAGGCAGAAGAAGGACAAGCCTGGATTCTGGATATTTACCAAGAAGCATTCTAGGTAGTTCCTTTGGCATTTATAACACACTACCATTGAATTTGATGAAACTGAAATCCTTGGACTTAGGATCTAAATTTCTGAAAGCTGCAGCTATGGACTGCATGGATGGCAGTGGACATTGGGGTTGTGAGGTTTGATGGTCCAGTAACCCCAAAATGCATGGGGCAGAAGTTGTGCCTCTGCATGCGTGGAAATGGAGAGCTACACTGCAATGTTCCTTCCCTGTACCAATGAACCGGGAAAGAGCCCAGCATACTAACTGTAACAGATACAGGTGGATATGCTAGAAATGTATTTATAATACCAGGCAGCTTCTAATTGAGTTTGTTACCTTAGCTCCTACCTTCGAGGGCCTGCCTGGTAGAGAGTTTCACAATCTTGCCAGGTCTGAACACATTAGGGCCTCTACTAATGAAGAAAGGAAGATGCAGGGTGGGTCCAGCAAGACAAAACGTCTTGCTGGGGGTGTCAGGGAGGAGCTAAAGACCGGAATGAATAAAGGTGAAAAAAAACTCCCCCTCCAAAACTGTCAGATTAGATACTGTTGGCCAATCCCTTTCACACTGAACTGAGGCTAATTTGCATATGGCTAGGTTCTATCTGAAGTGGAAAAGTGAGTGAAAAAATAATGGTTTGGAATGCAGCCCGAGCAGTTGCAGCACATGACACTTATGCAAACAACCCACCTATCACCTTTGAGCTTTTGAGCTGTTGCTGCCAGCACTGTCTGAATGCTGTAGGATGAACCTGGAGGAAGCAGTTCCTAGTTAGGGCTTATCAGCCAGGTATAGCTTGGTTTGCACGGGTCCCACGTTTCGGCATGCCCATCCGATTTAGGGCAGTTCAGGCTGGACTGTTCCCACTGGAGCAGGGCCAAGACTGAATTGCATATGGTGGGTTGAAACTGAGGTGCCATGATGTGCAAAATAGCAATGGATTGGGACACGGCCCAAGCAATTAGCAGTGGCTGAGATTAATTAATGCATTCTAGGCATCACTTTTTTGTATAATTTAGTGTGTCGCCCTAAGTGGGACGGGTATGTCCAGACGTGGCTCCCGTGCATATTATGTGACTGGAACCAAGCTAAACCTGGCTGATGACCCCTAACTAGGGCGAAACTGGTCCTGTGCTGGTTGAGTTCCTTTTCTGTGAGGACCTGGCCTGGCAGTTCGAGCTTGACTGTGCCCGTTGGAGCAGGGTTAAGACTGATATCCATATGGCTAATTCCAAACTGAGGTGGCATGGTGTGCAAAATAACAATGGATTGGGAAGCAGCCCGAGTAATTACCAGTGGCGGAGATCAATTAAAGCATTCTATTCATCACTTTTTTGTATACTTTAGTGTGTCACCCTAAGTGGGATGGGTATGCCTAGATGTGGGTCCTGTGCACACGGTCACTGGAACCAAACTATACCTCGCTTGTGCGCCCTAACTAGGGTGAAACCGGCACTGGGTTGCATGTGTTCTGGTTCATCGGAGATCTGGCCTGGCCGTTCAGGCTGAACTGTTCCCAGAGGAGCAGGGCAAGACTGATTTTCATATGGAGAACCTTACTGGAAGGACACCAGAAACTAGAGATTTCTGAGCACTCTCTCTACACAAGAGTATGTCACTGCCAATGTAATTGCTAGTTCAGCATTAAACAAGCATGCTTGTTTGTGGTTCTTCTAATACTTTTTGCTATGTTGAAATGCCTCAGTCACACTGACCTGGAGCAGTAAATTTCAGAATTCAAACATGAGGTACCCAAAGACATTCTAGTCTTCCCATGGGTATTCAATATTCAAACAAACAGTACAAGCTGCAGCATGCACATTTTCTTCGTCCTAAATCCACAATAAAGACATGTGGTAGGTTGAGGTGTGCTGATCTTTTTGCAGGAAGCATGTGATCCCTACCATTGTGGCCTTTGAGAATACTTCTGGAACAAAGTATACAGGACTGCTTTGTAGCACCACATGAGGCAATTGTTTAACATTTTATAGACTCCTCTAAATCAATATCTGTGTTTTGCTTGTGTCTCTCAAGCTGGCCCCCAGCCATTATCCTTGTAAGTTCTTGATCTAGTCTTAGGGCCTGATTTAGAGTTTGGCAGATGAGTTACTCTGTCATAAATGTGATGGATATACCTTCTGCCCCATTACAAGTGCAATAGGGTATAATACAGAGAAAGTGCTAGCCAACACTAAGTCAAAGGCCATGCTTAAAATCATCCAGCCGGTCTATTATTGTAATCGAAATTTTGACCTAAATACAGCAGTGCAGTTATTGGTTAGCTCACGTTCTGCTGGAAAAGTACTTGGCTGCCAAACTCTCTAGCCAGAGACAACAAAGCAGCTTTGTTATGAATTAGCAAGAGATTACCTTTTTGCAAGTGCTGCATAAACTGATGCCAAATTCATGCATGGAGGAAAGTGTAACAAAACCTCAAAGGTAAACGTAATGTTTGCGAACTAAGGTAGTTGGTACCAAGAGTAGACCCGCCTCTATTCCGTACCTGGCCCCCAACAAATGGAAATGATAACTGCATGGAGGATGAAAGACAACGGCAAGAGTGGCATGGGTCCTTGGAGGCATGAAGCCAGTGATGTGCTTGGCACAAAATGATTCATACCACTTTTAAAAGCACAACTTGGTAGCACATTTTGACTGACAACTTCCTGGCTGCTCTTACAGACTGCGCGATATCCCCGACTCAAACATTTCAATCATTCATGTGATTGCTGCGGTGCCCCAAGAAATACAGGCTAGCTGACCTGGGGAACACCACTCAGTGAAGATAGTTGTCGTTTTATTGGCATTACTTAATTAGCTTCCATTTCAATACACTGAGCATGCAGTTCAAAAGATCTCTTCCACTTCAAAGCAGACTCTGTCTGACAAATTAAGTTCTGGTACCTGTGGGAACAGAAACGCAAGTCATAGGTACCTGCCCTCTGCCTATGACTGAGTATAAAAGGTAGTGTTGTGTAATAAACGCATAAAATATCACATCACAACCAATGACGTTAATTTTTTTTAAAAGACTCGGAAAAAATTTACTTCAGCCAGACACTCCCTCTGGGCATTTTCATTTCCTCCTCAAACAAGCTTCTGTTTTATTTAGCATTCTCTCATTAACCGAATGAACATATTGTTCTCAAAGAGCAGCCTGCTTCTCAATCTAGAGACAACCTCCCATCAATCCGACTTCAAGTAATGTCGGAAATGCCTTGACTCATAATGAGATGATCAGGCAAACAAGCAAGTGATAAAACAACTAAAGTTATGACGCTGTATACAGCAACCGATGCCATGGGTCAAAAAGAGAAGAAGGACTTACCTATTACCACCATGGGAACAGTCAGCGGCGGGTCTGCTGGGAGAGTGCTTTCTTCTACCAAGGGCATAGTGTCAGGTGTTCCTCCAAAGGCTATTGTTAATAAGCTCCAACGTGGTCCCAACTGGCAAGGGCCACTGCAGTTTCTAAAAGGGAAAACGTGGTTACTAAACAATTATTCGTGGTCATATACATCTTACAAAAGAATGGAGTGTTTATTAGGCTAAAGAAAACGCAAATATAATTAAGTTTAAATCTACATGCCCATTCCAGTCAGAGAGCATCTATGAGTGAGTATTTTAGTATCGCACTCATCAAGAATTACAACTATTTACTAAAGTTATTTTTATATTTCAACATCATGTTTTTTCATGGATATTCACATAGGCATGCAAGAAAAATTATTATCTTGAGTAATCCTGTAGTGTTATGTTGTCGTCCTATTTTGTTAACTATTCTCCCTACGTGTTCCAATTCTGAACTCTCGTTTTACAATTTAAATGATGTTTCAATTTTAACAGAGACGAACTCTTTACGTAATAAATGTATCTAAAAATGTTAATGCCACAGGCAGCTGCTGATTGGTTCTGTGATACGTATGGTGTGACTGAAACAAATTAATGTAGTTGAGAGTAAAATTACTATGGTTTGTAATGGGGAAGATTTTTCTCACTATGCCACGTCTCAAGTTTTTTTAATTGTTTTCCCAGATAAGACTCTACCGCCTATGGCTGATACTTTTGTACACTGTGGTCCTTGAAACATGATACTGCTGCGCACATATTTTAAAGTTCTTCGTATTATGTATGTTGGTATTTCTATAAGACACTTTTGCCTTGGGTATGTCCTCCAAAGACTGTGGACTGTTTGAAGTGGTTCCACATTGTTGAAGACTTTTCTGAAGACTGGAGCGTATCGAACAAGATGCTACCTCCCTTGCCCTTATCTGTGTCTCTGGTTTCCCCTCAGTCTTTGTCTCTCGTTTCCTGTCTTCATGTCCTAGTGCATCCATTACACTTTGCCTATCTTTATCCCAATGTCCCCTGCCCTAATACCTCCTGTCACTGAGCAAATCTTTTCCTGTCCAGGTCTCAACATGTCTCAGTAGCTGTCCCAGCCCGTCTCACACCAACCCTGTCCCTCTTCTGTCCCAGTCTCCCCCAGTGTCTGTATCTCCAAGTACCAGCATTTATCTTTTCTTTTCCCAGCATCCATTTAACCCCATTCCAGGACCTTTCTTTCCACATCCCATTAGGTGTGTGTAGTGGACCAACCTTGTTGAACAGTGTTTGACTTTCTCCAAAATATTGTCATTACTGCATGCAGCATTCCATTCTGATTTGGTCACAGTACCACAACACTTGTTCACAACATCAGTACAAGCAACCACACACTCACGACCAAACATTTCTTCCTCGGACCTCACTTCCTGTTCCTTGACGGGAAGTCTGGACAAACAATCCACCCTGGTGTTGGTGCTCCTAGGTATGTACATCACATCAAAATTGTACTCTTTCAATTTAGATAGGATACTTCCTTTCAGTGGATGATAGAACTCTGGAAACAAAAGCAACTGTTACTTCGGTATCAGCCACTCTTTTACATAAAACAGCGCCCAACCTTACAGCACTGGCATCTACCCTTATAATGCATTTGTGACCACTGACTTAAGCTTTTAACGCAGGGACATTGGACAAAATATTTTTAATGTCATGGAAAACCTTTTGCTCGACTGTCCCCCAGCAAAATGTCTCCTTCTTGCGTAACATCCTCTTAAAGGGCTCCATAAGAGGAGCATACCCACAAACAAACCTGGAATAGTAATCGCTTAACCCAAGGAATGATCTTAATTCATCCTTGTTACTAGGAGCAGGCACTTCTCTCAGAGCTATAACAAGATCCTCCTTAGGTTTGATCCCTTGGGCAGTGATACAATGTCCCAAATATTCAACCTTGCCGGTTAAAAACTTACATTTGTCCTTAGACACGGTCATACAATGCTTACATAAAATGTCCAGAACTTTATTTAATATACAAATATGCTCAGTTACATTTTTCGCAAAAATCAGGATATCAACCTGGAACACTAGCACCCTAGGTACATCCCTAAATAAAGTGAACATGAGGTTTTGAAATACTCTTGCTGCTGATGCCAGACCAAACAGCAATCATAGATACTTAAAAGCTCCAAAAAATAGAAATGAAAGCACAATGGGACTGAGACTATTTTTTAAGCAGAATTTGGTGGTAAGCTGCCTTCAGATCAATATTACAAAAAGCTTTTGCCCCTTAAAAACTAAATAACTCATTAATCTTTGGAAGAGGATGACAGTCCACAATAATGTTTCTGTTCAAAGAGCGTAAATCAGCACACAAACGGATCTTACAGTTCTTTTTTTTTTCTTTCCAATAACGACTGCGCTGACCCACTCAGCTGCATTAATAGGTTCAATTTCTTTATCTGCACAAAGTTGATCTAAGTGTTTCCTCAAATCTCTTCTGACCGATAGTGGAACATCCCTAACTTTGTGCTTAAGAGGTACTACACTTGGCTTTGAAATTATTTCATGGTCGAATCCTTTGACCGTGCCAATACAATTGGTAAACATAGTGGGATACTTCTCTAAAATGTGCTCAACACTATCAAAATCACTCTCAACCAACTTAATAGGAACAGTGGTCCCTGGTCTCAGCACTGTGCCTAATCTTCCTTGATCCACCCAACCCATTATATCACGACAATTAACTGCCATATATATCTTTGTTAATATTGATCTACCAGAAAATTGCTAAACACCCTCAAAATATCCTTCAGTAACAATTTCTGACTATCCTATGCAACGGCTCGGATATCATGTGCTTTAAGCAAAGCAGTACTCCAATGCAACTTAAACATTTCCTCCAACAGCATGGTTACTGGTGTTCCTGAAGCCACCATAATTTGTAAATCCACTCTACCTATTCCAGCCATACAGAACGGTACCTATTTTTTTTTAGCAATCATACCGGCGTCACAGCCAACGGTTTGCATACAATTGTCTGACTGATCTATGTCTAAGGTTAATATGGTGATAGTATTAACGCTCTCCTCCTCTTAAAGTAAGTACTGCTGTACAACATCAGACACACCATTGATCTTAACAGCACTGTCATTTTTGCATACTTTCGTAAAATGTCCAACTTTTTTACATTTACTGCACTTCCTTCCTTGTGCAGGGCAACTTGGACTATTATCAATGTGGCTGTATGACCAACACCTATAACATGTGCTTGATTTATTGAACCTTCCACTCTTAAAATTCTTAACAGCCTTCACACTGGTGTTGTCCACAACTCCAAGCACACCACCGGACGCACTAGCTAATACTTTTACCAAAAGAGCAGATCGCTCAATACCCTTAGCAATTTTGACTCTTTCCTCCAATGTGGGATTAGTACAACAGAGTAAATGCTCTTGCACTGTTTTAGAGTAGCAATTCAACACTATTTGATCCCACAAGTATTGGTCTTTTGCATTCTCAAAACAACACGTTCTAGCTAAAACTCAGAGGGCAGCCACGTACTGATGAATGTTCTCCTCAGACGACTGCTTCCAAGAATAAAAGCTAAATCCTTCTAAAACAACACTAGGTTCCTCAGTAAAGTGTTGCGCTAGTCTTTTTTCAGCCTCTCTACATATGTTCCATGCATCTCCAGCATCCTCCCCTGGAGCTTGAACTTCAGGTAGGTTGTCGAAAATATTCTGCCCCTCAGTACCTAGACAATTGTACTAAACTGCAAATTTCCTTGCAGGGCTATAGCCCACACCATCAATAGCCACCAAGTAATTCTTGAAAACCTATACCCAATGTTTCCATTCTAATTTTGGTTTTCCGGGAATGTCCAGAAAATGTGGAGGTTGTTATACATTTCAACCGCCACCATCCAACATGTCAAATTATTTCAATTTTTTTCCCCAAAAAAACAATACCTCAAGGATAATATAGTCCAATAACTGCAATGCAATGTTGTCCCAGAGCTTCAAAAATACTGTAAATATGCCAAACAGTAGAGCTCAAATCCTACGTCTGATGCATAGGCAAGTAATAACTGTAGAAAATACAGTTGAAAGCACAAGCGCACCATGCACTTGACTCTTACTCTGATTGGTGTTTTCTTGTTAGAACTGGTGCCTCCGTGTCAGAACAGCTAAAATCATTATGGCGGCACGCTCGCCATACACGTACTGACATGTACAGCTGGTTAACAGGGCAAATGCATCAGCAACTCCCGGACACTTGTCTGAATGACGCGTCAACACAATGCTGCACTCTGATTGGCCCAGCAGTGAGTAAGCCAATCCCATCTGGTGCTACTGCGCACAAAATACGGCACTCAAGAGAATCTCTGTATTTTTTACTGGGCAAAATGATAGCCAAATTTACCACCTGGAATCATGCTTGGGCAGCTGAACGATTCCCAACAATAATTCAGGAATGCCCTGGGAACTGCCGATGGTGGGCTCCCATTGCTCAGAGAAGAGAAAAAAGCATCCTTGTCGCCAAATATGTAGTGGATGAGCGAGAATAAATTAAGCATATCTAAGGTAAAGGATAATCCACAACGTTGTTTATTCTTTCTTAAGTCCGATCAAAGAGCCAATCCTCCAACGTCCCTCCAACTCTGCTGGCCTGAAACCGACTGGCCAAACTGGCAACCGTAAGTCAGCACGCAGGAGAACAGAGCTTGGAACGGCGCTCCGAAGATGCACAATGACAAATGATGCAAGACAAAGAATTCATGCCGCCCGCATATAACAAAGCATGGCAACAAGCGCAGCACATGTGTATTTATGTGGGTGTCTGCTTTTTGGGTACATGAAACGAGTTATGATTCTTTGAATGTGCGTAGGCTAATGTTAGATGTGAGGTTAGTCATGTACAAAAAAATCCTTTAATAATATTTGTAATGTTCTAAGTATGTACATTTGTTATGTTCACATTTTATAGTGTGATTTATATAGACAACTACAAAGTTTACAGTTATAGGACTAATTTTATACAACAACTTTGTTTTCTTTTTTTGCATTTGTACTATGTGATGTAGATGGGTGTATGCAATCTATACATTTATAAGACCATTTTTTCCCCTTCAATTTATTGTTTTTTATTTTTCAATTTAATAAACTATGGTTTTTTTTACAATATGGGTGTGTGTCTAAAGTTACATTACCATACCTTTAGGTGTTGGGATTTGTGCTGCTAGTGTTATTCACTGCTTACATTGTTTTTATGTAATTACTTTGCAGTACTTGTACTGTGTAACTTACCCCCAGGCTTGTCCAGAGTAGATTTGAGTCTATTTGGGTTGTACTACTACTGTAGGAGATGTGGGTGTAACTTTACTGAATTTCAACTGAGTTACCCTTTTGCAAGTGTGTTTTTGTATTTCTTTGACCCTCACTTAGACTCTCCTTAATTGTCCATTTCTTCTTCACACTTTGTAGTGAATATTTTCCACCCACTCCCCTCCCACATCGGCATCAAAAAGGTAGGACTCTACATGTGCAGGGTGCTACACATTTGTTTCAGAGAACTCCACACATGAGGTATATGGCAGGCCTAAGTATAAATCCATACCTAAGTGATTTGCATTTACAAGCATGTGAAGAAGTACTACAGGAGCACTATTACACTTACTCATAAACGCTTTACGTGAATTGGGCCCACAGTATATCCAACTTAGAGTCCATGATCCATTACTATGGTGTTGGTGTTTCTCTATCCTAGTGTATCCCTCTCTTGCAGATTGTGATTCACTTTTTGAGCCCATACATTCAATGGTCCATTATTCTTGTTTCCATGTCACATTGTAGGTGTATTATGGTGGACTCTGTATACATGTGGTAGCTTTTAAGGGGTTTTGCTGGGTGTCAGTCTTTGAGTTGGTAGAGTTGGTTTGGGGCCAGGAGAAATACATGTAGTGGATATGTCATTAGGAGCAGGGTAGAGTCCAAGATAATTGACGGGTCAGGCAAGCAAGGGCAGAATCAAAGGTAGGATGTTCTACTGATGCATGTGTCTGTGCCAACTGATGCAGGTGATGGCGGATGCCAGTAGGCTCATTTGTCACGTGGAGTGTGTGTGTCATACTAGTACAGTGCACATGCAAGTACAAGCCAGTACAAGTGACTGTGGATGCAGGTGCAGTGTTGCTGTAGTGCAGGTTCAGGTGCAATGCAAGTACCCATTGGCTAATGTGGAGTACTGGTGCCAGTTACAGTGACTCAGTTGCCAGTGTGTGCAATGCATGTGCCAGTGTGTACTGGTGCAGTGCAGGTGCCTGTGGGTGAAAAGCAAATGCTAACAGGTTCATGTACAGCTCAATGACTAGTGCTATGCAAGTGATAAAGGGCATAAGTGTAATGTGTACAATTACTATGTCAAGTTTCTTCTAGATCTGCCAAAGGGGCAAAATCAAAAAGGAGCAAAAATGCTTTCTTTGCTAATAACTTTGGAGGCAGACTTTTTTCCTTTTTCTGGACCCTATTTTTGCTGATATTAGGAGTCTGTACCCTCAGACGCTGCTACTCAGTACCATAGTCGGAGTGCTCTGGTTCTGGTCACCCAATTGGTATATTTACCTTCCCTGTAAATGGCACAGAAATTGAACCTATGGTATGAAAGTTAAATGTCATGTGGGCTGCAGCGCACTTCCACCACCATATATAACAAAAATATACAGCTGCTAATGGCACTATTGTACAGTAAAAAGCATTGTAGTGGCACGTGGAAGGCAAATGTGTCTTTGCAGTGTAAGAAAACTTATTTTATGTCTTAATAAGTTACCCCCAAGTATGTAAGCTTACAGGGCAAGATGCCTAATATATAAAAAGTGGCACTCTACATAGATGCCCTCACAGTAACTGAAGGCCCAAAAGCTATTTCACTGTGTATGTTTAAGCTGCTTTCTCCATGAACGGTCTTAGATATAATCACAATTATTATTTTGAATCTACACTTGGGAAAATGCTAGCAAAATGAATCAAAATTATTTTCTCTTAATGTTGAAATCAGATTTTTGATAAATTTAGCAGAAAAGTTACTTTGAAAAAATGTTCTTTGTGCTGCCTGAACCAAACTGGCTTAGAATCAGTTCTTCCGCACATCTCAAATTCAGCGGCATATACACATTCCTAGCTGGAGTTAACGACCATGGCCTCCAGAAGACTAAACCCTGGCCTCTGTACTCTGGAAGGCAAGGATGTTGTCAACAACTGGTCACTTAGCAGACATTAGCCATCTGGAATTCGACAGGAATAGCTAGCAGAAAAAACAGGAGCCTTAACACTACCTCTTTTGACTTGGAGATGTCAAGTGTGGCTGCACTCATCCATTCCTAGAGCCTCCTAGAACTTTTGACTCTAAATCCCAGTGGATGGAGAACCAGTTTGAACCCAGCCTATGTGGAGGAGAAATCATCTAAATAGGGGAGTGGTTTTAGAGAGAGCCAGAGATGCTCCTGATGGAAGAAGGATTCAGTCCTCTTAGATTTTGGGGCTTCTGGGAATTTTCACAATAAAGCAAAGAGGAAATGCTGCAGAGGAGGAGGGCATAGAGCAAGAAAGAAAACATAATTCAGTAGTTAAAGTTCTGTGATCACTGGCTAGTGCACAGCAGAAGACTGAGACCTCCCCACCACCTCCTTGGAACATTCCTGGATGTCGTGAGACTACACCTGATAAAGATGGCCCAATTGAGTAGCAAGGACTGGACCCTATAGGAGCCCTTACTGGAGAGACTGGCTGCGTAGAAGTCTACCCTCAGGACTTGAGGGTTGCAGGAGTGAACATCAGAAAACATTCCCAGTAGTTGGAGAAAAGTTGGAACTTATTGATTTCTTCCACCTCTGAAGGACTGAGACATGGTGTTCGGGCTTGCCCAGGGAGTGCACACTCAATTCAGACAAGAATCCCAGGTTCATCCTGCTTCGAACCTTTTCAAGTGCTGAAAATAGGTTTAATGAAACCGGACAGAAGAGGTAGCAAATCAATACCAGAGGCAAAGCTACATTTGTCCCACACAGAGAGTTTGGTGTTAAATCCAACAGTTTCAGCAGGAGCTCAATGACAATGTAACCACCTTTCAAGAACCTTCCCTGGTTTCAGTCGAGGACCTTGCTTGCCCACTAGAGAATTCGGACTTCCAGAAAAACTTTGACTATGACACCCTACTTGGTGTATCTCACCTCAATTCCATCACAGTCAATGTAAAATCAAGCCGAGGACCCGGTCAACTATGAACTGTTATTTTTCAATGATGCTCTAATTTGTCTATGTGCTTTTTAACTTAAAATTACAATAATTATATTTCAATCATTTTGTTGTCTATTCGCCAATTAAAATGCTCTCTATTTTTCTAATTTGATTTGGGCATTATATTGCCTTGTTTTGTGACTTTATAAACTTCTCTGGGGATTGCCTGCTTCTTGTGCCGTAGCTACCAGGGGGTGAGCAGAGATTTTTTTAAGAACTGTGATCTGGTATAATCAGATTGTGACTATTAGAATGGTGGGGGAGGGGGATCACACCATCTCAAATTTATTACCCAATTTCTGACAACTGTCTTGGGGACGAGGCCTTGGAGGGGGTTAAGCAAACACGGGGTTCAGTGGAGTGCCTGGCTCAGTGTAAGGCACTGCAGCCAACCCCCTGTTGCACATGATTGAAGGCTCTGTGCAGTGCCAGATGGGCAGAACAAAAAATGTGTGCGCCACATCACAAAAAAACTACATTATATGAAAAAAACACTTATTAGGAGACAGTTAGGGTTTATTGCACGCCTACCACATTAAAATATGTTTAACACATTTGGAAATTCACATACAAAAACAGGCAAAGCCCTGTTAGGGTACAGATGTAAAAACTAAAAATCTATGAAATTCTCTAATTAGGATTAGTGCCCCAAACAATAAGTTGCACACCTGCCATGCAATTCATGACTCTCAAAACAAATTCAATGCCCGATGCCTCAGATATGATGAGAAGGGTGGCATCATAAGGGACATAAAAAAGCTCACTGGTGAGAGAATACAGATCCAAAAACAACAGTTGATGGACAGAATGCAGAACAATGTCATACATTCACATCAGTACAGAGATCTGGGCCTAAATCCATCGTTTTTTTGCTCACCATGCCATTCCAGTTTGAACCCAGCCATATGCAAATCAGTCTTGACCCTGTGCCTCATGGGAACAGTCCAGCCCGAACTGCCAAGCCAGGTCCTCCCTGGACTGGAAACAAGCATCCTAGGACCGGTTTCGGGGTTTCACCCCTCTTCAGCCAGGATAGCTTGATTCCAGTGACATGGAGAGCACGGGACCCACGTCTGGGCATACCCGTCCCACTCGGGGTGACAAATGCAAAAACAACAGTTGATGGACCGAATGCAGAACAATGTCATACATTCACCCCAGTACAGAGATCTGGGCCTAAATCCATCGAGAGAATACAGATCACCTTATCATTAACATTGCTAATCATATGCCAACCTTTGAGTATGATTTTATTCTTTGGAAATGCTTTGTGATTTGATGATATATTTTCAGATGCTCTTTCCTACTATTTTAAATATTGTGGGGACTTACGAATTGAAGTTGATGTTATGGTTTGCATGCCGAGTGTATGGGTTACAATGTGTGGAGCTAACCATAACTGGGGAATTTCAAGGGTTTTTAGTTTAAGAAATGACCGCAGACTTAGCGGTCATGTCATAATTTGGTGGGCGGAGGTTTAGGTCAAGGTGACGAAGTAAATTACTCGGTCGCCCTGACTACAGTACCTGGGGACCCACAAGAGATAAAGAGGTAAGAAAATAGCTGGGCATAGGGCAGTGAGTAAATCATTATTTTAGTATTAAATCTGTTTTTATTGATGGAACACCAGCAGAGATACAGTAATGACTCGCCTACAACCCAGCGGGCCGGCTCACCATCCAACGTTATAGCGGTAGGACACAGTGCGAGGCAGACAGTCCCAATTAACACAGCATGTCGCCTACAACCCATCTGGGCCGGCCGCGGCTTAATGAAAGAGGGGCAGGGGAAATGCCTGGTAGTGGATGTCGTGCGGAGTGTGTCAGTCCCCCGGGAAGCAGGGAGAACAGGTTTGCTAGAGGGTGTCCCCATCAGGGCCGCAGGTTCTAAGAGGTGTTCCACAATTAAACAAAAATACAACAAAAAATTAACAAAACACAATAATAACCACCACCCCAAACCCACCCCCACCCCCTCTCCTCGGTGTGCTTGAGAGCAACTATACGCCAATGTGACAGGTCCAGGGCCGTGCAGTGTCAATGTGGGCCGCAGAGCCTACGGGGAGCTAAGGATAGCCAAATATATAATTAGGGGGTGGCCGCAGTGTTATCCGGGACCAGTTTCAAGATGCGAAGATATTGTGGGCAGGTCAATTCACGGAATTCCGCGGAGAGAATAGTCAGGAAGGGGGCCCAG
The DNA here is from genome assembly GCA_963921515.1 of Calotriton arnoldi. Taxonomy (NCBI): domain Eukaryota; kingdom Metazoa; phylum Chordata; class Amphibia; order Caudata; family Salamandridae; genus Calotriton; species Calotriton arnoldi. The sequence continues at coordinate 238,774 of CAWUFW010000529.1, read as the reverse complement.
ATTTTAGCATAGTCCTTATCTTTACCCGCTGCCACCATGGAGAGTCTCTCCATCGCCAAAAGATTCCATAGTTGGTGTAGCCAGTGTGTATGGTCGGGTATCTTGTCAGATTTCCACCGTGACAACAATACTCTATGTGCTGCATTCAGTGCCATGGCCATCTGCCGCCCCCTAGTCGAGCGTAAGGGAAAGGGCAGCGCATTAGGAAGCCCCAAGAGCGTGTAGGCAGGAAGTCTAGGGAGAGTAGTGTTGAAGGCCAAGTCGATGTCGTCTAAAATATGTTCCCAGTATCGAGTTAATTTAGGGCAATGCCAAAGTAAGTGGAGAAGTGTCCCGGGATTGCCGCACCCCCGCCAACAGAGACCGTTGCATTGTGTTTGCCATCTAGATAGCCTTTCTGGGGTGTAGTACCAATAGGTAGCAATTTTAAAAGCTGTCTCGGTGTGGTTCGAGGAGTATGCCGTATGGTGTGCTCGGAAAAAGATGTCCTCCCATTCTTTGTCTGATAGCGTGCGCCCCAGCTCCATTTCCCATCGCTTCTGCCCGGCGGTACGAGATCTTATGGGTGCGGTGTTGAGAAAGGAGTAGATTTCGGAGATAAGGCCTTTAACCTCTTTTTTGTTAAGGATCCATTTCTCGAACGGCGTCATGGGGCGGCAGGCCAGAGGACGCGCCCCCGGTGCAGTAACCCAGTGGAACAGTTGGGAGTGCAAGTAGACGTCCGTGTCAGGCAAACGATAGTCCGATTGTAGGTCCTTGAAAGGTATAAGGCCCCGGATATCGTACAGGTGCCCTATACGTTTGCAACCCTCCGTTGTCCAGCGTGCCGCCGTCTTAACGGCCATTCCTGGTGGAAAGGCAGGATTGGAAAATAGCGGGGTCAAGGGGAGGGGAAAGAAGTCAGGTTCGCCTTCTGGCAGACTCTGTCCCAGGCAAGCATCGTGGGGCGAGTAACTGGTGAGGAATAAAGTCCCCAAGCACGAGCAGACCTGGGCAGCCAGGCGTCCCGCCAGATATGATGACCAGCGACCGTCTGGTCCATGAAGACCCAGTACTTCTCCGTCATTGGACGGTTCCATTCTACAATGTAGCGTATGAGGGAAGCATAGAAGTATCGGGTGATGTTTGGGAACGCTACACCTCCGTACTTCTTAGGTCGCTGCAGCTGTGCCTTGGATATGCGCGGGGAGATCGGACCCAAGACAAAGCTCTCAATCGCCGCTTGTATCTGTTGAAGGACGCGTGGTGGGGGTTCAAACGGCAATGTTTGAAATAAATACAGGGCTCGGGGTAAGATATTCATTTTAATCGCGGATAGTCTCCCCGACCATGAGAGGGGAAGTCGACGCCAACGCTGGAGGTCCGCACGGACCCGAGATAGCAGGGCAGCGTAGTTCACTTCCGCTGTTTGCGTCAGACTCTTGTGAAGGGTCAGGCCTAGGTACGCAAGTCCTCCAGACACCCAGTCGAATGGAAAGCGGAGCCGAAGGGTCGCCTCTGTGTGTGGGCTAGCGGTAACATTAAGCACCTGGGATTTTTGCATGTTGATTTTAAACCCAGAAAACTGGCTAAATGTCTGGAGGTCCTGCATAATGGCTGGTAGAGAGGATGTGGGCTGGGCGATCGAGAATATGATGTCATCAGCATATAAATTAATGAGATGGCGGTCTAATCCAAAGGGGATGCCCTGTGCAAGAGGGTTGTCACGCAGTCGCTGAGCCAGGGGCTCCATGTATAGAGCGAAAAGCAGGGGGGAAAGGGGGCATCCCTCCCTCGTCCCACCTCGAAGAGCTCAGACAGTAGACCGTTGACTCTAACCGCCGCTCTGGGGGAGCTGTAAATGCTTGCGATCCAGCTTCTGAACCGGGGGCCCATCCCAAATCGCTCTAAAGTGGCGAAGAGATACGGCCAGTGCACCCGGTCGAATGCCTTCTCCGCGTCTATCGCCAGGAAGAGGGCTTCCTCTCCGGACCGTCGAACCTTGTCGAGGAGATGGCAAAGGCGTTTAGTATTGTCCCCACATTGGCGCCCCGGGACAAATCCCGATTGGTCAGGGTCCACGAGGCCCGGCATATGAGGGTTCAACCTGCGCGCCAATATACTGGAAAACAGCTTTGCGTCAATATTCAACAAGGAGATCGGGCGGTATGAGCTACATTGATCCGGGTCCTTGCCCGGCTTGAGAATAACAGAGATGGACGCCTGTAGCATAGAAGGGGCAAGCGAGCCTGTGTCCCCAAATGAATTAAATAAGCGGGTGAGTAGTGGAGCGATTTCGGGGCAGTAGGTTTTATAGAAAAGGGCACCGAAGCCATCCGGGCCCGGGGCCTTTTGTAACTTCAATCGGGCGATTGCCGAAATAACTTCCTCAATACGGATGGGCGCTTCCAGGGCGGCAGCTTCTCCCTCAGGCAGTGGCGTGACTGCCGCATCCCTCAGATACTCAGTGGGATCTGACAACATGGCGGGATCAGCCGTATACAGTGATTGATAGAAAGAGCGGAAGGCCGAGACTATGTGGGCGTCATCCGTGAGGAGGAGTCCACGCGTGTCCCTCAGTGACTTGACCGAGTGCGCTTCTTGCTGACTGCGCAGACAGTGCGCCAACATCCGACCTCCTTTATTGGTGCCGACAAAGTACTTATGTTTCAGTCGGATTACAGCATATTCTGCCCGGTCGAGGTCCAAACGGCGCAGTTGAAGGCGCTCTCTCTCTAGCTCCCGCCAGATACGATGGGCGCCTGTACGCTTATGGATTGTCTCAAGTTCCTTGACGGAAGCCTCGAGCTCCGCCCGCTTCGCCCGTCTGGACTTGTTGTCATAAGCGGCTTTTGCGATAAAGGCACCGCGCACCACCAGCTTCAGGGCCTCCCATACTGAGGAAAGCGAAGTATCCGACCTGTCATTAACCGTCATATAGTCCGTGATGCAGCGCCGGATGTCAGTAACTACGTCAGGGGATCGGAGCAGGGAGTCACGCAGGCGCCAGCGCGGTATAAAAGTCGAGCCTACGGAGGGGAAGCGCAGCGTTAGGGTAATGTGTGCGTGGTCGGAAAGGCCCCGTGGCTCGATGGTAGAGTCCGTGACCAGGGCCCAGGCAGACGAAGTGACGAGAAAATAGTCAAGACGGGCATACGTTTTATGTGCGGCCGAATAATAGGAAAAATCAACTTCGGTGGGGTGCAGACAGCGCCAGGCGTCCCGAATCCCAACCTCCCGCAGCCAATCTCCGCCTTTCGCGGATAGGGCGCCAGCACTGCCCACGCGAGAACCAGAGCGATCCTGATCTCCATTCATCACAAGGTTCAAGTCGCCTCCTATAATTACAACTGGGTCCGGGGAATGCAGCACCTCAGCACAGGCCTCCAACAAGAACGTCTCAGGACGGTCGTTAGGAGAGTAGATGGAAGCAACCGTGCAAGCAGTAGAGCCTACGCACAGCCGCAGCGCTAGTAGGCGCCCTTTAATCTCGGAGACTGTCCCCACCACAGAGCCCCTGAAATGTTTGGCAACCAGAACGGCCACTCCCCCTTTCTTGTTAGTTGTAGAGGACCAGAACTGGAGTGGGAAGTGACTATGCCTCATCCGGTGGGTGTCGGCCTGTAATAGGTGAGTTTCTTGAATGAGGCAGATGTCTCCTCCCGAGTACTCTAATAAGGACAAGACCGCCTTTCGTTTGACTGGATTATTAAGGCCTCGAGCATTGAGGCTAACTATTTTAAGATCCAGCGGGGCGGAAGAAAAGACAGGGAGCTATGTGGGAGCGCGCGCTGACCTGTGCTCCTCTACTTAGCACTCCCTGAGAGGAGCCTCGGCTCTACACAGGCGTGTGGTGCCCCAACAAACCGCCCCACCGGGAGGTCAGGCCAGTGTCCGGTCCTCCTCTTGCGGCCGGGGACCTCGGTTCCAGCAGCGGGTGCAGTGTCCCTCACTCCATGCGCTGCGTTAGTCAGCGATGCCCCCCGCAGCCCGCGCCGTTCTTCACAGGGCCCACAGGCTAATCACCCCGTCCGCCGACTCGCGGACCGCTAGGCCCAACCAGAGGCTCACCTCGCATGTACGGGCCCGACCACACACTCCCAGTGCTAATCGGGCCGGAGCGGCGGGGAGGGCAGGCTTCCGGCAAGCATCAAGGACCCCGCCTCTTGTGTAGCGGGGGTACGCAGTCCTGTGGGGGCCCCGGTGCCGGGCGCGGCGTCCGTCGACCAGCGGGTCTCCAGACCTCCCCCGCAGTCCACCTCACTCACCTAGGCCAGGATGTGCACCTCCTGTGGGTGTGCGAGGGTAGGATCTTGTTGTGCGTCCCACTGCGGGCCTCCTCCTCTGCCTCGACGGGATCCGCGCCGCGGGGCCTTACGCAGCTCGCCGGGGATCGCGGGCAGCCCGGTGTGCTCCCTCCGACATCGGAAGCTTCAGCGCTCACAGCCCCCTGTCAGCGTCCGGGGCCGGGCGCACCTCCACTGTCGGGCGCTCAACACCCGGCGCCGCCGCCAGGCTACGCCACCGGCTCCCCTCTTAGCGTCGCTCTCCCAGCTTGGGCACGGGTCTCCGCCGCCGCCGTCATCCACTAGGCCTCCAAGGCCCACGCTGTTCGGGGGCTCCTAGCACCTCCGCCGTCGCACCGATAATAGCGTTCGTCGGCCCAGCGATGCCCCACAGTGTTACCAAGCCACTCCTGGTGTCTGCGGGATCCGATGGTCCGGGAAGCAGGCGATATGGCAAAGCTTATGGTCGGCGGTGCCGGAGGGACACGATTCTGCGTCCTACCGCGCCGCCATCTTGGACACGCCCCCCCTAAATCATTATTTTAAAGCTTCATTTGAGAGACAGGTCTTGTTCTCCTTCAGCAGCAGAGGTGAGCAGCAATGGAATGTGTGCCAGCAGGCTCTTATCTCTGAATAAAGGTCTGGTAACTGCCAGGGAAAGAGTTTCAATCCTGCAGGGATAGGACTTAGTTTCAATCAGTAATCCAATGTTTCATTACGTACCTATGCCCATTTGGAGAATACAAAAACAATTTTTTGCAACATCCTTCAGCTCTGTGCCCTGCAAAGACTTTTAGTCCATATAGATGGTTTTAAATGTAGAGCTTTCCTTCTTTTTGATCAGTTCTGATCTGCAGTTATCGTCAATATATGAATCTGCGCTTAGCTTCTATTTCTGAATGTTTCTACGGCAACAGATTATTATGTGACAGATGCTAACAACATTCCCTGAGGAGATGCCAGCATCTCACCTTAAGCATCCGTCAGATATGATAGAGTACTGCAAATGAAATAGAAATCTAAACACAGTAAAGAGTAATTTCAGGGGAGATTTACCACTGTTAATACTCTACAACAGGCACAGTTTAGCTGATCGAGTAGTCATACTGTCAAGAGGCCTCCGAAATCAGATTTGAAATCTGCTACCAACATCTGTACTGCCAGGTCCTTGGGGAATTCTTGTCTCTAACAATGTCCTCCCATGAAGATATACATTCTGTGTGACTGGGAAATCCCAGTACTGGGCCAGGAATATTCATGTGATGCACAAGTTTGTTCAAACCCCTTTCCTTAACAAAGTCATGATTGTGTAAGGGAGATAAACTTGCCCTGGGAAATTACAGACTCATAAATCTAATTGCCAACATACAAAAAATATACGGCATGCAAATTTTAAGAAAGCTGTGGGACTGGATCCCCTCGGGACAAGTGTTAACACATTTTCAGGTGGGATTTAAACCCAATACTAGTACAATCGATCAGATAATGCGGATTCTGTTCATCAAATGGAAGACTGTAGATAATGACCAGGGGTCCGTTTTTGTTGCCTTCGTGAAAGGTTTTGAAACAGATGGGGGTGCCCATGGGTTTATTGTCTCTAACACAGGCTTTGTATACAGAGTAGTTGCATATTTACACAAACTTGTTTTTTTTAATCTCTAGGGTACATGACACACTACATGGATACAAACAATGTTGTCCCCAATTAGGTGGATCTATCTCTCGTACATAAGTATATATTTATTTAATTAAAATGTGATTTTGTGAATGAAAGTCCAATAGAGGTAGTTAAGGAGAAAATAAAATCACATGCCTTAAAGGAAATGTACCCATTTCTGCATTTGTCAGCTTTGTAGTAGTAGGGAACACCATAAGAGGCTCGGCGCCCTGCATGTAGGTAGATAATCCTAGTGAATTTAGAAGAATCTTAAAGACACTGCTGTCCCAGTTGGTAAATAATCGATCCCTTATTTTTTTTATTTAAACATTATAAATGTAATTAAATATTTTAATAGTAGGAGATAGCGTTGGGGACAACACAATGAATTTGAAATTATGTAATTAAATAAGATTAAATTATAATTCAATATTTAACATAGCCTAGGGGTGGGACTAGCTAGTAAGCTATATTATGCATACATTATTCTGTTTTACAGTAATAATGTATTTAATTGTGCATAATAAACATATTGTTAGTAAAGGTTAAGGCTAGGTACAAGTGATGAGATAAAGATCATAACGAGGTTAAAGTATTGATGAATTGGTAGTAGAGGTAAAGGCAGTTAATGGTAAAGAGATTAAGACTAACTCAGCCTCCCATCAGCGCAAGGGAGGTACATTGAGTTATTTACAGCAATTGGGGCCTGATCCAAATGGGGTAGTAGGCAGAGGTCGGAATTCCCAGATTTACAACAAATACAACTCCACACAATTTTCAAACCTGGTGAAACTATCCGAGAAAAGATTCACTTAATTTCAAAACATGCGGAAATCGGTGTGGATAACAGCAATTCTGTGTATAATTCTGCATTTTCCATAGGAAAACTGATACTGGGGGTATTTCCTGCACCACCTGGTGTCTGCATTTACTGGGAGAAGTAATTACAACACCTTTTCCACATCCCATTTGAATCAGGGCCTTCGGAAGCAAAGAAGTGCAATATTTTGTGTTACATGAAAAACAACATTATTATAATAATAAATATTATTAAGAGTGTCACCTGAGTAACAGCATTTTATTTTTGAGTTAAGTATTAATAGCATGGCAAATTCATAAAATCAATAGGCTTGGTGCTGTGTCTGAATGTTCCATTTGAAACATATGAATATGTTACATTTGAAACAAAGTGTATAACATGTTTCCAATGGACAGTGTCGCAAATTTGTTTTTTAGTTTAACCAAGACTGAACATTTTCACTGGGGGAGCAATTAATGCAAACCAATGTACTAACCAGTGAAGCAGAATAAAGCCCTGGAATAAAAAAAAAAACAGATTGCATTTTAATTCAAGGCTGTCTGAGATGGGTAATACAGATATACCAGCAGTGTCAAGGCTGGCTACAAGGTCAAACGGGAAGGCAAACTTGTATTTGGTAGAAAAATAAATGTTTTTGGTTGAGTGCTTCCACTAATAGTGAATGTGTTACGTATTCGCGATAAGTCGTTTATAACGAAAAAGTGGACGAAGGAATGCTCCATTAAGTGGATTTTCTTCTTGAATGCAAGCAGCATTCTTACAAACACTTGGTAAACGTCCAAAAGTTTGTTTAACAGCACTCTGCGTGTATATCCGCTCAACACTGGCCCTGTGACGTGACATCCGCTCAACGCTGGCCCTGTGACGTGACATCCGCTCAACGCCGACTCCGTGCCATGAGAGTGGCTGTTCGTTCATGCAACAGCCTGCTGCACTTTGAAGCAGTGCAGGGCGGGCCGCAAAGCCCCGCAACACTAACCTGCAAGCACGCAGATTACATTTCAATCCCTTTGGTATTTTGTGCATTGCTAATCGTATTTGTATTGCTGTTAATTAAATGATTGTCAGTACAAGGCCTTTTGGGGGAAAAGTTGCTTCTCGTGAGCTAGTTCTGCTTCCAAGGTTGTTCCTTTGGTGAGCTGTTGCACGTTGAAGAGACATGAATGTGATCTGATGGGCTGCACCAGACATTTTTCCTGGGAGTTGATGCAAGTCTGCCTGAATCACCCTCCGGGGTGCAACCAGTGTAACAGCACAGGGAAGCGGAGTACAAGCGATCTGTTGTATTCCAAATATGTCTGTCTGACTACAGAACCAAGAACAGAGGGTTCCATTCGATTCCATATGTTATTGCCGAGGGCACCCTTGTGACACCACTGGTTTTGGCACGTGAAACAAAACAAGCATTGGCAATCCCAATAGGTCTGGCTTTCAAAAGATGCTGAATGGTAATGTGAAGCAATTAAGTAAATAGCATGGAACTTAATATGTATTTGTGTGGAAGTAAAGAACTGTAGAAGACCTATTGGTATAGGCTGAAATGGTAAGGTGACAGATGCACTGTCAAGCCAGACCTAAATATTCATGTAGGTTAATAAAATCTGCCCTCCTCCTGCTGCCAGAGAAAAACGAACAAAAAACTGATCTCGTTTTCTAAGACACTTTAATAGCATTATGCCATGTGTGTGTCCCTGAAAGTTCAACTTCAAGCAGCTGAATAAATAAACAAAAGGATCCCAGCGGTGTGTGGGGCAAGCACTTTTCTGTGGAAGCACACAACTTTTCCCAATCAAAAGATGTTCTCCTGGCTCACAACATGTGGGTGGAGCCAAAGCCCCTCTATAGTAATGCTCACATAATTGTCTGGAGACAGTTGCACTGTCAAGCTAGACCATAAAAACCTCCTGAAGGTTCAACCAGCATATCTTGCTTTGAAAAAACAATAAACCCTGGCAAGTGAGACTTCTCATTTACTATGTAATCATCCAAAAAGCATGGGTAAAATATACACCATTGCACACCTCTGACCTAAGGAATGGTTGTGTGATGGAAAAACGCATGCCTTAACAACGCATGCCTTAACCACACGGTCTAAACCCCGACTGCATCTTTACCACGCATGCCTTTATCAAGCATGCCTTTACCACGCAATTTTGTGGTAAGACATGTTTGGTAAATGGGCATGTGTGGTAAAGATCACACTCCTGCCCCTCTGCCCTAAACCCTAAAGACGCCCTAAACTTAAAATCCGTACTTCCAGCCTACCCCAGCCCAACTGCCCCCTTGACCTGAAAACTGCCCCTATCCTGTCCCCTACCCTGAGCCCTACAACTCAGCCCCCTTAAAACTGCTCCGACCCAGCCCCCTCCCTGAGCCCTAAAACGAGCCCCCAACCTAAAACCTAACCCCACCTACCCCCGCCCCAGCCTAACTGCCCCCTTAGCCTTAAAACTGCCCCTTTCCTGTCCTCTGCCCTGAGCCCTAAAACTCCCCACCCCTGCCCTGAAAACTACCACGACTCACCAATCCCCAAAACTACCCTCAACCGAAATAATCTACCCCCACCTCCGTCGCCTATCCTGAGCCCTAAAACTGCCCCTATCCTGTCCCCTACCCTGAGCCCTACCACTCAGCCCCCTTAAAACTACTCCAACATCATCCCCCTCCCTGAGCCCTAAAACGAGCAACCAACCTAAAACCTAACCCCACCTACCCCCGCCTATCTGCCCCCTCAGCCTTAAATCTGCCCCTTTCCTGTCCCCTGCCCTAAGCCCTAAAACTCCCTAGCCCTGACCTGAAAACTTCTACGACCCCCAACCCCCATAACTACCCCCAACCCAAAGAATCTACCCCCACCTCCGTCCCCTGCCCTGAGCCCTAAAACTGCCCCTATCCTGTCCCTTAGACTGAGCCCTACAACTCAGCCCCTTTAAAACTACTCCAACCCCAGCCCCCTCCCTGAGCCCTAAAACAAGCCTCCAACCAAAAACCTAACCCCACCTCCCCCCGCCCCAGCCCAACAGCCCCCTCCGTCTTAAACCTGCCCCTTTCCTGTCCCCTGGCCTGAGTCCTAAAACTCCCCACCCCTCCCCTGAAAACTACCACGACCCCCAACCCCCAAAACTACCCCCAACCCAAATAATCTACCCCCACCTCCGTCTCCTGCCCTGAGCCCTAAAACCCCCAACTGCCCCCTCCACCTGAAAACTGCCCCTTTCCTGTTCCCTGCCCTGAGCCCTTAAAACTCCTGCCCCCCAGCCCTGAAAACTACCCTGACCCCCTCCCACCCTGAAAACTAACCCACAACCCCTACAAACTAGCCCCCACCCCCTCAAAACCCGTCTTACCTCTCCTCCTCGTCCTGATCCTGCCTCTTCCTGCTCTTCCGCCCGGCAGCAGCAACAACTAGACCGTGCATATGCCTTAACCACGAATATGCTTGGTTAAGGCATATTCGTGGTTTAGACGTGCGTGCTTCCCCCTGCGTGGTTCAGCCCCGCATAGCTCATGCTGCGTGGTTAAGGCCGTTTCCCCTAAGGGATGTATGATGAAACAACGTGATCAATTAGATCGCGGTACATTACATCGCTGTCTTTACAAAGCAAGTCGTTACCACGACTTGCGCTGTAGGGCGCTGGACTTAGGAATAGTATGATTTACTATTCCAACTCCAGCCTACGTACAGTAGGGAAGGTGTTGGAATAGTAAATCACACTATTCCTTAGTCTAGAGCGCCCTCCAGTGCAAGTCGTGGTAACGACTTGCGTTGTAAAAGCAGCGATCTAAATGTACTGCAGTGTTTTGACCGCGTTGTTAAGGTCGTTTCCCCTCCTTTTTAATGTAGATGCAGAGCTCATAGAATGTGCTGTTCAACATGCTACAGAGTTCCAGGGAATTCTGCAATATATCCATAATTGCCTGTCTTAAAACTGGTTAACAATAATATTTTTTATATACTGCTTCATACTACTTTTCAGACATACCAAAGTGGTGCAATCATTTGTGTTAAAATTACCCAATTTCATGATAATGAATTTGCCAACCTGCAACAGATGGAGGGGCTGACTTGGCCTTGCATAATTCAATCTTGTAACCTGCAGATCACAGTAGTTGACAGAGGTGAGCATGAACTCGTTAAGCCATCTTGCTGACTTTTTTCATCCAAGGCAAAACTGAGGTCCTGGTATGTGCCTCTCTGGTTAACTGGAAAAAATCGAGGTCTTTTACCCTTCGAGTTCAGATTTCGAATTCTCATCAGCAACATGAAAAGTACTGAATTTACAGTCAGAAATCCGAAATTCTGATTCTTAAAATCATGCTTTTCAGATTCTTTGAACTGCAAATTCCGTTTACGTACGAGAAAGATCATGACGTAGTCCTATGTAGAATTCTGGGTATTGCTACAGAGGAGGAATAAACAGGTTTTTCATTGGGATTCTAGTGTTCACCCACAAAGTCATAACCTTCTCAAATGTTTTGATGGCTTATTTGCAGACTTAAACATAGGCCTAATTTTAAGATTCTAGCAGAGACACTTTCACCAAGTCTTGGCCGGGAGACAGATGCAATTGCAGTCTTTTGAAATGCACTTGATAAGGGCGACTGAGAGGTAGGAATGTGTGGAATAGATTCTGACAGGCAGATGTGCCTGCACTGTGGGACGGACATGTTTCTCCATCTGGCGGTGCAGTAAGAGATGGCCAACCTGCTTGCGGATAGTGCTGGAAGACCTTATCCCACTTCGTCCCCAGGTTTGGTGAACTCTGGGTCTCTCCTACATAAATGCACATTTCTGGCAGAATGAGAAACTTTGCCAGTTTCTAGTACGAAGCAAAAGGTTGCTTTCCACTACTTGCCAGCCACTTCTATCTACCTCTAATTAGGGCAGGGAGTTCCACTGCCAAGTTCATTTTGGTAGGAGGGGGTAGACTGAGTGGGGTGCACGTTGAACTACCACGCCAACCCATGCACTGGGTGGGAGGGGCAGCTATGGCAGGAGTACCTCATGCCTCCTCCAACCACGGTCAAGAGAAAGTACTCAATGCCACACTGAACAGGAAAAAAGTGTGTAAACTGGGTGTGAAAGTACACAAAACATCCATATTCATGTGGATGTAAGGAGTAGTCTAGTCCTCAGCTAGAACATTATTTTCCAGGTGGAGAACAAAAAAGCTACATGTGCAAATGCCCGAATACCCTCTAGACTAAACACAGAAGTAAGTAGATGGCAGCAGGATTACACGCACATATATCTAATGCTTGCATAGATTTACATGAAAAAGCCTAGAGATTTTGGTGAATAATACAATATATGAACATTTGCGCAATTTAATTCCGACTTTTAGGACCCTTTGTGAATTTGGTTCTTTGTGCGTTGTTTTGGTTTCAGACTTTTCAATTAAAAAAAATCAAATGAATGACACCATAAAATCATGAGATTAATGAAGTATACTAACAAGTCCTTTGTCTGAGCCTTTCTTGCCTAATATTGCTCTGGCAATTATAGACAGTAAGTTGGTCTATGGAGACGGCATGATAGCTAGCATGTAAAGAACCTAGTCCAAAAATTAGAGACGACTCAGAACTCTGCAGCCAGAAGCGTCACCAGAACCTCATATAGAGCAAATGCAACCTCTGCTCTGTAGCACCTGCACTGGATGTAGATGGGGGGGGGGGGGGGGATACGGCCTTTAAAATTCTGACCTTGCCACATTCATCGATGCAAAGATCTCTCCGAAAAATTCAGACTCCACTTAACATCAAGGCTAGGTTATTTTCCACTTTTAACTCCCTCTGTTCATTTTTTTTGTCTTTTCTTCTGAGACTTTTGACTACTGCTAAACTGGCACACTCGAGATTAAGCACTTTACAAATGACATATATATCGTCAGGGGTATTCTACTTTCACACATCAAATGGTGTACCCAGGAAAATTGCTCTTGTAACTACTGCACATATAAAGCACTGCTTGCACTTTCCAGTATGCAGCTTTCTATTACTGAGCTGGGCTTTTGTAATTATAAGAGGAAAGGACATGATCTCTGAGGCTGTGGTTTGTAAGAGCCCCTTAAGTAATCGCCTTGAATGCGCCTAAATAGGATTGCTCAAGTCCTCCGTTTTTTTTTTTTTTTTACATTCTGGTTTACAACAGCTCTGTTGAAATTTGAGGTTGTCTTTTGAACTAAAACACATTTTCTGCTATACTTAAAGTGCCTTTGTGGGGCATTTGTGATTTTTTTCTTTTTTGTCTATCAATTAGTTTTTACTAAATCCACAAGTTTTTGTGGTCAGGATGTCTTATTGGAAGTTGGAGAGAAAAAAACCGGTATCAATTTCATATATGATAATGGCTCTGCCAAGGCACTGGCAGCATTCTGTTTTGGGCAGACGTGCGACCCTAAGAGGTGGGAGGACACCTGAGAATGAAAATCAGAAACTGGTCCATCCATGCGCTTGAGAGGGCAAAGCAGTTCACGTTCAGCAGGACTTTATGGACATTGTCTTTGAATGACCATAAAAGACGTGCAACTACTAATGTGGCATCGGGCAGGTTCATGCATGCTTTTGCAGGATGAATGTCCTACCCATCATTTTAAAGAATTCTGGATTGCACACCATCCTGCATTATGCATTAGAATCAATTGATTATTTAGGATCCAGAGAACTGTCATCATCTGTGTTGCCGTGCCCACTTATCCTGCAGAGGGTTGCCTTAACAATGAACCCATCATTACCTATGTATCTGCAATGATACCTTGATGGAGAGCTATACCTGAGCCCCCCATACCCCAATGCCCTCTATCTTTCATTAGTAGGACAGTTATTCTTGTGCCTGTTTCTAACATACTGTGACCACTTGGGTAGATTCTCCTTTACCACTGGGCGCAGCTGCGGCTCCCGGAAGTTTCCTGCGCTTCAAATGATATAAATACACCCTTGTAGATTTCAGGTCCATTAAATAAGTTCATCTACGGATATCACAAGAACAGGCCGAATCAACACAGCCCCTATTCAATGCATAACGGAGTGTGCACATACTGCCCATATAGTTTATTTCCAATTCAGAAATCTATACTATGCCCAAGTAGAGGGCACAATCAAGGGTATCACATTTGCCACAGACACACCATATATATATATATATATATATATATATATATATATATATATATATATATATATATATATATGTGGCAGTTCTAGAGAAATGTGCAGAGGCAAATCCCAATTTTTAAATATTTGAAGTAAATATTTAAGTAGCTCGTGGCCCATATTTTACTTGTGTTGCACTTTTACGAAATACATTATGAGACTTTCATCTGTACTACACATAGAAATTACATTTGTAAGTTCATTGTGAATTATTTTGTATACGGTTGCTTGAATTGATTTTGAATAATATCATTGTTTGCGTGGAGAGATCTCTTTTGAATGGATTTGAACTATGAAGATTCAATTAATCTCCAAGAATATCAGAGCTCGTCTGCATTGCACATATTGTTCAGGTACATTTGCCAACTGTCTGCATGACTATAGAGTAGACATTCCTTTCTGAAAGAGTGTGTAAACCAAAGTGTGACTAGATCTAAAACTGCAACAGAAACAAGTTTTAGGGTAAAAAACTGATTGAGAGCCACTGAGCGGGGCCCATAGAAGAAGAAGCATACGAGGCCCAGGCCTTCTGCCTTTGACAAATTAAAAGGCATTGCCTCACTCTTGTCAGAAATCAACATTCATGACAGCCCTGGCGGCCTCAGTGTTTGAGTCACAGCACGAGGCCCTGGGTAAGCTGGAACCCGACCTTGAGTTTAATAGACAGACCTGGAGCACGTGGTGGAAGTGAAACAATAAATAATAAACAGACAGACGCTGGATGGACTGAAGCACTGTGATTCCGCCTTGCCTTGATGTTTTCCAGCAGGCAGGACCCAGCTGGTGACCTCACGCAGAATATGCCACACCTCTCTATTGGCCCAGACAAGCAGTCGTTTGTGAGCACATAAACATGAACCACTGTTTGTCAAAAGAAAGGTTCGGTTTCATTGTTTTTCATCAGGTTGGTATGTCTGGGCTTTCAAACCACAGCCAAGTGCCCCTAGGCTGTTTATCACCAGGCAGGTATTAGACAGTGATTGCAGCGTTATTTGCTTTTAAACTGATTTCTGTGCATACGGTATGTCTTCAGATGGTTGCTTCCATATTGTGTGTTTTTCAAATGGTGCTTCTGTCCTGTTTGCCAACAAGGCATTTCTGTTTTCACCACCAAAGATGCTGTATGTCATCAAAGCATTTAATGACAATGTCTTTCTTGAAAACAGTATTTTGATAACAAGCAGGACAATATCACATGCCTCCTGACAAATGGCACAGAGCCACCGGATGACAAAAAGCATATAAGTATGAGAGCAGAACATGTCTGACAGCATGCATAACATAACAGCACCTCTCAGGTGACTAAGCGCATGCAGGTGCTTGTTCAAAGAGAAACCCCTTTGGAGTAAGTCTATGGTTAGAAAGAGCCTCAAAGCGCCGGTCAGGCGCCAAACAACACACACTTCTCGGATTACAAAGAGCAGTGCATCATGATGCGAGGCTGTTACTGTGGGCGCACAATCAATGGGGTGTTCCAAAACTGTACATTTAAGAAAAGAGGAGCAGTACAATAACTGGGAGGAATGATAGACCTTGTGTATTTTTTTATCGCACAAGCCAAATTTTACGGTAGATCGCAAGTAGGTGGATAAAGAACCATGTTTTCTTGTCACAAAGTCAGATATTTATCGAACTTTAGCCCTGAGGTTATACCGTAAAATTAGGTGAAAATTGGTGTCTTGAAATGAGAACCAACACAAAATTCCTGTACAGTGAAGAAACCCAGCTGATAATATAGTTTATGTGGGTGTGACGGCACGCCATCTGTTCATGACTGACAGTCCTCGTGTGACCATGTGCTGGATGAGAAAGCAAGCTGGCCTTGTATGGATCAAAGACATTTGATGTTTAAGCTGAGGGTGGGAGAGGTTGCAGTTATTTCCTTTTCTTGACCTGAATAGAGGGGCCAGGCCCCATTCAAATCACCAGCGGTCTTGTATCTTGTTGTCTATTTTGACCACAAGCTTAACATCAACATAAAAACAATAGGGGAGACTTAGAGTTACAAATATTATTTCAGGCATTCACTTATCTTGACACTAACCAAAGGGCTCCAAGGGGGGAGTGGCCAAGCCGCCGACCGTAATGGCCGCGTAGGCTTGTAGCTCCGCTGCTGACTCTGTGAGAAATGTCCACCCTGATGGCTCCGGCGGTACCGCCGGGTTGGAACATGCCATAGGAGATAATGGAGAGGCTGCCGGTGTGAGGGTTGGCCCGTGGCGCGATCGCGGTGCGGATCAGCACCGAAGTTCGGAGATCAGGCGAGGTGCGGCCTGCAGCCTCGTGTGAAGCCGGGGACTCGCGTGAGCTGGGCCGGTGTGCGTCGAGGCGGGATCAGAGGGGGCCGCTGTGCGCCCAGAACGAGTGACGCCGTTGGGGTAAGCGGTCGCGGTGGGGGCGCTTAGAGAGGCTAGATATCCATTAAAAGGGTCCCGCAGATGCTCCCCAGAGGCCCCGCGGTCGAGCCTGGGGACCGGCCACCAGGCTGGGAGCTGCGGGACCTGCATGGGTGGCTCCCCCGCGTCCGCACCCCTGTTATGCCAGCAATGCGGCCCCCCCCTAAGAGGAACAACGCCAGCGGCGCAGCCCATTGAGACCACTGGGGGCCCAGAGCGGGAGACCCCGGAGGGGTGAGCCGTGGTGGCGGGGGTGCCCAAAGCGACCAGGCACACCCTGCTAAGATCAGTGGAAAATCCCCTGGGGACCGGCAGACGGGCCAGGAGCTGCGGGAACACTGGTGGTCCTCCCCCCCCCCCGACTCCGCACCCCTTGCTACGCCGCCAGCGCGGCCTCCCCCCCCCCGAGAAAGACAACACCAGCGGTAGCGGCTCACGGCAGGATACTTACGCCCTAATGGTGGTGCAAATAACAACACCAAAGTAAAGCCACTAAAGAGGGACACAAACGACGCTGGCGGATTACAGTTCAGTGCAGGATCACGCTGGGGATAGGACCCGGCTAGTCTTTTCACGCTGAGCAGGGTGTCTAGAAGGGGGTTGAAATTACAAGGCTGACCACCGTAATCCACCAGATTGGGGCCTGGGTCGTAAAGCCCCCAGGCAAAATACCTTGTCATTTAAAACGCCTGAACCAGTACAGCGATGCAGCAGGCCAACATGGCGGAGGGTGGAGTGACGCACAAGACCGAAGCGGCCGGGCCTGACACTATGTTATTGGAGCTCAGGGCAGGCTTTAGTGCGCTGGAAACCCGCTTTGATGCCCTGGACAAGAGGCTGGAATCCATGGGTGCTCAACTTGATCAACACGAAGGGCGCTTGACCACGGCAGAGGGCAGAATTTCTGACCTAAAAGATGGCACCGCCATCTTAAAGCAGTCACCATTAAGAATGAGGACTTGGAGGCACAAGGGCGGCGAAATAAAATTCGGATCATGGGGGTGCCTGAATCCACCAACACTGGGCGGCTGGACCGATTCGTTGAAACACTCCTCTCGGATCTTTTTGGCAGCGAGTCCTTCACTACCACATTCGTGGTGGAACGCGCACATCGCATTATGGGTCCACGACCGAACCCAGGCTGCCCGCCAAGACCGATTATAGCCCGTCTGTTGAATTTCAGAGACAGGGACACTGCCCTAAGGATGGCGCGTGAGCAGGGACAACTAGAATGGCAGGGGTCGTCCATATCCATGTATCTAGACTTCACTGCAATGTTGCAGGAAGCACACCGAAAATATACCGGGGTGAAGGCGAACCTCCGGAAGTTGGGGCTTTGGTACGGGATGTTGTACCCAGCACGGCTAAAGGTGGACGTGGATGGACGGTCACGAATCTTTGATTCCCCCCATGATGCCCAGGAGTTCTGCCAGAAATACTCTAAGTCAGAGAGACGGCACGGAACACCATCCCCGCAGCAGTCACAGAATATACCCGACTCTGGCGCAAGCGCTGACCTCTTCTCTGCCAGCTAAGTTGTACTAATGCCAATTTTCAAACTATAGTGGGCTAGTGACTGTGTGTATGATATAATACCCAGATTGTAGATGACACGGTTGCAAAAGCGTATAGAATAATCTTTGGCCTACCAAAAAGAGTCTCACCAGCACAGATCAGGCTTGAGTTCGGCGTTCAGAAACAGATCCTCGCAAGACAAGGTGCAATAGCCATCTTCTGGGACAAAGTACGGAAATCAAACCCAGGAACCCTTAACTGAGGCCTGTGGTCAGAACTACAATATAATACGTCATCGCTTGCTGCAAAATATCTACAAGCAAGTCTGACCACCCTGGGGCTCACCGAGCTCTGGGAAACACCTATTAGTCATTGTCTCTTCAAAAAAACGGTAAAGAAAACTGTAAAGCGCCTATTCTGGGTTGAGGACAAAGCAGCATTATCCAAGAGGTCACATGGCTGGATGACCTTGCGCACCTATTCCACTCCCGCTGCCCAAAAATACTTAGCCCTGGGATTTGCCAGACCTATTAAAATTCAATTCTTAAAATACCGACTTAGCCTGCTACCATGCACAAAGCACTTTCCCCATTGGCTGAAAAACGAATTCAATTCCATCTGCCGCTTGTGCGGTAAAGCGCAGGAAGACATGCTGCACCTGCTTTGCATCTGTAAAGAAATGACACAAGAACGGAAACAGCTTTTAAAACCACGTTTTAATTACAGAGGCATCCGCACACGGAGGCAAGCGGTGCTGGCGTGTTTTGCACCCGAGGACACACAACTGAACTGCCGTTTGGTAAAGTTTCTGAGGCTAGTAGAGAAGAAAATGCCACAACAGCTATAGGCATGCCTCAGCACTAAATTGGACAATGCAATTTTACCGCTTAAATGTAAAAAGGTTAAATGCTGCTAAGCTGTTGTACTAATTGTTAAATCTTGCATTTCAAACATGACAGATCATCCGACTTAACTGATTTGAACTGATCTAACTGTCTTTTTATCAAATCTCTCTTTTTATCTTTCTTAAAATTGTAATTTATAATGTAAACTTTTATAATACATTTTTTAGCAATGGTTTTAAGTAACTACGCTAATAAAATAAAACTTGAAACTACCCAGATTGTGTCTCCACATGCGTACTTTTGAATCGCATTTGTTTGCCGCCAGGGACGAGCCAGATATATATATCCAGGCACATATGTGCCAAGATAATGGGGAAGCGGCTTTGCGTTGCCACCCCAGAGTGCGGATGCACCTGTTTAAGTTTATGCAGTATTATAGAACGCTGCTCTTTCATTTGCATTTATATTCAAATATTGTTGCAATGGGTTGGGTCTTCCCCCTGAAGTTTGATATGGGGGATGGGAGGCGGGGGATATTGGGATTGTAAGCAAAAGTTAGTAACATGGTTCAGGTACAATCAACAGTTGCAGTGCAGTAACAATTATCTGGGTGCTGGCAAGTTCGATATGCAAGAAGTAGATTATGGTTAACAAGGTACAGGCAGAAGCTTACATTGTGATGATGTCCTGGAACGTCAGGGGCCTCAATAATGCTCGTAAATGTAAACAAGTGACCAACTATATACCACGCCATCAGGTGGACATTGCTTTCCTACAAGAGACTCATTTGGCATTATCTGTTAAGACGCCCTTGGCCTCAAATTGGGGGGCACATAGATATTTCGCAGGTTATAGCTCGTATGCCAGAGGAGTTGCAATATTGATACATAGACGGGTGCCGTTTAGGGAGGTGGAGGTCTGCCAGGATACTGGGGGGCGATATTTGTTGGTTAAGGGATGTATGCTTGAGCATTCCGTACTGTTTGTTAATATATATGCACCGAATGTTGATGACCTCGATTTCTTTGATGCTATTCATACCCATATAGAGCGCATGGGGGCGGACCATATATACATGGGTGGGGATTTCAATTTACTCCTCGACCCAGTGCGCGATAGTACAGCACATATGATAGACACAAAGCCCAGGGCAAGGCGATCACTGCTGGACACCATGGATAGGTTTGGGCTGGTGGACGCTTGGAGATATCACTGCACAGATCGGGATGAGTACACACACTATTCTGCACCCCACAACACATGGACACGATTGGATACTGGTGCCTTTCCGCTGGGGTGGCACTATGGATAGACACAGTTAGCCACCTCTCGCGTACACTGTCTGACCACTCCCCTGTCATGGTAAAGTTGAGAGTCCCTAGAGTGGGGGGGGGGGGGTAGAGCATCCATGGAGATTTCCTGACATGGCCCTGAGAGACACAGTTTTCGCAACTGAATTGGGGGAGGCGGTCACCGAGTACTTTTCGCTGAACGTGGGATCCAAGGCCACATTGTGGGAAGCCTTTAAGGCATACATCAGAGGAGTGTGTATTTCAAAAAGCGCCGGGGTACTTAGGGACCTACGACGTACATTAGCACAGATAGAAGCGCAGTTGACGGAACTAGATCGTATAGAGGCGAATTCCACTGGCCCTCCCGATTTGCAACGCCGTGCAACTCTGCTGGTTGAATTTCGGGAGGCAGCAGAGCGTGAGGCGCACTACCTCGGCAAGTATGCAGTAGCCAGGCGGTATGGAGAGGGCGAGAGGCCGGGCAGAACTCTAGCTAGACTAATGCAACAGTCTCGTAGGCCGACCTATATAGCAGAATTAACAGGTCATGGGGAAGCGTGGATAACTGGCAATGTGGGAATCCTCGAGGAGGTGCTTACGTACTATACAGCATTGTACACCTCCAGGGCCACTGGGTACCCCACGGACTACAGAGACTACCTGGATGAGATCTCACTGGTTTGGATGGAAAAAGCGTATCAGGAGTTTCTGGCTGAGTCTTTTTCGGAAGACGAAGTCATTGAGGCCATAGATGCACTGGATGGCTCTAAAGCACCAGGGCTTGATGTGTTTACGGGCTGCTTTTATAAGAAATATAAGGCTCTCATCGCACCTTATCTTACTGACATGTATCAAGAGGCGGTGGAGGCAGGGGTGCATCCACCCACACAGAGAGGGGGTTATAATCCTGCTTCCGAAGCCCGGGAAGGACGTGCGGAATTGTAGCTCATATTGACCGCTGTCCCTCTTAAACTTTGATGATAAGATCCTAGCTAAAATATTGGCAAAGAGGCTTGCATTAATCGTTGAGCAGCTGATATCGCCAGCACAATCGGGTTTCATTCCCCATAAGTCAACACCTCTTAATCTCCGTACACTGTTTGCCACACTGCACAGAATATCACCGACGGTCCCAGCTGCTGCTGTGCTACTCGATGTGGAAAAAGCTTTTGACTCACTTGAGTGGCCCTTTTTGTATGCTACGATGGGACGGCTGGGGGTGCCGGAACGGTTCTTAGCGGTTATTAAATTGCTGTACACACTACCCACAGCGCGCATCCGACTCAATGGAACTTTTACAGATGAGTATCAACTCAGTCGGGGGACATGGCAGGGGTCCATTTTCTCCCCTGCTATTTGTGGTGGCACTCGACCCTTTGGTGCGGCATCTCCAGGAGAGGCACAGCCATCGGGGGCTGCAGTTCAACACAGGTCCCCTACTTCTCACATTGTATGCAGACGATATTATATTGTATGTAAGACACCCGGATGACAACGCCACTCCTCCGTGAAGTGACAAGATATGGTACCCTGTCAGGTTTACGCATTAATTGGGAGAAGTCGGAGGTCTTCCAACTGACGGTGGCGCCCTGTGATAGAACAGTGGAGTATCCACTGGCGTGGTGCGATGACTGTGAAATAGCTTGGAATCCACATCCACAGAGAAAAGGATCGTATCCTTCAGCTGAATTACGGCCCGGTTATGGAGAAGCTGGGACGCAATGTAGAGCATTGGTTGACGTTGCCTTTGTCACTAGCAGGTAGAATAGCCATAATTAAGATGGTTGTTCTTCCCCAATTTTTATATCTTTTTGAAAACATCCTATCCCGTTGTATGATAGCTTCTTCTCAGACCTCCGAACGCTGTTGATACGGCTGGTGTGGGGGAGGGGTGGGGGAAGGGGGGGAAGCAGCCCTGCATTGGCTGGGATACTTTAATGTTGCCGTATGAGAAGGGAGGGTTTGGGGTACCAAAGTTTCGGATTTACTATCTGGTAGCACAGGCGAGTTTTGCCCGACACTGGTATCATGCAGATGTCAGGATACCGTATCACAGACCAGGAGCCGATCTGGCACTTCCGGCACCACTTAACACCATGTTACCAGTTGGGTTTCCGCGAGACCCGCACGATATCCAAACACTGTCCACAACCAGCTGGGCATGGCATAAACTACTAAGGGTAACTGGATCCCGCATACAATATATTTCTCCGCATTGCCGCTAGCAGGTAATGGCTGGATCCCCATTTTGCAGGAGGCTTTGGTAAAGCGCACGTTGGCCAAATTCCATCTGATAACATTTGGCGACTTGTTACCCAACGGTCATATTTTTTCGCGCACGGAAGACCCACGTGTCCGTGATGCCACTATAATGGATCACTTTGTGCTGCAGCGGCTTCAGAGGGCATTGCGGGTGAGCATGTTTAGTTATCCATTAGAACCCCCTGAATTCCCAATACTGACAGGGGTTATTAAGGACTGGGATGGGAGTCATCTTATGGCTAGGATGTATAAGCCTGCAGTGGCGATGCTTCCTTGTCAGGATACTGGGGTGCGGGCGGCATGGGAGCGCGACCTTGGTCACCCAATCACGGATGCGCAGTGGGGTCGGTGCTGTACACTAATACGCCGTGTCTCCCCTAACCACCGGCACAAACTGCTGCATTTTAAATTCCTGTGGAGAGCATATACGACACCTAGCAAAATGCATCGTATAGACCCTTCTCGCCAACACGCTTGCCCGAGATGTCGCTCCCCAGAGGCAGACTTCGCACATATTACCTGGACTTGTACCAAGATAGAGGGCTATTGGAGGTCAGTCTTTGGGGAAATTTCCCGTATGATTGAAATGGAGATTGCGCCCATGCCGCTGATGGCGCTACTCGGGTACACACAAGACCTCCCCAAATCCAAGCGACGATTTGTCGCTATTGCACTCCTTATTGCTAAACGTGAAGTAGCCATCAATTGGGGTAGTAAGCACGCCCCTACACTGCATGCATGGCTACGTAGTATGACATACTGCAACACTAATAGTGACACTTATGCCCAACTACAGCCGCCCGCGGCTAGACCTGTGGATATCTGGCAACCATTTCAATCCTACCTGCTGGCAACGCGAGATATAAATGACACTTCAACACAGCCTCAGCATAGCTCCATGGGGGCCGGGGTAGACAGGGAAACGCCTGGGGTTGCTTTATCATCGCAGAGTTTGTAGTGAAGGTTAGTGAATGCTATACCTGGCCCTAAGCAGAACAGAATTTCTGCACTTGCTGTTAACCTGGTCAAAGTACGCCTGTACCTGGAACATGTACCTATGTTTCTTAATTGTGATGCTTAATAATGCACTGTAATGCTATGTAACCTTTTTTTTCTGTTTGTGAAATCAATTTTTAAAAAAATGTTTTAAAAAAAGGGCTCCAATTCTGAGAGCCCTAATTCTACCTAGGACTCTCTATTTCAAGGCAATTTACATATGGGTCATCAGGTTACACACTACAGACAATCCAGAACAGAACAGCCAAATAGATAGTGGGACCGGAAAGAGGACAAACATATCAACCCAGCACCCTCCAGACTAAATTGCCTTCCTTAGAGGTCTAGAAAGAAATTCAGTGTGTTGTGCCCAGTCCTTCAAGCGCTGTGGAACAAAGGATTGCACTACCACAAATATTCCATCACATACAGGCTGAGCAGGCATTTGAGATCAGGTGTACGATTTAAGAACACTTTACACAAATTCAAAGAGGGCAGAATGACATCAGCTGACAATAGAGACCATGAAAATCAACGGGGTGACCCAGTGTCCCACAGAACCTGGGTATTGATGTTATAGTCTACAAAATGGTTCCTTAGGGTAGTGTCTAATTCCTTTAAACGTACAGTCTTTGTACAATGATTTAACAATAAGCCTTACTTTTAGAACAAACACACACCACAATTTTATAGAAAAAGCAAGTATATGTTTTTCTTTTTTTATATTTCTTTCTAAGAAAGGACTGTCATACAATAAAAGGATGAGTGATTAATAAGTGACTGTTGTGACATGAAGTGAAAAAGTGAAGAAACAAAACTACATAAAAAACACAGAATGAAAAATAATATATTTAAATCTCTGTCCCAGTATATATTTCCAGTGATAATCCGAAACTTCAATTTTTTATGGTTACACTGTTTGTGGACATGAGAGAACAACACATCGATGTTTCGACCCAAATGTCTGTATTATAGGGACATCATGTAGGGTCTTCTTCAGGACAAAAGGAATAGTGACAGCCGAGTCGTAATGAAGTGGACTCCTCCAATCCTGGATAGAGTGCAAACTATATGAACTTGTCAAGGCATCGTCAATTGGCTGGAATGGCTTCCTCCCATGAGTGGGGCATGGGTTGATTACTTCCCAAAGGGGTAACAAATCAGAAGTCTCAACGGGTATTCAATGGAGTAACCTCCAAATGGTAGGGGGATCCGGTCAAGATATGTGCTGGGCGAACCGAGTGAAGCGGTTCCCCTTGGCGGGTCGCTATGTGACTAGGCGAAAGGCGCTGCAGTTTCACTCTAACCAGTGCACATCAGCCAAGTCAACGTTGCTGATGGTTCGGGCTGTATGGATTACAACAGCTTCACCCGGTTACAATCCCTGTAACTGCAAGGACTGCAGAACATTTTATCAGCTTGCAGCGTGTCAGACTGCCAAGCCTTCTGTATTGTTATATTAGTCATGCAGTTATTGTGGAACTTTAGCATCTGTAATTATTGTGAGGTCATCAGGGTTAATGTCATGTGACATAACTTTTTGGGGAAAAATTCAGGTCCAAAGGTCACATGATGTTACTTCTTGTGATGCCATTAAAGTCAAAGGGTGTGTGATGTCACTTCCACTGTCCCTCGCATTTTGGTGAATTGATGTCTGTAACATAAATCAGCAGTTCTGTATCTGTTTGCCACTGGGAGAGCCTCCCTAATCTCAACCCTGAGCAAGGAAAGCAAGAGGTTTTGGAGTCCTGGGCAGAAGTGGCCAACTTGCCTTCAGACTCTCGGGCAGCACTTCCTTGCAAGCTCATCCAGGCCACTGTTTTCTTGCGGCTCGCCCTCAATTCAAATCCATTAAGCAGATTTCTTAGGACATTCAGCATGGGGGTTGTTGCACAGGTCGAAATTTGCTAAAGGCATCTTCCTGTTGGGCCTGCAAAATCCTGGACCTGTACCCAGATCCCTGAACCCTACAACCACAGACTGCGCTATCTACGTAGTAAGATGTGCCTTTCTATTCACTAACTACCTGCAGTCAAGCAACTTAGCCATCAACAAGACCTTGGAAAATACCCTTCAAACAGTTGACATACTCAACCCCAATTCATGAGGCAATGTTAATGCAGGACTCTGCCCTTCATGGGTCAATGCACAAAAATATGCTTCCATTGTCAATGTTGCCTCAACAATGCCAAATCTGCTACTAAGTACACCCACTATCTACAGACCAGGCCAGTCACTTCCTCTTCATTGTGGAAATATGACTCATCCCAGCCTACCTTCGAAAACCTTGCCCCCACACGATACACACAGTGGTGTAGCTATTATATCAGAGTGAACTAGTCACCATCTCTACAAGCAACACCTTTGATTTCCTCAACATTGCCTACCACCGACTTCTAGCACCTCCATCAAATTTCTTATAATGTTATGGTCCCTATTGAATTGCACACAGCTACTTCGAAGAATTTTTGACTCTTCTAACTTTTTTCTCATGCCTAACAATTTCCTGCTCGCTGGAGTTTTCAACTTCGGGCTTGTAGACAATTCTAGACCCTCCTTAAGGGAATTAAATGACACATGCCACCGGTCCAGCCAGGATATTACTACCACCATCCCCCTACATGACTAGAGTCAGTGATTAGACACTATAACAGTACATGGCCTACAAATGTCCAACCTCAGCATCTTCCTTTTCTTTTGGTCTCATCATCATTCTGTCTTATTCAAGTTACACCTGCCCCTCTCCACCTTGCAGCATACACATTCATTTCACTCTCCTTCTTTCACTCCAAGAAAAATGTAACTCTGAAACATTTAAAACAGCATTTGAGGAAAAACTCTCCTCAAACAACACCAACAGTTTCCCTCACAACATCCTGCTCCAGAACTACCTTGAATCCAACAACATTCTTGACTCCAACCAGTCTACTTTTAGCCCCAAAAGGGGACAGAAACCGCCCTCCTAAATATTTGCGATGGCACTCTTCAAATGTATAGATGAATGCCCACTCATCATGTATATTTGTTTGAAGTCCAAGCAGCTCAAGTCTCTGACCACGCCATACCGTGATTCAAATTCTTTCTCATTCTTAAGGGCCTCTCTCAAGTTGCCTGAGTGGAAGAAACCGCTTCCCTATCTTATCCTGTAACTTACAGAGCTCCCCAAGGGTCCCCTATGTTATCTTTCCTCTTTCTATAAAGTCTCTCATGGAACTCACCTGCAACTTCGATCTCCAAATACACTCTTATGCAGATGTCAGGCAACTCTACCTGAGAGTAACTGGAGCGTAGAATCAATTCAATAATGTCTCCAGAGGTCTAAAGACAATTTAAATATGGATGTTTCAAAACACCCTTAATCTAAATGACTGAAAGACTGAACTCCTGGTTTTGCAACATCCTAACTGCTGAGAAAAGACGACTAGCACTAGCCCCCACCCCCACTGTCTTCAGATAAGTGTTGCCCATAAAAACAAGCACTAGAAACCAAGACACTCTTCGGGCCATTGATCTCAGCCTTAGCTTTCAGACTGGTGCTTGGGTTCCTTCCACCGACTCAAACTTATTAAAAAACTCTCACATTCATACACAAAACTGGCCAGGCTGAAGTGGTTAGTACCCCTTACAAACTCATTAATGCGTTATTGGAACTCACTCTTCCCTGGCCTCCCATCCTAGCAATTCAATAGACTTCAAAAACCTACTGTACACCTCACCTTTAGACTGAGCAATAGTCAACGCACCACTCACCACTGCAGAATTCTCCACCGACTTTCAGTCAAAGAGACAGGATCACCTTCAAGACCGTCTGTCTTCCCTTCAAATGGCTCAGCATCTGCCTACCTGCAAAACAAATAAGAATTGCTCCCCTCAGGCGTCTAAGATCCAACAATCATAATCTCCTCTGCATTCAAAAATCAAATCGCTTGTAGACAGATGTTTCATGTGGCTAGAGCCCTGCCTGTGGAAGTCTTCCTATTTGCAGGTGAAACTTCAGTAACCTTCTCTTTTTTACAAAGCAACTTTCATGGAATTCACCAGTCGCCAGCGTTGAAACTCCTCTTGAAAGAACGACAGTTCAAATCAGACTATGAGTCCAAGGTGAGTTTAAGTTTAGCTTCCAATAAAGA
Organism: Calotriton arnoldi; assembly: GCA_963921515.1. Lineage (NCBI taxonomy): Eukaryota > Metazoa > Chordata > Amphibia > Caudata > Salamandridae > Calotriton > Calotriton arnoldi. Next base: position 211,444 of record CAWUFW010000529.1, on the reverse strand, counting down.
AACTCCATCCACCTCTTCTCCCTGCTACAGCTATCCATTAACTGGCTGCCCACACACATTCAACACATAACATTATCTCCCAAGGTTCTAGAAAGAAGAATGATGGTACGAGATCTGCAGCTTGGAGAGAACACAATCTGCAACACAATACCACAACTGCGGAAAAAGAATGTGTTTTAAGAGTTTAGTGAAAATTCAAATTATTTGCCATTTTACACAATTCCCAGAACTGAGGGTTTCACTTGGGGGATACCTGCACAATAATATATTTACTTTCCATCAGGGTGCTATGGAATTTAAGTGTTCCAAGTACAAGAAATTTTGCAGGAGCTAAGTGTTATTGACAGGTGGGGCTGAATGTTAAAAATCCCCTGCAGGAAACTTTAAGCTGTTTGCAGGGACAGTGCTTCCATAAGATATGGTAAGGCCAAAGTCATAGGGCACCAGGTAGTAGTGGCACCAAATTACAAAAAAAAAAGGCAAGAACATGTTTTTTTTCAGTGTGTAGGGCCTGCTTCATCTAGTAATTAGCTTACCAGGAGCACTGAACATCCCCACATTGCGAACTGACTGTACACTTTCACAAAGAGGGAGTTGATTCATTACTACAATGTGGTTGTACACTGGTTTCTGCACTCTGCAAGTGCTGCCCTTCCTGAAGATGAACTCTGGATCCTCAAGTACATGTCACTAGCATATCCGAGTCTTTTTTTTTCCAAAAACTTTTTATTAGGCTTTTTAAACAACCAAAACCAAACATCGATATACGGCCACCACAAACAATAGTGACATAGAAATCAATACACATACAGATCGGAAGTCTACAGGTATTGCTCTGTTGCTAATAATGACAACAGTTACATCAGTTGCCTGGGGTGGTTGAACCAAAAATACGAACAAGGCCCACTAATAACACCATATCATGCGTGAAACACCTCGAGTAGTGCCCCATATCCGCCTTAACCCAGCGGAAGTTTATTCATGCAATGAAGGTTTGTATCTGTCTCAAGCGACTCCCGTGGCATGGCTCAAAGTGGATCCTGCGAAAAGCCACCCACTTTTCCTAGATTTTATAATACTTCCGGGGGCAACCCCGCATTATATAAATAGGGCGTTCCAAACCTAGGAAGTGGTCCAAACGCCCCTTCCACCTCTCCAGTGAAGGAGCAGTGGTATCTTTCCAGGCCGGAGTGATGTTCCACTTAGCTATACCAGGCCCAGCCACAGCAGGGCCCACGGATACCAGTTTCCATCGATGTCGTCGGAAATATGAAGCAAGGCACGTCTGGGGGTCCGTGGCAATGCCTGTTCCAATACTCCCTCTGAACAGTCAAAAACTCCCACCAAAAAGGGCATCAGGACAGGGCTTCTCCAGACTGTTTATAAGAAGTCTCCCAGGACCACCCGGCAGTGCAGGTATGTCACGGATGCAATCAGCCCCGTCTTCCAGAGCCTCTCCCTTGTATAGTACACTCTCTGCAGGTACTGCAGCTGAATGAGGTGGTACAGAGAAGTGATGGCTTTCTCTCTAGGAGCAGCCAGCGCCTCCCTCAGGTCTCCATCCTCCATGGGGCCCAAGTCAAAGCCCCAGCTCTCCCGAAGGGACCCAAAGGTGTCCGGGGCGTTATTAATTAGGGAACTGTATATGGCAGAGATCTTGTGTTCTGTAATGTTTGTAAGTAATATTGTACCCTCCAGGGCGGTAAACTGTGGAATCTCCTCCAGACGAGCTAGGTGTGGCGTGAGAGCATGGCAGACCTGGAGATATTTATAAAATTGAGTCTTGTGGAGTTGGAACTCTTCCTGCAGGTCAGCAAACATTTTTAATGAAGTCCCCTTGAGTACAGCCCAAAATCGGGAGATACCGATAAGGTCCCAGCGCCGAAACCCCGGTAGTCCAACTACCTGGCGAAGGGCCATACTGGCCCAAATAGGGGGGTCTCTCAGGTGATCCATCCCTTCTCTCTCATGGCTGCCTCTGCATCCCTCCAGGCCGCACCCCTGTGGCCGGGGGAGCCCCTGGGGAACCTTGCCACTATATAGTAAATGGAGGAGCATCTGTGTCCCCAACGCCCACCCCTCTGCCACGTCCGCAAACTATTGGAACCACCAGTCATTCAGAACAGTCAGCTGGGCTGCCCTGTAATAAGACTGCACGTCTGGAGTAGCGATGCCACCATCGTAGGTAAATTTGCAACACTTGGAGAGGGCGATTCAGGGCGGACCGTGAGTCCAAAGGAAGCCCTGCAGTAGTGAGTCTATGCGCGAGAATAAAGACATCGAAATGGTAAAGGGGAAGTTCTAAAGCCGATACATCAAATGCGGTACCGTCACCATTTTAAAAATAGCTGAACTACCCAAGAGGGAAAGGGGGAGTGTCTCCCAGAGTTTAAAATCTGTCAGCCTGCTCGTTTGGGGCTGTATGTCCATCTCCCAATCTTGGGGCTCATCAGTGGTATATATACTCCCAAATACCTGGATCCCTGATGGAGAATTGCGAGTTCACATACACTGAGGATTTACCGGAATGTATTTGGAGCCCCGTAAAGTCTCCAAAAAGTTTCAGAATTAGGAGCGCACGCTGTCCTGAGTGCGGGAGATCCATCAGGAAAATAAGCACATCATCTTCGTACAGGGCTATTCTCTCCTCGGCCCACTCAAAGCCTGCAGTTGTGCATCCAACCTGGTCCTAACAGCCAGGGGCTCAAGGGCCAGGGCAAATAGCGGTGAGAGGGGACATCCCTTCCTTGACCCCTGTTGAATCCGAAAGGGCAGAGAAACAGCTCCACCCTCACCTGGGCGAAGAGTTCTCTATAGAGGAGTTTCATGTAGCTGACAAATCGGGATCCAAAACTGATTTTAGCCAGGAGGGAGACTATAAACAGCCATGCGACCGAGTCAAAAGCCTTCGGGAAGTCTACCTGCAGCAAAGCGCTGTCTGCATGACAGCGTCTAGACAAAGCAACCGCATTACATACCCTCCTAATATTATGTTGCACAGCTCTCCCCGGCATGAAGCCAGATTAGTGTGGCTGGACTACTGTGTTAATGACCCCAATCAAACAGTTGGCCAAAGGCTTGGCCCACACCTTGACCTCTCTTTTCAAAAGGGAAATTGGCCAGTATGAGTCGCAGTGGTCTGAAGGCTGATGGAGTTTTGGTATAACCATGATGTCCACCGTTCTAAGGTTTAAAGGTAGTGGCTTGCCCCTCAGGGCCTCTCGAAAGAACCCCCAGCAGATGAGGACAAGTAAGCGCCCCAGTGGCTCTGTGGAACTCAGCAGGGAACCCATCCGGGCCTGGGGATTTGCCAGGGGGAAGAATCTGGAGCACTCCATCCCCCCCCCCACAGTTCGTCCACAGTGATGTCAAGGTCCAAGGCTCATCTATCCTCATAGAGGAAATGGGTCAGGAGGTCTCGCACAAACGCCTCCACCGCCGAAGGGCTCTCCACCTCCTAATAAGTGTATAACGCCTTGCAGTAAGCCACAAAAGCCAGAGCGAAATGTTGATCCCCCTCATCACCCGCTCCCCCCGGTTGGACAAGACAGAGTATAGGGTCCAAGAGGCTGCCCTCGAGCAAAGCCAATTTAGAGTCTTGTAAGACTTATCTCCCCACTGATAGATACGGGTCCAGGTGGCCATCCAAACCAACCTCTCCTAGCAGTGTGTGGCATAAGACCGATCCCATGTGAAGCGAGTCTCTAAAGATCGCCGGATCTGAAGTTTCCGAGTATTGAGCCTCGAGCCCGTGGAGCCGTGCCTCCATCTCCGACACTGCAGTGTCTACACAGTTGTGGTGCGCTGCACGGTAGCTATGAATAAAACTGCACAGAGTAACCTTCATTGCAGCCCACAGAGTCCCCAGGGAGGCCACCGAGTCTACATTATGGTGGAAATATTCCTGGAAGGCCCTGTGAAGAGACGCTTTTAAGTCAGCATACGCTAGGGTCTAGGTACTCAAGCACCACCGGTGGGGACCTCCCCCCTCTATAGTGTCTATCAGCAGTTCAACTGGAGAATGATCAGACAACCCTCACACACGAATGTTGACCACGCATATTGTGTGCCCCTGGGTCCTGGGAAGAGGAAGTAATACAGCCTAGAGAAGGTTTTGTGGACCCAGAAAAAGAAGGTATACCCCCTCTCCTCAGGACAGCAATAGCGCCAAGCATCTAGCAAACCAATAGTGTCTCTGAAGCGGGCCAGGACTGTTATGTGTGGTGTGTGTCCCGAACTCCCAGAGGCGCGATCTACTGGCGTATAGGCCACACAGTTCATGTCACCCCCCCAGAATCAAGGGACTCACCAGGAAATCTAAGATAACACTGCGAAGGACATGCGTGAATGCCTCAGTCAAAGGGGTGGGAGCATAAATGTTAATTAAGTTAATTAAGGAGAAAGGCTTCCCATGAAGAAGGCCACTGATGGCTACCTATGTCCCTATAGTGTCATGCCAGGTCTGAATTTTGTGAATTGGTATGTGCCTTTTCATGAGTATGGCCACTCCCTCAGACCCCCTATAGAATCCTGAATGAAACATCCTTGTGAAACCCTTTCGGGCTAGAAAGGAACATTTGTTGCCAACCAGGTGAGTTTCCTGGAGAAACAGAATATACGGAGCAGCCTGGTGAGCAGCCCTCAGGATGGACCCCATTTAATCTTGTCAAGTAAGCCATTCACGTTCCAAGTGAGGAGCCTCAGGGATTCCAAACCCTCCCAGGGGTCGTGTTCAGTGGTAATAAGAGGCATGGTGCATTGGGCATTGCGCATGGGGGACGGGGCCAGCGAACCCAGCCAGGAGATGTGTATGTGACATGTTACGTGGGAGAAACAAAAACAATAAAAACAACAATATTGTCTAAAGCCTGAAACAGAAACCCCCTCTTCCCCACCCTATACTTCTAAAACTAGAAGTACCTGTCGCAGTCTCGGCATCTGTGTATTGCAAACATGGTGCACAGGAGTCCATAACTCCCCCAAACTGTTGGTCCAACATTTCCTAAACTTAAACCCTACCCTGGAAGTGAGGAGCGGGGCATGAAAGCCCACAAGTGACTTAGTGCCGCCAGCCCTGCTGCAAAATAACAGTTAGAAGGAATCGCAATACATTTAACAATCATTCACATTATTACTGTGCAGCCAAGAGGTCTGCGAGTCTCAGAATTTCCAAAGTTAGGAGGGGTCTGGACAAGAGGGGGAGCCCGCTCAGGGTTCAGAGCCAGTGAGGACTCTGCCTCTGAGGTGGCCCCATGGTCGCAGAACTCAGTAGTCCCCTCTCTCCAGCGGCCTCCCTTTTCTGTGACCATCGTTGTGTCCCCTCCAAGGCAGCCCCTGCTCTGAGGCGGAATCTTCTGCATTCTTCGACGCCCTATTCTACAATATGGGTCTCTCTTCTGCCCACTCCCAAGCTGCCTCAGGAGTGTCAAAGAACAGGGATTTACCTCCAAATAAAACAGAGTCATGGGGAAAAGTAGGATGTATTGGATGTTCAAAGTCTACAGTTTTGTTTGACGACCTGAAAGGAACGGTGTGGTTGTTGGACCCTCAGGGTATAGTCCAGGAAAATCATAAGCCGAGAGGATTCTCAGTGGAGGCAGCCCTGTGCACGAGAGGCTTGCAGTATGGCATCACGATCGGGGTAGTTCAATATGCGAGCAATAATGGGTCTTGGGGGAGCCCTGGGAGGGGGCTGCTCATTCAGGGATTGCTGGGCGTGCTCCACTATAAAGCACGAGGAGACTGAGTCCCGCGGCAGCCAGGACTGGAACCAAGCAGAGATGAAGGCAATTGCGCTGGGCCCTTCCGCCCCCTGGGGGTCCCCCACTACCCTGACATTGTTAGTTCTGGAGGGCCCCTCAGCATCTTGGGCACTCGCCACTAGTTTAGCCACAGTACTCTGCAAGGTCTTTGCATCCGCTCGACATGGTCTTCAAGGAGTCCTCTGCCTGGGAAGTTATAGTTTCAGTAGTGGCATCTTTTTCAACAGTGCAGCGGAGGCCTTTGCAAAGAGCGAGAGGTCGGTATGGAGCGCCCCAATCTTCCCCTCGACAGAGGAGCGGAGTTCTTGGATGGCCAGGAGGATGGAGAACACATCCGGTGGGGGAGACCCCGGCCATCGCCTCAGCCCACCAGGCGGGCGTCTGCCACGATAGCAGCTTTGGTGAATTTGTCAATTTTACCTTACAGGGAAGCTTGGCAGTTCGGGCTGCACTGTTCTCATAAGGAGCATATGGCTGGGTCTGAACAGGGGTGGCAAAGTGAGCTACATAACGATGATGGATTTAACCCAGATCTAATAGTGACTGGGGGTGAGTGTCTGAAAAGTTTCAGTGCTTCGAGCTTCATCTTATTGTGTTTGGGTTGTTTGTTTTTCACCATCAAGTGTGTCCCTCATGGAGATTGCCTCCAAGTCTGATCCCTCAGGAGGGGCAAGAAAGTGCAGTCAATCCAGCCAACGGCCCAGGTTGGCGCAGGAGATGGACAGTAGAAGGAACAGGGGAGAATCCAGGGAAGCTGGCGCCCACGCAACAGCTACACTACCGCCACAAACCCCACGAGAAGACAACTGAGGATGCCCAGGGTCCGGTGTCGGAATGGTGCCCTCAGACTGCGTTACAGTGCCTCGGTGTTGTGTTGATTTGATGAGATCCCAACTAGGGACCCCGTTGGCAATCTGATCCCATGAGCTCTGACTGAGCCCACTACCCCGCTGAAGTGGACCAAAATGAGTATGGTGCGGTACAGGAAAGTCAATTTCCCTAGGCTCAAACCCCACGTGGCATATTAGTTGGCCCGTGCACTCTAGGCTTAAGCATCCAACCCGTGCACTGCACCGGTCCCACCTTAGCCTCAATGTCTGGGCTTCAGCCTGATTTAGGGAGGAGCTGGGAACCGGGCGAATTAAGTATGCGTGACGCAGGAGCGCCTGACAGCCAAGCAAAGGGGCCCACCCAGCCCGCCGCTGCACCAGCCTGGCCTCATAGTCTCAATGCTGCCCGCTGTAGTATATTTTGAGGCGGATGGACCTTGCAGCCCTGCAAATATTCTCTGATATACTAGGGGCGACTTTCCACCGCGACCTCAGGCCCAGGTCAACGTGTAGCACCTCTCATCCTCTCTAGGCCTGGGCAGTGAACTCCGCTCCATTCACTGAGTTTTCTGCACTCCGCGGAGCTTGCAGAGTACCAAACAACTCAGCTTTGCTCACTCTCGTCAACATTAAGTTGGTGAGCGTGAGCGAGGAAAATCCAACTCTAAACCACCTACCAGCAAGATTTCTCAACCCAGGTGGTAGCGGGTGGTCATGACCGCTCATGTTGAGAAACAATCCGTTCACGTTGAGGAAGCTGCCGATCAAGAAGAAAATCTACTTAACGGCAGAAAGAAGCAGCGCCCCCTTGCACTGCACATGGCGGTGGAATATTTTGGTCACTTCGTGGAGTTCCACTACGCAAACTTTTCCAGGGCCTAATCCTCTACCGCAGTGGCCCGATACCGCAATACAGCCGCCGATCTTGTGGCGCAGGGGGGGGGGAAAGCAACCAGCGATCGGCACCCACCTGGGTCCACGGCTCGCCCCTGTGGCGACCGCAACTCAAGACCCCAGGCTCCGCTGCTTCTCACAGCCCCTGATGTGGAGGCTCAGGCAGGCCGTGGCCCGCTCCAGCGAGACTGGCCCAACAGGGCAAGGACAAGACTGCACCCCACGCTGATACAGGGCCCAACAGCCAGAGTTAGGCCCTCGCGTGGCCTGACACGCCCACCGAACAACCCCATGGTGATCAGCGCCCACTACAGGCTGCCCAAGCCACCACCTGCTTCAGGGCCCATGGCCGGGCATGTCCCCACTAAGCGGCCCCCTCAGTTCCACACCGCAGCTCAGGCCCCGTGCCCCACCTCTTCTCACAGCCTTGATTGCAGAGGGCCAGGTAGGCTGCAGCCCGCTCCAGTGAGACCGGCCGGGCAAAGACAACGGCAGCCTGCACTGCCATAGGGTCCGCCAGCAAGAGGTAGGCCCTTTCTGAGGCCCGACCCAGCCACCAAACAAACCGCCTAGGGGGTCAGCGCCCACTCTAGGCCGCCCAAGCTGCTGTCTGCATCAGGGCCTGCAGTCTGGTTTATCTCCGCCACATGGCCCTTCAGAGCCCACCGCCATGAGCAGCCTCAATGTCAGCCCTCAGGGATACTCCTCACTATTAGGCTGCAAGTAAGTGCCGCCACCGCACGCCAGGTCCCCACGCCCAAAGCAGGCAGTGCAGTGGGGGCTGCGATTCCTACATGGATGAGGACGGATAAATTAGTGCAGGGCTGCGGGAGATCAAGCAGGAGCGTCCGCCATCTTCAGCAGCTAAGCCACACCCCCTAGCATATCTGAGTCTTGAATGAACCACCACTATTCCCCTAGAGTAGGGTTATAGTAATCACTACTCACTTGCCCTCCTAGGCTTGTACCAAGTTAAACAGCAAACCTTCACATTCATTAGCTGGGAGTTAAGGGTGCTGTTAAAAATGACTATATTATCAATAGTAAATTTATGACTTTCATACACATATGCATTAATGGGGTTTAATAAAATTTCAAGTAGTACATTTGGAAATCCCCAAGTTCACATATTTCTCAACTTATTCCTATATTCATTGGTCCAGACTTTCCAACTCACATGGTGCCAACGCGTGTCACATGATATTAGCTCCCATCACAAGGTCACTTGGTGGAGAGCTGGTATCACTCGGTGTACACACAATTAGCTGGAAACCCTGCAGAGAGCTGGTTTCCAGCTGATTGTTTGGAGGTTGTGCTCAGTTGAAGTCCTTTATGGAGCGTGAAGCCTCCTCAGGACATCAACGGCAAGCTTAGGTGATTTATTTTGGGTGTTGAAAGGGCTGGGGAGGAAGCAGTGAATTAAAAAGTGCCTCGGTCTGTGCTAAGCACAAAGCCCTGCCTCCTTAAAGGCACCACCCCGCCTCACATGGAAAAAAAATGTCATACGTTTGCAGGTCTGATTGGTCATACTCTTGCATATTATGCTTCTTCACAGACTAAGGTTATTGAAAAATGGTGGAATTGTGCATTTTTGTTTGTTTATTCACTTCAAAAGCGTATTTCTACATACACTAATTATTTCTCAAAATAATTATTGAGTCTGGTGCAGATTTCCACTCTAAATTAACACTTACTTCAACTTTTTACAACTTATAACAGGGGTAGAGTTGAGTTTACGGCCTCTATGTGTCATTCCTGTTACATATGATGGTCTTTTAATATAATCTCACTCAAAGGGTCGCAAAATTGGAGAAAAAATTACCAACCACGGTACCACTCCATACTATACAACTCACAACAAGTAACCGGATGGTCTATAAAAATATTTGATTATCAGAGTGGGGACAATTACTATTGTAAAGACGAGAACCCTCACTCACCCAAAGGTGACATGCTTCATCATTGGGTTCCCTCTTACACACTGCGACCGCAAGGTACACAGTGTGGGCTACAACTCTCCCACAGGAGAGGAGCGAGAGGTGTTCTAATCATCCAATGGTCGTGAGAGTGAGGGGCAGAGTGCGAAACAAACCTAGACAAGTGAATTAAAACTATCTCTTAAGAGGACAAAAAACTTTAATAGGTGTCCTCAAAGGATAGACATAAAAACAGTGTGAAGATAGGGGTATAGATGTTCCCTATTTAGATTAGGTCAACATGTTTCTGCCTTGATGACCAAAGGTTCGTGGCATTCTTCAGGACCAGATCACGTCACTCTGCTATTATTAGTGAAAAATAATAAATATAAAAATTACCATACATAGTTTGATGGAAAAGAACATACAGCCAGCTGCAGTCTGGTCCATATTCAATTCTAGACACCTCGTCTGCCTCCACCTTCAAACGGTCCGTTACACGTGGATCTCGAGAATCTAGAAGTGTGGTATACGCACAAATCATGAACCAACAATTATTTATTTCACATAAACATATCTCATCTCAATATGTGTTTCTCCATATTCTCCTCTTGTCTCATGGTCGAATATTTATCAGGGAAGTGCTCATAACGATAACGTGATCTGTTGTTATCAAAGGTAAATCTAAGGCATGTAATTTCGCCGCTGTAAGGTCACATCAATAGGCAACATCTGATGGCGTACAAATATGGACCCAAGCATACCGCATAAAACTACGGTAGTTAGAATCTCAAACGCACGTTACCCTGTTCTATACAGTGCGCCACCCATAGAGTATACAAACTTATTGTGATCCCATAAGTCATAGTCACAAGTACCACAACCGACCGCCTTGCGATCCAAATACCTTTAGGGCACATCGTCTTCCTATCCTAAATGCAATGCACCCTAGTATGGTGACACATAATGACGATCCTCTATATACCAAAAACGAACCGCAATGTGCCACACCCTCTAAACTTGCCGATTCAGTTGACATTTTCTCAAATACAGCCAACCCTCCAGGAACTACTTACTGACTTTCCGGAATCCTACAGCAACCGTGTATCGGCCGAAGGGGACGGGATGCTCTCAGCGTTCTTCATTTAAATGCTGTGTACGCCGCACGTCTTGAACCGGAAGTGTAAAATAACTTCCGGTTTTCCGCCAGATGTATTTTTGTAGTTCTTATTCCCACATACTATTGCGGGTGTAGAACGTTCATCCCTAAATGTGATAAGATATTATTTTCACAAGTATGTTCCTCCTTTACGAACTGTATGAAAAGAAACGAAAAACTCCACAAAGATGGGAATTGTAGTTTCTTGACAAATACGCGTATATTTCAGTGTGTAAACCATGAGCTACGTTGCAAATAAAGCTCGATGCTGCTGACAATACTCCTCACATCAAATCAAATAGAAAGTCTAAGTCTACAACAAATCAACTTAGCGACATAGTCCTAAAGTGATTCAAATCTAATGTGGCATGTAATTGAAATGTCACGTCTAAAACACATTGTATGATGTGATTAATAGTGTGTATAGTAATGTAAAATCAGTCTCAATCAAAAACCATAGTTTAGAGAGGTTCGGAAAGTATTGAAATATGTCTCATCACAATCCCCCACAATATATTACATTGAGGGAGTGGATATATCCGTATTCTTATATTCAACATGTAACCGCTATGGAAAACCACGCCTACTGGTGCACTAGAGGACAACAGGTGTAATATACATCCTCATTTACAGTGAGCACCACGGAATATCCTCATTAAGTCCTGTCACGTGGCTTTTTGTGCGGAACACCCACCTCTGTTCACGCCGAAAAAGCACCTTTTCCACTCTGATGATTGGAGTGATTCCAATGATTCAGATACTGACTATACTTCTCAGAATTTTGGTAGAAGGGGAAGAGGACGAGGTATAACACATCCCTTCCCACAACAGTCAACATGGTGGCCACCACAACCCTGGTCATATCCACTGCATCCTTTTAATCCCTGCCCTCCCTTTGGAGGTCTGAATTATACTCCTTTTTTTGGGCAGGACAGAGGAAGAAGAGGACGCAGGAGAGGCAATCGAGGCCGGACGACAAGCAATCAACAACAAGTGCACTGGGATCCGACATTAGAACAGAGGATAACCAGAAGCATGACAGCATCAACAAGCGACCTGACGACCTAATTGTGAATCTGAGCTCTAGAACCCTCACTACATTGGAACAAGGTGTCCTAACTAAGGGTTTGGGATTTGTCCCCACTAAAGTAGGGGATGACTTTATGATCCATAAAGAACTGGCGGAATTTTTCCGTATGTTTGCATTTCTTTTTCTCCAAATTGCCAAAAGAAGATGTGATTCCCATTCAGAATACGGGCCTGAAAAATAAATCCACTTTTCTTCCATCATCACAACAAGTACCTTCTGAAGTGATTTCGTTTGAGAAGGCTGTATTAAAGGAATATGAGTCTCAACTGGACTATCCTAAGAAAACATTTTGCAATATCTCGTATGCTGAGAGAAAATGCATTGAAGAATTGGGGAATGATGCCAGTATCACGATTAAACCGGCAGATAAAGGTGGTGCTACGGTTATATTGGATACAGAGACATACCACAATGAATGCTTGAGACAACTGAATGATGCACGTTTTTAAACTCGCATCCTTCAGGACCCTACGATAAGGTTGCAACAACATATTAAATCTCTTGTTGAGGAAGCTAAAGAATCAGATTGGATTACTAGGAGTGAAGCGGAATTTCTGATTCAGAAACACCCGAAGGTGTCGGCGTTTTATATCCTTCCCAAAATCCACAAGGATCTGGGACCTCCACCTGGCAGACCCATCGTGTCAGGGATTGGTTCTGTTTTAGAACCTCTCTCAAAGTTTGTGGACCACTTTCTCAGGCCCATAGTGGCAGATATGCCTTCATATCTGCAAGACACTAAGCATGTTCTTGCACTTTTGGAAACAGTGCCTTTTGACCCTTTGGTGAACATCATGGTGACATATGACGTTGAGTCATTATACACCAATATTCCGCAGAATGACACATTAGACACCATAGAACAATTGCTTGAGCAATACCCTCGAGAAGATTTAACACCTAATACCTTTGTCATGCGCTGTGCCAAGTTGGCTCTTAAAGAAAATTTCTTCAGCTATTGTCGTGTAGTTCCTATAGTACCCCTGCAGGACCTGCGCGTTTGGATAACATATACTGTGGGCTTGGTGGCAGACTAACTCTGAGCACCCCCACCGCGTATGTTAGCCTGGTTTGCATTAGCTAGCTCATAGGCCACTAGAATCTCCTCTTATCGGGGAGAGATTAGTTTCTGGCAACCTTAGATCATGACAACCCAAATTCCTCAGAATCGTGGAAACAATGTACTACTTTTCGCTCAGTCATTCGTGCTTACTTATTCGGATTGTCTCAGAGAGTTACACAGAATAAACAGTTCGGGCGTTTCAATAAGTATTTATTGAACAGTTGTTATTCTAGTGTAAAATATATGTGCTGCGGAAACCAGCAGACAAAAGCAGAGATATATTATCAGCAGTACGATAAAAGCAAAGGGATAGAACAGTTCTACCATATTGCAATAATCATGAATACATACATGAATATAAAAAGCATTATGAAAAGTGAGCGTACTCCTTCGATGCCTAACTAGATGTACCCGAGTGTATCTAGCATATGTGTAAGTCTAAAGCCTAAGAGCCAAGAATCCCTCTAGGATTTAGTTGAACCCCCATACCTGAATAGAGAGAGTGTGGGACACCGTCCTGGTCTCGAGTTGGACACCCCGCAAGGGCTGTGTCAGACCGCTGTCAGCTACTCCTTCGATGCCTAACTAGATGTACCCGAGTGTATCTAGCATATGTTTAAGTCTAAAGCCTAAGAGCCAAGAATCCCTCTAGGATTTAGTTGAACCCCCATACCTGAATAGAGAGTGTGGGACACCGTCCTGGTCTCGAGTTGGACACCCCACAAGGGCTGTGTCAGACCGCTGTCAGCTGGAGTGACTGCATGCAGGAGCCTCAGCGTCTCTGGTCAGTGTGTCAGCATGGAAGTCTTGGTTCCCTCTGTCTTACCGGGGTAAGATGTGGTGTATTTATACCCTAAAGAGTCTCGGTCCTCAGTATGGATTGTATTGGTCTGTCGTTAGACATGAGGAAGACGTCAGGGGTGAACTTTGTACATACAAATTATGCAGGTGGTGTATTCCTAGAGAGCCATGCATAATTGATGAGTACAGTGTGGGCCTGTGTTTGGGAAAAACCCTGCTGTATTCAAAACCACAGGATAGATAACGTTCAGCCCTCAGAGCACGTTGTGTACTAGTAAGGACCAATGTAGGTGAAAGATCATGCCTATATAAGGAATCATGACTATAATAGGACATGTACAGTTATGACCATAATTGGGCATATGCGGCTATGACCATAATAGGGCAAGTACGAGTATGACCATATTAGGGCAAATATGAATACGTCCATTTTAGAGCATATATGAACGGGTCTACATTAGGACCTCTATACGGGACATAACACTATGAAGGTAATTTGTACTGGCAAACTACAGGAACTTCAATGGGCAGTACCTGTGCCCCCAGCATGGCTAATCTGTACATGCATGGGTTTGAATCCAAGTTCATATACTCGAGTACCAACCCTTTTAAGCCTCAACTAAAACTTTGGAGGTGCTATATAGATGACATTTTGGTCATCTGGGAAGGTGATCAAGCATCGTTAGATGTCTTTTCTATCTGGTTGAACTCCTGTGATGTGAATCTCAAGTTCACTGGTGAGGCAAGTACTACATCAGTCTCGTATCTAGACCTACGGCTGTATCCTAAGAACAAGAAAATATATACAGAATTATATCAAAAACCTATGTCACGAAATTCACTGCTCAGCTACCATAGTTTTCATCCGCGAGCTCTATTGACTAATCTTCCGATAGGTCAATTTCTTAGACTCCGTAGGAATTGTAGCGAGCTAGACAAGTACAAACAACATGCTAGAAATCTGAGTGAAGACCTCCTGGCCAGAAATGATCCAACTCAGCTTGTACGTGGAGCAGCAAAGAGAGCACGTAACAACCACAGAGAAGCGCTCCTTGAACCCTATGCCAAACCTGAAAATAAAAGAATTGTCTGTGTGACAACTTTTTGCAATTTGACAGATAACATTAAAAAGGCCATTAATAAATCTTAGCACATTTTAAACACGGAGGATCTGACCATGGAGAAGCCACTTTTTGCCCTGAAACAGAGTAGCAATCTCCGGGACTTACTGGTACACACGAGACCAAGAGTAACACAACCACGAGCAAGACAGAGCATACTGTGGGGAGTACCCCCAGTTATTGGTCATTTTCCATGTGGCTCATGCTCTGTCTGTCCATTTACTAAACATGTGACCCAATTGGATATGGGTTTTAAAACACCCTGGCACCTTAATACACACACCAACTGTAACACTAGTGGAGTGATCTATATGATCACGTGCCCTTGTTCATTAAAGTACATAGGGATGACCACTCGTAAAGTGAAACACAGGATGGTGGAACATCGGAGTGCGTTCAGATGCAAAAAATCAAATACACGCATGACCAAACATTATATCGAGAAGGCCCACACTGAAGATGACTTGTCTTGGGTCATCATTGACAAACCTAGATATGATGTCAATATGGTGCCCCTGGAAAAGGTGCTATTTCGGCGTGAACAGAGGTGGGTGTTCCGCACAAAAAGCCACGTGACAGGACTTAATGAGGATATTCGGTGGTGCTCACTGTAAATGAGGATGTATATTACACCTGTTGTCCTCTAGTGCACCAGTAGGCATGGTTTTCCATAGAGGTTACATGTTGAATATGAGAATACGGATATATCCACTCCCTCAATGTAATATATTGTGGGGGATTGTGATGAGACATATTTCAATACTTTCCGAACCTCTCTAAACTATGGTTTTTGATTGAGACTGATTTTACGTTACTATACACACTATTAATCACATCATACACTGTGTTTTAGACGTGACATTTCAATTACATGCCACATTAGATTTGAATCACTTTAGGACTATGTCGCTAAGTTGATTTGTTGTAGACTTAGACTTTCTATTTGATTTGATGTGAGGAGTATTGTCAGCAGCATCGAGCTTTATTTACAACGTAGCTCATGGTTTACATACTGAAATATACGAGTATTTGTCAAGAAACTACAATTCCCATCTTTGTGTAGTTTTTCTTTTCATACAGTTCGTAAAGGAGGAACATACTTGTGAAAATAATATCTTATCACATTTAGGGATGAACGTTCTACACCCGAAATAGTATGTGGGAATAAGAACTACAAAAATACGTCTGGCGGAAAACCGGAAGTTATTTTACACTTCCGGTTCATGACGTGCGGCGTACACAGCGTTTAAATGAAGAACTCTGAGAGCATCCCGTCCCCTTCGGCCGATACACGGTTGCTGTAGGATTCAGGAAAGTCAGTAAGTAGTTCCTGGAGGGTTGGCTGTATTTGAGAAAATGTCAACTGAATCGGCAAGTTTAGAGGGTGTGGCACATTGCGGTTCGTTTTTGGTATATAGAGGATCGCCATTATGTGTCACCATACTAGGGTGCATTGCATTTAAGATAGCAAGACGATGTGCCATAAAGGTATTTGGATCGCAAGGCGGTCGGTTGTGGTACTTGTGACTATGACTTATGGGATCACAATAAGTTTGTATACTCTATGGGTGGCGCACTGTATAGAACAGGGTAACGTGCGTTTGAGATTCTAACTACTGTAGTTTTATGCTGTATGCTTGGGTCCATATTTGTACGTCATCAGATGTTGCCTATTGATGTGACCTTACAGCGGCGAAATTACATGCCTTAGATTTACCTTTGATAACAACAGATCACGTTATCGTTATGAGCACTTCCCTGATAAATATTCGACCATGAGACAAGAGGAGAATATGGAGGAACACATATTGAGATGAGATATGTTTATGTGAAATAAATAATTGTTGGTTCATGATTTGTGCGTATACCACACGTCTAGATTCTCGAGATCCACGTGTAATGCACCGTTTGAAGGTGGAGGCAGACGAGGTGTCTAGAATTGAATACGGACCAGACTGCAGCTGGCTGTATGGTCTTTTCCATCAAACTATGTATGGTACATTTTATATTTATTATTTTTCACTAATAATAGCAGAGTGACGTGATCTGGTCCTGAAGAATTCCACAAACCTTTGGTCATCAAGGCAGAAACATGTTGACCTAATCTAAATAGGGAACATCTATACCCATATCTTCACACTGTTTTTATGTCTATCCTTTGAGGACACCTATTAAAGTTTTTTGTCCTCTTAAGAGATAGTTTTAATTCACTTGTCTAGGTTTGTTTCGCACTCTGCCCCTCACTCTCACGACCATTGGATGATTAGAACACCTCTCGCTCCTCTCCTGTGGGAGAGTTGTAGCCCACACTGTGTACCTTGCGGTCGCAGTGTGTAAGAGGGAACCCAATGATGAAGCATGTCACCTTTGGGTGAGTGAGGGTTCTCGTCTTTACAATATTAACTGTCCCTACTCTGATAATCAAATATTTTTATAGACCATCCGGTTACTTGTTGTGAGTTACATATGATGGTCTGCCAGGGTTTCAACAGGGTACGAAGTTTTCATTTTTTGTGGGTGGACGGTTAGGGGGCACTTAACAAAATGTTTTGGGGTCAAACATCTCCTAAGATAACTTTGGGTGATTGCGCACTTCATAAATATATAGAATTATAGATGGGTAACAAGTTTTGTTATCAACCGTTGCTACATCATAGCAGTGAATTACCAACGTATCAGGTTCTTAAGAGTTTGCGGGAAATCACTAGAACATCCACACACAAACAGTTAATGTGCACTGACTGGCATTCCTGCGAGGGAAGCGCCTTAAATTACTGATGCGCTTTTACCATCTACTCTAACAAGAGCACGTACATGGGGTTAAATGACAAAGGCATAAAACAGAACGTTTGCTTTCTTATGGGAGTCATAGCTACTACCGAGTTCTCACTTCGCCCCAGCCCCTACAGCCACACCACACGCAACCCCACATAAAGATGAGCTAGCTACTCATTTGTATTCTCACCCAGGGCGACGGCGTATATTGAAAATGCCTGTCTAGATTTCAGATCCCCGGATAGATAACCGATGCTTCCGTGCCAGGACACTTCAAGAGAATTAAAGAGAGCTACACAAAGACCCCGCTGACACCACAGAAGAGATGCGAAGTCATACGTGTTACTGAGGAACAGTATAGACGCTGTACCAGCAATGCAGCGAGGGCCATCACCAGCCCTTGATGCACGGGTGGCATGCTCAACTGATGCTGCCAGTGAGCAGGAATTCTCTTGCGCAGCATCTTCTGGGCACCCTACATCCACATTATGGAAATTCCGTGCAAGCGTGGGAACGAGAACGCAGATGCGCGGGGCAGCGATGCAGTCAGAGGTATGTATGCCGGCTCTAAATGATCAGACCCTTCTTCCCTCACGTTTCAGTTCACAGACCCCCAGTCAGCACGCCTCGTGCTTGGGGGAAAAAGAATGCACAGAAAACGTCATACGGATCCGATTATTCTCACTTATCTCAAGCCAGATCCACACAGAACATCACCTGCCTCTGCACCGCGCAGATGGAAGCGGCGTGGCCTGACTGCTGCGCATCCCGGTTCATGGTCACCGTCAGGTTCAATGCAGCACGGCGCGCACCTGTCGCTGCACCTTGACCTGCGCACCTGCGCTGCTGCCCATAAAAGATCCAGCCGCGCGTCCCCACCGGCCAGCACGCAGGACATCCATGTACTCACCGAGGGCTGCAAGGTGATGATGCTAAGGAGCGCAGCCGCTGGGCCGGGATCCGTGCGCTTCTGTCTGATGACTGGGGATGAGCCGGCTAGGGCTTACACAATATTTCACACCGCGCAAATTTGCGAGCGCAGGAGGAGGCGAGGCGACCCGGGGGATTTAAACTGCACAGACTTGTCGGAGGGCGGGGTGCAGACGTCAGGGAGAGGGAGGGGACAGAGACGATCTCTCTCCCAGGGAGGGGAAGAGGCAGTGCCAGTACTCAGGCGGAGGAGGAGTCACTTAGAGGGCCAACCTCGGAGGAAGAGGAAGGAAGTGCTTGGGCTTCATTGGAAGGAGAGGCGCGAGACTTCTCGTCTCCGAAGAAGGAAGTGTGCGAGCTGCGCACGAGAGCCTGCCTCAGCACTGCGGCCACCGCATCCCTCGCTCCCAGCCTTAGACGGCCCTCTCATAAGCGAGTATACGACACGTGAGCCTATTGTGACATCAGTAGCAAGGCCGCGGCCGAAGGACCATCTCCCAGAACAATCACTGCTGCCTGGTAGCGAAAGAAGAGGGGCGCGCTGCTTCTGGGTCACGGCACTTATTGCTTTCTCCCTGTAGGAACCTTTTAAAGGGCGTTGAGAGAAAAAGCACTGTACGGCTCTTATCCAAAGATTTTTTAGCGAAAATAGTGGCGGGTAAGACAAAGTAGGTAGCATTTCTGAAAGTGGATCAGGAGGATCTGACAACTACACAATGTAGTTCAGGGCACAAGTCGCGGGTTACACGTAAGTAGACGCCGTTCACCCACTATTTTCAGAGTGGACCCTTTCCAACCTGTCAAGAAGTTGGGCCCCACTGTAAAATGCTGAACTCTTCCGGGTGTAGTAGTCAGACACCGGGACACATTCAGCAGCGCCTGCACATTGTCTGCTTTTGATCCTAGCAACTATTTGCAGGCGGCAAGGGGCTCTTTCCAATATCAGACTCCGGCTGGGCCCATAACAAAAGCTTAATTTAAGGGGCCATCAGGCATCCTTTTGTTGAATTATCCTTGGCTGGAACGTCACACCTAAATGCTAATGCAGTGGAGGGGAAACAAAGTCACACAGCTTGTTAGCACTTCACTCATACTTAAGAGAGAGGCACACTTTAGTCTGTGTATATGAGAGATATGGATGCACTGTAAGAATGTCAGATGTTTTGGTCTGTCCCAGTATTTATACAAAATAATTCAAATACCACTATTGATTATTTCTGTTATAGCACTACTTATCAAAATGCGGGGTGTCAGAGCGCTTTACATCACACATACTCATTACATTGACAATAAATCATGCAAGTTTGTATATCAATGTTCAGGATATGTTACACAAGACAGCGAGGGTTACAAGGTGTAGGAGTCACAAATCGTCCTTTATAGCTCGCTGTGCTATATCAGAAGGATTACAATTAATGAACTGCAAGTAACAAAAGGAGCTCTGTGTTAAAAGCAGGAACCCACTTAACTATCTGCATAAAATACAAATCTGTCATCTGCATATTACATGATGTGCTTTGCAGGAGACACATTAACCCTGTATGCTACTTTGAGCCAAAACAGGCAATAGATAAAACCCAGAGCTTTCTAGCAAATGCGTTAACCACCAAAGTTATCCTATCATTATTATTAGTCCCTCAGATTTACTGGGAACCCAAGGATCTCTGCAGCAGGTGCCTTAACCCCATAAGTTATTTTAAAATTCAGACTTTGCAACAAATTAAGGAGAACCAATTTACTGTCTCATTTCTCCTTGTTGCCAATTTCTTTGTGGTAGAGTTTTAAAAAAACATGCAGAAATTGAGGCCCAGATTTTGCGTCAGGGTTTCAGTCCTTTTCTGGCACGACCTTGGTGCAAAATCTATTTTGGGATTTACAGATCCACACAAATCCCGGTTGCATTGATTCGTTAAAAAAATAGGAACGCAAGGCAACACATTTCCCTGCCTTACATTACTGTGTGTCAGGTAGGCATTACATGCTCAGGCAGCTAAAGCAATTTAATTTTCATGAAAATGTGCTGCCTATGGACTGTTGTTCCTGGCGGAGATAGTTTGTTTAGTCCTCAGGTAAAGAAAGATATACGCTGACAAAAGGCAACATTATTTTATGTGAAGCTTACAAAAGCATGAGTAGTCGTCTAAATCTGAGTGTTTGCATGTATACTCATAATGCGCTCAAAGGTACTCATGATAGACCTGTTAAACATATGTGTGAGGTCTTAACATCTGATGTCACTTCTTGTGATGTCGCTTCCTGTGAAGTCATGGGTTGTGATGCCACTTCCTGTGTGGTCATTCCTTGTAATGACACGTGTGGTCATGCGCCGTGATGTCACCTGCATACTGCCAAACTTGGTTAGTCCCCCTCACTACTTATTTTTTTAGGACTTATGCCCAGATGTAGTTGTAGCTGTGATGTCAGTGTGCTCAAATATAGCGGGGCAGAAGTGAAGCGGCAACTAGAGAATGTAAATAGGGCTCATAGAAAGGTTCTTACTATGTGTCCTGCCACTGTTTTCATGACTCCCAAGACCAGGGGTAGCAATGGCTATGCCAGGGGTACCAACAACTCATAGGGTTGCCACCTTTCCAAGAGAAAAATACCAGCTATTTGTTGTTTTTGAGTGTTTGCAAAGTCCTGAACGGGATAGTAAATAGGGCTGTAAACAAAATCATATATATTCATTTATAACCTGACTTTTCAGTCTTTGTTTACTTTTATTATTAGTCATGCATCAATGGTGCAGCTCTACGACACATTTAAAAGTGCGTTCTATTTATATTTGTTATCTGAAATATATTCAGGGTAGGGCTAAACATACAGATTTTAGGTGATTTCGCATATTTTTGTACCGGATGGGACATCGCAATACTGGTGGTGCGTTGGAAAGCCAGTCAGGTGGCAACCACAGCGATATAGGTAGCAGCCAGTACAACCTTTAATTGACATCCAGAAGTGGTAAGCTCCCTGGTATGTCTTTGGTGAGGTAGTGACAAATGGTACAGTTTAAAGCACAGTTGGGCCCATAACACTGAGTAAGGCCTGGGCAGCAATTATTATATCTTTTTGAGCAGATGTGGAGTTTATCTCATAGGAAATGTTTGGAAAACTTTGAGCAGTGAACGTACATTGAACAAATTACATTGCTGAAGTGTGGGCTAGTTTGAAAGTCAAATTTATATGGTGGTGTTTGGATTTTTTTCTATTTAATATGTGGATAAATGACTGGCAAGTGGTAAATCGGAAAACACTTTTGTCCTATGACCTCGGTGTAGCCTGGACCTAATGGAAATTTAACTTAGCAAGGAGTTGGGGGCTGTTCCATAAGAGAGAAACATAAGAGAGAAACATTTGTGACAAAATATGTATTTTAAAGCAAAAAATGGTTGGTAACATTGTGAAAAACGGCAGGCAATGAAATTCATTTTTTGAGTGGGAAAGGGGTTTCGCTCCAAGGCATCATTGGGACAATTGTTGTCCAATAGTTAAAATAAAAGCTTATTAGGCACTAGAATTTGTGAAAACCAGGCATGCATTTAAACTGACTTTACAGGGAATGGGGGCTCTACTCAAAATATCTGTAGGGTCATGTAAGGAATTGAGTTATTAGTTGAGAGGGGCGGAATATTAATCCAAAAAGAGTGACAGAGATTACCTATTGGATAACATAACATAAATCGATTGAAATTAAATAAAGAAGAAAAGGAATAGTGTTAAAGAGTACATAACTTGAAGCAGATACATTGACAAAACTTGATTTATTGGATTCATTGGAGCGACGGATTAGGTTGTGCTGCTTGAAAAGGGATCTAACTGGGTCCCCGTGTTTTCGTTTATATTCGCAAGCGCAATTGGACGGAGCGCGTATCTAGCATTGCACGCCACTACAGGTCTGAAGCAGTTAAACAGAGAAAAGAGACCGATTAAGCAAGAGTACAAAGGTGTGCATCTCATCACTGCATATGTACATTGTCTGAATTTCCGTCCAAAACGGCGAGATTGCACCCACGGTTAAACACATTGATTAAAAGTGAAAAACAAGAAAACGAAACATTATTCTGAGTAAGATGTTTCACCTACACAGGAGTGTTGTTTCCAGATAAAGCGACAAGGAATATGGGAACAATATCAACACACAAGAGACTGTTGTGCTTTTATAGGAGGAGGGAGTTGGTTTGGATTTAGCTTGAGAAAGGACAGACGATATACTACTTTGTACTATGAGGTTGCTTCAAAAAGGAGCGTTCAGCTAGTTCACATGTTTATTTACAACCATTTTATATTCAAGTGGGGACAGATAAAATTAGATGTTTTCGTTTTTTTAAAAAACACACATACAGCATGCTGGGAATTGTAGTTGCACTGTCGTTTCTTACCAAAGGGAGAGTACTAAACTGTGAAGTTGAAGCTGTCAGTTAATTAATTGCACACCTGAAGGCATGGGGAGGAGCCACACAGGGTGGTGGGAGAGTGCATTTGTTGAAATAGCCACAGTGAATGAAGACGTGCAGAGGCACTCGTCATAACAGATGAAATTTTGAAATGGAGTCAACTCGGGTTTTCAACTGATGTTTTCAAAGTCATGCATGTCACGGTGAGCGCGCTAGTAATTAATCTGAACTTTGAGACTAACACGGGGTTAGTGGGGTTAATGGCAGGAATCAGAAAGTGTAAAGAGACGCATTGCGTTTTGCTCTTTAAGAAGTGGCTTAATTGAACAGAGGCTGCAGTTTTAATTAACATGCGAACTATTTCGAAAGTTGAAGTTAGTTTTTATGTGCATGTAGTGTTAAGCACAGAAAAACACAGTATTGAGCGTTTGAGAGACATGAAGAGAGGTTTGCGCATAAATGTATATTTGTAAACACTGCATAAATTGATATTGTATTTATGGATTTTTTATAGATACCCCTGACGAAGGGAAATCCTTTTCCCGAAATGCATTGGGTGCACTTGCAATAAAGTCGTGACATGTGGAAACAGCTCCTGTTTGTAATCATTTTTGGAATTAATGGATAACATAAATCGATTGAAATTAAATAAAGAAGAAAAGGAATAGTGTTAAAGAGTACATAACTTGAAGCAGATACATTGACAAAACTTGATTTATTGGATTCATTGGAGCGACGGATTAGGTTGTGCTGCTTGAAAAGGGATCTAACTGGGTCCCCGTGTTTTCGTAGCAATGGCTATGCCAGGGGTACCAACAACTCATAGGGTTGCCACCTTTCCAAGAGAAAAATACCAGCTATTTGTTGTTTTTGAGTGTTTGCAAAGTCCTGAACGGGATAGTAAATAGGGCTGTAAACAAAATCATATATATTCATTTATAACCTGACTTTTCAGTCTTTGTTTACTTTTATTATTAGTCATGCATCAATGGTGCAGCTCTACGACACATTTAAAAGTGCGTTCTATTTATATTTGTTATCTGAAATATATTCAGGGTAGGGCTAAACATACAGATTTTAGGTGATTTCGCATATTTTTGTACCGGATGGGACATGGCAATACTGGTGGTGCGTTGGAAAGCCAGTCAGGTGGCAACCACAGCGATATAGGTAGCAGCCAGTACAACCTTTAATTGACATCCAGAAGTGGTAAGCTCCCCTGGTATGTCTTTGGTGAGGTAGTGACAAATGGTACAGTTTAAAGCACAGTTGGGCCCATAACACTGAGTAAGGCCTGGGCAGCAATTATTATATCTTTTTGAGCAGATGTGGAGTTTATCTCATAGGAAATGTTTGGAAAACTTTGAGCAGTGAACGTACATTGAACAAATTACATTGCTGAAGTGTGGGCTAGTTTGAAAGTCAAATTTATATGGTGGTGTTTGGATTTTTTTTCTATTTAATATGTGGATAAATGACTGGCAAGTGGTAAATCGGAAAACACTTTTGTCCTATGACCTCGGTGTAGCCTGGACCTAATGGAAATTTAACTTAGCAAGGAGTTGGGGGCTGTTCCATAAGAGAGAAACATAAGAGAGAAACATTTGTGACAAAATATGTATTTTAAAGCAAAAAATGGTTGGTAACATTGTGAAAAACGGCAGGCAATGAAATTCATTTTTTGAGTGGGAAAGGGGTTTTGCTCCAAGGCATCATTGGGACAATTGTTGTCCAATAGTTAAAATAAAAGCTTATTAGGCACTAGAATTTGTGAAAACCAGGCATGCATTTAAACTAACTTTACAGGGAATGGGGGCTCTACTCAAAATATCTGTAGGGTCATGTAAGGAATTGAGTTATTAGTTGAGAGGGGCGGAAGCCCCACTCTAATATTAATCCAAAAAGAGTGACAGAGATTACCTATTGTATGCCTTTCCAGACGAGTTGCACCCATTGAATAAGGACACGAATGAATAATCACGATGAAGTCACTTGAGAGACTATTGGAAGAAAACATCTTCAGAAGTTAATTTTCCGAACTACGTTTTAAAACTGTTGCATAATACACCTTGAAGTTTTTATGGTCATGTTCTTGTATATATAACAAACACATTCGTAATAGTGATTATGTAATACTGTGAATAATCAGCTTTTTAGTGTGAAATATGTCGTATATGATACCTTTAAATCAATGTTGTTCATATCAACAGGGTGGGAGGGGAAATTAGATTGATGTTCAGGAACGATCTAGACACCTTAGTATAGTGAGCGCAATGCATAGTGGGGGTTGAAGTGTAATGACACCAGGAATACCGTGGGTTACCGTTGTTTCTATATAGTAAGTTTAAATAGTGAATTTAAACACACGAAAAGATGAGGGTGGTTATTTGGTGATGACGTCGATGGGAGGGTTAAGATAACGTAAATTGAGTGCAGTGGGAAACACAGAGTTAAAAAGGAGTCACCCTAGGGCGGAGTTTGAACTTAGGCGCTTAAATTGTAGATTGTGGGTGAAACACAGTCAGTGAATCACCTGGGTGGGAATGAGAAGGAAGTTTGTAAAGGTAAGGACTCGGATTGATTAGATTTCGCTCGAAGACCAACTGAAATATTGCATCTTAATTCGCGCGCTTATAGGAATTGTCACACTTTGCTTGTAGATTAACTGAAACACCGTATTGTAACTTGTGCGCTTACGAGAATTACACGGGGATGTATAGACTTAACCATACATGAGGAGAACGAGGGAGATAGAGTGAGGGAGGGAGACCTGTACATTAATAAATTTGTGGCGGTTTATGGTCCCGATTAGCGGGAAAACGTTGATATGTGAATGGGTTACGAGATAATCGCTTATAATGTGTTTAAACATGTACAAGGAAGCATCGATTTGGAAAGTTTTTGTATGGAAACATTTTTTTTAATTGTAGAATACCCCTGACGAAGGGCCATGGTAAGGCCCGAAATGCATTGGGTTATCGTGATGAACTAATGAAGATTACTTACGTGCACTCCTAGCTACCGATTAAGGCCTCGGCATGTCTGTAGCGTTTGAGGTTACAGTGATAAAAGTAAGATGTCTCACAAGTGACTATGGATAAATCCTGGACACCGTGAATAACTTTGATGAACTTTGAATAAATTTTGGAACAAACTTGGTTTAACGTGCTGCATTATTGGTATGCACATATTATCGCTGTGGGTCCGGAAATGGGGTGAGAGGTTGCCCCATTGTTTCTAGTGCCACTCTAATATTAAACACTGTCTTCGTCTGGGTGAATTACAAAAGTCACTAAATTAACCTGTGCTTAACCCTCTGGTAGCTTGGGCCAAAAGCAGTCCGGTTTAACTTAAAGACAATGTCTAAAGTTTTTATGCACAACTCAAACAACAAAAAAGTGAAAAACCTCCCCTAGAAAATTGGCAAACCAATTTAGAAAAGTACAGTTAATATTAATAAATAAAATGACCGCAATACCACAAAAATCTAATTAGTGGAACAAGAGTTATGAGTTTTTAAACATTAGGCTGAAAATAGGTCCAAAAAGCACCACTCGTGGGTATCCGGTCGCACTGGACCGGATCAAAGTCCAAGTTCAGGGTGACTGCGATAGTGAGTGTAGAGTAAAGGGATCAGGTTAGTCCTGCTGAAGAGTTTACCTTTTCAAGTCCAATTCTACGTAAGTAGCTGCAGCTGGAGTTTCAGGTTGGTGGGCCGCGAGGCACAGGTTGGGCGCCGTAAACAGATGCTGTTGTTGCGCGAAGAGCCAGATGTCGCAGGAGCTTCACATTTGAGGTTAATGCGTACTGGTACTGCTGACAGACAGTCGAGGCAGATGAAAAGAGCAGTTATTGCTGGAGATTAACAGCACAGATGGTCGTTTACTGCAAGGAGTCTGTTCTCATCACAAAAAGCTCAAAACTTCTGGATTTTCACCTGGACTTCAGGAGGAGTACACTTTGATACCAGCCCAGGGTCCAGGACCTTGGGTACACCTCTTGGAAATCAAAGCTCACTCCAGCAGAGGCCAGCAGCAGAGCTCGGCAGGTCAGCTGGGAAGTTGCAGGGAGGGCTCTTGGAGCTCGTTGTGTCCCTGTAGCTCAAACCGATCTGTAACCGACCTTTGGAGCTACTTTTAGGGAGCCTGGGTTCAAGGCAAACAGGTCCAGTCTTCCTTCTTCAGACAGCAGGGCAGTCCTTCTGAATCTTCCACACATCGAGGAGTGTTCTGAGGAGAGGTTCTGAGGGTGCTATATTTATACCCAGTGTCAGCCTGTAGGTGGGAGAGGCCCCTTTGTCTAACCTTTCCCCTTTTCCTGGGTTTGGCTCTACTCTGTCTCGGGGACAAAGGCAGGCAGGCCTAGGTGTGAGCAGCATTTGGTAGTTGCAGGGCAGGCAACTCTTTGAAGTCAGTGAGGCCACCATTTGAAGCTCAGGAAGGCTTAGTTCAACCCCCAAGATATCCTGCTCAGGAGAGGAACACCCTGTCATGCACCCAATGCCCTTTTGTCCCCATGTCTGGAAGGAATACACAAATCATCCCAGGAGAAATGTTTGGAAGGATGAGCTCATGTACTTTACCACTGATTAGCAGGAGGAGTAAAGTGTACAAAATCCTAAAAAGACAACAAACACAAATTTAGAAATGAAGGCAAAATTCTGTGGTGACCCTGCAGAAAGGGCCCGGTCCAACAACCCAGATAGTAGGATATTGTAAATTTTATTTAAAAAAAGGCTTGATTAAAGATTTGATGAAACTTTGAAATAAAGAGAGCTAGCCCGAATTCCATAGGGTAAAAACTTGTTTAACACTATGCATCTAAAGATGCAAATGCTTATTCTGTGGTCTCCATCAAATTAACTTCCTAACTTCCCTATTCCCTGCATCTCCTCCAATCCTTATTCATTGTGACAAGTGCTAGACTGTGCCTCCCCTGTGCTACAAGAGAACAAATGTGTCTACTAGCTTAATAAAGTTGTGTATACAAGATGTAATATATTTTTATTCAGACTTTGCTGTTTGAATAAAATGAATGAACTTTAATTACAACAAAACATACCACAATTTAAAATCCGCACTGTAGAACGAATAATAAATATCACAATTGCAGTTATTACTTTCACACCCTGTTTTACTATATTCATAAATCATCACAATAGTCATTGATTTATTAATGAAGTTGTACTGCTGATAATGTGATACAGCAAAAATGTATCATATTTGTTTCTCAAATGGTGATGGGCCATCACACATTTTCCACCTTTCAGAGAGGAAAATGTACAACTGATCAGCTTCAAATGTTTGCACATGTGTGCAGCTCATATTAATTTGTAATTATTTATAATAGGTGATATCATTGGTTTTTAAAGAGGCAAAATCTGCTGAATATTAATACCCAAAATATTTTTAGTCAACATTTCGCACAACGTATTAGGGAGTGTAATTTCTGTGTTCACCCTTCACTCTCATTAAGCAAAGCCACTTCTCACACAATGAATTGTAATGCTAATATTTCCCAGGTCCACTGTATAACAACTCCTCTTGAATCTAAAATAAGTGCTTTTGGCATGGAGACTATACTAACTTGTACCACATCAGTGTGATGACTGACAAGCAAGCGTACCTCGCAAACCAAGCAATATTTTTGGCCAGTCTCTTGTCGAATCAAACTAAAGGAGATTTGTCAATGATGGACTTGGTTCTCTCTACAGGGTCACTCTCAAACTTTCTGCCTTAACCCCTCCTATTTTGCTGAATTAATTTTTGTTGGCTTTAGGATTCTGTGCACTTTGCCACTTCTAACCAGTGCTAAAGTGCCTGTGCTGACTAGCTAAAACATGGTAAAATTGGCTTACATCTGATTGGCATATTTAACTTACTTATAAGTCTATAGTAAAGTGGTATACCTTGTATGGGGGGCTGTGTAAGTTTCTGTAAGGGTGTATGAATGGGTGTGCAAGTTTCTGTATGACTGGATGTGTGAATGGCTGTATTGGTGAGTGAGTGGGTGCATAAGTGGCTGTATGGGTGAGTTAGTGAGTGTGAGTGGCTGTATGGAGTGAGTACATGTGAGTTTCTCTATGGATGAGTGATAGTTTGTGTGAGTACTTTTATGGGTCTGTGAATGGATATGTGAGGGGTTGTGTGGGACGGGGAATGGGTGTATGAGAGGTTCTATGGGGGTGTGAGTGGCTGTGTGAGTGGTTCTGTGGATGATGTCATTTGAGATGTCATCAGTAATATCACTTTACCTATGTCATTAGTGATGTAATTTGTTAGGTCATAAACTGTGCTTTGCGGGGTGTAAGTTATAGTTAGCTTAGGTAACTATAACTGCTGTATTTTACTGGTTTTGTATGAGTGAAATGTGAGCCTAATTTTTCTTTTTTTATTATGTCTTTATAGATTTTCCAAATAAAACAAACAGTTCAACAGTGATAAACTGCTGTGAATCACATCGCTGAAGCAATAATATCCACACAATAGCATGGAGACATAATCAACATGATATACTAAAAGATAAAATGAAAAACGTAGATTGGCTAAATCAAGAAATCAAATTGTACAGGGGTATAGATGAAAGGGACAAAGATAAGACTATAATGAATGGGAAGAAACTCCGGTCCGGCTTTTGCGCTCAGCTGACTGTGTGCGAGGAGCCGATAACGCCGAGATAACGCCGAGAGCGGACGCTCTAAGAAAACCTCTGCCAAACGCTGCTAAACTGCTAAACGGAGGAGCCAGTTTCCCTTTTTTGCTCCCCCTGCAAGCCTGCCACTCGTAAGTGGTTGCGAGGGTCGACCGAAATGTTCAGTGAAGTGGAGAGCGAGTGAAAAGCAACCGCACTCGGAGGGATTTGGCGGGTGGCGGTCAGCGGCTGGCTTATCCTGGCAGCTTGCTAATAGCCCGCTGATAGCTGATTGCTGTGCTTGCAGCCTGGGACTCGTGGCCAGCGGTGAGTGGCATAGGAAGTTCCCCCCCTACCCCTAATGAAGTAAGGGAAGGGGCACGGTGGATGGGAAGGGGAAACGTTTTATTTTGAGCCCCGTGTTTTTGCGCTGAGAAGGACGTCTTAAGCCTCACAGCTCCCGGCGCGGATATTGTCGACACTTGGCCCCCCAGCTTCCATGAGCAGGCGGCAGGGGGCTGAGCGAGTTGCGGTAGAAGCGGCCGTGACCCTCCTGGTCTGGAGCTGGAGTCGGAGCTGGACCTGGAGTTGTCTCCCAGTTCTTGGTTCCCAGTTGAAAGCTAGTTGCCCACAGCCCACACCCTACAGCACATAGCCTTTAGCCGACAGCACTCAATACCGGTGGCAGTGGTTTCCGAGGGGGTACAGCTGTGCAGGTGCCGTCAAACCACTGTACGGGAAGTGTGGGGGAGTGTATTGCTCAGCAGTACACGGAGGCCCCCGAAAAAAAAGAAGGTGGCCAGTACAACTAAACAGGCCACACCCCCCCCTTTTGGAGACAGTGCAAAGAGTAAAGTGTAAAGAACCTAAAGAGCACAATTAAGGACAAGAGTCTGGCAGGCTTGTCCGGACTTGGTTGCCGAAGTGGCGTCAAAAAATAAAAAAAGCAGGTAGTTCCAAATTTGGGTGAAAATTTGCGATAAACAACCTGTACCTTCAGGGAGGAAAACAACTATCGTAATCGCCCCATGTAGCCTAATATTGGGCATAAAAGAAGAAAAACAAACGGCAATAAAAGGTAAAAATGAGGTCAGGGAGACCCAGAAAGCAACTGGCACAAAAAACAGCAAAACAAGGTTCCAAGAAATCCAAGGAGATAGATGAATCACCCAGAAAATCAGTTCAAGAAAAGACAAGCTTACTAATTCCTTTACAGTATTCTATATTTGGAAAATTGACCCCTAATAAGAAGTTCATGTTTCTAAAAGATCCAACGACAGCTATCTTTTCAGAAACAGGACAATTGGAGGGTCTTCCGAACCCCTTGACACCACAAAGAAGTCATTTAAGAACAAAGTCTAATAGTATGGAGAATAATAGCACACAGAAGGTTAGTGAAACTAAAGAAAATGCTACCGCGGACGATCAACCAAACAGCAGCCGGTTAGTGATACAGGCACAAGTCCAAGCCTCTGATTATCCACACTCAACACCAAAATCAGTATTAAATCTAGGTTCACTTAAACAAATGTCAGAAGAAATACATTTGGAAACATTAGATAATTCTCAACTTCCAAATACCCAGCATAATAGCTCATGGTCGTGTTCAATATCACTATCAAGCAATACTGACCTTCTGCAGGCGTTGGAAGCTAAAACTCTTAACCAATCGGAGAACGAAAAGTGTAAAGAAACAAGCGAAAAAGAAATAGAACACTCGCAACCAATAATTGAAATATCAAGTACACTGGAACAGCCCATTCAAACTCAGAGCAAAATGAGTTATAATGTGAAGAGAAAAGATCAAGATCCGACACTACAGTCGCAAACTAGCTTCACCGACACAAGTCTTTCACAGGAAAATATAATAACACCAGATAAAGCAAAGGAACGAGATAGAAGCGGAGGAGGGTCCGCACCGGAAATAAAGAGGGGATCCATCAGTCAGCATATACATCGCTGTTAAAAGTGCTAGAAACCACAATAACAGTACTTAATATGCAATCGGATAAGTTAGACACACAGATTGATTTGATGAATATAATAGCCACATATATCGTAGGAATCAATACGAAATTGGAAACACTAGCGGACTTGATAATCAAGGAGCGAGAAACAAACACAGTAGCAGGCAAAGATTGTGCAAGTGGTCCAATAATCGATAAGCTAAGTAATGTACCAGCAATCCTAACAAGCATCTTAAAGGAAAGACAAAAGACTGGCGATTGTTGGACAAAAAGTACAAATCTCACAAGCAAGTCACCAAAGTCAAACCAACAAACTTCCTTTGTCTGTCAATCAAATGTATTGATTACATCAGATCCGTCAATGACCTCGAATAGAGGGACAGGTCTTAAAAATAACATCAAAGATCACGGGAAAGAACCACCAAAGCAGTGGCGGCTCCCCCATTGGGGCGTCGGGGCGTTGCCCCACTGCTTTCTCGCGGTGCTAGAAGGCAGAAACATAAACGGTAAAAACTACCATTTATGTTTCTGCCTTCTCGCATTGCGAAAGCAGCAGTGCCTCTGTGCCTGGTTGGGGGCGGGCATGTGGGCGGTCCTGCTCAAGGGCAGGGGAGTGCCTTGCCCACTGTTGTGGGTACTGACTGTTTGGTCGGCCCTGGAGCCGACCAAACAGTCAGTACCCACAACAGTGGGTAAGCCACTCCCCTGCCCTCGAGCAGGACCGCCCACTCTCCCTTTTCTCTATGCAGAGAAAATGTCCCAGCTGGGGCGCTCACTTGCTGCGCCTACCAGCGTTGTGATTGGCTTGACTTGCGTTGGTTGCGTAGTGGAGGGAAGCTGCCTGCTTCCTGCAGCAGGAACATGCGGACCCACCAGTACAGCGTGACCGGCCTGCCAGGAGTGGAGGCGGTTAGGTACCCCGGCACTCAGGTACGTTTTATTTTAATTGTTTTATTCGCCCCGCCCCCCCCTTTGCGACCCTCGAGCATGCCGGCGGCCGCTGTAAATCTGTAGTGTACACTTTTGACAATGCGCTTTGCCGGAAGCACACATTACTGTCGATCCAGTTTGTTGCAGAGGCTTAAGTTTTTACACAGTTGATGCCTCCTGCAAGTTTGGAGCCAGAGGGTAAAGTGTTTGTGGATACACGTGCCTAAAAGAATGTTTTAAATGTGCTTTACCAATCCATATGTAAAATGGATAGAAGAGGATTTAAATGATAAATATGCTTCCTGCAGGCTTGCATTTGTGTCTGCTATTTATTGTTCCTGCCCGTGGTCTGACTCATGCAGCACTTCAGCCAGAGGCCGTCTTGGCCAGACAGCAGCAGCGAAAAGAAGATTGGCGTGACGCAGCAAGTTTACTGCCTACATCAGACTCTGTGAAAAGGACTGGGCGGGAAACAATGTTCTGAATTTTAATTGAGAATAAGCGGCAGAGCATTGGTCCATACAGTGGAAATCTGATGCGATTATATCGCGAGGGTGAGGGTCAATGCACAAGCAATCGGTTGACCAGATGAGTGACGCCAAAAAGGCCATTCTCATGACCGAGTAATCAAATTTGCACGTTGATGTTTAACAGTGGAATTATGTGTTAGTGTTTTAAAGTAGAGTCACTAGAGTGCTTGTAGTATTTATTTAAACAATCGAGCTTCCTTAATTAAGTATTTTTCTTGTTACTCTGTGTGCGTGTGTGTGTATGTGTTTTTTGCAGGTTTTTATATAGCGCAAACTCTTGGAGCGCTTTACACGAGCACATTGCCTGCACGAACTCGTTACATTACACAGGTCGGATGATGCTGCTGTTTTTATGGGTTTTTCTTCCTGGTATGAAGATTTTGTTTTCCCCAAATTGCCATGTGCATGATGATGACGTACTACCTGGCTAATCACTCAGCTGTCACGAGTGGCCTGCTGAGAAGGGGAGGGGCGGGGGCAGTGACAAATGGCTTATGTTGGATGGGAAATGGCTTGCATTTTACTACTTGCGTTTGGAAGTGATAAACACACTGGTTTGTGCTGAAAGCAGCCGCTTCCAAACGCTAGCAGTAAAATTCAAGCTAGTAATCAGGGTATAAACTAAAACTAGCAAAACATACCTGGTAACAAATTCCAATCCACGGATGGCACAGCGTGTAATTGTGTTATGCGTCATCATCATTATACAAGGCATAAACTGAATTACAGTGAGCTAAGACAAGCTGCATCTTAACATGCAATCATTGTAAGGCGAATCCATCTGGGACTCTTGTCTCTATGCATCTACTATGCTCCTACATAGCCTCCTCCCGCATCTCCCCATAGCCCCTCTCTCACATGCATTTCTTTTGTTAATAGTGCTGTGTAGTGTAGGGTTTCAGAGCCCTTTACATCTCATACACACACACATTATACAGAGACAATGGCATACGTGTGTAAATCATTGCATGGGGAATGTTACATAAAACAAACGTGGACTACATGGTGCAGGTGTCACATGATGTCATCCATAATGGTAGGTAGTATAGTTTAAGACTGACTGTTTGGTCTGGAGCAGCACAAACGTATAATTTAGAACCAGTTGTAACACCATGGTTGTGTTGACTATACAAATCAGAATTAATTTCTAGCCAAATGCACCCTTTTCGCAGCATTAGGATAATGAATGACTGGAGAAAAAAATCATAACGCTCTAACCTATGCCTTGCAATTTGTATGCAGCTCTCTGATGACAGTTACTAGCTCTATCCACTAACTTAGGCTTGTAACTTTTAAACTGCAAGTAACAAAAGCATGACTCTAACAAAAGCAGTAATCCACTGAACTATTTACATTATATGACCTTTTTGTGATCTGCATGCTATATGTTCTTTGCAGTAGGCATATTAACTCTCTGCGCATTACTACCATTGCCTTGGGGTCAGTTCCAGAATGGGGAAGTTCAATGTACTAACTACACTTTCACAATTGCTTTATTAACCTTCTTGCTTTCTCAAATTTGCTTGAAAATGCACCATTTGCTCAATCTTTTAAAAACAATTTCTCGGGGGGAGATCCTCCCCAAACCCCCCTTATGTCACTCGGGCTTGCTCTCTGCGCTCGCTGGCTGTGGTGCACTCAGGCGTCACTTTTACGCCTCACCACTTTCAAATGTCACCAGCCGCCACTGCACCAAAGGTACTGCTCACAACCGACCGACCAAAGAACATTAGTGAAGGGACAAGGATGGTAGATAAAGATATGGGCCAAGTAAATCCGCTTCCGGCCTTACTAGATGGCCAAGGCAATACAGAAACATGCTTGCAAACCAAGAGACAGAGGAAACGAGCAAGGAAATCTAGAAAGAACAATCAGAATACAACAAAAGACACTAATACCAGTAGGAAATGGTTTCATATCTTCGAAACTAAAAAACTACAAACAAGTCTAGAAACGCCAAGTACGCATTCTGAACAGAGGATTATAGTAGAGGAAGAGCAAAAACAAGGACACCACACCTCGTCAACCTCATTAAGTCACAGTTTACAAACAGACGAATCAATCGATATGATTCAGACAAACCAAACACAAATACAAACAGCATCTATTGACAGCAAACCATTGGAAGTAAAAATAAGAAAGCTTCAGCTGCAACACAAACACAAATCTGGAACAAATCAGAAAACCCGACGCATAAGTCGGGAAGAACATAAAGACAGAATAATTGTAAACCAAGTAACGCAGGAAGTTGTCAGTACAACCCGAGATGACACCTGCATAGAAAACAAAGGAAGACAGAAGCAAATAATATGCGCATCGGAGCCGACTCTTGTGAAGCGACAATTTGAAATTATCAATAATCTAGTGCAAACAAAGGGCAGCCCTGAGATGGAGCAAAGAAGCCCTCCTGAAGAAGATGCACCGAAGGAAAATTTCACAATTAAAATCAATATGCAAATAGGTGATAGAGCTGGAACCAATTACAGAGAGGTATTACAACACTCAGCTTCGACAGTAATAACATCGGACAAAAATCAAGAAAACACTTGGAATAAGCAGATCATATTAACTCCCACTACATCTCTCAGGGGCAACAAGACCTCCTCAATAGAGGGAATATATTGAGACTTATAACCGAAATCCCTACTTTAAAGCATCTGACCACCACAGACCTATTGTTAATTCAATTTATTTCTCAAGAAAAAAACAGTGGGACGGAAAAAACACTATCGACTTGGAAAAATGATGACATAGTGTCTTTAATAATGAATGCCAGACAAGAGTTTGAAGGATGGGGCATTACAATGGCAAGACCAACGAAGCCACGCTATCCTTCACCTCTACTAAATGTACCAAATAAACTTAATATAGAGGAACACAACATCCCAGTGTACTCAGTACTACAAAATGCAAGGGGAAAAACAAGCCATTCTGAAGAAATCATGGACAGACAAACTCCACAACAAGACACCAATAAATGGAACTGGATGGCCTCAGCTCTAAATGGCCAGAAAACAGAATGACTTGCCACAAAGGGAAAAAGTACCAACTACAATAGCGTAAAACTCCTATCCTGGAATATTGCAGGTGCAAAAAGAGAATTACAGGACAACACTGTTCTGATTTACTGGAAGTATTATGATATTATCGCACTCCAAGAAACATGGCTGATGGAGTGCAAGGACGTGGCTAATTACACACTCCACTATGTAACGGCAACTAGAACTCATAAATATGGAAGGCCAAAGGGTGGCCTAGCAGTATATATATCAACGGCACTAAATATTAAAACTGAACAGTTACCTAGTACGACACTAGATTTACAAGTAATTAAAATGGACCAAGGGCCCAAAAAGCAGACAACAACTGTCATATTAATTAACCTCTACTTGCACCCGAATGCTAGAAAAAAAGAGTCGCAGTGTGAAAAACTACTGTCGATAATCACTTTAATCAGATTTGAAAACCCAGCCTGGGAGATAATAATAACTGGCGATTTTAATTCATACTTAATTTATACACCAGATGAAGATGAGCAATTAACAGCGGCTAATGAGTTATGGTCAGTTCCCTTACAATCATCCTCTACAACAAAACGACATGATTTGAACGGGCAAAAGTTGGTTTTAGCCTTGGAACATCTCGGCTTGCGTGTATTAAATGGTAGAACAAAAGATGACACGCCTCCGCGATGGACTTATCAGGGTGTTCACACTCAGTCAATTTTAGACTATACAATTCTAACGCTTCCATTACTTGCCCGTGTGGGGAAATATATTATCAAGTATTCAACCCGAAGTGACCATTCATATCAGGTACTTGAATTAGAAACAAGCCATCTAAAACATCGGCCAGCTCCCACTGAGAAAGGTCAACTGACCACAACCAATCTGAAACGTATTCGATGGTCATCAGAAACGCTGCCAGAACTAATATTGCTAGCAAAAGAAATAATTGAAACAAAGATCATTCCCGGCAACAACTTAGTAGAGAATTGGTTCACCTTCACCAACAAATTATTAATTCAAGCACCTAAAATTAATTATGTACAGAAAAGGAGGTTTAACACCATCACAAATATTTCCAGTAAGTCCTATTTGCTAAGAAAAGAACTGAGAAAGGCGGTGAGGAAAAACAAGACACCGAAAGTCCCAAATCACGCCTGGGAGAAAATAAAGAATATCAGGAAATTGTATAAAAAGCAAATCTGGAAGGACCAGAAAGCACAACAGGAGATATTCTGGATAAAGCTACTTTCTTGTGCTAAACAAACAAATAACAGGCTCTTCTGGGAACTAGTAAATGGTACAACAAGATCAAAAGAAGTAATAAATAATGCCTCTGTAACAGAGACTGATTGGGTAGTACATATAAGTAAAACATTTGAAGACCACACACCATTCCCTAAAAGTGAAACAGACAATAACAATAAATCTCTGGAGTTTAAACTCTCAGGGAAAAATTCCCCTGGACCACATGATCTCGGTATCATCCTAGCCCTACCACTAGTCCTGGCAAGTCATCACTACATAGTAGAAGATATATCCAGAATAATAAAACTGTGACGCAATGATGGGGCTCCTGGCCCAAACGGCATCCCGCAGGCCATTTTCAGGAGTGATCCCGATTACTGGGCAACACCGTTAACAGGCCTTTATAACGAAATTGGTATAACAAATGCCCTTCCCCCGAGTTGGAAAGGGTCAAACATCAACCCGATCTACAAGGGAGGTGACAGGTCGGACCCGGCAAACTATAGGCTAATCGCTCTAATTGATGTTGAAGCAAAATATTTTGCATCATTAATCCTGGAGGACTTGGTAGAATGGTCCAACATAAAGGGGCTGATTCCATTCAACCAAACAGGGTTTCGCAAAGGATGTGGCACCACAACAAATATCTTAGCCCTTGCCACAATAGCGGACAAGTGCAAACGCATGCAAAGAAAACTACAACTATGTTTTATAGACTTCAAAGCTGCGTTCGACCGGGTGAATCGTGGTCTGTTATGGAGTAAATTGCAGAAATTGGGTCTCCCGGAAACAATATTACGACCCATAATACAACTGTATACATGCACGTGGGTCCGTGTGAAAGTAGCAAATGGCACAAAATTGTCCAGGAAGATACAAACAGAGATCGGATTAAAACAAGGCTGTGTATTAGCCCCCATTTATTCAATCTATTTATGGCAGATCTCTCACCACGATTGGATCAGGCAAATACACACCCTCCGCGCCTGACTACACTGCCCATAACGCATCTCTCGTATGCAGACGACATAGTCCTGCTTAGTCTAACTAGAATAGGCCTACAGAGAGCACTTAATGAGTTATTAATGTTTGCTAAGACTAATGCCTTGGAAATTAACATCACAAAAACTATGTCAATCGCGAATTGTCCGCGACATCAGTATCAATTCAAGCTGGGAGAAACGAGCCTTGGAATAGTTAGCACTTATAAATACTTGGGGGTATATATAGATAATCGATTAAATTTCCAATTTCAGAAACAATACCTGGAAAAAAAAGGAAACGGCCTTATTTATGCATTCTGTGCCCTTGCAAAAAAACTACAGGGTCCTTCCTTTAAGCCACTAATAGCAGTGATGGCCGCGAAACTACTACCTACAGTATCCTATGCAAGCATAGTGTTAAACGGCAAGCACGCAAAACTCCTAGACTCGCTGCAAACAAAGACCTATAAAAAAGTCTTTAATCTACCTCAGAATGCATCTCCGGCCCAGGTCCGACTGGAATTCGGCCTTATCCAACAGGAGATAGGGAGAAAATATGCTGCTATTAAAACCTGGTACAAACTTTGGCAGAACCGATCCAATATCTTAAATGATGCTCTGTGGCGTGCCCAGGAAGATGATCCAAGCTCAAATTACGGCAAATTCCTGAAAATGGCACTAAAGGAAACTAAGACAACTGAACTTTGGGCGCAGAACCCCTCCTTCCAAGTCTTCCATAGCATAACAAACAAAGCGGCTAAGCTACAATCATCATTGGAAGATAAACGCACCTTAGTCAAAAGATCCCATGCTTGGATGGTTCTCCAATCCTATACATCACTTCGACCGGCGGAATACCTCAGTACAACATATTCGCCCTACTTGAAACGAAAGCTAATGGCGATTAGATTTGGGGTATTACCAAGTTTGGCCGATCAACCAGCATGGAAGTATAAAGGCGTGAAAACATGTAGCTTATGTGGTGCAGCATGGCAAGATTTTATCCACCTCATTTGTGTCTGCCCCATCTTAAAATCGAACCGCGTATTGCTTCTAAAAAAGATTTTTAATGACAGAGGCATTCGAACTTGCAGATCGGCCATCATCAGAGGACTCGGTACAACAGACCCTCAGTTGACATGTAAAATGATGAAATTTGTATTACTTTATGAAAAAACCAAATGGCTGACAGAATCAGACACTTCCAATCCAGTAATGTCTAGCAACCCTATTGAAATTTTAAAATGTTAAACGTTTTTTTTTTTTTTTAATCTGATGAAATTGCGATTCCGTCAACAATTTTACGATATAGAATCATGATAAGGATATTGTCTCTAGCTTTTAGGATAAAATAAGTAACATGCTTTTTTAAAATATTTTAAATCATTTATATGTTTGTAAACTGTTGATCCCTCATGACATTGTTATGGTTTTAATTAACTTAAACAATAAAG
Source organism: Calotriton arnoldi (assembly GCA_963921515.1). Lineage (NCBI taxonomy): Eukaryota > Metazoa > Chordata > Amphibia > Caudata > Salamandridae > Calotriton > Calotriton arnoldi. The sequence continues at coordinate 171,962 of CAWUFW010000529.1, read as the reverse complement.
TGTTGATTGATTGAATGGGAAGAAGGAATGAGTGTTAAGAGAAAGTACCAGGGTCCGCAGGTACTCGTGCAGCGGCTGCCAAATATCTCTTGTGCGGGACGAGGGGGGCTGAAAAAGGGCGTAATCCTTCCTGACATTATCGCAGTATGACATGCTTTTAAGCCGATCAGAAAGGAGAGGGCTTTATTACTGCCCAAGTGGGGCACTATCTCCCACTTAGCTAGGAGAAAAGCCATGGAATCGAAGTGGTGCAAGTAACGCGGTATATCTCTGGTGTGCCCCAATAGGACGAGGAGGGGATCAGGGGAAAAGTGCTATGTCAGTCATAGCAGTGACTAGTGTAAAAACAGAGGTCCAGTATGCATGCATCTCTGAACAGGTCCATGTTGAATGTGTGCAATCCGCCCTTGAGGAATGGCATTTAGTACACACTTCAGGCCTAGTAGGATCAAGAGGATGGAGAGAGATAAACCCAGTCAATGAATTCAAAATGTAGCAGTTTGTGTCTATGGTTGGTCGAGATGCTTTGAATCTGTGAGTAGCACTACGACCATATCTTCTCTGTGAGAGTGGTTTCCAGTTCTTCTGCCCATATCTCCTGCACCCTTTTGGTGGGGTCGGGTTTAAGGGTGATGCACGTACGGTATAGTCGTTCGACTAAGAGGTTGCCCTCTGCATCCTACACCACGAGCATCAAAGGCGGGGGGGGGGGGGGAGTCATCAGGGGACAGTGGGTAGGAGGGGAGCAGGGACCGTAATGTATTTTTGAGTTTTCAAACAATAAAGTGATCCATAAAGGGTGGGTCATGCTAGCGGGTTTTTTTACCATCCCAAAGTGAGCAGGTTGTGAGGGCGAAGAACACGCTGTACCAAATTTTCTCGTGTAAGCGGGTGCCAAGGATTGTCATGGAGTGGAAGGGCACGGGAGCATAGGGAGCGCCCACCTAGTGCCTGCTGTAGCCTTCGCCACACCCAGGAAGTCGTGGACACACTTTGGATGTTGTTGGTGTCCAGCGGGATGCCCCTCACCAATATTAAAGGGTGTGAGGGGTCACCTAGCTGATCTCTTTCTGGTCTCGGGTATGAATTGTGGACATCCGGGTGGTGCCAGCAAGGAGAGTATTAGCATTGGGCAACATGTTTATAGAAATAGAGTTCTGAAACCCCAAGTCCTCCGCATGCGTAGGGGAGAGTGAGGGTGTCCCAACCGACATGCTGATGCCCCCCAGCCCACACCATAAACTTCAAGTGGTTTTGCACGACACTTGCTGAACCTGTAGTGTGTGTTCGAGCTATGACCACTATGGTGTCTCCGTCTCAATTGATATTCATTTGCTCTGTTTTGGCATCCCTTTCGTGTTTACTGATATCTCATTGCTGTGGATATGGTGTGATATTCACACTTCGTTTCACATGAAGAAGCCTATTTAGCGCAAGTCCAGGGCATTTCATACCAATAACCCAGACGTATTCGTTGAGTTTTTAATTCTGGACCAAGGCCGTAAATTGATCTTATAATGACACATCGGGTGTGTCTCAATGTACCATGATATACTAACCCTTGGCATGCTAACCCCAGCTTTTCGTGAAAGAGGATGTTTAGCGCATTTCTCGCTCATTTTAGCCGATAACCTCAGCGAAATCCGTTTATATTTAACCGGGGACTATGGCGGTCAATAGACAGCATAAAGACACATCAGGCGTGTTTTCAATATTTTAAAACATGCCCTCATATTTATACTCATTTATTAATTCCCAAAAGAATCTAGCATGTGTGTAGGAGAGTAGGATCTGCCTCTTATGGTTACCCCCACTTTTTGCTGATGTCTCACTGTTTTTCAACTTTAGTCTGGCTGGGGCCCTGCTAACCAGGACCCCAGCCTAGCTGCTCCTCTCTAAATTGATTCCATGTACCTTAAGTACACTTCAGATTGGATTCTGGGGTGCCCTTAGAAGTCCCTAGTATATGGTATACTATGTACCCAGGGCATAGGTACCCCAGAGGCCTACCAGGGGCTGAAGCATGTATTGTGCCACCCCTGGAAGGCCATCCAAAATGACACCACAGGACTGCTACTGCAGCCTGAGTGAGGTGGTGCATGCACCCCTTACAGAGCTATAGGTTCACTATATCTCACCTATCACTGCACATAGAAACCTATCAGTCACCCCTATGGCAGGCCTTATCAATCCTGAAGGCAGGGTGCTTGGTTATATGTGAGAGGGTGCCCATGCATGAGCAGAGCCCCTCGGAATCTCCTCTCCGGCGTTGTCTGTGGTGCAGCCTGACCATATACTCTTAAGTGCATTATATCCTCGCGGTAAATGCTATCTTTGGGATGGCTGCACGGAAACATGTCGTGTTTGGTGTCAAACACCTTGGAATCATACCCCCACACCAGTAACTGGTGTGGGAGTATGATCCCACCCTTCTAGAGGGAAAGACATGACAGCACCGGTATACCCGGTACCAGCTAAACAGAGCCCTGGCATCACAAAATGGATGCTGCAGCCACAGACATGAGTCTGGCCTCCTGCTGCTGACCGAAACTCCGGCAGGGGAGGCCTGGACAATAGGTTTCCTGTCTCAGGGAGGTGTTACCACCTCCCAGACAGGCCTTAGTGGATTGGGGCTGGGTGGGTGCACACCAAGAGTGCTTTGAAGTCCTGCACTGGGGGCACATTTGGTGTCCTCGTGCATACCCCAGTTCAAACCGGTTGCAGGGGCTGCCAGCCCCTGCTCTGGCGCGAAACTGGAGAAAGGAAATGGGTGTAGCCACCCCTCTTTCCAAACCCTCCCATAGGTGGGTCCACAGAGTTAGTCCAACCCCTTTCTTAGGTATAAGTAAGGAACCCCTGGCAACAGGACTTTAGATATCCCTGGACGAAACTCTGCAACTGAATCCTGGAACTTCGACGCTCTACTCCAGACTAGAGGACTGAAGAAATCTCCCTTGGGGTCAAGGAGTGACTCCCCTGCTTGGCAGGCACCAACGAAGCATTTGCCGGTCTGCATCTCCGAAGCTCCCGCCGGACTCCGAAGTACTTGCAGCCCAGGAAGAGGATTTCCAGACTTCTCAGAGGTTGACCCGAGTCCCCAGCAAAGCTGAGACCTGCAGCCCTCACGAGTGACGTGGAACCGGAACTCCTGGACACTGTGCACATTTGCTGGTGCATCGACTTCTCGACGTCTCTTGAAGTCCTGCTTTGGGTTACTTATAGCCCAGGCCCCGAGCACCATTTGCACCGAAGATTGTGAGCCTACACTCCACGAGTGTTCCATGGGCCCGCTTCTTGCATTTCCGCTCGAGGCTCCTTCGCGATCCCTGGTCCCCCGACTGGTGGGTCCCTGTGAAGGCAACTCTGATTTTCTTTGGGCGTTTCTGGTTGCTCCAGACGTGCCCTGACTCCCCACCAAGTGGTGAGTCCCTCAGACCTTGCTGGTCTGCACCGAAGCATCTTTCTCCTTTCTGCGTGGGTTGCTGTTGCCAAGGCTTGTTGTGTTCAATACGGACACCAACGCTGCAGCACTCGACATCCTTCGTGGGACAGCTCGAATCCAGCTCCTGGTCGTAGTCGACGCCTCCTGGTCCTCGTGGCTGAAGAGTCAAGCTTCACCTCCTTCACCTGAAGCACCCGACATCGGTGGGCATTCGACTATCGTGCCCCTGGTCACTGGCAAGTGACCCAGACTCTGTCCCCTCTGCTTTCAGGTTCTTCTCATCTCCGATCCAGGCTTGGATCTCTTTGGACACTTTGCATCTTCCCGGCAGCAGCACTTCTCTGCAGACTGCCATTGAAAACGACGACGCGACCCGACACCATTTGACACCTATGCACCCGGCTTCCCTGGGTGAGGTAACTCGAGTACTCCGGTGCTCCCGTGGGTGTTGACCCTAGAACTGTCTAAGTCCAAGAGGGTTTGGTCCTAGTCCATTTCTAAGTGTCCTTAAACTCTAAAACTCTAACCGCGACTTTCCCATAGACGATAACTGAGCTTGCGGCTGTGTTCACACACTGCACACAGCCCCGTGGGTCCCCTGTGTCACTACCTTGGGTGGTTCCTTGGGGTCCCAGCGATTCTACAGGCTCTAGGCCTTGTGTCTATTTAAGTCGTGGTTCTTATACCACTTTCTTAATATATGGTTTGGTACGCCCCTAGGGCTAATCGTATATTGTGCTACTTTACTGTGCTATTTGACTTGTAACTTGTGTACTTTGACCTCTAGCCTCATAAAGAGACTATTGGGTAGTGTTTAGTAATAAATGCATATATTTTATATATATACCTGGTGTGGTTCTCCTTTCATTTGGTCATTCATGAGATTATAACTGGTAAAACAACGGCTTAACACTCCTTCAAGACTTAGCCTGAAGGCTGCTCTCCATAGCTACCACTAGGATAATTTTCAATAAAGGTTGTCTTTAAACCTATCGTCAATAAAGGTCGTTTGGACTGGTGCAAGCTGCCCACTATAACTAGTGGACAGCATATACCAGGCCAACTTCTCACATTGGTGTGCAGCGGTTGGATTCAAGCTTGCCTTGTTTTACCAGATAATCTCAAGTGTGTGACTAACTGAAAACCACTAAAGGTACCTGAGGTACATATAATTTCAAGCTTAGAAATACAGTAAGTTCTACTGAACTTAGAGTTGTGTGTCAAGGGCTTAGCACACCCTTTCTACAACTCAAGAGAGTTTAGTAGGCCACACTAGAGTAGGTAGTGCATACACCACAACTCACTAGTGTTGAAGGCCAGGAACCAGTGGGTCCCTGCCAGAAGCCAGTGGGCTTCTACCCTCCAAGTATGACAACCTCCCATTCTTGGAATTGAGAGCATTGTGCAGTACTAGGAAGCTGAAGACAGGCAAAAGTGCCAACGCCTCATAGAGGTGCTTCTGTTGGATGATCTCAGAAGACCCACAGGGTCTGAAGGGGTAGGCAGAGAGGGTGGGGCAGAAGATGAGGAAGGGATCAGGGGTGAAGAAACCCAGGACCTGACCTCTGAAACTGGCCAGGAAGATGACAATGATCTTGCCCTGGAAAATCCAGCTCCTCCTGCAGATGAGGAGGAGGACCAGAATGGCCTCCCCTTTGTCCTACCAGGAAGAGTTGTGAGTGTGCCTAGAAGGTCAAGATCTCCTTCTCAGGAGTCTAACCATTCTGACACCTCAATAGGGACCTCTGTTTCCTCTCATAGGAGGGAATCCTCTCATGAAAGGAAAGAGACTGCTCAAGTATGGAGAAGCTCCGCTTAGGATCAGAAGAGAGCAGTTGGCTATTGACAGGGAGTCCCTAGAGCTTCATAGACAAAGAAGAAAGTTGGGAGTAGAGTCCCATGGTGGCAGCAACTTCCCTAGTGGTAGGGAAAGGTCTTATGACCATAGAAACCTGAGCAAGATTGTCCCTCCCTACCAGAGTGGGGATGACATCCACAAATGGTTTACTGCACTGGAAAGGGCCTGTAAAGTTCAGAGGGTCCCCCAGGAGCAGTGGGTAGCAATCTTGTGGCTCTCCTTTGCAGACAAAGGTAGAGACAAGCTCCTCACTGTTAGAGAAGAGGTTGCTGATGATTACCAAGTCCTGAAGAGTGCACTGATGGATGGGTTTGGCCTAACCACTGAACAATACAGGTTAAAGTTCAGAGATACCCAAAAGGCACAGACACAGGACTGGGTGGACTTTGTAGATTGTGCTACCAAGGCTCTGGAAGGCTGGTTACTTGGCAGTAAGGTGTGTGACTTCAGAGGATTGTATAATTTAATCATGAGGGAGCAGATTCTTAATAACTGTCAAAATCAGTTGCTACATCAGTACCTGGTTGACTCTGATCTGACCTCTCCCCAAGAATTGGGAAAGAAGGCAGACAAATGGGTCAGAACCAGGGTGAAGCAGAAGGTACAGACCCAAGGTGGTGACCAGAAGAAGCAAGATTCCAAAAACCCTGACAAGGGTGGGGAAAAGGGTAAAGACCAGAAGTCTTCTCAAGGTCCCCAAAAATCTGCATCTGGTGGGGAATCCCAATCTACTAAAGGAAAAGGCCAAAAGAAACCATGGTGCAAAATCTGTAAGCAGAAAACTCACTGGACAAGTGACTGTACCAAGTCCAAAGACTCTAATCCAGCCACCATTGCCCCTAAGGCAACTGTTCCCCCTAGTCCAGCTACAAATGGTGGTGGAAGTACTCAGAATAAGGGTTTAGTAGGGTTGACCCTGGGTACTGAGATGGGCTCTGGCCTAGTCAGAGTGCCAACTCAGGCTGTCCTAGTCTGTGATGGGGGCATGGATATGTCCCCCTTAGTGAGTCCCAATAATTTGGGCAAATACAGACAGCAGCCTTTAATTAATGGAAAAGAGGCTTGGGCATTCAGGGACACAGGAGCAAGTGTCACAATGGTGACAAAAGATCTTGTGGAGCCTGGGCAGATTATACTTGGTGAAATGTACCAGGTGACCAATGATAGCAATGTCAGAACAGACCATTCTCTGGCAGTTGTTAACTTCTCCTGGGGAGGGGTAACTGGCCTTAAGAAGGTTGTGGTGAGTGCAGACCTACCAGTCGAATGCTTGCTTGGCAGTGATCTTGAAACCTCAGCTTGAGCTCAGGACACATGCAGAAATGCTAGGGATCCCTGCACATGTCTTTGCTGTGACTAGGTCACAGGCAAAAATGTCAAAAGCTGGACAGGCCCTGGATTCTGGAACAATGGACCAGGTGCCTCCCAAGAGGAGGAGCAGTAGGGTTAAGGCAGTGCCTTCCCCCTTGGCTCAGGAAGAAGATCAGTCTTTTGAGGAAGATGATCTCAGGCCTGAAGAAGGAACTGTCCCAGAGGAGCTTGAACCTGATCAGGTTGAGTTCTTGGGGACAGGGGGACCTTCCAGGGCAGATCTGAGCCAGGAGCAGCTGAACTGCCCAGCTCTTGAACCCCTCAGACAGCAAGCTGCTGCTGAGGCTGCTGGGAATGCTAGTGACTCCTGTACTCAGAGAGTAGAGACCCCAAGCCTGGAACAGCCAGGAGGTTGGTTATACCTCTGAAGTTCAGGGGCTTACCATTGACACTAGCCCATGATATTCCTTTAGCAGGTCACCTGGGCCAGAACAAGACTTGGGACAGAATTGTCCCTCACTTTCACTGGCCCCACATGTCTGAAGACACCAAGGAGTTTTGTCACTCCTGTGTAACCTGCCAAGCCAGTGGGAAGGCAGGTGGCACCACAAAGGCCCCCCTCATACCACTACCTGTGGTGGGGGTTCCCTTTGAGAGGGTGGGATTGACATAGTTGGTCCCATGGATCCCCAAACAGCCTCTGGGCACAGGTTTATCCTGGTGGTGGTGGACCATGCCACCAGGTACCCAGAAGCCATTCCCCTTAGGACCACTACAGCACCTGTGGTGGCAAGGGCCCTCCTGGGAATTTTCTCAAGAGTGGGCTGTCCTAAGGAGGTAGTATCTGACAGAGGTGCAAACTTTATGTCCAGTTACTTGACTGCAATGTGGAAGGAGTGTGGAGTGACTTATAAGTTCACCACACCCTATCACCCACAATGCAATGGTTTAGTTGAAAGGTTCAACAAAACCTTGAAGGGCATGATTAAAGGGCTCCCAGAAAAGCTTAGGCGAAGATGGGACATACTCTTGCCCTGCCTTTTATTTGCACACAGGGAGGTGCCTCAGAAGGGGGTTGGCTACAGCCCTTTTGAACTTTTGTTTGGCCATCCTGTCAGGGGTCCATTGTGTCTGGTGAAGGAAGGTTGGGAGTTACCTCTCACACCCCTAAACAGGACATAGTGGACTATGTACTTGGTCTCCGCTCCAGGATGGCTGAGTATATGAAAAAGGCAACCAAAAACCTTGAGGCTAGCCAGGAATTACAGAAAGCCTGGCATGACCAAAAGGCTGTGCTGACTGTTTACCAGCCAGGGCAGAAGGTGTGGGTGTTGGAGCCAGTGGCCCCAGCAGCCCTCCAAGACAAGTGGAGTGGCCCCCATACAATTGTTGAACAGAAGGGAGAGGTTACCTATCTGGTAGACCTGGGAACCTTCAGGAGCCCCTACAGGGTGCTCCATGTCAACAGGCTGAAGCCATATGTGGACAGGGCTGACATGGGCTTGCTCATGGCAACTGATGAGTGACAGGAGGAGGAGAGTGACCCTCTCCCTGACCTGCTCTCACAGAACCTTGATGATGGGTCAGTAGATGGTGTAGCCTTGGCAGGCAGCCTCACTGCCCAGCAGCAAACTGATTGTAGACAGGTGATCAATCAGTTCAGACACATGTTTTCTCTGACTCCAAGTCAGACCACCTGGTGCACTCATGAAGTGGACCCTGGGGACAGTCTGCCTGTTAAAAGTAAGATTTACAGGCAACCTGACCAAGTCAGGGACTGTATCAGGACAGAAGTCCAGAAAATGTTGGAACTGGGTGTCATTGAGCCCTCAGATAGCCCTTGGGCTAGCCCAGTAGTCCTGGTGCCAAAACCTCACACCAAAGATGGAAAGAGAGAGATGAGGTTTTGTGTGGACTACAGGGGCCCCAATGCAGTCACTAGGACTGATGCCCATCCAATCCCCAGGGCAGATGAGCTAATAGACACTTTGGCCTCAGCCAAGTATCTAAGCACATTTGACCTGACAGCTGGCTACTGGCAGATCAGACTAGCTGATGATGCAAAGCCAAAAACAGCATTTTCTACCCCTGGTGGGCTTTACCAATTTGTGGTGATGCCCTTTGGTTTGAAGAATGCACATGCCACTTTTCAGAGGTTGGTGAACACAGTCCTTACAGGTCTGGAAGCCTATAGTGCAGCATATCTAGATGATATTGCTGTCTTTAGCTCCACCTGGGAGGATCACCTGGTCCACCTCAGAAATGTTTTGGAGGCCCTGCAGAAGGCAGGCCTCACTATCAAGGCCACTAAGTGCCAGATAGGGCAGAATCAGGTTGTGTACCTGGGCCACCTTGTGGGTGGAGGCCAGCTTCAACCATAGCAGAGCAAAATCCAGACCATCATGGACTGGGTTGCTCCAACTACCAAGACTCAGGTGAGAGCCTTTTTAGGCCTGACTGGGTACTACAGAAGATTTGTCAAGGGGTATGGCTCAATAGTGACACCCCTGAATGACTTAACCTCTAAGAAAATGCCCAAAAAGGTTCAGTGGACAGTTAGCTGTCAAAAGGCATTTGATGACCTGAAGCAGGCCATGTGCACTGCTCCCATTCTGCAGAGTCCTGATTACTCCAAGAAGTTCATTGTGAAAACAGATGCATCTGAGTTGGGGGTAGGGGCTGTACTATCACAGTTGAATGATGACGGTCAGGAACAGCCAGTAGCTTTTATTAGCAGAAGGCTGACCCCCAGAGAGAAACGTTGGTCAGCCATTGAGAGGGAGGCCTTTGCTGTGGTTTGGGCTCTGAAGAAGCTGAGGCCATACTTGTTTGGCACTCACTTCATTGTTCAGACAGACCATAAGCCCCTCTTATGGCTAAAACAGATGAAGGGTGAAAACCCCAAACTTTTGAGGTGGTCCATTTCCCTACAGGGGATGGACTATACAGTGGAACATAGACCTGGGAGTAACCATGCCAATGCAGATGGACTCTCCAGATATTTCCACTTAGAACATGAAGACTCAACTGGTCAAGGTTAGTTTAATGTCCCTGCGTTTGGGGGGGAGGGAGGTTGTGTAGGAGAGTAGGATCTGCCTCTTATGGTTACCCCCACTTTTTGCTGATGTCTCACTGTTTTTCGACTTTAATCTGGCTGGGGCCCTGCTAACCAGGACCCCAGCCTAGCTGCTCCTCTCTAAATTGATTCCATGTACCTTAAGTACACTTCAGATTGGATTCTGGGGTGCCCTTAGAAGTCCCTAGTATATGGTATACTATGTACCCAGGGCATAGGTACCCCAGAGGCCTACCAGGGGCTGAAGCATGTATTGTGCCACCCCTGGAATGCCATCCAAAATGACACCACAGGACTGCTACTGCAGCCTGAGTGAGGTGGTGCATGCACCCCTTACAGAGCTATAGGTTCACTATATCTCACCTATCACTGCACATAGAAACCTATCAGTCACCCCTATGGCAGGCCTTATCAATCCTGAAGGCAGGGTGCTTGGTTATATGTGAGAGGGTGCCCATGCATGAGCAGAGCCCCTCTGCAGCCCTCGGAATCTCCTCTCCGGGGTTGTCTGTGGTGCAGCCTGACCATATACTCTTAAGTGCATTATATCCTCGCGGTAAATGCTAACTTTGGGATGGCTGCACGGAAACATGTCGTGTTTGGTGTCAAACACATTGGAATCATACCCCCACACCAGTAACTGGTGTGGGAGTATGATCCCACCCTTCTAGAGGGAAAGACATTTCAGCACCGGTATACCCGGTACCAGCTAAACAGAGCCCTGGCATCACAAAATGGATGCTGCAGCCACAGACACAAGTCTGGCCTCCTGCTGCTGACCGAAACTCCGGCAGGGGAGGCCTGGACAATAGGTTTCCTGTCTCAGGGAGGTGTTACCACCACTCAGACAGGCCTTAGTGGATTGGGGCTGAGTGGGTGCACTCCAAGAGTGCTTTGAAGTCCTGCACTGGGGGCACATTTGGTGTCCTCGTGCATACCCCAGTTCAAACCGGTTGCAGGGGCTGCCAGCCCCTGCTCTGGCGCGAAATTGGACAAAGGAAATGGGTGTAGCCACCCCTCTTTCCAAACCCTCCCATAGGTGGGTCCACAGAGTTAGTCCAACCCCTTTCTTAGGTATAAGTAAGGAACCCCTGGCAACAGGACTTTAGATATTTCTGGGCGAAACTCTGCAACTGAATCCTGGAACTTCGACGCTCTACTCAAGACTAGAGGACTGAAGAAATCTCCCTTGGGGTCAAGGAGTGACTCCCCTGCTTGGCAGGCACCAACGAAGCATTTGCCGGTCTGCATCTCCGAAGCTCCCGCCGGACTCCGAAGTACTTGCAGCCCAGGAAGAGGATTTCCAGATTTCTCAGAGGCCGACCCGAGTCCCCAGCAAAGCTGAGACCTGCAGCCCTCACGAGTGACGTGGAACCGGAACTCCTGGACACCGTGCACATTTGCTAGTGCCTCGACGTCTCTTGAAGTCCTGCTTAGGGTTACTTGTAGCCCAGGCCCCGAGCACCATTTGCACCGAAGATTGTGAGCCTACACTCCACGAGTGTTCCATGGGCCCGCTTCTTGCATTTCCGCTCGAGGCTCCTTCGCGATCCCTGGTCCGCCGACTGGTGGGTCCCTGTGAAGGCAACTCTGATTTTCTTTGGGCGTTTCTGGTTGCTCCAGACTTGCCCTGACTCCCCACCAAGTGGTGAGTCCCTGAGACCTTGCTGGTCTGCACCGAAGCATCTTTCTCCTTTCTGCTTGGGTTGCTGTTGCCAAGGCTTGTTGTGTTCAATCCGGACACCAACGCTGCAGCACTCAACATCCTTCGTGGGACAGCTCGAATCCAGCTCTTGGTCGTCGTCGACGCCTCCTCGTCCTCGTGGCTGAAGAGTCAAGATTCACCTGAAGCACCCGACATCGGTGGGCATTCGACTATCGTGCCGCTGGTCACTGGCAAGTGACCCAGACTCTGTCCCCTCTGCTTTCAGGTTCTTCTCATCTCCGATCCAGGCTTGGATCTCTTCGGACACTTTGCATCTTCCCGGCAGCAGCACTTCTCTGCAGACTGCCATTGAAAACGACTACGCGACCCGGCACCATTTGACACCTATGCTCCCGGCTTCCCTGGGTAAGGTAACTCGAGTACTCCGGTGCTCCCGTGGGTGTTGACCCTAGAACTGTCTAAGTCCAAGAGGGTTTGGTCCTAGTCCATTTCTAAGTGTCCTTAAACTCTAAAACTCTAACCGCGACTTTCCCATAGACGATAACGGAGCTCGCGGCTGTGTTCACACACTGCACACAGTCCCCGTGGGTCCCCTGTGTCACTACCTTGGGTGGTTCCTTGGGGTCCCAGCGATTCTACAGGCTCTAGGCCTTGTGTCTATTTAAGTCGTGGTTCTTATACCACTTTCTTAATATATGGTTCGGTACGCCCCTAGGGCTAATCGTATATTGTGCTACTTTACTGTACTATTTGACTTGTAACTTGTATACTTTGACCTCTAGCCTCATAAAGAGACTATTGGGTAGTGTTTAGTAATAAATAAATATATTTTATATATATACCTGGTGTGGTTCTCCTTTCATTTGGTCATTCATGAGATTATAATTGGTAAAACAACAGCTTAACACTCCTTCAAGACTTAGCCTGAAGGCTGCTCTCCATAGCTACCACTAGGATAGCTTTCAATAAAGGTTGTCTTTAAACCTATCATCAATAAAGGTCGTTTGGACTGGTGCAAGCTGCCCACTATAACTAGTGGACAGCATATACCAGGCCAACTTCTCACAATGTATACATATTATATGCCTATGATTGTTTTCACAATACCAGTTTGCAAGCAACGGGGATACGGGGCACCGCGGAATGCACACTCGATTCACCAAGAATGTGGTCTAGTTGTTAAAACAACAGACCGGCCGCTTCCTTTTTAAATGACTTCCGGGTTAGCACAAGTTTAGGCGTATGTAAACACAGACGCGACAGGCTGGACGGCGCTGCCAAACAGAGGTAGATGTTTTCATTTTTAAGAACGGCACATTTAATCCATTTATTCTTTTGCATTAGCATTTACTTATTGTAAGAGGATCCCATATAGATACAGTAATTTTGATGCATCGCACCGATGATTTGTTACGCTTCCTTGTGTCTGTATTTGACTACGTCATCGGTCATGACATTGTTCACCGTTCCCATTAAATATCAGGATAACGGGGAATGCATTTATTTATTATTCACAAACACTCATTGCGTGACTACTAAATATTATAGTTGACTGGGTAATGTTATACCACTCAGCCACTATGTGTTCGTCTTGCTTTTGTATGTTTCCTCCATATATGAGAACCAGAATAAGGTTGATCTGTGAAATTCTACCTCTTGGAGAACAGTCGTTTGTCTGTTTGTTTTACAATATTTATTTCACTCATAGGATTGGAAAGTACAGTAACTTTTGGTTCATTGACCTCTTAATATTTGGATTAACTTAACAGTTTCCATACGTATGAGCACTAGATCAAGTTTTTTCAATACTATGGATTATTAGAGGATGATGCACCAGAATATTCACGAGGTCACCCCTTTAGAAGATAAAAATTGATATTTTCAATTATGACAATGAGGTGTTTTTGATAACCAGTACTTTTTTTGGTTTGCTTATACTGCTGCTTTCCTCTTTTTTTTATCTCCATATAATACTTTTAGCGCTGGGATTTGTATTTCGCGAACACAAACACTTGATTGTACTAATCTTAAAATATCTGATTTGAATATCGTGGCAGACTTCCCAAATCTTAGGGTGAAATCATACAGGTACTCTACCCTGAACCTCCCCTTTTTCTCTTTTTTAGGTCTCGCCTAGGCAGCGCATGCCCTGTCTCTCCGAGACATCTAGTAATCTATAAGCATGGTGAAACTCCGCCTATTGCTGGGTAATTTCTCGCCGCTTGCCATTAGTTAACTTTGGCATTTTTTTTGTTAGCGGGCTTATTATTGGATCTTGATCTGATACGTAACTTCCGTTTATTCCGGAAGCAGCACCGCCTAACTACGGTCTCGTTACGCTTACACAGTGTAATTGTTATTTTATAAAATAGTGCGCATTATTATGCACGCGCTACCTTACATTATACGCATGCACCGCTGAGGCTCTTGACAACACTTGACTCCAGCTCAGATGTTCGCTTTTAAAATGACGTCCTTCAGGCAGTTCTTTACATCACGTGCTCGGTATAATCGCTATTGTATGGACCTACATTACGCAGAAGGAACCCTTCGCTATTCATTAAAGCTATAGATATGTTTAAAGTGTCTCAGTGGCTTTATATTAGTCCCGCACGCCTCCTTTCCGACTATCTCTGCTGTTCACCAGCTGCCATGAGAACGGCGCTATCCAGATTAGACTACGAACGCCTCACGTGCGCCCCTGCCCTCTGCGAGGATTAATAGCCCCGGCTCTCCGCCTCCAGCACAGAGTGCCGGATGGTAAGTAACTGTCCCGCTGCATATTGACATGAAGAGCAGCACTTACTGTGATGGCCCGCAGCCGCTCCCGCATTAGGGCGTGCCGGGGTGGATCACAGCGACCGAGGCTGGGGGTCCCTCACCCAGTGATAAAGTTCAGTCCCGTAGGCTCCACGGACAGAGTGATTGGGGAGCGACAAAGAGGGGGCGAAGTGCGCGTACTGCGTCTGAGCGGCTCTGTCCAGGCAGGCACATGAGTAGGCAGTGCTGAGGAGGCAGCAGGCACGCTCAGCGCTGTCACGGCTGACACGCATTACACGCCTTAACAGCCTCGTCACATAGCATATGCGCCTTATTTTCTTTCCGCACGGCGTCTGTAGCGTCTCTTCCACCTCTCCCCACTTCCGCGAAACCCCCATCAGGCAGGCAGGGCGCAAACAGAGCAGGCAGCCTAAAATGTCTTCCTCGTGCTGCCGGAGAAGGGGTTGGAGCCCAAGTCTGGCATGTGGCATATGCCATGACATATGCCACAGCGTGCCACATTTTGTGGATATGTTGTTTGAGCTATAATTGTGTTATAAACCCCGCAGAAGTGCTAGTGGCTTTTTTTTAAAGATATATCTTCCATCTGGGTTGAATTAACAAAAACATAATAAAAAATTCCAAATACATAAGTTATGGGCCTTGAACCCTTGTCAAAAATCATTCATAGCCCCTGTTAGATACCACTACACCACCTGCTTTGCTGTGCTGATCTAGGAGCCCAAAGCCTTTTTGTCATAGAAAAAGTGTGCTGGTCCTTCTTCTATTTCTATGTTGTTTTGCTTTTACATGCCACAAATCCACTCTTGATTTTTATATTTTAAACACAAATAGCCCTTCCTTTCTTTCACTCTGGGACTTGCCCCATGCATTTCTTTTTCTTACCCAATCATCCCCGAATTCTCATTCCACAAAATAAGGGATTTCTTTCATAGCAAACCTTGGCCCCCTTCCACATGCCACAGCATGTCACCAATGTCTGACATGCATTGGCTTGACTAAAGAGGCCCCAAATCTCCCATAAACTGATAGGGGGTGATTTACAAAGGGACAGCTTTCATTTGTTTAAATTAGAAAAAAATGGAAAAGAATATAAAAATCGATTTTCCCCAGCTGGGGTTTGAACCCTGGTCAAAAAGCAATGATAGCCTATGTTAGCTACCACTGTACCATCTATTTGGTTGAATATTATTGCTGCCCATAGCCTTTTTGTCATGGAAAGAGTTTGCTGGTCCTTCTTCTATTTCCATGTTGTTTTGCTTTTACATGCCACAAATCCACTCTTGATTTTCATATTTTAAACACAAATAGCCCTTCCTTTCTTTCACTCTGGCAGAAGGAGCAGCACACTCTTTCCATGACAAAAAGGCTATGGGCAGCAAAAAATTCAACAGGACAGATGGTACAGTGGTAGCTAACATGGGCTATCATCTCTTTTTGACCAGGGTTCAAACCCCAGCTGGGGAAAATCCATTTTTATATTCTTTTCCATTTTTTTCTAATTTAAACAAATGAAAGCTGTCCCTTTGTAAATCACCCCCTAGCATTTCATGGCAGATTTGGGGCCACTTTAGTCAAGCCAATGCATGTCAGACATTGGTGACATGCTGTGGCATGTGGAAAGGGGGCAAGGTTTGCTATGAAAGAAATCCCTTATTTAGTGGAATGAGAATTTGGGGATGATTGTGTAAGAAAAAGAAATGCATGGGGAAAGTGGCAGAGTGAAAGAAAGGAAGGGCTATTTGTATATAAAGCATGGAAATCAAGAGTGGATGTGTTTCATGTAAAAGCAAAACAGCATGGAAATAAAAGTAGGACAGCACCCTTTTTCTATGACATAAACACTTTTGGGGAAGGATTATAAAAGCAGAGCACATGGTATAGTGGTAGATAGCAGCTGTGTGTACTTTTTGGCAAGGGTTCAAACCCCACCTGGGGAAATTTATTTTAATATTTTTTTTAATTATTATTTATTTATTTTAGTAGAGTGAAAGATAGTCCTTTGGAAATCGTTAACTGACATTATCTCCAGTTAATCATGAAAGAGAATGTAAAAAATCTGTGGCACATGTCACATGAGCTGTGGCATATGCCACATGACAGAGTGACACGTGTCACATGCCAGGAATGGGCTCCAACCCTTACTGGGCTGCCGGCAAGCACTTTCAATTTAAATCTTAAATCTTCGAGCCTCGGAGCGGCAGGGCTGCACGCCTTTCTTTCTTTCCACACGGCGCCTGCAGCCTCTTCCACCTCTTTCCTCCATCAGCAGCGCAAAAACTGTGTATGTGCCCGGGAAGCTGTCTCAGCCGGGCTCACACACACGACGGGGGGGGGGGCTGAAGCCCTTTGAGCCCAATGGGCGTTGCGCACCTGCCTCCATGTATTTCTTCTTCCTGGGCATTTTTGCCTTATCACATACCGTCGGGTAACTTTCAGCAGTGTTGCAGCTTGGGACTTCCTGTTGAGGGGTTTGTGCATGCAAGACTGAACAACACTAGTGTGTGTTGGTTGCCACATGTCTCAGTTGAATTGTGCGTCAGTCAGTGTGATCGCTTGCAGAGCCGCTAGCGCTTCCAAGCTTTCTGGCTCTTCAAGCAAGTCTCTCCTTCCCACCTCCCTTCCCTCCAGTGGCTGCGCCGGATGCTCTCTTCAATCACTGGCTCTGTTGTTGTTGTCATACCGGCAATGGTCATGGAGGTAATTGTAATGTGCAGGGGTCAGGTGCTGGAACTGTGTGCATGCGCACTCTAGGCGCTGTAACGGAGGTGAGTGTTCTGGAAGCGCATGTGTGTGCTTGAACTGAAGGTGGGGTCATGCACTGGATGCATTCTGTAGAAATAACAGACTGTATGTGGTGTAATGCACGTGTGATAACTGTTTATGCTAACACCTCGTTCCATCACACAGCTGCAATACTTCTGTTGTTGGCCCTCAACCATGTAATTTGTACCTATATCAGTATACATTGTACTCTGGACATTGTACTTGGCTCCTGCTAAGACTGAGCATCAAGACGTTTTTCTGCTCATTGCTAAAGGCTGTGCTTTCTCCCTTACTGTCGCACCTAGTGAGAAGCAGCGTATGAGTGTTTCAATAACTGAGGTAGGCTGAGGTGACGAGCTGAAAACACATGATATCATAGGTTTGTGTGTGACACTACTGTTTGACTGCGCCACAAAGAAGCCTGATAGGTGTTGTTAACACGGAGTCGTTTGACTTTTTTTTATAACCAGGCACGTTTCTGGTGCGCTTATTGAGGTTCCTGTTTCTGATGCCAGTGTAATTATTGGACAGGCTACAAGATCTCTGCTTGTTTTGGGTGCAGACAAAAGAGGGCATGCAGCAAATAGGGAACAAATGCAATAGGTATCGCTTTTGTGAGAGTTTAAGCTATTAGCATTTTAAATGACAATGCCTTTTATTTATGTTTTAAAAGCCAAAACATAAATAAAAGGCATTGTCATTTACAATGCCAATAGCTCAAACTCACGTAAATGCGAGACCTATTGCATTGCAAATGCTTGTTATGCCTTATTTTCACTTTGGATGATTGATAGTGATCTTTAATACTTGGCTTCTCACTCTGGGGTTTCCCGTTGGTTGGCTGGCACCATATTTATGGGAGAAGAATTAGTATCGGTCCTGGCACATTATGTGGGTATTTGTTCACATGTTTGTGTTATATGTGTAGCACCTGGTTGCGAAGTATGCACAGTTCACTTGTTGAACAATATGATATTAATCTCATGTGATGTGTATATTGCTATGCGACACTGATATTAGAATATTACAACCTAGTGTGCTGTTGTCGTGTAGCGGGTAGTGAAACAACTGGAACCTTGGTAGGACTCGTGCTATGCAGTTACAGCTTTACCTCAACATTTGAATTTTGAAAGGCGAGTACTCTTGGAGGTTTTTTCTATTTAAAAAAAAAAAAAACTTTATTGGAGTTTCCAATAGGTTTCAGAAATCAACAATGCACCATAATTACAATCATTCAGGAGAGTAATTAGCTGGATCATGGTACACACATCACAATGACAATATAACAGAAAAGGGCTCTGACCTTCACTGTTCACATTAGCCCTCCCTCTTCCTTCAGCAAATCAAAGAAAAGGAGTTATTTGCGATAGTTCTTGGTCTGATACAATTAGCTTACATTCCTAAATCCAACTTCTTCCCCTCAACTAACCTCCCTCCCTGCCCTCCCCCCAGGCATGTCACTTATGTACAAGCTATTCTTTTGTGCTTCAGGCTTCGTTTCACCATTGTCTAAGGGGAGCATTGTAGGAACCCTCAGTCAATGAAAGTGGCGATGCGTTGGGGTTGCTATCCAACTCCCTAGGGCTATAGGTTAGGCGGGATTACAGATTACTTAACCCATCTCTACCAGAGGTTCTTCTCTCGTTTCCTCATCTTCAGCATCATCTGGGGTTCGGAGCAGCCCCACCAAGGTTTCCCAAGCTCTTGCTGCTTCCAGTGCCTTCTCGCTTCCCGTTCGTTTAGCTATTTGCATCCTAACTGTTCCTTC
The DNA here is from genome assembly GCA_963921515.1 of Calotriton arnoldi. Classification (NCBI taxonomy): domain Eukaryota; kingdom Metazoa; phylum Chordata; class Amphibia; order Caudata; family Salamandridae; genus Calotriton; species Calotriton arnoldi. Next base: position 153,294 of record CAWUFW010000529.1, on the reverse strand, counting down.
ACACTCCGCCCACTTAATGAGTTCTTTCTTCCACCTGGCTATGTTCGGGCCGTGTTTTGCTTTCCAGTGCAGCGTTATATCTCTCTTTGCTAGCACTAACCCCATATCTATAAATTTACTCGTGATTTTATGTTTAAATGTATGTGGAAACCAATGTAATAGGCAGTACCCCTGGGATGCCTCAACTTCCCTGTCGGTAATATCCGCCAGTAAAGCTGCTACCTCTTCCCAGAAACTACCCAGGGGCGGGCAGGATCAGAACATATGTTTGTAATCCGCTCCTTCCCTATGACATCGCGGACAAGCTGCTGTTTGGGACTCAAAATATTTATTAATCTTCTCTGGGGTAAGGTATGCCTTGTGTAGGATATAGAAATGTAGTAATTGGAATCTGGCATTCCTGGTGCTTTTACAAGCCCTCTCCACTAGCTCTCCCCAAGTTTTCTCTGGAATAGCCTCGCCTAGGTTTGCTTCCCACTTTAACCTCAGTTCCGTTAGGGGCTGCAATGTTTCTCGCGTTGTTCGCCTGTATAAACACGTGACTGCCTTGATGGTACCTGCCGCCATTACCATATATTGGCATCCTAGTGACGTCCGTGGTTCAATGAGACCGTCTCTTCGATGCTTTCGTATGGCAGCGGTGAGAGCGGAATACAACAGGAAGTCCCCCCTGGGCAAATCATATCGATCCTACAGATCATTAAACGGGATCATCGCTCCCTCGTCGTATAGGTCTCCTATAGCCCCCAGTCATTGCTCAACTCAAGACGTCCGTCCCCGCCAGCTGCCCCCATGTGGCAAGGCCTTGCACATGAGCAACGGAATTTCCGGGGCGTAAGGGCGTCGAATTTTAGTTCGCCTCAAGCACCTATTCCAGCATAGCCGGGCTGTGCGTAACTCCAAAGGGAGATCCAACGATCTAACGGGAAGTTTCAATACAATTTGGGATAACATTTTTAGTGTCACTGGGTCCTCCCTCGCCTCCTCCCTCCCTCTGATGTGGCTAGCCACCCTCTTCGTGAGCCATTGCAGCTGTGCTGAGATGTAGTAGGCCTCGAAGTCAGGCACCGCCAAGCCTCCCTCCGCTCTCAGGCGCATGAGCACACCAAGCGCCACTCTTCGCCTGCCATTCCCCCACAAGAACCCCGATATCATCGATTTTAGTTGGATAAAGTATCTCGTTGGTATCCAGATCGGCAGCGTCCCAAAGTAATACAGCAATCTCGGAGTCACCATCTTAAGCAGAGCCACTCGGCTGGCCACCGACAGTGGCAAAGAAGCCCAGAAGTCGAGATTACCTTTTGTACTTCTAATGGCTCTCCCTATGTTACCCTCCAGCATGTCTCCCTGTGTGTGGTGTATTTGGGTGCCGAGGTACGTCAGGCTCCTATCTTCCCATCTTACTCCCTCTGTCTCTTGTGGGCCCATCCTACCCTCCTTCGTGGGAAATAAACAAGACTTTGCCCAGTTCACCTTCAGCCCCGCTGTTACACTTAAGGCCCGTAACAATTCTTTTGCTCCTCAGAGCGCCTCCCCCGAGTCCGCTAAAAACATCAGCAGATCGTCTGCGTAGAGTGCTATGTGGTGTATTTGCCCAGACACATTGAGGCCTTGATAGTATTGCCCCGTCCTGGCCCTGGCTGCGAACGGCTCCATCGCCAGGGCGAACAAAAGAGGGGAGAGTGGGCACCCTTGCCGCGTTCCCCGTCCTACAGTGCAAGCATCCGATATGAGCCCACCCGTTTTAACTCTGGCAGTAGAGTTGGAATACAGGAGGGCTGTCCAGTCCACAGAGCTATCTCCCAACCCAACTTTCCTCATCACATGGAATAAATAAGGCCATTCCAGGCTATCAAATGCCTTTTCTATATCCACTGAAAAGACCGTCGCCTCCTCTTTCCTATACGAGTCTGCTTCCAGTACCTGTATGAGGCGTCTGACATTGAGGGCTGTGTTTCTGGTGGGTATGAGCCCAGACTGGTCGCTGTGTATTAGGGTTGTCATGTGTGGAAGGAGACGAGTTGCCAGTACACGACTCAGGATTTTGTAGTCCAGGTTAAGCATAGAGAGCGGGCGGTAAGCTGCTCTATCCCAGGATGGTTTCCCCGGTTTAAGGAGCGGTATTATGATCGCCTCTCTGGTCGAAACAGGGAGGTGTCCCTCTTGTTTCGCATCATTGTACAGCTTTACTAGTCTGGGGGCTAACAAGTCGATGAATGTTAGGTAAAATTCAACAGGAAGGCCATCTGTACCCGGCGTTTTGTTCCGTGCCATGTTTTTGATAGCTCCCCTAACTTCTTCTATGTCTCGTCCCAGAGTCTCTGCAAGATCCTCGGCTAAGACTGGTAATTCCACGTCGTCTATGAACTCATCTACGCCTTCTCCTATCTGGGACAATCTACTTTTGTATAGATCAGTATAATACTCTAAAAACAGTTTATTGATGCCTTGCTGGTCATACCACGCTTCTCCAGTCGGTTCTCTAATCTCCAGTATGACCGAACCTCTCCGGGCTGGGTTAGCCATCCAAGCTAACAACGCTCCCGATTTATCTCTCTCCATATGGGCCCGGGTTATATATTTTTTGTAGTCAAAACAGCGGAGGCGTTCCACCTGCACCGCCACGTTTTCTCTAGCCTCTAAAAGTTCCCCCTGCTTGTCAGAGTTCTCCGGTCTTTCCTGCTCAAGTTCCCTGAGGCGCTGATCTGCCCGCTGTATGTCCTCCAGCAAGGTCTTCCGCTTTCCCACCATCCCTGATATACAGAGCCCCCTAATGACTGTCTTAAAGGCATCCCATTCTACCAAGGAACTCGATGCTGAATTAGCATTGTCTTGAACATAGTGTTCTATAGCTGTGCCCCCTTGAAACACCTGACCCTCTAAAGCCTCGGGCCGCAGTCGCCACATGGGTATTTTGGGCCTCGCCCGAGACCACTGTAAGCTTATCAGCTCAGGGTTATGGTTAGAGATCGTCCGAGTGAGGTATTCGCTACTACGTACTCCTTCATGTACGTCCGACGAGCACAGTATGGCATCAAGTCGAACATGAAGGTCATGCAGTGCCGCAAAAAAGGAGTAATCCCGGTCTCCCGGGTGTTGGGCCCTCCAGGAATCCACCAATCCCCACCTCTGTTGCCAATTCCGCCGTGTTTCTGCTATTTTATGTGTGGGAGCGTCAGGAAGTGGGGAGTGGGAACGATCCAGGGCAATATCAGATATGCAATTAAAGTCTCCTAATCGCACCAAACCTGTAAGAATAGAGGCCAATTTCCCCGAAAGATGCGAAAAGAAAGTGGGTTGCTCCGTGTTAGGTGCATATATACTCCCCAAACTTATATCTCTGCCATCTAACTTCCCAGAGACCACTACATATCTGCCCTCGGGTCCTAGAATTTGCTTAGTACATTGAAAGGGTACTCCTGCTCTCACCCAGATCATGGCCCCCCGTGCAAACGCCGAGTAATTGGTGTAGAAAACTTGCCCTCTCCAACGTTGCTGCAACGCTGCCCCTTCATTTGCCATAATGTGGGTCTCTTGGAGCAGTGCAATCTGGACCCGACCCCCCCCCCCCCGGATCAAATATGCGTGACTTTTATGATGCCGTACCATTGAGTGCATCCCCCGTACATTACACGTAATACATTTTTACATCTAGGGAGGGACCCATTTTGTGGGGTGAATCTCACCTCTGCCATGTTCTATCATTGTGACACGCCTGTACCCAACTAACATTTCAATAACCAAACAAACCCCCCAATTCCCCCTCCCCAGGACAGTCACCAAAGAACTAGTTTCCATCCAAACGTTACCCAAATACGGAAAGTCTATCAGTAGTGACAGAGGTTGTCAGCCTACAGTTCAGAACTCAGTTTTCCACCCGCCGCCCCCACCATACCTGTAATAGGGACTTCACCCTGGTCCAGCCATCAAAGACCGCCTGTTACCACAAATCTAGTAATAGAGTCCATTGTGCGCCCTATTATTGCACGTCCATAATCCCTCTCTTCAGCCTGTATTGCGGGATTTTCAGGCCGGAACATCAGACCATGTCATCCGCCGTCTGGGGTGTGACCTCCGGAAGTTCTGACTCTGAGGAATCGATTCCGCTAGGGGCTGGCGACCCTTCTGATCTTTCCACGTCCACTCCGCTTCCCCTTGATATGGGGCTGGAGCCCTGCTGGCTGTGCCTCGCTACTTCCTGTAACACTCTCCAACGCTCTAGGCTGAGTTCCCTAGGAGATGGAGCCCCAGATCCTGCTTTGTTACTGCGAGGGCTCTGTTGAGGTGTGCCTGATGGAGAATTGGGATGCGCCGGAGGTCTCCGTCCGTCTAGCCATTCCCAGGCCTCCCGAGGCTTGGAGAAGAAACGAGGGTCTGCGGTGTCTTCCACTCGGAGCCTCGCAGGAAACAGCATTGCATACGGCAGCTCTAATTGGCGCAGCTTCTTTTTCACAGCTATGAAGGAGGCTCTGTTCCTTTGAACTTCTCTTGTGAAGTCTGGAAAGATCATGACTGCACTGTTCTCGATCTGCAACCTTTGTTTTTGGCGCGCCTGTTGTAATATATGGTCTCTGTCTCTAAAATGCAGCAGACACGCTACTATCGGGCGAGGAGGGGCCCCAGGTTTGGGCGGTCTTGCCGGGACCCTATGGGCTCTCTCTAGTGCATAGAAGGATGACAGTCCCTCTGGGGCTACCTCCGCTCGGAGCCAGTCTTCTAAGAAGCGCACCATGTTCGCGCCGCTTCCTTTTCAGGCACTCCAATGACGCGGATATTGTTCCGGCGGGATCTCCCCTCACTATCTTCGGCCCGTACCTCCAGCACTTTAACTTTAGTTGCAAGTTCTGTCAATTACTTCTGCATCGCTGTTACCTTCTCTGGTAAGCCACCTAGCTCTTTTTCCGAATTCAGTACCCGGTCCTTGAGCTTCTGATGGTCATCCTTTAGCAGATTTAAATCTGTACCTATCGCGTCTATTTTTCCTTCTAGGGCCTCCCTGGATGCTGTGATCGCCTGCATAACATCTGTTAGTGTAGGTTTCCTGGGGGCCAAGGTACTTCCTGATTCCTGCACCTCTTCATCTTCGTCTTCATCTTTGTGGTCTCCACGTTAAGGACTGTGTATCCTCTCTTCTTTTGTGTTCTGCCCATCGTCTCGGGGAGGCTCTGCCCACTTTTCTTTGGTTCCCAGGTAGTCGTTGCGGAATAGGGGATAATCCCGGTAGATTGCCACAGCGGACTGACTTTACCCCGACTCCAGCTTTCCCGTGCTTGTTGTTCCCACTGAAGTCGCCGGACTCGCACTGGGGAGTCACTACTCCGGTGCTGCTGACTGTGTCCTGCGTTATGAGCACCTAGGGCGCCCCTTGCTGTGTGCACATGTGGTTGCTGCTGGCGGGGTGGTTCTGGCTCAGTTGGTCCTAGAGCAGTCTGTGCCTTTGGGACGCCAGAAAGACCCCCTTCAGCTCAAATTTTCCTCTGTTTTGTTTGTGCTCTTATCCCTGAGCAGGATGGCCGCCTGCCTGATTCACTCGGGCTCCCCCATGCTGTGGTCACTCCCTGCGTCCAGCAGGCTCCACTGCCCATCGTGCACCAGGCCATTCACTCTCGAGGCTAGGCACTGAACTCCTAGGACCTTCACTAAGGGCCTGCTCCGGTGGCCGCAGGACCCTGCACAATCGGTGACTCCCGCTATGAGTAACCAGTCTCGCTGTTGTTGGCCACGTCTGCCCAGATATGGTTGCCAGAGTGCCCCACCTCCGCACAGGACTGTCTCGCATGCAGGGCCTTCACACCCCCCCCAGGGACAGCGCTACTACTGAACCCCAAGGTAATCTTCCGGCATTGAGTCTCTCTGATCTGGGTAGGTGTTGGGCTCACCTGGGCTTGTGTATGTCGTTTCTGTGCCCTGCGTCGCAGCCTCCGGATTACTGGGGCTGGGTGTGCAGTTTCCTGGCGCGGGCGCCCCGGCCCTACCACCTCCTTCCTGTCTCGCAGCTCAGCTGCTTATTGCCAAGGGCGATCAGGCTCAAATTCTTCCGCTGACTCCGGGCTCTTACCTATCTTCCCCAGTCAGGGCTCCCTCGCTGAGCAAAGAGCCTGTCAGCCCCAGGAGGGTGCCGTTCTCCCGACTGGCTGCGTCGGATTCGTTGGGCGGCCTACTCCGCGGGCGCCATCTTGCTGGCGGTTCCGCCGCGTCTCGACAGGCCTGGGGCGGGACTCGGGGCGTCTTACCGTCGGACTCCTGACCACCCCGCTGTCTTCAGCACTCCCGGGCCCCTTCCGCTCACCGGAGACGCGTAGCCTTCTCCTGCGAGGGTGAGGCACTCCGTCACTCCGGGGTCGATACCCACTCGGCTGGTCAGGTCAATGGCAGAGGGCGCTCTGGTGTCCGGACGCCATTTTGCGGCCGATGCCGCTTTCCCAGCTCGCTGCAATCCCCACAAATTTTGGTCTTTCCGGAGGCAATGCACGGCTCGCCTCACAGCTCCTCAAGCGCACCAGGGTCTCCGGTCCGCAGATCTGTTTTCAGGTCTGCTACCGGGGTTCAGGATCTACGATTTGGGGACAACGGTGGACAGAGCTCCGCGATCTGCGTCCTCCTACATCTGCTGCAAGCCACGCCCCACCCTTGGAGGTTTTTTCTAGACAGGTTAACCTAACTGTCCATACCTGTGGGCTTGCAGACCCTTTGCGTACATATAAGATCAGCTTAGAAATTTTATCCCAGAAATTAAATGTAACCACAAATATGTGCACTGATGTTTTCTATTAATCAACACAATTTTGGCTTCTCATTTCATTATTTTCTTTCTTTCTTTTACTGTCCTTCATTACATTCACACCCCCTGTGCGATGGATTTCTTGCAAATGAATTAAAAGGGGAGAAATGTACCTTGGGGCTGTTTTCAAGTTTTGGTTTTGTCCTATATGGATGCGCAGGTGGTCTGGATAAGAAACATAACTCTGTCATCCGTCTTCTCTGAATTTCTTGTGTTTTTTTGCTCTGTTTTTATTTTTTTTCTGTTTGTATTATCTACTCTATGGAGAAATATATCTTGTGAAGGGAGAAATGCACTTTGGGAACGATTACCATAGCTGTTCTCAATGTATACTCATGTTTTTTAAGAAAGAGAGAAAAGTAAAAAAACATTTTTGTTCTTCTCTTGCTATTTACTGCACTTAGGTCTTGATTGGTTTGTACGTGTTGTATGTTTTTTAGTCATTGTCACCTATACATGGTTTTAATCACTGTAAAAGTACATGTCTTGTCATCTGTATATTTGTTTGTAATCTGTGTACTAGTGTTTGTCTTTTTATTCATGTTCGCAGCCCTGAAGAAGCCTTCGTCTAGGGCGAAATGCGTTAGTTTCGTCTATTTGTAACAATCCCAAGATGTAAAAAAAATTAGAAATAATAAAAAATCTCTTTAAGAATATTTGTCCATAATTATGGAACTGTTTTTGTTAGTGTACTTGATGTTACATGTGTTGTATTAATCTATGTGCTGCCTCTCAATCTCACTGTTCAAATCTATATCCTTTATGGCCATTGAGCAGCTGGTCATTTGAGGTGGGCAATAGTGTTGAAAAAGGATAAAATGTTTGTGACTATACTGGGTAGTGCAGTGATTTAGTTTTCCTAGCTGCCACTATTTCTTCAGTTTGATTATAGACTTGTTAGCACACCAGTACACTTTAAATTGTCCAGTCTTAATATGAGTTCTGATGACATTAGTGAAGAACTGGCAAGAGATTTATTTAATTCCAATGGTACGACACAAAATACCCTTCCCAATATGGGCATTACCAAGGAAGGCCTTAAAGCCAAATTTGTGAAGCTAGAAAGATTAAAAAAGAACAAACTTTCTAAATGGTGGGATGGAGTCACTCTAAAACGATATCTAGAGAACAAAAAGGTCCCAAGGGGTTTGAGAATTCTAACATTCCCCAACTTTGATTATTTAGATCTGGACCTTTTACACAAATGGGAAGAGAACTTAGATAATTCCTCATTCACCATGATGAGGAATCTTATACAACATGCAGAAAGGAAATGTCTGAAACTCAGGGATGATATCAAAGTCTTAGAAGCAGAGATCAAAATACTTGATCTCAAGGAAGCCACAGAAAAGAACTACAGTATTCTCAGGGAGCAACTCGCGGCACACCAGACAGGTCAATGAGAGAAAAATGAACAAAATCGCAAGGGATGACAGGGACTACAATAAATCTTCACATTTGCCCAAAGATTTGATGATGTTAAAGTACCAAAACCTAACACCAGACCCTCATCCGAAATGGGTAGTCTCTCCAGTGTTAATAGAAGCTCAGAGGCATCTTCGACTGAAGATCTGGGTCCAGGTAAAGGTAGTGATAATGAAGCCCAACCCAGTTCTTCAACTTTTTTAGAAGAGGTTTTGAGGTACAGAATTGGAAACAAGAAACAGAGATTCCCCACAAAACAAGGAGAGGGGGGAGGCGGAAGAGCAGAAAGAAAAGATGGGGTTCTGACTAGGCACCGAAAGAAACAACTGAGCAAATAGTGACAACTAATCACACACTGGGAGGTGGGTCTACGTTACTAGCTGAGACCAGCGAGAATTTGGTGGTTAACCTGTCCGGTTATACTCTAAATGCATATGAAAATATGGTTCTTAATAAATTACTTGGATTCTGCCCGGTGTCTCATGGTGCTTTTACGGAATTACATATAGGTCTGTTTAAGTTCATTAGGAATGCCAAACTGAAATGCAATTTTGCTATCAATGATTATAGGGGTCCGACAGGAGTCCGAAGAGTTACACCATCAGATTTTTCTGTAGCACAAATTAAAGATATTTCAACTGAGTCATCCACAGAACATGTACTAGAGAGTCTTAACATCCGACAGGACTACACATGTGAAATTGGTCTTCACAAACGCAGCACATTTATCTCAAAAGGCACACATCTGAACAGTATTGACATCTTTCTTAAACAAGTGACTGATGATTTGTACCGTCTGGAGGACAAATCGCTTAAATCCCGTAGATCTCACCTTAGAGACAACATCACACTTGAGGAGCGGACAGCTTTGAATAATTTAAACAACAATAGCTCCTTGGTGATCAGAGAAGCAGACAAGGAGGGAAATGTTGTCCTGATGAATAGGTGGGATTACGAGGCAGAGGTCTATAGGCATCTAAATAATGCGGTTTACTACAAGAAACTACACCAACCCTTCTGTTGAGGCCACGTTACACATCAATGCCCAAGGCGCGCCCAAGGCAAGCCCGTCTGCGCCCGTCCGCGCACGACCGAGTCCAGAGCCCTGGCACGCTGGCCGAAAGGAGGTAAACGGCTCAAACCGTAACCGTCTATTCTATTCTGCTGAATCATTACACCTGATTAGATTGCAAGATGAAGCGATGCGTGCAGTAGCCGTTTGCTGCCCCAGGAGGTTCCCAACCGGGTTGGAGGGTTTGGTAGCCTGTCGGTACTGCCGCTTCCAAGGGGAGCTGATATTGCCCAGCCTATGTGTCCCGGCTGCATGTCCAGATGTTCCGGTCACGAGTACAGTCCCTAAAATATCAGGTCTAACGGCGATCTTATGTAATGTGAGATCGTTAGCAAAGCATCCCATTGAAATATGGGACATGGTCACTACTCATTCCCCTGATATCTGTTTCTTTACAGAAACTTGGCTAAACTCTACGAACCACCCTATGATAAATGTAGCCATTCCAGATAGTTATACATTTTTACATTTGGACAGGGAAGGAAAAACGGGCGGTGGTATCGCCATTGCTTTTAGAAATTCCCTTAATGTGAACTGGGTGTCGACCGTTAGCAACGAGGACATGGAACTGGGTATTTTTAAGATTACCATATCACCCACAGACAGTTGGAATGGAACACTGATCTACCGTCCCCCAGGCTATAAGGCCAATTTTAGTGACCAATTGGTTGAACTAATAGCGACACACGTTCTTGCATCAAAATAATTTCTCCTACTAGGGGATTTTAACTTTCATGGAGAGGACCTTACTAATTCGGTAGTAAATAAATTCTTAGATAATTTAGGCCTATTAGGCCTTACTCAAAGAGTTAAAGGCCCAACGCATCGGGCCGGACGTACCCTAGACCTAATTTTTTCCAGTACTGACGACCTTACCTGTAATTCCCCCAGCCCCCAACTGTGGACAGATCATTCTATGATCATGTTTATAATTCAATCATCAGGCAAGGAGGATCTAGCAGTACATCTAGGTCGGAAAAAAAAGAGGTGCGCAGACCATGGCACAACCTAACTCCAGAAAACTTTAGCGAGGCTTTTCAATATAAATTATCTGAGAATGACCCGGATGTAGCTAGACTGTTGGAGGGGTATAACTCCGCTTTTGTGACTGCATTGGATGCAGTAATTCCATCTAAAAATTACGGCACTCTCCAGCGACGCCCGTCTGCCCCATGGTATACACCAGACTTAAAAATTGGGAAAACTAAATGTAAAACTTTGGAGAGAACCTGGCGGAGTAGCAAAGACCCCCAAGATAGACAACGATACAAACAAGCCCTGACCAGCTATCATCAGAGCATAAAAACTGCTAGACAGATTTTTATCTCAAACCAAATTGAACATGCGAGTAATTCATCTAAAACCCTCTTCTCCATAGTAAAGGAGTTTGTGTCTCCACAAGTGTGCAGCCAAGCTCCAATGGAATCCCAAGAACTTTGCAATTCAATAGCTGTTCACTTTGAGGAGAAGATTGGAAAAATCTATGATAATTTCCCTACTGCTCCTCAAATGAACCCAGAGCAAGAGCACAGACCTGAGGAGCCAGAAGCAGAAGTATCCTGTACTCTGAACTGTTTCGAAATGATCACATTAGAAGAGGTCCTCCACTCCTTGGCCTCTGCCAAATCGGGTTCACCTCAGGACCTCTGTCCGCCCAAGACGATGGCTCTTTTGGCCCCTTGCTGCGCCCCCGAGATTTTAAAAATTTACAATTGCTCGATACAATCAGGGTGCTTTCCCAGGGCCTGGAAGGAAGCATATGTACGGCCGATATTGAAGAAACCGACGGCAGGTCCTCAGCAACTATCGCCCCATCTCCTTGCTTCCCTTGTTGGGTAAGCAACTGGAAAGCCTAATAAATAAGCAGCTGGGGTCCTACCTGGAATCAAACAATATCTTGGATCCCTCACAATCAGGTTTTCGACCTGGATTCAGTACAGAGACTGCCCTTCTGGCCATGACTGACTCCCTAAGAAAGGAAATGGACTCTGGAGGATCAATAGTTTTGATCCTATTAGATCTGTCCGTGGCGTTTGACACCATCTCGCATTCAAAACTCGTGGACAGACTTTTGGCCTGTGGAATCCAAAATACAGCCTTAAAATGGCTGCGGCAGTTCTTATCTGACAGATATCAAACCATCACTCTGGGTCCCTACCGGTCAGAAAAAATGCATTTGGATAAGGGGGTTCCGCAGGGGTCCTGTCTAAGTCCCACACTATTTAACGTTTATATGGCCCCATTGGCAAAAATAGTTGAACAGTTTGGGTTCGAGATAATATCATATGCTGATGATACCCAGCTTATGTTTACAATTGGTCCTAACCTAGAGACAGAGAAAACCCGCTTTGCTACGGGAATGCTTGCAATATCTAGTTGGATGGCGGATAATTGCCTCCAATTGAACCCTGGTAAGACTGAGATCATGTTAATGGGGAAAGCCTCATCTATCTGGGCGGGTGACTGGTGGCCCCCCCAATTGGGAGAGGTCCCAGTACCCAGAAAAATTGTGAAAAATTTAGGGATAAAATTGGACCAATCACTAACAATGAAGGATCACATAAATGCCACTACTAGCTCCTGCTACTACGTCCTGCGCCTTTTACGTAGGATTTTCCCTTACTTGCCCATAAACTCCCGCAGAACCCTCGTTCAAGCTATGGCGATCAGCAAAATGGATTATGGAAATGCCCTACTGGCAGAGGCGGATGAGACCTCGCTTGCCAAACTACAAGTGATCCAGAACACGGCAGCAAGGCTAATTCTAAACCGCCCTACAGGCTCCTCGTCCGGCCCTCTGCTGAGAGAACTACACTGGCTACCGGTAAAGAAGCGATCCTATTTTAAAATCTGTTGCCTCACGTACAACGCTCTCAGAGGCAAAGGGCCTCGGTACTTGCAGAGAAAACTCTTAAAATACGTTCCATGCCGAAATCTCAGATCCAGCTCACTTGCCCTCTTACAGGTGCCCCGAATTCGCCTTAAGCGTACTGGGGGGAAAGCCTTCTCCCACCTTGCTCCTAAATATTGGAACAAGTTGCCCCTGGCTCTCCGTGAGACCCCTTCTTACAGCACCTTCAGAAAAAAACTGAAAGCCTTTTTGTTCTAGGGCATTAGGCAGTCCCTCAGGTATGTCTCAACACAAGCGCCGAGATGCCCCCGGGTGAGTCGTGCGCTATAGAAGTGGTTTTAACATAACATAACAAACAACAATAAATTGGTACATTGGAAGGAGACTGGGTTACTGTTGGATGCTGAATTCCGGTTCCTCTTGATTGACAATCCCAGATTCCTCTGTCTGTACCTGCTACCAAAGATACACAAGAAGGGACGCTTTCTCCCGGGACGTCTGATTATCTCTGGGATAGGATCCATGACCGAACATCTATCACAGTTCGTTGACTCCTTCCTCAAAACCTTAGTGGTAAATTTTCCATCTTTTATAAGAGACACTACGGATGTGTTGCAGATTTGAAGATCTAACTTGGGATGAATCACTGTGGTTCGTAGCACTAGATGTCGAGTCACTTTACACTTATATAAAGAAGGAATTTGGGGCCAGGGCTGTAGACTTTTTTTCTATCGACTCGCAAGCGCAACTTTCTGGAACATAATGAAATATTGTTGGAAATGGTGGATTTGATTCTCTCCAACAATTTTTTTCTTTATGACAATGATTGGTACCAACAACTCCAGGGGACAGCCATGGGTTCTTATATAGACAATGTGATCATTATTTGGTCTGGAACTGAGATGCTTATTAGAGAATACTTTGAGTTTTTGAATGACAATGCTTTCAATGTGACATTTACACTCAACATGTCCCAAACACGAATCCAGTTTCTAGATGTGAAGTTCTATGTCCTGAACAATACAGTACAAAGTACATTATTCCGCAAGGAAACAGCTGTGAACAGCATCCTGCACTTTAACCGTTAACATCCCCCTTGTACCAAACGGTCCATTCCATTTGGGGACCTACTCAGAATACGTAGGAATTGCAGTGAGGCGACACACTTTAAATACCATGCGAAACAGACCACTGCAAGACTAGAAAAAAGGGAATACAAGATGCGAGTCCTTGAACAAGCTGTGATGAAAGCCAGAAAGATCAATCGAAGAGACAGTTTGATCAACAAACAGACATTGGAGGCAAACGATCCCCTGTCATTCATAACCACATATTTAAATCTGAATCAAGATGTGTTTAAGACGTTAAACAAACACTGGGCCTTACTGAAAGGGGTTCCAGGGATTGGCAATCTATTAACAAACAGACCTCCCATCACTTACAGTAGGAGTAAGACAATAAGAGAAACACTATGCCTTAGTTACACACTACCCAGAGTACCGGTATCACAAACCTGGTTAAGAAGACCCTTGGGCTTTTATACGTGTGGTGACTGTAATATATGCCATCTAGGACTTAACAAGATCAAGGAATTCAGTTATAATGTAAAAAGGAAGCATACCACTCACCAATTCATTAACTGTCAATCCTGTTATCTTGTATATGTGATTATCTTTGCCTGCAACAAGATTTATGTTTTTCAGTACAACTTGCCAACTGAAAACACGTATACAGGAACATCGTAGGGTATGTGCCAAGCAAGGCACCACATACTCTCTTGTATCACATGATTGTAAGTCGGTATCCAATAGGTCAAATTTCAAATTCCATGGCATTGATTTAGTCTTGCCAGATAAAAGGGGTGGGGATCGAAAACAACACCTTAGACAACTAGAAGCAAGGTGGATTTGTACTTTACGATCACTAAAGCTAGGACTGAATGTGGATCACGAGTTACATTATTTTTTGTAGAATGTCCTTAGGAGGTTTGTTCTTCACAAATCAACTTTGTCTATTGCCAGATCTGTCTTTTCCTGTTTTTGCTCTTAGTTTCCCTTCCTGTGTGTTGGTGTTTCTGAAGTCACCTTCAGTAATGATATGGACCTAGGAGTGTGGATTTTCTGTTTTTTAGAAAGTTTTAAAAAAAAACTTGTCAATGAAGGGTTTGGGCCATCACTTCGACCATTCTGCTTCCCCACCTTGGTGTGCTGTAGATTTCATTTTGGAGATATGAGAAAGTACTGAACTATTCTATAGGAGAGTGCCTTGTCTGTGTGCCAGTCTCTTTAAACTTTCGCTTACAGTCATTTTTGGGGCGTTTTGTAATATACTTGTCATTTGCACAACACTTGCTGAACCTGTGGTGTGAGTGTTCGAGTTATGACCACTATGGTGTCTCTGTCACAATTGATATGCATTTGCTCTGTTTTGACATCCCTTTCGTGTTTACTAATGGGGACCCAGGGGGAGCCTGGCACGAGCCGATCTCCGCCTGGGTATTTTCGCGTGGTAGAACAGGCCACGCATTGGGATAGGTGTAGGTAAGGGAGGGGGCGGGGCTTAGGGTATTTTATTTATAGGGGTGCTTGTGGGCGGGAAGACACTCGCGGAGCCAGTACCCAGGGTTCTTGGGGAATTTTTTGCTGACGTATTTTGTTCTGTCAGGTAATTTCCTTGTTTTTTTTATTGATTTGGGAGTTTCCACTTGGACAAACTCACGAAGGATGTGCGAAACTATGACAAAAAATTGACATATCCCTACCTTGCAGACGAATACTATCAACAGGATAGTCAGGGCTTCTACACAAACTGCAGTAGACAGGGTCCAAGGAGGTTCACGACTTTCTCGGATTCTTCTACAGGCAGTGGTTCTGACACGGACTCAGAGAGACCATCTACAAGCAGACAGGGTTACCAAGGCCAAAAATACCAAGACTTCCAGCCTTTTTTAGGAGAGAGCAATCGGATCCCCAACAGAGGTGGTGGCACAGAACAGAACTGGCAGCGCCCCCGTGGTTGGAACAGGGGCACAAACAACCAGAGGGGCAACTCGAGTAAGATTCTATCAACCAGAATCACACTGCGAAATTGAAACTCGCAAACAGATATACAGATGGTGAGAACGATGACTTCCAACCAGAAGATGACCCCATTCAGTGTTACTCAACCTAAAAACACACAGGCCTTGATTCTTCCGGCCACAGAAATGGTGTACCCGGCTACCCCACTGCCTATACACATTACCAGTGGATTGACTCAGAATACTCTCATCCTGAATAGGACAACCACCGTTGACACTCCTATGATTACCCACCTCGATGAGATAGAATCCCTACGTACTACCCCTGGACAGAACATGGCAGAGACAAACAACCCCTCCATGACACTGAACCATAACCGGGAAGAATTGGTGACTACCATACCAGAACAGAACATTATCGATGACATTAAATATACCAACACTGGGGCTATTATCACTCTTAACCCCATTATAAATCTTTCAAGCTACCCCCTATCAGAAGCTGAGATATTTATTCTATCAAAAGGACTAACTTTTGTCCAGACGTCTCCTCCGGACTCCTTCAACGTGAAGTTAGAGCTACAGAGGTTCTTCAGAAAGATCCGACTCAAATACCACTTTAAACAAGCATTGGCATAGCCAATAGGTCAATCAATCAATCAATAACAGAATTTGTAGAGCGCATTACTTACCCGCGAGGGTCTCAAGGCGCTGGGGAGAGGGAAGGGGGGGGGTGCTGCTACTGGTAGAACAGCCAGGTCTTGAGTAGCCTCCTGAAGGTCAGCAGGTCTTGGGTCTGTCGTAGGCTTAGTGGAAGGGTGTTCCAGGTCTTGGCGGCGAGGTGTGAGAAGGATCTGCCGCCGGTGGTTGTTCTTCGAATGCGAGGGACGGTGGCGAGGGAGAGGTCGGCGGAGCGGAGCTGGCGGTTGGGGACGTAGAAGAAGAGTCGTCTGTTGAGGTCACGCCTTTGGGACCTTATAAGTGTTTAGTTATCCAGCACAATATCCTTGGTGCAACAACATCAACTGTTGCATGGCTAAACACTTATAAGGTCCCAAAGGCGAGACCTATTGGCTATGCCAATGCTTGTGTGGTCTAGCATGTGCACTGGATGCAGGCTAGACGTAAAAAAGAAGGTATGAAACGCTAGCATTTTTAAATAGCTGCAAACTCAACCCAGCCCGAAGGTACTGGAGCGCTTTACATGAGCAACAGTTACATTACTCAAGGAAAGGGGCATGTTGGCAATGGAGAACAGCGGATCCCACCAAACAAAGACGGCGATCGTTCATCCAGACCGAGTGCCCCCTTTGAGGATAACTGGCAAATAACCAAGACAAGAGTTTATAATCTTGGAGTGCAGTACCAAATGTACCCAGCATGCCACGCAGGATGCAAGAGTTAAAAGCGTAGGGCTTACACTTATGTGACCCGACTGAACGTCCGAAAACCGCCGCTCTTAAATGAAGAGCGAACGCTTAGAGCCTCCCCTCTCTCTACAAGCTGTGACCCCAAAAATTGGGCACTGTAGATGAAAAGCATCAGGCCGTAACAGCAATTAAAGCTTTAAGGAAGTCCGACAGAGGAGTAGGCCTGCTCCTTCACATGCCGAAGATCACAATTTGAGAGCACGACCCGCTGGTGAGCAGCCAGTTGGCAAAGAAAGGTTGGGAAACCCGCAAAAGCCCATCCATGCTGAGGCAGCGAAGCGTTTATCGATCCCATCCGAACACCAGGAGTTACTAATTAACCGTCCACTTCTTCGGGAGCAGAAACTGGCAAAAACATTCCATGACAACATGCAAACTACCGCTCAGACGCCAGGGAGCTTCAGGCTTAGCATTTATTACAAACGTGAAGAAATGTCTGTTTCCGAAGTAAGAACCAACAATAGATATGGCATTACCATGGACTGTAAGCCACCAAGCTGAACGAACAAGCACAACTTCCTCATGATAGATCTAGAATAACTGCTCAAATGCTCCAAACACTGCGGTGAGCCAAGCAAACAATTTATGACTAACACACTCGGTTCTTACGTTCACCTACCTTAAAAGGTGACGAGCTTCGGTAAGTACAGAAGGAATAGAACCGTACGAAGACAAGCATGTCTTTCTAGCCATACTGTACAGCAAGGTGGCTGTATAGCATGGCTAAAAGTTAGGGAGGAAAGCGCTAAGAATGCAGCAAGCACTGGCGTCGCGACACTGCATTTTTTCGAGCGTGACAGACAAGCAAGTAAGGGGGGGTCGGGGTACGTGCAAACTACGACAATGAGTTTGGGGAATTAGCACAACGGTCAAGGGGGAGTCGGAGAGGGCAGCAGCACAGAAAAGGGGTGGGAGGGAGAAAGAAGCGCCACAGACAGGGAGAGAGAATAAACAGCACCTCAATCACAGCGCGAGCAGTGGACGGACACTAATGGAGAGGAACCGATCTAAGCTTAGCCCATGCTCCACAGAAAACAAGCATTGGCCGCGCGGCCGTGAAAGTAACGCGGCCGTGAAAGCGAAAGTGATGGCAGGGACGCGCTCTGTGGTGGGGGAGGGGCAGAGCGAGGCGCTTGGGAGAGCAAGGCTTAATGAGCCATGAAAGCCACATGGCGGCTGCACGCGTGCACGCGCTCGTGAACGCAAGCTTGAGGCCAGGAAAAGATTGTGGTAGCACTTTGAGAAGCCACTAACTAAATGTCTCGCAGAGCAGCGCATGCGCTGGCTCAGCGAGACCTAAAACAGGGACTACGCACCTACCACCGCCGCTACAACTTTCAAGCCTCCATCTACCTTCACCCCAGCAGCTCATCTGATGAGCCAAAAAATTCTGGCTTACGAGCAGATTGTCCTCAAAGAAACCATGGACCTACTGAGGGATCACAAATACATCAAATACAATATTAGCAAAGAAGAACGCCTGGCCCTTCATTCTCTGGGAACCAATGAATCCATCGTCATCAAGGCAGCAGATAAGGGCGGAGCGGTGGTAATACAAAATACTTCTGACTACGTGGATGAAATAGAACAGCAACTCAATGTCAGGGAGAGTTACCACCCAATACCAAGGGACCCCACGTTGGAGATCAGGAAACTGATTGAAGAACTGACTGAGGGGCTAAGCCAAGGATTCTTGAGCCAACCTCAATTCGATTTTCTGAATAAAAAGGAACCCAGAATCCCCACGATCTACACCTTACCCAAGGTGCTTAAATGTCTGGACAAACCACCAGGGAGACCCATCGTTTCAGGCTGCGGTTCACTTCTTGAACCCCTAAACCAATACATCGACGACTTTCTGCAGCCATGGGTATTAGAAACCAAATCTTTTGTGCGAGACACCATGCATATTATCGAGTTACTGGAAGGCCAACCGTTTGATGTGAAAACTCAAATCATGGTGACTTTAGACGTTTCCTCCCTCTACACCAGTATACACAGGGGAAGGCGCTGGAGGTGGTCAGTGAAACCCTAGAAAAACGTTCTAGACCACACTGGATACCGACAACATTCCTGATATCACTCCTGGATATCGCCATGACTAAGAACTACTTCATCTTTAAGAACCAATTCTATTACCAATGCAAAGGCGTTGCGATGGGCGCTGGGTTCGCTCCTAGCCTGGCCAATCTCTTCATGGACGCCTATGAGGATGAACATCTATATAATTCCAACAACCCTTTCATAGACAACATCGAAACATGGAAGCGGTATATAGATGATGTGATGATGATATGGACTGGCACTGAGGCAGACTTAATTACCTTCAGGGATTGGCTTAACAGCAGATCCAATGACATCCAATTCACTATGACATACAGTAATGAAACCATCAACTTCCTGGACCTCACATTTAAAGCAGAGGAAGGGTCACTTTATACTGACCTGTACCGCAAGCCGACGGAACGCTCCTCAAATATGATTCACATCACCCGAGGAGCCTGAGGGATAACCTCCCATACGGGCAGTTTCTCAGGATCAGAAGTAACTGTACCCGTAGGGTCGACTTCTTTAAGGAAACAGAGACTCTAACCACACGGTTAAGAGAGAGAGGATACCCGATGGGTCTGCTGAAACGAGTCAGAAAACGGGCTTAGTATTGCCCCCGGGACCTCCTCCTCCAGGTGAAACCAAAAACTACTGAGCAAGAAAATATCGTCTGTGTGACTACATTTAACACGAGAAGTAGCGAGATTAAAAGGTTGTGAAAAAGTATTGGAATTTAGTTGCTACCGAACTAGGCACAACCAGAGATCCCATCTTCGCTTTCAAAAGAGGCAGAAATGTCAAGGACGCTGTACTCAAAGCTTACCTTGAACCGCCCAAACCACCTGACATCAGAAGCCAACTAGGTCTGCCCATGGGCGTCCGCAGGGGGGGGCAAGGAGGGGCGCTTGCCCCCCCCCCTGGAGCGCCCCTCCTTGCCCCCTCTGTGAACGCCCATGCTTTTACGGACGCCTTTTGTCCGTAATTCTGGGCCCTGCAGGGAGCAGAGCTGTTCCCTGCCAGAGGCCTCAACTCCCTGATGGGGCGCTTCGCACTCCTCCTCGGAGCACAAGAGCAGCCCCACCCCGCCTATTGTCATTCTGTCTGTGGCTGATTGTCACATACAGAATGACAATGGCCAGTTTGAGCTGCTAAAGCATACTTCCCACCCTGGAACCTCTAAAGCGCCTTAGCTTAAAATCACTGAGGAGCCCAGCGGAAGGTAAAGTTCAAAGTTGAAGCTTAAATATGACACAAATGGTAGGAGAAGCAGAAGAGCACTGCAGGGTTAAAAGAAGTCTCCTCTTGCAGTTGGGGCGCACAGTGAAGGCAGTGGGGGTACCCTGGGGGGTTTCGGTCCTGGAAAAAATGCAAGTAGGGGATCCGTGCAGTTGAAAGCATAATCTCGCCCTTCTCTCATAAGAAGACACGAATCTTCTAACAAATGTACCTGCTTGTGTTCGATAAATTGTGAGGTCTTGTTACTCTCCGGTGCCATTTCATTTTGTAGTGTGAAAGGAACGGACGACGCTTTATCTCGCTATGAAACTGTTACAGAAATGTAAATCAATCTGTTGTTTAAATTGTCTGTAATGAAAGAGAGAGATAGAGAAATGTTTGTGCATGTCTGTCTGTATACAAGAATAAACACAAACAGCTCCAATAAAAATACAAGGGCCATTTAGAAAAATACCAGACTGACTGCAGGCAGCAGTAGAAAAGATTTGATCGTGCCAGTAAAGGTGAGCAGTAGGGGATGTGAAAGAACAGTAGTGTGCGCTGTCCTGGGGGTTCCCACCCTTCACACCACCAATTATGAAAGATAGATCAGTAAAAGGATGGATTGATGAGTGAAAGGGTGGATGATGGGCGAGTGAATGGGTGGATGGGTGAGAGAAATGATGGATGGATTGATGAATTAATAAGTGAAAGGGTGAAGGAATGGATGGATGGATGACTGAATGGATGGATGGGTGGAAGAGTGGATGGATGAGTGAAAGGGTGGCTTGGGTGAAAAGGTAAATGGTTGGATGGATGAGTGAATGGAATTCATGAGTGGAAGAGTGGGTGGATGAGTGAGAGGATGGATTGGGTGAAAGGGTGGATGGATGATGGATGAGTGAAAGGATGGATTGGGTGAAAGGGTGGACGGTTGATGGATGGATAAGTGAAAGGGTGGCTAGATGGGTGAAAGGGTAAGTGGTTGGATGGAGGAGTGGATGGATGGGCGGAAGAGTGGATGGATTAGTGAAAGGATGGCTTGGGTGAAAGGGTAAATGGTTGGATGGATGAGTGAATGGATGGATTGGTGGAAGAGTGGATGGATGAGTGAAAGGATGGATTCGGTGAAAGGGTGGATGGATGATGGATGGATTGGGTGAAAGGATGAATGGAGGGATGGATGAGTGAAATGATGGATGGAAGAATAGACATTGGATAGGTTTGCAAATGGTTGAAAAGGTTTGGATATGGATGGGAACACAGATGGAAGGACAGAATGAATGGTGAAAGACTGAATGGTAGATGAAAAAATTAATAGATAACAGAAAGTACCTTTGAAATGGTGGATGTCAGGGGTTTGATGGAAGGATGAATGGCTAGATCCTTGGACAAGAGAGCTCTTCTGGGGAGGGTTGTGATGACTTACTTTGCTTTCTTGGTGCCATAAGAGCTTTAGTTCAAAGTGGGAGGTATTTCAATTTTCTGGCTACTCCCTTGCCTATGTATTACTATCCTGTATTTGCTGTGTGCTTATGTGTGGGATCCATACATCATGCATACGACATTTTGAGTGACACCCAACTGCTACTTGAATGTTACACTAGTAATTGTAAATGTTTGCATGCTTTGTTTTAGGTGTAAGGTTTTAGGGAGAGCCTCGTAGTGCCATAAGCTGTGCTTGAGATGTATATTGTGTTTGTAACAATAGGCAAGGTGTCAAAAATAAACTATGTAATAGTGTATTGACAGTGCCTTCTTTAAGAAAGCTGCAGGGAAAAGCACCTTTGTGACTTCCATCAGCTACTGCAACTCTCTGCGAAGCCTCCATAAGCAAAGTCAGATTCCATATTTTAAGTTCCACTTGCTGAAACACCCATAATGCGTTCCCTATAGTGGGTTCATCACAGCAATCCTCCCTTTAGTTCACCTATGCTTGCCGCGTTACATCTCACAATGGCACTCAGATATGAGATGCTAGTAACAAAGTCCATCCGAGCAGATCTTCCTGAGCACTTCTCTCACCATACATTTCTGCTCACGACCATGAGTTGTAAACAAAATATCAGACTGGACAACCCAGTGCAGTAACCATATAAATAGATTATTATCATATGAAATACTTCAAAAAGACCTGCACAGTTGCTCAAAGCTGTGCGCATACCGAAAAACTGTGAAGTGCACGATTGTCTCAACCCAATATAAACGTATTTTGACTTGTACTCAAGTGGTTGTCTATTTACTTACTTTTATACTATCGCGCAACTTCCTCTGATGTGTCTGTAAAACTTACCTTTTGTTCCGAAGATTTGTCCTGAATTTTGACCTTCTGTCCTGAATTTTCCTCCTGAATTTTGACCCTTTGTCCTGAATTTTTACACTTACCATCCTGAATTTGCAACCATGCCAGTTGGTCACCCTACATTAACTGGTGAGTTCACTTCGGGGCGCTGCGTTCACACATGACGTCACCAAAAGTACAGAGTTCACCCGAACGGGTCTGCAAAGCATTCACCAACGCATCCATGGTACTTACAATGTGAAACGCTCGGATGCGCAGATCTGGACAGGACTGAAGCCCAGAAGCATGACTGAAGCACGCACCTCCACTAGCAGGGAAAAGACACGCTACAAGCCGCACAGGAACCATGAGCCTCCTCCCCGCCACAAACGTCCTGCTCAGCCCCCATTCCAGAACAGGGATTTCTCAAGAAATCTTCTGCATGTGGGGGCCCTTTTGTTGCCGATCTTCATCTCACATTGAAGTGACCCCTCAGCCAGGGCTTTAAATGGGCCGGGTCCCCCCGGGTCGCAGAGGACATTGCAACGGGTCCTTATCGGGCTCTAACGTCATGTCCTTTATTCTGACATAAACACTGATCGATTTCTAAATAATGAATGTAAAAAGGCAATCCATGTCAGCGATTTAGTTCCTGTTTGACGTTTTACTTAATATTTCATTCCCTTAGAGTGTTAACGATTTCCCGGATGTTGTGTTTCTGTATTTTTTCCGTGTAGCATATTACGCTTGTAAAGCGCCTACTTTGATCTGAGCCACCACCAGGAGCTAAGAACGAACCATGGTTGAATGCTAAGCATCCGAGAATGTGATTTTTATGACCCCTTCTGAGAGGCCCAGAACCAGCCTGAGCCAGCCCGCCTCTGAACGGTTTCAGCGACCCTCCCTGCCCCCACCCTTTGTTTTCTTTTAGACTGGTGCCACCGAGGTGATATCCTTGCCTGAAGGCAGGGATTTCACCTAAGCACTTGATGTGTTGTGAATGTGAGCATGGGGTGGGAGTGGGAAGATGTGCACAGCAGGGGGAAAGGGATGGCAGTGCAGGTGACGCTTTTCCTTTGTAAAGTAATTTCTGCTGGCGTCATAGCCCAGGGTTTGCTGTCTGTGCACTTGTATAGATGTGTATTCCATACAAGTGCACAGACAGCAAACCCTGGGCTATGACGCCAGCAGGAATTACTTTACAAAGGAAAAGCGTCGCCTGCACTGCCATCCCTTTCCCCCTGCTGTCTGTTCACTTGTATGGAATTCACATCCACGGCACTGCTCACCAGATAAATGGTGAACAGGGCCATGGATCTGTCTCTTTTTGCATCCAAGGGCACCTACGAAGAGGCAGAGGAGGCCCAGGAAAGGAGAAACCAGGAGACATTTGACCCACACCTATCTACACAGTGAGACCTTCGGGAGGGGCTGGATGCCAGGAAGACAGTGCTGCTGATCAGCCCGACTCCACTGAATAGTATCAGAAGAGCAGGCAGAAGTTTTTAAGTAAGTTCCAGTAACTTTAATGCATTCTACAGCATCAGCATTACCTACTGGCTGCATATCTAGGTTACTCTAAGTGAACGGTGTTCTAGACTTACATGCATGGAAACATCAAGGAGGACAGTCCCCTCCGAATATGCAAATGTAGTGTAAGCTTGTAGTGTTGAGCTTTTGGAGTGCCAGGGGGTAACTTTAGGGTTCAGGTTGGGTGTGGGTTTTAGGGTGCCAGGGAGTAATTTTAGGGTTCAGGGTGGGTTAGGGATTGGGGTGCCAGGGGGTAATTTTAGGGTTTCGGGTGGGTATGGGTTTTGGTGTGCCAGGGGGTAATTTTAGGGTTCAGTGTGGGTATGGGTTTTGGGGTGCCAGGGGGATAATTTTAGGGTTCAGGGTGAGTATGGGTTTTGGGGTACCAGGGGGGTAATTTTAGGGTTCATGGTGGGTATGGGTTTTTAGGTACCAGGGGGTAATTTTAGGGTTCCGGGTGGGTATGGGTTTTGGGGTGCCAGGGGGTAATTTTAGGGTTCCAGGCGGGTATGTGTGTTGGTGTGCCAGGGGGTAATTTTAGGGTTCAGTGTGGGTATGGGTTTTGGGGTGCCAGGGGGATAATTTTAGGGTTCAGGGTGGGTATGGGTTTTGGAGTACCAGGGGGTAATTTTAGGGTTCAGGGCGGGTATGGGTTTTAAGGGGCAGGGGGTAATTTTAGGGTTCAGGGCGGGTATGAGTTTTGGGGGGCAGGGGTAATTTTAGGGTTCATGGTGGGTTTGGGTTTTGGGGTGCCAGGGGGATAATTTTAGGGTTCATGGTTGGTATGGGTTTTGGGGTACCAGGGGGTAATTTTAGGGTTCAGGGTGGGTATGGGTTTTGGGGTGCAAGGGGGGGACATTTTAGGGTTCAGGGCGGGTATGGGTTTTGGGGTGCCAGGGGGACAATTTTAGGGGTCAGGGCGGGTATGGGTTTTGGGGTGCCAGGGGGGTAATTTTAGGGTTCATGTGTGCTCTAATTTTTGTCCAGTTTCAAATGCAGAATTCACCACTTTTTTTTTCTCAGCTTGGCCTGAGCATTACCCGATCCTGATTGTCTGCCGTTTTAGCCCCGCCCCTTTTGATTAACATTAGCCACGCTCCTTCATTTGCCAGGTTAGCCCCCCCCCTGGAAAATTTCTGCGGACGCCCATGGGTCTGCCCCCATTTATTGGACACCATAAGTGTGGTCATTGCAAGGCCTGCTCTTTGACTATAGAAGGGACGACTTTCACACATTACAACAGAACATACACTCTTCCTGTGCATACTAACTGTAACAGTACAAACGTTATTTATGCAATCAAATGTCCTTGCGACAAGTTGTACATTGGACAGACAACACAAAAGGTAAAGGCAAGAGTTCTCCAACACATGAAAAGGATAAAATGCAAAGTACAGGGGGCCCCACTAGTTGAGCATTTTAACACCTTGAATCATACATCTGAAACTCTCAAATGGTGGGTGGTAGAAAAAATACGGATACACCCAAGAGGTGGCGCCGTTGCTTCCTCACTTAACCTCAAAGAGTGTAAATGGATTCATTCTCTTGACACTGTCGAGACGGGGTTAAATGAACAAGAGGAAACCTAGAGACAAATGGGCTTGCTGTGACATCAATATACCCACCTTCTCTATTTTTGGCACAACAAGGTGCATTTTACTTGCGTTCTGGATCACTCTCGCTTTCCTAGCTAGTCACTGTGTTCAGATATGTTTAAATGTAACCTCTCCAGCATTATGTCAATTACTGTGAATAGAGTCACTATGCCAAGTGGTTGAATAGGCGATGTACATGTGTTGTAGCCTCTCACCGCGCTGTGGCCTCCCTTGCCTAATATATTTGGCGCTTTTCACTGTTGTAGATTACTGTGGCCGCTTAAGGCATTCTCCGTATCTAATACATTTGGAGCATTTTCACTTTTTAATTACTGTGGCCTCTCAAGCAATTCCCCTTATCTAATATCCGGCGGATCCCACTATTTATGTTTATATTTACGTATTGTCAATTTATTTAATCACTACATGTTTGTCTTACAGTGTTAGTCAAATGCGCATATGTCACTCAGTTATACCTGTTGTGTAATCTGCACTTTATAATTGAATATAATTGCGGAATTCAGCTAATTGGTGCACACTGTCGATTTCATGTTTAGAATAATGGGCATTTCAGAGGACATCCCTTTCCCCCGTGAATGCCAGGCTTTACAAGACACATTAATCACCCAGTAACTCGTCAGTTTCATTGACACTGACACTTGACCTTTCCGGTACTTGAATAGCAGCATTTAGCTGCTGTCACGGACCGCGCATGGCACAGTGGCGGCTCCCCCATTGGGGCGTCGGGGCGTTGCCCCACTGCTTTCTCGCGGTGCGAGAAGGCAGAAACATAAACGGTAAAAACTACCATTTATGTTTCTGCCTTCTCGCATTGCGAGAGCAGCAGTGCCTCTGTGCCTGGTTGGGGGCGGGCATGTGGGCGGTCCTGCTCAAGGGCAGGGGGAGTGCCTTGCCCACTGTTGTGGGTACTGACTGTTTGGTCGGCCCTGGAGCCGACCAAACAGTCAGTACCCACAACAGTGGGTAAGCCACTCCCCCCCTGCCCTCGAGCAGGACCGCCCACTCTCCCTTTTTCTCTATGCAGAGAAAATGTCCCGGCTGGGGCGCTCACTTGCTGCGCCTACCAGCGTTGTGATTGGCTTGACTTGCGTTGGTTGCGTAGTGGAGGGAAGCTGCCTGCTTCCTGCAGCAGGAACATGCGGACCCACCAGTACAGCGTGACCGGCCTGCCAGGAGTGGAGGCGGTTAGGTACCCTGGCACTCAGGTACGTTTTATTTTAATTGTTTTATTCGCCCCCCCTTTGCGACCCTCGAGCATGCCGGCGGCCGCTGTAAATCTGTAGTGTACACTTTTGACAATGCGCTTTGCCGGAAGCACACATTACTGTCGATCCAGTTTGTTGCAGAGGCTTAAGTTTTTACACAGTTGATGCCTCCTGCAAGTTTGGAGCCAGAGGGTAAAGTGTTTGTGGATACACGTGCCTAAAAGAATGTTTTAAATGTGCTTTACCAATCCATATGTAAAATGGATAGAAGAGCCGGCAGTGATTTAAATGATAAATATGCTTCCTGCAGGCTTGCATTTGTGTCTGCTATTTATTGTTCCTGCCCGTGGTCTGACTCATGCAGCACTTCAGCCAGAGGCCGTCTTGGCCAGACAGCAGCAGCGAAAAGAAGATTGGCGTGACGCAGCAAGTTTACTGCCTACATCAGACTCTGTGAAAAGGACTGGGCGGGAAACAATGTTCTGAATTTTAATTGAGAATAAGCGGCAGAGCATTGGTCCATACAGTGGAAATCTGATGCGATTATATCGCGAGGGTGAGGGTCAATGCACAAGCAATCGGTTGACCAGATGAGTGACGCCAAAAAAGGCCATTCTCATGACCGAGTAATCAAATTTGCACGTTGATGTTTAACAGTGGAATTATGTGTTAGTGTTTTAAAGTAGAGTCACTAGAGTGCTTGTAGTATTTATTTAAACAATCGAGCTTCCTTAATTAAGTATTTTTCTTGTTACTCTGTGTGCGTGTGTGTGTATGTGTTTTTTGCAGGTTTTTATATAGCGCAAACTCTTGGAGCGCTTTACACGAGCACATTGCCTGCACGAACTCGTTACATTACACAGGTCGGATGATGCTGCTGTTTTTATGGGTTTTTCTTCCTGGTATGAAGATTTTGTTTTCCCCAAATTGCCATGTGCATGATGATGACGTACTACCTGGCTAATCACTCAGCTGTCACGAGTGCCCTGCTGAGAAGGGGAGGAGCGGGGGCAGTGACAAATGGCTTATGTTGGATGGGAAATGGCTTGCATTTTACTACTTGCGTTTGGAAGTGATAAACACTGGTTTGTGCTGAAAGCAGCTGCTTCCAAACGCTAGCAGTAAAATTCAAGCTAGTAATCAGGGTATAAACTAAAACTAGCAAAACATACCTGGTAACAAATTCCAATCCACGGATGGCACAGCGTGTAATTGTGTTATGCGTCATCATCATTATACAAGGCATAAACTGAATTACAGTGAGCTAAGACAAGCTGCATCTTAACATGCAATCATTGTAAGGCGAATCCATCTGGGACTCTTGTCTCTATGCATCTACTATGCTCCTACATAGCCTCCTCCCGCATCTCCCCATAGCCCCTCTCTCACATGCATTTCTTTTGTTAATAGTGCTGTGTAGTGTAGGGTTTCAGAGCCCTTACATCTCATACACACACACATTATACAGAGACAATGGCATACGTGTGTAAATCATTGCATGGGGAATGTTACATAAAACAAACGTGGACTACATGGTGCAGGTGTCACATGATGTCATCCATAATGGTAGGTAGTATAGTTTAAGACTGACTGTTTGGTCTGGAGCAGCACAAACGTATAATTTAGAACCAGTTGTAACACCATGGTTGTGTTGACTATACAAATCAGAATTAATTTCTAGCCAAATGCACCCTTTTCGCAGCATTAGGATAATGAATGACTGGAGAAAAAAATCATAACGCTCTAACCTATGCCTTGCAATTTGTATGCAGCTCTCTGATGACAGTTACTAGCTCTATCCACTAACTTAGGCTTGTAACTTTTAAACTGCAAGTAACAAAAGCATGACTCTAACAAAAGCAGTAATCCACTGAACTATTTACATTATATGACCTTTTTGTGATCTGCATGCTATATGTTCTTTGCAGTAGGCATATTAACTCTCTGCGCATTACTACCATTGCCTTGGGGTCAGTTCCAGAATGGGGAAGTGCAATGTACTAACTACACTTTCACAATTGCTTTATTAACCTTCTTGCTTTCTCAAATTTGCTTGAAAATGCACCATTTGCTCAATCTTTTAAAAACAATTTCTCGGGGGAGATCCTCCCCAAACCCCCCTTATGTCACTCGGGCTTGCTCTCTGCGCTCGCTGGCTGTGGTGCACTCAGGCGTCACTTTTACGCCCCACCACTTTCAAATGTCACCAGCCGCCACTGGACATTTCCCACATTTTCAAACACGCTAGCGCTTTCATTAACGCAATCCTCCATCCTATGGAACCAAGGCTACATTTTCATCTGCACTTCCCAACAGGATTGTGGCAGGGACCTCGTTAACTTCGTGCCCGCCGCAATCTCCCATGGGTTTACACTATTCACAGAGCAATTCCCACACTATAATCGTAAACTTGGCTATCATCCCAATGCGCATCCCACAGAATCTATGTTCACGATATAGTGGTTTTAAATCCATTGCGCTTTTTAACAGGATTGTTGCCTGGCCCCCGGGAAGGACCTCACTTACGCTGTGTCCTCCACATTTTGGTATTAACTACCTCTTTTTGCTAGGTAAGCCTCCTCTAGGTGCATAATACTTCTTGGCCACCTTTTATGGTTTTTACCGATTCTGACGTAGTGTATTTCTTTTTAGGGGTTTCATCCTATGAAGTAATCCTCACCCCTTGAGTTTATCTGACACGTGCAGGTAAGCGTCTCATTCGCACATTCTATCTATCCTCGCCCAGTGTAGCATTGCCAGGGCTTAATCCCTCTGATCTCATTTTAGATCCTCTGACGGCTTTCACCGAGCAAGGGACGCCCCAACTCACCTTCCGGTGAGTAATAGGACACCCTCCCGTTAGCTAATCAGCTGCTATGCCCTGTTGTTTGGAACACAATTTTGAATCTTCTTCCGCTTTTTTAGGCTGTCAACTCCCCATCCTGTCCTGAAGAAGACCCGCCATGACACATTCAAATTACGCTCTGTCAGGGTCAAAACGTCGACGAATATACATGGTTCAGATTAACGAAATCTCTTGGTGTCTAATCAATAAGCAAACTTGCAGTTCACCAGAGTTATTGCCGACCTTTTTCTGACCGCATTCTAATTCTTTGTGTAAATAAACTGTACATATTATCACCTTGTATATATAAGAACTGCACCACTATCACTGAGCACTAAATGTCACCATACCACATTTCACTTTTGTAGTATTTCTTGTTTTGACAGCCTTTTTGATTACTTGTACATATTGACTTTGGCTTATATAACATATAAAAGGAAAGTTCTTTGCAAACATATACTAGTAGGTGTTTTGCTTCAATGTGTGTTCCAACTTCATGTGATATGTTTTCCAACATGTGTTTCATGATTTAACCAAATGTAAATGTTATACTGGTCAGACTTATTCAATAAGTATCAAGAAACTCTTCTCAGTTCTCCTTGAAAAATTTAACTTTTCAAAGCAATTGGGTTCTTCCCGACAGAACCATTGTAGCCTACTACACATATACCCAGGTTCTGAGGGACACAGGGTCACCCCATTGTTGTTATATAATGGTTTTTTCATGGCTGACAATGCGGAGGTTCGTGAGGCAATAAGGGTGCTGTGCGTGGCAGGCCGGGAGGACCTTTTTGCAGCCTGGTGTCCCGGGGCAGGCATGGGTGGGTCTCGAAAGGCCTAGGAGAAAAGCAGTGCGGGGGGTAGCGGAGGCTGTCGCTGCGTGTTTGCCGGCGCCGGGCAAGGCTAAGAATGCGCGCACCGACGTAGAGGCAGGGTTCGCACTTGCACAGCGGTAACACTTTCCAGTGTCTCCCTAAGCGGTGTGACGAAGTCGAGGCCCTGGGATTTGAGGTTTCTGTGGCTCATTCAATAGCGCAGTTCGTTTGGGCTACGGCTCCCGCAGAGGGCGTTTGTTGGGTCGCATGTCGTCACGCAAGGGAAGAGCCCCTAGGGCGAAGTTTGCGGAGTCCGTCTCTCGCGGTAGAGGGAAAAGTTTGCGGAGCGTAGCAGGCAGGGTTACTGCCTCTTGTTTGGGTCTTAGGGTGAGCCCCTCCCCTGCCGGGCGGAGCCGGGGATTTACAGCAGCTGGAAGGGTTTTTGCCTGGTGCGCGTGTTGGGCTTGGCAAAGAAAACACTGAGCCCATTCCCAAATTGTCACGTCGGTCCTCTTCACTGGTTGCTTATTCAAGTGACAGCAGGGAGGAGGGCTCTTTCGAGAAGGCTGATTTAGTTGCTCCCTAGGCATTAGACAGGTTGCAGCTCCATAGTTGTGGGGTGAGCTCCGTGTTCCTAAGTGCTGGGGGCAAGGCAGTGATTTCTGAGGCACCTGGGCTGCAGGTACATACATTTTATAGTGCAGCTTCTTTGGTTTTCGATTCTCAGAATGGTTCAGGGCCTGATGATTACATGTTTTTTGACCGCAGTTTTGGGTCTGAAGTTGAGAACGGTTTAGGGTCCCCGCATACCCATTTTGCAGGGTGGTCCTCATGTTGCACTGTCTTTGGCGGGTCCTGGGGACGATTTTGTTTTTTCCTCGCCTTGCCCTGTTCTACAACAGCCTCCTCCATTTTCTGATCTGGGGCGGGGTCCTCAGTCTGGGCAGTGGGTATGGGTGGAACATTCCGAGGTGCCCTCAGCAGCAGCGTAGGGTGCCAAGTCGTTGGGGGGAGGGGGGGAGGAGTGGGGTTTGGCACAGCGGCTCATTCAGGTCAGTGCGGCTTGACGAAACAGGTCACAACATCAAAGGTGGCAGAGTAAGGAGGATCCAGACGGTTGCCAGCAGAGCACGATGCGGCTTCTTTACGTTGGCCCGACGAACAAGGACGATCTCGAGCAGATTTTTCTTCGGCGGCCGGGCTTTTAAAGCGGATGTCGGTGCCTAATTGGAGGTCGTAAGATGGTGGTGTGGGTGCTGGGGAAAAGCCTGGAGTGAGTAGTGTTTCTTTTGATATGTATGATGATCAGTTGGATTATGGGGATGACAGTGAGGATTGGGAGGAGGGGGAGTTGAGAGACTGGGATTGTGATGATCACGAGACGGATCACCATCAAAAACGTGGTTTCAAGGGGGTTTGTCAGGGGCAACCAGTGTGCTTGGTGTATTGCAGAAGTCAAGAGCGGACCGAGCAATTGCACAGGATCGGCTAAGCGGCCCGACAGAAGGATGACCCCAAGGATTTCCAACGACGTTCAGCACAATTGCCATCAGGTAAGGCACAGTAGTGGGCCACGTGGAGACAAACTGCTCATAGGGAGTGCGAATCACGTTCTATTGGTGTTTGCGAGGCGATTTTGAACAAGGATTTGATTACCAGCCACACTGGGAATGTAACGCAGAATCCGGTTATGCAAGACAACGCCACAGTTCGTAATACAGCAGAAGGCTCCTCTAATGTTCACTCAAATAGGGTTGTTGAGGTAGCAACGAATGACGCAGAGGAGGAGGATGAGGATAAGAATATTCTTAAGAAACTTCCCTTTATGGGTAGTGCATTGCCTTAAAATAGAATATGGAGGCATGAGTATGTAGAAGTCTTTAAATTATTGCATAGAGATATTCAGGCTAAGGACGAGGAGTGGGAGCTTGCAAAAAAGGCCTCGAGTCCCCAAAACTATCAAATGGGACAGCAGCTTTTTCTTATATATACAAGCATATATGGTGAGCGTTACCAAGACAGGGCAGTGGCTATGTTTAATATATAGACATCATTCGCAAGGTGGGGCGGGTTGGTATGGGAGAGGTCAGACTCCGGTTTCAGGAGCCTGCAGGAATTTTAATAAAGGATTTTGTAACAGGAAATTTTGTCGTTACACACATGAATGCTCGCAATGTGGGGGAAAACATCCCCCTCACCCAATGTTTCGCGTGTTCCAAATTTGGTGACCAAGGGGGATTCCAGCGGGGGAAGGGTGCAGCATTTCAATATCCATCAAAAGGCCCATACCCCAATTAGAATTGAGGTTTAAGCACATTGGTTGGAATACTATCCAGATGTAGAGGCTGCGGCCAAACTGTACTGGGGGTTCAGAGATGGTTTTAAAATTGGTTATCAGGGGCCCAGGAAGAGGCGTTGGGCAGACATCTTAAAATCTGCTAAAGAGCTCCCCCAGATAGTGCAACAGAAGCTAGACTCGGAATTGCAAGCCGGCAGAATAGCTGGTCCCTTCCTGCAGTGTCCTCTTGACAACTTGATTGTTCCGCCACTGGGTGTAGTGCCAAAGAAGGCGGTTGGGGAGTCTAGTTTTTAATCCACCACTTATCATGGCCGGAGTTTCAGTCCGTCAATGATTTCATTTCGCCATCGAAGGCTAGTGTGTCTTATGCTTCAGTGGATGATGCTTTGAAGTTGGTGAGGTCAGTTGGGGCAGGGGCAGAGTTGGCGAAAAGTGATATTCAATCAGCATTTCAACTTTTGCCTATACATCCTACTGATTTGAGTTGTTAGGAATGTATTTCAATGGTGCCTTTTCTGGGGACAAGGTCCTTCCCATGGGTTGTTTCCATTTCTTGCGCCTTATTTGAGATGTTTAGCACTTTTTGCAATGGTGCTTTACACAGTTTAGTGGTCATGACTTGGTCTGCCATTACTTGGTTGATTTTATGTTCATTGGCTGTAGTCACACTGATCAATGTAGGACAGCGTTGCAACGGTTTCAGGACATGGCGCATGAACTGGGTGTCCCGTTGGCCCCGGACGAAACAGAAGGTCCAAGCACTAGGTTGATTTTCTTAGGGATTGAGATTGATACGCTGGAAATGATAGCCAGGCTCCGTGCAGACAAAGTTCAAGAGATTAGGTCTTTTTTGTTATCTGTCATTGATCAGAAGAACTTGGAACTCAGACAGGTCCAGCGGTTGTTGGGATATTTGAATTTTGTCTGTAGAGTGGTCAGGGCTGGCAGGATGTTTTGCAGGCGTCTGGGCATGTCGATGTCTGGAGCTTCTCTCCATCACAGGATTAGGATTTCCAAGGCTGTTAGGGAGGATCTAAATATCTGGCTGAATTTTCTTGCGGATTTTCAATGGATTTTCGTTGTATTTTGTTGAGGTCCACATGTTATGGCAGATATAATTTTTCTAGGAGGCGTCCGGTGCAACTGGTTTTGGCTTGTTTTGGGAGGGTCGTTGGTGCGCTGAAAGTTGGCCTGCACACTGGTTACAGCAAGGGCGTAGCATTGCCTTCCTGGAGCTTTTCCCCCCTTTTGATTGTGGCATGGTTCGTCTGGGGGAGGAATTCAGAGACAGATCTGTTCTTTTTCATGTAGACAACATGGTCTTTGTTGATTTAATAAACCAGCCGAGAGCATAAGACTTGAGAGTTATATGCTTTTTACGAGCCTTTATGCTAAAGAGTCTGCAATTGACCATTGTATTTAAGGCTAGACACGTTCCTGGTTCCAATAACTCCATAGCAGACGCTCTGTCTCGCTTCCATTGGCACAAGTTTCGCAATTTCTGGCCAGGGGCAGACACCACCAGGACTCCGTTTTCACAGAGCTTTGGGGAGTGGGGGTATTGAGGATAGTCGAGCTCGTAGAAAAATCTGTAGCTATCTCCACCAGAAGAAGCTATCTGAAACATGGAAAGAGTTTCTAAGAATGGTGACATCAACGTTTAATTTGGGTCGGTGGCTCAAACGGAACACATCTTACTAAGTTTCGTACTGCACTTGATAAACAAAGGTTTATCCCACACCACTATTGCAGGAAAGCTAGCAGGGATTTCCTTTTATGGCCAGCTATGGTGGGGTCGGAACCCAGTGGAGGGAGTATTGGTGAGGAGGGTTTTGAAAATTCTTAGCAGGGAGCAAAGTGGGAGATTTTTAGGTTTAGGTTATGCATGCTCTGGTTATTTTTTGGTGCATTTAGGGTTCAGAGTTGTTTGGTTTAAGAGGTCAGGCTGGCATACGAAGTGATGAGATAGTTTTTGGAACAACACAGAATCAGGATTTGGTTGAGAGCATCTAAAACAGACCAATTAGGCAAAGGAACGTGGGTGCATTTAAACAGGAGTGGGATGGTGGTTTGTTGCCCACTGGGAGAGTGGGGAGAATTCTTCAAGTGCAGCCTGGTCCCGGGCAGGTGAAATATTCTGGTCATGCAAACGGCTATAGGATTTCCTAGCGCACACCTATTAGATGTATTAAGGAAGGCTCTTGTCAGGTTGGGGAGAGATTCTCGGCTGTTTGGCTCTCATTCTTTTCGTATCGGGGCAGCCACGGAGGCTGCACGGTTGGGTTGGGCAGGGTCTGACATACGGCGAATTGGGAGGTTGGAAATCGTCCTGTTGTGCACGATATGTTAGAAAATAAGTGTTTTTTTCAATTTCCCCTTTGTTAATATTTGTTTTTCCATTTAGGTTGTGTGCAGGGTCCATTCTCGAGACAAATGACCACTTGGATTGTGGGTCATTCCTTCAATAAGTGCGCAGCGATCTTTGCCGAGCAGCAAATTTATGGCAGATCATTTGGACTTCCCATTGTTGGACATGAAGTGGTCTGGAAGGGAAAGAGTGGATGTGTTGAAGGGGTTGTTTTCCTACTTTAACTGAAATGTGTTCTTCTTAGGGTTTGCCCTGATACGTTAGTCATCCATTTAGGGGAAAATGATTCAGGGTCGTCATTCAGGTTGGTCTCTCATAAAACAAATGAAGATGGACCTGGCCGTTCTCAAGAATAAATTGGGGGGCACTTGTTTAATTTGGACTGCATTTATATCGTAAACATTGGAGAGGACGAGGAGTCACGCAGCAGTGGAAAAGGCCAGACGCAAACTCAACCGGGCAATGACGGTATTTTGTCAAGCTACGGGTATTACAGTGGTGTCTCATGGTAACATTATGGGATCGGAGGGGCATCTATTTCGGGACGATGGTGTTCATTTATCCCAAATGGGGCAAGCCTATTATTTGTTGGAACTGAGGGATTTGCTTGCGAGATTGTGGAATGAAAATTTATGGCGCAATAAAAGCTCTTAATGTTTGTTCCTTTTCAGCAGTCTGTGGGGTGGGGCCAGGAAAACTCTGCGGTTTTCCTTGGTGGCGCTTTTTTGGGGGGGTGGACAGTCTGGAGCGGGCTTATCCATCCCTCGGGGGCGGGGGGGGGGAGGACAGGACACAGGGGAGGGGAAGAGAAAATGATGGGGCTTGCAACTCAATGGGGTTTTTATTCTGGAAG
The DNA here is from genome assembly GCA_963921515.1 of Calotriton arnoldi. NCBI lineage: Eukaryota > Metazoa > Chordata > Amphibia > Caudata > Salamandridae > Calotriton > Calotriton arnoldi. The sequence goes on along the minus strand of CAWUFW010000529.1, from coordinate 117,640 downwards.
ATATGTTTGAGTTGTTTGGGGGATTTTTTCTCAAAGGTTAAAAAGGGGTATAGTGAGATAATTTAAGGTATTTATAATGTCAATTTGTTTTAAAAGTTGTTTGACATAAAAGTGAAGAGAATTCACCTGTCTTAAAAAAGTGGCCTTTTTTGCTATAACAAGAAGTCGTGGGTTGTGATTATTGCACGATGGGGACCCAGGGGGAGCATGGCACGAGCCGGTCTCCCCCTGGGTATTTTCGCGTGGTAGAACAGGCCACGCATTGGGATAGGTGTAGGTAAGGGAGGGGGCGGGGCTTAGGGTAGTTTATTTATAGGGGTGCTTGTGGGCGGGAAGACCCTCGCGGAGCCAGTGCCCAGGGTTCTTGGGGAATTTCTTGCTGACCCACCCACCCTCTTTTTGATCTGTAGTTTTTGGTTTATATATATATATTTATATATATTTAAAAATTAAAAAACGGCTTTCTCGCCACTCTAAGACAGGTACTGGATTTTCATTTTTCTTACTGTAGGTGCTTTTTGGGGGGGGTGGACAGTCTGGAGCGGGCTTATCCATCCCTCGGAGGGGAGGGGGAGGACAGGACACAAGGGAGGGGAAGAGAAAATGATGGGCCTTGCAATTCAATGGGGTTTTTATTCTGGAAGATATGTTTGAGTTGTTTGGGGGATTTTTTCTCAAAGGTTAAAAAGGGGTATAGTGAGATAATTTAAGGTATTAATAATGTCAAGTTGTTTTAAAAGTTGTTTGACATAAAAGTGAAGAGAATTCACCTGTCTTAAAGTGGCCTTTTTTGCTATAACAAGAAGTCGTGGGTTGTGATTATTGCGCGATGTCTCATTGCTGTGGATATGGTGTGATATTCACACTTAGTTTCACATGAAGAAGCATATTTAGCGCAAGTCCAGTGCATTTCAAACCAATGACCCAAACGTAATGGGTTGAGTTTTTAATTATGGACCATGGCCGTAAATTGATATTATAATGACACATCGGGTGTGTCTCAATGTACCATAATATACTAACCCTTGGCATGCTAACCCCGGCTTTTCGTGAAAGGGGATGTTTAGCGCATTTTCTCGCTCATTTTTGCTGATAATCTCGGCCAAATCCGTTTAAATGTAACCGTGGACTATAGCGGTCAGTAGACAGCATAAAGACACATCAGGCGTGTTTTCATTATTTTAAAACATGCCCTCTTATATTCATACACATTTCTTAATTCTCAAAAGAATCTAGCATATGTATATATCTTATGTCTATGATTGTTTTCACAATACCAGTTTGCGAGCTACTGGGATACGGGTCACTGCGGAATGCCCCCTTGATTCACCAAGAATGCGGTCTAGTTGTTAAAACAACGGACCGGCCGCTTCCTTTTTAAATGACTTCCAGGTTAGCACAAGTTTAGGCGCGCGTAAACACAGATGCGGCAGGCCGGATGGTGCTGCCAACCAGAGGTAGGTGTTTTCATTTTTAAGAAATGCACCTTTCATCCGTTTTACTTTTGCATTAGCATTTACTTATTGTAAGAGGATCCCATGTAGATACAGTAATTTTGATGTGTCGCACCGATGATTTGTTACGCTTCCTTGTGTCTGTATTTGACTATGGCATTGGTCATGACATTGTTCACAGTTTCCATTAAATATCAGGATAACGGTGAACACATTTATTATTCACAAACACTCATTACGTGACTACTAAATATCATAGTTGACTGGGTAATCTCAGACCACTCCGCCACTATGTGTTAGTCTTGCTTTTGTTTGTTTCCTCCGTATATGAGAACTATAATAAGGTTGATGTATGAAATTCTACCTCTTGGAGAACAGTCGTTTGTTTGTTTTACAGTATTTCTTTTGTTCATAGGATTGGAAAGTACAGTAACTGTTGGTTCATTGACCTCTTAATATTTGGATTAATGTAACAATTTCCATAAGTATGAGCACAAGATCAAGTTTTTTCAATATTATGGTTTATTAGAGGATGATGCACCAGAATATTCGCGAGGTCATCCCTTTAGAAGATAAACATTTATATTTTCAATAATGACAATGAGGTGTTTTTGATAACCAGTACTTTTTCTGGTTTTCTTATACTGCTGCTTTCCTCTTTTTTGTCTCCTTGAAGTACTTTTAGCGTTGGGATATGTATTTCGTGAACACAAACACTTGAATGTACTGATCTTAAAATATCCGATTTGAATATTGTGGGAGACTTCCCAAATCTTAGGGTGAAATCATACAGGTACTGTACCCTGAACCTCCCCTTTTTCTCTTCTTTTTGCCTTATTTTCACTTTGGAAGATTGATAGTGATCTTTAATTCTTGGCTTATCACTCTGGGGTTTCCCCTTGGTTGGTTGGCTGGCACCATATTTATGGGAGAAGAATTAGTATTGGTCCTGGCACATTATGTGGGTATTTTTTCACAGGTTTGTGTAATATGTATAGCACCTGGTTGCGAAGTATGCACAGTTACTTGTTGAACAATATGATATTAATCTCATGTGATGTGTATATTGCTATGCGACACTGATATTAGATTATTACAACCTAGTGCTGTTGTCTTGTAGCGAGTAGTGAAACAACTGGCACCTTGATAGGACTTGCGCTACGCAGTTGCAGGTTTACCTCAACATTTGAATTTTGAAAAAGTGAGCACTCTTGGAGGTTTTTTCTAGACAGGTTAACTTTACTGTACTTACCTGTGGGCTTGCAGACTCCTTGCATACATATAAGATCAGCTTAGAAATTTAATTCCAGAAATTAAATGTAACCACATAAATATGTGCACTCATGTTTTCTTTTAATCAACACACCTTTGGCTTCTCATTTCATTATTCTCTTTCTTCTTTTACTGTCCTTCGTTACATTCACACTTCCTGTGCAATGGATTTCTTGAAAATAAATTAAAAGGGGAGAAATGTAAATTGGGGCTGTTTTCAAGTTTTGGGTTTTTTCCTATATGGATGCAAAGGTGGTCTCGATAAGAAACATACCTCTGTCGTCCAACTTCTCTGAACTTCTTGTGTTTTTTTTTTGCTTTGTTTGTATTATCTACTCTATGGAGAAATATATCTCGTGAAGGGAAGAATGCACTTTGGGGATGATTACCATGGCTTTTCTCAATGTATACTCGTGTTTTTTAAGAAAGAGAGAAAAGAAAATGTTTTTGTTCTTCTCTTGCTGTTTACTGCACTTAGGTCTTGATTGGTTTGTACGAGTTGTATGTTTTTTAGTCATTGTCAGATATACATGGTTTTAATCACTGAAAAACTATGTCTTGTCATCTGTATATTTGTTTGTAATCTGTGTTCTAGTGTTTGTCCTTTTAATCATGTTTGCAGCCCTGAAGAAGCCCTCTTCTAGTGCAAAATGTGTTGGATGCATCTATTTGCAACAATCCCAAGATCGCAAAAAAGAGAAATAATAAAAAATCTCTTTACAAATATTTGTCCATAATTATAGAATTGTTCTTGTTAGTGGACTTGATGTTACATGTGTTGTATTAATCGATGTGTTGCCTCTCAATCTCAGTGTTCAAATCTATATCCTTTATGGCCATTGGGCAGCTGGCCATTTGAGGTGAGCAATAGTGTTGAAAAAGAAAGAGAAATTTGTGACTATACTGGGTGGTGCAGTGATTTAGTTTTCCTAGCTGCCACTATTTCTTCAGTCCATCACACGCAGCAGAATTGAACACCTGTGGCTGACCCACCAGGGTTCGGGCAGATCCAGAGGGGGGTGCGTGGCACTGGCGAGACTGGGCAGTCTCGGGTTCACCCGTGCCGCCTGTCATGGTGGGGCCTCTGAGGTGGTGCCAGGCCGCGTTGGCCCCGGTGTCATAAATGGTGGTCAGAGCTCAGCTATCTCTCCCCCACAGCAGCACCAGTCCTCAGAGACTGCGATGGGGCATATTTTCAGTGCAGGGAGGCTACAATGGCGGTGATTATGCAGGATTGAGAGCCACCGCCACTGGAGCCTCACAAGATTATGGCCATCTTGGTGGCGGTCATGGCCACACCCCCTGTGAGCTTAATTATAACATCTATGTAACCTTTGATTTTTTTCAGTGAATTTCTAAGGTTTTTTAAAATTCTATTTCCTGACTATAACATCCCTGTAACCTTTGGTTTTTTTTAACTGAATTTCTACGGTTATTGGGTTGAAAAGTCTCTGAGTGGGTCTATGAATGGGTGTATGAGTGTCTGAATGGGTCTGTGAGTGAGTGCATGAGTCTGAGAGTGGGTCTGTGAGTGGGTGAGTAAATATCTGAGTGGATCTCTGAGTGGGTGCATGAGTCTTTGAGTGGGTCAGCGAGTAGGTGCAAGGGTTTCTGCGTGGGTCAATCAATCAATCACGGCATTTATAGAGCGCGCTACTCACCCGGGAGGGTCTCAAGGCGCTGGGGGAGGGGGGTAAGTTACTGCTCGAACAGCCAGGTCTTGAGCTGCTTCCTGAAGGAGAGATGGTCCTGGGTTCCCCGAAGGTGAGTGGGGAGGGAGTTCCAGGTCTTGGCTGCCAGGTAGGAGAAGGATCTTCCTCCGGCGGTGGCTCTGCGGATGCGTGGTACGGTGGCGAGGGCGTGGCTGGTTGATCGTAGCTGGCGGGTGGGCGTGTAGAAGGTCATGCGGTCGTTGAGGTACTTGGGGCCCAGGTCGTGGAGGGCCTTGTGTGCGTGGGTGAGGAGTCTGAACGTGATTCTCTTGCTGACGGGGAGCCAGTGCAGGTCTTTCAGGTGTCCGGTGATGTGGCTGTGCCGGGGGATGTCCAGGATGAGTCGTGCGGAGGCGTTCTGGATGCGCTGGAGTCTTTTTGAAGTTTGGCTGTGGTTCCGGCGTAGAGGGTGTTCCCATAGTCCAGTCGGCTGGTGACGAGTGCCTGGGTGACGGTCTTCCTGGTTTCAGTGGGGATCCATCTGAAGATCTTGCGGAGCATGCGCAGGGTGTTGAAGCACGAAGATGAGACGGCGTTGACTTGTCTGGTCATCGACAGGGAGGAGTCCAGGATGAAGCCCAGGTTGCGTGCGTGGTCCGTTGGCTTGGGCGCGGTGCCCAGGGCCGGGGGCCACCAAGAGTCGTCCCAGGCGGAGGGTGATGAGCCCAGGATGAGGACTTCCGTCTTGTCTGAGTTCAGTTTAAGGCGGCTGTTCCTCATCCAGTCGGCGACGTCTCTCATCCCGTCGTGTAGGTTGGCTCTGGCGGTGGTGGGGTCGTTGGTGAGGGAGAGGATCAGCTGGGTGTCGTCGGCGTAGGAGATGATGTTGAGGTTGTGTTGGCGTGCGATGGCTGCGAGGGGGCTCATGTAGACGTTGAAGAGGGTTGGACTGAGTGAAGATCCTTGTGGAACGCCGCAGATGACTTCGGTGGCCTCGGATCTGAACGGGGGAGGCGGACTCTTTGGGTTCTTCCGGCGAGGAACGAGATGATCCATTCCAGTGCTTTCTCTCGGATTCCGATGTTGCTGAGGCGCTTCACTAGGGTGCGGTGGCAGACGGTGTCGAACGCCGCGGAGAGGTCCAAGAGGATGAGGGCTGCTGTTTCCCCGTTGTCGGTTAGGGTTCTGATGTCGTCGGTGGCTGCGATAAGGGCGGTCTCGGTGCTGTGGTTGGCCCGAAACCCGGACTGCGAGGGGTCGAGGGATCCATTCGTCTCGAGGAAGGCGGCAAGCTGTCTGTTGACGGTCTTCTCGATGACTTTGGCCGGAAACGGAAGGAGGCGAGATGGGACGGTAGTTCTTTAGGTCGGTGGGGTCCGCCGTTGGTTTCTTCAGGAGGGCGGTAAGCTCGGCGTGCTTCCAGCTCTCCGGGAAGGTGGCGGTGTGGAAGGAGGAGTTGATGATGTCCCGGAGATGGGGTGCGATGGTGGCGTCGGCTTTGTTGAAGACGTGGTGTGGGCAGGGGTCGGTTGGTGATCCGGAGTGGATGGAGTTCATCGTGCGGGTGGTGTCTTCGGTGCTGATCGGGGTCCAGTTGCAGAGGGTGGTGGTGGCGGGCGTTGGTTCGGCGGTAGGGTGCGTGGTCTGTGCGTCGAAGCTGTTATGTATGTCGGTGATCTTGCGGTGGAAGAACGCGGCGAGTGAGTTGCAGAGGTCTTGCGAGGGGGTGATGTCGTTGTTTCCGGCGCTGGGGTTGGAGAACTCTTTGACGATGCTGAAAAGTTCCTTGCTGTCGTGGGCGTTGTTGTCCAGTCGTTCTTTGAGTGCCGACTTCTTGGTGGCACGGATCATCTGGTGGTGTTTGCGGGTGGCGTGCTTGAGGGCGGTCCTGTTGTCTGTGGTCTGGTCGAGTCGCCAGGCTTTCTCGAGAGTGCGGCAGTTCTTCTTGGATTCCTTGAGTTCGTTGGTGAACCAAGGGGTTTTCTTGCTTCCGGGTCTGCTGGGAGGGTTTTTAGTGGTGCGAGGTCGTCGGCGCAGGTGGTCAGCCACTTGGCGAGGTTGCTGGCTGCTTCGTTTGGGTCCGTTGTGTTGGTGGGTGTGTTCTGGCTGAGGGAGGCGGTGAGCTGCTCGGCGGTGATCTTGCTCCAGCTCCGGCGGGGAGCCTGTTGCGGGTGGTGGTGGGTCGCAGTCTTTCTGAAGCTGAAGTGGACGCAGCTGTGGTCGGTCCAGTGGAGTCCGGTGGCGTGGCTGAAGGAGATGTGCTTGCTGGAAGAGAAGACGGGGTCAAGCGTGTGGCCGGCGTAGTGGGTGGGCGTGTTCACCAGTTGCTTGAGTCCGAGGTTGGCGAGGTTGTCCAGCAGGGCGGTGGTGTTTCTGTCGTTGTTGTTCTCCAGGTGGAAGTTGAGGTCCCCTAGGAGGATGTAGTCGGCGGAGGGCATGGCGTGCGGGCTGATGAAGTCTGCGATGTCTTCGCTGAATAGTGTGCGTGGTCCCGGGGGTCTGTAGATGAGGGTGCCTCGGAGGGTGGTCTTGGGGTCAGTGTGTATCTGGAAGTGTAGGTGTTCGGCGGCGGTGAAGGTCTCGTCGGAGTTAGTCGAGATGCGGATGGTGTTCTTGTGTACAATGGCGATGCCTCCTCCCGTCTGGTTGACGCGGTCCTTCCGGGTGATCTTGTATCCGTCCGGGATGGCTATGGCGATGTCGGGCGCTGAGGAGGCGTTCATCCAGGTTTCGGTGAGGAAGGCGACGTCCGGTGCTGTTGCGTCGAGCAGGTCCCAGAGTTCCACGGTGTGCCTGTGGACGGAGCGGGTGTTCAACAGGATGCATTTCAGGTGGTTGCTGCTGGTGCTCGACTTGGCGGAGGTGGTGCACGTCCGGGGGCAGGTGAATCGGCAGGCTTGGCAGGTGAAGGGTCCGTGGGTGCGTCTCGGTGAGGCTCGGTAGCAGGCAGGGTTCCGGCCGGCATTGAGTGCGGTGAGGGTGGCGGCGTCGTAGGTCCGTCGAGTAGTGTTGCATCGGTGGGATCCAGGGGTCCTGGCGCTGGGCGCGGGCCAGGCGCGGGCCAGGCGCGGACGGGCGCAGACGGGCTTACCTTTGGTGCACCTTCGGCGCTCCGTCGGTGCTCCCACTGCGCGCGGCCGCTGCGCGGTCGCTCAGGGGCGTCATAAGTAAGGAGCCTGGAGGGAGGAGCAGCTGGGTGGCGGGAGCGGGGCGGCGAATGGGATCACGGGGGGCGGGGCCGCAGGGAGGCAGTGGCGGGAAGTCCCAGGAGCAGCGGGCAGCGGGAAAGTCCCAGGAGCAGCGGGAAAGTCCCAGGAGCAGCGGACAGCGGGAAAGTCCCAGGAGCAGCGGGAAAGTCCCAGGAGCAGCGGGCAGCAAGCGAAGGAATCTCCAGGCAGGAGGCGGCAAGGCAGGCAGGAGCGGCAGCAGTGAGTGGGGCGACCAAGCCCTGTGGAGGGCTGAGCGGTCTGTTAGTGGGTGCATGAATCTCCGAGTAGGTGTGTGTGTGTGGGTGCATGAGTCTCTGGGTGGGTCTGTGAGTAGGTACTGGAGTGTCTGATTGGCTCTCTTGGTAGGTAGGTGCATGAGTCTCTCTGGGTCTGTGAGTATATGCATGAGTTTATGAGTTGGTCTGTGGGTGGGTGCATGGGTCTCTGATTGGGTCTGTGAGTGGGTGCATGAGTCTCTGAGTGGGTGCATGAGTCTATGGGTCTGTGAGTAGGTGCATGAGTATCTGAGTGTGTCTGTGAGTGGGTGAACAAGTCTCTGAGTGGGTCTGTGAATGTGTGTCAGTATCTAAGTGGGTCTGTGAGTGGGTGCATGGGTCTCTGAGTGGGTTTGTAAGTGGGTGCCTGACAGTCTGAGAGGGTATGTGAGTGGGTGCATGAGTCTTTGAGTGGGTTTATGAGTCTGTGAGTGGGTGTGTAAGTATCTGAGTAGATCTCTGAGTGGGTGCATGAGTCTTTCTCTGGGTCTGTGAGTGGATGCATGAGTGTCTGAGTGGGTCTGTGAGCGGGTGCATGGGTCTGTGAGTGGGTGCATGAGTATCTGAGTGGGACTGTGAGTAGGTGTGTGAGTGTCTTTAGTGGGGCTGTGAATGGTGGACACGTCTCTGTGGGTCTGTGAATGTGGGTGAGTGTCTGAGTGGGCCTGTGAGTGGGTGCATACGTCTCTGAGTGGGTCTGTGAGTGTGTGCATAAGTATCTGAGTGGATCGCTGAGTGGGTGAATGAGTCTGTGGGTGTGAGTTGTGCATGAATGTCTAAGTGGGTCTATGAGTGGGCATATAAGTCTCTGAGTGGGTCTGTAAGTGGGTGCATGAGAATCTTAGTGCGTCTGTGAGTGGGTGTGTGGGTCTGTGAGTAGGTGCATGAGTGTCTGAGTGGATGCATGTGCCTCTCTCTTGGTCTGTGAGTGGATGTCTGAGAGAGTATGAGAGGGGGCATGGGTCTCTGAGTGTGTCTGTGAGTGGGTGCATGAGTATCTGAGTGGGTCTGTGAATGGGTGAGTAAGTATCTGAGTGGATCCCTCAGTGCATGCATGGGTCTCTGAGTGGGTCTGCGAGTGGGTGCATGAATCTCTGAGTAGGTGTGTGAGTAGGTGTGTGACTCGCTGGGTGGGTCTGTGAGTGGGTACATAAGTATCTGAGTGGATCTCTGAGTGGGTGAACGACTCTCTGTGGGTCTGTGAGTGGATGCATGGGTCTCTGAGTGGGTCTGTGAGTGAGTACTTGAGTCTTTGAGTAGGCCTGTGATTGGGTACATGAGTCTCTGGGTCTGTGAGTAGGTGTGTGAGTGTCTGAGTGGGTGGACAATCGCTGACTGGATTTGTAAATGTGTGTGTCTGTGTTGAGTTGGTCAGTGAGCAGGCGCGTGGGTCTCTGAATGGGTCTCTGACACTGAGTGGGTGCATAACTCTCTGAGTGGGTCTCTGAATGGGTTCATGGGTCTCTAAGCTAAGTGGGTCTGTAAGTGGGTACGTGAGTGTCTTTGAGGGTCTGTGAGTGGGTGCATGGGTCTCTGAGGGGGTGCATTACTTTCTGAGTGTGTCTGTAAATGTATTTTTAAAAAATGTTGCCAATATTCGTTAATTTTTTGCAGTGTTGTGCGGGAGGGCCATGCTGTTGATCGTGACAAATTAGTGAATATCACGTGTGAAAGAGAACCTGTTTAGAGACATATTGTACACATGTGGAGTCCCTTAAAGATCCTTATATTCCTCCCAAGCGGTCAGGACACAGCCAACCTGACCCCTTATATCAAGGTCTGCCATTTTGTTTCAGCCCCGAGGACTGTCCCGATAAACTAAAATGGCGGCTGCAACTCTCTGCTCAGGTTTCAGCCAGCCAATCACAGCATTCTTATTGGTGTGCGCATTCGCAATTCATCCCGAAATCTTCATGAATTATCCGTGTTCCCAGATACATTTGGATTTCCCTAAATTTCTCAACAACTGAAGAACGGATTTATACCAAATAATAAAAAGCAAACTTTCTGCCAAATTTGGTGTAATTACGTTCAGCGGTTCGGGCTGCAACCATGTCTAAAGAGTCTATGGGAATGAACATGGGAAACACACTTTTTTTGACCCCTCCTTTTTTTCGGCCCCCACTTCATGGCTCACCACGAAACTTTCCTTGCACAACAAAACTCACTATGGCACGTTTTTGGGAAAATTTTGTGAAGATTTTCAAACAACGTCAAAGATATAGCAAGTCAAAAAACGCCTTTCCTATAGAAACATGGTTCTAACTAGACCTACCTAATGGCAACTGCCAGTAGGTTAAAAAAAAAATATATATATATATATATATATATTTATATATATATATTCACTGAAAAAAACCATAGGTTTCAGACATGTTATAGTTAGGAATTAGCATTTAAAAAACCTTTGAAATTCACTGAAAAAACCATAGGTTTCAGGCACGTTATAGTTAGAAATTAGCATTTAAAAAACCTTACAAATTCACTGAAAAAACCATAGGTTTTAGGGACAGTTATAGTTAGTTGGACATTGCACTCGTACAAAACCCGTGAAATTCCCCCGTTATAGTTAGTTCAGGTAACTATAACTCGCGCCCCCGCAATGCACTTCTGATGACGTCACATATTACATCACTCATGACATGGTCAGTGACATCACTGATGACATCTCAAATGACATCACTGATGACATCATCCAGTGACTGTGTTTCTGTAAAGTTTAAATATGTTTAATATATAAAGGAAAGGCGTATTGAAGAATGAGTGGGTGTATGTGTCTGAATGGATGATTTAGTAGGTGCGTGACTAACTCTATAAGTGAGTGATTAAACGTATCTTACTGAATGCATGGGTTAGTGACTAAACTGGGTGAATGTCTGTATCCGTCTGTCTGTTGCTGTGTAAGTGGCTGCATGGGTTTGTGAATAGCTACATGAGTATCTATATGAGTTATTGATTGGTTGTCTGAGTATCTGTATGGGTGCCTGAGTGTTTGTGTGGGTGGGGTGTGTGCGACTCTGTGCATAGATGAGTGAGTGGGTGATTCACTGGGTGGATGGTTTCAAGAGTGCATCTGTGATAGACTGTATGGGTGGGTAAGTGTGTGTAAGAGTGTTAGTGAGTGAATGTATGTCCCAGTGGTACATGTGTGAGTAACTACATATGTGAAAGGCAGTATATATGTGTGTTGGAGTGTATAAATAGCTATAAGCGAGAGTGTGTGATTGTGAGAGTGACTGTATGGATGAGTGTGTGATTGTATCAGTGATTGTATAAGAGCGTAAGAATGTGCTAGTATTTGTATGAGTAAGTGAGCTGGTGTGTGTATAACTGTATAGATGAGTAAATGGGTGTGCTTAATTTTTTGCATGACTGACTAGGTGTGTGAGTACCTCTATGGATGAGTGGCGGTGTGTGAGTGTTTATATAGGTGTATGAGTGCATATAATAGTCCTGTACTGAGTGACTATATGTATGAGTGACTGTACGGGTGAGTGAGTAGATGTGTGTGTGTAAACCTAAGAATCAGTGAGTGTGTATATAGTAATTGGTGTTGGAGTGTCTATGGTTTTGACAATGGCAGTCTGTAATTTACAGTGGGTGTATCAAAAGTTATATTAGGGTGTGAGAAGATGCATCAAATTATCACATGGATGATGTCATCAGTGATGTCACTGACCATGTCATGAGTGATGTAATATGTGACGTCATCAGAAGTGCATTGCGGGGGCGCGAGTTATAGTTACCTGAACTAACTATAACGGGGGAATTTCACGGGTTTTGTACGAGTGCAATGTCCAACTAACTAAAGCTGTCCCTAAAACCTATGGTTTTTTCAGTGAATTTCAAAGGTTTTTTAAATGCTAATTCCTAACTATAACATGTCTGAAACCTATGGTTTTTTTCAGTGAATTTCAAAGGTTTTGTAAATGACAATTTTTAAATGTATTAATTGTTATATTTATTTTTTTGATACTGATTTACTACATTTTTTTAACTATTTTTAGATATTTTATTTTTTAAATTACATTGTAATTACATTATACATTACATTACAAAATATACTTTCTCAGAATGAATTACTTTAGTTTAAATACTTTGCAAATAGGCAATAGACTTTTAAGTACAGTAGTTACAGTTGTTGCAATGGGCAACACAATTTCAAACACAATGCAACATTGAGCTCAATGTGAATTTCAAGTTAAATGCAATTAGTTACTTTATGGATTACTTTTCTAACCACAGGACTGGATCCTAGATTCAGTCCTGGGACATCTCCTGTAAACAGTTGAAAGAATGCGTTTAAGTCATACAGGCGATTTTTAAGGAATATTTGTAGTTTGTGAAAATCGACACAAACTTTTCTGCTGAAAACCAGACAATGGATTCCTATGGAAGGAAATACAAGTTACTGGTAAGTACGGTTAGAATTACTTTTCAGGATCTGTACTGGGCTCAAAGATGCAGCACTGAGGTCTCTCCTGATAACAGGTGAGTAAATCGGAATTCGTAGTTCTGCTAATTTTAGAGGAATATTTGTATGTTTCAAAAATCGACACTTAGAAACTTTTTCAGCAAAAAGCAGGCAATGATATCCTATGGAAGGAAATTCAAGTTACTGGTAAGTACGGTTAAAATTACTTTTCAGGATTAGTACTGGGCTCAAAGATGCAGCACTGTGGTCTCTCCTGATAACAGGTGAGTAAATCGGAATTCGTAGTTCGGTTGATTTTAGAGGAATATTATAAAGTTCCAAAACTCCACACTTAGAAGAATTTCCAAGTGAAACCAGTCAATGTTAGCCTATGTAAGGAAATTCAAGTTACTGGTAGGTACGGTTAGAATTACTTTTCAGGATCAGTACTGGGCTCAAAGATGCAGCACTGAGGTCTCTCCTGATAACAGGTGAGTAAATCGGAATTCGTAGTTCTGCTAATTTTAGAGGAATATTTGTATGTTTCAAAAATCGCCACTTAGAAACTTTTTCAGCAAAAAGCAGGCAATGATATCCTATGGAAGGAAATTCAAGTTACTGGAAGGACGGTTAAAATTACTTTTCAGGATTAGTACTGGGCTCAAAGATGCAGCACTGTGGTCTCTCCTGATAACAGGTGAGTAAATCGAAATTCGTAGTTCGGCTGATTTTAGAGGAATATTTGCACAATGGTGAAGGAAGGGGGTGGGGCCTGAGGTGACATGTCTGCAAACACGCCCTGTGGCGCGTTTTAAGTTGGAGAATTAATTTCTCCTCAATCCCGAGGGTCCCTAGGGGCCAACTAGTCCACCAGGAACCTCCAGTATGCGCCAGGGGGCTGCGTTGCAGAGAGGTGTACAGAGGCCACGCCCCTTTTTACAACACTCTGCAACGCAGCTCCGTGGCGCTTACTGGAGGTACCTGGCGGGCTAGTTGGCCCCCAGGGACCCTCGGCATTGAAGAGGATTTAATTCCCCATCTTAAAACGCGCCACGGGGCCTGTTTGCACACATGTCACCTGAAGCCCCGCCCCTCCCTTCACCACTGTGCAAACGCGCCCTGTGGCGTGTTTTACGTTGGGGGATTAAGTCCCCTTGAATCCTGAGGGTCCCTGGAGTCCAACTAGCCCACCATGTACCTCCAAAAAGCGCCACAGAGCTGCGTTGCAGAGAGGTGTAAAAAGGGGCGTGGCCTCTGTACACCTCTCTGTAACGCAGCCCCCTGGCGCATACTGGAGGTTCCTGGTGGGCTAGTTGGCCCCCAGGGACCCCCAGTATTCAAGGGGAATTCGTTCCCCATCTGCAAACACGCCAGGGGGCGCGTTTGCAGACTGCTGCAGAGAGGGGGCGGGGCCTCCGGCACGATGCCGGTCTTTTTTCTTTTCTTTTTTTTTTTTTGTATGGGAGGGGGGCTGCGTGGCCCCCCTTCCCTGGGCCTCTATTGGCCCCGGGGACCCCATCCCCCGGGGCATGCCCACTGTTTTTTTTTTTAATTTATATTTTTGGAGGGGGGCTGCGTGGCCCCCCTCAGGCCATTTAAGGCCCCGGGGGCCCCATCCCCCGGGGCCGGCCTTAACGTTTTTATTTTTTATTTTTAAAATTTTCTTTATGGGGAGGGGGGCTGCGTGGCCCCCCTCCCAGGCCACTAATGGCCTCGGGGACCCCATCCCCCGGGGCCTGGCCTCTGGTTGGGGACTGTGGGGGGGTCCCCAATCCCCCCACAGTCTCGCCGGCTCCCCGCGTCCTACGGGAGCCGGCATTGCTTTTCCATAAGGGGAGCTGCTGACATGCAGCTCCCCTTATGGAAAAGCAATTCTGCTTTGCTTCATTGAAGCGAGAGCAGGTTTCCCTGCTCTCGCTTCAATGAAGCAAAGCAGTTTGCAATGACAGGGCGGGAGCCGCGAGGCTTGAGCCCCCCCACACAGGTACTATTCATTTTTAAAAAAGAAGCCCCGGGGGGTGGCGGTCCCCGGGGCTGCGGGAGGGCCGAGAGCCCTCCCACACCATTTATTTTTAAAGCCCCGGGGGGGTGGCAGTCCCCGGGCGGCCTGAGAGGCCCCCCCACATATTATAAATAACCCCCCCGCATGCCCCCGGGACTTGACCCACCCGGGGGCCAATTAACAAAGCGCGGGAGACCGCGCATCGTTTTTTGTTTTTTTGGCGGGATCCGCGCACCCTAAGCACATCCCGCCGATTTAAAAAAAAATGCTTTTTCTGCCCAGGGGTCCTTGTGGGACCCCTGAGCAGACCTAGGGGGTCAGGGTGTTTCTACCCTGCCCCCTTTTGCGCTTTGCGCACTTGTTTCTGTCCCTCGGTTCTACCGAGGGATAAAATGGCTGTCAACACTTCCTGATTTGGAGTGTTGACAGCCACTTGACAGCCAATTAGCATGCAGCTCGTGATCGGGAGGGTACGCGGACCCTACTCGGCCATAGATATATGTGACTTTACTTTTGATTTTCTCAGGAACTACTGAACGGATTTACACCATTTAAGCAAAAGGCACGACACTGAACCAAGGGCTACCTCTTTGCCAAATTTGGTGTAATTCCGTTCAGCAGTTCGGGCTGTAGCTGCGACTAAAGGTTCCTATGGAAAAATGAATGGGGAAAATGCGTTTTGGGACCCCCCTTTTTTCTCGGCCCCCGCTTGACGAATCGCCCCGAGATATTCAGGATAGGAGCGGACCGGAGCGCCCCAACAAGTTGGAAGCTTTCGCGAAGATTCGTCAACCGGCGCCAACGTTATTACAAATAGAATGCTGCGGATTTCCTATGGAAAATAGGTCCTAACTATAACTATCTACTGGCGACTGCCAGTAGATATATATATATATATATATATATATATATATATATATATATATATATATATATATATATATATATATATCCACCAGACAGCTTACAAATCCTCGTAAGCACGAGCCACACTGTGTTGAAAAACACCACAAAGGCTCTCCCACTTGCGACGCTGTCTTCCCAGCCACAAAGAGAGCCGCGGACCACAGGAAATGTAGGCAAATTCTATTTATTCCTTCTCCTCACACGAAGCGTTTCGGGCGCCACTCGCCCTTGATCATATATATATATTTATATCAAGTTCACTTTCCAACAGAAAAACACTTGACGCTAATTAATCCGATGCGTTTCGGCCCCTCTTTTAGGCCTTAATCATGAATAGTCAGCTAATCGTACAATGATTTTCAAAGGTGACACTGTCAGAGAAAAAAGACTCTCATTAGCTGTGCCCAGTCTTTTTTCTTCCAAAACGGAAAACAGCGCATTGTGTAAAAATTGACTTATTCCTTTAAAATGTAGAATGTTAAATTACATTATTCGTACTTTAAGCCAGTCACTTTCTTATTAGAATAAAACACAATGCACAGTTATAACATTTCTCAGTAATAATCTTCTCAGCAGATCGCCCACCTCCATAGTTGGTAAGTACAAAGTCAAACATATGCTCTGTAGTCCCGAAATCTATGAGAAAACCACATTTATCATCATGCTACCCTTGCCCGCAGTTAACTCCTTCAAACGTTGGTTAGAAAAATCGATACCATTACATAAGCGGTTAGAAGAACTCCATACCTTTACACTCTCTTGTGAATCGGGGAACTGGGGTGGGTCATGCTTCCTCTTAATGCACAACAGTTCCACTTTTGTCCCTCAGAGTAAGCCTCCAACCCTAACAGGACGGCCCGGGGGACCACCATCTCCCTGGAGCAGGCCCTTGAAAATCAAACGCTATACCTTTCGTGGAGCCAATAATGGCCTTGTGGACCGCCACCCCCCAGGGCCGGCACCTGCTATGTCCCGGCGTGCCCACCCCTGGAAAGTAGCTGTTTGCTTTAGCTTGGCGAGAGCTCATAGCTACCACCAAGCTAAAGCAAACACTCCTTTTCCACTGGGCAGGAGCTGTCCAAGTTCTTCGGCCCACTAGAAGTGGAGGTTTCTCTCTTTCCCTACTCGCAGACATGTGTGCACGGAAAGTGATAAACGATTGCCCCTGCACAGAGGGAGCTCCCTTTCCAGCAGCCCCCTCTGTGCAGCAGCAATGCCGGCTCCTGCAAGAGGTGGGTAGCCGGCTTGGGATCACGGGGGCCTTGAGGCCCCCCGCAGTTCTGACAAAAAAGTGCAGAAGGAGGCAAAATAAAGGACAGAAACGAGCAGAGAGGCCCGGGGGACCACCACCTCCTTGAGGCCCCCCGCAGTTCTGACAAAAAAGTGCAGAAGGAGGCAAAATAAAGGACAAACTAGCAGAGAGGCAGAAAAAAAATTAGCAAGAAGCAGAAAGACACAGAATAAAGGAGGGAAAAGAGCAGAAAGGCAGAATAAAGGTCAGAAACTAGCAGAAAGAAGCAGAATAAAGGTCAGCAATGAGCAGAAAGTGGCGAAATAAAGGTGATAAATGATCAGAAAGAGGTAGAATAAAGGTCCGCAACAAGCAGGGAGAGGCAAAATAAAGGTCAGAAACGAGGAGAAAGAGGCTAAATAAAGGATAGAAACTAGCATAAACAGGCAGAATAATGGTCAGAAACGAGCAGAAAGAGGCAGAATAAAGTTCAGCAACGAGCAGAAAGAGGCAAAATAAAGGTCAGAAAGAAGCAGAAAGAGTAAAAAAAAAAAGCAGAAAACGAGAAAATGAACAGAACCCATTTAGGCAACAATAGGGGTTCTTGGACCCCAACGACCCTCAGCAGCCAAGGAGACTTCATCCCTCAACCAAGAACGCCAGGAGGCCCCTTTGCAGAGTGGTTGAGAAAGGGGGCAGGTCCTCTAACGAGGTCTCAGCAATCCCGCTGTGGGGGACTTACTTGTGGCAACAATAGGGGTTCTTGGCCCCCAACAACCCTCAGCAGCCAAGTGGACTTCATCTCCCAACCAGTAGTGTGCCAGGATGCCCCTTTGCAGAGTAGTTGAGAATGGGGGCGGTGCCTCTGATCAGGTCTCAGCAATCCCTCTATAAGGGGGGACTTACTTATGGCAACAAGAGCAGCTCTTGGCCCCCAACAACCCTCAGCAGCCAAGGGGAACTCATACCCCAACCAGAAGTGTGCCAGGAGGGCCCCTTTGCAGAGTGGTTTAGAAAGAGGGCGGGTTTCCCACAAGGTCTCAGCAATCTTGCTGTGGGGGACTTACTTGTGGCAACAATAGGGATTCTTGGTCCCCAATGACCCACAGCAGCCAAGGGGACTTCACCCCCTACCAGTAGTGCGCCAGAAGGCCCTTTGGAGAATGGTTGAGAAAAGGGGCGGGGCCTGCAATAAGGTCTCAGCAATTCCTTTGTGGGGGACTTAGTTGTAGCAACAATAGGGGTTCATGGCCTCCAACAACCAAACAGCAGCCAAGGGGACTTCATCCCCCAACCAGTAGTGTGCCAGAAGGCCCTTTGGAGAGTGGTTGAGATAGGGGCGGGGCCTGCGATGAGGTCTCAGCAATCCCACTGTGGGGGACTTACTTGTGGCAACAATAGGGATTCTTAGCCCCCAATGACCCTCAGCAGCCAAGCGAACTTCATCCCCCAACCAGTAGTGACCTCTTAGGCCCCTTTGCAAAGTGGTTGAGAAAGGGGCGAGACCTCCGATGAGGTCTCAGCAATCCCCCTGTGGGGGACTTACTAGTGGCAACAATAGGGGTTCTTGGCCACCAATGACCCTCGACAGCCAAATGGACTTTATTAGGGGTGGCCGAGCAATACTCTGCCCGCTCACAGAACTCTGCGGAATTTGGTGGAGTTTTTTGGTAACTCAGCCGAATTCTGCAGAGTGAAACTCTGTGAGCTCTTCCCAAGCCTACAGAAAACGAGTAGAAAATTAGCTGAACCCACTCAGGCAGTCATGCACCCACTCACAGAACAATTGACACTGTCACAGCTACTTCCAGACCCATTCACTCATGCGCCTACTCTTAGATAAACTCATACACGTACAGCGACTCACAAACCCAGTCAGACACTCATGCACCAACTTACAGAATCACTCATACTCTCTTGCACCCACTCACAGATCTACTCCGAGATTCACAAACTGACTCACAGACCCGCTCAGAGGCTCACAGACCCACTCAGTCATTCCTATTCCCACTTACAGCCCCACTCATAAACCTACAAACCTACTCAGACAACCATATACCCACTGAGACACTCATGCACTCACTCACACTCTGTCAAAGGTTAATGGTTATAGTTAGCCTTACAAATCACGTAAAAAACCAAAGCTTACAGAGACGTTATAGTTAGGAAATAAAATTAAAAAAACATACACTTTCATTGAAAAAAACAAAGGTTACAGGGACGTTATAGTTAGGAAATAGAATAAAAAAAACTTAGAAATTCACTGAAATAAACAAAGGTTACAGAGACATTATAGTTAGGCTCAGATTTCACTTGTACAAAACCAGTGAAATTCAGCAATTATAGTTACCTGGGCTAACTATAACTTACGCCCCCCGATGCACTGCTTATGACCTCACATATTACATCACTCAT
Organism: Calotriton arnoldi; assembly: GCA_963921515.1. Lineage (NCBI taxonomy): Eukaryota > Metazoa > Chordata > Amphibia > Caudata > Salamandridae > Calotriton > Calotriton arnoldi. The sequence continues at coordinate 98,810 of CAWUFW010000529.1, read as the reverse complement.
GACATGGTCAGTGACATCACTGATGACATCCACAGAACCACTCACAGACCCACTCAGTCATTCCTATACCCACTTACACTCATACTCTCACACCCACTTACAAACCTACTCAGACACTCATATACCCACTGAGACACTCATGCACTCACTCACACTGTGTCAAAGGTTAATGGTTATAGTTAGTCACACCCCAATACAACCTCTCCAATGCCCACTCACATGCCCACTCACACACCCACACAACCACTCATATACCCATTCACAGACCCATACAAGTACTTACAAAACTACTCACTTATCTTTAGAGCCACTAACACACCCACCCACTCATTCACTCATAGATCCCGATCATACAACCAGTCACTCACCCCTACTGCTACTCACAGCCAAACACTCACCCATACTGCTACTGACACCCAGTTATTCACCTATACAGCCACTCACACATCCTCTCACTCACCCATATAGCTTCAACAGAGCCACTCACTCACCCTTACAACCACTCACACACTCACTCACATACTCGGACAACCACTTACTCATTCACACATCCTTACAACCAATCAGTCACTCATTCACCCATACAGTCAATCCCACTGACATCCACTCTTCCATATAGCCACTCACACACCAACTCACACACTAACTCACTTAACCAAACACTCACTCAAATAGCCACTCACTCATCCATATAGCTTCTTACACACCTAGTCACTCATTCATACATCTATTCAGACAGCCACTCATTCACCCATACAGCCACTCACTCACCCACCCATACAGCAACTGACACACCCACTCACTCACCAATACAGCCACTCACACAGCCACTAAGTCACCCACACAGCTACTCAGACACTTAGTGACACACTCATAGAGACACCCACACACCTACTCACACACCTGTATAGTCACTCAGAACCCACTCACACACAGTCACACAGCAACTCACATAATCTATGTTAAAAAAGGATTCACTCAGTAGTACGTAAAGTATACTAATTTAACTTTTGTGGTACCTTAATATATACGTTTAACACACAATTTATTTTTGAAAACACTCACAATTACTGGATGACATCATCAGTGATGTCATTTAAGATGTTTTCGGTGGCCACACCCCCTTTCTCCACCACTCTGCCTGCGCGCCTCCAATTGCGGCTCTTAAGGGCCCTTGGGGGTCAAATAGCCCTCCTGTTACCTCCGGTAAGGCCTACACAGGTAGATTGCTGAGAGGTCATCAGAAGCCATGCCCCCTTTCTCCACCACTCTGCAAAGGCACCTCCTGGTGCACCACTTGTTGGGGGAAGTAGTTCTCTTTAGTCCTGAGAACCTCAGGAGGCAAGGTGACCTCATCCCCCCACCAGCAGTGTGCTGAGAGGCACGTTTGCAGAGTGGTGGAGAAAAGAGGTGTGGCCTCCGACCACCTTTCAGCAATCCGACTGTGTGGGGCTTACTGAAGGTAACAGGAGGTCTTGTTGGCCCCTAAGGGCCCTCAGCAGTGAAGGGGATTTCATCCCCCAACTAGGAGCGTGCCAGGAGGCACATTTGCAGAGTAGTGGAGAAAGGGGGCAGGGCCTCCGGCGAGTTGCCAGCTTTTTTTTTTTTCCGGAAAGTGGGCCACTTGCTCCCCTTCCCTGGACTATTTTGGGCCAAGGGGACCCCATCCTCCGGGGCCCGTCCTTTATTTATTTTTTTATTACTCAAAGGGAGGGCCTTTTCTTTTTTTAAAATATATTCTTAAAAGGGAGGGGGGTTGAGGGACGCCCTCCCTGGGCCAACTTTGGCCCCGGGGAACCCATCCCCCAGGGCTGGACCTCTCTATTGTGGACAGTGGGGGGGGAGCCTGAAGGCCCCTTTGGTCACTGCTGGCTCCCCTCCTCCTGCGGAAGCTTACATTGCTTTGGGATCCAGGTAGCTGCTGACACGCAGCTCCCTGGGTTCCAAAGCAATGCCTGTTTCCCTGCTCGCTTCACAGTGGGCAGGGAAATGGACACTGCTCCGCTTTCAGCAAGCAAGAGAATTTTTGCTCTTGCTTGCTGAAAGCAGAGGGTTTGCTATGGCTTGGCGGGAGCGGTGGCCAAGCCATAGCAAACTGCAATGGCCCGGGGGTGGGCACCCATGGACATTGCTGGAGCTGGCCCTGGGGAGTGGCTGTCACCAGGGCCTTCTAGAGCTCCTGGAGGGGGGCCGCGTGACCCTTCTTTTTTCCAATTTGCCCCAGGGAGGTGGCAGTCTCCGGGACAGCCCTACGGCCTCCCCGCATTACTTACAAAAAAAAACATTGTGCCCTGGGGAGGGTGGCAGTCCACGTGGCAGGCGGTCTGCGAGGCCCCCCCACATCATTTTAATTAGCTCAGCGGAGGTGGTGGTCCCTGGGGCAGGGGGGGTTTGCGAGGCCCCCCCATAATTGGAATTAACCTCGGGGAGGTGGCGTCCCGGGCGGCGGATTGGCCCACTGGGCCCCCCGCACTCATAATTAAAAATGCCCCTGCTTGGCGGTGGTCTGAGAAACAATAGCAGGTAGTCCTGCGGTGCTGAGTCTGGCAGCAGGGGAGGCCCTACCGCCTCCCTACATTACTTACAGAAAAAACATTGTGCGCCGTGGAGGTGGCAGTCCCCGGGGCAGAGGGGGTCCGTAAGCCCCCCACATAATAGGAATTAACTCTGGGGAGGTGGCGATCCCAGGGCAGTGGGCAGGCCCAGTGTCCCTGCCCGCGTTCATAATTAAAAATGCCCCGGTTGGCAGCAGTCTGAGAGACGACAGCAGGTACTCCTGCGGTGCTGTCTTTGAGGAAAGTGTGACCAAAAGACGGCACCACCCTCCAGAACCGCATGACCCTTGAAAAAACAGAACAGAGGAGAATCCTCAGAACAGAAATCCAAGACAGGGGAGAGCCTTATACCTCACGAGTGTGCATGGTGTGCATGCATAGAAAGGCAGGTATACATTTAATAGGCCCTGATGAAGGCCTCAGACCCGAACGGGCTCATAGCATGGGCCGAAACATGTTGGCGAGATCTTTTGAGGTTTAATTGAACAATTGTATTCAATAAAAAACCTCAACAAACATTTTATCCAAACACCAGGTACCCTATGAATAAAGGAAACCTTTGGGTATACCTACAGGTACTTTTATCTATATATTTTTCATCTGGATCCCTGCTTATCCAGCTTAATTTAATTTAAGAACTCCCATTGTATCTTAGGTTGAGTCCACCCTGGTGGTATTATTCTACCAGGGTGTGGTGCACCACTTGTTGGGGGAAGTAGTTCTCTTTAGTCCTGAGAACCTCAGGAGGCAAGGTGACCTCATCCCCCCCACCAGCAGTGTGCTGAGAGGCACGTTTGTAGAGTGGTGGAGAAAAGAGGTGTGGCCTCCGACCACCTTTCAGCAATCCTACTGTGTGGGGCTTACTGAAGGTAACAGGAGGTCTTGTTGGCCCCTAAGGGCCCTCAGCAGTGAAGGGGATTTCATCCCCCAACTAGGAGCGTGCCAGGAGGCACATTTGCAGAGTAGTGGAGGAAGGGGGCAGGGCCTCCGGCGAGTTGCCAGCTTTTTTTTTTTTCTTTTCGGAAAGTGGGCCACTTGCTCCCCTTCCCTGGACTATTTTGGGCCAAGGGGACCCCATCCTCCGGGGCCCGTCCTTTATTTATTTTTTTATTACTCAAAGGGAGGGCCTTTTCTTTTTTTTAAATATATTCTTAAAAGGGAGGGGGGTTGAGGGACGCCCTCCCTGGGCCAACTTTGGCCCCGGGGAACCCATCCCCCAGGGCTGGACCTCTCTATTGTGGACAGTGGGGGGGAGCCTGAAGGCCCCTTTGGTCACTGCTGGCTCCCCTCCTCCTGCGGAAGCTTACATTGCTTTGGGATCCAGGTAGCTGCTGACACGCAGCTCCCTGGGTTCCAAAGCAATGCCTGTTTCCCTGCTCGCTTCACAGTGGGCAGGGAAATAGACACTGCTCCGCTTTCAGCAAGCAAGAGCATTTTTGCTCTCGCTTGCTGAAAGCAGAGGGTTTGCTATGGCTTGGCGGGAGCGGTGGCCAAGCCATACCAAACTGCAATGGCCCGGGGGTGGGCACCCATGGACATTGCTGGAGCTGGCCCTGGGGAGTGGCTGTCACCAGGGCCTTCTAGAGCTCCTGGAGGGGGGCCGCGTGACCCCCTTCTTTTTTCCAAATTGCCCAAGGGAGGTGGCAGTCTCCGGGACAGCCCTACGGCCTCCCCGCATTACTTACAAAAAAAACCATTGTGCCCTGGGGAGGGTGGCAGTCCACGTGGCAGGGGGTCTGCGAGGCCCCCCCACATAATTTTAATTAGCTCAGCGGAGGTGGTGGTCCCTGGGGCAGGGGGGGTTTGCGAGGCCCGCCCATAATTGGAATTAACCTCGGGGAGGTGGCGTCCCGGGGCGGCGGATGGGCCCACTGGGCCCCCCGCACTCATAATTAAAAATGCCCCTGCTTGGCGGTGGTCTGAGAAACAATAGCAGGTAGTCCTGCGGTGCTGAGTCTGGCAGCAGGGGAGGCCCTACCGCCTCCCTACATTACTTACAGAAAAAACATTGTGCGCCGTGGAGGTGGCAGTCCCCGGGGCAGAGGGGGTCCGTAAGCCCCCCACATAATTGGAATTAACCCTGGGGAGGTGGCGATCCCAGGGCAGTGGGCGGGCCCAGTGTCCCTGCCCGCATTCATAATTAAAAATGCCCCGGTTGGCAGCAGTCTGAGAGACGGTGCTGTCTTTGAGGAAAGTGTGACCAAAAGACGGCACCACCCTCCAGAACCGCATGACCCTTGAAAAAACAGAACAGAGGAGAATCCTCAGAACAGAAATCCAAGACAGGGGAGAGCATTATACCTCACGAGTGTGCATGGTGTGCATGCATAGAAAGGCAGGTATACATTTAATAGGCCCTGATGAAGGCCTCAGACCCGAACGGGCTCATAGCATGGGCCGAAACATGTTGGCAAGATCTTTTGAGGTTTAATTGAACAATTGTATTCAATAAAAAAACCTCAACAAACATTTTATCCAAACACCAGGTACCCTATGAATAAAGGAAACCTTTGGGTATACCTACAGGTACTTTTATCTATATATTTTTCATCTGGATCCCTGCTTATCCAGCTTAATTTAAGAACTCACATTGTATCTTAGGTTGAGTCCACCCTGGTGGTATTATTCTACCAGGGTGTGGATAGGCGCCGATGATGAAGCATGTCATAAGTGAGTGAGGCATCTATTTCAATATCTCTGGATATCCAAGAGGTTTGAGGAGTGATCTCCTTCCTTCAAACAGGGTCCAATTCCCTTCTCCCCCTAATTCATTTGAACATTCCAGTTGTTTTTGTGTGTCACATAATGAAAAGTGCCCCGGGGAGGTGGTGCTCCCTGGGGCTTTGATAAGCCCTAGGAGGGGGGGGGGCCTCATGTGCCCCCCTCCTATATTCTCCATATGCCTTCGGGACCTGGCCCACCCGGGGATTATTCTTTTGCCGTGGATTTGCAGATCCACCTGTAAGTCCACTGCAATTGTTTTTGAAAAAAATGCTTTTTACACCATAACTTGGGGCTAAGGGTATTCCTACCCTGCCCCCTTTTCCTTACTTTTAACTCTCTTTCTGGGACTTGGCTTCAAGCCAAGTCCCAAGATGGCTGCCAATACTTCCTGGTTGAAGTGTTCACAGCCAATCAAATTTTAGTAGGATTTGCGAGTCCACTGTAATCACTCGCGTCCCCAGATATCTATGTTTTTTAAGTTAGATAACTGAAAAACTACTGAACGGATTTCCACTAAATTACAAAAAGCACGCTTTCTGGACCAACATCTAGCTTTCTGCTAAATTTGGTGTAATTCCGCTCAGCAGTTTCAGCTGTAGTAGTGTTAAAAAAATGAAAAATCCCCATAGTCTTAGCATGGGGAAAACGCGTTTTGGGACCCCCTTGTTTCTCGGTCCCCGCTTGACAGATCACCCCAAAACATTCAGCACAGCGGCTGAACCTAAAATGGGGAGTTTTGTGAAAATTTTGTGGCGATTCGTCAAGAGGCGCCAGACTTATTGGCAAAACAAAAAACGCTTTTCCTATGGAAACTTTGGTCCTAACTATAACTACCTACTATCGTCAGTAGGTAATATATATATATATATAAGGTAGTGTATCACCAGGTGCGCGGGGTGGCCATGGGGGCATGCTTTTCTCCAAGCTATGCATGTTTACATGTTGGCTGGTGGGAGGAGCATGTCCTCAGGCACACTCACAAACAGCTGTTTGATGCGCACGTTATTGAATGGTGGCGCTTCATAGATGACATCTGTGTAATCTGGCATGGCACTCTGGAATCAGCCGAGAGTTTTGTTAATTCAATCAATGTCAATAACTCTAATTTACAATTTACAGCACAAATCAGTGACCAAAGTGTGGAATTTTTAGATGTTGAAATTTATATCAGTAATGACACTATACAGACTAAACTACACAGGAAGGTCACGGCTGGAAACTCCACTTTACATGCCCATAGTGCCCACCCTAGACATCTCATTAAAAGTATTCCCTATGGCGAGTTTCTCAGAATAAAAAGAATCTGCAGCACTGAAAATGATCGTAAACTTTGCCAAGCAGAAGCTACTCAAAGGTTTTTAAAAAGAGGATATAGCAGCAAGGATTTAGACACAGCTCTTTCCAAGGCCAACACCAATGAAATGTTATCGGTTACAACTAGTCAAGCTGATTTTGTGAGCAATAATGATAATTCAGACGACATCAACACGATAAGATTCATAACTACATTTAGTGATCAAGAATCTCAAGTCAGAAAAATTATACTTAATAATTGGCACATAGTCAAAACTGACATGACTCTTTCGCATATATTGCCTGACTCTCCCTCCATTACAGTTAGAAGGGCACCCTCAATGAGGGACACTCTAGTAAGAACTAGTCCTGAGGTCTCGACAACACCCACTACCTGGTTATCCAACAGAACAGGTTTTTATAAATGCAGTGTTTGTCGAGCCTGCAAATTTGGTGTAAACAAACAGAAATACACAGACGCATTTGATCCGATACCTGTTCAAATCAAAGGCATGTATACATGCCGCACCGATCATGCGGTTTACGTATTAGAGTGTAGTTGTCATCTCAAATATGTGGGGAGCACGAAGTTGCAGGTATTTAACCGTATCCTGCAACATTTGCGTGCCATTGTCAATATGGACCACAATTACCCTGTTGCCCGACATTTTAATCTGGTACACAATAACAACTTAAAAGATTTAACGTATTTTGTTATTGATGCAGTCCCGAAGTTACCCAGAGGGGGAAACAGAGAAAGGAAGTTACGACAATTAGAGACACATTACATCCTGACACTTGACACTAAGATGCCAAACGGGTTAAATACGGGTGAAGACTTACACAATTTTTTATAAATGGGTTATGATTATGTTATTATTCAATACCCACCCAGGCATCACTGCATGAATCTGGTGGATTGGCCATGGATTATGAAATGAACTGTGCAGTAAAACATGAGTGTGTATATATATATGGTTTTTATCCAAGGGGCTTTTGTTAATCCGGCTATGGGACCATGTTATTTACCCCCGTTGTACCTTGTTTAGCCAACAATTTTGGTTTTAACTGGTTTTATGGGAATTTTATGACTCGGTTTTGGTCGGTTTTATTGGAAGCATAATTTTGGATATTTTTGCATGTGTGTGTATATATATATATATATGTGTGTTTGTATGTATAGTTGTATTTATACTTACATTCACATCATTCATGCTTCATCAATCACTTATTATGCTGCTATTTCTTGGTACTGTATCTGCACATTTGCACATTGTTTCTTTGTTGAAATGTAATCTTGCACTTCATATGCTGCTATCTCTTGGTACTGTAAATTGCGCATTTGCACATTGTTTCCTTATCTTGCACTGTATATTGGCACCAACCTAAATATTAATGTACTAATAATAGTGCAGTCAGGCATGGTTACCTATGTTACATATTTCTTATATAATGTCGTCTCGGTCCAAGCGTCACCCTTACTGGGTTTAGGTATACCTTGCATTTGAAGCGATTGATTTATAGCCTATATATTTACATCTTTGAGTAATTATTGGCTGCCTCAAACATGTACCATTGTAGCTATGATGTTTGAATAGCTACAATTTTATGTGTCACGAACAGCACTTTATATTGCAATAGCACTTGCACCTTAGTACCCTTACTCCTCATGACAGGCTTGCAATTTTAATAGAATCCTGTATTAACAGAGATTTTATGAATTTGAATTATACTGTTACTACTTATTTTCCTAAATATTTTTCGGCCACTTGGCTTCATTTCAAAGAATTAAATTGCATTAAATTTAAATACTACTTTATATGTGGCCATTGCTTTAGGCATTTTTTGTATTTACATGTACTTGTTCTAATGCTCATTTGGCGCTATATAGTATGTTTACTATGTCTGTCACTATAGGAGGAGTGGTCAATTGTATAGCACGTCATTATTTAAGACACAGTAATATCCTTGCACGTCATGTGATCAAGACCGGGGTAACCCGGTCGAAACGCGTCATGCAGTGGAAATCTCTTTTACAATAAAGCACTTAATCCACTAAAAGCTGTTGTGGTCCGTACCTGATTTTCCGTCCGCAAGGAAAAGGAATTTGGCTCAGGATTTGCAAGATATATATATATATATATATATATCTATATCCTACTGAAGATCATGAAGATTCTTCAAACGACACAAAAGATTTAGGCAAGTCAAATAAATATATATATATATATATATATATATCCAAAAGAAGATTCACTCCATCACGGAAAGAACCGGAGGGACACAAACGGGGAGCCAAGAAGAAAACCTTTATTGCAGCATCGGAGGCATGACGCGTTTCGGGTTGAGTCCCTTTATCAAATGCCAAACACCGACTCATGCCACCTGTAGCTTATCTGTGATCCATCTTGCTGACATTGGTGGAAGCCCAGCTGAGTCGATTAGTTTACTGAACGCCTGGACTCTGTCTCATCAGAAGACTTCGTTTCCCAGCATGCATCATCTTAGCTGCCAGGTAAGCGTTTCGTTGTCGGCTCATAAACTCATAGTTGAGTGCTGGCGATCGTGACTAAGCTTGTGTAGGTGCGGTTAAAATAACAGTGTCCTTGCTGCTCCAAGGTCTCCCCCGGGCTCCCTTGACGTCTCACCGCAAAAATCAAAGTCCATAGCAGTTGGAGACTCAGCTACAATGACGCTGGTCCCTCCGTGCAGTCACGGACTGCATTGGCAGCAGCATTACAATGTTCTTTGGTTGCGGGGGCCTGAGCTTATTCCAAAACCTTGGACACAACAAAAGCTGCAGAGCAGTTACCCTAGAGCTCCGGCCACAAAACGAGACTGGTCCCCCAATCACGCCCAGGGTATGGCGCGAAAATATCCAAAAGAAGATTCACTCCACCACGGAAAGAACCGGAGGGACACAAACGGGGAGCCAAGAAGAAAACCTTTATTGCAGCATCAGAGGTATGACGCGTTTCGGGTTGAGTCCCTTTATCAAATGCCAAACACTGACTCCTGCCACCTGTAGCTTATCTGTGATCCATCTTGCTGCCATTGGTGGAAGCCCAGCTGAGTCGATTAGTTTACTGAACGCCTGGACTCTGTCTCATCAGAAGACTTCGTTTCCCAGCATGCATCATCTTAGCTGCAAGGTAAGCGTTTCGTTGTCGGCTCATAAAAAACTCCTAGTTGAGTGCTGGCGATCGTGACTAAGCTTGTGTAGGTGCGGTTAAAATAACAGTGTCCTTGCTGCTCCAAGGTCTCCCCCGGGCCCCCTTGACGTCTCACCGCAAAAATCAAAGTCCATAGCAGTTGGAGGCTCAGCTACAATGACGCTGGTCCCTCCGTGCAATAACGGACTGCATTGGCAGCAGCATTACAATGTTCTTTGGTTGCGGGGGCCTGAGCTTATTCCAAAACCTTGGACAATGTGTGTATATATATATGTGTGTATATATGTGTATATATATATATATATATATATATATATATAGTGGCGACTGCCAGTAGGTAATATATATATATATATATATATATATATATTGTATAGTATTGTAATTGCATTTGTATAGCGCTTACTACCCCATACGAGGCGTCGAAGCTCTTTTCGGCGAGTAGCACCCTACTCCGGGACCCATAGAGGATTAGTGTTGAATTAGTATAGTGAAACATGCAAGTAAATTTTAAGTGGTGGATATGTTAGTCAGTTATTTGGATTCGGAAGGATAGCAGAAGGATAGAAGAGGAAAAAAGGTTTGTATTTATATAGCGCTTCTTACCCCTGATTGGGTTTAAAGCGCTTTTTTTTTTTTTTTGGTGAGTAGCACGCTACTCCGGAAACCCATAAAGGATTAGTGGTGAATTAGTATGGTGAAATATGAAAGTAAATTGAGTGGTGGATATTAGTCAGTTATTTGGAGTGAGAAGGATAGCGGAGGGATAGAAGGGAAAGAAAGGTTTGCATTCATATAGCGCCTGTTACCCCTGATGGGGTGTTGAAGCGCTTTTCTGGCGAGTAGCAGGCTACTCCGGAACCCATAAAGGATTAGTGTTGAAAATTGGTATAGTGAAATATGAAGTAATTTGAGTGGTGGATATGTTAGTCAGTTATTTGGATTGAGAAGGGTTGGGGAGGGGAAAAAGGTTTGCATTTCTATAGCGTTTGTAACCCTGATGAGGTGTTGAAGCGCTTTGTTGGCGAGTAGCACGCTACCTGGAACCCATAAAGGATTAGTGGTGAATTAGTATAGTGGAATATGGAATTAGAGAAGTGAACATGTTAGTCTGTTATTTTTATTGAAAGGGATAGTGGAGGGATAGAAGAGTGAAGGATTTCTTTTTTTAGGTCATAGCAATAGGAGGAGGCTTTTAGATGAGTAAAAAGGGTTTTTGGAGGGGAAGAGTCAGAGGGAAGAGTTTCGAAAGGTTTGTTTTGGGGGATCGGTATAGTAAAAGAGGTGTCAGATGATGCTAGGAGGGGTAGAGTAGGAGAGAGTCAAGAAAGGGTTATCTATAGTGGGTTATCTATAGTGAAGATAAATGCTTATATATAGAGGGACACAAACATAGGGTGGGTATTAATGAATGGGAAAATGGGCAGCATTTCTGGCCCAGGTCCCAACAAGTCTCGAACAGGCTCAAACAGGCACTCACCCTTGTCCTCTCCACCCTTAACAGGCTCAAACAGGCACTCACCCTTGTCCTCTCCACCCTTAACAGGCTCAAACAGGCACTCACTCTTGTCCTCTCCACCCTTAGCCTCGACACCCGGGCTGAGACGCCCTAAGCCTTGGCCGTTTATAGCCCTAGTAGTCAGGTGACCCCCTCAGCCAATGGGAACCCTAGCCCTAACCCTATCCAATCACAACACTAGCCCTAAAATCTAGAAACCATGGGAGACAAGGACCTTACAGCCAATCTCAGCCCTAGTCCAAGCACCCAATAACTTTCAAAAACCCTGAACTCTACGTCCAATAGAGGCCCTAGCTCTACCAGTAGTCCCAACCCAAGTCCAAGCAACCAATGGCACAGGAAGCCCTAGTCCCTACTTCCAATAAAAATCCTAACCCTAGCCCCAACCCTACATTGATTGAATCACAGACCCAGAAACCAATCAGAACCCTCAAATACCCAACCAATGAGGACACTAACCCTAGTCCAATAGAAACATCAGATACAACCTCCAATCAGTGTATACATGTACCTACCACTAGCAGACTATATAAGGTCCCAGCAACATCAGACAAGGTTTACTGGCCAGGGAGTTCGGAGCTGCTTCTCTTGTTCAGAATCTCCTAGGAGACAGGCAGGCTCAATCCACACTTTGGACTTCTGCAGGTAAGGGCCTAACTTGTCCTCTGAAAATAGTGTTTGTATAAAACTTTACTCCCTGTCCTGGACACAAAACGAAGTGCACAGTCCCTATTAAACACAGTTTAAACAGCACACAGAAGATCACTGCTGCCTCAGAGCACACTCTGATGTAGAATATCCCTGTTGCTGGGGGGGGGAGGAGGGGCTGGTTTCACTGACTTGTTAACACAAAATGGTGGCTGGGGGTGCACTGTTTAACATACAAGTCTTAGCACATAGACAAGGGGAAATTTGGAGGGAAAACTGATAGTCACCGGGAATGAGAGGGAAAAACTACAGAGATTTAGGACTGCAAATCCCACAATTCAACACGTTAAATGGAAGCAATCATGGGCAGGAAAAACCACAAGTTTGAACACAAAACAGGTAATTAAATATGCAATCACAGGCAGGTTAAAACTACAATTTTAAACTGTAACAACCACAGGCAAAGACAGTAATTACAGATAGGGAAAATCGTTTTTTTAACTCTTTTAGGAAAGTGTCAGGATTGTCAGCAGCACAAGAAACAAACAACGCCACTAACCTTTTCACCATGGCCAGCGGAGACGATGGTCGTTGACAATTCCCCCAATTCTCCTGAACGCAACCCCCAACAGAGGAAGAGAACACTGCTGCGGGAGGTCGTGCCCCGGGGAAAAGGGAAAGGGATAAAACAATAAACTATGCTGCAGTTGCCCTCGTACCTCCCTGGTCTGGTCAAGGAATCCGAATAACACCCTTCTAGGTTTAGGCTCTGCAGTGTTAGAGAAAACAAACAAGCATGAGGAGCACCACACTTCTATAACAGATGTGTTCTAGAACGTTAAACCATACATACACTCACCAGGAGCCCTGCAGCTGCACTCTGAATAATTTGAGTCAGCATAGCTCCACCAGATAGTTCACCATAAAAAAGAGTCCACCTGGGAAGAGGTAGCTAGCTTCAAATTGGTATGCCGTGAAGTCAATGGCTACTGTTCGAATATCACAGTAAGATCGCTCCCAGTAGTGTTGCTCGAATATAAGAACGAAGGTCATCTATTCATGCAATTCAGTAACACTGAATAGTTTGGCAGAGAGCAAGGAACAAAAAAAGAAATCCAGCACACAGTCAAGGTATACCTGCCATAAGACTGTGCTGGACGTAATTTAAGGTAAGAAGCAGTGTCAAAAAATGAAAGGAAAACAAAACCCCTCTCCGGTAAAGTAATGGCGGTTCCTTAACCGCAATACCGACTTGAGAGGCAGGCGGGCTGATAAAGCTCAGCTGATGAAAGTAAATCAGTAACGGTAATGAAGGTAGCGCTCCGGCGCTCCTTCAACGTGATTTCCGTAGAACTAACAATGAAAACATGAAGCGGGATGAAGGAGGCGCTCCTTCCAAAGTACCTGCTATGTGACTGTGCCTCGGACGAGCCGTGCCTGGAAACGGGAACCGGTTTGTCTTCTGACGGGTGGAGCCAATAAGAATCCTCAGGGTCTCAGGAAACGCGGTTGATTCTTCTTGCTGAAATCCGGCGGGGAAACACCTTCCGCCACTTGAAATGCTCGGGAACGGATTGTCAAGCACTTCCCTCAGGAGGAGGAGGTGCTTAAATAGGGAGGCGGCTTCTTCCGTGTTGCATCCTGAAGTGCCCCACTGCCTGCTGGGAGTTGTAGTGCCTCGGGCTCTTATTCCACTTACACCCGGGCCCTCGCATGCAAAGAAGGCGTGTACGTGCCTGTCTGGCGGTCTCCTTAAGAGTGAGCGCTACAGTACCCCCTCTCAAGGATCGCCGACTCGGCGGTCGTACAGGCTTCCCAGGATGTGCTGCATGGAACCGTTCCACTATCTCCGGGTAATGGAGATTGTGTTCAGGTTCCCACGTTCTGTCTTCTACCCCAAACCCTTTCCGATCTACCAGGTATTGAACCCTCCCCCTTACTAGCCGGGAATCAAGGATATCCTGTACTTCGTACTCCTCCTGTCCGTCTATTTCTAAAGGGAGAGGCCTATCTGGTAGCCTCATGCTGGTAGGACATGACTGAAGTAAGGACACATGAAAGACAGGGTGAATATGCCACGAGTGAGGCAGTGATAACCTCATGGCTACAGGGTTGATAACCTCCTCAATACTATAGGGGCCAACATACCTGGGTTTTAACTTGTTTATGCCCTTTAGATGTAAGTTCTTTGTGGATAGCCAGACCTTATCCCCTACTTGGTAGTCGGGTTCCTTTGCTCTTTTCTTGTCAGCAAAGTGCTTCTGTGCTGATTGGGCTGTCGCAAGATGTTGCTTGGCATCAATCAATACAGCCCTGAGATGAGCATGATGTTCGTGAACGCTCGGTAGTTTGGATTCAACAGGCCATTCAAACGGGAGCATGTTAGGATGGTGACCATAGAGGCAATAGAAAGGTGAACACCCCAGCGTGGCATGTGTAGCGTTGTTATAGGCAAACTCTGCCATCCATAATAGTGTGGACCAGTTCAGGGTGTTCTGCAAGGTAAAACAGTGAAGATATTGTTCCAATGTCTGATTCAGACGTTCCATTTTACCATCCGTTTGTGGATGGTAGCTGGAAGAGAGCCTGGCCTCGATATTCATGGTTTTGCATAGGGCCTTCCAAAAACGAGAAGTGAATTGTGATCCCCTGTCTGTGATTAGAACGTTGGGGATTCCGTGAGCTCTCACCACATGTTGAAGAAACACCAAGGCTAGTTCTGAGGACGTGGGTAGGCGTACCAAAGGAATGAAGTGTCCCATTTTAGTTAGGTGGTCAACAACTACCAAAATGACAGTGTCTCCGTTACAGGGGGGCATTTCTACTATGAAATCCATCGATAATGTATGCCAGAGTCGAGGAGGTGTAGGCAGCGTCCGGAGTAGACCCGTGGGTTTAGTGTGACAGGCCTTCCCCTGTACACACACTGCACAGTTCCTAAGGTATTCCTTGGTATCCTTTCTCAAAGAGGGCCACCAAAAGGAACGTTCCACACAGGCGATAGTTTTGTATATTCCCAAGTGTCCTCCTAGTAATGAGTCATGGGCCCAAATCAGTACCTGTTGTTGCAATGTTTTGTTTGGTAAATATAGTGCATGGTAATGGTAGGCTAAGTCCTCTATTTCGGCGCAGTGATCTGGATCTTCCTGAATCCAGGCCTGGATGTCAAGATCAGCTAAAGATACTCGCACGTCCTCCAGGAAATCTTGTGAAGTGAGTAGCGCAATGGATTGATTCTGGAAAGCTGCTTCGGTTATTATTGAAGGTGGGTCTGGTTTTTCTATCAACCTCATTTTCTGGTTCTTCCATACGGGAAAGGGCATCTGCTTTCCCGTTTTGTGGTCCTGGCCGGTATTTAATTACAAAGTCATAATCGGAAAAGAACAGTGTCCAACGCAACTGGCGTGGTTTTGAGGAACAGAAGGTTTCTATGGTCTGTATAGATCTCCATGGTATGAAGTGCTCCCAGAAGATAATGTCGCCATTCTTCACAAGCCCTCTTTATTGCCAGTAACTCCTTGTCAGATATGGTATAGTTTATTTCACTAGGGGTGAGTTTCTTTGAGTAATAGGCCACAGGGTGTAATTGTCCTGTCTCTGGGTGTCGTTGAGATAATACACCCCCAAAGGCATATTGAGAGGCATCTGTTTCAAGGACAAAAGGAAGTTGTGAATCAGGATGGCGTAGGATGGGCGCTTCAGTGAATCTGTCTTTCAACATTTGAAAGGACTGGGCAGCCTCCTCACCCCAAATGAAAGGAACGGTTTTTCGCAGAAGACTGGAGATGGGATGTATTAGCTTCGAGAAGTCTTTGATGAATCGCCGGTAATAGTTGGCAAAACCAAGAAAGCTTTGCACCGATTTGATGTTCTGTGGAGTCTTCCACTGAGTGATCGCTTCGACCTTGCTTGTCTCCATCTGGAAGCCTTGAGCATTGATGGCGGTCTCCTTAAGAGTGAGCGCTACAGAAAGAGACCGCACTAGTCTGCCTCCTTACCACTTCCTGGACTCTGCTCACTGCAATCTGGGGCACAGGTAGGCTGCAACTCACAAGATGGAGGAGAATGATTCGGGGTGCACCCAGCAAAGCCTTAAGGGGTCTGGGCAGGTGTGAGGGGAGGGCTCAGAGTTGCCTGGGAGCTGAATAGCCAATCCCCAGTCCTAGGGCTGCTGGCCTGGGGGTGGGGACTATACATATATATATATATATATATATATATATATATATATATATATAACCTACTGGCAGTCGCTAGTAGGTATTTATAGTAAGGACCCTGTTTCCATAGGAAAAGTTATTTGACTTGCCTATATCTTTTGTGTCGTTTTAAGAATCTTCATGATTTTTTTTTTTAAAGTGCCCCTGTGAATCTAGTTATGCATGGAAAGTTTTGGAGTGATCCGTCAAGTGGGGGCTGAGAAATGGGGGTGGGGGGTCAAAAAGTAAGTTTCCCATGTTAATTCCCATATAGTCTTTAGACACCCTGCAGTCCGAACCACCAGACGGAATTACACCAAATTTGGCCGGAAGGTAGATTTTGGTTCTCAGATTACGCTTTCAGTTATTTGGTCTAAATTCGTTTAGTAGTTGTTGAGAAATTTAAGGAAATCCAAATTTGTATATCTACGATTGCGACTAATTCACAAATAATAGGGAGCTTGTGCAGAGATCTGCGTAGCTCTAATTAGCTGCCAACACTTCAACCAAGAAGTGTTGGCAGCCATTTTAGGACTCGGCTTGAGTTGAGTCCCAAAACAAAAATGTGAAACTGAAAAGGGGACCGGGTAGGAATACTGTAACTTTTTGCCTCGATTAATGTAACAAAAACATGTTCAAATATGGCAGCCAAAAGAAAAGAAGCTTGTGCAGTCATTTCTTGATGATTATGAAATGTTAAACACGTGATTTATGATGTTAAACCTGCAATAATGCAAACATCTACATCGTGACGAAGGTGCAGTGGCACCGAAATGCGTAGATGCTTCTTCCGAAAGAATAAAAAAAAATTGGAATAATCAGCACTGGAGTTCAGTAGTTTCTCTAAACTTCCTAAGAAACCGTTGAATCATATATATATATGTGATGACCTTTTTGCGGTGTGGGACGGAACATTGGATGAGGCAAATTAGTTTGTGAATACCATCAATGTTAATGAGTTAAATCTGCATTTCACAGCCACAATCAGTAACACACAGGTCAGTTTTTTAGACACTCAGGTATATATCGATAATGACAAACTCCAGACTTAGGGGCCGATTTGCACACATGTCACCTGAAGCCCCGCCCCCTCCCTTCACCACTGTGCAAACGCGCCCCGTGGTGCGTTTTAAGTTGGGGGATTAAGTCCCCTTGAATCCTGAGGGTCCCTGGAGTCCAACTAGCCCACCATGTACCTCCAAAAAGCGCCACAGAGCTGCGTTGCAGAGAGGTGTAAAAAGTGGCGTAGCCTCTGTACACCTCTCTGCAACGCAGCCCCCTGGCGCATACTGGAGGTTCCTGGTGGGCTAGTTGGCCCCCAGGGACCCCCAGTATTCAAGGGGAATTCGTTCCCCCTCTGCAAATGTGCCAGGGGGCGCGTTTGCAGACTGCTGCAGGGAGGGGGCTGGGCCTCCGGCACGATGCCGGTCTTTTTTTTTTTTTTTTTTTTCTTTCTATGGGAGGGGGCCTGCGTGGCCCCCCTTCCCTCGGCCACTTTTGGCCCCGGGGACCCCATCCCCCGGGGCCTGAGGATTTACTTTTTTTTTTTAAAACAAAAAACGGGAAGGGAGCCGTGTGGCCCCCCTTCCCTGGGACCCCATCCCCCGAGCATGCCCTCTTTTAATAAAAATATATATATTTGGAGGGGGGCTGCGTGGCCCCCCTCCTCAGGCCATTTAAGGCCCCGGGGACCCCATCCCCCGGGGCCTGGCCACTCGTTGGGGACCGTGGGGGGGTCCCCAATCCCCGCACGGTCCCGCCGGCTCCCCGCGTCCTGCGGGAGCCGGGATTGCTTATCCATAAGGGGAGCTGCTGACATGCAGCTCCCCTTATTGAAAAGCAATCTGCTTTGCTTCATTGAAGCGAGAGCAGGTTTCCATGCTCTCGCTTCAATGAAGCAAAGCAAGTTTGCAATGACAGGACGGGAGCCGCGAGGCTCCCGTCCTGCCATTGCAAACAGCAGTGTCCCGGGGGTAGGCACCCGGGACACTGCAGGAGCCGGCCCTGGGGGTGGCGGTCCCCAGGGCCACCACAGGCTCCAGGAGGGGGCCGCGCGGCCCCCTCCCCACATCTACATAGCCCCGGGGAGGTGGTAGTCCCCGGGTTTCGAGGTCCGAAACGGACCCCCACATTTATTTTCTTAGTGCCCCGGGGAGGTGGCGGTCTCGGGGCGTGTGGGGGGCTTGAGCCCCCCACACAGGTCACGTATTTTTTTTAAAAAAATAAGCCCCAGGGGGTGGCGGTCCCCGGGGCTGCGGGGGGTCGTGTGCCCCCGCCAACATTATATATTTAAAGCCCCAGGGGTGGTGGTCCCCGGGGCTTGGGGGGCCTTAGAGGCCCCCCACATTAAAAATAAATAAACCCCCGCATGCCCCCGGGACTTGGCCCACCCGGGGGCTAAATAGGAGACCGGGCTTCGATTTTTTTTTTTTTTTTTTTTATCACGGCGGGATCCGCGCACCCTAAGCGCATCCCGCCAATTAAAAAAAAAAAAAATGCTTTTTTCTGCCCAGGGGGTCCTTGTGGGACCCCCTGAGCAGACCTAGGGGGTCAGGGTGTTTCTACCCTGCCCCCTTTATGAGTTTTGCGACTTGTTTCTGTGCCTTCCATTTTTTTTTATCACGGCGGGATCCGCGCACCCTAAGCGCATCCCGCCGATTTAAAAAAAAAAATGCTTTTCTGCCCAGGGGTCCTTGTGGGACCCCTGAGCAGACCTAGGGGTCAGGGTGTTTCTACCCTGCCCCCTTTATGAGTTTTGCGACTTGTTTCTGTGCCTTCCATTTTTTTATCACGGCGGGATCCGCGCACCCTAAGCGCATCCCGCCGATTTAAAAAAAAAAAAAATGCTTTTTTCTGCCCAGGGGGTCCTTGTGGGATCCCCTGAGCAGACCTAGGGGGTCAGGGTGTTTCTACCCTTCCCCCTTTTTGCGTTTTGTGACTTGTTTCTGTGCCTCGGTTCTGCACAAAATGGCTGCCAACACTTCCTGATTTGGAGTGTTGACAGCCACTTGACAGCCAATTAGCATGCAGCTCGTGATTGGGAGGGTACGCGGACCCTACGCGGCCATAGATATATATGTGATTTTACTTTTGATTTTCTCAGGAACTACTGAACGGATTTACACTATTTAAGCAAAAGGCACGACTCTGAACCAAGGGCTACCTTTTTGCCAAATTTGGTGTAATTCCGATCAGCACTTCGGGCTGTAGCTGCGATGAAAGGTTCCTATGGAAAAATGAATGGGGAAAACACGTTTTGGGACCCCCCTTTTTTTCTCGGCCCCCACTTGACGAATCACCCCGAAACTTTCAGGATAGGAGCGGACCGGAGCGCCCCACGAGTTTTGAAAATTTCACGAAGATTCGTCAACCGGCGCCAAAGTTATTTCAAATAGAATGTTGTGGATTCCCTATGGAAAATAGGTCCTAACTATAACTATCTACTGGCGACCGCCAGTAGATAATATACATTTATATCCATGCGGTGTGTGATATTTATCTATTGAAGACACAATTGCAACTTTTGCACATATTTATTTTTATCTCATAATTGAGACATATGCGGGTCTATGACAACTAGAACCCACAGTCTGACAAACCCACTAATTGGTATTCATACCAGGATGTATCGGCAAAGGGGAACAGTACTCCCTGGGTTTGGGGCTCCAAACTCCGGCATCTAACACTTAAGTGGGCCGTTTACTGGTAGTCCAATGAGGAATAATGAACAGAATAGTATATGGGCTGCATAACTGCACTGGGCATTTTATTTATTTTTACCACTTTTTACACATTATTTTTTGCACTAGAGCACTTCGACTTACGGCAATATGGACATATTGACAGCATTGGCATTATAACCTACTTTTACCTATGGGTTAAATTCACCACAATGTGCGTTACAAATACGTATTTTACGGTTATTCAGCGCATCATGGGTTTATGGGTTTTGATAGTGGCGCATACATTGTGTAAGACACAGCGTCACTGAGGAACTCTCAAAACGACTTTGGGCTTAAAAAGCAAAATGTTTGAATGAATTGAATTATGTGATGCTTTTATTTTATTTTAAGAGTCTCAGGAATTTCAAACAAACATTTTAAATATTCAAAGTATTTATATATATTTTTTATATTCATGTATTGCCTTCCTTTTAAGCTCTAACCCACTGTGAAATTTAATCCTTTGTTGTATATATATGAAATTTTACTGGTTTAACTTAAACAATGTTGCGATATATTTCAATGTTGTGTTCTATGTCTATTGCAAAATTTGCACACGTGGTAAGTACCACCCAGCACTTGTCACTTTAAATATATCGATGAAACGCGGATCCCATGTCATGTGATCAAGGCTTGTAGTGAGCTGAAACGCGTAATGCTGACCGTGCACCAATAAATCTTTGAAGCACATACGGTGGTCCGTATCCGTTTATCTGGAGAATTTGGGCGAGACGGAGTCTTGTGGATATATATATATATATATATTGGATATATATATATATATTTTCTCTGGAAAACCCAAAGGTTACAGGCATATTCTAGTTAGGCTCATAAGCAGTGCATTGCGGGGGGTGAGTTATAGTTAGCTCAACTAACTATAACTGCTAAATTTCTCTAGTTTTGTACGAGTGAAACCTGAGCCTAACTATAACTACTCTATAACCTTTGTTTTTTTTCAGTGAATACATATATATATATAAATATATATAGATACCATTAAACCAAGAAAGAATCGTCAGGCACTCCTTATGGTGATCTCAGTGTTTGTGTTTTATTGCGATGTCAACGACAATGCATTTCGATGTTTACAGCCCTTCTCAAGTGCAGATTCCATCAGGTTTACAAACTATATAGTGAAAACCAATCACCAACATTTAAAAAAAATGGTAGACAGCCTATGTCATGACGAACCACCAAGTGACATCGATATGTGAAACAATTAATATAATCCATTAGTTTGTGCTCTTTTCCAAAATGCGTTATCCAAATTATATTCACATTAGGACTATGTAAAAAAAATTGAAATAAAAGGTGCGCTCATACATTTGAATTATGCTTCAATCAGATTGCGGGCAATGACCAATTCAAATATGTAATCAGAACGCACAATACATTAGACGAGGCCGTGTTCTTGCCGCTTATTCACAGCCATCATTGTTGTAATACCTAATGGTCAGGTTGTGAAGGATGTCTGACATTGGCATGCATGTGATACTTTAGCATTCTCCTTTGCTATAGCACTACTTAGGACATGTGATGTGAGACTGACAGAGTTAACCAAACCCTCAGGCTCACAAGGGTGATCTGTGCACAATTGTTCCCCAGAGGGCATCGAGAGGTGGTATTCATATACATACTACTCTATCAGTGATTCCTTTGATAATCACATTGGGGCAGAGAGTTGATCATTGTGTGATGAATACCTCATAACGGGGTTTCTGCGCAGATCACGCCCAAGTGGGCAACAGGAGGTACCACTCACTTTGGCCCTGTTATACAGGTCATCTCTTTGTTAATCATATTGCGATGACCCATTGGTTAGCAGATGGTCATTGTATGGTGAATGCCTAATATCACGTGGTACTGCATATGATGCGTTTTGAGCATCATCAAGGTTTCGCCAAGCCCCCTAGTTTAAAGGGACTGTGTCTGCAGAATTGCACCCAAGTGGGCAATACACTATGTTGCTTCCTCACATCATATTAATTATTGTTCTTCTTGATCAGCCAATAATGTCCTAATGAGGGTATCACAGTCATCATAAGAGTATTATCAATGAAAAAAGAGATCCTCTCATGCCAGTGAACGTTAATGAGCCTTACGTGCCTCATTGTCCGTAATAATATACTTTCATGCAGGCTACCTTGTATTAACAACAAATTCTCAAAATCATAACATAAATGCAAAAATATCTCTACATATAAGGTGTGATATAATAAATACCATCATAAAAGAATAGATGAAGCAAGGTGTCAATTCTTTATCCATATTATGTCCACGTGGAACCTTGGTATCCAACTCTATAATCAGATGTGATTCCATGACATGTAATAGTTTCTCTCTATCTCCTCCTGGTTGGTTTGTCAACCCTGTCAATACCAAAACATCAGAGGAGATCAGGATTACTCTGGTGTGTTTCATGTAAATGTAGAGCAACATGATATGTTTCATCATGACTCTTTATTGCCCGTAGATGCTCCAATAGCCTCGTTTTAACATTGAAGGTCGTACTACCCACATACCCTAGTTTGCAAGGGCATTGTACATATATGCAACAAGAATCAGAGGTACATGTGATGAATTTTGAGATCTTTCTCTTCCTGCTACTGGCTAGTTGGTATGTGTGACAGTTGGTAGTATGTCTACAGGCCTTGCATTTGCCACATCAGGAAAAATCCTCCAAAGCTTTTTTAGCCACCCCCCCTCCCATGGGACCTTGGAAGTGGCTGTGTACGAGAGTGTCTGTGAGTGATTTGACCCTCCTGTAGGTAGTGTTTGCATATGGTCCTATGATGGTTTTCAAAATGGGATCAGCTCCTAGAAGTACCCAATGTATGTTCATGAGTCTCCTCACCTCACTAGATCTATTATTGAAGTCAGTAACAAATCTTATCGTGTTAGTCTTTTTCGCCTTCCTTTTCTTCTGAATGAAGAGAAGGTCCTCTCTTTTGAGGGATGACACCCTATCTAGTGCTGATTTCAGTACTTTGTTGGGATACCCCCTTTCCCGAATTCTCTCAGTCATGACCTTACATTCAGTATCATATTTTTCTTTGTTTGAGCAGTTTTGTTTGGCGCGAAGTAGTTCGCCAAATAGGATGCTCCATTTGAAATTGGTTGGATGATGGCTTCCAGCATACAGTATGCTGTTGCCATCAGTTTCCTTTCTGTACAAATTGATTACATGTTGTCCTCCATTCACTGTCAAGATATGCAATGCTTGTGTTGCTGATCTTGTGACTAAATGCCAGGTTAAGATTGTTGTTTTGCAATATACTAACAAAGTCGCTGGCAAATTTATCTTCACCGTCCGATATGACGAACAAATCGTCCATGCATCTTATCCACATGTTAATGTGGGAAGTGTGCAATATATTAACAAAGTCACTCGCAAATTTATCTTCAAGGTCCCATATGACAAACAAGTCATCCATGTATCTTACCCACATGATAATGTAGGAAGTGTATATTTCATTGGCTTCCGTCCAGACCATCTGCTTCTCCCACCAGCCCAAGAAAAAGTTCACAAAACTGGGGGCGAAGCAGATGCCCATCACAATCCCTGACACCTGCCTATAATAGGCATCATCGAAGCAGAAAATATTCTGGCTCAAGCAAAAGAGCATCATTTTACTTAGCATTAAGGTGTGGTCAAGAAACTTGATGGATCTGCCTCTTAGGAATAACACACATGTAACAATCCCTTGTTGTTGATCTATATATGCGTAGAGAGAATTGTCATCAGTAGGTATGTCTTCTCACTGGATCCCATGAATCTTAGTAAGAAAGTCAGTGGTGTCCATGCAGTACAATGGTAGGGGCCAAGAAGTGTTTCAGCTATATCGCTGTGCATTCCAAAAGGCCCCCATTGGATGAGACTATTGACCTCCGTGGGGGTTGTGTGGGGTGCTTATTTACTTTGGGCAAAAAGTACATAGTAGGTACCCTGGGATGATCTACCTTCAAAAAACCAAATTCACCATCATCGATTTTGCCTTTGCCCAACCACATGCTCAATAGGTTCCAATAATCAACAATCGATTTCCTGTATTCAGATTGATTAATCACCACATAAATTTGTAGTCAACCTTTCTACATGTAGCAACTATTTGAAGCTAGCAACTCCTGTGATATACAATGTTAAAAAACCGACACAGAACTGCAACATGTTTAGACGTTGTTACTTTGTTGCCAATGCTGCCTTTCTCCTTAAGCGTCCTCAATTCTTATCAGCTGATGCACAGCGGGTCTTTCCTTTTCAAATTATGTTCTGAACTGCTTACAGACAGAAACCGCATAAAGTCTTGGACGCCTCTACGGCACTTTAAGCCTGCTCAAGTTGCTACATTGGAAATGCTTTCCCACATTCTTTGCTCCCCGCACACTTTAGGATATTAAGTGGCGCCCGCACCAAAACAGCAGTCTTCCATGTACATTGAGATTTATATTGTATATTCTTAGGCAGATGAAATATTTTGAAGGAGGGCAAGATGGCCGCTGACCGGCCGTAGCGAGAGGTCGCAGGTCTCTCCCCTCTCCCTTGATGTAACCCGAGGATGTTGGTTATCTCTTTTTTGCTGAAACGACTTCCAGGCTGGACGGCGGGACATAAATTGGTGTGGTGCCCGGCTTGCGAGGTGACCCCACAGGTGGTTTCGGTAGCTCGTAAGCTTGGCCAGACACTGAGGTCAATCTGTCGTTGGAGGAGTGTGGATTTCAGCATGGCGCCAAGACCGCCTAAGCAGCAGAGGG
Source organism: Calotriton arnoldi (assembly GCA_963921515.1). Taxonomy (NCBI): domain Eukaryota; kingdom Metazoa; phylum Chordata; class Amphibia; order Caudata; family Salamandridae; genus Calotriton; species Calotriton arnoldi. The sequence continues at coordinate 74,225 of CAWUFW010000529.1, read as the reverse complement.
AGCCTAAGGATGCCAAGGATGCCAAGGATATGCAGAAGGATACTGTGCTATCAGCCCTATCAGCTACAGGGGCTTTGCCGGTGCGAGGCACCGGCCAATCTCGCAGGGTGGGCACTAAGAAGCCGGACGAGTTTGAGGAGGTTGGTAGCGGTAACAACACCGGTCTCGGCGGTCCTAATGGCGGCTGTTAGAAATGGGATCTCTGGTTGGCTAAGGCTTGCGCCAAAGCCAGGCAGAAACCACCACTCTAGTCAGGGCGAGGGAGTTACACGCCGACGATAACCCCTGCTCACCCCCTTGGTAGCTTGGCACGAGCAGTCAGGCTTATCCCGGAGGCAATGTGTAAAGCGTTTGCGCAACACACACTCAGCAGCAACAAACTAGGCACACCACAAAAGAAACTCCACACAAGGTTATATAAAAATAGCCTTTGTATTGTCATAAACACATTAGAAACAGTAATCACATATTTACACTGTGCCACCTGGCACTAGGCGATATTCACAGGGGAATTATATACAGGACCAGGCCAATCGGGCCACGGTCAGAACCATCAGATCAGGTAAGTAAATGCAAATAATACATGTAGCGCACAACCAGTAATTACTGGTACAGGTAGGAACTTAGCACGAGATCCTGTAACCTACAAGATGGGACACCTACATCACATTAGGCATAAATCACATGAGGCAATAGGCCTCGTAAGCCTAAACACAGTGTGCCCCAATCGGGGGCACAACGCACTGACACTGGCCCCAGGCCAACTGGCCTCTCACCGGGGCTCAAATGCCCAATGTCCAGAATGTCCGGGCTGGCTGCACAGGCAGCAAAAGCAAAGTGCGCAATTGCGCAAGCCTAAACGTGGCAGCTGCCCACTACTTGCTGGGCAGCTGTGAATAATTAACACGGGCACCGGCGTGCCCCCTGAGCCCCTCTCTGGGACTCAATCAACCAATGTCCCCACGTTACAGCTGCCCGCTCTGGTGCGGCGCAGCTGTGAGCAAAGCGAAGGGGCCTCTAAATAAAGTCACCCCCTCGGTGCAGCTGCCCCCTGCAAGCGGGGCAGCTGGGAATGGCACTGGCACCACTGTGCCTTGTGAGCCCCACTGGGACTCCACCACAAAAGAATATGCCCACTGTCAGGCGGGGCCGCTTGTGGCAAGGAAACTGGCACTAACGTGCCTCTCAGCCCCCCTCCGGGACTTCTACGATAATGCCCCCAAGCGCTGCCGCTGCCCACTGTCAAGCGGGGCAGCGGGAAAGAAAACTGAGCACGGCACCTGCAGCGCCCGAGGCTTGGTTACGGGGGCGGGCACCGAAAATGTGCCCCGACGCACCAACAATACCCTTACTGAGCCCCACTCACCGGGGACTCCTCTCGCGGCTTCTCCTCACACGGGGGGGCCGTCTTGTAGACCCCTCAGGACTCTGCAGCATGCGGGGCTCTCTTCCACGCCGGGGAGCTCTGCTGACGACTGCAGACCTTCTCCGCTTCCCCGCCGCACACGTGGGACTTCCCTCTGGGCAGCGGTCGGGGCTCTCTCAGCTCACGAGAGCCCCGTGCAGACTTGCCCGCTTCTTCGTTCGGCCCGGGACGCCCTGGGAGGCGGGGTAGGCTCCCGTCCTCCCTCCTGGCCGCAGCTTCCGCCCAGGGCGCGTGGCTCCACCCCCAACCAGGCAGCTCGTGCCTGGCTTCCGGGTCGCGTTTCACCGCGGCCCGGCGATTTCTCTCGGCGGCTTCCCTCTTCACTCGGGTGCAAGGCGGGGTGGGCTCCCGCTGTAGGCAAAGCACTGGCGGGGTAGGCACCCGCTCGAGAGCACAAATACGCGGGGTGGGCTCCCGCTCGAGTGCACGCAAATGCGGGGGAATCCCTACGTCGGGATTCCCTCAAAATCAATCGCAGCTCAGCGCTGCAGGGAAAACAGGCTCCTCTCAGCAACAAAGAGCAACGCGCTCTTCAATAATAAAAGCAAAGCGCTCACAAGGCGCTAGAAGCAGCACAAGCTCCAGCAGTGGCCCCAAAAAGGTCAGAAGAAAGAGTCCTTGGTACTGGGGGGACCACAGCACAGCGCAGCCAGGCAGGCCAGCACGCAGGGACCCCCAGGAAACAGCAGCTGGGTCCCGCGGCGGTTCCTCCTGGCAGAGTGTCCCCTGCAAGTCAGCACAACAGAACAGAACCATGGGGTCACAGCCCCTTCTTTTATACACCCTTTTCCTTTGTCACATAGCACAGGGCTGGGGAAAAACCAGATGCAACTGGTTTGGGGGAGCTTTGGAGCACTTTGTTTTGCTCAGCTCCTCTCTCCTTTCACAGGACAGGCTAGGGACATCAGACGCACCACAGGGGGTGGAGCCAGCATTGTGGAGGGAAGGCACAGCCCTATTCAGGTCCCAGGTGCAACTCCTCCCTCCCATCTAGATGCAGATCTCCCTATTCAGCCCTGCGCTGACTCACCCTGCCCCTCCTGGAGCCACACACACCTCCCAGCCCCTGTCACTCACAAAGCCAGACATGCAATTTACATCAGGCAGGCAGACACAGAGCACACATAAATGCCAACTTCTAGAAGTGGCATTTCTACACCAGTTATAATAAATCTGCGCACACCATTGCGCAGCATTTATTCTCACGAGTTCGCACATACTAAACTCGCCCCTGCACTCCTCTCACACCAGGAATTACCATGGACACACATATCCCCCATGCATTCCTATGGGAGGGCAGGACAATCTCACCACACGCACTCAGAGTGCGCACGCACTTTACACTGGGACACAGTGCTAAAGTGCGCAAAGGCCTAAAACCACCAACACTACACAGAAAAAAGGCTAGGAGACAGGCAAAAAGTTTAGGGGTGAACCTGCCAAAAGGGCCAAGTCCAACACAACCCCCTTCCAGCCAAAACGCAGGGCAGACCAATCACCACCGTGATGGGCTTCCCTGCTTGGGGCGATAGAACACGGATGCAGGCCCGCAACTGCAGGGACACCCTCCTGTTCTACGCCACGGTGAACCCATGTGGTTCCTTCTGTAAAAGCTCTCTGGACCAACTGGGCTACCCCACTGGTACTCCCTAGCTGTCCGCGGCCAGGCCCAGGCCCTAGGCCATCCAGATGCCACTGGTCCTTGCCCATCCACAGAGTGGGGGTAGTAACCCCTGGCACATAGTAGCCATTCTCCACTCTTCCCCTCATCAGGGCAGGTCTAGACTGCCACTGATCCTCCAACCTAGGGTCTGCACCCTCAGGCGGACCAGAAGTCACGGGTGAGGCTCTCCTCCCCCTACCTCTTCTTCTAGGGCTCCGCACTCTCCTCCTTGGAGAGGCACCCTCAGAACACAACTCTCCCACCAGTTCAGGACCTCTCTCCAAAAACTGGTCTCCCAACCTAGGGTCTAAACCCTCAGGTTGCACCGGGGTCAGAGGCGAGGACTCCCTCCCTCTGCACCCCTTCCAGAGTTCTGCACCCTCCCAACTGGAGCGGTACCCCTGGAAGATGAACCGGTCAGGACACTGATTACAGATGTCCCTTCCTCCAGATCAGGCGGATCCTGAACCTGGCCTCCCAACCTTGGGGCTGAACCCCACGGCTGAGCATTTGCCTGGCACACCAGGACTTCCGGGGCGCACTCAGCAGCTCCCCGAGGGTAACACATGACTCATGTGTTGCGTGACAGTCTGCGTGGCGCAGACCTCCCGACCCCTGTCCATCTGACAGTGCGCAGAGATCCCCCACGACAGAAGTGGTGTCACCATTGTCACTTCTAGGAGACTCCAGCCCTTCTGGCTGGCCCCTGACCCACTGGTTCTTCCACTGGGGAACACATCCCCCTCTCACCCCTCAATCCGGACTTCTGTACCCTCCCAACTGGAGCGGCACTGCCAGACACCAGAACCACTGGAGCTCTATTTACAGATGCTCCAGGTTCTCCAGACACTAGGAGATCCTCCTCAAATGGACTAACAGGACAGCCTAGGCTCCCAACCTGGTGTTCCCTGAAGAAACCATCCAGGCTCTGAGACTGGGTTTCGGGCACCTGGGGACACTCAGTCCCACACTCACTCCTACTCCACTGAGACAGGACGTGAGCCCCTACACCCTCCCACTACACTGGGACCCCGCTGGGCTACTCTGAACCTCTTCCCCAATACAGGACTGGAAGATACCTGAACCATTACTTTCAGAATCACTCCCCAATGCCTCATCAGAACCTTGGGCCTCCATCCAGAGGTCTGCCTCTCGTGTAAACTCCCATAGTTCAGAAAACCCACCCTCCAACAGGTGTTGGCGCAACCCCGGCAAACAACAACTGAGCAGGTGCTCTCTGAGAACCAGATCGAACAGTCCTTCAAAATCCTGTTCCGTGTTAACCGTTACCCAATCAGCCAGTGCATCATTACATTCATCCGAAAAATCCGCCCAAGACTGGTGAGACAGTTTCCTACTGCCCCTGAACTTCAACCTGTACTCCTCTTCTCTGGAACAAGGTACCATATTTTGGGAACTGGGACTTCCTGCACTGGACTGTATATTGCTGCCACCACTGGACTCCACCCTCACTGGGGAATCCAGAAAACTACAACTGCACTCAGGGGATAATCTACCCTCCCGAGCTAATTTCTCCCTGGCGAAGGCCCTCTCAGCCTCCGCCATCCTCTCCTGCGCTAAGACCCTCTCGGTCTCTAGCTTTTTCTCCTCCATACTCAGCTGCGCTATCTCCCTGGTATGCTCTAACCTGAGCTTCTCCAAAGCCAGCTGATTCTCCCTTTCTTCCCTCCTATCCACCCACTCCTCTGGGGACAGGGAAAGGGATGGGGCACTGCCCCCGACACTGGACCCAGCAAGGGACTCCCTATCCATGGGGTCCTCACTATCTACTGTCGTCCCTGTCCTGTCACTTTCTTCCTCCTCTTCAGACTCCTCAGGGCTCCCCTCAGACCCACCACCCTCTTGGCGTGCGGCCAGGGCCCTCTTCTCCTCATTGCGCTCACAGTCCCATTCATCCTTTTGCCATTGGATCAGGTTGTCCCTCAGTTTTGACTGGGTGTCTGACCCGCTCACTGCTATGTCTCTCTCCTTACAGAAGTCCACCAACTCCCACATGCTGTATCTAAACAGACCACAAAAATTAAAAGCAGACTCCATTTTGGCAGGACGCTCAGGGACACGTGCAACACAGGAGACCTAGGTTTCTGAGCTGAAGCAAGAGTACACAATTTACAAATGACACTTTTAGGAGAAGAATTAAAACAAAACTCAGAAACAATAATCCCCACACACGTGATTATCTAAATGTAGAGTTTGTAGTGCAACCAGTTGTCGCTGTGGTACTGCGCAAACGCAAGTCCTAATCCTCACCGCTGACAACCAATGTTAGAAATGGGATCTCTGGTTGGCTAAGGCTTGCGCCAAAGCCAGGCAGAAACCACCACTCTAGTCAGGGCGAGGGAGTTACACGCCGACGATAACCCCTGCTCACCCCCTTGGTAGCTTGGCACGAGCAGTCAGGCTTATCCCGGAGGCAATGTGTAAAGCGTTTGCGCAACACACACTCAGCAGCAACAAACTAGGCACACCACAAAAGAAACTCCACACAAGGTTATATAAAAATAGCCTTTGTATTGTCATAAACACATTAGAAACAGTAATCACATATTTACACTGTGCCACCTGGCACTAGGCGATATTCACAGGGGAATTATATACAGGACCAGGCCAATCGGGCCACGGTCAGAACCATCAGATCAGGTAAGTAAATGCAAATAATACATGTAGCGCACAACCAGTAATTACTGGTACAGGTAGGAACTTAGCACGAGATCCTGTAACCTACAAGATGGGACACCTACATCACATTAGGCATAAATCACATGAGGCAATAGGCCTCGTAAGCCTAAACACAGTGTGCCCCAATCGGGGGCACAACGCACTGACACTGGCCCCAGGCCAACTGGCCTCTCACCGGGGCTCAAATGCCCAATGTCCAGAATGTCCGGGCTGGCTGCACAGGCAGCAAAAGCAAAGTGCGCAATTGCGCAAGCCTAAACCGTGGCAGCTGCCCACTACTTGCTGGGCAGCTGTGAATAATTAACACGGGCACCGGCGTGCCCCCTGAGCCCCTCTCTGGGACTCAATCAACCAATGTCCCCACGTTACAGCTGCCCGCTCTGGTGCGGCGCAGCTGTGAGCAAAGCGAAGGGGCCTCTAAATAAAGTCACCCCTCGGTGCAGCTGCCCCCTGCAAGCGGGGCAGCTGGGAATGGCACTGGCACCACTGTGCCTTGTGAGCCCCACTGGGACTCCACCACAAAAGAATATGCCCACTGTCAGGCGGGGCCGCTTGTGGCAAGGAAACTGGCACTAACGTGCCTCTCAGCCCCCTCCGGGACTTCTACGATAATGCCCCCAAAGCGCTGCCGCTGCCCACTGTCAAGCGGGGCAGCGGGAAAGAAAACTGAGCACGGCACCTGCAGCGCCCGAGGCTTGGTTACGGGGGCGGGCACCGAAAATGTGCCCCGACGCACCAACAATACCCTTACTGAGCCCCACTCACCGGGGACTCCTCTCGCGGCTTCTCCTCACACGGGGGGGCCGTCTTGTAGACCCCTCAGGACTCTGCAGCATGCGGGGCTCTCTTCCACGCCGGGGAGCTCTGCTGACGACTGCAGACCTTCTCCGCTTCCCCGCCGCACACGTGGGACTTCCCTCTGGGCAGCGGTCGGGGCTCTCTCAGCTCACGAGAGCCCCGTGCAGACTTGCCCGCTTCTTCGTTCGGCCCGGGACGCCCTGGGAGGCGGGGTAGGCTCCCGTCCTCCCTCCTGGCCGCAGCTTCCGCCCAGGGCGCGTGGCTCCACCCCCAACCAGGCAGCTCGTGCCTGGCTTCCGGGTCGCGCTTCACCGCGGCCCGGCGATTTCTCTCGGCGGCTTCCTCTTCACTCGGGTGCAAGGCGGGGTGGGCTCCCGCTGTAGGCAAAGCACTGGCGGGGTAGGCACCCGCTCGAGAGCACAAATACGCGGGGTGGGCTCCCGCTCGAGTGCACGCAAATGCGGGGGAATCCCTACGTCGGGATTCCCTCAAAATCAATCGCAGCTCAGCGCTGCAGGGAAAACAGGCTCCTCTCAGCAACAAAGAGCAACGCGCTCTTCAATAATAAAAGCAAAGCGCTCACAAGGCGCTAGAAGCAGCACAAGCTCCAGCAGTGGCCCCAAAAAGGTCAGAAGAAAGAGTCCTTGGTACTGGGGGGACCACAGCACAGCGCAGCCAGGCAGGCCAGCACGCAGGGACCCCCAGGAAACAGCAGCTGGGTCCCGCGGCGGTTCCTCCTGGCAGAGTGTCCCCTGCAAGTCAGCACAACAGAACAGAACCATGGGGTCACAGCCCCTTCTTTTATACACCCTTTTCCTTTGTCACATAGCACAGGGCTGGGGAAAACCAGATGCAACTGGTTTGGGGAGCTTTGGAGCACTTTGTTTTGCTCAGCTCCTCTCTCCTTTCACAGGACAGGCTAGGGACATCAGACGCACCACAGGGGGTGGAGCCAGCATTGTGGAGGGAAGGCACAGCCCTATTCAGGTCCCAGGTGCAACTCCTCCCTCCCATCTAGATGCAGATCTCCCTATTCAGCCCTGCGCTGACTCACCCTGCCCCTCCTGGAGCCACACACACCTCCCAGCCCCTGTCACTCACAAAGCCAGACATGCAATTTACATCAGGCAGGCAGACACAGAGCACACATAAATGCCAACTTCTAGAAGTGGCATTTCTACACCAGTTATAATAAATCTGCGCACACCATTGCGCAGCATTTATTCTCACGAGTTCGCACATACTAAACTCGCCCCTGCACTCCTCTCACACCAGGAATTACCATGGACACACATATCCCCCATGCATTCCTATGGGAGGGCAGGACAATCTCACCACACGCACTCAGAGTGCGCACGCACTTTACACTGGGACACAGTGCTAAAGTGCGCAAAGGCCTAAAACCACCAACACTACACAGAAAAAAGGCTAGGAGACAGGCAAAAAGTTTAGGGGTGAACCTGCCAAAAGGGCCAAGTCCAACAGCGGCAATAAGGATACTGGCGGCATAAGTCAAAAAACAACTAAGATCGGGCAGGACGGAGGCAACAAATCCAGGGAAAACAATCTGCGGCAGCCTACCTTGATGGAGTCCTTCTCTGTGATGTTGGCGGACCCCTCAAGTGTTTTTTCAGCAGAGGACGCTGTGAACGCTGCGAGCGCTGTGAATCCTGAAGTCCTGCTCCGTAAGAATGCAGAGCTGCAGTGTCAACCTGGGCCTCCGGAGAGGCAAGAGGAGCCGAGCGGAGAACATACCGATGAGTCAGGTAGGCTGCAAGCACAGGATGCACAAACGCCCGTGGTGGAGTTAGGGGATGCTGGATGCAGTAATCTTCTCGGTGCGAGCGAGGTGTTTGGAAACGCCGCGGGCCCTGAGTAGGACTTTACTGGAAAGGTCAATGGGGGCAAAACTTACTTGGGTGAATTTAAGCCTAGCAGTCAGACAGCGATCCCCCATACAGAGAAAGGGACTCGAGGGGTGGCAATCGTGAAGCACAGGCAGGGGGCCTCTCACCCTAAGGCAACTACTGGCTCACCAGAAGCAGATTGTTTTTTTTCCCTAAATGACGAAACAGACTCTTCTCTCTCTACTGATGGAAGTTTATCGGGTGACTCAGACTCAGTAGAAAATTTGTCAGTACAAAGAGCACCTGTTGTACATAGGGCCACCCATCACAAAAGTAGATCCAAGTCAAAGTCTAAATCGACTTTAAGCTCGCCCCACACGGATGCTGCCAGAAAGCTACTATGGGATTATTCAGCCACATCCCAGCTATATCATGAAGAAAGTGCAATAGCTGTGCAAGAGGGACATAAAAATCCAGGCAACTCACCACAGACTCCCTCAATGGATCTTCTCTATACTACGCTTAAACAGATGCAGGGAGAAGCTAGGTCAGAGAGCCGGAGAGCAAAACGGGCAACAAAAAAAATACAGGGCTCACTTAGAAAGATGAATAAATTGTACGAGGATATGGCGGACAGAGTCACTCAGATGGAGGAGAGAACTGGAAGATTAGAAGATGACGTCAACAAGTGGCAGACATTCAAAGAGGTACAGGAGAAGGTGGTGGAGGATGTCCAGTGGAAACTCGAGGATTTCGAGAACCGCCAGGGGCGGAATAACATTAGACTGCTGGGAGTAGCTGAAGGGGTCGAAGGACACGATGTTATCGCGTTTGTTATCTCTCTCTTGAAGGGGGCCTTTCCTGAGCTGGCTTCCTGGAAATGGGAAAAGGAGGTGCAGCGAGCACATTGTTTTCCTTTGACTCAAAAGAAGGTGTACGTGGTGTCACAAGCTGATAGACCTAGGGCGATCCTCGTCTATCTTGGCAACTACCTACTTAGGCAAGAAATTATGGATAAGGCAAGACCAGATGCCAGACAGACATTTGAAGGCACGTCGTTCTTTGCGCGTCCAGATTTTTGTCACGCCACTGTTGAAAGGAGATGGAGGCTAAGGCAGTTGATTGCTCCTTTTCAGGGACTGGGCTGTGAGGCCTATTTACTATACCCAGCAAGCCTTAAAGTGATTGTAAAGGGGCAAGTTCGAATGTTTTTCTCAGAAGCTCAAGCATTCTATGAGGAATTAAAGGGCCAGAAGGGTGGGTAATGAAGGGGCCTTGCCTGGAGTTGATGCTTACGAGAATCATGAGTCATGAACTTGGTAGGGGAAATTTAAGGGGTTACAAAGAGTGGTTGCAAGGGGAGGGGGGGTGGCGACCTAGCTACGGGAGTAAGCTGTCACACATAGGTCATTGCTGACCTATTTGCCTGTAAGGGGGAGGGGGGTCTGCAGGGGAGGGCTCTGAGGGGTGGGGGGGGTTTGGGGTTGGCTCGAGGGGGGATAGGTTACAGCACAGCATGGCATCTGAGCATTATGGGTGGTTATAGGAGGTGTAGTAAAGTTGTTAAAAATAAAAAAAGAGGGAGCTCAGTATCAAGGATGTGGAAGTTAGCTATGAACTTACAGGACGACTGGTTGGGACAAATGTTCGTTGTGTTTTAATGAGTATACGAATTGCCTCGGTTAATGTATGTGGTATGAATGATCAGGTTAAAAGACAACGGGTTTCAGCAGTATTAAGGACGATGAGATTGGATTTTGTATGTCTTCAAGAGACGCACATAGAAGGTACAAGTGGGTTTCTAATGGAGCAGTTGGGGTTTCACCTGGTCGCATATACTAAGCAGGGCACTAGAACCAGAGGGGTTGCCATATTGTCTAGGAGAAACGATTTCATAGTCAAGAGAAAGTTGGAGGATCAGTGGGGCAGATGGGTTTTGGTGCAATGTATGATAAACAATGAAATGGTCACCCTTTGTTCAGTTTATGGGTCCACTGAGGATGACCCGGACATATTCGAATTTTTAGATCTGGAATTGGCTTCATGGCCTACGCCTATAATTTTGTGTGGAGACTTCAATATAAATGGGATGGGGGGGTTGTGGTCGGAAGCAGGGGATCAATATCAGGGTCGTAAGAAAAGGACATTCCGAGCGCTTTCCAATCTGACTCGTAATAATGCTTTAACAGATGTGTGGTCATATCTGAAGCCTAATGATCTTGGTAGCACGTATTACTCTGCTCCACATAAAGTTTGTGTTAGGCTTGATTATTTTTTTATTTCAAATTGTCTCTTGTCAAGATGTCAGATCGAGAAATTGCCTCGGATCATTTCCGATCACAACCCGATAATTTTAACATTGGAAGTACCAAGGGCGGCTAGGCGTGAGCGAATATGGACTTTTGAGAGAGGGCTCTTGAAAGATAAAAGATACTTGCAGCATATGAAGGGCTGGATAGTAGATTTTTGGGAAATTAACGGGTAGTACCTCTTCAGGGGTAACCTGGGATGCTTTTAAGGCAGGTGTCCGAGGAGAAACGCTGAGCTTTAGTCTTTATAGGCAGAAACAGGAGGAAATTAGATCTAAAAAAATGTCTGAGGCGGTTGCCGAAGCAGAGGAGGAATTGAATGTAGCAATTATAATGGGGTCATCCTTGGATCAAGCTCTGCTTAAAGTCACATTGGCAAAGGCTGAAGCAGAAGAGACTATCGCTACTAAAACGGTGGCTACTTTTTTAGCAAGAAAAGAGCAATGTTACGAGTTAAGCGAGCGGGTAGGGCATACATTAGCAGCACGCACGAGACAGAAAGCGGCTATAGGGGAAGTTAAAGGGATTTCAGACGGTAAGGGCGGCTTAGTTGATGATCCTGACGGGATCCGAGAGGTTTTTAGGCAATTTTATGCTACTTTATATAACGAAGAGCAGTCGAAAGACCCCTCGGAAATTCAAGGGTATCTTGGGGACATTTGTGCATCATCGCTTACTGAGGGAGATAGGGACGCATTAGAAGCACCTTTGGCTGCTGATGAGATCTTATTGGCTATGAATAGTCTCCCCTCGGGCAAAGCTGCGGGTCCCGATCAAATTCCAATTGAATTCTATAAGGCCTTCCAGGAGGTAATACGCTCGGATCTGATAGAAACAGTACAACAGGCCCAGGCGGGAATCTCCGTCCCAGGTTCCTGGGCAGCTGCTGATATAGTAGTCATCTTAAAAAAAGGTAAACCATCTACAGAACCAGGGTCTTATAGACCAATAACCTTAATGAACTCTGATGCAAAGATCTTCTCTAAGGTTATGGCTCTGAGGCTTTGCAAGGTCATAGATAAGATAGTTAGTTCTACTCAGCATGGCTTTATCCCCGGGAGAGGTACTACGCAGCATGTCCGTAGGGTTATCACTCTTCTTGATGCCGCTGGAGTCTCAGGAGGACCCATGGCGGTCATGTTACTGGATGCCGAGAAGGCATTTGACCGGGTCTCCTGGGACTATCTTTGGATGACTTTGAGATGGTGCGGTATAGGGGGAGGGTTCATCAATGCAATTCAGGCTCTGTATCAAGCTCCCACTGCCCGACTCGGAGTTAATGGAGGTTACACAGCGCCCTTGAAAATCAGGCGTGGCACTGGTCAGGGCTGCCCATGTTCGCCATTATTATTCGCGATATATATTGATCCGTTAATTCGGAGGCTGGAAGCAAACGGAGGGATTCCCCCTATAAAGGTCCATGGTCTAGAATATAAAACCTTGGCGTACGCAGACGACATCGCTTTAGTGACGCCATCTCCTGAAAATGCTATAGCAGTAGTTGAGTCAGAAGCTCTTGCTTTTGGCCGGGTGTCAGGATATGCGCTAAACGAGCCCAAAACACAGATAATTAAGAATGAGGGGGCTATATGTAATGATATGCGGGTCGTTGAATCTGCTGTCTATTTAGGGATTAACATCTCAGCGAATTTGGGCAACATTGTGGATAGGAACATCGATCCAATAATATCTAAAGCTAAAAAAGGTCTGGATAGAATGCACAATCTGCATCTTTCCCTAGTCGGGAGTTGTAATGTGGTAAAAATGATCTTATTACCAAAAGTTCTTTATCTTTTTAGGGCAATTCCACTCGAGTTTGAAGCTAAATGGTTTACGGCACTGGAACACTTGGTTAACAGATTTATTTGGGCACATGGGAAAACCAGGAGGGCTCTACGCGTCATGTCTCTACCTAGGGCAAGGGGCGGTTGGGCCGTCCCCGATTTTAAAATGTATTACTGGGCGGCAGCCTTTCAATATATGCGCGGTCTTTTAGGGGGGGATTCATCTGACCCGCAGGTCAAGATAGGATCTATAGATATGTATTCTATATTGATTGGTGGGGAGGCGGAGAACTGCTTTTTAAAATATACTGACTCTTGTTATTTTAAAAGAACAAGGTTTAAGACTCTGATGGCAGCCTATAAGGTCTGGACGTCCTTTCGAAAGAAAATTGGACTTGGTAGGCTGAATGCGTATACTCTATTATGTAGAAATCCAATCCTGCCGGCGGAAATGTTTGCAGATTCAGTAATGCTACATTGGGGACGGCGTGGAATCCGGAAATTGGGTGATTTATTTGGGACGAATGGTATCTGCCAGTTTCAGAAATACAGCTTATTTATGGTATTGACAGAAGGAATTTTTTTAAGTACTTACAAGTTCGGAGTTTCTTAGGAAAGAAGAAAGGTGGGCCAGCTGGCTTTGTTAAAAACACAATAATGGATGTTATTGAGGGTGGTGAAGATTGTACTAAACTAAGGTTTTATGCCGAGTTATCTGTGTTGAAAAGTGATGATCTTGGAAAGTATGGAGATAAGTGGGCAGTCAAACTTGGGATAGATCAAGATTGCTTCCACCATTCTTTAGAATTAGGCCAGACTATTCTATGCTCTGCAGGGCTTCAAGCCCAGCAGTATAAAACAATCTATTCTTTGTATTATACGCCCGCAAGGATAGCACAATGTGGGGGTAACGGGCACTAGATGCCCATGGTGTGAATGTATAGATGCTGAAATAGTACACATCTTTGCATCCTGCCCCCAGCTGAAGGGTTTGCGGAGTGCTATAGAATCCTTTTTTGATAGAACTCTAGGAATTAAGATTATTCTTACACCATCTATAATAATACTAGGGATAAATAGTAACGATATCCAATGCCCCTTTCAATATTTTTTATTTATGGCCATGTCGGTTTTGCGTATTTGTATCGCATCGGTATGGTTGGATAAAGCACCACCAACTTTCCAACAATGGCTTGCTAGGTTACTCTCCGCTTATAATCTTGAGAAGGGGATCTATGCGAGGAAAGGAAAAAGGGGGAGAGTACTTGGGGAACGTATATGGGAACCCATCTTTAGATGGAAGGAGAGGCAGAAGTGATTAATATCAGTTGCATTTCTTATAAATCGGAATTTATAGCTGTAGAACTTTTGCTTTTTTCTTCTTTTGATGTTCTCGTATAATTTTTGTGTTTCCCTCCTATTATCACATATGTATCTCAGATGATTTATGTACATTTATTTTGATTGCTGCTGTGCTTGGAAAAAATAAAAGTTTAAATAAAAAAAAAATATATATTTTGAAGGAAGAACACAGAGTGATTTGTTACTGCTTCCTATTCCAACTATTTGTTTGAGGAAAAAACAGTTGAGTGCTATAATATTGGACCCCCGCCCCGGTGTCTTCAAAAATAAAGTGAGTTTATTCTGGAAGAAATGTAATAAGCATTCTCACGTAAGCACAAAATACCTGAGTTTAATTGGCTCCATTCGCTTGCTTCTTGTTCCCATTCAGTTGCTTAAAAACCATCACCAACCAATGGAGAATGATACCATGACAGAGAGGGATGTTCTGGCCTCAAAAAGTTGTAAGTCATGAATAAGTAGGGTCTGACTATGATAGTTAGCCCACAAAATAAAGATGTCTTTGCCAACACGTGTATAAATGCTCACAAAATCCCTCCTTTCCCCTCCCTTTTTTTGTCCTTGTTTACAGTGTCTACCAGTTCTTGGTCTTGAGAACTTTGATTTGTGGAATTCGAAATGGGTTGACAATTAATAACCTAGAGTGTTGGCCGAGGCAATGCTGGCATGCAGGGAACCTACTTTTGGAAATGTACTACCTGGGTCCCTTTTTCCTGCATGAATAAGAATTTACGTCCCCAACTCTTGGCTGTAGTCCAGTGAAGGAGTATGGACTAATGTGATAACCAAATGGTGGCTCCAGTTGGTTTTCAAAAATAATGACTGGGACACAATTTTCTGTCACCTATTCTGTTTGTAGTCAATTTGTTGTCCATGAAATATTTCATTATGTGTTTGCACTATTTTATGTGGTGGTATATGTGATTCAAGCTCCATGTAATTCATGTGGGATTTCAAATACAAATCTTTTGTTCCAATGTTTATGATGTGTTGTTGAAAAGTTTACAAGAGCACTAAGACAAAAAGCTTATAAAACAGAATAAAATGTGATCACGGTTATTCATTTTCATGACCACTAACGAAAAGTCATTTTGCTGTAAAATCCAAGACTTGGTTGCTGTGTATCTTGCACCTTTATAAAAGTGGTATTTTCAGAATTGTAATTTAAAATCAGACTACACCATAAGTTAAGATTTTAAATTGTGATTACAGAGACACAAAACATGAAGGGGTCACCTGTTCCTATTTGGAAATGACAATTATAAAATGTAATACATTAATTCCAGTGTTATCCTATGGGAGAGGTAGGTCTTCCAGTAGTGAAAAAATTAATTTAAGAGTTTTTCACTACCAGGACATATAAAGCATGTAAATACATGTCCAACATTTTAAATACACTGCACCCTGCTGTGGGGCTGTCCAGGGCCTAACTTAGAGATGAATTATATGTATTAAAAAGGAAGGTTTGGGCCTGGCAAATGGTTTACTTTGTCAGGTCGAGATGGCAGTTTAAAACTGCACCCACAGGTTCTGAAATCACACCCCTGAGACCTGCTTAGAGTGCTACTTAATTGGGTGGCACAATCTGTGCTGCAGGCCCACTATTAGAATTTAATTTACTGGCACTAGGCACAGGCAGTACCACTTTGCTAGGGACTTACAAGTAAATTAAATATGCCAGTTGGGTATAAGCCGATGTAACCATGTATTAGGGATGAGGCACAAGAACTTTAGCACTGGTTAGCAGTGATAAAGTGTGCAGATTCCTAAGGCCAGCAAAAAACGAAGTCAGCAAAAACAGGAGGTCTGAAGGCAAAAAGTTAGGGAAAAACCACGCAAAGGATGCCAGGTCTAGCAGGTAGTGACTGACAACTAGTAAAGTCCAAGCTGTAGTTCCCTCTGAGTCCTAAACCTAACCAGAGTCAACACAATGCCCAGGATCATTGTGAACACACACCCTGGCCTGATTTCTCTGCAGCCTCCAGTGGTCGCATTACATGCAGGGTTTTGTGCATCCCAAACAATGAGAACCCTATTCACAGGCTTTAGCTGCAAGCAGTACGTTTTATCTGCAGCCAACTTCTATACCATCTTTTCTGTGGCGCATTGGAGGTGGTCCAGCCACTAAAAGCTCCAACTAGACGCCTGGATCTGCTTGATTTTCTCTTGGACCCTCAAGCCCAGAACATCTTTGTCGGCATGTTCTAACCTTATGCACCAAGAATTGCTGAGAATGCATTTACGCATTACCCTTTGATGTAGAATGGGAGATAGAAAACTATACCCATCTAGTGGCTCGATTGCTCAATGTGAAGCAAGAAACAAAACAAGAAAACTTGTGATTAGACTCAATGCTCAGCTCGCAAACTGTGTGATCCTAGGTAAATAGTTTATTTCACAGAGACTTCTTTTCCTTCATTGTCACATATCAGATCACCTTTTAATATGAGTTCAGGGTGTTCGCTGTGCCTAGAAGTCGTGTGTGATTCAATAGAATATAATATTTCTCTATATAATTTCGTCCAAACATCAAAAGAGTGTGCCTTAAGAGCAAGCATGAAGAATCAAATTTGATTCTTTAGAAAGCCCTCACTCCCCAACCTAGTTGGTGACATGCTTCATCATCGGGCCCCACCAGGAAGGTCGAGTACCTCCCCAGTGTGCTTCAACGCCAGAATTACTGCGGAGCAGGTTAATGTTGTCTATGTGACAAGTGCAAGTGATTGTGAAGTGAATTAAAAGTGTCTAGGTTGTGTCCAAAAATAATTTTATTCGTCGGCCAACCAGGCACGGGTAAAAACAAAGTGAGTGATGTAAGTGCTGCATAGATTGATCAGCTATGTCTCACTGTGTGTGGTCAACATGTTTCTGCCTATGTGATGCTTTGAAAACCTGTTACTGCGGGGACCTTCTTAATTATAGGAGCCCAGCAATTATATGTGGGGTGATCAGTAATCACACCATGGGTCTCGGGAGGGGGGTGGTGGCTAGTAGGCACACCGCCGGCAAAGCCAGGCACCCGCTTGGTACCTGAACGAGCCCTCAAAAAACCGGACCCCGTCTATATAATTTCGGCCACATATATAATTTCGGCCACATTTAGGGTGCACATAACTGACGCCTCTAGTTCACTAATGGCGCTGTTGTCATGGCGGAGGTAGGCATTTTTCTAAATTCATGAATAAAGCTTTTAAGAAATGCCTTCAATGTGGTTAAATACAGAATTTAAAGGAGACTTTATCATTTATAACATGCTTTTTTGTTGCATGATTTGCCTGCCAAATATTTTCAAGGCTTGGTTCGTGCATGAGCTTTTAGGGCCAAGGCAGACCTTTGGCTTGTCTCTTCCTGTTAATTTGTTTTGCTCACCCACCTCTACTCCCCTCTCGTCAGCACACTTTTGCTGACTTCTGTGGACTGTGGGCACAGCCCCCCACATGAGGTGATTTCCCTTGTATGAGTGACCATCAAAGGTACACTGAGGCCCAAACACTCCTAAGACTTTGTCGACCTCTCCGTGTATGGACTGTGGTAAGTTAAAGGACATGTTTTAAAATTATCATGCTCCACAATATGTAACATTTTACTTTAAGGGCCTGATTCAAAAAGGTAAACTAACACTTTTATGTAAGTTTACTACTTTTAGGCATTCACAAACTACATGCTAAGTTTTATGACTCCGCGCTGCCTATACTTATGTGTGCAGGGTTTTCCGTGCCTGTAGACTTAATCAATCAATCAACAGGATTTATAAAGCACGACTTGTTACCCGTAAGGTTCTCCAAGCGCTGATGGCTGCGCTGTGGGCAGGTCAATTGAACAGCCGGATCTTGAGTCCCTTCCTGAACTCTGAGAGAGAGAGGGTGATGTCTGTAGGTGTAGAGGGAGGCCGTTCCAGGACATGGCAGTGATGTAGGAGAAGGAGCGTCCTCCACTGTTGCTTTGGCGGATGCGAGGGGTGTGAGCGAGGCAGAGCCCAGGTATCTGGAGGGTTGGTGGAAGTACATGTGTCAGTTGATGTACGCTGGTCCTTGATCATGGAGGGCTTTGTAGGTGTGAATCAGCATCTTGAATTGGCGTCTCTTTTGGATGGGGAGCCCGTGAAGCTTCTTGAGGTGGGGGATGATGTGGGTCCATTTAGGGAGGTCGAGGATGAGTCTGGCTGCTGCCTTCTGAATGCTCTGCAGTCTCTTCAGGAGGTTATTAGTGATTCCCACGTAGAGTGTGTTGCCGTAGTCCAGCCGGCTGGTTACTAGGGTGTGGGTGACGGTGCGTATGATGTTGACGGGGAGCCATTTGAACATTTTCCGAAGCATGCGAAGAGTGATGAAGCAGGTGGATGAGACTGAGTTGATCTGGCTATTCATGGGGAGTTTGCTGTCAAGGATGATGCCAAGGTTGTGCGCGTGGTAAGTCGGTGTGGGTGAGGGTCCTAGTTTGGAGGGCCACCAGGAGTCATTCCATGGGGAGGTTTCCCGAAGATCAGCACCTCAGTTTTGTCAGTGTTGAGTTTCAGGCAGTTGTTTCTCATCCAGTCGGCTATGCTTGTCATGCATCTGTGGAAGCTGGCTCTTGTGGTGGTGGGGTCTTCTGATAGCGAGAGGATGAGCTGTGTGTCATCTGCATAGGATATGATATCTGAAAGAAACAGTTAGTTATAGATTCCTTACCTTTAGAATTACCCCCAGGCATCAGACTGGATCCAGAAAGTTTTTTCGTCAGCAGTACCCCTGCGTGTTGGAAGGTGGCGTCGGTCGACTCCGCGTTCATCGTCGTGGTCGCCGGGATGACGTCGCAGTAGCTACATAGACGCCGCCCTTGCGCGCTGACGTCAATTCTGTTCTTTCTTTTTCTGTGCCAGCAAGCGCAGACCCCAAGTCACTTTTTGACTGAGCTTTTTTCTCGACTTTTGTCGACTTCGTTGCTTTCTGAGTCCATCGACTCCTGGTGCACGAGAGATGCCCGGCTTTAAGGCTTGCGGTTCCTGTAACCGACTGATGTCGATGACGGATCCGCACCGCGTGTGCCTCTACTGCCTGGAGCGCGACTACGACCGCAAGTCGTGCTCCGACTGCCGGACCATGGCCCCGAAGTCTTTGCGGGAGCGGTCCCGAAAGCTACTTGAGGTCCGGCAGTGGCCGGGCGAGGCTCTCCACCTCGAGCTACCTACGGTGGCAGTCAGGACTAACCTCCTGACGGAGGCGACAAGGCAGACAACGCGCTAGAGCGCTTTAAGGACTCTCGGGCTACGGCCAGGTCCTTGGGCCTCTCCACCACCTGCCCTCCGCAGTCTGCCTTTCGCCCCTTTCGAGGCTATGGAAGGGGTGCCCCGCTACGTCCCACCCAGAGCCACAGGCCGGCGCAAGCTGTTCAGCCCCAGCGCGGCCGGGGACGTGGGAACCACCGCCGTGGTTCTGGGGGCCAGCGGGCGGGCCAGTCCACCACAGCCCTCTCTGCAGCAGCCTCCAAACCCTCCTAGTCCGACCTTTCAGGGCCACCAAACGCCAGTGGGCGGCAGGATCCGCCATCACCTCCCCCACTGGCGCACCATCACGTCAGACAGATTTGTTTTGCAAATAGTCCGAAGGGGCTACTCCCTCCCCTTCGAGACTACCCCTCCCTCCATGCCACCTCAGTACCATCGCATTTCGGAGTATCACCTGGCCCTTCTCCAACAGGAGGTTTCGGCACTCTTGGCCAAGGGTGCCATTGAGCGCGTTCCTGCCCCAGAAGAAGGTCGTGGTTGCTATTCCCACTACTTTCTGGTGCCCAAGAAGGACAAAGGCCTGCGTACTATCTTGGATCACAGGAACGTCAACCGCTTCCTCCAGAAGGAGAAGTTCAAAATGTTGACGCTCGCTCAGGTCTTGTCTGCCTCGACCCTGGAGACTGGATGGTAGCATTGGACTTGCAGGACGCTTACTTTCACAACCCCATTCTGCCGGCCCACCGGCGGTTCACGGTAGGCCACGAGCACTTTCAGTTTACCATGCTCCCCTTTGGCCTTACCAGCGCCCCTCGGGTGTTCACGAAAGTGATGGCGGTAGTCGCAGCTCATCTGCGCAGACCAGGGGTTCCAGTCTTCCCCTATCTCGACGACTGGCTGTTGAAGGCGGGCTCGCCCCAGGCTGTCGTCTCCCACCTCCAGACTACGGCCGACCTCCTGAATTCGCTGGGGATCTCCATCAACGTGCCGAAGTCACACCTGACCCCCTCTCAAAAGCTCCTCTTCATCGGACTGGTTCTGGACACGACGCAGTTTCGGGTTTATCCTCCCGAACAGCGAGTCCGGGATATTCGGGCTATGATTCCGATCTTTCAGCCTCTATCCCGGGTTTCAGTCAAGATGACCCTGAGGCTGCTGGGCCTCATGGCCTCCTGCATCCTGCTGGTAGATCATGTCAGGTGGCATATGCGGGCTCTGCAGTGGGACCTGAAGTTCCAGTGGGCGCAGCATCAGGGGAATCTGTCCGATTGCGTCCAGATCTCGGAGGGCACTGCACACCAATTGCAGTGGTGGCTAACGAACCGGGATTGGGTCGACGGTAGATCCCTCTCCCTTCCTCAACCAGAGTTCACGGTGGTGACCGACGCATCACTTCTGGGAAGGGGCGGCCACATGGGTCTCTGGTCTCCGGCGGAGTCTGGGCTCCACATCACCCTTCTGGAGCTTCGGGTAATTCGTCTTGCACTCAAGGCATTCCTTCCCTCTGTCCGGGGAAGAGTAGTGCAAGTGTTCACGGACAACACCACCGCCATGTGGTACTGGAACAAACAAGGTGGGGTGGGGTCGTGGACCCTATGTCAGGAGGCCCTCTACCTCTGGACATGGCTGGAACATCAGGGCATTTCCCTGGTGGTTCAACACCTGGCAGGTTCCTTGAACGCCAGGGCAGACGAACTCAGCCGCAGGTGCATGATGGATCACGAATGGGGTCTTCACTTGGAGGTGGTGCAAGGTCTCTTTCAGCAGTGGGGAGAGCCTTGGTTAGATTTATTCGCCACCGAAGAGAACGCGCAATGTCAGCAGTTCTGCGCGTTGGAATTTCCAAGGCAGTACTTACTAGGCGATGCTTTTCGTCGCGAGTGGAGTTGCGGTCTTCTGTACGCCTTTCCGCCTATACCACTTCTGCCCAGAGTGCTGAAGAAGATCAAGCGCGACCGGGCCCAAATCATTCTTGTGGCTCCGGATTGGGCACGAAGAGTCTGGTATCCCGAGCTGCTCAACATGGCCATCGATCCTCCGATCCAACTGCCTCTTCGGGAGGATCTTCTGTTGCAGCAGCAGGGGAAGGTCCTCCACCCGAACCTGTCCAGCCTTCACTTCCTTGCGTGGAGATTGAGCGGTGGCAGTTGACGTTGTTTGACCTGCCTCCCGAAGTCTGTGATGTTATCTTGGCAGCCAGGCGTCCCTCCACTAAGACGGTATACGCCTGCCGATGAAACAAATTTGTGGCATGGTGCACAGCAAAGGCTGTGGATCCCCTTTAAGCCCCTCTTTCTGAAGTCCTCTTGTTCCTCCTTTCTTTGGCCCAGCAGGGCTCTGCTATGGGCACTATCAAGGGCTACCTCTCGGCCATTTCAGCCTTCCTGATCAGCCTTCTCTTTTCAAGTCCCCTGTTGTAAATAGATTCCTTAAGGGCATTACTCCTCTTTTTCCTCCTGTTCCCTTCGTAATGCCCCAGTGGGACTTGAACTTGGTTCTTACCTACCTTATATGCGCTCCCTTTGAGCCACTACATAACTGTCCTCTCAGGCTTCTCACTTTAAAAACTGCCTTTCTGGTGGCCATCACCTCTGCTCGCAGGGTGAGTGAGCTCCAAGCACTTTCTTCCAAGCCTCCTTTTCTGGCTGTTCATCTGGACAAGGTCGTCCTAAGAACTAGACCTTCCTTTCTTCCCAAGGTGGTTACTTTTTTCCACATTGGCCAAACCATCACTTTGCCCACCTTCTTTCCGCCTCCGCATCCTTCAAAAGAGGAAGAGAGGCTCCACCGTCTGGATCCAAAACGTGCGCTTTCCTTCTACTTGGATCGCACAAAACAATTCCGGGTAGATGACCAGCTCTTTGTTGGTTACGTGGGCGCTAAGAAAGGTCAGGCCATGCACAAACGGACCATCTCCAGGTGGGTCGTTTTGTGCATCAAAGCCTGCTATTCTTTGGCAAAGAAGGAGCCTCCAGTGTGGCTGTGCGCCCATTCCACCAGGGCGACGGCAGCTACCACTGCTTTGGGATGAGGAGTCCCCCTCAATGACATCTGTCAGGCAGCTACGTGGGCATCGTTGCACACGTTCACTAAACACTACTGGCTGGACAGCCAAGTCCGGAGAGACGTCTTCTTTGGCCATTCTGTTCTCCAGGACTTTCTGGTGTGAACTTAGTTCGCAGACCCACCTCCGGGGTTGGTATTGCTGGGGTATCTATTCTAAAGGTAAGGAGTCTATAACTAACTGTTTCTTTCAGATGAACAAGTTACTTACCTTCGGTAACGATATATCTGAAGAAACATAGGTTAGTTATAGATTCCTTACCGCCCCACCCATCCTCCCCGTTCTGCGAACTGACTTCTAGGGTTAAGAACATCCTTTCAGGGCCCTAGTTTTGTGCACTAGTGGTCAGTGTCTTGCATGGCTCTGCGCTTCTGGCGTGGAAAGTCGTGTACAGAACTGACGTCAGCGTGCGACGGCGGCGTCTATGTAGCTACCGCGACGTCATCCCGGCGACCACGACGCTGACGACAAACGCGGAGTCGACCGACGCCACCTTCCGAAGCGCAGGGGTACTGCTGATGAAAAAACTTTCCGGATCCAGTCTGACGCCTGTGGGTAATTCTAAAGGTAAGGAAGCTATAACTAACCTATGTTTCTTACAGATATATCGTTACCGAAGGTAAGTAACTTGTTCGTTCAGTCCATGGGTTCTGATGATGTTGGCCAGAGGAGTCATGTAGGTATTGAAGAGCGTGGGGTGGAGGGATGTACCTTGAGAGATGCAGCAGATGTTGCTCTTGGGTTACGAGGTGAAGGGAGGTAGGCGCATACTCTGGGTTATTCCGAAAAGGAAGGAGACCATCCATTTGAGAGTGTAGCCTTAGATTCCGATGTGTTGAAGCCTCCTGATAAGGGTGTGGTGGTATACGGTGTCGAACACTGCAGAGAGGTCAAGGAGGATCAGGTCTGCTTTCTCTCCCCAGTCAAGGAGGGTTCTGATGTTATCTGTGGTGACAAGGTGGTTTCGATGCTGTGGTTCATGCGGAAACCGAATTGGGAGGAGTCCAGCAGGTTGTTTTTCTCCAGGTGGCAAGAAAAGGGAGAAGGGGTGGTAATTCTTGAGCTCGTTGGGGTTGTCGGTTTCTTGAGAAAGGGTTTGACCTCTGCAGGCTTCCATTCTTCGGGAAAAGTGTCTATAGTGATGGATGCGCTGAGGATGAAGTTGAGGTCGCAGCTGATCTTGCTTCCAAGGTTAAAAATGTGGTGGGGACAGGGGTCCTGAGTGGGTGGAGTTCATGATGAATGTAGTGTTTTCTGTGGTTAGCTAGTCCCAGGCAGTGAGAAGGATGTCAGGGTTTGTATCTGTGGGAGCGATGAGGGTGTGAAGGTCAGTGGGCTGGGGTTCGAAGTTTGTGTAGATGGCGGAGATGTTGTCACGGAAGATGTCAGCCAGGGTGTTGCAGAGTTCCTTTAAAGGGGTAATGGGGTTTTTGGTGGATGAGGGGATGGAAAATTCTCTGACAGTGCTGAAGAGCTCTTTGCTGTAGTTGGAGCTGGCTTCGATGTGGTTGTAGCATATTGATGTTATGTGCTCTAGGACCCTCGTGGTTCTGGGCAGACTCTGGAGAGGAAACACATGATATGCGAGGAGGTGTTAGGGTGTGGTTAATATTGAGTATGAGATAATGCGCAGTGTATGAGTCTAAGCAGAGGAATAAAGAAGTATTTAACTGCAGTTCCTGTGTGGCATATTTCATTCGCATGCTCCATGGCTGGGGAAGATGCTAAAGACTCCATAATAAGGGTGGAGAACTCTGTACACATAATTATTGGGAGTGCAAAGTCGAAAAACTCTGCACGCAGTTCGTAAATTGCGTTCTTTAGTATGTTTTGTAGCAATACAAAAAGTACTACAAAGTGAAGTTTGTGGATCAGGGCCACAATGTTTACACCTTTTTGTTCATCTTAGATGTTCCTTTTGTGAGCCAACTAAACTAATACATGCGTCATACACTTATAAAATATTGCTAGGAGTATTTTTTTGTTTGCAAGTGATTGTAATATTTTGTATTGCACTGACAGAAGGAGAGAAAGTGAATCTCAAAACTTGTGCTGTAAAATGCCTTATTTGGATCCTTTTTATGAAAAAAGAAATATACTAAATATATGCTCTAAAATCCACCATGTGAACTAATTTTTCAAAAATAAAATTCTGGGGGAAGTCCCCCTTCTAGGCCCCCTTACTTAATTTCCGGCTTACTTGATATGCTTGCTCGCTCATTATACACTGGTCTCAAATTTCCACCCTACCACTTTTAAAATTCACCAGCCGCCACTGAGTGGGATAGCAGTGAATGGTGCAAGATAGTATAGAGATGTATCATGAGAGAACTGGTACTGTCTCAATAGTGGGATATCAAAAACTGTTGCAAGCCAAATCATAGGGATACACTGGGAACTCAGGGTATATCTCAGAAGTGGGAGATCATTGTGCACAGGTGCATGATTAGGGCTTGGTGGATATATTATTACTTGGAGAACATTGCATGGTGAAAGTCAGAATAGATATACTTTATAATAACTCTTTGAAAGTCTCAAGGATAGCAGTGTATCAAAAGTGAAGATAGAGATGCATTTTCAGAATTGTTAATTTGTCTGAGACCTGGAATAGCTGTGCATGCTTATAGCTCCCTCGGTACTAGACTATTACTAGATGGTGCAGATCAGCTCATTGCGAGAGGCCTGTAAATGTAGTAGTACTGGCATATCAGTACATTTTGTGGATCATACAAGAGGTACATTGATCAAGATATGCACCTGGTTTGGGCTGCCAGTACTAAATTTCCCCAACAGCTCTGCCATTGTACCTTAAACTCTCTCAACAGTACAAAAACAGGCAAAGCGTTGTCAAAACAATGTACCTCAAACTCGACATGCTACAACTAGTTAAGCAATAAAAGATTTCAATGAACGTTAGATCTGGCAGCTTGAGCTCTTACTATTTTTGTAGAAATCTTCCCTACTCAGGGTCCAAAAAGGGCCAGAGAGAGGGGCCCAAGCCAAAATGTTTTCCAGGGCAGTACACCTTTAAGCTGGCCTTATTATTTGTGCATCCACTTCCTCTTATGCTCTCTCCAATCTCTCTCTCTCTCTTTCCTCATGCTTTTCTCCGTCACACTCTTCCCATTTCTCATGTGTTCACTCAATTGACTGTCACTGTTCTTTGTCTCGCCTTTCTTCTCGTCCACCTCTTTTCACTCATCTCTTTCCATCCCCTTCTTTTGCCTTTCTGTGTCATACGTTTCTTTCCAGTATCTGCCTCGCTCTTGCCTACTCCTTTACAGCTACTCTGTAACCCTCCACCATCTCTCACCTACCACGTCTCTTACCTGCTTCTGTCTTCTACTTCTTTCTTCCTCTTGTAGGGCAGGTGAAAGGGTTTGTGCCAGCGTAGGTCAAAGCACAATTTTCTACCACCCAGCTCTAGCAATGGTGACACCGTTTCTGCTTGTATGGACAATATAATATCCGCTTATGGTGGTACGCATGGTACCTACCAGAACTTCTCTTTTCTAAAATGTTCCTCTGCCCTCTTGTCTGGGTCACCCACCAACCTCTCTTTCTCACACCTTCCCTTTTGAGCGACTTTCTTTCGTTAATCCTCTTTTTACTTCATATGCATATGCTCCCCACACCCTCGTCACCCCCATACACTCCCCTCTAACGCTCCTATTTCATATTCTTTTATATGAATGTCACATCTGTTTCTACATTCGGGCTCCCTGTTCTCTCTCTCTTTACCTTCTTTCCTTCCTCTCACTGTCTTCTACCTCACCTCACACACCCTCTGCTCTTCCTCACTCTCCACTCAACCCTTCCTCATTTTGTTATTCTATGTTGTTCCATGTTTTACCTAAATCACTCTATTAAGCTTAGCCTTGTTCTAAAGTTGTCACCTTGAAGGGAGGATTTTAGAAGGTAGGAGAATCTGCTCTTTCTGGTGATACTTGTATCTGTTTCACCGAGGTATTCTCAAATTCTTCCAACGAGAAGCGCGTGGCACCTGCTCATTAGAACCTATTCTGTAGGTTTTTTTTATCAGGTGGTGTTGTTTCCATTTATTTGCATTGAGAGAAAGTGTATAACTGTAGCACTTATGTA
The DNA here is from genome assembly GCA_963921515.1 of Calotriton arnoldi. Lineage (NCBI taxonomy): Eukaryota > Metazoa > Chordata > Amphibia > Caudata > Salamandridae > Calotriton > Calotriton arnoldi. The sequence goes on along the minus strand of CAWUFW010000529.1, from coordinate 47,965 downwards.
TGGATTTTACCATTACATGCGCCAACTAATTGAGGATGAAGCTCTGGTCCACTAAATCAGCAATTGTCTTGTTTACCTAAAATGCATGCTGGCCATTTTTGCATTAAACATGTTAGACTTCTTTGTGCTATCGTGAGTGTTTGGTTTTTCTTTTACTAATTGAAGAGTGTTAGTTATATATCACTAAACATTTTTGGACATAGTTTTTATAGCAGCTTAGTCGGCTCCTAAGAAACATCACTCAAGTCAGTCACACATCCCTTGCAACCTCTTAGAAACGTTTTTTTTTTATGAGCACCTGCTCTGCAAACTGCAGTCCCACCCTTGGTGTTGCATTTGCTCAAATGTTTGAGAGCCATCACTGCCTCTTCATGCTACTACGAAACAGGTTGCTGAATAAAAAGATTTTAAGGTGTATTTTGAAAGAGTCCTGCATTTGTTGCCTTCCAACAAAATCAAAGTATTTAACCTCCAAACACTGGAGAGTAAATTCACAGAGCTGTGAATGAGGCAAGGAATGCACCTTTGCTTCTTGTTCTAAAGAGACCATCTAGTGAATGATGTCAGAAATGTCTCAAAACCCACGCAGACGTCATCAGACAGGCAACACTCTAGAGTGTATATTGTTGGTGATTGTTAGCCATGCAGAGATGGCAAGCTGTTTCTGGAGTGATTGATAATATTGAATTTTAAATTGGTATTAGAGCAATATTATGCAAGATGCAGGCCACTCCCAGGTAGTTAGACCCTACTCCATCCTATTCAATAGGTGCATGGGAGTGATTAAATGATTGTATAATTTATAGGAGCGCTAAACAGCTGCTTCAGGAATGAAGTGGAATCGAGCTAGGTGAAAAAAGATAAAAGAAAAGAGGAGTCAATAGAATGACAACCTCCCAGGACAAATCCAAGGGGAACAGTGTACTCTATTATTATGAAAGGCAGATCGACAGACTCACATGTTGTTAAACAGGAAGGTCCAACTTTTTTTCTGAAAGACATCCGATTATGATTGTTTGGAGCAATGGGCCAATCCTAATCCGCCACCAATTCTGGCCTTCTTGGAGTTAGGGATGACTACCTGAAAAGCCTGTAGAGATCTGAGGTTGAGTGTTGGTAGGTACCAGGTGAACAGAGGAGCCATGTAGGAGTGCTGGAATTGCTTATGAAGAATTTTATGCTATAAACAGAGTGATTTACACTGATATCTCTTCAGGGCGGGAGCCAGTAGAGACTCACCAATTCCTTAGAGATGGGTGAATCTCTCTTCAAACCAAGCACCAGTCAAGCTGCTGCATTCTGAAGCAGTTAAAGTCTATGCAGGGTGTACTTGGGCAGGCATACGAAAAGAGAATTGCAATAATCAATTATTGATACAATCAAGCCTTGTACCTTTTTCTCTATTGCAGCGGCCAGAACGAAAGGTGAGATTTACCTAGTGATCCTCCGTTTTACAAGTAGTTTTAATATGCTTTCTGAAAGACGGGTCGGAGTCTATCTAGAGCTATAAATTCCGAGCCCGGACTGTAGACTTACCTAAGGACCCGAACAAGTTACAAGTCACCATTTGTTTAAGCAGGTGGAGGCCTGGACGAAGTCTACAATATCTGATTTCTCCTTATTCAAGATAGAGAGTTATCTGTCTTTTAGCTGGAGACGTCCAAAAGGCAGATCCTGAAATTCCCAGTGTTCTTCTGAGAATCTTTCTCTAATCTAATGATCAATTGAAGGTCATTGGCATACGAGTAGCAAATAATGCTGAAGGATTCAGTCAGTTTGGCTAGTGGGGAAACCTAAAGGTTGAAAAGGGAAAAGGGTAGGACTTAACATTGATCCTTCTGGTACTCCAGTGGTAATTGCTTTAGGAGTACTTATTATATATTTGGCAAGTACTACTGCTTACATTCACATGAGTACTGTAAGAAACTGGGTTGCTGGTTGACCAGGGTGGGAGTCTTGGTCAAACAGCAACCTCAGTCTCTGTCAGGTTAAGGCACAAGCAAACCCCAAATTAACCTGTGCTCATCCCCTGGTAGCTTGGCACAGAGCAGTCAGGCTAAACTTAAAGGCAATGTGTAAAGTATTTGTGCTGTGCTTTAAAAAGTAAAACTGTGAAAACACACCACAAATGATCCTAAACCAGTTTAGAAAAATAGAAGAAAATGTAATAAATAAAACTAAACTAAAACAACAAAACTACAATCAGTAGAACTGGAGTTATGAATTTATAAAGAATAAATAAAAATATGCCTAAAATCAGAGTGTCAATTGCTGCTAGCTGGTCATGCTAGACTGGGTGAAAGTCAAAAGTTCTGGGTGACCGCAATGGAGCACGGGTCGGATAAAGCCCCATATTAGTCCAGTTGAAGTTGTACCTTAAGTTTTGTGCCAAGCGTGCCATTCACATTGGAAAGGGCCGTGAGGAGCAACGAGAGCATCACGGAGGCCGTCGACGTGGTGCGAAGAGCAGGCTGGGCATCATGGACAGGCAAGCAGGAGCTTCACATTGGCAGTCCCCCGCGGGCGTTGATACTGCGGTGCAAAGAGATTGGCTGGCGGCAGCTTGCGCTGGTTCTCTGCGTGAGCGCCGCGGTCTCGGTGCAAATGAGCCTGTTAGTGGTCACTATTTAAGCTCGCTTAGCCACACTAAGAGTCAAGGACCTGAGGGGCACCACTTGGCGGTCAGAAACTCCCTGTAGCTCGGTGCAGGAGCTGGGTGGAGAGCCTTTTATATATCTGAGGCTCAGATCAAGAGGGCAGCAGACTAGCCCTTTGAGTCACTCTGGGGTCCTGGGTTGCAGGTCGAATTCTTCTTCCCCAGGCAAGAGGGCAGCAGGTCAGCACAGCAGGGCAGCAGTTCCTTTAGAGCAGCAGTCTAGCAGAATGGTAGTCCTTGTAGCAGGTCAACACATGCCCACAGAAATATCCAGTGGAGGGAACTAGAGGCTACGGGGTCTCTAGGGTGAGCTGGCCTCCAAATTACTGTATGCTGGCCTCCAAATTGTGTGTATGCAGTCTTTGTAGCTGCAGAGCAGTCCTTCTTCCTGGCAGAGGATTCAGAGGTCCAGAAGTGTACTGAAGAGTTGGTATCTAAGGGCCACTATTTATACCCAGTTGTGCCTAATGAAATGGGGGAGAAGCTTCTAGAAGTGTCCCTTTGAAGTCCCCAGGCATCCTGTGTTCCCTGTCCTGGCTCCAGACTAACTACAGGGAATATACAGCCCTTTGTCTGGCAGCAAGACACAGCCTATTCAGGTGTAAGTGGGGCTGTGCCCAGCTCCACCCTCCCATCCTGTCAGTGATGGCCCATCCAGGCTCACCTAAGCTCCCTATTGTCTGTGGATGTCTAGGAGGAATACACAAAGCTCAACTGTCAGCTACACCCAGTCATGTGATTCAAGTACAGGCTACAGGCACTAATTGGCTAAGGCAGAAAGCCCACTAGACCACCAGGGATTATATTTAGAGGGCAGAGCGACTCCCCTGGCAATGGGCTAATGCTAACTCCTACCCCCTGGCCCAAATGTATTTCTGCCCCCTGGGGGTATATTGAGGTTGTTACCTCCAATCTGCCCTAGGGGAAGTGGCACAAAACCCACTAGACCCCAGGGATGATTTTCTTTTGTGGAGAAATGGGTGGGGCGGCCCACCTAGGCATTGGGCTTAACCCCAGATCTCAAATGACCTGCAACAGTCTTTCTTGGGGCAGATAAGAGGTCTTTAACTCCAATCTGCCCTGGTGAGAGGGGCAGAAAACCCATTAAAGACCATGGGACTTTTTCTATTGCCACAAGGCATGGGGTGCCTGCCTACCCGCCCATACATCGAGCCAAGCCTCTGCCTCCAATATGATCCCATCAGTCTTTCTACCTCCCCTGGGGAATAAAGCATCCCCATCTTTTTGTCAAGAAGGGGAATTTTGATATTTAAAAAAAAAATGTATACATTTGGGTAGCAGAGTTGGGCTAAGTCCCAATATTGTCTTACTTTTATGCTGAATGGCTGCACTTTTCGGGCTCGGGTCAGCCACCTGGGGAAACCTATCAAATCCAGGCATTTCTGAAAACTAGACACCCTGGATAGTCCATGGTGGCATGCCTTGTGTGGATCCCACAACGTTTTCTTACCCACAATGCCCTGCATACCTCAAACTTTGCCTAAAATTGCACATTTACTGTGCGTTTTTATGATGTAAACTTTCAGGATCAGCAGGAATCCACTAAATTCCTACCACCAGCATTCCCCTACTTGTCCCGATAAAAATGCTACCCTCTTGTGTGACTTGACCTAGTACCCCCGTCAGACACAAATCAAACCAGGGTCAATGAGAGTCACTCCGTGAGACTCCCATTGACCTTAGTTTGATGCTTGCCCTAGGACCAGCCGCACAAGTGAGTTAGAAAAATGTGATATATCTATGTTGCATTTTGGCCCGTTTCTTATCACAGCACTAGGCCTACCCACACAAGTGAGGTACCATTTATATCAGAAGCCTTAGGGGAATGCTGGGTAGAAGGACATTTGTGTCCCCCCGCAGATTCCAGAACTTTTCATACAGAAATGTGAGGAAAATGTGTTTTTCCCAGTCAAAGTTTGAGGGTTGTAAGGGATTCTGTGTAAAACAACCTGGTGAGAGACATGCAAGTCACCCCCGTAGTGGAATCTCCTAGGTGTCTAGTTTTAAAAAATGCTCAGGTTTGTTAGGTTTCCTTAGGTGCCGGCTGAGCTAGGACCCAAAATCCACAGCTACTCACTGTGCAAAAAACGGGTCCGTTTTGAGTGGAAAAACGTGATGTATCTATTAGAAATTGGGTTGTAGGCTGTCTGGGGTATGAGCCCTAGTCAAGCAGCAACCACAATCCTAATCAGGGTAAGAAGCAGGCAAACCGTAAATTCACCTGTGGTCACCCTCTTGTAGCTTGTCACAGGTCAGTCAGGCTTAACTTAGGTAATGTGTAAAGTATTTGTGCAACACTTCAAACAGTAAAACAGTGAAAAAACCACTCAAAAAGATTCCACACCAGGTTAGAAAATAAAACTTCATTTAATAACTAAAACAAGACCAAAACAGCAAAAATCCAATAAGTAGATCTTGAGATATTATTTTTTAAAGAATAAACTTTAAAATAGCACTCACAAGCAATGAGCGGGACAAAGTCAAGAGTTCAGGCCTGACCGTGAATGAGGCCCGCTGAACAAAAGAACCTTAATCCTGGTTGTATCGATGAAGATGCGGAGTGCAGCCGAGCGATGCATTGGTGTTTTCCACGCAATAGGGGTGATGCTGCGATTTTCTCCATGCAACAGCATTGATGCATCGGTTCCGAAGGCGATGCACTGATTCTGAGATGCACTGATTCTGAGATGCGGTAATTCCGAAGGTGATGCACCAGGTTCTCCAGACAGTAGAGGTGATGCGTCGATCTTCTCCATGCAGAGGCGGCAATGCGTTGGTTTTGAAACGGCGGTTCTTAAGACAATGCACTTGTTCGATGCGATGGTCCTGGTGCCGAAACAGCGGTGATGCATCGATTCTGCTCTCGCAGCAGAGGATGCATCAGTTTCGCTGGAGCAAACACCTTAGGCCCACTACCAAAGGTCCAAGCTGGGGTATCGCCATTTTACAGGGCAGACTCATAGATTGCAGAGTCCAGGTGTAGGAGCAGGATGGTTGGAAGACTTTTATGTCCCTGAGGCTTCAGCTCAGGAGGCCGGTCAGCTATCCCTTGGAGTCACTCTGGGTTCAAATGATGCAGGTCCCATCCTTCTCACCCAGGCATAAAGAGCAGCAGGTAGCAGGGCGACACAGCAAGGCAGAAATACAGAAAACACCATTCCAGCACAGTGGCAGTCCTTTAGCAGCACATCAGTTCTCTTCCTGGCAGAGTGGTCATAGGTCCAGAAGTGTACTGAGGTCTTGGTGCCAGAGGTCCAGTACTTATACCCAGTTGTGCCTTTGAAGTGGGGGAGACTTAAAAGACAGGGTTTTGAAGTGCACATAGGTCTTCCCTTCCTGTCTTGGCTCCAGACTCACTACAGGGGGGGTATGCATCCCTTTGTTTGGGGACAGGACACAGCCTATTCAGGTGTAAATGAGGCTGGGTCCAGTTCTCTCTCCAATCCTGCAAGGATGGCCCATCAAGTCATACCTAAGCTCCCATTGTGTGTGGCTGTCTTGGGAGAATACACACAACCCAGCGGTCACCCTCCCCAGGCGTGTATCAGATACAGGCAGCAGGCACCAAATGGCTAAAGTAAGAAAATGCCAGCTTTCTAAAACTTTATAGAGGAACAAACGGTCCCTTCCGAAGAAATATTTTACAACAATGCGCATAGAAGTCAAATAATTTCTATGGCAGCTCAAATAAGATAAAGTAATACATGGATTTAATCAATGTTGAAAAAAATCAAAAACATAAAAAGTGGGAAACAAACAGGACAGCAAACAATTAGATTAGCATAGCTCAGACATTTGCAAAGTAACCACACAAGTAATAAAAAGTTAGTGGCACAAATATTTTATAAGGTACCAATGCTATCCTTATTAAAATAAAGAACGATTGCAATAGTCATGGTACTATTTGTCGACAACATTTCGATCCCTCTTTAAGATCTAGGGACCATCATCAGGACTTAAATTGGTATGCCTGAGACAAGAAATGCCTGAGAAGAAGAGCAATCTACTATGGGATGGTCACAAGGTAAGAAATATGGCGATGACTAAGGTGGAGACTACCGTGGCAGTGTTGTCTCTGGCATTAGAGGTGTCCAGCAGAACCTGTCAGTCATACAAGCAGTATATGGGCATTGGAGATGCAAGGTATCGGCGTGAATGGATCAAGGTCCACGTGGATGCTGGGTCCAGTGCGACTGATCGGGCAAATATCAGGGGCATCAATGTGCGGTCTCTGTCCGAATTGCTAGAACGCGGGGATGGAGCAGCAGTGATGTGCAGCTCCCTGTAGAAGAGATGGAACGGCAACAATGTGCGGCTCCCTGCTAGGGGATAGTGCAGCGTATGAGGTCTAGCAGCGAAAGGGTTACGCTGAAAAATAAACATTAGCAACATCCTAAAATGTTGGAATAAAAACAGTAACCTTCAGCAGTCAATTATTAAACCTTCATCTACCCTCACTTTTTTTTTACAAACATCAATTCATATCTATAATTATTAGAGGATGATCTGAATTAATATTGGCTTCAACTTCACCATTCAGTAAATTCTGATTAAGCTGCTTACTCATAAGTATATATCCGATATAGGATTGTGTACTGTGAACAGGTGAATAAAAAGCGTATTCTTCCAAATTGGGATTAACCCGCCTCCAAGCATCCACCAAAGACGTTTGTGATATTGCTGAGCAGAATTGCTTCTGCATTTTATTTGAGATATATATATAATCCATGACTGTTAATCAATACAGGGTTTCACTTCCAAGTAGAGAGTAACCTCCATCATATTCTAAATCTTTTTTAGCTATATTTTTCCCAAAATTATTTAGTGTGATTTTATATATATATATATATATATATATATCTATATATATATCTATATATATCCAACACTCCTCTCTTCCATACGAAGAAATTACTCAGACGCCCGTGTATGCTTCAACATGGCCAATTTAATGTCAATGGCAATCCGACGCGTTTCGGCTTTACGCCTTGCTCACGGCAATCGACCGGGACTGGTGTTTATATATATATATATATATATATATATATATATATATATATATATATATATATATATATATATATATATATATATGAAAAATGTTGATAGTTATTTTATTAATATATGATTGCACTATAATACATCTTCCTTCATCATATTTGCCTTGATAAGTAACAGTAATGGCTAGCTTTTCATCTCATAAAATGACTGTACCATTTTTTTCTGTAGAGTAGAGGATTCTGCCCACATCTTTTTGAGTTTAAGGGTTTCTTCTTCACAAATATGTGTCTCTTGTAATAATGCAATATCACATCTAAATGAGGTAAATCAGGGAGAAATTTCTCTCTTTTTATGGGGATTCCTACCCCCTTAACTTTGCATGAAACAACACTAGATGTTTAACCAGGATCTGAATAATAAGACATTTAAAAGACACAAAATTGATGGACGGAATGCATACAAATCAAAACATTCACCCCCAGTCAAGAGATCTGGGTTAAATCCATCATTCTTTTGCTCAGCATGCCACCCCAGTTTAAACCTGGCCATATGCAAATCAGTCTTGACCATGTGCCTCATGGGAACAGTCCAGCCCGAACTGCCAAGCCAGGTCCGCCCTGGACCAGAAACAAGCATCCTAGGACCGGTTTCGGGGTTTCACCCCTCATCAGCCATAATAGCTTGATTCCAGTGGCATAGTGAGCCCGGGACCCACGTCTGGGCATACCCAGCGCACTTAGGGCGAGAAAGCAAAAGACACAAAATTGATGGACGGAATGCAGAACAAATCAAAACATTCACCCTCAGTCAAGAGATCTGGGTTAAATCCATCATTCTTTTGCTCACCATGCCACCCCAGTTTAAACCTGGCCATATGCAAATCAGTCTTGACCCTGTGCCTCATGGGAACAGTCCAGCCCGAACTGCCAAGCCAGGTCCGCCCTGGACCGGAAACAAGCATCCTAGGACCGCTTTTGGGGTTTCACCCCTCATCAGCCAGAATAGCTTGATTCCAGTGGCACAGTGAGCCTGGGACCCACGTCTGGGCATACCCGGCGCACTTAGGGCGAGAAAGCAAAAGACACAAAATTGATGGACGGAATGCAGAACAAATCAAAACAATTGTTGTTTTTGCATTTGTCACCCCGAGTGGGATGGGTATGCCCAGACGTGGGTCCCGTGCTCTCCATGCCACTGGAGTCAAGCTATCCTGGCTGATGAGGGGTGAAACCCTGAAACCGGTCCTAGGATGCTTGTTTCCAGTCCAGGGAGAACCTGGCCTGGCAGTTCGGGCTGGACTGTTCCCAATGGGCACAGGGTCAAGACTGATTTGCATATGGCTGGGTTCAAACTGGAATGGCATGGTGAGCAAAAAAACGATGGATTTAGGCCCTGATCTCTGTACTGGGGTGAATGTATGACATTGTTCTGCATTCTGTCCATCAATTGTTGTTTTTGCATTTGTCACCCCCAGTGGGATGGGTATGCCCAGACGTGGGTCCCGTGCTCTCCATGCCACTGGAGTCAAGCTATCCTGGCTGATGATGGGTGAAACCCTGAAACCGGTCCTAGGATGCTTGTTTCCAGTCCAGGGAGAACCTGGCCTGGCAGTTCGGGCTGGACTGTTCCCAATGGGCACAGGGTCAAGACTGATTTGCATATGGCTGGGTTCAAACTGGAATGGCATGGTGAGCAAAAAAACGATGGATTTAGGCCCAGATCTCTGTACTGGGGTGAATGTATGACATTGTTCTGCATTCTGTCCATCAATTGTTGTTTTTGCATTTATCACCCTGAGTGGGATGGGTATGCCCAGACGTGGGTCCCGTGCTCTCCATGCCACTGGAGTCAAGCTATCCTGGCTGATGAGGGGTGAAACCCTGAAACCGGTCCTAGGATGCTTGTTTCCAGTCCAGGGAGAACCTGGCCTGGCAGTTCGGGCTGGACTGTTCCCAATGGGCACAGGGTCAAGACTGATTTGCATATGGCTGGGTTCAAACTAGAATGGCATGGTGAGCAAAAAACTATGGATTTAGGCCCAGATCTCTGTACTGGGTGAATGTATGACATTGTTCTGCATTCTGTCCATCAATTGTTGTTTTTGCATTAATAAGACATTTCAGCAAGAAAACTGTATTATAAAAACAAAGATAATATACAAGCAAAAGAGATAATGATAGGAAAAAAGAAAGAAAAGAACGAAAAAGGCTTGGGAGTAAAGTGATAAAAAGTAGAGGAGAAAAAGGGAGCTGAAAGAAGAAAAGACAGCACATATCATGAAAATGGCACCTGTGAAACGTACCTGAAAGGGAACAAATATTCATTGTCTATAGGGAAACTACAAAAATGTATATGAGACATCAATCTCTAGGCAACCAGAACATCGCAAATGAAAAAATAAGTATGTGAAGGCAGGACCAAACAAGGGTTAGGAGCCAGCTGAAAGGAAAGAATAACATTATGACACATATTACCATTATTAAACTTGAGATTAAAATACGTAACCTTATAAACAATGAATCACAGTTGTTGTCAGAACATATAACAATCCAATATTAGGATCTAGGTGTTTTTGTCTCTTCTCCCTTGCATTCTTCAAGGAATTTCATCAGTTTTGAGGGACCATTATATGAAACTATTTAATTTTTATGTTACTTTGAAATGGCAAGGATGAATTAACGCATACCTTGCATTCAATAAATGAAGGGCTGGTCTCATTTCTAAGAACTATTTCCTTCTGATTGCCACATAATGAGCACAAAATATCTTATGGCCAGGCCATCTCAGATGTTACTTTATCTTTGCTGCATTAAGAATGTTTAACAAGCCAGTGATTACAAAAAAAAGGGAAAATCACCCCACTTGGTTTTGTAGATGTTTTTTAGATAAATCTGTGGGATCTCAGAATATTTAATCTGATAGAATTGGAAAGATCTAAAATTTCAAAATGAAGTGGACGGTTTTGAGGTCTGACGAATAAGGCAATGGATTGTGCAGGGATTTTTTATTTGAAAAATAAATTTTTGAATACTTAACAGGATCATTTACTGTCGTCCTCAAGTGGTTATCATGCCGTGATGAATTGACAAGAATTCTGTTAAAGATTTTGAACATTACTTTTTCTTACAATAAGATTCTGTAACAAAATGATACTATTTTTATTTGCTAATTGTTTTAACATCTGACATACACATGTCATGGTAGAATTGGATGACCATTATTTAAAAAATATGAATGTGGATTAACATTCGGTACTGTTATTGGCCCTGTGGAAGCAACATGTTGTGAAACACTTGTTGGCCAGTGTTGCATTTTGGCTAAAGATTGATACATTTATTTTTTCAAATAAAGAATCACTGCAGAATCCATTGCCATATTCGTCAGACCCCAAAACCCAGGCTACTTTGTCTATGACATGTATGCAGGGGTTGAGGAATTAACCGCACACTCTATTTAAGGTCTTTTTGTCTAACCTTGAGAGTCTCTGTATCCCTCTCCAGCCCATTAGCATTTCAGAATGAAGGATTCTAAGAAAGAAATTTGATTATTACCTTTGCTACCCTCTCGTATGCCATAACATCTTAGATTATTTCTTTGATTCCTATTTTCACTGCCTTTGTCTTGCCTTTTTAAAGTGGATACTTCAGAATGTAAGTGTTCTATTTAAGTAATGGAATCCGGCAAGTCACTAACTCTCTGTCCCACTTCCAAATTCAATAAATCAATAAAAGACTATTTATCATCTAAGCTTTGTAATTTTATATTTGTCTCCTCCATCTAAGGGTACCTTGGTCTCATTTCCTTTAAAAGTGAATCTATTGAGACAGGAAATAAAAACTTAACTGGAGATTGAGGATCCTTTTTTGTTCTTTTATTTGTAGTGTTAAGTCCTGAGAAAACTGTAGTAGATTAAATCAGTTTAGGAATTACTGAAGGTAGCATCTCTTGTTTCTAAAGTTGAATCTCCTACATGGCTGCCAAACTGTGAAAAACATCTTTACATGGTTGAATAGGGGTATGTGAACCTAGTTTAATAGATACTTTTCTTGTCTTTGCCATATATAGGTGACAGGACTCAATGTATTAAATTAAAATTAAATAGCTGTATGCCTTTCAGGGATGAATTAGAAGAAGGGAACTGAAAGAAGGCATTGAAGTATATTTAGAAATCAGTCAGCAAACAGTACATTTCACCTAGGGATAGTTTAAATATAATTTCTCTTCCTTGTAAGAGCTCCATTTAAATCTGATTTATCAAAATAAAAGTGCCTGCTCTGAAGTATTAAATGTGGAAAGTCTCATGACTGAAACGTGTGCAGCTCATATAACATAAAATGGTGTGCGAAACTCTGAGGAAGAGTTAAATAAAACTCTTTTTAATAGAAAAGAGACATACTTAACAGTAATTTAGGAATTCTCTTGCTCATTTAGAATTTCCAATTCTCCTTTCTTTTTATTTAAAAAGAAATAAGGACTGCCGTCTGCCTCCAGTTCAGACCAAGAATCGCAGCAACCTGGGAGCTCTGTTATGAGGGAGCCATCTTGAATGGTGTCCAAGCCACACCCTGGTACAATATATTTTTAAAGAGGCTAAAATACTTAAAGAGAAAGATGTTTTCCTAAGTCACGCATACCCTTTCTATATGTGTTTATTCTGGCTTCCATTCGTCTGTGTCGCTTAGTACCACACTAATTTTGTAATAGCAAAATGTGGTATACATTGAAGGTTTTTTTCTTTATTGTTTATTATTATAGACCTCATAGTTAAAATGATTACATTTATGCTCCAATGAATAGTGGGACCCTCACAAGGAGTTACTGCTTGTACATTTCATATTACTTTTTCCATTTACTCTTGTTAGTAATTGTGTCTTCCTCCATGAATGTACACCGGCTCCAAAATATGTTTTGTAGTGAGTTAAATATAAGCAAATGATAATACACATTTAAAAATGTTTTATTATTGTTGCAAAGTAAACTCTTTTTGGGTGGTCTCCCCAGTTTTTCATTTTTTTGGGGGACTCAACTGCTGGGTAATCTTGAACTCTAAGACTGGGGCACTGCTATACAATGCCCAGTGTATGCGCTCTGTCTGCTAAAACATGTCAAAATTAGCTTAACACCTGATTGGCACAATTACCTTTCCTATAAGGCTGTACTACATGGTGCAGAAATAAACCTATGGCATGGAAATTTAAATGCCACTTGTGGACTGCAGGACCTATTGTGCAATCCACTTCAGTGGCACTAAAAACATGGCTCCAGGCCTACCTTATGCAGCCTGACTGCTGCCTTCTATACCCTGCAGGGCAACCTGTCAAAATAACCATTTTTGACAGGCAATGACCTCCCTTTTAAATATTAGTAAGTCACAGCTATGCAGGTCTTGTAGCCCACAAGGCAGGGTACTTGGAATTTAAAAGTGGAACATGTAGAAAATTAATGTTACCACGTCCCTACAGTTACAAGGCCCAAAAACTATTGTCAGTGTGGCAGGCCTAACTGTCCTGTGCATAAAACTAGAGTGCAGATTAAAATAGTAATACTGCTATCTCAGGAATTGGACCAGCTAGAAAAATAATTAAACCGCTATTTTTAATAGTTATTAAAATCCAATCCAATAGTAAAGTTGGATTTTAATAAATATTAAAGGAAAGTAACTTTTAGAAACTTACCTTTTCTCTGTCTGAGCCTTCAGCAGGCTAATTAGCATCAGAGTTTGACAGCTGGTCAGCCTGTAATTGGCCTGATTGAGGTGTCATCTTCCTCTCAGGAGCAAACAATAGGTCAGTTTGATTGACGGGTTGAACTGAATGGGCAGGGATGACTCCTCTGAGCTGGATATTCAGGGTTCGGGTATGCATCTTGTCGGCACAACAGTGTCAAATCCTGTCTGACACGTTTTTCTGGAGCACAAGTAAGACTTTAGCGCTCTTGAAAGGAATCCAACAGAACCAGATAATAATCATTGTGTAGCTCATGTGTGGTCACTGAGGGATTCTGCTTTGTTTTACTAGATTGTTGTCTCTTGTGTAGTTGTGGGTCTAACTGGATTTCATTGTTAGATATGGGAGGACACTTGTAGTTTGTACAGTACACTCCCTTATACATCCCTAGCTCGCTGAACCCATGTTTAGTTAGGCGAAGATTTTGGCCATCTTGGATTTGCCTTGGAACATCGCATTTTGGGCCTGTTTGCAGTAAGGCAAACATAAAAAATAGTCAGGGCAGTGCATAGGCTTGGGAAAATTTACTCCACTGGCCAGAGAGGGACTAGGAGATTCTTAGGGTGTCCCCGACCCACAGCCTTATTAACTTTACAAAGCTAAATCTTCACCTTGCCTTTTTCAGAACACTTTCTGGACCTGCAGAAGATCTGATGAGGACTGACCTGCTATCTGTGACTTGAGCCTTAAAGGACTGAGCTGCTCTCTCTTGTATCCATGGCAAAGAAGTGGACTCCAAGGGTTAGTTGGTTGACCTGTGTGGCTATGGGGACAAAACAAGCTCTAACACACCTCTTCCTGGAAATGCCTAGCTGGCCAGTAGCAACTGGACCTTGGCTGCACTTTGCTGTTGATCCCTATCTTACACCCTGATAGTCTCTAAGTGCTTTTTCTTGAGGTCATGGGAACCTTAAACAGTACTCCTTTGCTTGTTTGGGCAGAAGAAGAAAGTGTGGAAAGTTTTAGAAACTTTTCCTCAAGAACTCTGAAGCTTTTGCGGGTCCTGCTGGAAAAAGTATCTAACTGGCAGTTCCACAGTTTTGGATTGAATTTTTTCTCTGTCCCACTCAAGGATTACAGCAAATCCAAAAAAATGACTAAGTGCCTTTCTGCTTTGGGATTAAGCAATAAATCTCCTAAGCTCCAGAGCTCCTGTGGGACCAACCTGCTTCAGGTATCCATTCTTTGGTTGGACAGTGGTGGTGGCTACAATTTCAGTGGCACCCTGAGGATTTTTCTTCTCAAAAATTGACAGAGTCCCTTTCTGCGTTAGGACTTAGAACAAATGTAAACTATTTTCTTTGTTACTTTTTTAAAGTCCATTTCTGAAGTGGAACTTAGAAACTTTTTCAAACTTTTGACTTCCAGACTTTCCACCTAGACCAATCCACTTGGTGAATCTGACCAGGGCTCATTTGTGGTTTACCTCAAATCACACCTATGTTCTTCTGTCTATGTACTGCTTAAATACTTTACACATTGACTTTGATTTAGGCCTAACTGCTTTGTGTCACGTTACCAGGGATTGTGCACAGGATTATTTAATTTAATTTGAGGGACGTCTAGAAGGTGGTTGCCTTATCCTTTGAGATGGACACTTGTCCACTCCAAATAAAAATCTACTTTTCTACATTTATTGTCTATAAAAACGTTGCTCCAAACACCTTGTAAATGACCACTTTCAAAGTTAATTGATTACAACATATTTTATAATAGGCAACACCGTAAACCAGACAGAACAATAAGACCGCTGTTTTGAAAATAGAGAAAACTTTCAAGCCCTACTCAATTTTCACATTGGAACAAAGTGAATCAGTCTAAACTTGTCTTCTCCAGCAGCCTGTCTCCCAGTCAAGTACATTATGTGAGCACGGGGAACATTTTAGTTCTCTATTAGAATTCTGTGGTGTTCACCCGCAGTTGTTGGTGGAGAAAGGCATAGTGATGTGAGGGTTGATCCTGTAATAAGGTTGTCTAGGCTGCTGCGAATGTCCTCAGCAGGTATCGACCGGCAATATGCAAATCAAAATGTAGCATTTTTGGTAGTGTACAGCTGTCATATTTACAATAATAAGTATGTTTCTTGTCATGGAAAGTTTTGTTACCAGTACATAGCCACTCATGCAACACTACTTCAAACACAAAGAGCCAGCTAGGCGGTGGGAGACCCATCCAATGATGTTATGAATTATGCAAAGTTTGAACATCGTGAGGTGTTTTTTGTTAAAACAAATTCCCTTATAGATACGAGAAGAAAGAAAGATGCAGGAGCACATATGCAGACATTGGCCACATCAAGAGTGTTAGGTAGAATAGCAATTTGAATGTTTAATTTTAATCTTGTTAAAAAATTGATGGAAAATTAATGCGCACTGCCTGCAACCGAAACATACACAAATAACTTCATGAAGTATCTCCCTTAGCCTATCAATGTCCATGTATGGTCTTGGAACCCTTTCTGTGTAACGCCATTAAATGTTTTGCTGCTATGGGTCAGTGAGTGTTCTGTAACTCCAGCAGGCAGATTACTCTGGCTGAGGAGAGAAGCAGATGAATATGAGGAAAAATAGGCAGGCATAACTATATAGAGAAATGATACAAGAGTGAGAGAGGGTCGGAGAGGAAAACAGTGGTGTTAACTAGTAAGCAAGAGGAAGAGGAGAGACATGGGAGGCAGTGATGCAACAGTCTGAGAAGAGACAAAGTGTTAATGGATAGACACAGCTGTGAATTTGGATACAAATAGAGGCCTGGGTAAAGACAGAAAATAATATTGGGAGGAACATAGTAAATATGTCTGGTTATAAAATTCTTTATGGGCTTTCAGAGCTCCATTCATTCTGATGCCATCCATACACCCTCTACTTTAATATTTTTATAATAGTTTACTAATATTTTACTTTTTTGAGCTTGGTGCTTAACATTACATTTGCTGAGCCTTTTGTCATGCTTCCACACGCAGACACTGGAGAGTGTTAAAACTGCTGAAATATCACAGCCTTCTTTCTTTGGACCAAATTCTTTAAAAAGTCAGACACACACTCCTGTGGAACTATGACTAAGTTAGGACTACTTTTCTGACTTTGGGCCGGATTACGATGCCTGTCGGACTGACTGTCCAACCGCCATCTTCACGAGCCCTTTGCGCCCTCCAAGGCCGGGGAGTTTCCCCCCACCGTATTATGATGCAACTGCTGCCACCGTGGCAGTCGCATCTACAGTGGAGCACATATCCCTGAATATGTCACTTCAAATGAGTACAAAATCATGTGAATTGTGCACACATGCATGAGTTATGTAGGGATATGACTTGTGCACCATGTACCCCATTGCTGGACTGTGTTGGAATGTGCACAGTCAAGTCAATGGGGATATATACTGCATAAGGATTTACCTGGATTCTGGCGCCCACAGGATAGTAGCCATCGGGGTGCAGCTGCTCAGGTGTAGGGGGACCTGGAGGAAGGGATCCACAGTGGAAACTGCTGGAGAGAAGCATATTTGGGTGAGTATGCACTCCAAACCCATCACTTCCGATGACTCGAGGCAGTTGGTCAGACCCCCATGGTCGAGCCATCGGAAACCCCCATTGTAATCTGGACGGGAGATTCCTGTACTGCCCTGTGGGGGCTTTTTTTCTCCGACCACCATCTCGGCGATCAGAGAAAGGCGGTTGGAGTCTGCGGTCTTTCAGCGGTCGGTCAGAGTACAGGATGAATGCATCGTAATCTGACAGTCGGACCAACCACTTCTGACGAGACCGCAGTGGTCCAACCGCTTGTGACAGGACCGCGGAAGCCAGTCCAACTGGCATCTTAATCAGGCCCTTTGTTTTTTGCATTTCACGGGGTATTCCAGTATACCCAGGAAATTGTGACAGTGACAGATTTATAGAAATACTTCTAGAAATCTTTAGGAATTTCAAGTTGCTAGCATATGAAGACCCTTTAATAAGAGTAAACAAGGCAAGTGTCCATTTGCACATTCATAAATTTGACAACCAAGCGCAATTGGTCTAACTATCTTTTTTGTTTCTCCATGTGGAAAATATTTTTGTTCAGTGGAGAAAATATGTCCCCTACACCCTCATCTTCTCCATTCCCTCTTTAGAAAGGGAGTTTCTTCCGGCATGACAGGAATAAATCTCTGACCAAATCCCAGGAGGAATGTGCCTGACACAAATGTGTGAATATGCACAATCTTGCAAGTGTGAGAGTTTTCAGCTGCTTATTGTCTCTGCTCTGAAACTCCCAGAACCCACTCCGTGGAGCATATTTGCTCACACTTAAAAATACATAACTGGTTTAACAGTATATGTCAGCCAATACATGTACAAGAATACCTTCATGTTTTGTGCATATAAAACAATGCTTTGAATGCATAAATTGAGATTTTTGTGCACCTAATTTCAACATAAACATGCAAACACTTTTGTGAAAGAGGCCCTTTATTGTTAAACACATTTCGGCCTTTGGACTACAGAAATTGAAAGCAGTAGATAACAAGCATTTGCAATGCAATAGGTCTCGCATTTACGCGAGTTTAAGCTATTGGCATTGTAAATGACAATGCCTTTTATTTATGTTTTAAAAACAAAAATAAAAGGCATTGTTATTTGCAATGTCAATAGCTCAAACTCGCGTAAATGCGAGACCTATTGCATTGCAAATGCTTGTTTCTCTCTTGCTCTAGGTCAAAAGTCTGTGGATGAAAATAAATCTCGGTTCCCAGAAAGTAGTGCCTACTCCCAGCACCCTCCCCCGTCACAAATTAAGCTCTTCCGTGGGGTATGACACAGTGGAATAAACCAGCTCTGCTGATAAGAGCTGAAGGATTCATAGGTTTAATCAAAAACTTCGCAGGAACCTCACGCAGTGTGTGTGTTGTTTTGGAAGAGCAGTCCGACCAGTTCCTTTCAAGATGTCATCAAGTGGAAAATGTTCGAGGCGCAGCCACTTTAAGAATTCAACTCATCTGGCTTTACGCACCATCTCCCGAGGTGCTCCCGCCTCGAAGCAACCCTCCTGGCTCGACGTGCTGCAAATCTAACAATGACTTTTAAGTCATAATTGTGTATAATTGGACCATCAATAGTAAAATGTCAATCACGCATCCCCGCCACCCAATAATTTTAAGATTTCCCTCGAGCTAGAAACTAAAGGTGAAAAGGAGAGGCAACGAAAGCAAGAGAGGGGAGGAGGGGCGGCAGCGAGTGAGAGGGAGGAAGAGAAAAACAGATATGGTTAAAGAGAGAAATGGAGAAAAATATCATGGAAAAACTAGAAATGGTACAGAAAACGAAAAGGATAAAGGAAGAAAGGATTGAGGAGAGGTAGAGAAAGTGTCAAGAACTGGACCCTGATTGAATTATACAAACAAAATTAAAAATCTGAAGAAGATCCCACATTGACAGCACAAGACAAGGTACCCTGACTGCTTCAAGCCCGCTTCAGACTACAGACAGTATGACAACACAGGCACCGCGTCTGCAGGCAAGAGCCAAGGGTTCACGCACACAGCACAACCACAGCAGACGCAAAACAAATTTAGAGACGTTCCAAGCATTAACTTCGTCCAGGGAGGTCAATTGTTTGTGACACAAGCGCCCCGCGCCCCCTTTACAATCTCGGAGCTCCCTTTCAATTTACAGTTTTCAATTTGCAGTTTGAGAGGCTCAGGCCGCCTCCGGATCATGATTTCTGCGCCCAGGCGGGGAGTTTCTTAGATGTTGTTCTGACTGTCAAAAAGGCAAATCATTTTCTCAACTTTCTGCTGAAGGTCACGGGAGGAGTTTCCAAACTTCGAACAATGAAACGAAGGGGAGCATTGTCCGGATTGTAAGTGTGAGTGGTGATTTCAAGCAGGGTTAAACAGGGTTGGATTGGGATTAGAAATCGTCCCGGGCACACCAAAAGAGAGGAGCGGGGGCGAGCGAGCGCGGCAGCCTGCTCAGCTGACCAGACGCTCGTGCGTCATGGCCTTTTGCACGCACGGCAGGCATGTGTTTCCAATTATCACGCCCGCGTCTGGGCACGATAATGGGAAACAGATGTCGGCCCTGCGCGCGTAACCGCAGGAAAAAGGCCATGACGCACGAGCGTCTGGTCCGCTTTTGAAACCCCCTAACAATAAGTCTCGCGCTGCGCGAGCAGTGCTTCGCACTGCAACACTAGGCGCGAGACCTAAAAAGGGAGGTGGGTAAGGCAAAAAGGCTGTGTTGTGCTCTACAGAGACCTGATTCTAAAATAATCTATTAATCTGGTGGGTAAATCACTCTGAATTAAAGGACTGGGCCTACTGTTCTTCAAAGATAACGTGAGCATGGATTTACAGAGTGCTAATTCGCCATATGTATTGGACTTAAATTCTATACAGTCATCAAGGGTTCATGCATAAGAGTTCCATATTTCCTTTTGCTATTATTTATGCTATAAATACAAAGGTAGATAAACCTCGATTAAAATCATTTAAACAACATATCCACATTCTACAATTTCATACAAGTGGAAAAATCAAAATTAATAAGCAGATTCTTCTTTTCAGTGACTTATTTCTTCGTTTTTATGCTTCTTTTTTTATTAATGCTTAATCCTTATACATGGATTTCATTTAGGGGTCGCAAGGGGCCGCAGCTGAGACCCTGGCTTGTCCCTTGTGACCCTTGGCACTGCCTTTACGACCGCTGACCTCAGAATTGGCAAAATAGGTACCAAGAACACGAGTGTCTCGCAGGAACAGAATTAGGCTCCAACCTCGTTTTCTGCTAATGTTTATTATATGAATAGTAAATGTTGGTCTGTTATTCACTATTATTGTAATTCAAATTGGAGCAGAAAGGTCTGGAATGGACATCGTTGGCAAGAAAAATAAAATGACTTTAAATGTATGTTGTATGCGTGCATGTGGGTAAGAGTGAGTTTGTGTGAGAGAGCGTGTGTATGTGTGGGAATGTATATTTGCATGTGGGATTGTGTGGGTGTGTATGTATGTGTGTGTGAAAGTGAGTGAGTAAGTATAAATGAGTCAGAGTAAAAGTGAGTGAGTGTGAATGATTGAGTCAGGATAAGAGTGAGTACAAGAGACTGAGTGAAAATGAATGAGTGCTAATGAGTTCATGAGAATGAGTGTAAGTCAATGTAAGTGAGCTTAAGTGAGAATCTTTTGATATGCTTATAATTCTGCTGTTGGATCTGACATGCTTTTTGGCTTATATAAGCACTCTTGGCAACATGCTGGCACTGGCATATTGAGGGCAATACTTAAATATGGAATTACCCACAGCAAAATGCTAGTGCAGACAAAATGTAGGTACATTTTGGCATGGGACACCCGAGAACAAATTCCAGTGCTGGCATACTGGAGGAAATTCTTGGCATAGGTGGCACTTTTGGCAAATTGCTGGCGCTAGCATATGTGAGAACATTCTTGGAATATGGGAGGGCAACCATAGAAATGTCATGGGGCAATCCATGACAAAATGCAGCCCTTGATACATTAGACATCACTTTTGACATAAGTGTCCCCCATAGTATATGGACAGCCGTATTAGCAAACTTCTGCCACTGCCATGTTGTATGTATTGTTGGGCAAAAGGGGCACCCATGGCAAAATGCTAGCCCTCGCAATGGAGGTAATATTTGACATAAGGCGGCACCCATAGTACATTTTAAGAAACATAATTGGGTCAGCTCATGGGGACTCTCAGGTTTCATTAGCTTGGCACACCAGTAAAGGACTTGAATATTTAATGAGTGTCTTTTAAGTGCCTATGGGTTTTCTGCAAATTTGTCTGAAAATTTTGACTGAAAATGCACTTTTTTTTAAAAAATGTTTCGGGGGAGAAAACCCCCTATCCACTGTTCTCTCATAGAAGAGATCATACTCATTTTGCTTGCTTACTATAGTTCTGGTAAATGTTCCCTTGACATATTACATCCATGCCTTTATAAAGATGATATCTGAAATAGACATTTGTTTGTGTTATATTAATTATGCAATTATTATGTAACTTCAGCAATGATAATTATTGTGATGTCATTAGGACTAAGGTCAGTTTACATCACTTCCTGGGAAGATTCAGGGACAAAGGTCATATGATGTCACTTCCAATGAAATCATAAAAGGTATATGATGTCACTTCCGCTACCTGTTGCAATTTTGTTAAACGATGTCCATGTCCTTATAAGGTACAAAACGGAAACACAGCCAACATGTGTTTCACCCCGTTATGGCATGCAGGACTGGAGCATTTTCAAGGCTAAAAAAATTAACAAACAAGAGGGAGGAAGACAACGTTTTTCCCATTTAGAAGACCCTGAAATGTTTTGAGAAAAGAAAGTTTGTGTACCCATTGTGATACTCTGGTGTAAAACTCCCACACATTAAAAAAGCAAGCCTTGGTCTCAGCTTTATATAGTGTTTGGTCAAGTGACCACACTCCTGGAGAAGCATACGTGAATAGCCTACCTAAATGTTGGTGAAGTGTGGTAACAAAAACACTCTGCACGGACATGTTTAGTAAGGCGAGTGATAAACCATTTTGGTTGTAGATCACTGGACATACTTATGTGCACCTAGATATTCTGGGGTTTCTCAGGATTCTACATTTCCATTGTGCTTAACACAAGAACAAAGGATGTGAAGAAACCAGAAATTCTGAAACCCTTTATCTCGGTGAGCCCTAAACATGCATTTGACCCTGCCTTTTATTTAGTGAATCCCGTACCAGACGTAAGGTGAATCTAAGTTTGCTCACAATGTAGTACTACGGCGGTTATCTACTAGTTGCAGCATACCTCAGGAGGTCAGTAAATAGTCCGTATCATGGTCATAAGAGATTCTGTTACGTTTTTAGTCTGTAAAAATAGGACAACATCTGAAGAAGATCTGAGAAATTAATACAGTAATTAATTAGGAGAAGCATAGAATCCGTAAATTACCTGATTGATAGGCAGAGAATGAGTGGAAAAGGGGCAATAAGGAAGGGGTGGGGTGGTGAAGCACCCAGAAATACAGATGGGGTACAATAATATTTATCCTGAATGATTCAGAGGTCTTGTCGATTTTGCAGCTACGCACCAAAACATGACTAAGGTCGCTAGCAGTAAAAAAGCAGAGCCTTGCTCGTTATGTTACCTTAGATTGTTTATCCCAATAACGTTTAGTCAGTCTTCATCTTTGGTCTCGTAGTCTTGTAAACATCACATAGAAACTACTGTTCAATCAATTACATTATTTCAACATTTAAATTATTATGTATATAATTCATGGGAGCCTGCAATCCCTGTATAAAAGCCCATCTCAAAGTTCCTTATTACAAGCAGCTTGTGACATCCCTAGTCACCTGTAATGAGGAAATGATGTAGCCGCTCAACTGTAATAACTTATTGCAAGTGAGTTCTGACTTCACAGTGGGCGCAGTGAGAGCCAACAGCCAAAGGGAAAGACAGGTTACAGAGGATAATTAAAACTGCAGTTTAAAAAAAACAAAATTGGAACGTGGCTTTTCCTTCTTCTGCTCTGTTTTTCTAGCTGAACAGTGAGAAGCAGAAGGGAGATATATATGGCAAGACATTTCATTTTTTCAAGCTTTATTTAATTATAGGAAAGATAGAATCTTTGTGCATGTTTCCACCATTCTGAGCTACAACATTTTTTTAAATGTGACTTGTATTACCCTGATTGTAATTTCGCTTTGCAGCAGATATCTAACTTTTTTTTGGTGTGTTTAATTTTGCACTAGAGATTTTAGTTTTGTTTTTCATGTTTACAAAAATCCTATCTTTTTCATGTAAAAGAGCACCTCATAAGGATTTTTGTTGTTTGTTGGCTGGGTTACGGTGTAACCATGGATTGTAAGGAAAGAAGTACCTCCTGCGTACATTGTAGTAATTTTCCACTCGTAAATCTTATTGTAGGAGCCTTCACTCCGTGATCTAAGGTGGTGAAAATATGTAAGTCTACAACTGGGTGTAACTCTACACTCAGAAGTGACACCTACGTGTAGTAATAAATATACACATGAGTAAATATACCATTGTATATTTATCTTTGGGAATTGGGTCATTATTGTTGACATGTTTTGGATCTCTGTGAGGTTGCTTTTCTGTATAATTTCATGTATAGTGATCTTTGTCATTAGAGGTGAGCGAAAGTATTTTGTGAAATATAAAATAGGGAAAAAAAACAAATTACTTTTTAATTCACCTGTGGAGTGAAAGTGTGTTACAAATATCATCCAAATTCACTGCGCAGGTGAACCTGAGAAGCAGGTGTATTTTGCAGTTCAGCCAGTTCTTGTGGCTCCTTCTGGCCAAACGAGCTTCAGAGACAACCAAAAGAACTGCTCGAACCCTCCACAAAATGGGCCGTTCTCATAGTTTGTATAGTTCTCACTCAACCTCATTTCTCTCGTGAGAATCACATCAATTCGCCAAAACTGCCCGAACTGGACCTTATCGGTTCGTGGGCCTTCTGTTGTAGACAGGCGGGAAGTTCACAAAATGTCAGTGGAATCCGCTTCTGAATACTGCGGCAATATTACAAATATTGTACAGAGTGCTTGAGATCTCACTGAACGTCCGCCAGGTACATCTGCATATTGCTGGATGATTGAGTGAAAAACCATCAGTGAGGCTTTAACTTTCCTGAGCCTATTCTCTTAATCTCTCACACGGGCCATGAAGATGGTTGCATGTGCTGAAATGAGCTATCTTGTGTCTGTAAGCTATGGACAGATGCAGTTCGCCTGGTTAAATACTCGCCATTTTGGGAGACACCCATCGCAACGAAGTTAATACTTCGCGAGGACATTGCAACGCAAACACAACATCGCATTAACTTTTACACCGTAAAGCACTGCAACGCTTAAACGTTTACATCGTAAGGCATAACAACGTGAGCCAGCAAAACGCAACTTTACGATGTAAACGTTACTGCGATGGCAACTTTAAGATGTAAACGTTACTGCGATGTTCGGTAAATACTCTGCATTTCTAAATTTAGCAGCGCTCTGCGATGTTCGGTAAACATACATGCAATGTGAAAAATGATCTTTAAAAATGCAGCCACAGTCCAAATATGAAAGTATACTCTGCATTTCAAAATAATTTAGCAGCGCTCTTTACAGCTAACAAAAAATAAAATAAATGACAGTGTCAGATTGTGTCACCAATGGGCGCACAAAAGTGACGGCAACAGACGTAATGTGAATTAGCGATGTTTGGCATAACGGAAATTCACACAAGTGACGGCTATGTAATGCTATGAAAGCGTGGGTGGATGCATGAGGGGTGGATGGATGAATGAAAGCGTGGGTGGATGCATGAGGGGTGGATGGATGAATGATGGAATGATGGATGAAACAGTGGATGGATGCATGAGGGGTGGATGGATGGGTGGAAGGGTGTGTGGATGAATGATGGATGAATGATGGGTGGATGGATGAATGAAAGCGCGGGTGGATGAATGATGGGTGGATGGATGAAAGGGTGAGTGGATGAATGATGGGTGGATGGATGAATGAAAGTGTGGATGAATGGTGGGTGGATGGATGAAAGGGTGTGTGGATGAATGATGGATGAATGATGGGTGGATGGATGAATGAAAGCGTGGGTGGATGCATGAGGGGAAGATGGATGAATGGAAGCGTGGGTGGATGAATGATGGGTGGATGGATGAAACGGTGGATGGATGCATGAGGGATGGATGGATGGATGGATGGAAGGGCGGTATGTTATGGCGATGTGAATTTGCGATGTTGGGCACACAAAAGTGACGGCACTTCGGTAAACAGATGGATGAAACGGTGGATGGATGCCTGAGGGGTGGATGGCTGAATGAAAGCATGGATGGATGAATGAAAGCGTGGGTGGATGAATGATGGATGGATGATGGCTGGATGGATGGATGAAAGCGTGTGTGGATGAATGATTGGTGGATGGATGAAACGGTGGATGGATGCATGAGGGGTGGATGGATGGGTGGAAGGGAGTGTGGATGAATGATGGATGAGGGGTGGATGGATGAATGAAAGCGTGGGTGGATAAATGATGGATGAATGGTGGGTGGATGGATGAAAGGGTGGGTGGATGCATGATGGTTAACAAACACACTTATTAATAATTGTTGCATGTGCGTCTTCCCAGGAAATGCAAGTGCAATGTTTGGATTATTTCAAATTTCCATTTTACCATGGGATGTTGCGAACTTGGCCCTAAATCCTTTGATCATGTTTTCTATAGCTCATTTAAGCTGTAAAATTAATTAAAGAGAAAACGAAACGGCCTCCTTTTCACAAAGAGGTATGTATTTTACTATCAAACTAAACATATGCAAAGAATTTGCATAATGCTTAAACTATTTTAAAATATTTGGCAGGGATGGGATCCGAACCCATGCCTCCAGAGAAACTGGAGCCTAAATCCAGCACCTTAGCCCGCTCGGCCACGTTACCTCCTTGTTAACAAAGTACTGTTATGTAAGAGAAATCTTTAATCTGTGTGGCAGCCACACTATCAAATATTCTATGCTGTGCCAATCGAAAAACTAAGGCTGTAGCTGCGATTTCTACACTGTTCCGTTCATAAATTCGGCGCCCCTGAGCCCATCCCGGAGGAAGAGGTTTCTCATTCCACATAGGGGAGTACGGTTCATGTTTTCTTTGCTGCTTGCAAGACTGTGATAGACCTCATCCCCAAGAATGCGAGCACACCCGACTGTAGAGCTCTGCAAGTTTTGCTTAACACCGTCACAGGACATGACATGAAACTGAATGTGCAATAAATTATTGAAAAAACATTAACTATGCTTGAGGTGATATTGATGCAGCATTCTCTTTTGAATTTAAACGTATACACTAAAGCAATCTATGCCATGCTCAAGCACATAAAAAGAGGTCAAACCCATTCTATAGGTATTGGGAAGCTTTGTATGACATGTCTTCTGATTCAACACTGTGTGTGGGTTCATTGACAAGGGAATAGGAAGCTGACGTCAGACCCAGTGATATCTAATGACAACCGAGATTACGTTCCTTTCTTTTTATCTTATTCTATGATCCAGAGTCTTGAGAGCCTGGTGCGCTACTAGTGAAGCCGAGGTTCTGTTGAGCACCAAACAGTGCTCTGAATAGCAGCCAAAAACATATTAAATGAACAGCAAGACTCGCATACTGAGAAGCCCAGGATGACTTGGAGCCTTGAAGGGCATCATTACTCACTGCCAGGTCAACATCCGGTTCTCTGCGTGCCCTCGCGCACGTTCTTTTCAAATGTTACTAGCACTATTTAGTAACACAAATTACATTCAAAAAAATTTACAATTAGGAACAATAAAAAAGGAAGAATTAGCGTCGTGGGGACGGAGGGGGGCGTGGGGGACAAGGGGTAGAGGTGGTGTATTTGCGCGCGATTTTGTAGTCTGCGATTTCGTGGTCTGCCAATAGGAATAAACGCATTGGCGTTGAGACGCCATGCGATGTTAAAGTTGGCGAGGCTGGTGACTGTGCGATGTAATAGACGCGTGGTAAAAGCATGCGTTGGGATGGTGCGCTATGTAGCGTCATACATCCGCCATTTTTCTCTCAGCATACCCATTTTTTTAAAGGCCCCTATACCTTAAAAAAACTTTAATGAAAGTTTAGCATGAGGAGACGAGTTATTCCCAGGTGTGCCTATCAATTGATTAACCAGTGGCCGTGCCCACCTCTGTTTCACCAGTTCTTGTTCCTGTACATTGCATATTTCTTGTGTCAGTAATCCTCTTCAGGCACAGAAGCAATGCTGAGCCCATATCTGTGTTCTGTCCCCTCTTTCAGTTCGATATTGAGGACCAGACAGCGCCTTCACTTGTACTGTGAATATATGAATGTGTACGTGCCCACCTAAATAGAATGCTCTCTCTACCTCTCTCTCTCTTACTGTCTTCTGTGAATATTCTAATAAAACGTACCTTGGGGCTCTTACCCTTCGTTGTAGCGCTACCTAGCTAACTTCGCGCTATATAAGGACTGCAACAGACATCCAGAATGCATCACGCATAATGGGACTCCTGCATGAAGATCCCGTGTCTGCTGATCCATAAGCTATTCAGTTGGCGGATAAGGACACCAGAAATAACTGAAAAACACTCCAAGAATCCGGACTGGAGGCTATAGAACAGAAAAGGCTGGTCTTCACCATGTGATTTATTACATGCTGGCCAGAGTGAGATGAAAATAACACAAGCTATGTCCACAAACAAAGAATGCAGTTTACAGATAAATGTAGCAAACAACTTCAGACTCCTTCAATAAGATAACTCAAGTTAAAACGAGCTTTTGGCATTGCATCCCGTTCCCTGGTGATCATGCTGGCAGCAGTTTTGCCACAGGGCGGATACTCTTCAAAGCACAGGCTACGCCCTCATAAGATGAAAGGAGAGTGCTGTACGTGATGTGTGGTTTGATCACATCTCATAACCGCATGATTTCAATCAGTTCAGGACCACACCACATCACTTCTATTAATAATATAAGTGAATACATGTTGTGCAAAAACCATCCATAGGCAGTCATTTCAAAGTAGAAAAGATCTGCATTTGTAATATGAAATGGCATAAAAACAGTTGTAGTCCATGTAAATTATGTAGCAAGACACAGGTGCTCCCTGCTGTGGCACTCCCTCTTGGTAGATTTTGTAAATGAGGATACAAAGGCAATGCTACATGCGTAGCGCATTCCTTTGTGGACACTTACTCGATCCCAGTCAATCAGTTCACTGTTCCAGATGACATTTGTGGTCATCATCAAGAATTTGTATAGTGTTAAAGAAGGTATGAGGCGCCTAAGTTCTACCAGAATCCACATCCTATTGACAGACTCAAGCAGAAAAGGTGTATCTGTAACCACTTTTTAAAAATGAAGAATTAATCAATTAGTTCAACAGGGAGGCTGCCTCAAAGCGCAATAACTACAGTTGAGATTTGTCCGCCTCCTGACGTTTTCCAACCCTTTTTGGAGAGATCAGTAATTTTTAGGTTGAGCCTGGGCAGCGCATGCGCTGCTCTGTGAGCCATGCTGTATTGGAGTATGTACTTGAAGCACCGTCCACTCTCTGCCCATATTTGTCATTGGATTGTGTCATTGTCCTTCGTAAAGGCTGGCTTCTGATTCGTTAATAGGCTTGTTAGTCCCTCTTTAGTACAGCCTTGTATTCATTTGTAACCTCCCATGAGGACTGGCTCTTTTTCTTCTGTTGTTACATGGTATGTCTTCTTTAGTCTGTAAGCAGTATTTTCTTTAATAAGTTTCTCCTACTAGAAGCACGACATGCTTTCCAGCAACATTCAGCGCGCCATGCGCGCTTTCACTTTCCAAAGCTGACCTAATAGAACAATTATAACATTGGCCTAACTTAATGGATGTCTAAATTAGTGGGGCAAAAGGCACAGAATACGTCTCTTTAAAAAAAATGTTTTTCCCCATTTCATAGCACGGGCTAATAACAGTTCAACCGCTCGATGCAGACTTTATCTGACATACGCGGTGGATGAAAGGTTGTTACCAGACATCACAAAGCATTAATAAAGCATGGGGTTGTCACATTCACATATCCATGTGGGTAGTAATGGAGGGCAAATTTGCTAATTTGTGCATCAACGTGTAACTACTGACCCTGGTGTGCACATCCGGTGACTCATGAGTCTGCAGGCATCCACTTCAAATATTGACTCTAACCCCGTCTGAAAGGAGTCTTACACTGTTGGGACGTGTTCTACTATCAACTTTTTTCACAGAATGCTTCAAATTGGCTAACAGATTGTATCACAGCACCAGGGGCGGCTCCTCCACTAGGGCAGAGGAGCATCGTCCCACTGCTTTCTCGCAGTGCGAGAAGCAGAAACATAAAATGGTAATAACTTCCCGTTATTACCATTTTATGTTTAGTTGCGGGCGGGCGGACGGGGTTGCTCTGCGAGCAGGGGAGGAGTGGTGTGCCCACTTCTGAGGGCGCAATGACTGTTTGGTCAGCCTTCTGGGACCACCCAAACCAGTCATGCGCACTCTGCCCTTTCTCCATGCAGGCTGCAATGCAGCCTACATGGAGAAAATGGCCTCCCGTAAGCCCCTGGCTGGGCGGCGTCCCCACCAATCACAACGCTGCCATTTCAACGTTGTGATTGGCTTAGGGGAGTGGAGGTAGGCTGCTTGCTTCCTGTTCCTGCCGGAGGCAGGAGAGCAGGAGCAGGCGCAGAGAAAACGTGGGACCTGGCCGGTGGAAAGGTATGTTTTTTTATAGTTATTTTTAAATTGACCCTTACCTCCCTCCCGCGCAACCCCCCGCCCGCGACTAATGCCGGCCACGACTGCACAGCACTTCGTCTGGGAACCACGCAGTACAGTTTTTGCAATGTTCTGAATAAACTGTCATGGCGCACATTCTACAGGAGGACGGCCTGTCATTTTTATGAACATTAATCACGGAAGCTGACTAACAACAATATTGTTGTGCAGTGTGCTGATGATGTCGCAGCTTGTTCACATTCAGCTGTTGCTGTGTAATATGTTTACAACCTGCTCCGAAAATGTTACAGTTTTTCTGAAATTACACAATCTGACTTCTGCTTGCTCACTATGAGAGCATTGCTGCTCTGTCTCATATAAAATGTCTGCGTTGTTTTTGCAAAATTGTTACGTATTTGCCTAATCATAAGAAGTACACACAAATCTTGCCAATAATAGACTTTAATCATGTTCCTTGTAAGCACTAGCGATTTATGCTCCATTTAACTATGAGCCTCAGTTGTGTTTTTTTTTAATTTAAAGATTTGGTGGCCGTCGTCAACATTTGCCAAAATGTGTTTGCAAACTCCTTAAAGAACCGTGCATTTTCATGCAGCCCTCAGATGTTTCCCAGTGGCTACCCTGATGTTAATTAGATCGCGCACACAAAGGCAAGTAGCTAGAAAATTAAAATACACCCCACTTGAACTATACCTCTAATCACACTGAGCATGTGAAGCAAGCTAACCTAACCCTTATTGAGAGACTTCCATTCAGCCTTTCACCACGTGAATCCATCTATCTATCCATCCATCCTTTCACCTTTCCATCTAGACATCCATTCATCTGCCCATCCCATCACCTTTCCCTCCACCTATCCAACCTTCCACCCATTCATATATATATTCATCCTTTCAAGCATCCACCCATCGATATATATTCACATAGCCATCTATCCAGCTTTTCACCCTTCCATTCACCCTTCTAAGCCACCTTTTACTTTTTCTTCCTCATTTCATCATTCTTTTCTTCCTTTCACCCTCCAGTTCTTTCATTTTTACTCTTACCTAGTAACAATCTAAACCAGCACCCAAATAACGATCTAAACCAGCACCCAAATAAGGAAATGCCGGAAAGCAAATGGAAGCGTCAAAATCCCCCAAATGCAAAACAAAGAGGGGAAAAAGCGTTGCAGGGCGCCGTAATTGGGTCACTTCGAGCTGTCTATAAGAAACGCGCATGGGAGCAACGTACTAAACGAATAGAGGATGCCTGGCTTAAAATGTTCTCTCTTCTTAAGGATAAAAATCCAGCTCCATTTTGGAAATATATTAACCAAGTCAGTAATAGTGGTCAGTCTAAGGAGAATGGGGTACCCGAGAATGTCTGGGTGAATCATATCAATCAGCTCTACAGCAGTGGGACAGGGGAGATGTTAGCCCTCTACTCGCCTCAAGCACCAAATCATGAAAACATCCAGGTTCCAGGCATCTCTAAAGCCGAAGTAATCAAGATCATTAGTTGCATGAGGAATGATGGCGCGCCAGGGCCAAATGGAATACCCGCTACAGTTTTTAAATCAAATCGATCCTTTTGGGCAGAGCTCCTTACACCGCTCTTCAAACAAGCCTTTCTTACAGCTACAATTCCATCCACCTGGCAGGGCTCAATATTACATCCACTTTACAAAAAGGGTAACCGCTCAAATCCGGCCAATTATAGGCTAATAGCTTTATTGGACATCGAAGCTAAGGCCTATGCTTGTGTCTTGCTGGCAGAACTCGAAAACTGGGTTACAGAAAACAGCATCCTCCCCCGTACTCAGTCAGGCTTTAGATCAGGCTGCTCCACGACAGATAATATAATAGCGCTGTCCTACCTGTCGTGGAGAGCCACTTTGGCCAATCATCTACCTCTATTCTGCTGTTTTGTGGACTTCAGTGCAGCATTCGATAGTCAATCGAGGGACGTTATGGAACAAACTAAATTCCTGGGGGATACCATCCGCACTTCTCTCTGCACTGATGTCACTCCATCAGAAAACCTGGGTGAGGATTAAAACTAGTGCCACAACAGTATCTGCAAAAATTGCAACACAAAATGGTCTAAAGCAAGGCTGCGTATTAGCCCCACTACTTTTTAATCTTTATACTGCCGACTTGCCTAAAGAATTGGCAGGTGCAACTTTGGTCGCCCCAAAACTGGGTGGCATACGACTCCAGATTATGCAATACGCTGATGACATTATTATTATGGACCATACAAAAACAGGTCTACAAAGAGCGCTCACTGCCCTTAACACATACAATATAAAAAACAATCTTCTGATGAATGAGTCAAAAACTAAAGTCATGATTTTTGGGAAACATCAAAAAAAG
Source organism: Calotriton arnoldi (assembly GCA_963921515.1). Taxonomy (NCBI): domain Eukaryota; kingdom Metazoa; phylum Chordata; class Amphibia; order Caudata; family Salamandridae; genus Calotriton; species Calotriton arnoldi. The sequence goes on along the minus strand of CAWUFW010000529.1, from coordinate 15,922 downwards.
AAAATCCTGTCTTGGCGAGCAGGTGATTTACATATAGCGACCTGCACTAGCTATAATTATCTAGGAGTTTGGTTTAACGAAAGAACAAATCAAGTAGCCCATCTCAAACATCTTCGGCCCAAGGGAGCAGGGGTTATACATAGTCTGAGGCGCTTGAATCGGCATTTGCACAGCCCCACAGCCGAGTCAATCTTAAGGGTCCTACGTGCCAAACTGCTCCCGGCAGTGTCCTATGGTCACCTGGCTTTCCCTGGTAAAATGGATTCATTTCTAGTGAATTATCAAATAATGGCCTATAAGAAAATATTTTCGGCTCCCTGGCATGCAAGGAGGGCGAGGCTGAGACTTGAGCTGGGCCTGGCAAGTGCAGATCTTCACTGTCTAGGAGACTTAATTAAATTCTACATCTACACTCTGCGTGCACCAGCTCAATCCATGAAAGAACAATTGCAATCAGTGTTCACGGATGAACTCTCTCCTTGGTACAGACAGCTGCACTTGGCCATTTCCACATTGAAGATTGAAATTATAAACTTCTCTAATCCAATTATTCCCCTGTCAACGTGGAAAAAAACGATAAAAAGCCAAATTACTTTAGTGTCATTCGAGAGAGACATTTCTCGGCTTCCCAAAAAACCCCCACTCCTTACAGCTCTGGATGCCTCGTATATTAAGGGGAAACCTCAACCGTATTTTAATTACTCTCTCCAATCACAGACTCGTAATAAAATTATTTATATGAGGCTGTTAGCCCTTCCAATTCATGATTTTAACCCACTGTGGGCTCGGAAGAGTGGTCAGTTAACTTGTAGGCTCTGCAATTATCCACATGAGTCCTGGTTACATCTGCTATGTTGTTGCCCTCATCTTGCCAACGATCGCCGACGTCTATTGATCCCAGTCTATCGGGGAAAAGTTACTGAGACATTGTAGGGAAGCATCTGATTTGTGCTTCAGTAATAATTCAGCCCAAGTTCTAGCAAGGGCTGGGAAGTTTGTTAACATTATTTTAACTGCACTGCATAATGCCCAGCACTAAGAAATAGACAAGTTCTATTCTTATTGCACAAATGAACGTTGATGAAAGTTAACTATTAGTAATAAGCATTGTGATACTTTTGTCATTGTCTTTCACACGAAACACTTCCCTTTTGGACTAAACGGCTAATTGTGATATATTGCCATCAACCTGAAATGCTGCCTTTGGAATTGACATTTATTTCGTATTGCCAGACTTTATAAATGTGTATACAATTTTTAATTCTTAAATTTTATTAAGTATCAATATGATGTTTGTATGTTACGGTTTTAATTAACTGTATAATAAAAGACAGAGTACTCTTACCTAGCCTTCTTTTGCCTTACCCTTACTTTTTCCTTATCTTTCTCTCTCACTTATGTTTTATTTGTTCACCCCTCTGTATTTTCCCCTGTTGTTCTCATGTCATCATTTTTTTTTTATTTCTGTTTCCTTACCTGTACATTTCAACCCGCCTTCCACACCTCTGTCATGGTATTCTCTAACAGGGTTAATTATGAGCTTTTTGTCTGCAGAGCTGCAGACAGAAGACGCCCTTAAACAACTAGTTAATGTTTTAGTGGTACCCAATTCTCCTGCCCCTGGTGCTCAGGGCCAGTCCTCGCCACTTAAGCTGCTTAAGTTGGGGGTTCCCTACTCCACAGGCACATACACATTTTTAGGTCGAGCATCAGCGCGCATGCGCTGTTTGCAAGACCTTCTGTAATCTATCTACAGAGGGAAATTCTGCCTGCTGCTTACCATTGGTTCACGTCTGTCAGTCTTCTTCGGTGCGTCCTTATTGGTTGGCACTCTGGTACATCATTTCCGTTTTGTACTTGGGAGCACCGGCCAACTACAGTTCCCCTAGGTGGTAGCTGTTAATTTGTTCCTTTGGGGACTACTTCAGTTAAGGAAAACTGTTAAAGAAGGCTTGCAAAGATAGCGCTGCAAGCTGTCTGTCGCTTCCTTGCTCTACACTCTTTTTCACTCTCCGATCTTCCTCGCTCTCCGCTCTTCCTCCCCCTCCAGCTCTGCTGGGACTCTGCCTTGTTTTGTTTTCATTTTTGGGCTTCCTTTCACAAACAAGTACTGGGAAACTGCCCTTGGCATGTTCAGTACAACGGTTTCACCAGACACAAATGCATAATCTCACTAGTGCAAAAGAACCGCATTGCACAGATAAGCAGGCTACATTTACAGGCCTTCGTCCCTTACAGTATATTAACAGTGTAAGTGGGTGTGCCCGTGTATTTTTCAAGGTGTGAAGGCCTGTTCCAACCCCTGCAGTGACCTTTATTGGCTCGTGACCTTTATCTTCTGCTGCAGCCACAGTGGGACCCCTGCGCGGGCCATTAATTGGCCTCCTTCCTGGCCATTGTCTGTGTACTGGCTGCCAAGGGCCGGACTGTCACTGATGCTGTTCACATCTCTTTTCGGAAAGGGCGCACTGCACCTGCGGGTTGAGGAGAGTGGGGGCAGGGGGAGGGAGGGGGGCTCAAGGTGAAACATCTGTCCCTCCCCTTCCAAGTGATTGTGGAGCACAGTTCAGTGCTGGTCATCATGCATGCCACTGACATGCTTATTTTTTGTAGATTGTACAAATGAAAGGACATCATATGGCTTGCACGACCAGCCCACTGTGTCCTGTAGATGTGATGTGCATTTATCTGAGTTTATAACTGCGTTTCGCTGAAACAATCCTGCAATATCTATCAGAGCTCTTCTCACTAAAATTAACAACACGAAACGTAAACACATAAAATGCGATTCGAAGTGAATGGAACCCGAAAGCACATGGAGCAGCAATTGGCACACCTACACACAAGTCCTCTCTGTGCTTTACTGAATCTCTGTTGCACAGAGTTGGGAAATGCAGATAGTGAAAAATAAAGACCCGTTTATACCAGCAGCCGTACATGGAAGTCTGGTTTTCTGAAGTTTCTGTCTCGGAATTAGTGGCTTGTACATTGATGGCAGCCTCCCATGTCAGGTGCTGACGCTGTTCTTCAACTGAGGAAGGCAGCTTGCGCATTACGACGGATGTGTGTGAGCCCATGGTGCAGCAGGTTAGATTATTAACATGAAAATATCCCTCTGCTCACAATTGTCGAACACTTGTGAATGTACCGGGAGCACACGGGGTGTCTTGGAGCCGGAGGACGTTGTCGGATTTCACTGTAGGCCCAGGCCCCTTATCCAGACAGCAAAATTACCCGCGTTGTTTTTGTGTGTATAGCGCTGCATATCGCACCAGTGATGTCATTGCGCTTCAAACGTTGGTTACTAGGAGGGCAACCTAAAAGTGAGATTTTAGGATAGTGCCAGGTTATGAGATTAGAAGCTTAGTTACAAAGGCGCTGCTTTAATTTGGTTGTATTATGGCAAGTGCTGCTTTACAGCCTCACAAGCTCAATGGGGCATGTTGAAGACCGCCAGTGAAAATTCCACTTCACCACTAGAGAATGATTTCAGTTGGATAGCACTGCCCTTGTGTGAACCATGCACTGTATAGTCCAGTGGCAAAAACCGATATTATGATACAGCACAAACCATTTTAAAATGGATTTATGGAATTTCTGTCTCGCACGTTTACTGATGTCCTTAACTTAAACCAGGGCAGGAGGTTGTGAGGTTGCTCTTCCCCATTTATTATTTATTGTTGATGTAGGTCTGAAGTAAAAAATGAAGACGATGTGAGCATTAATCTCCATGAGAAATTCACATACCCAATGCAAGCATCTTACACTGTATGCAAATCACTTTCAAAATTAACTCATCTAAATAAGTCGTTTAAGTCAGCGTTGTCTTCAGTTTTCTCTCTTATTTACAGATCCACGACATTGGTCAATTTCCATACATAGCCCCTTAGCCTAGTTTCATAAGTCTAATCGCATTTGGGAAGGGGTTCATAGTGTGTTTTGCACTTTTAAAAAAAACGATTTTATTTTTTTCTCTACAAAGAATCAACTCTATATGGTAGGATAACAGTTACCAAAGCTAGAACATTCCCTTCCCCCAGGAAACATACTTACTCTTGATCTTTGCTGAAGTCATGGTTAAAATGGGAAATGTTATAAAAAACCTGTAAGGTTAACCACAAAGTTTCCACCTTGTGGCCTTTCACAACACATTTCACAGACCCCCTTCTCTCTTCCATAACACCCCTGTCCTCACATTTTCACTAACATAATACAGACTTACTTATGCAAAAAAATCCACCAAGAAGGGTAGACTACAGTGTAAGTGAATTTGCCCTTTGGAAAATCTACAAATACTGATTAGACTAAGGAGTTATAATTTCCGAATATAATTCAAAGTTTTACTAAACGTTCAAGTGCACAAAATGATTTCAGTGTGGCCATTTATTTGAACTGTAAATGGAGATGGAAGTTAGAATTGGGTTTTACTGTTTTTTGATATTTTAGTGACAGAAGAGTATTTTTTTGGTCCCATGAGATTTGAATTTGTAGACTGTGTTTTTAACAGTGAAGACTTTCCCTGACCTATCTTTGAGGAAAAGCATTGTATCTTGAAACAATAAGAAACTCTAAGTAAATGATTGTAGAGCAGAGCATACTTGCATGCATTGTCTGCCATGTTTGGCACAGTTCAACTTTTTGGAGTTTATTGTTTTTGGCAGCAATCTAAGTCTTGGCAAGGCCTATCAGATGTCAATTTTAATACATTTGCCAGAGGTTTTAATCCTGCATGTAGCATAGCCAGTTTTTTTTAATACTGATCAGAATGAGGCATGTAAAGCAGGCAGTGCTGCCCCTCACACATGAATCTTGCTGCACAAGGTAAATGCTAGTCTTTTACGTTTATCTGACTTTTTCAGTTGCCATCGCTGCATTCATTTTTGTAAGCGCTTTATTGAATATAAAAACATAATGATAAAATCATGTAATGTAATTTTATCTTTACTCAAATAGTGAAAAAGGGCATTTCACACTTGCCGACAAAACTACAAGCATCCAAAAAATTATACTTTAAAATACATACATGAAACAATATGTAACAATAATTTCATATCCAGTCAGCAATAATTTATCATATAATCAAGATTTTCCAAGTTATCAGTGTATATTCTTTAATATTGTAATAACCCTTGATAAAGCGATGTGTCACAGTTTTCATGTTCATGCGGTCAAACAGGTCTCTCCAGAAAGATTTGCCCAAACCACAGGCATGGTAGGAGTTTTGCCCCTAAGACGGGTGGAAGGACCACATTACACTCCAGTCTGTGGATCTCAGAACATGGAACTCACCAAATAGTTATGTTTTACAGCATCTCATGAGCAGTTAGAGCTACATATTAGGCAATAGCAGTGCTCCTCTTTTTTGAGGTCAAGCCTGGGCAGCGCATGCACTGCTCTGCCAGCCATGCTGTATGGGAGTATGGAATAGAAGCCCCACCCACTCTCCGCCCATATTTGTAATTGGCTTGTGTCATTGTCCTTCGTAAATGCTGGCTTCTGATGCTTTAATAGGCTTGTTAGTCCCTCCTTAGTACCACCTTGTCTTCATTCGTTATCTCCCATGAGGACTGGCCCTTTTACTTTGGTTGTTACACAGTGAGTCTTTTTTAGTCTGTAAGCACTATTTTCTTTAAATAGTTTCTCCTACTGCAGGCACGACATGCTTTCCTGAAACATTCAGTTCAGCATGCGCACTTTCACTTTCTAAGCAGCCCGGGACAATAGTGGCCGCTTCTTTCAATAGGTCTCGCATTTACAAGAGTTTGAGTTATTGGCATTGTATATGATTTGATTGATTTGATTTGTATATTTGTAAAGCGCACGAATGCCCAAAGGCGTCTTGGCGCTAATCGTTGTAAAAAGACTAAGTCTGCCGAAGAATGATACCAACTACAAAGTAAACAACCATGTTTTCACCTCCTTCCTAAATGAAAGTAGCGATGAGCTATTTTTAATTGTAACAGGGAGAAGTTTCCAAGTCTTAGCTGCCTGAAGGAGGAAGCTTCTCCCTCCCCACCTAACTTGCTTAAATTTCGGAACCTGAATTAATTTTGCCTGGCTTGATCTCAGTCTCCTGGATGGCTCATAAGGTTTCAAATGAGTTTTTAAGAAATGGGATCCTATTCCATGAAGGGCTTTATAGGCCAGGCAAACTGACTTAAACTTGATCCTTTTTTCAATAGGTAGCCAATGGAGAGTTCCCAATCTGTGGGCAACTGGTTCATATCTGGGAATGTCCATCACCAGCCTTGCTGCAGTGTTCTGTAAGCGCTGTAATTTTCTTAGATGTTGAATTTGTAACCCTGCATACAGTGCATTCCCATAATCCAACCTAGATAAGACCAGTGCAGTTACTAATATTTTACGAGAATCTGGGGGAATAAATGGTGATAGTTTCTTTACTAGTTTGAGGATGTACCACACCGAGGAAGAGAGTTTGTTTATCTGGGGACCCAAAGATAGTTTATTGTCCAGCAATACTCCCAAGTTTCTTACTTTGTCCACTGGGGATGGGCGGTCGCCTAGGCTATCTGGCCACCATTTAGGGGACCAGAAATTCATATCAGTCCCAAGCAGCATAACCTCGGTTTTATCACCATTCAATTTCAGGCAATTATATTGCATCCAGTGAGTGATCTGACTCATGCAATTATTAAATCTGCCTGCTGTCTCATCAGTATTGTTTGTGACTGCTACCACAATTTGAGTATCGTCTGCGTAGGAGACTGGTAGGAAACCACAATTCCTTATTATAGCCGCTAGCGGGGCAACATATACATTAAAAAGGGTGGGGCTTAACGAAGACCCCTGAGGTACGCCACAAGGAGAATTAAAAAGTTTAGAGGCAGCATCTCCCAATTTAACTGAGAAAGTTCTGTCTGTTAAATAAGAGGATAGAAGTTTAAGTGCCATCTCTTGAACTCCTACTTCGGCTAGTCGGGTCAGGAGTGTGCCATGGTTTACCGTGTCGAAGGCCGCTGAAAGATCCAAAAGGATCAAGGCAGCCTTCCCTCCAGCATCCAGTACACTCCTGAGTTCTTCCGCAGCCATGATCAGGGCAGTTTCGGTTCCATGTTGTTCCCGAAACCCATACTGTGAGTGGTCTAGGGCATTTACGGAGTTTAAATAATTTGACAGTTGTTTATTCAATAGTTTTTCCAGTACTTTAGCTGGAAAAGGGATCTTTGAAATGGGTCTGTAATTCCCGGGATCCTGTGGGTCAAGATTTGGCTTCTTAAGTAATGGGAGTACTGCGGTCTTTTTCCAGCCATCAGGGTAGCAGCTCGATGTAATTATCTTTGTGAACACCAGGAATAGTTGTTCGCTTAGTAAATCTGGAAATAGGTGCATCACCTTGGGTGGACAAGGGTCTGTTAGGCCACCAGACCTCGTTGTCATTACCACATGTTTAATCTGTTCCACTGATGGAGGCCAGAAATGAAACCCCGTATTGGAGCTATCAATAGGCAGGCCCAGTTTATATTCTGAGAATGGAAGTGGAGTATCAGGTTTGTTGGTCATAATGAAGGACTCATACACGGTCTTAACTTTATCCACGAAGAACTGACCTAGAGTATTACAAAATTCCATGCTACCGTCTATCTGTTTGTTAGCATTGACATTAGTTAGTTTTTTTACCGTGGCAAATAATTCCTTACTGGAATTTTTAGCTTCATTTATTTTTCGTATAAAATAATTACTTTTTTCCTCGACGATTAATTTTTTGTAAGTTCCCAGTGCTTTTCTATAATCGTCTTTCGTCCGTTGTTCATAGTCAGCCCTCCATTTCCTTTCCGCCCTTCTGCAAATTAGTTTTTGTGCCTTTAGTTTTTCGTTGAACCAGGGTTGTGGGGGATTTTTCCTCATAGAGGAAATCTTTTTCAGTGGAACTGCTAATTCAACCGCTGAATTCATCCAGCTACAGACCTGTTCGGCAGCTACATTACTATCTAATTCAAGATCCGGAATAGTATTAGAAAGCTGCTCCTGTAGTTTCGGAGTGTCAATCTTAGACCAGTCCTTATAGGTAACACACCTATGCTGGGAGGCAATGGCTACTGTGGCCTGCTCTACCTTTAAGGTGAATTTTATTACCTTATGATCTGACCAAGGGACGGGTAGTACTTCCAAAATCTCGATTTTTGTATTTGAGGTAAAAATCCCGTCAAGTGTGTGCCCGGCCACATGAGTGTTGTGCTTTACAATCTGTTCCAAAGACATGTTGGACATTGTATCGATCAACGTCATCGTGTTATTATCTAAAATCTTTTCTAAGTGAACATTAAAATCACCCAAAATGGTAAAATCTGAACCTTTTACACTTGATTCTAAGAACGGGCTTATTAACTGTAGCAGGGGGTTTTTTGATCTCGGTGGTCTATAAATTAGAAGACCTTTAAATGTGTAATTGTTTGTGATAGTAATCTGAAACGATAAAGTTTCACAGTCTGGACTGCTGCCCTGATCCGAGCCCCTAACTTTCAGTTCATCTCTAAAAATGATGGCCAGACCCCCCCCTCGTTTCCCTTTCCTGTCTGCTCGGATGATCGAATAACCTTCTGGTATGGCTAGAGCTAGATCCACACCTGACGCGTCGTCTGCCCATGTCTCTGTAATAAAAACTAAATCCAAATTATGTGTTTCCGTTAATTCTTTCATTTCAGTATTGTGCTTTACTAATGACCGTGCATTAATGAGTCCTGCCCTTATAGTTTTAATGGTATTAGTAGTGTTCCGAGTAGAATGGGTGCATAGTTGTGTTAGTTCCTTGATATTTGTATATTTAAACATCAACCGACAGTTCGTACACTGCTTAGATTCTGTCTGCAGATCCATTAAGGGGCAGCGGGATTTGGACCTAAGTACAAGCAAATCAGTTCTGGAATAAGTTAGGTTATTAGATTGTGCCACTGTTTGTGCAGGGGTCATAGCCCTAGGCCCGGTCCAGGCGCGGACGGGCGCAGACGGGCTTGCCTTTGGCGCGCCGGCGGCGCGCCGGCGGCGTGCCCGCTGCGCGCGTCCGCTACGCGGCCGCTCTGACATTAATTAAAATAGGGTGTGCAGCGTGAGCAACTAGCCCGCTCACCACCCGGAAATGCCCCGAGACCGGAAGTGAGGATGGTCTCAATCACCCTCAGCACCCTCCGTACAACCGGCACTTGCCGTGACGGACCGGGGTGACTGGGGTACTAGCAGGTCTAAAGTGCGGCGTGCAAAAATACAGCAGGTGAGACTGAAACTAAAACAACAGTTAAAACTTTAAAAGAGTAATTTACTCAGCATCAGAGCAACGGCAGCGCTGCGATAGTCTTTGACATCGCCTATATGACATTGCCTTTTATTTATGTGTTAATTATCAAAACCTATAAATAAAAGGCATTGTCATTTACAATGCCAATAGCTTAAACTCTTGCAAATGTGAGACCTTTTGCATTGCAAATGCTTGTAGTTCTTATACAGCAACTTAGGTCTGTGGTGTTTTTGCTGTAATAAGGAATACTGTGCTGCTCTTTCCAGATAAACAAAAAACTTCGGTAGTTAACTACACTTGACTTGCATCGTTTCCGCAGAGATGCCATTGATTTAAAGGCATCACTAATCTGAATTTGAACAAATCGATTTGTTTGAAAGCTTATGATGTTCCACTGCTACAACTGTCTAGGCAAGTCAACAATTCTTTGACAGCATCATCCATTTTCCGCAAACGCCTTAGAATTTAATGAATGAATACTCGATTGTACAGTTAATATTAACCATGTTAATAATAATGTTACATATTAAGTAAAAAATGTAAAACAATGTATATACTGAGACTGTCTTACAACAAATAACGTCTTCGAAAGGGAAGAGTTGCATTCAAAAAGTAAGACACCCCCACCTGCCCTCTTTTGCAGCAAGTAAAACATCTAAATCTTTGTGCGTGATTATCATTGAACTAAAACGTCTAATATCTTCTAGTAGCTTGCTTACAGCTTTCGTAAACTTTATGAAACTGCTAGTTAATTGCTTAGCAGAGCTGGTAAAACATATTGGGCTCCATAATAAGGTCTCCATTAGCCCCGCCTTGAGATTACGAAATTTACTATACTGGTCGGTATCGCTGTGAGATAGCAGGATTACAATTTATTTCACCCAAAATGGGGAGTAACCTGCAGTCCTTGGCATACAGAGTCCAATTCCACATGTGTAAGTCTAGCCTGGACAGCGCATGTGCTGCTCTGCGAGGCATGCTGTATTCGAGTATGTACTTGAAGCCCCACCTACTCTCCGCCCATATTTGTAATTGGCTTGTGTCAATGTCCTTCGTAAATGCTGGCTTCTGATTCGTTAATAGGCTTGTTAGTCCCTCCTTAGTACCTACCGCCTTGTCTTCATTTGTAACCTCCCATGAGGACTAGCCCTTTTACTTCTGTTGTTACACGGTATGTCTTCTTTAGTCTGTAAGCACTATTTTCTTTAATGAGTTTCTCCTACTGCAGGCACAACATGCTTTCCTGCAACATCAGCGCGCCATGTGCGCTTTCACTTTCCAAGCAGCCCGGCACAATAGCAGCTGCTTCTTTGAAATGCAATGGGTCTCGCATTTAGTAGCGTTTGAGCTATTGGCATTGTAAATGCCAATGCCTTTTATTTATGTGTTAATTATCAAAACAGATAAATAAAAGGCATTGTCATTTACAATGCAAATAGCTTAAACTCTAGCAAATGCGAGGCCTATTGCATTGCAAATGCTTGTTTATATGTGGAACTAAGGACCAGATTTTCAAAAAAGACACTCAGCGCAGCACCCAAACAGGCTGCGCTGCTTTGAGTGACAGGGAAGCAGCAGGAGAGCACCATATCTGCAGAGATATAGCTCTTTCCTCCCCTCTCCCTAGCGCTGGCGCTGATTTCAGCCACCATGCGCCAAGCACACACCTTAGCGGCATAGCGCTAGGGTGCGTGCCTGAGTCTAGGATAGGTTTTATACTGGAAAATACTATGCCTAGATAAGTTTAAACTCTTTTCCCACTTTGTACTTGTGCTGCACAGTGCAGCACGCATGCAAAGTTGGAAAAGAACGGAGAAATAAAAACATTTCTCCTGTTAACACTTCCTATGAAGTGGTGTTAACTTTTAGCGCTAAACCCTGTCTACAATTGTTTGTAGAAAGGGTTTTGTGTCAAAAGGCGAAGGTGGTTGCATGGAAACGCCCATGTACCACCCATATAACACCCCCATGGTGCTAAGGAATGCAAAGCAATGCTTCGCACAGCTTTGCGTTACTTGTAGGGTACTTTCCAGTGCAAAACCAGTTTTGCACTGGAAAGTAAATTGGTAAAAAAACATTTTGCGCTGGTTAGCGTCACTTTTGTAACGCTAACCCAGTGCAAAATGTTTGTGAATCTTCCCCTTAGGGCCCGATTAAGAGTCCAGTGGTCCGACGACCGCCAGACTCGTGGAGGCAGCCACTGCCGCACTGGTGGTCCGACCACCCCATTACGAGGGCCGCTCCCTGGAGGAGTCGTGGTGGTCAGAGGTCACAATATGCTTGGCAGTACCACCGTGGTCCCGCCAAGCATATTACGAGTTTCCTCTTCTCCAGGGTTTACATGGCGGTTCCTCCTCCATGTAAACCTTGGAGGAGAGGAAACAAAGGGGGCCCTACAGCATTACATGTGCCCCCCTCTGTGCATGCACAAAAGTTCCTGCACGGCATGGACTTTTGAGTCCATGCCATGCAGGAACCTTGTGAGGCGTTCCGAATATGGTGCCTTTTTCAAAGTCACCGTGCCCTTTAAAAGAGGCATTACCATAAGAACGCCTCACCACCCGCCTGCCAGACTACAAATACCTTGTAATCTGGCAGGCGGCAGTGGTGAGTCTCGGCGGTGTGGGGGCGCTGTGGTGGAGTACCGCCCACCCCACGCACCGCCGAAAACTTGTAATCGCCCCCTAAGTGTTCTCACAGGATGCTGACTGGAAGACCCTGTTAGAGAGACTAGGACTTTTCTTACACAGATTTATGGGTAAGTTATGGCTTTGAAGCAAAGTCTGGCTAAAACTGTAAGCCAATACAACCTCTGTAAATTAAGGGGATATGAGCAATCTTAGACAGAATAGTCCCTGCTCTAACGGGTACGTTTTCCACTAGGTGCAATATATTCAGATTAACCCTATTGGTGTAAAACAACAAGGAATTTAGATAGTCCAGTTTCTCTTTAATAATGGCCCTGTGCAATTTGATCTCAATCAGACTTTTCCATTAAAGAAGGTAACCTCTGCAATAATTTATGATGGTAGTTTGAGAAGTATACAATGCTGATAACGGGACCAATGGGAGTCCAATATGTATGCATGTGTGTGAGTATATGGTATGTCTATAGCTTAAACGTACCCAAAGGCAGCAGAGTTAATCACATAGTCAAAGGCAAGCTTAAAGTCAGCGAGTAATCGGAACAAAAGATGAGTTGAGGACAGTTTATGGATTGTGATGTTAGTCTTACAATTTATACCCTGTCTTTTAGAATTTATACCCTGTCTTTTATGAGGATTTATTAATGTCTCACTGAAAAGTTTGTAGTCCAACTTTCCTTTTGGTAGCCAACATCAATGAAAAACGCAGACGGATTCCTTCCATCTGAGCCGACTGATGTTCATCCATGCATGTATTTTGTAAAACCTCTCTCCTGTATGTGTTAATTGAGGAAATATTCAACAAATGGAAAACCACTTGTTGGCCATCAGCATATTTTTTAAAATGTACCTTGAAATCCATCAAATAATCGTGGAAGGGATGTACATAGATAATAAATATCAAAGGGGAGAAAGACTAGTCACTGGGGCTTTGTCCTCTTAAGTAATAATATTAGCCTTACACCTTTAATAATGAATCTAGCAATTTGTTAACCAAGTCTGACATACGCACCCTCTCTAGGATGGTAGAGTGGTCAATGTTGTCAATGTAGCTGATAAAGACAGTAACTTCAGCAGAACAGAATCAACAGCATCCATGATAGCAGTAATCACATTTCTGCCTAGAAGGCTTTTGATATGGTGGGTTGGGATTTTTTGTTTATAATTCTCGAGAAATTCAAGTTTCCCTCCTAGTTCATCCAGTTGATCACTGTTAGAAATGGGGGTCTCTAGTTGGCAGAGGTGGGTACCTTTGTCCAAATAGGGACCCTTGCTTCTAGTCAGGGTAAGGGGGATACATTTCTAAAATAACCCCTACTCACCCCCTTGGTAGCTTGGCACAAGCAGACAGGCTTATCTCAGAGGCAGTGTGTAAAGCATTTGTGAACACTTACAGTAATATAGTGAAAACACTACAAATGGACACCACACCAGTTTAGAAAAATAAGTAATCTTTATCTAAAGCAAACAAGACCAAAACGACAAAAATCCACAATACAGTAATATAAATATGACTTTCAAATGGTAGAAATAATTCAGTTCAAAGCAAATTGTAGATGCAACACTTTTCACACAAAGTAACTTGGATGCGTCGCGCACACAAACAAAAACGGGTCGGAGGGAAGGTGATGCGTCGGTTCCTTACACTCAGGGAAGGTGATGCTTTGGTTCCTTGCTCTGGGTGAGGTGACGCGTTGGTTCCTTACTGCTGCGCAGGGGAGGTGATGCGTCGGTTTCTTACTGCGTGCGGAGGGGATGCGTCGGTTTCTAACTGCGTCCCCCAACAATGCGACAGACTTGGCGCCTCGATGCGAAGCGACGATCCGGGACAATGCATGGGTTCTTGCAGATGCACAGCAGGGCATGCGTCGGAATCGGTGCGGTGATCTCGGACTTCGGAGACCAGTGCACTTGATGCAGCGTGCAGCAATTTCTCAAGCCGCGGGCAGGCGCTGCGTCGGTTTCTTCGGCGATGCGTCGGAAAGAGGTACGGATGTATCACGCTTCTCGTCGTGCATTGCTTTTCCAGCTACCAACAGCCAGAACAACCTCCAGAGGCCAAGAACAGCTACAGGCACCTCTTGGCAGGTCAGAACTCCCAGCAAGGAGGTTCAGGGGAGCTCCGGGTGAAGTCTTTGTGTCCCTGAGACTTCAGAACAGGAGGCAAGCTCAATTTCAAGCCCTTCGAGATCTTCCTCAATCAGGGGACACCGCAAACAGCAAAGTCCTTTTCCCTTTCCTTGGCACAAAGTAGCCACTGCAGGGAAACCCCAGACAGCAAACAGCACAGGGGCAGTATTCCTCCTCAGTTTCTTCAGCTCTTCTCCTTGGCAAAGGTTCCTCTTGATTCCCAGAAGTGATCTAAAAGTCTGGGCCCCTCTTTTTATACAGTAAATCTCTTTGTTCTCTGTGGCAGAGAAGCTCTTTGCAAAGCCAAAACCAGTTCTGTCCTCTCTGGTGCAGCTTCCTGGCAGGAGGTGGAGACATCATTGTCCTTGGCAGACTAGGCCCATTCAGGTGTGAAAGAAATCTCCTCCCCCTACTCTGAATGCAACCCAGGTCTATTCAGCCCAGCCCTGACTCACCCTGGAAAGGCAGGACACACCTCAACCCCCAAGTGGCTGTCTGAACAGAATGTACATCCCCAGCCCCTGTGACTCCAAAGCCAGACAGTCAATACACAACTTAGCAGAGGCACACTGGATGGTTAGACAAGAAAATACCCACTTTCTAAAAGTTGTATTTTCAAACCCAGAATGTTAAAATCACCCTCACTAAAAGATGCATCTTAACATTCTGAGTTCAGGCATTTCAAACTTTATTTTCTCATCTTGTTCCCATGGGCAGTAATGCTCATAAGATGTTATGAGCAAACTCCCCATTCTATCCTATGGGGACAGACAGCCTTACAATAGGGAAAAACGAAATTGCCAGTATTTCACTATCAGGACATGCCACACACATCAGGGCATGTCCTACCTTTCACATACACTGTACCCTGCCCACAGGGGTACCTTGGGCCTACCTTAGGAGTGACTAACATTCAGTAGTGGCTTGTGGAATTTGAAAGTGGTGGGGCTTAAGACCGTTTAATGGACTATAGTGTCGCAAACAAGTGCAATGAACGAGCTTGACATTACCCAGGTGAGGGAAACTGTGAATTTGCTACTGTAATTTCTGTAATAAATTCACCAAAAACACATGGAGGGTTTCTCCTGATGTAGTGCCGTCTATTACTCCTCCTCATTAACAGCACATTCTAATGCAGATGGTTGAGGGAAGCTCAAAACCTATTTCAAAGTTGGTGTCCAAAATGTAGATTACACTAAGAAAGAGATGCTTTTTCAGTTAGTTGCCTACAAAGTAGCATTCCAGCCAAAGTGCATAGAGTATGCTATCTGGCTTGGTTCTGGAACACGTTAGCTGTCACGTGAACGGTGGTTGGTATAAAATAACATGCACGCCTTAAGTGAAAAATAAATGTTAGCTAAACCTAGCCTTGGCAGAGGCGCAACTAGAGCCAAATTTCGGGGTGGGGGGCTACCAAAAATTCCCGGGGGGGGGGGGCTGATTCTTCCAGCAATATGCAGAGTGGAGATGCAGGGGCTCTAAGAAGGGGTGAAAACACAACAAAGCCTCGTTAGCAAGTAAATGGTCTTTTAAAGACCTGTGAAGTACTCGGGTGCAGCTGTGTGTGTGCCCGGGAAGCTGTCTCAGCCCGGGCTGACACACACAACGGGGGGGGGGGGGGGCTGAAGTCCTTTGAGCCCAATGGGCGTTGCACGCCTGAGCCTTGGTATGTTAACTCTTTCCCGTTATGATCCCTTAATTGGATTATGCAATAGTGCAGATGCTAGTGTGTGTATCCAAAGAGTCACATAATTGAATCCTGGTTGGCGCACTGGAGACTAGTGACATGTGTATTTATGGTGTTATTATGTCCCTTGTCCCAGCCTTTAACTGAAAGCACTGTGAACAAGAAGTCATTATTTTACAACTGAATTACACACAATTTGGGGTCGATTCC